>JAOVFP010000003.1:0-1343500 GCA_025738555.1 Cyathus striatus
CTAACCCTAACCCTAACCCTAACCCTAACCCTAACCCTAACCCTAACCCTAACCCTAACCCTAACCCTAACCCTAACCCTAACCCTAACCCTAACCCTAAGGTCACCTGTCGCTAGTCACTGTCACCTGTCGTTGTCACTTGTCGTCAGTCACATTTACCTGTCATTCGTCACAATAATCTGTCGTTGTGACCTGTCGTTGTCACTGTCACCTGTCGTTTGTCGCAAACGACCTGTCGCAGAATTCGCATCGAGTTCCCGTATTTATATTATTAGAGAAATATCCTACCCTAAGGGAGCTATAATTTATGTTAACTGCCAGTGGCCAACTTACAGTTTAACTTAACTCACCTAAAAGAACAATGCTGTTGATTTTTAGAAATTATACAACATAGAAAAAACTCGCTGACAAAAGGTAAAATAGACCGGAATACCGAGAAATAATGTACAATAACTTTGGGAGTGACCATTTCATGCCACTGTATAACTTGGAGTTCGGTAGGTATCAATAACTTGTGGTTCGCAATATCTTACCTCCATATATATTTTTCCTGAAGAATATTGATAAGCGAACATTATCATGCCAGGATAGCAGGAAAATACTTCTTCAGTTAAATTGTATATGATATCATATACCAAAGAAGTTATAGCAGCAACTAGAATTGAATGTTAGAACATAGAATATCATAATGTTTAAGCATACCAAACACTGCACTTATTTCTATATTGTTTTGTATAAAGCTGGTCAAATCAGCATTGTTAAGATCCATATCGCTCTGCTGATAAAATTGTATACATCCCCCAAGGCTCATATATATGCAGAGTCCATCAGGCACCTATATGTATTAATAGTTTGGTATCGCTCAGCCTTCAGGAGACTCAACCTCTGTTGCTTACCGGTTCACCATCTAAGTATTCCTATGTATCTTTATATGCATCTACATACGTTAACGACAGTGACATCTCGAAACAGCGGATAATATACGTCCTTACGCAATTTGTACCTATTTAGTACATGACTTTTGATGAAGCTTCTCATGGAATGCACGTGTATCCTGGATCGATCATCTCTTCCCTTATCAATGTGCTATCACTCCGAGACTCCACTTTCCTTAGAATGTTACTTAGGTCTGGGCTTTCTGATGTAGTAGTATGAGCTTACAAGTCACCACTACTGTAGGTAATTATTAGTACTAAAGCCACAAATATTTCTCCTTCGAATCAAAATCGAATCCCAATAAGCCTGTATTTCGAAAAGGACATGCCTTCAATAACAACATTCAAGGCATTTTCCTCTTCGGGCGTCTTCTATCTCTCAATAACTATCCACCTTACACAAACCTTGAGCAGTGTCCTTCCGTTCCAAAAGGATGAACTCTTCGATTTAACGTCGATGGAGGTTTTTCGCTGTGTGCGCGCGATCGTTGAACGTTGTCGAATCGCGCCCATATACGTGATTAAAAATGCATATCAATTACAAGTTATCAAGTGAGTCAGCGGGAAATTATTTATTTCCCGGAGGGCCAGAGCATTTCATCAGATCCGAGTTTAAAGGTGAATGAAACACGTACAGGACAGAGTGTGGAGAGCAGTTGAATCATGTGCATGAACACCCATCAGCACAGACCAGCACTAACTACAGGGAGGGCCAGAGGCCTCCATGAGAGTGGAACTTCAGAGCTTTTTGGGCAAAAAAATTCAATCGATGGAGTTGTGAACGGCAGTAAATAATCTCTGCCATGAAGCAGCATACGTTGGGCGTACGGGCGAGGGGATGAGAAAGATAAAAAAAGGGATGATAGCCTGAGCGCGTCAATTGATTGGCACACTATTAAAGACCAGACATTTAACAGTTCAGTAGGGTGGGTAATGTATTCTTCTCCTCGATTCCTGCTTAATTCACGTATTAATGCGTGTAGCTGGAACAAGTAAAGTTTAATAAGGACCACGATGCGAAGGACGAGCGCTCAATTAAACAGGTATGAGCCGCCGTGCTTTGTAACCAAGTTTCAACGTCCGCCGCGCGTCATACGGCCGAATGATTCCTCTGTGTCCCTCTTCCGAGCACCAATCCGTCTCCCGCCTCCCAACTGCGCCCTCCTCTACCACTCGAGCGACGGGCACACCTGCGTGACGATATGGGGACAACTTGAACGGACACGACAGCAGGTCTAGGCTAACCTAAACAATATGCTCATCCCCAAGCATGGAACAGCCCTGGGCAGCTCAGTTCGGCGCGGGCACACCCCCTCCTGCTTCGCATAGGGTGCACCACTCATTCACCTGGGCCTTCCTCTTCAAAGATCACACCGCCGACGCAGATATCATCACCGACCTTGATCAATTCCACCCCGTTGGCGTTTTCACTCAGCTCACGAGCGTCTTTTCAGCCAAGAAACGCTGACAGCACGGCAAGCCCATCGTCGACAACGACCACCACTACTACCACCCAACTTGAAAGGACCTGTTGCCCACCCGAAGATCCTTTTCAGTGCCTCATCCCATCTCTTCCTCCCATCTACCTCCTAAACTCATCCCCAGACATACGATAACGGACCCCACCCACACCGTCTCAAAATTTCTCATAGAACTCCCGAATCCCAAAGTATGTCCTTCCATTCTCATTTCCATCGCTCAGATCTTAATTGACCAGTACCATTTTCACTGTCACCGTTAGAACCCACTAGCACACAAGCACTCTAATTCCCACCAGCCGCAGATCTGAAGTACCAAACGTCCAACAATCATAGTCACCACGCCAAAAAGGCCGTGCCGCCTCAAGCCCTCCTCGACACTCACTCCCCCAGCTCCATGCCCTACTCCCCGGCATCCATGTAAGTACGTCTCACCCTGTCTCTATCTCCCAGAGTCTTGTCTGACTATCTATTTTGCTCTAGCCGCTCGATGTCCTCAGCTATCTTCGAGCACGACATCGAACCGCTCTTCCCTCCGATGCTCTCGCCCCCCAACAACACCCTCACCGTATCCCCCGCGCACGCTCAACAGAGCAGCTGGAGCACGCTGTACCCTCCGTGCTCAACTCGGCAGCTGCCGTTCTCGCCTCTATTGCAGATGAAGAAGTTGAGATCGTCGCTCCAGTCAATATGAACATGAACGCTCTCTCCCCACGAAACAGCTTCGCAAGTCCCGTAGGCAGCTTACGCAGTCGTAGTCCAAGTTCCGTAGGAAGCGGGATAGTAAACGTATCCCCGCACGTTCTATCCTCCCCAGACCTCGTTCCACCCAAGCCAACGTCCAGCGCAGCCCCATCGAATGTCGCTCCTCCTTCCCCTTGCAACACAGGTGAACCTTCGACTCTCTCCCCTACCTCCAACTCCACCTCCCCCACCTCCACATCCGCAGCGCATGTGTCACAACGTTTCTCATTCATGTCCTACTCCGACCCCCCCTCGACACCCGCAACTTTGCATCTCCTATCCTCGCTAACCACCTCAACATCCACACAAGATCCACCACCCCACATTCCCGCCGTGACGCAGATCACGTTGTCTCCTGCTGGAGCCGTACACCAAGCATCCGCGGACGAAAGCAGGACAGTGTTCTCGTAGACGATGTTGGTGGCGAGTGGGAGCGGGGAGGGCTGGGTAGAGGGCTGGAGGAGAGGTTAGAAGAGGCTGTTGCTGTAGGAGCACTGGGTTCGGTGAGCGCATCCGACTTACTGTTATTTCTGATCTCCAGCTCATTAAACTCGCAGGCGCACTCGAGGTAACCGCGTGATTGTCGCCAATGCTGAGGGGGCTTCAGGCCGAAATCGTGTTTCAGAATTCCGTGAAGCGACGGCCGTGTCTACCTTCAGTGAGCTGATAAGGTGAAGGCGGATAGGGTGTGGAGGGTTTTTACAAGGCCATTCGGGTGGGGCAGGAAGGATTCTGGTGTGAGCCATGTGAAGAAGATTCTCGCCTTTTCGTTTTCTACCGCCGCCAACGACGCAGACAATTCAGTGGATGAAGGAGATGTCAAAGACACTACGTCTCGCTACCCGAGTAGCATCTCCCTCTTCGTTCTCTGAGCCGTTGCTGGTGTTTCCGCGAACCT
Organism: Cyathus striatus; assembly: GCA_025738555.1. NCBI lineage: Eukaryota > Fungi > Basidiomycota > Agaricomycetes > Agaricales > Nidulariaceae > Cyathus > Cyathus striatus. The sequence continues at coordinate 4,056 of JAOVFP010000003.1, forward strand.
TCAAGTAGATGGACTGATTCTCCCGTATATGCCAGCTGCTACCTCCTCCCCGACACACCTTTGCTACCACAATCCATCCCGCATCGCCACAGTCGCCACGTTGCGGTGTTGTATTCTACCATTTCCAACCCCTTTTTCCAACTTCTCCCCCCTCCCGCTCTCTCAGCATTGTCTCTACCCTTGCTAAACCGTCCCAAGCCACCTACGCCACTGCTACATACTTCCATGCAGGCTCCACTCGCCATATCCTCGTACCTCAGCTGATGTTTCCAATGACCACGGTCGCCTACCTGTTGATTACACCTGCACTCCAAGCTCAGCTGCTACGTCGCTTTTGCCTGTGATACCACCCCCATGAGTTGTGGAGTCTGGTAGCGATATTTACTTAGTTTCGTTGTCGCTAATCGGTCAGCTACCTCCCCCACAAGTTCTCCACTACGCCCCTTTCACCTTCATCGTTGGATCCTCCTGTTCTCAAGAGGGATGGTGGTATCTCAGCGCTAGAAGTGGGGACGGTCTACTGAATGTGGGCAAGTATGGCTGTTACTGTAGATAACTGCGCCAAGTCCGTCGTCTCCCTTTTGTTTTCGAGCTGCTATTGATACTCTCATTGTCAGATCACTGAATAATGTAACTCAGACGATCGAATATGAACTTTAGCTACATTGTCAAGCAGGATTTCGTGGGGCGTAAGGACCCTGTAGTCGCTATGTGATGCAGGTGATATGATACGCTGGAAGATCGCCTGCAGAACTGGGGGTTCTCTGGGCGGACAAGCCGGCGGAATAAGCTGGAGTCGAGAGGAAGTGGTAGGGAGCTGAGTGCGAGTCATATAAAGAAGAGGAGGATGCTCTCTGTTGTGTATTTGATTACCAACACCATGACGACTATATACATCGTTGCGTTGTCATCCTCTGATCGTTTCAATTCTGTGGTCGACAACTCACAACTCAGCCAATGTAGATGACCTGAGTCGACAAGCCATGGACATGCTCCTCCCTTCCCTTATCTCCTACATGCTGACTCCCGTGCAGAACTATGTTGATCATTGTCGTACCTCTCCTTCATACCATGGTTTCCGCGGTAAAGATTCGTCGAGAAGTTACATATATCGTTAGCGTAGGACTAGGATAGATTACGAGAATGTATTATTTCATCCCTCGTGCGCCACGGCTGGAAGTGGTTCAGTTTGTCCCATTATGATTCAGAGGAGCTTCTAGTCCTTGATTTCATCTGCTTGTAGGAGGCTGGACTCCCTGGCTCTAACACGAGCCGCTAGTGAAGGGATGTAGTATTAGTTAAATTCTTGCCCCCTTTCGTTCTCATAAGATGTCTTACCACTTACTTACTTGAAATAAACCGGTTAACAGCCGCCGCACTTGCCAAAACGTCAACTCGTACCCTTCTGTAAGAATAAGTATTTGCTATTTCTAAAACAACGGCGTGGTAGTGGCGAACTTCATGCACACAACAAGGTCGTCATATATATATGTCCGCACTAAAGGTCAGGATTCAGGTATGGGATACGGAGTTCCAAGAACAGGTTGAACGGTGAAACTGACTCTTAAATGAGCGGCCTTAACGATTTAGTATGTTTAATGGATAGTCAAGATACGAATAAACCAGAGCCACTCATTCAACTTCTCCACACCACCATGACATTGGTGGCTGACATGTTCTGAGTGCTAAAGCATAATTTAGTTTATGCGCGCATCTTTTCATTGAACACGGCAGATGACTCATTTCCTACGCAAAGGTACCACTTGACAGTGCAGGTGAGTACATAACTCTTGGTGGGACAATAAGGGGACTTTCACGTACAGAGATCGACACACACACACCTATAAAGAGGCGTCGTCTTTTTATCTGCTGTAGCTACCTGATAATCTATAGTATAGTAAATAACGTAGCATCCTTCGAGGAACCAATTCTAATCGTTATATCTAAACCCGAATTACCCACTATATCAGACTGAAGAAAACACTTGAGATCTTGTAAATCTTCCTGATTTAATTGACAATAAAAATTCACAGTAACTATCCCGAGGGAAATCTGTTCAGAATTTGTCTCTTCAGCACCTCCTGTTGGACTTGTTGAAGATTTTTGGTGTGTGAGGCGAGACTTCAACATTTTGATCACTTTATCTGATGCGTATTCTTCATTCGAGTAAAGATGCAGCTGGAGTTCCTCTAATTGTGGAAACAAATATACGTGGTCTTCATCGAACCACGACATCAGCTTTGATAGGATTGTTTGGGGTTTCTCAATCTTCCTTGTTAAATACCAAAGATCTTTAGTTAAGGAGGATGACCAGATGATTCGCAATCGTTTCAGCTGCTGTAGTTCTTCTACATTCCATGTGGCACCTAGAGATATCCCATAAAGCCTTAATTCTTGCAGCGAGCATTTTGATCGTCTGATAAACCTCGCAAGTACCGACGGGACAGCAATATGGCTAATTCCGAGGGTTGTAAGACGCGGTGTAACAATCACATCCAGCAAATTGTCGTAATGGCCAAACAGCTTCAGCTCCTGCAGATTTGGAAGCGTTATACGTCTTTCAGCGCCAGGGCCTATCATTGTATTCTCCGAGAATTCGAAGATGCTGAGTTTCGGCATGCTGTTTAAAATACTGAAGAGTTCTTCGACTTGGAGGTGGTTATTACGTGAACAGAAATGAGTTATTTGAGGCCGTGGAAAGTTTAGGAGCTTTCTAAAGGGATAATTGATATTCTCTAAGCCAAAATGAGCGAGCGCTGGAGCAGATTTAAACGAATGGGTGCTGAACTGGTTTTGATCTTTGCGAAGAGTCAATGACCTCAAAACATTTAAACATGTGTGATCCGGGACACGGTCTGAAATGGCATTCCAAACTTCCCATCCAATGCTAACTGTATCCCATTTATAAGCGCTTTTTGTAATCACCCGCCATATACAATTATTTCCATACATGATACAACATGTTAAAGTCATTTTCTATCCGGATATTCAGTGGAACTTCGTTCGATCGGATAATGCACTTCTCTATAAAAGCAGTAGAGCCTGCCACTCGCTTCGTATGTTTGAGTCCTTTATAGCGCCCAAAATAGCTATCATCACGGTGTGTCGCATGAACACTTATGTTTGACCAAAAGAAAGGACATGAGAGCACCAAAGAACGCCAATGGGCACAGACCTCTGTGAGCACTCGAACTGATGTGAAACGATCTTGAACAGCTATGAACCCCTTATCCTTCGAGAATCTTTGGCTAAGAAGTAATATGTCACACAGCAGATCGTCTGGGACCATTCGGATAGGCGCCAGAAGACTCTTGTGTTGTGCTACAAATGTATTGGCTTCGTCTTGGTGTTTCCGAAGTGCTTCGAGACAATACTCTACACGGCTAACTTCTTCACTTATTTCAGTTACACTAGATTCCATTTGTGAAATAACAGATTGAGTCGATTCGCGTTCAATTCCAATTGGAATTGAATTACATCTGAGAGAAGCATGGGTTTCGCTATTATCAATTGAATAAAACTTGGGGCCGCTTGGATTCGCACACGATCGGCATATTTCTCGTGGTGCGCTGAGGATATCGGTTGAGAATAGCAGTCAAAGAATAGAGGCAACTTACATTATATAGTTCTGTTCTGACAGATTGGCAGTTTGTACGTCGCACATGTGTAAAGATTGAGGCTGTGGGTTGAGATCGCGTCAACTGTAAGTAGATTCAGCAAGTTACAGTGGTTGACGTAATCTGTATGTATTCGTGTGACACGAGCGAATCATCAGGCATTATACCAACGCACAGGCCCCAAACTATTTTCAATCGTCGTGGTGAACTTATCATTATCATATATACACCGAATAAATTATTTTACACAACTGCAACCTGCGAGCATCCCTATCTATACCGCAGAACTCGTCGACGCCTCTGCTTCATTTCTTTCAACACCTTCTGACCTCTCCAATGACCGTTCTGACTGCTCTGACCTTCGTGACCCTTCGGATCGTCTTGATCCAGATCCTGACGCTGATCCAGAACCCGAACCAGAGCCTGACGGTTCCGTATGTTCGCTCTCTGCAGGCTGTTCTTCACCCTCAGCTTGAGTCCGTTTAACGGCCACGAAACTGGGAACACGATACGTCCTCGACGTGTCTTTTCTAGTCGAGCTTGATGAGTCGATTTTGTCACGTAATGAACTCCGGGATGATAGGCTGGATTGTAATTAGCAGGATGAAGGAAACTTGTGGCTGGTGTTGACTTACAGACATACGACAGATACAACATTGAGATGTGTTGTTGCGAGGGATGGAATTATAAAGTAAAATGACCCTGAGCTATAGTAGAACTAGAAGAATGTGAGTAAGACCTTCAGAATAAATGCGGGGAACATACCAGGAACACTGTTAAACTCGCACAAAAACTACGAAAACCATAGTAAGCAGTGGTCGACATCAATCACAAGTCACTTACCTAGTGGCAGCGGACCGATTAAGCGCGTAATTGAACAATTTATCAAGTAATGATTTCGTCCTTTCGTATCGTCAGCCTTACACTTAATACATTAAGGATGTACTCACCGATGCGCAGCAGTATTTGTCTTGCGGAAGATGTACACCAATATAAATGTGATCAATAAATCACATGCAGCCGTTCCACCTCCCTGAATAGACACGACCTTCGTACCGTAAATTGGATCGACTATAATTCTAAGATGGGGGAAAGAGACGTACGATGATCATTCTTTGGCTATTTCCGAGTTTCAAGAATGTGCCGGCGGTGCTCATCAATGCTACTTGGACTATCGAGTCATTAGATATGGGCGCAGGTGATGTAGAAAGTACGTACTCGTTCCTGCGGCTGAGAAGAATCAGTAAGTGGTTGATGAAAGAGTGGGAAATATTCTTACTGAACTGAAGTAGCGCGAGCATCAACTATTACAGAGAAGTCAGCGTAAGAACGGAATCAAGCTGCTACGGGAACTGACAACTGGCACGACGAGCAGACGGAATTTCGGCCCTAAACTCGAGCTCACTGAGAATAAACGTTAGTCAGAGCTGTGTACGAGAATCTGGATCACACACCTATCCAAATACATGCCGAGAAGAATCTAGAGAAGTGAGATGATGTTGATAGCTTTAATGGAATTACGCGCACAATTGAGCGACGAATGTCGTAAGATACTATCAAACGATGATTTAATATTCGACGGCAAAAGGAGGGTAGGATAATACACACCACGAGCATATATTTCGCCTTTCAACAACCACGTTCAGTACCCTATATCACGCAATGGACCGTAAACATACCGGTATGGAACTGTCATAACTTCAAAACACATACTTTAACAAAAACCACACGACTCACAAAATGATATTATTCAAATCCGCCATATCCCCAAAACTCAGGATAAAGTTTGAATACGTCTGGTGGTCCGTAAATATCGTTTCTAACGTCGCCAGAAGCCTATAATAGATCAGCGCATGAGCTACCATAGTATAAACCACAACTCACATCAGAAGAAACACAGTCCCCTTGACAAGAATAGGATCAGTCCTCCCATAGCGCTTCAAATACTGCATCCCAACAAAAGCCCCGACTCCATACAACCTACAAAGCGTCAGAAGTGTTAATTAAACCACAGAACGGTGTCCACTCACACAGAATTAATAATTGAAGCAATCATCTGCGCCCCATACACACTCACAAACGTCGGCGAAGTCCTAGGATGAGGCATAAGCGTAACGGAAGGAGGCGGTGGATCCATCTCAGCAGTATAGCAATTTCAGCGGGGCGTTCGAAGAGCTTTAACTCCAGTCCGAGAACTGCCATAATATATCTGTTCTCCTACGATTGTAGCGTTTCCGAACAAGGGTTTATGACATTGAATACAGATGCTTCTATACAATTTAGCTAAGGTTTTTGGGTTAGCTTAGCCACTGAGGCGCGTGTTTCATATGGAAAGGGACCAATCATGAGTAGAAATGAATAAGTTGGGCGCTTGGTACTTGAAGAGTTTCTCATGGTGCTGGGACCCTTGGGGTATAGTTATAACTGCGCGGGGCGGGACTTGGCTATGTAATTGTGGGTTCTCGGCCGTTGCAATTACGAGGATTCTAAGAATACTAAAAGATCTGCGTAGTAAGAACTTGAAGTAAAAGATAAAGGTCGAGACGTACCAGCATGTGCACAGATACATAAATAACACTAACACTCAGGGGGGTACATCCAAGGCCCCAAGCCTCGACCCAAGCCATCGATGTCAAACGCCGACGTCAATTAGATAAGGTATAATATCTTTACATACCACTCATACTACAAACGAAAAAAGAGTCCCAAATGAAAAGAAATGGTATCAATGCGCCGAGGAAAAAAGCATACGTGGTGAAATATATAAACAAAAAAAGAACGTTTCATAGCAAAGGTATCAATATCGTCCGGGTAATAAGAAAGAAAGAAAGCGACTCGGCAAGTTTTAGCTATGGTACAATCATTAATATCTTGAGGAAGGGTCATAGAGGAACATCCAAAGTCCGCAGAGTGCAAGGGTCATCGACACCCCAATTCACATGGAAACGAGATCGATCATGTCGAGATTGAAAAACCAAACATCAAGACCCGCTCGCATGTGCAGGTGCTGGAGCATCACCTATGGACACCGACCGCCTCTCACTCGCCTCCTCCGGAACAAGCGTGCTCGACCTGGGCGTATCAGCCCCCGCAAAAGCCACCCTAACAGGCGACGCACTGCCGAACCCATCAAACGGCACGCCAGCAGGCAACGAGAACGATCCCCCACCAGTAGACACACTATCCCTCCCCATCATACTCAACCCCCTTATACGCGCAGTGCCCACGCCAGCCATGGACGTGCGTACCCCAAGCTCGTCGATGGAATCCAACGTCGCGTCGCTATGCCGCACGCCTATATCGTCTTCGCCCGGGAGGAGAGGGACTGTGATGCTAAGTTTCTTCTTGTGCCCATCGCGCACGTTTTCGGTTTCGGTGAGTGTGCGATGATGATACCCTCTCCCTCGTTCAGGCGAAGATTCAGGATCCGAGCCAGACCCAGAGGCCTCCTTGTCCGTCACATCGCCAAACGCACGCCCACGAGCAACGAGTGTATCGTCCATGGCTATCTTGGGATCCCATGGATCTTCCTCTTTACGCGCGCCAAATTCTCCTATCTTCTCGAATGCGGGTTCGACTATAGTCATACCGGTCCCAAAGCCATTCAACGACAACACCCGTTCCTTCTTCACGTACTCGTCGTACCTCATGCGACGCAGCTCTTCCTCACTAGGCAACCCATCATCCCTCCTCGCAAGCTTATACTCGTCACCTAGAGGTGCCTTCTTCAGCCTCCGACGGAGAAGGAAGAAGCGTATCCCAAAGAGGGATAGGCAGAGTGCAAAGAAGGAAAGGAGGGCAATGAGGACGATGATGCCCACACTAAGCCCCTTCCTCTCCTCTCCATTTGTCGTACTAGAGCCACTCGTAGACGTCCCCGTTCCACCCCCATTCCCCGTTGTTGGCAGAGGCTGATTCAGTACACGGACAGTATGGAACTCTTCCATCGCCACCGTCGGATCCGTAAGCCCCAAAAGGCCCAACCTGGGTTTAATAAATGACGTATCATTCGCTGGGAAGGTCCCATCAGGATTAGGCGTGGAATAAGCCATGACGGTGTATGTGTTCCGCATGAAGGGAACACCGAGGATCATGTCCCCTATATTGGCACTGGGGGTCTCGAGTTGGTCTTCGGCTTGAATGAGGCCTATGCAGTTGATGGCGCGATTGTCCTCGGGGGGTTCGCCTGTGAGGTCGAGCGGGTGGAGGGAGATTGGGGGGCGGTTGTCGAGGGTTATTGACACGTTGAGCGGCGTCGAGCATGGGACGTAGTCTATAACTCAATTAGCTCGTGGTAGAGAGAAAGAAGAGGAAGAGAACGTGCATTGGCCTGTGCTCCCCGGACCAATACCAATGGCACCGTATATAGCATTTGCCACCGCCCTCGTCGTGAGGATATACGGCACGCCAGAGTCGATGATGGCACTAGGAAACACAGCATCGGTATTGGACCGTCCAAGCGCAACGGTCCTCTGTTCCCCATCGACCCACACACTTATATCCCTCACGCCTGTTTTCCAAAACAACGACCCTGTGTACTCGCTCACGAGTGTGGAATAGGGTATTTTGCTGGGATCAGGGACCAAGGACGGATGTCGTCCTATGCCAAGTATGCTCGGGACACGGTCTGAGCCTGGGCGAGAGAGGGCGAGAGAGAGGAAGCGGGCTGGAGGGGCGGAGGAGAAGGGCGTGATGGAGAATAGGTTGGATGCCCATGCTGCGCCGTCTGGGGCGTTTCCTGTGACTGGCGGTATGGTTTGTGCGATGATGCTGTTGCGGGGGAGGGCGAGACCGAGGATGCCGGTAAAGTCGGATGAGAGGGGCTCGTTCTGGACGTTGTTGACTGCCGCTGTGCATCGTGTAAGCTCAAACGAGGAAGAGAAGGAGAGGGGAGGACATACAGAGCGCTTGATTATCAATCGTGTACCCGCCTACATCGACCGTATCCCACACTATAGGTCCAGTAGCGGATCCTTGCAGATAGGATATGTTAAAGCTTTCGCCTGTTAGCGTGGCGCCTGCGGGATTGTACAGTTTCCCATTGGTCTGTGCGCAGGAAGAGGTCGAGCATGAAGATGATGCTATCCACTACGGAGATATCGTAAGAAGAGAGAGAAATGAAGCGGAAATGGGCAATGTGATGCCATGCGATGATGAAGACTTACGAGATCCGATGAACCCGTATCGACCTGAACAGGGAAGTCTTGGCCTGTAGGGCCGACTTTTATCGTGAGCGTGTAGGCGCTGTGGGGTTGATCAGCGTCGTTGAGGGAGAAAGAGACAAGAAGAAGCGGGGAGAGAAAAATGGAGAGAATGTGATCGATCAGCGGGACAGGTCATGGCGTCGAGAGGAAGATCAAACGTCAGTGCCACAGAGGATCGAACAGCACCAACAGCGCGTGCCGCAGACAACTCTTCCAGTGCAAAGCGCAGGACCCAATTGCCCACTCAACCCCCTCCCTACGCCCCCCAAGATCACAACCCAAGAAACCCCAAACTCACACATCAAATATCCCACCACCCACAACATCGAGCGGCAATACGATCCCATCAGTCCCTCCACCGCCCTCAGGATACTCAGTCGCCCTCGCCTTTCCTTTCCACCTCTTCTCCACCTCCACCTCCTCTCTCCGCGCTGTTGAATACCGTGTGCGGCGTTTCCACCCCGCCAAAGGCGACGACGACGATGACGAAGACGGGCTCATCTGGCCGTGCGTGATAGCTGCAAAGCGAGGGTGAGCTAGTGATTCCTTAGGAGGAGGGGGTACTCACTGCGTTCAGAAAGACAGGAGATACGATGGTTGTTCCTGAGAGAAAGACAGCGGGGAAGAAAGATGCGTCAGGTGGTATGTAGAGTCCTATTATAGACCTCCTGTGAGGTTAGAACGGACAAGTTCTCTGAACAGTAAGAGAAAGTAAAGTAGGAAAGAAAGAAAGGAAAGAAGCTTAGTTGGCAAGAATATATCAAACGAGAGTGGGGGCAGACAGCCGACGACAGCGGTCAAAATCCAATAACAGAGCTGTTGCTGTTGCCGTTGGCAATCCAAGAAAAAATGGGGCCACGGCCCACATCCGTTTGTTTTCCCAATTTGGACGAGGTCTGGGGAACCTGGATCCGTGTATTAATCACGGGGTCATCCGACCGTGCCTGGATGACAAATGAAAATCTCTCTTTTCTCTTTCTCTTCCATTCCACTTCTCGAGTTCTAGTTCAGAGATTCACGTTAGTTTCTTTCCTTATTCCAGCCCATACCATATAAGATGAACACACGAAAAAGCAGAAAAATTTGGCACCACACATCGAAATCCGGTTACTCGGCAACCCACACATACTAAGTAAGGGTCCTCATCCAGCGCTCAAGTGCACGGCTCCTGTCTAATAAATATACAATGTTCGTCAAAACGCTCATTGATCTTTGATATGAACGCACATGATGATTATCTCTGTCAATCCGATGATTATCGCACTGCAAGTACAATATATCCCTCTACGAAAAACACAGCTCTCTTCATTCTACCCTCGTCTCTTCACCATTCACCGAACCGAAACTCGCGCCCAAACCCCTCAAATATACTCTTCATACTCAACACGGTCTACACTCACCGAGTAACCGTCTCACAACGTGCAGTGCCGTAATAGGCATAGAGATCTATATCACACTCTTCACACGCAAATGCAACATTGTACACGGCACACTCGGCTCGTACGCTTATATTTAAGATAAGAGCGGTTCCGCTGTCTCTCGTCGCTGAGAACAACACATATCATATGTCCGTTGATATGTTTCTTCTGAACAATTTAAACTTATTCTTGTTCATCAACTCGTGTAGAGCTACATATGTAGCTACGCGCTTGTTCAGAACTCAAAGTGGAGCATTCGAGGACAGCCTGTGGGATTCTGGGTGGCACTCGACATTTCGACATCATCGCAGTATGTTTTGCTTCTTGCGGCTCCTGAAACGCTACGCGTAGGCTGGGTGTTACAATACGCCGGTACCACATCCTGCTATAGCATTCGGTGATTTAAGTCGGGCCTTCACTTACCAATCAAATTTAGCAGCCATTTTATACATACGTACAACCTCCGAACAACGACTCCAACGTCCAATATGCACATTCCTATTCATAAAATCAAATAAACGAGACTTTGAAAACCTTTGATATACGACTTCAACTTTTCACGTCGATTATATGACCGGATCGTGTTCTGTTGGATTAGTGGCATACTTTCGTATGCAGGCATGAGTTATATTGGTACTGCAACTTTCTCATAGAACTCGGCGTAAGGGAATTTTCTTTTCTACACAGGCGTGACGAAGGTCGCATTAACGGATCCCTCGTCTGTACGTATCGCACGCATATCCTAGGTAGATGTATTCCGACTTACTTTAAATTGATTCTTGTTCATCGATTCAAGCAAGCGAGCCTCCTCGCGCAACCTTTGCTACTCGGTCAGGAGACGACCTTCGGAGATCTAGACTTGGGGGTTTTGCTTTTTCGTATTATGCTCCGCTGGATTTGGGCACCTTTGGTACGAGTACGTCGGCGCCACCGCCTGCTCACAGGATTCGAAGTTGGATCAGAGGACAAGGGCGAGATAGCTTTAACATCAACTTTCGTCATTTTGCGTCGGGAAGCACGAGACTTTGGTGTGGGGAGAGTGAATAGGAGAACGGGGATAGATTTGTTCTTGTGAAAACGAAACAGAGTCTTACGGGCGCTATGAACGATCCTTGCGGATTTCTGAACGAGGCGCGACGAAGAAGACATGTTGTTATAGGTGTGGGGTGGTAAAGGTGGGTGTCGGAGTGGGAGTGGGTGTGATGTGAATGTATGAGGGAACTTTGGATTCAGGTGCATAAGGCTAGAATCCTACACACACGATTTAGAGCTGAATGTCGTTTGTACGGATGGTGGGCGTTCTTCATCCGCTATTACTCTGACAAACCACTTGTATACTACTACAGTAAATTCACAGGCGCACTCACCGTCGAACAATTTAAAGGTCTTGGTAGTAAGTAGCTTAACCTTACTCCCAACTCAATCTTTCTAACTTGCTCCTACCATGGTTGCAATTCATATCCCTCTTACAACTCTTGTTCAGCTACTTAAATTTTGGCCGCTTCATTATCAATGTTAATAGACTCCGAAACTTTTCGCCCCGCTGTCACAAACCCATCAAAATGCACGCGGAACTCAGACTATTTATAACAATGGTCCGATTGTAAACAGGTTGCGTTATCGTCGAGTCAACAGCCAAATCAACCAACCCACAGAAACCGTGGACCCACCCTCCCCAATGCCCATCCCCCATCAAAGATGCACTCTCCCCTCCTAGCAATCCCAACAGACATCCTCGAATCCATCCTCTTCCAAGTCTCCCACCTCCCCCAATCAAGCACGCAAACCCTCTCCTCCTGCTCCCTCTCCTCCAAATTCCTCCTCATCCCCTCCCAACGCCTCCTATTTCACACAATAGACCTCTCCTGCAACCACAAACACCAATCAACACAACTCGAGTTCCTCCTAGTGCAAAACCCCACCCTGGGGGGGCACATAGAAAATTCCGGGCACGCACAAAAGTGAGCGTGATTGAGCATGCCACGCTCAAGACCAAATTTTCACGCACAAAAGTGAGCGTGATTGAGCGTGACATGCTCAAGGTATTTATTTTAGCTCTAAATGGCCCAATTGTGGGTCAAAAAGAGTGTAAATCAAATGTACATACTAGTGTTGTATGGCTGTGTCATATTGTGAATGTGAGTGATGTTTCTAATCAAGATATGAAGTCAAATCTTGAAGAATAATATTTATACTTCACGCTCAAACAGGTGTGTGCACGCTCATGTTCACGCTCAAGGTGTGAGCGTGGATTGAGCGTGCACGCACACATCACGCTCAAGATTTCACTTCACGCTCAGGGTCAACATCTCACGCACAGAGTTCATACATTCACGCACAGGGTCTGAGTTTTCATGCTCAAGGTCATCAACTCACGCTCAAGGTCTGTCAACTCACGCTCAAAGTTTTTACTTCACACTCACAAAAAAATTATATGTTACATTTATATCTTGGCTTCACTTGCATGTGGGAGGAAAAGTAAGTTGGAGGTGTAATCTAAGTGAGCATGAATAGGAATACCAATTATGCTCACGCTCAAGTTAAAGGACATTGAGCATGAGTGTAATACTTGTGAGTGTGAATAGGAATACTACACTTATGCTCAAGTTAAAAGACATTGAGTGTGAGTGTAATACTTGTGAGTGTGAATAGAAGTACCACACTCACGCTCAAGTTAAAAGACATTGAGTGTGAGTGTAATACTTGTGAGCGTGAATAGAAATACCACACTCATGCTCAAGTTAAAAAACATTGAGCGTGAGTGTGATACTTGTGAGCATGAATAGGAATACCAATTATGCTCACACTCAAGTTAAAAGACATTGAGCATGAGTGTAATACTTGTGAGTGTGAATAGGAATACCACACTCACGCTCAAGTTAAAAAACATTGAGCGTGAGTAGGAATACCACACTCATGCTCAAGTTAAAAGACATTGAGTGTGAATGTAATACTTGTGAGCGTGAATAGGAATACCACACTCATGCTCAAGTTAAAAGACATTGAGTGTGAATGTAATACTTGTGAGCGTGAATAGGAATACCACACTCATGCTCAAGTTAAAAAACATTGAGTGTGAGTAGGAATACCACACTCACACTCAAGTTAAAAAACATTGAGCGTGAGTAGGAATACCACACTCACGCTCAAGTTAAAAGACATTGAGTGTGAGTGTAATACTTGTGAGCGTGAATAGGAATACCACACTCACGCTCAAGTTAAAAAACATTGAGCATGAGTAGGAATACCACACTCACACTCAAGTTAAAAGACATTGAGTGTGAGTGTAATACTTGTGAGAGTGAATAGGAATACAACACTCACGCTCAAGTTAAAAAACATTGAGCGTGAGTAGGAATACCACACTCACTCTCAAGTTAAAAAACATTGAGCGTGAGTAGGAATACCACACTCACGCTCAAGTTAAAAGACATTGAGTGTGAGTGTAATACTTGTGAGCATGAATAGGAATACCACACTCACGCTCAAGTTAAAAAACATTGAGTGTGAGTAGGAATACCACACTCATACTCAAGTTAAAAAACATTGAGCATGAGTAGGAATACCACACTCACACTCAAGTTAAAAAACATTGAGCGTGAGTAGGAATACCACACTCACGCTCAAGTTAAAAGACATTGAGTGTGAGTGTAATACTTGTGAGCATGAATAGGAATACCACACTCACGCTCAAGTTAAAAAACATTGAGCATGAGTAGGAATACCACACTCATGCTCAAGTTAAAAGACATTGAGTGTGAGTGTAATACTTGTGAGCATGAATAGGAATACCACACTCACACTCAAGTTAAAAAACATTGAGTGTGAGTAGGAATACCACACTCACACTCAAGTTAAAAAACATTGAGCGTGAGTAGGAATACCACACTCATGCTCAAGTTAAAAGACATTGAGTGTGAGTGTAATACTTGTGAGCATGAATAGGAATACCACACTCACGCTCAAGTTAAAAAACATTGAGTGTGAGTAGGAATACCACACTCACACTCAAGTTAAAAGACATTGAGTGTGAGTGTAATACTTGTGAGAGTGAATAGGAATACAACACTCATGCTCAAGTTAAAAGACATTGAGTGTGAGTGTAATACTTGTGAGCATGAATAGGAATACCACACTCACGCTCAAGTTAAAAAACATTGAGCGTGAGTAGGAATACCACACTCATGCTCAAGTTAAAAGACATTGAGTGTGAGTGTAATACTTGTGAGTGTGAATAGGAATACCACACTCACACTCAAGTTAAAAAACATTGAGTGTGAGTAGGAATACCACACTCATGCTCAAGTTAAAAGACATTGAGTGTGAGTGTAATACTTGTGAGCGTGAATAGGAATACCACACTCACGCTCAAGTTAAAAAACATTGAGTGTGAGTGTAATACTTGTGAGCATGAATAGGAATACCACACTCATGCTCAAGTTAAAAAACATTGAGTGTGAGTGTAATACTTGTGAGCATGAATAGGAATACCACACTCACGCTCAAGTTAAAAAACATTGAGTGTGAGTAGGAATACCACACTCACACTCAAGTTAAAAGACATTGAGTGTGAGTGTAATACTTGTGAGAGTGAATAGGAATACAACACTCATGCTCAAGTTAAAAGACATTGAGTGTGAGTGTAATACTTGTGAGCATGAATAGGAATACCACACTCACGCTCAAGTTAAAAAACATTGAGCGTGAGTAGGAATACCACACTCATGCTCAAGTTAAAAGACATTGAGTGTGAGTGTAATACTTGTGAGTGTGAATAGGAATACCACACTCACACTCAAGTTAAAAAACATTGAGTGTGAGTAGGAATACCACACTCATGCTCAAGTTAAAAGACATTGAGTGTGAGTGTAATACTTGTGAGCGTGAATAGGAATACCACACTCACGCTCAAGTTAAAAAACATTGAGTGTGAGTGTAATACTTGTGAGCATGAATAGGAATACCACACTCACGCTCAAGTTAAAAAACATTGAGCGTGAGTAGGAATACCACACTCATGCTCAAGTTAAAAGACATTGAGTGTGAGTGTAATACTTGTGAGCGTGAGTGTAATACTTGTGAGCGTGAATAGGAATACCACACTCACACTCAAGTTAAAAAACATTGAGCGTGAGTAGGAATACCACACTCACGCTCAAGTTAAAAGACATTGAGTGTGAGTGTAATACTTGTGAGCATGAATAGGAATACCAATTATACTCACGCTCAAGTTAAAGGGCATTGAGCATGAGTGTAATATTTGTGAGCATGAACAGGAATACCAATCACGCTCATGCTCAAGTGAAATATAAGTGTAATATTTGTGAGCATGAGTAAAAATGCCAATCACACTCACACTCAAGTTAAAGGACATTGAGTGCAAGTGTAAATAAGTATTATAAATGTGATAGAATACCTATCATGCTCATGCTCAAATCAAAGGGCATTGAGTATGAGTGTAAATATAATACTGACATGCAGTTATACTATGCAAATATGTGTGATAGGTAGTAGTCTATCCTGTATTGCTCCCTACTTCATTGTGAATTTCCCTGCTTTGTTATTAAGCCCCCTTCCTTGTTCTGAAGTTCCCTACTTCGCTGTAAAGCCCCATTCTTAGTTTTGAATTTCCCATGGTCTCTGCTTTACTGTGAATCCCCCTGCCTTGTTCTGATTTTTCCTGCTTCATTGTAAAGCTTCCTGTAATTTTCTGAGCCCCCTGTTTCATTATAAACTTCCCCTGTTTCTACTGTTCAATATATACCATTCTCTAGCTCTATAAATTTTTAACTGTTAGTCTGAATTGCTGCTACACTCCCTGAGTCATTTTTTCAACTTGTAGATCATATGTACACTCTCTGAATCATTTATATACACTCTAAGTCATATCTAAACACTCTGGATTATTGGTATACATTTTAAATCAATATACACTCATAAAGAAGACAATAACAATGAAATATATATAAAACCCACTGGTGTTCTTCAATTATTACATTACAGTGCTTAGTATATACCAAATTGTATTAAAAACATGCTTTACTATGCCAATTATTCAGTATGTAGTTGATATAAGACAGCCAGTTGGCTCACGCTCATATAAGGATTATTCACGCTCATGTATAGAATATTCACGCTCACATCACGCACAGGGTCGAATTTTCACGCTCAATAGGTGAGCGTGCACGCTCAACTCACGCTCACTTTTGTGCGTGCCCGGAATTTTCTTGCTGCCCCACCCTGGGGACATACGTCCGCAAGCTCATCATCAGCGAGCGCGTGAGCCGTGGTCATTTCCGCTTATTAACCCATGGGAGCCGTATGGCACGCATTCTGCGGGCGATGGAGGGTCTTCAGGTGTTAGTCCTGCGTACGTACGAAGGGATGATACTCTGGCGAGAGTTCAGTGAGCCGCTTAAGAAGGCTTTTGTGGGATTGTTCCGTGGGGGCCATTTGCACACGTTGACGATATGTAATATGGAGGGGTTGCCTTTGGGTGCTGTTATTGGCTCTGCGGGGGTCAGAAGGATGGTATTTGATAATGTCACTGTGCAGGCGGATGCAAATGAGGGGTTTAAATCCGTATCGTCGAAGGACATCACGCGTCCTATGTCGGTGGACTTTTCACGTGCGCTGGATGTAGCGCAGGGTTTTCTCAAAGCTGCTAGGAACCCAGATATCCCATTCTCCCTTTCACAGTTATCCTCTATGCGCTTCGCACCGGCATTAAAAGCGGAAATACTAGCTATGCGACCTATCCTAGCAGCGTATGGCAAATACGATGAATTCACAGAACTGGAGTACTCTCTCACGTCATGCAAAGACCTTTGTACGTCCCCCCTTCCTCTTTCCCATTTTTAACTAACACAACGCAGTATACATGCTAGACGACATCATCCGTCTCGACACCCTCCCCTACTTACGCAATCTAACACTCCTCATAGACCCCCACTTCTTCCTCCTCCCACACAACCTGCACGAACTCGCTACATCCCTCTCCAGCGCATCCCCAACCAACTCCATCAACACCCTCACAATCATAATCGAGGCGCTCCCCTTCGTTTCCAAATCATCCAGGGGGCAGGTACACGACGCCGACTGGGGGTGTATAGATAAAGCCCTAATTGAGGGCGGTCGGTATGGTTACTTGCGTGAAGTGAGAGTGAGGGTGAAATTAAGACAGAATCCGGGGTGGAGGAGGAGTGTGCCGATGGAGGCAGTGGAGGAATGGGATGCGGCATTGCGTGGTAGTTTGAGGAGGAAGATGAGGTTGTGTGAGGGGGCTGGGGTACGTTTGAGTGTGAGGGTGTTTGTGTAGTACGTGAGATGAGATGAAGATTTTAGATGAGATATTATACCTGTGGCTGATGTATTTGGGTTTAAGAATAGGGAAATTTTCCTTCACTAAATATTTATTGTGATAAATGGAACTGTTGCACTCGATTTAGTATTCAAACGCATTTAATATACCATCCCAACCTCAACATTCCTACGACAACTCTTCTAAGCCATCGACTTGACGAGAACGACCAACCGTAATTACTCGCTAGGAGCTTTAGCGTAGCTTATGCCTTGTCGACTTTAATACATAGCCCGCGACCAATGCCCATGATGTATCGATAGCTCCTGAAAACTTCATTCATTTCCAGCGAGCATCATTTCCGCTCGATGATCTGTCCGTTTCACGCAATTCCGTAAGATTTAATAGGAAGCCTCTTCCGTTTGCCACTAAAAATACACAGTGAGTATCAACTGACTCACAGCTGTCAAATTCTACTTTTTATACATGCTAGAGAAAAAGCCTCGACGCCGCTCGATGATCGATGAACTCACAGTTGAATTTCATCCTTAACAGCTCTCCGTGACCCTTTCGAGTCCCGGTGATCACTGACAACATACAGGAAGTGGGATTACTGGCACCGTATGTGCTGTAGGGATGCGAGCAGCCAGTAGAGGTTGGTGTGACAGGGGATGCGGGATAGACGTTGCATGGTGTCTCATTTTCTATTCTATTATGCATGATCTTGTGGAAGATACACGGCTGAGGGTATCTTTGGGCAAAGGAGTGCAAGTGGGAAGACATCCGTCTATCCCTCCAGGATCCTAGTGAAGTTGCGAGAGAAATTGAAAGTGAGGGGAAGCAAACTTGTATTAAAAAAAAGTGGGTACGAGTACTTAAGTAGGGAAACATGCGGACTACATGTGATAATGTAAAATGAAATGAAAACGCGTTTTTGCAGTGCAGGCAAATTGCCTGCTCTACAATCTCCGTACTTATACTACTCAACGTAGGAAGCTATAGTGTGCAGAGATCTAAACATTGAATATAGCATGCTACCTTCCACTACACAGGGACATTCATCGTCAGCACTGCACACTTCACATACCTCAATTGTCTTTGTCAAAGCCAACGAGCACGCGTAGCTGCAACTCGTGGAGACATGGAATACATGGTCGTATGTCTGGGCGCAATAACTTGTTCGTTTGTGCCTTGGGTTTCGATTGACAACCACGTAGGAGTGTTGACATGCCAAAGACTTATTGTGCACTCAAGTTATGGACATTGGGGATCATGCGGAAATTGATATAGTGATAATTCTATCTCTCCATCAAATATGATATATAAGTACTATAGTTCAAGTCAACCTAAGTAGTAAATGTTCTCTGTGAATGCCATAGATTTTTTACCAGCAAGAGAACCACGATGTGTGCGCTATAATAGGAACCTACATATCTTGGTATTTTTCAAGGCGGTTTCCTTTAGCGCAGTATAGACCAGCTTGGTAGTGTTGGTATCGGTGACCTCAGAGAAACTATCTTTCTCGATCAGCACTGCAAACGTGAACACGAATGAAGAGAACATACTGGGGATACACGCACAACTTGGTCCTATTCAACTGCATAAACTTCCACAGAATATACTTTGCTGCTTTGTTGACATCGTGTCCGCCGGTGTACTCATGGAAATAACGGTTCAATGGTACCTTGAATACAGTCCAAAAATATGAGTTCGACTTCAGATCGAGCGACACGAAAAACTTACCTTCATAATCTTACGCTTGAAAACATCTAAATTGTCCAAGAGCAAGATAATAGATGTCCAACGAAACCATCGTGAGTTGATGATGGATTCAGCCTGTTCTATGAAAAGAATTTCAATGATTTCAATGAGCGTATACATGAAATATGTCTCAACAAACCTGCTTCTTCAAATCCGTCTGGTCATACTCGCTGAGTGAAGCACAAAAAATAATACTTGTCACACCCTCGAAACATTGAATCCACTTCTTGCGCTCGGATCGCTGGACACCAACGTTGATCATATGTATCCTTTGAGAATGCAAACAATCAGTATCTGCATCATGAAAACGGAATACTGTGAGAGTACGGCAAGAGAGATAAGACGTCGGTCTTCCGGATCTCCCTCTTCAGCCCGGGGTGAATGTCTCCAACAAAAATAGGAAAAACAATGAAAGGAAAAGAGAGAAGAGAAGGGAATACTCACGATAGCTTCCCCATTACAAATCTTGTCTCAATTATACCACACGTCTTTTGTCGCGACTTAAGCACATCCATCTCATTCGGAACATACTCCGGCTCGCCAATTCTCATCACCTCTTCGAAAAAACTTACGCAGTCCATCAGCTCCTTCCCGCTTCTTCACGCAGCAAAACCAAGAACTTACTAATTTGCATTGTCCATCAGGTAAAACTCTGAATGCTCGCTCATGACCTTCGAAATGACAGGGTCCTTCCACAGCGCTGCTATCACCTTTGCGATTTCATGGTCAAATGACAGGTCCCGGTTGTCTGTACTGCTGGAATCGTAGCGGTTCTCCTCTGCGGGTAATAGGGGACCAGGATCGTATCCAATGGCACATTTTGAGGTCCATTTCTGATGGGGTGAATGGAGGTTATAAGCATATATTTTATTTGCAAGAAGCTAGGAAGGAAAGTTAGTAAGGCAGCTGGAAGGAGAATCAAATAGGAAGAGTGACTGGGGTGGGCGCTTATATGCATGACACAGGCGCTACATCGTGTTATTTCTCTCACCCATGTCAGAGGATACTCCAAGTCCCCTTCCTCTTCTGTCCAAGGTCCGCGCATCCAACGCACAAAATGAAATAAGATTCCAAAGACTTACTTGATTCTGTGAGGACTCGTACTCAAATCCAAGCTTCTTGACCTGCGCAATCACCTCTTGCGCCGAGTCGATGAGATTTTGATACACGATGGGGCGGAATTGCATCAACTCATCGTGGTTTAAGCCGCCTTTGTACGCAATATTCATTTGGTTGAATATCGCCGACTTTCCCGATTCGCTGGTGCCTAGAGTGGATATAATAGTATGTGAAATGATGGGAGATGGACTAGCATCGAGGCTACAAAGGAAAAGCGTATGAAACCACGTCAAGAGGCACGTAACGACGAGACTACACACCTATAGACAACGGAGCCTCACGAGAATAACAGGAGGGGTTTACATGCACCTCAAAAGCTCAAACTCGAGAACGGAAGCCGTTGGTTTCCCTTTACACACCCACGCTCCTTGCACGCTCCCCACAGGTGAGTCGACCAACTCGCCTTAAGTAGCCCCACCGCCAAAGAACGCCAACTCACCGAGAATGAGAACCTTACGTTCTCTCTTGAGTATCTTACCATGTTCGTCGAGCTGTCGCTGCGAGACATCGCTGCGTGCCTTTGCTTCTTTGTCGGAGCGGGAGGGAATGCTCTCCATGTTCATATGCGGCGCTAGAAGAGAGGGGGAGAGATGGTAAGACCCGGTGGAGAATTACTTACATAATGTTCTCAGCACAACTTTTCGGGACCGCGCACCTTTCAGGTTCCCTCTCTCTCCCTGAAATCAGGAGTAGTACAAAACGTCGAGGTCGCCATGCCAATAAGGCTGGAACGGAAAAGAAAAGAACGAAGACGAAGACGAAAAGGGAGAACAGCTACTCGGTATTTGTTATAAGTCTGAAGCAAAAGTGGAGGAGCTAAGCTGCTGCTAAGTAAGTATAAGAAATGTTGTGTAGCGGTCGGAGTGCAGCAATGGTGGAAGCGTGCTTACAAATATGCACCTGGAAGGCATTAGAGTGCTGCTTTCCCATCTGTTGAATTGTTTCCAAGGAAAACGATGTTCTGTGTTGTTACTGAATTTCCAAACAAAAGGTACAGATGTCTTCGCCAAGTTTACACCATACTACGGTATATGTATAACTAAGGATGTCAGCCCATATAGTAATACACTCTTAACATATTAATATTTGAGCGCACAGTGGCGCCATAGCTTTGCACGGGTGTCAGCATGTAAGATATAAGGGAAGCATGTCGATGTCCATGAATTGAAACGATCAGATGATGACAACGCAACGACGCGTATGGCCATCATGGCAGTGGTAATCAAATACACAACAGAGAGCTTCCTCCTCTTCTTTATGCGACTCGCCCTCAACTCTCCACCACGTCCTCTCGACTCCAGATTCCCCCGGTCCATCCTTCTCCGAGTCATCCTCACCCTCGTCCTCCTAAAGAACTCCCCGTTCCGCAGGGCGAGCTTCCAGCATGTCATCTCGATTGGCTCACCGGCGGTATCGTACTTGACATGGTAACGGTTCTCTCCAGGGCCAGAACTGGTTCAAATTCGATCGTCTGAATTGTATTATTTGGCTAGCTGCTAACGATAGTGTCAATAGCAACTCGAAAAGAAAATGGAGGAGGTGAACCTGGCGCAGCCGTGTAAACAGCCATACTTGCCCACGCTCCGCCACGACAAGAACTGGAGGATCCAATGATGAAGGTGAAAGGAGCGTATTCAAAAACTTGTGGGGGAGGTAGCTGACTCAAAGCTGACTGACCGGCGACAACGAAACAGAGCAAGCATCGCTCCACCACTCATGGGGGCGAGAAAAAGGGGGGCATGACGGCTGATCTTGAAGTCCAGGTGTAATCGACAAGTAGACGATGTGGTCATTAGATCACACGGTTACCTCGAGTGTGCCTGCGAGTTCAGAGTAATGGTAGGTAGGATGCGCTCATCATCTGGAGTTCATATTCTTGGTCGTAGTAAGCCTCTCAGTCCCATCATGCATCCACGACACTACATCTTCCATCACCTACGCACTCGGCGAACCCAGTACCCCAACAACAACAGCCTCCTCCGAAACCTCTCCTCCATCCCTCTACCCAGGCCCTCCCGCTCCCACTCACCACCCCCATCATCTACGGGAACACTGTCCTTCTTTCGTTCGCGGATACTCGGTGCGCGACTCGCAGTGGGCGATAACGCGATATACGTCACGGTGGGAATGTGCGGTGGGGGATCTTGTGTAGATGCTGAGGTTGTTAGTGACGATAGAGGTTGCGAGGTTGTGGGTGTCGAAGAGAGGAGGGTCCGAGTAAGATATGAACGAGAAACGTTTTTGTAGGTGGGCAGTGGATGTGGAGGAGGTTGAGGTGGGAGAAGAGGAGGATGTTAGGGAGAGTGTCGAAGGTTCGTCTGCGTTGCGGAGGGAGGGAGGGGCGACGATTGATATTGAGGGCGCTGCGCCCGAAGTTGGTCTGTGTGGCACCAACCCTGGTGTGAGAGGACATGCGAAGACACACTCGCTATGCCACTTCCTATGGAGCTTGGGCTACGACTGCGTAAACTGCCCGCGGGACTTGCGAAGCCGCTTCGTGGGGAGAGAGCGTTCATGTTCATATTGACTGGAGCGACGACCTCAACTTCTCCATCTGCAATAGAGGCGAGAACGGCAGCGGCAGAACCGAGCGCAGAAGGCAGAAGGTACAGCGTGCTCTAGGCTGGTGGGGAATGGTCGTTTTTGTGCTGGTGGGAATGAATGGAAGAACATACGTTGGAATCCTGGGTTGGTTTGAGACATGGTAGAACTTTGGTGTGCGTGGGGTCTAGAAGTGGACTTAAGAGGAAGGTGTTGATTGCGATGGTGCACTGAAGCCGAGGAGAATGGTTTGTGAATGGAAGTGGGAGTGCTTGATGATCGTGATCGTGGTCGTTGTTGTCGATGATGAGCTTAGCGTGTGCCTTCCGTTGGTTGAGATGACGTAATTATGATCCGCTGTTAGGGTCCAGTTTGGGTAAGTCAGCGAGGTATTGCTGACTCAGTACCAACACGCACGCCTTGCTTGTCTCCCTTATCTCTCTCCTCACGGCAGCTTTCCTCCATCCCATCACTATCAAGCACCGATTAACATTGGATAAACGCTTCAATTACACACAATGAATGAATAACGTAGGAACTCGCGCTAAAGTAGTACATGAAAACCTGTCATTGTCAAGTCATCGTGCCAATTCAGCATCAGCCTGACTTATCAGCGCGATAACTGAGCCTCCCAACCCCTCAAGAAGTTCTAAGCACTTCCTACAACTTTTAATTCATCGCCATTTCCAGCAGATCTATCCATGCCACGAGACTTTCTATTCACTGGCATAAGCACATACCAATGTTTGATGTATTGGCACACCTGCTATTAACAAAATTTGTTTTCATTGCAATTCAAAAAAAGTTGATGTATCTGATGTACGTGTGGTTGAAGTTGGATGTAAATATCAATACTATCATTCGGCCAATATTTTTTACCATGCTAACAGGCTGTCTATAGCATCGAATCAAATACCGAAATGAATAAATGGAACCCAAGTCAAAAAAGCCACATCCGAATTCCCCATCCGTTCGCGAACCTCCCTAGCAGCCTCCTGCAGCGCATACGCAGCGTTGTCGCTACTCGGTGGATTCGATCTCTCCAGAAGATGGCTATACATACTGTCCGAAACCATAGACGCAAAATTATCATCAATTGCCCACATAGTCGCTATTACACTTCTGTAGCCCGCCTGCAGTACTCCTGCTGCAAGATGCACTGCTTCCTCAGGAAGACTTTCATCACCCGTTCCTGTCTCACATGCGGAAAGGAATGCAAAGTCAGCTTTTTGTAGTTGTTTGGTGATGAGTGTCGATAGCTCGAGCTTCCCATCCTGGAAGTAAAACCCGCTTTTGGTGGGGTTTTTCGGATCTTGGATGGCGTGGCATGCCAGGTGAATCCAATTACTTCCTTCCATGCTTTCCACGACATTATCTACGGTAGCTTTCATGCCCTCCAGATATTTTACTGCGAACCCAGAAGATTGTAGCTTCTTCTGTATGTCCTTGCCTTCTTTGACAGTTTGTGGGAGAGGTAACATACCGGGAGTTTCAGGCTGTGTTACGATAAGGAGTTTTTCTAGCTTTCAAGAAGCATCTCGTTTTGCACAAGAGAATACAGTGTTTAGTGTTGGAGTATAGGAAGAAATGACATAGTCAGATGTTTTACTCCCAAAGTTCGCCTCGTCGCCGTTATATATTCCGGCTGCGTGGATTGGAAGGAATGCAAGAGGACCTGTTGCGCACCACCAGATACGAGGTGGAGTATGGGAGGGCTAAAAAAATGGTGAGTGGATAGCGCACTACATAATTACTTGGAATGTACCTTAAGCATTAATGCAGTCAAAATATGTCTCACAACCAGGACCCATAGTTGAATCAAGATGTCCTCAAATGGAACATTCGTTTTTGGCGGCTTCGACGGTCGTCCAGCTCGTGAACCTCGAAAACGAATACCATGATCAGTAAGAGACAACACCAGCAATCGCCGAAGAGCCTCAGCTTGATCGTACGTCAATTCATTCAACGGTATATGTAAAATCTCCTGCGAATCCTATCGAAGCGCTAGAGCATCGCAACGCGCTTTATCAATGTTGATAACAACCACCGTCACACCTGGACGCTTCATCTCCAACAGTTTCGAAACTTTCGCTGTGCGAAAAAAGTCTCCAAACCCTTCCAGCGTACGGATTGTTCTCAGTGTCTTCTCCCACTTGTGTAGAGGTAAATGGTGCGTTGATACCTAAACAAAGAAATTAGTAAGCGAGTCGGTGAACATCCGTTCGACATTGAGGTGTTCTAAGGTGTTGAGAAAGGGGGGAATGTTAACTGGATTCAGAGGGAGTAGATAAATGAATTTTAAGGAAAATTAGAATAAAGAGACTACTTAATGAGGAATGGTTGAGATAAAACGGAAATTAAATATGTAGGATCGTAGATTATTGAAGAAAAAGGTAAAGTTTGAAACATAGAGCATACCGATGAATTGAAAGAAAATTTATAAAATAAAATCTTGAGGAGAGGGACTAGAGGCGATGACACGGCCACTGGTAAGGTGAACTGCGGTATTTAGTGGAGCTTGGTAGTGCGCAGTACCGATGATCTTGGTTCCAGTCGAGTAATAGTGGCGTTCGAGGTGATGTGGAAGTGTCGGCGTTGAAGGGAATCAGCGGGAGAGAGAGCGCGAGAGAGAGAACGCGCGAACGCGAACGCGAACAAATGCGTCGATGCGCGCATCACTTGATTACGTAATGGAAATTGTAATATCTTGATTTTTGTAGTGCAGGCGAAACGCCTGCTCTACACTTGTCAGCCATCTCTCGTTGCATCCGTGACTGCCTGCATATTCATCTTTTTATCCAGCGTCATGCGGTCGGCTTGCTTTGTACTACTAGAAGTCAAGTGGTCCAATGCCTTCGAGATCCTCCTCAGCTCTTCCGCAAGATCCGGATGTACATCATGCAAATAATCCACAGGGGTTCTGAAAGTGTTCAACTGATTCCATACGATATTACGTCCTTCCTCCAACCATTGTATCGCCAAATCGAGCCGGTTCCAAGAAATCGCAGCAGCAGCAGCCTCACTAGCTAATGAAGACCGCGTACTGAGCTTGTGATGCCGCTCAGACACCTTCTCACCCAGCCATGCCACAGTAGGCAAAAGCTCGATGGCCAGACCATATCCATCCAATGCTTCAGGTTTCTCCAACCTCTTCAAGGCCATTGCCCAACCCATCGCGGCAGCAAGCTTTTGCGAAGCAATCCCAGTCGGATTCAATGCCGCACGCTTGTAAAGTTCAATAGCCTTACTAAGGTCAGCCACACTATCCACTTTATGATATCGAGCCTCCAACATTGAAGCTAAACTGGTCAAAGAGTTTGTGTAGGAAAAATCATTATCCGGCATCATTTCGAGCGCACGTTCGTGATACGATATACATGCGTCCAGATCAGCAAGATTATCCGTGCTTTGAAACCGAGCGATTATGGCCCTAGTGAGATTTTGATAGGCAGTCATTTCGACTAGAACCGTTTTGGCTGGGTGTTTGAGCGTTTCTTCTAGGATGGCAATTGTTGCTTCAATATCGTGAAGTTCATGGGTTAGTTGGTAACTACGGCTACGAAAGTTGGCGAGTTGGATTAGCTGGATGGGCTTGTAAGGATGGTCTTGTCCAGTTAACGACATACTCTCCGTTAAAACTTCGATCGCCTCATGCAGGATTGCAGGCTCCTTGACAAAATCGTACAGCCCCCCCAAAGCCCCGGAAAGGTTATCGAGAATAGCGGGCTTTGTCTTCCCACTCTCACGCTCTACGAGTTTGCTAGTATGGCACACATACTGGGCAAAAACCGATGTTTTTGGACATTTTTGGTACACCTTCAAAAATTTGAAATTAGTACACCTTGATTTTCTAACTTTGTAAAATAATACACCTTGGTCTTTGAAATAGTACACCTTCATTTGGGTTTTTCAGAATTGGTACACGTTAAATTTTATTGTTCAAAAGTGGTACACCTTGTTTTCAGAATTGGTACATCTCAAAATTTACCTATACTCTGGATGTGTTTTTTGATTGGCACAAGTCACTGTAGCATATTTATTTCCATGCAGTCTGGTTGGTAAACATGAGCAAACATCAAGTGCAGTGCATTAAACTGCATTGACATACCAAAGATGTTGATTCAAGTAAACTGTTTCTTATATCTAACTACTATAACTGTGATAAATATATAGGCTAGCTAAACATGGTGTGCCAAAATAAGATCAATGTGGGCAAGGTGTATGAAATGCATATCATTCATTGAAAGGTGTACCAAACAGAAATAGATAATCCAGGTGAGGTGTACCAAATAACATGACTTTATCTCAAAAGTGTACCAATATTAGCAAAAAATCAGTCAAGGTGTACCAAAAAAGTCTTTTTACCCAGTATGTGTGCCATATGCTAGCCTTTCGGTAAGAAGCAACAGCCTCCGCCATGTCGTCTACACTCTCCCTAGCCAAAGACTGTGAATAATAGGCATTTCCAAGGTTCAACAAGTTAATGCGCAATGGAATGTGCATATCGAATCTAGCTTGCACTGCGGGCCCACAGAATTTGACGTTGCCCTATATTTTGACATTGCTCAAGTGACGTTGCCTGACATTGCATATTTAATTTTGGCGTTGCCTGGCGTTGCAGTGGCGTTGCTTGGTGAGGTCCTGTGTTCGAATCCTGCTTGTGCACATGCTTAGTTAGTAATAAATACGATAAACTAGTATTATTTCACAGTGAGAAATGTACATTGCATTCATATAATATATATTAGTACTTGATAAAGAATATGAGCCATGTATAACAGGGTATAACTTATAATCTCACAGTGAAATAAGTTGGAAATAAGTATTTTTTTCCCTTGTACACAACATTTCTACTCTAGACAGCTTGTAGTTTAGTAAATACATGATATATAAAAATAAAAGTAAAGATTTAGTAGAGATACATACGCTCTGCTCATTTTTATACTAGTTGTAGAATTGTTAGGAATCAGATTTTGACGTTGCCTGACGTTGCCATTTAAGAATTGACGTTGCCAATCCGAGAATTGACGTTGCTTGGCGTTGCCGGACGTTGCCTGGCGTTGCCGTGACGTTGCCCGACGTTGCTTGACATTGCTTGACGTTGCTGGAGGTTCAAATTTTCCCACGCCCTCCGCCCCGCCTTTGTTTATATTTGTACGCAGTGTTCATCCCATCCATCATTCCATCAAGCACCCTTCCTCATTGCTGCAGCACATATCAAACTTCCTTGTGATCATACTCAGCAGTGAGCAAGTTTTTTCTTATTTTGTAGTTCAATTCATTTTCATTTTATTCAATTATTTTTGCATCATTTAATATAAATTATGACATATGTATCAGTCAACATTTCACTATGTAATTATGGTAATAAAGATATGAAAAATGCGAATTAGACACATTTTTTAAAATCTTTTACTGTAACATGTACCATACTTTGTAAAGTAAGATGACTCTATTGTAGTATAAATAATAGACTATGTGTTTGTGTAAGAAAAATATCAAAAAGGTTGTGAGAGAAAGCATGGGAAACGATGAGCAGGAAGCGGGCAATGGTGATACATGTGTAAAATTCCAAAAGGGAGGGGCGGGAGACATTGACTCGCGGTCGAAATTTGTTAGCGAGTGTGTGGGAATAAATCGATCGCGAGCACTTTGGCGTTGCTGTGACGTTGCCGTGCAAGAATTGACGTTGCCAGTGAGGCAACGCCACGGCAACGTCAAATTACAGGGCAACGTCAAATTCTAGTAGCCCCTTGCACTGCAGCCTGTTAAGACAATTTCCCAAGTGGCTTAGGTGAATATGACGAGATGTGTGAGTTTTAGTTATATCCACGGTCTGTTGAAGATGAAGTACAGTTTCTTCTAGCGCCTCCGCATCCCCGTTCAACAGAAAAAAACGAAGCAAAGCGCCCGCGAGGTCACTAAGATGCATAGCCATGTCCACACTCGAGTCTTTTGGTGCCTTTTCGATGGTATCCTTGAGAATTGATATTCCCTTGTCCAAATCATCAGGATTTCCGGTATGCTCGAATCGCAAACGGTACGCTTTGCCGATATTGTTCAGCTGTCTATGAATGTCCAGATGATCAGCAGGCGTCTTCTCCAATGCATCACCAAACATAGATATAGCATTGCCATTAATATCCTCCACATTCCCAGAGCTCTCAAAACGACTCATGAGCGCAGACCCGATAGAGCCCAGTATGGTCGGAAGTAGCTTGTGACCGGGAGGACTACGGCTTACAGCCTCCTCTAACGGCGTCATCATATTGTCGAAAGCGTGCGCACTGCCCGTTTCATAGTAGGCAGACTGAAACGTCTCCGAAAACTGATACAAATTTCCTAGCATCTCCGAAACATCCATCGAAGTCACGTTGGACGATTCTCGTAAAACTGCAATGGCCTCCTCCATATTATCCTTTGACCGCTTTATCCGAAATCTACTCAACAACAGCTCCGCAAAATACTTCCGATGGACAGCATCCTCAGAAAGATGTAGAACCTTCCTCTGATTCTCAATCGCCTTATCGATATCAGCCAACTCGCAAGTGCACTGATATTTTGGATCCGTACTCGGCGTAATATCCAATGCCTCCTTTTTAGCAAAAATAACCTCCCTTATATCAGCTATATGATTCATCTTCAAAAACCGCTTATAAAGAAGCCTAGAAAGAACCTGCAGCTCCGCACAGCGCACTTTTGCCTGCGCCTCCGCCGCGCGAGAATTCTGTAGCAGAATAGCTTCGTCAATCTCTTTCACATTATCAAGAAGCTCGAAGGAGTCCTCCAAGGCACTAATCAACTGCTTCATACGCATATTTTCCAAGGGATCCCCCTCAGGAGTCAAATTGAGCGCACGACGATAGTTTTCAATAGCTTTATCCACGTCCTCTGGATTTATAGTCGCCTTCGCGCGGACAAGGTACACACTCCCCAAATGCGTAATCCGATGTGGCTTGATTGCGTCTCCTTCCGGTGTATGATTCACACCACGAATTACATACGAGATAGCCTCGTCGATATCTTCCTGTGCCTTCGTATGCTCGAATTTCGTTGAGAACGAACTCCCCATATTACATAATATATCCGGATAAAAACTATGCGTTTCCGGAATATCCTCCAACGCCTCAATCCGTAACCCAAGGGCCAAATCAAAATCACCGATATGCCCCATCTCGCGGTATCGCACGTTAAGAGACCTAGCAAGATTGTTCAGCATAATCGGACGATCCTTAGGCGGAACAAGATCAAGCATCTTTTGACAATACTCGATTGACATGTCAATATCCTTGGAAGATTTGGATAACAAGTACTTATGCCTGTAACAATTGGCCAAGTTCCCCGTAATTGGAATCAACCTGGACCCAGTTGCCCTAGGATGTGAGCGAGCTTCAGTGAACATCTCAATGGCCTTCTCCACATCCCCAAGATCCATTGAGTCTTGGAACCGTAAAAGGTGTGTCGAGGCTGTATTGATAAGGACAGTCAACACTGCGGGATGATTCGTCGTTAACAACTTCACCACTTCCTCGTGGGACCTAACCATCTCCTCAAAATGGTCCTCGTTCACAAACAAATTATACCTTTCATGAAGCAAATTAAATAGCTCCAACAGCGTCGGCACTTTTATCTCTTTCTCCGTATCATGATACTTTGTAACGAAATCCAACGCATTGCGAAAAAAAGAAATTGAAGAATTAACGTCCCGCAAATTGTTAGTCATGCGAAAGAGTTTCGTAGAGAGAAACCCGAGGGTTATGCATGCTGTTACTTTTTCAAGGCTGGAGTCGGGTATGCGGAGGAAGGAGCTGTAATGGCATGTTAAGGCACGTGAGATTTCTGGTTGAGTTTTGAGGGCTGAGTATTGGTTCAAGTCGGGGAAGGAGTAAATTGAGTAGGACGTGCTATATTCTTTTCCTGCTGGGTGTTAATTTGTGAAAGTGGTGAGGGGTAGGGACGTACGGCATATTGTAGCTGACATTTGGATTGGTGGATTCGTATCTGTAAACGCAAAGTTGAAGTCTTGAGGTACCATAAGCACCCGAACATGCAGTTTTCCGAGATAACGTACGTTCACCATTGTCAACCAACTCTTCCATAGTAAACTCCATTTTATCCGATACGTCATTATCAACAAGCACCACAAACGATACATATTTCCATTCCCCATTCCTAACACGCCATCAAAATAACTTCAAAACCAAATGCGGGGGACGTACAAGTGAATATTATCTATTTTCCACTTACCCTCGTCCTCCCTGAGTGTTACAAAAGTGGGTTCCTGGTCGTCTATTGTCCATATCAACACCACATTTATGTCTGGGATAGGTGAATGAGATCAGGTGAATTCGATGTCTGTATATGTATCAGCTGGGGAACACAGGGGAGAGATGTAGACAGACTTGTTAGTTCGATTACAGACTCAGAGCGTTCCTCATCGACGTCGCACTCTCCTTTGTTCTGGAATATAACAGCAAAAAGTTACTCACCTATTCGATTCCAGCAATGCACTTCCACGCAATGCCGAACAGGTAAGTTTTTCGAAGGAACGGACCAACAATACACCATGTCTAAGACAGAGCGTGAAAGTTATCACGCCGGCCTTTACATACGTTCTATCACACCGATGAGTATATTAAGAAATAATACCTCGGGATTGACACAGTGAAGGCCGGATCGTGAAATACGTGTGACGATTCAGACGAGTAATGTAATAGGCAAAATCTATTGAGAGGAGTGCAATTGGCACGAGCGTGCGTGTGGTAAGTAGCTGGCAATCCATGTCCGAGGGAATGTGACGGGATCGTCTGCGGGCGGGCTTAGACATGTAATATGTTTAACTCTTTCCGGCTGGGCAGCAAGAAAATTCCGGGCACGCACAAAAGTGAGCGTGAGTTGAGCGTGCACGCACAGGGTCGAATTTTCACGCTCACCTATTGAGTGTGAAAATTCGACCCTGTGCGTGAATATTCTATATGTGTGCGTGAATATTCTATACATGAGCGTGAATAATCTTTTTATGAGCGTGAGCCAACTGGCTGTCTTATATAAACTACATACTGAATACTAGGTATAGTAAAGCATGTATTTAATACAATTTGGTATATACTAAGCACTGTAATGTAATAATTGAAGAACAACCAGTGAGTTTTATATATATATTATTGTTATTGTCTACTTTATGAGTGTATAATGATTTAAAAGGTATACCGATGATCCAGAGTGTTTAGATATAACTTAGAGTGTATATAAATGATTCAGAGAGTGTACAAATGATCTACAGATTGAGAAAATGACTCAGAGAGTGTAGCAGCAATCCAGACTAACAGTTAGAAATTTATAGAGCTAGAGAATGGAGTATATTGAATAGTAGAAACAGGGGAACTTTATAATGAAGCATGGGGCTCAGAAAAATACAGGAAGCTTTACAATAAAGCAGGAAAATTCAGAACAGGCAGGGGAATTCACAGTGAAGCAGAGACCTTGGGAAATTAAAAACAAAGAATGGAGCTTTACAGTGTAGTAGGGAACTTCAGAATGAGAAAGGGGGCTTAACAATGAAGCAGGGAAATTCACGATGAAGTAGGGGGCTTCACAGCATAGCAGAGAGCAATACAAGATAGAATACTAGACATTGAGCATGAGTGTAATATTTGTGAGTGTGAATAAGAATACCAATCACACTTATGCTCAAGTTAAATACAAGTGTAATATATGTGAGCATGAATAGGAATACCAATCACACTCACACTCACACTCAAGTTAAAGGACATTGAGCATGAGTGTAATATTTGTGAGTGTGAATAGAATTACCAATCACACTCACTCTCAAGTTAAGGGACATTGAGCATGAGTGTAATATTTGTGAGCATGAATATAAATACCAATCACGCTCACTCTCAAGTTAAAGGACATTGAGTGTGAGTGTAATATTTGAGAGTGTGAATAGAAATACCAATCACGCTCATGCTCACACTCAAGTTAAAGGACATTGAGCATGAATAGAGATACCAATCATGCTTACTCTCAAGTTAAAGAACATTGAGTGTGAGTATAATATCTGTGAGTGTGAATAGAAATACCAATCACACTCACAATCACACTCAAGTTAAAGGACATTGAGCATGAGTGTAATAGTTGTGAGCATGAACAGAAATACCAATCATGCTCACTCTCAAGTTAAAGGACATTGAGTGTGAGTGTAATATTTGTGAGTGTGAATAGAAATACCAATCACACTCATGCTCACACTCAAGTTAAAGAACATTGAGCATGAGTGTAATATTTGTGAGCATGAATAGAATTACCAATCACACTCACTCTCAAGTTAAAGGACATTGAGTGTGAGTGTAATATTTGTGAGTGTGAATAAGAATACCAATCACACTCATGCTCAAGTTAAAGGACATTGAGCATGAATAGAGATACCAATCATGCTCACTCTCAAGTTAAAGAACATTGAGTGTGAGTGTAATATTTGTGAGTGTGAATAGAAATACCAATCACACTCACACTCACACTCAAGTTAAAGGACATTGAGTGTGAGTGTAATATTTGTGAGCATGAATAGGAATACCAATCTAAAGTACCTAGTTTAGCGCAATGTAGTGTAAATGTAAATATTAATAATAAAACTCACACCACATACACTCACTAAGAAAGTGCTTGGTGAGTAAGACTCGGATGCAAAGTGCTTCCAGGCAAAGTAAAGTAATAGAAATGGTGTCGAAAACCGACATTCGAGAGGGAGTGCACACTTAGTGAACACTTTGATGCATGTTTTGATGTGCATTCCTTAATCTCGGACTTAACATGGGCTTATGACTTCACACTTCATGTTGCACTTAGAATCTCAAAGCTCACACAAATACTAAAGCACAATGCTAGATGGTATTTCTCAGGGCACAAGAGACTGCCCTCATACTACTCTACTCTACCTATCAAATATCATACAGAACTACAGCTAGAGAAACTATATAGTTGACACAAATACAGTAATTTACACATTAGCTAAGCAGTAAGGTAGATGTTTAGACTGGATACAGGCGTCTGGGATGGACCAGAGTAAATCATGGATAGACAAACATATGAGCACCAAGAATGTGTCCATATGGGACGATAGCAAAGGACAATAACTCATCCTGCAGGAAGAATGCTCCATATGGAGGTGTGATGCTGTGCACTTTGACGCATGGAAAGGGGAACCGCTGAATCAGCCTGCCAGGAATGCCAGATCTCAGGCCAGGCTAGGTGCCTATGGCATGCTGATGCACAGCACTGGTACAGCATGGTTAGATAGCAGCAACTGCCATGGGTCTAGTGCTCATGCCTTTTCCTATGATGCAATGACATAGCTTCAATATTCTATTATTAGAATAGATGCATGCTTAGCTCGATCTCTGGCCTTACTGGTAACTATTTCCCACCAATGTCAAGAATAAGCTCTGACCTCGGTGTTTCTATTCTTAGATGCTTTCCTACTTAGGCTAGTTATGTCCCTTATTAGTGTGAGTCATTCCCACACTAGCTAACAGTCCGGGACCTCTACCTTAGCTACTAATTACAACCCAGATATATTATACTGTTTGTAAGTAGCATGTAGAATATAGAAATAATGTTTTTATAGTAGGTAGAAGTATGCTAGACATATTAAATCACAAATATTACTCATGCTCAATGTTCTTTAACTTGAGCATGAGTGTGATTTGTATTCCTATTCATGCTCACAAATATTACACTTGCAACTTACTTTTCCTCCCACATGTAAGTGAAGCCAGAGTGTCAATATAACATATAATTTTTTTGTGAGTGTGAAGTAAAAACTTTGAGCATGAGTTGACAGACATTGAGTGTGAGTTGATGACCTTGAGTGTGAAAACTCAGACCCTGTGTGTGAATGTATGGACCCTGTGTGTGAGATGTTGACCCTGAGCATGAATTTTTGACCCTGTGTGTGAAGTAAATCTTGAGTGTGATGTGTGTGTGCATGCTCAATCCATGCTCACACCTTGAGTGTGAACATGAGTGTGCATGCACATGTTTGAGCATGAAATATAAATATTATTCTTCAACATTTGACTTCATATCTTGATTGAAAACTTCTCTCACATTCACAAGAAGACACAGTCATACAACACTAGTATGTACATTTGATTTACACTCTTTTTGACTCACAAATGGGCCATTTAGAACTAAAATAAATACATTGAGTGTGACACACTCACTCATGCACACTTTTGTGCATGAAAATTTAGCATTGAGCATAGCATGCTCAATCATGCTCACTTTTGTGCATGCCTAGAATTTTCTATATGCCCTTTCCAGCTGTATGTGATAACAGAGTGCCTATTAATACAGCAGTATCAGTGAACTGTTTGAGACCTCATAGGTCATAATATCACTGATGTTGCGTGTCATTGTAAACAATGCATCTCTGTGTCGAAGGATCTGACTATGTACTGCATATTGATCCAGCCTGACAGCAGCTCCTCATAATGCAGCAAGGGAATGAGCCAATAGGTACCATTTAAAGTGTGTTCATGAAGAGTTGTGGAGGATTGTAATGCTATGCATGGTAATGAGCTCACCATAAACTGAGCATTCTTCCTCTTCCAGCATGGGTCATTTTCAATAACATCCATTTATCTACATCTTAAATGAACAATATATTCTCTATGAAGTGTACATTCCAAGGAGGCAACATTGTTTGGGGATGCTTGTATGTTGAGCTATCTGTGTGAACAATTTTTATGATCAATCTTCAATGATTCAAGGAGATGGACAAGAAACCAACCAGGATGAGAGGGAAATAGAGAAGGAGAAAAAGAGTGTACTCGCTAGTATCGACCACACATTGATCTTGTAGATCATGGCCATGTAAAGCTGTTTCCATTATGTTCCATCACTGGTTCACCTGTGGAATGTTGCCAGAGCATTGCATGTGCTCGTTGTCGCCATTTCAGTAGTACATGGAGTGATGATATGACTGTGTGAAGTGCCTGAGTGAAGAAAGACTTGTCATGTGCATGTGACTGCTGCAACAATTGGTTAGTGATATGAGGACCTCTGAATATCCCTATTACATTTAGTTGCCAATCCTGACATTTTTGAGGGCCAAAGACCGTCAAACTCTGATCACCTATCTGGACATTGATGGAAAAAAAATTCGGATAGTCCCTGTCTAAGTGCAATTTCAATGAGGTTCAGAAAGTTGTGATAAAGATAGATGCATCTAGTTGACCAAGTAATGATGGATATTTTCAAGTAAAGCAAAATTGTTACTTGAAACATAACAATTTTGCTTCAATTTTCCAGTGGCTATGACCTCATCAATGCATACTGCCCCATTGTTAATGAGGTCCTATTCCCGAACTCATCCTCCCACCTGACACAGGCACAATTTTGTTCAAGTGAGTTTGAGTTGCATTTGAGTTGCACTTGAGTGACAATTCAAGTAACAATTCAAATCACATTCAGTTATTAAAAGAGTAAGTCTGTAAAGGTAAGTGTTTAATAAATAATTATACTCTACACTACTATCACTGACAACTGTCTCCCCACTGTCCTGCCCCCTGCCCACCCTTTCCTTCAACATTCCACCTTGTTCAAATTTTCACATGCTTCTTCTCAACTTTGTCCATCTTTGTCCATCTTTGCAATTGGTGTCATCAATATCCATCAATGCCATCAAACTTGTTTCCTCAACACTGCTGCACATAATTGATGGGTGATCTGCTGATGAGCACCCTTCCTCATCATCATGCTCAACAGTGAGCAAGTAATTTCGCATTTTCTAGCTCAATATTTACTATTTTATCTTGAGTCTTTTTGTAATATCTGTTTATACTCTTCTTTATACATTAGACTGTACTTTAGATGTTGTATGAAAAGGTAATCTTATTAAAATGCGGAATAATTAATACTTTTGTACAATGAATGCTACAATTATAATTCATGAAGCATAGGTACTTTTAAATGATTATAAATTTAAGAGAAAGTGCAATAAACTAGCAATATGTGCATGGGAAAATGAAAGCAGAGGGCAGGAAATGACAAATTGATGAAATGATGAAGCGTGGGAAATCATAAGCAATGGTGGGCAACGCCAAAATGCGTGGGAAATGTTAAGGGCAAGTATTTTGTGAAGGAAATACTGTGGGAATTTTTGAGAGAAGAGGGGCAGGAAGCAGTGAGTGAGAATTGGATACGATTAGTGGAGGCGAGGGAAACAATGAGTGGGAGGGTTGGCATCCATCATAAATGATAAGCGGAGGCATGGGAAACAATGAGCGGAGAGGTTGACATCAATCAAGCAACACAATAATTAAGCGGAGGCATGGAAAACAATGAGTGGGAAGGTTATCATGGAGCACATTGATAAGCGGAGGCGTGGGAAACAATGAGTGGGAAGGCGGATGAGAGTGAAGTACACAAGAAGTACAATTAAATTTATTGACATAAAATTGAGTGAGTTAAGTGAAAATTCGAGTGAAGGTTGAGTTGCATTCAAGTAACATTCAAGTTGCATTTGAGTAGCATTCAAGTTACATTCGAGTAAGATTTGAGTGATATTTTTTTCAAGTGACAATAATTTCACTTGAGTAAAAATTTGAGTAGTGTTCAAGTAGCATTCAAGTTAAGGTAGGGCTCACTAAGTTCCAGCACCCCTTATGTAAGCAATTCCCTTCATCAACTTTGACGACCATCAGCTCAGTCACAATCCATTTTAATGCAATTCTTTCTTCTGGGATGCATTTGTGGTGATTGAATCTCTCACTCCCAGAAAGAAAATTTTAAATAAATCTAATTTTGGGGGACTTGATATAGAAAAACTTTTTATTGTAGAAAATGCATATTTATTACATTTCCGTGTGAATGACAGCATTTTATATTTTCGAGTCCTCAGATTTGGCCGTCACACACCGTGACATATCGTGACATGTCACTTAAATGTCACCCGTTGTCACCTTATCACGTGATCCAGCGGAACAGGAGATATCTTTCCACTCCGAGGGAGAGCATTTTAGTTGGCTAGATGCACTACAAGTGATAAAAACAACTTTTAATTGTTTTGTAAAGTAGCTTTGAAAGGTAAATTTGCTTTCCCGAACAATATATTCGATGAATTATGACATTATTTTTTCGGAAATTCAACTGGAATTCCTGTAGGCCCCACCTGACACTACGTTTCTCCCCTCAGACCAGGTGAATGAAACAGACGATCTCCTTCCTAGCGTACACATGAACCATCCAAATCTTTATCCAAGGGCTAAGTTTCGTTTTGGGCCTGATAGAGATCGCAAAATACTTGGGTGTCTTGATCAAGATCATCATAACGAAGCTGGGGCTGGGTGAACACGATGACGAGAGGATGGTTTATATTGCTGTCAACTTTGTGATGGAGTTGAGGGTTTTCGGACATCCCACCTATTGAGTCTAGACTTGTTCTCATGTCAACGCATTATACCCCCATTAGTTCTGTTCACTTGCAAATGTATGCTGTACATACTCAGACTGTCCTCACGTTGCCGTACATAGTACTCAAGTTCAGCAACATTCATTTCTTCATCTTTAATCAGCCTAGTATTCGAATTTTTAACTCTAGTAATTCGTCGTTCCTTCACTGGCTAGCTTAATATATGTTTTAGTGCTTCATTCATTCATATTATTTAAGACAAGTGGAAAAGCGGCGCTGTCTCAAAATAAGTTGCGCACAAAAAGAAAAAGTTGCGGGCACAATAAATGTGCACCTTGACCATCATAGAATCTAAATTCATATGAAGGTCATCCAAATTTAATTGCGATCTATTTTAAAACATGCGGCGTGAAAATCGATAGTAATATGATCAAAGAGTACTCCAAGCATTATCCATAGGGATAATAGCACCGCTGATTGCCTGCGCCCCGTCGGAGATCAAGAACAACATCATGCTTGAAAAAGCGGTAGGATCAAGCATCCCTCTTCCAGTTAAGGGGTTCATAACTATTTCCGCTACCGCCCTAATCGGTGTTAGTCAAGGGAAACAGCGCATAAGGATAATACATACTTTGTCTTCATCATAGAGCCCAGATCGAATTTGGAGAAGTCAGGTGGGGCGTTCATAGGCGCAGAAATTGCTGCGAAGTGTAAGAAAACAGTCAAGTGGATAATGTAATGCGCGACTCACCTCCAGGGCTAATTGCATTGCACCGAATACCGTCAGACCT
Source organism: Cyathus striatus (assembly GCA_025738555.1). Classification (NCBI taxonomy): domain Eukaryota; kingdom Fungi; phylum Basidiomycota; class Agaricomycetes; order Agaricales; family Nidulariaceae; genus Cyathus; species Cyathus striatus. The sequence continues at coordinate 43,222 of JAOVFP010000003.1, forward strand.
CAAAAGGAACGCAGTGTTCATCGTCGCACCAACCTGTTACCGCACTAATAAGCACTCTATCAAACCATACACCATACACAACCCACCAGCCCATGCTTACTCGCGGTATAAGCCACACCAGCTACAGCTCCACTAGTCCCCGCCTTACTCGCAACGTTCACAATACACCCACTCTTCTGCTTCTTCATAACCTTTACAACCTCTCGCATAAGCCTCACGGGGGCAGTAAGATTGACAGCGATAACTTTCTCCCAGACCTCGTCCGTATATTTATCAACGGACGCCAGATGGTCGGAAATACCAGCGATGTTGAGCAGCGCGTCGATTCTTCCTCCGAATGCTTCAAGGCACTGCTCTACGATTTGGGCCGGGACGGAGGGTTCTGTGAGGTTAGCCTGGAGGAACGCGAAGTTCTCTGACGAAATAGGAGGGGGAGGTGAAATGTCGACGCCGAAAACGAAGCATCCTGCATCGAGGAGTGCAGTAGTGGTTGCGAGGCCCACTCCGCCAGATGCACCTGTGACGATGACAATCTGCAAGAATGAATCAGAAAATAAACTTGGACAGCTGTCTAGACATGTAGTGCACTAACCTTTCCTTCAAGACCAGACGAGTTTACCGTCGTGGGTTGATTAAGAGCAGTAAACGAGTCATTTGGTTTTTGCGACCAGAACTTAGCCATGTAGCGATAGCATAAGTACAAGGAGATAATGAGACGCCCAGCGAGTTGTTGTAAGAGGTAGAGCATATGTGGAACTGGTTTGTGTTGTAGACACGTTACACTCTTTGAGGGGGGGAACGAAAAGGATAATGGTTGCACCCCAGTGAGAACTTGCACTGTGCTTATCTGTGTGTGGGTAAATCTGCGCAATTGCTGTGCCCAGAACAGAAGAATCTGTAGCGATCGACGTTTCTCACACTGCACCCATGACCACCTTGTGACATGTAGCCTACGTAACGATTTCCTTCATCGCTCATCGATATCCTTTATAAGTTATATAACCCCCTCGGTCATCAGGACGTCTGATCTTCTAACGCCATTCATCCCGGCTTTTTCAACTTAACCTCACATCTCCCGTCTTCCCTATCAGTTCCGACGTCTGCAGCTGGGCCGTAAGTAACATGAATTGATTCGCGTGCTGGGTATCATTTATTCACCCCCTGTCCGCAGTCCACTACTATGACTTGGTTACTCAATCCGTCTTGCTCAGAGACAACATCGGCCTCGATCCTCATGGTTATGGCTTAAAGATGTAAAATGAACTCAACCACGTAGCGACTCGCTATCATGTTTCGAAGACATACATTTTCACACACTAATCTGCACAATGCTCGAAGTCCATTCCGCCAACTTGGGTCAACGACGTGGCACGCAGGTTCGCAGGAGGTCATTCGTTGGAGGTTGGAGGTTGAGCAACGAGGACGGGGCTTTGGGGAGGATTGAAGACACTGCTAGCTGTCGTGGATAACTACAGGGTATAGATAGGGATTGGCGGCGGAATGTGAAGACTCAGTTGGATTGTGTGTCATGAACGGTACGTAAACTACAATACCTTACGTGTTTTGCTTTCTCACTTAATTCCACAGCGTACCAAGTTCCAATTGTCACCGTTCTTTTGTACTTTACGCATGGTTTCGCAGCGCATCTACGGCCTGCCCTTTACGTACATCCAAGCTATCCTTGTGGGATATCGATTTTGGCGACTTGTCCATCACCGTCACACGGCCCTGCATCACAATCAGCCTTCACCTAGTTTTCTTGTGAAGGTAATGACCGCTGTCCTCAACGTCAACGACGATGGCCACTCACTGCACACATCTCGACCAGCTCGCTCGTTTGCGGCCCCCTCACATATCTCATTCGATCTATAGAGAGGAATGTACTCAGTGCTTTGACAATCAGGTTGGTCGATGGACACCATCAAGCTCGAAGATCGCTTGCTGACAGCTGTGTAAGTACACTCTCTGTCCAGTATAGGACACCATATAGAATCGGAGTCAAATAACAATCAGGCTGAGGTAGGATTGCCGAGATGAGCTAGCTCTGCGAAGTCAAGTTCCGTAGTACCCATTATATAAGCATTAGAACGAGGACATCGGGTGGAATCAACTGCACTCATACACAACAACGCATTAGCCCAACGTTAGTCAGTAAGAACCCGGCAGCTTGAAAGATTGTTGTGAGCAGCACAGCAGAGATCTTCAGAACGAACCTGTAGTAGCTCTTCGAGCCGCTCAGCACATATGTGGTACTGTGACTAGTCTGTGAGTTGATAGGGTATAAGGATGAGGCTAACAGTCTGTAGCCTGATAGCGATGGTGAAAGGATTGACGTTGGACCTGTTGCATTTCTTGAAAAATGTGGGAGAGCATGCGCGAAGCTGAGGTGTCTTCTAATGTAGTTGTGAGCTCGTTACTGTAACGCTCTGTCGAGGTTGGCTTGAACCTGCAATACGAGCGTGTGGTACGCATCCGGGAGCACCCGTAATTCTAACCGTTCGTCAGCACCATATCACCATAAGGAACAAAACAATCATGTTTAACATTCATAAAAATTTCTTTAAACATCCCCGAACCCTCCTTAGCCTAACTTGCACCTGACTAATCCGCGCGAGGATCTTCATATCCGACGATAAATTCCTCCTCAGAACGCCCGTTGACCAATTAGTACTCATACACGGGGACATATTCCGATTGATCATAACGCGGTCTAACGAAATCGACACCATTCACGAGGACGAAGGCTCGAGTAAGGGGCCAGTCTAAGTGATTGCTCGTCGATGGTGTTGCAAGAGCGCGAGTGCATGTGTGCTGAGAATAGTTTGGATATACGACATGAGCGTGTGGTACGTATCATGCAGCACCCGCAATTCTAAACAATCCTCAGCACGACATCACTAAGAACAAAACACTCACGGTTTGACATTCTCATCAAATTCCCTTACCACACCTAAACCTCAAATCCCCTCGGCGAATTCCTCAGAACTGCATCAGCGGTGATATTGGAGTTGATAGTCGCGCGTTTTAGCTTCGCAGACCACGATGACCCGAAAATTTCGGGCCTGACATCTTAAGGACGAAGGACTCTTCGCTAGGCAAGGTTGGCGTGGTGAGGATTGAGTACCCAACCGCCTCGCTCGCAGCCGGCTTCAACCCATGCAGTTTTGGCAATGCCTCATCAATCACCGTCGTCCTATTGCTCCCCATCCCCAGCTCCTTGATATTCTTCAACTGCTCCATTAGGTAGTACTCGCGCTGGACTTTAATGGTTTTGGAATGGCGTAGGCCGTTGAATAGCTCCATTTGAGAACTAAGAACAATTTTTGGAGGCGGTCGGAGACGGAGAGTGATTCGAGAACATCTTGAACATCTTGAACATTTCCTGTTGAGACTACTGCTGAGAAGTCGGGGAGTTTTTCCGGTTCGTAGAAGTACATACATGCTCTTTATATTTCGAAAATAGCCTTATTATTTTACTAGGCATATCAGTACCTAACTGCAAGTTAGGAGAAATAATTGTGTCATTAGTAGTAATAAGTACCTGGAGCGGTGGTAACTTGTAAGCATGTACTAGTAGTGCATCAGAAAGCCTAGACCTGGGTAACATTCTAAGGAAATCGGAGTTTCGAGATGATCAATTCAGGATCATTTTGCGTCCATTCTATGGGAAGCTTCGTGTAAGCATCAGATCTCATAAAGGATAAGCACTAAACTATTGATACATATAGGCGCCTGTTGTAGTCCATATATATATGAGCCTTGGGGGACGCATACAATTCTATCAGCAGAGCGATATGGATCTTAACGATGCTGATTTGACCAGCTTTATACAAAACAATATAGAAATAAGTGCAGTGTTTGGTATGTTTAAACATTATGATATTCTTCGTTCTAACATTTAATTCTAGTTGCTGCTATAACTTCTTTGGTATATGATATCATATACAATTTTACTGAAGAAGTATTTTCATACTATCTTGGCGCCATTACGTTCACTTATCAATATTTTTCAGGTCAAATACATATGGAGGTAAGATATTATGAACCAAGTGTTATTCATGCCTACGGAACTGCACATTATACAGTGGCATGAAATGGTCACTCCCAAAATTATTGTACATTGTTGCTCGATATTCCAGTCCATTTTACCTTTTGTCAGCGAGCCTTTTTTTGATGTTTACATAAATTCTAAATACCAACAGCATCGTTTTTTTAGGCGAGTTCAGTTAGACTAGGTTAAGTTGGCCACTGATAGTTAATATAAATTCTAGCACCCACACAAAATAGATATGCAGAGGTTTCCCATGATGTACGTCATCTAAAAAATAGTTTTTCGAACTTATTGCAGCTACTCGCCAGATGTACGCATCAACACGTTTAGCGTAATTATACATTCTAAGCCTTTTCGATAGATGCTCATCATCCATGTGGTTCCGTACATAGTAAGTATACGAAATTCAAGTACTTAGAGGAGAGTTATATTGTTTTTAAAAAGTGCACCGCAGGTACCTGCTGGTGCAGTTGACCTGATATTTATACTCCGTGTCTGCGCACTGTATGGCAATAGCAAAAGAAGTATGCATTCATTATCAGGTTATTATTTGCAAAACATTTATACTCACATCTAAATAGTCATTTTCTGTCTAACAGCTCTATTCATAGGTGCGGAAAAATATTGAGCAGAGGACATATTCACTCATCAAACATCGTGGATCCAGCAAAAATGACGGTGTGTTGATCATACAAGCTTAGTAATGAAAGAGTACTTACAATAACGTGTTTCAGATTACACTGACATTTTCAGCACTTGTGTCAATTGCTTATTCGAAATCGACTGTGGTTGTCCCAAGTATAGGATGTGTAGGATTTATACCCCACTACCTTACAAAGCAACAAATGGCCTCTTTCGGCGTCACATTTGCTCTCCAAAGTGTGTCAGTTTATTTTATCTTCCAAGTAATGGCCTCTCAAATATCCATACTGTAGCTACGTTATTTTTGCTAACATTCTTCAGAGTAGGGAGGGACTTCATCAGAGACAGTGGAGGCCTTAGAAATGCTATAATGAGAAAAAAAGCAGGTATCGGTAAAGAAGCTCCACTGACTACTGTACGAATCAGATCAATTGGGCAGTCACGCGTCACGCACCCATTCTGCCGCGCCAAAATTTGGGCCATGTCACGCATCACAAATGAAAATGCCGAAAGGTTAGACCGTGACATATTTAGGCGCCGGCGTAATACCTAAAAATTTTCAGTGTAATGACTATTTTTTCTTCTCCAAAAGCTAATTCTTGCTAAACGATAGTGTTCTATACTTCTGAAAGCTAAATATATGCACTAATTTGGGCTTATTGGCTAGCTTGAGTAACGAAAATGCCGAAAATTCTGGCATGTCACACTACAAATTCTCGTGTGCCGAAATCACTTTGTGGTTTGGGCCTGTCACGCACTCAAAGGCATGCCCAATTGATCGGATTCGTACAGTATCTTGGTTTTACATGATGGGATATTGTATTTCTTCATTCTCTTCGGTAAGTCAAAATACAATGAATATTCATTCGCGGTATATATTTACGATATTTAGGATCGACGCTTATCTTCTCAGTGAGTTTAGTTCTTCAGTTGAATACAACTCAAAACTTTATAACTCCGTAAGTGTGATGGAAACTACTTATTTGTATACATATTTCTACCAACTTACATTTATCTCAGATGCTATATTGCAATTACATCAGTGGTGGTGGGTAATGCTAATTCAAAATTATAATGGCATTTATGCTTCGAGTCAGGGCTCTAGATTAATACTGAAACTTCGACAAACGTACGACGCACAAATAAATGAGTGCGCGCCGGCTATTTCTCGATCAATTTTCTTTGCGGAACGTAGTGGTATAGACTCATCATTGGAAGACTCAAGATGGTATCGTACAAGAGGTGGTGTATGATTAGAATTAGTGTTCTCGGAAAGCCAACCTGAGCAATCGGAATACGAACTGTATCAAGGAAAGATTCGAGGGTTGGTACTTAGGATATCACAAGAATACGATGAATCGTATGTGTATTACGTAGTAAATTAGGCTTCTAAATTAACACCGTTAGCACCAAAGAAGTGGAACTTGAACGCGCTAAGTATAATCAGATTAGAGCAGTATGAGGTAGATTCAGTCTCAGGAAGACGGTCTGTACTTCTAAGCCTCCTCCATGTCTATTTCCTTCTCGTCACCAGCCTTAACAAGCTCCGTAACGCGAATCAACGCCAACGAGGTAGACTTGGTTGAGGTCGGTGATGATGTCTGCGTTGTCGTTGGGATCTTTGAGAAGGAAGGTGCCAGTGCATTAAGTGTGCGTCGTGTGCGAGGCAGGAGGTTGTGAGCCCACACAAGTATGTGCTTCTAGAGCTGTTCCTAGTACAGGGACGTAGGTAATCCTGTCCCTCACAGTCATGTTCTAGAGAATGAAGAGCGAGAAAGATGAGAAATGCCACATGCCCTGCGTGTGCGAGGATGGGTACGGGGGGATGGGAGTAGGAGGCCGGAGATGGTTTGTGATAGGAGGGACGAGGCGCGTAGCAGACGTTAAAGCTTCAAATCGCGGAATGAATACCTCCTCAATAAGCCCAAAGAATAGAGAGCTCTCCCTCTCCTCTGTAACGCTCTACGTAGCTGTAGGGCTATCAACAGCCATGCCCCTCTCTCTCAAAACCGGCTTCTTCCCTTCCCAATCGACATCCTCCACCTCCACCATCATCCTCTCCTTCGACCCAGACGGCATCTCCAATCCCTCCAAATCGTCCAGGAGAAAGGAACAAAGGCAAACTGTACGGCGATACAACCTGTCCTAAGGGAGGGCCTATAACATCGATGTAAGTTAAGAAGAAAAGAAAGAAGAAAGGGGGGAAACGAACCAGACACGTGTACTCTGAATCATGCGGCTTAGTAGTCCTAACGGCGTAGACATTCACCTTGTTCAGAGTTACAAGTGCAGGATTGGGAGGTGTCCTCAGTCCATACACGTGCTTACCAAAAGTGATGGTAAACAACATTTTTCCCACACATATTTCTCCTTTCCTCCTCCAATATTTCAATGCTACCTTACTCAATTTTAATTCAAATATCACGAAATTTATGTAGGGTAAAGATATATGTATTAAGATTAATATCCTAAATTTAAAACGGAGTTGTTCCTCCCTTGGCATCTAAGACAGCTTTGACACGCTCTGGCATACTTGCAATGTGCCGGTCAATTGTCTCCTGTGGTATTGCGTCCCAAGCAGCTCGTACTGCAGATTTAAGGCATTCAACGTTTGAAGGAGGAGCACCAGAACGGATAATACGCTTCAAATCACTCCAGACCGGTTCGATTGGATTAAGATCTGGAGAATTTGCGGGGTGGTCCACGAGTGGAATGTCTGCTTGCTTGAACCAAGCTTTCGTTGTGTTTGCGACATGGCAAGCAGCTCCATCTTGCTGAAAATCAACCAGTCCTCTCTCCTGTACTACCTCTGCATAAAACTGTCGAAGACCACCCTCCAAAACCTGTTCCTGATAGCGTGCAGCAGTCATTCCCCCTCCCTTTCCTCCAGGGTATTCTAACACCAGTAACGGCCCTTTCCTTCCTGAAATAATGCATGCCCATACCATAATTCGAACAGATGACTGCTTAAAAGCAGGTACTAGACAGTCATTGTTGAATTTCTCCTCTGGGCGGCGAGTTACAAAGATACGACCATATTTGTCATCGAGACAAATATAACACTCATCTGAGAAGATGGTGAACATGAAATCTTGAGCATCCAAATCCCTTCTATCCTTCGCCCAATTATGCCGGGCAGTTCTATGGTGTTCTAAAAGATAAGGCTTCTTTATTGCAACCCACCGGTGATAGCCATGGCGATCCAAAACACGTCGAACAGTTGAGACAGATGAGCGTGACGTAGCAGTGTTACTAAGGTCCCTAAGACCCATACGACGACTTTTCACAGCATCTCGAATGATGTTATGCTCGTCCCGGTTGGTATTTTTCTTGGGTCGTCCATTTCGAGGTTTGTTTTTTGCTGAACCTGTTGTTCTATACTTATGAATGATCTTGTATGCTGTGGTTGGAGGTATGTTTTCAGCATTTGCAGCATGAACAATCTTCTGGTTTGCCAAAACGCGCCCAATTAGTCGATTCTTCTTGGATTCGGAATGTTCAGATCGAGATGTATGTTCATGAGGCATTTGAAGTGGTGAAACGAGATGAATGCTGAGAAAATTGAGCTGCAAGAAGGTGCAATATCGAAGGCGCGACACGTGGATTACATAATTCACCATCACTTTTGGTAAGCACGTGTATGTCGAATGTTCAGCAGCTACTGGTCTACCGTTCACAATGGATCAGTCGGCTGGGGGCTGGGTGGAAGATCCAGAGGGTAGCGCAGGCGCACTTAACCAAGAGAATACCGTCCCAAGCAGCTAACAAACTTTCATTCGTTGTTCCTCGCTATCCATTCCACCGTCAAGCTCTCTTCCACGTCGTACGGTATTGGTCTTCGTATCCCACTCCTCAGATACCTCCCGAAGCAATCTCCCGCATCAGGCACATTATCAGAGAAATGACCTATGCTGAATGGTCTCCCTCGTCTTCATTGTTCTACGAGAGTGAATTGGGACCGATTATGGTGGATCGATGCGAGCGCGTGAGCGCGAGCTGGACATGTTGGCAAATGGACCTCTGTGGAATGCGGGGAGAGGTGAATCTGTCTCTGATGTCCATGACGACGTTTAAGTTGGGTGAGATGAACGGATGCGGTAATGATAAACCAGAAGGTACGCTACCAGGATAAGTGGTAGACCGCGCTGCAGAACAGAAGCAAGTTAGAGAAAAGTGAGACAGTCCAAGTCTTCGGTCCGCGATATCCCGAATTCTGATTGACGCAATAACACGTGATGTTTGGTTCCATTGCTATTTCCACCTGTCTCAAATTTCTCTGCAGTTCCTTCAAGGTCCTTTACCAATGCATCATCTCCCTCTCAACTATGAGCTCAGGCAATGTTACAACGTCAAGGCAAGTTTTTGCTCTCAGGCTGTAAGTATGCTGCATATCTGAACGAACTGACACGCTATACACACTGACATTACACAGTAAGTAGATATTTTCCGAGCGGCGATTCATTTATTCGAAACGACCAGTTCACCGTCCTGGAAGTTGGATTGTCATAAATACTTCATAGTTTAAAGAGTCAAGGCGAGTCGAATACACTGGTTATATAGAAGCTTGCGTTCTAGGCTAAGGTTGGTCCATGCGGCACTGGACCTACAACGCTGTCCCATGACGCCCCGATAGGATCCACAACGCAAAATAAATCACTTTGTCCTTTCCGGGTTGTGTGCTCCATCAAAGCTATGCGATAGCGGCGTATCTCCGAAGCCACGAGGACTCTGGGTATATGAGTGTCAGCGAACGAAGGTCGTAGGATGAAATTTCCCTCCCACATCCAGTGATATCTGCTTTACAATGTCTCCATCACCCAGACGGCCTGAACGAGCATTCGAGGTACTCGTTACTAAGCCAGATGGAGATGACGATCAACCTGTACTGTCGTCATCCCCTACGAACAACATTATTCATTCTGCAACTGGGCTCAAGATTACAGAAGGGCTATCTGAGTTGACTGAGATTCCAGCACTCAAAGTCATTTCTGGAGCATTGGCTAGGTTCGTCGAGCAAGTAGACGTGAGTACCATTATTTGCATACGCCTCAACATGCTCAATCACCTCGTTTTGCATGTAGCAGATGAAAAAGAACAAAGAAGATTATATGGAACTCGCTCTCTCTGTCTTTGAAACGATTAAAGCGGCGAAGGACGAAGTAATTCGATTCCAGGAATCCAATACGGACTTGGAGATCTTCAATAAAGTGTTCGGGGACTTTGAAACGTACGCGCTGGTATTTTCATTAGTGAAAAACACGACTCATTCGATGCAGGGAAACGGCGCGGAAAATTTGATGAAACAGCCATTCCTGCAACAAGTCTGGTCGACTTCCACAACTAAGGCTACACTATGAAGGTACCAAGATCAGCTGAACAGAAAGACATTTATATTTAAGGTAGTCTATTCGCTTTTCAATGTCACTGCTATTAACATGTCATTTACGTAGATGAGAAATACGGTGGTTGCTCGGGCAAAAGTTGAAATATCTAATATAGAGGGGCAGCAAGAAAATTCCGGGCACGCACAAAAGTGAGCATGAGTTGAGCGTGCACACTCACCTATTGAGCGTGAAAATTCGACCCTGTGTGTGATGTGAGCATGAATATTCTATACATGAGCGTGAATAATCCTTATATGAGCATGAGCCAACTGGCTGTCTTATATCAACTACATACTGAATAATTGGTATAGTAAAGCATGTTTTTAATACAATTTGGTATATACTAAGCACTGTAATGTAATAATTGAAGAACACCAGTGGGTTTTATATATATTTCATTGTTATTGTCTTCTTTATGAGTGTATATTGATTTAAAATGTATACCAATGATCCAGAGTGTTTAGATATGACTTAGAGTGTATATAAATGATTCAGAGAGTGTACATATGATCTACAAGTTGAAAAAATGACTCAGAGAGTGTAGCAGTAATTCAGACTAACAGTTAAAAATTTATAGAGCTAGAGAATGGTATATATTGAACAGTAGAAACAGGGGAAGTCTATAATGAAACAGGGGGCTCAGAAAATTACAGGAAGCTTTACAATGAAGCAGGAAAATTCAGAACAAGGCAGGGGGATTCACAGTGAAGCAGAGACCATGGGAAATTCAAAACAAAGAATGGGGCTTTACAGCAAAGTAGGGAACTTCAGAACAAGGAAGGGGGCTTAATAACAAAGCAGGGAAATTCACAATGAAGCAGGGAGCAATACAGGATAGACTACTATCTATCACACATATTTGCATAGTATAACTGCATGTCAGTATTATATTTACACTCATACTCAATGCCCTTTGATTTGAGCATGAGCATGATGGGTATTCTATCACATTTATAATACTTATTTACACTTGCACTCAATGTCCTTTAACTTGAGTGTGAGCATGATTGGCATTTTTACTCATGCTCATAAATATTACACTTATATTTCACTTGAGCATGAGCATGATTGGTATTCCTGTTCATGCTCACAAATATTACACTCACACTCAATGCCCTTTAACTTGAGTGTGAGTATAATTGGTATTCCTATTCACACTCACAAGTATTACACTCACACTCAATATCCTTTAACTTGAGTGTGAGTGTGATTGGTATTCTTACTCACACTCACAAATATTACACTTGCATTCAACTTGAGCGTGAGTATAATTGGTATTCCTATTCATGCTCACAAGTATTACACTCACGCTCAATATCCTTTAACTTGAGTGTGAGTGTGATTGGTATTCTTACTCATGCTCACAAATATTACACTTGCATTCAACTTGAGCGTGAGTGTGGTATTCCTATTCATGCTCACAAGTATTACACTCACACTCAATGTCCTTTAACTTGAGTGTGAGCATGATTGGCATTTTTACTCATGCTCACAAATATTACACTTGCATTCAACTTGAGCGTGAGTATAATTGGTATTCCTATTCACGCTCACAAGTATTACACTCATGCTCAATGTCCTTTAACTTGAGTGTGAGTGTGATTGGTATTCTTACTCATGCTCACAAATATTATACTTGCATTCAACTTGAGTGTGAGTATAATTGGTATTCCTATTCACACTCACAAGTATTACACTCACACTCAATATATCCTTTAACTTGAGTGTGAGTGTGAGTGTGATTGGTATTCTTACTCATGCTCACAAATATTACACTTGCATTCAACTTGAGCATGAGTGTGGTATTCCTATTCATGCTCACAAGTATTACACTCATGCTCAATGTCCTTTAACTTGAGTGTGAGCATGATTGGTATTCTTACTCACTCACAAATATTACACTTGCATTCAACTTGAGCATGAGTATGGTATTCCTATTCATGCTCACAAGTATTACACTCATGCTCAATGTCCTTTAACTTGAGTGTGAGTGTGATTGGTATTCTTACTCATGCTCACAAATATTACACTTGCATTCAACTTGAGCTTGAATATAATTGGTATTTCTATTCACACTCACAAGTATTACACTGACACTCAATATCCTTTAACTTGAGCATGAGCATGATTGGTATTCTTACTCACACTTACAAATATTACACTTGCATTCAACTTGAGCGTGAGTATAATTGGTATTCCTATTCACACTCACAAGTATTACACTCACACTCAATATTCTTCAACTTGAGTGTGAGCATGATTGATATTCTTACTCATGCTCACAAATATTACACTTGCATTCAACTTGAGCATGAGTGTGGTATTCCTATTCACGCTCACAAGTATTACACTCACACTCAAAGTTCTTTAACTTGAGTGTTAGCATGATTGGTATTCTTACTCATGCTCACAAATATTACACTTGCATTCAACTTGAGCATGAGTATAATTGGTATTCCTATTCATACTCACAAGTATTACACTCACGCTCAATGTCCTTTAACTTGAGTGTGAGTGTGGTATTTCTATTCACACTCACTTATTCATGCTCACAAGTATTACACTCATGCTCAATGTCTGAGTGTGATTGGTATTCCTATTCATGCTCACAAATATTACACTTGCAACTTACTTTTCCTCCCACATGTAAGTGAAGCCAAAATATAAATGTAACATATAATTTTTTTGTGAGCATGAAGTAAAGACTTTGAGCATGAGTTGACTGACCTTGAGCGTGAGTTGATGACCTTGAGCATGAAAACTTAGACCTTGTGCATGAATGTATGGACCCATGCATGAGATGTTGACCCTGAGCATGAAGTAAAATCTTGAGTGTGATGTGTGCATGCATGCTCAATCCATGCTCACACCTTGAGCGTGAACATGAGTGTGAACATGAGCATGCATGCACATGTTTGAGCGTGAAGTATAAATATTATTCTTCAAGATTTGACCTCATATCTTAATTAGAAACATCACTCACATTCACAATATGATACAGCCATACAACACTAGTATGTACATTTGATTTACACTCTTTTTGACCCACAAATGGGCCATTTAGAACTAAAATAAATACCCTGAGTGTGACACGCTCAATCATGCTCACCTTTGTGCGTGAAAATTTGGCCTTGAGCGTGGCACGCTCAATCACGCTCACTTTTGTGCATGGCCGGAATTTTCTATGTGCACAATATAGAGGAATCTAAAGTTGAAATCTGTCACGAAAACTAAGTTTGCTCTATTACTGTCCTAAACTTACAATTCATTGTAGCGTCTTTGTAGCATGTACACCAGTGTAGTACGATTACATTGTAGTGAAGGTAAATACCTAATACATTGCAATAAAGTTAGGACTTTCATGACTTAAACAGACCTGTTTCTTTGGACTTAACAAGTCACAAGATTAATATTCTTCGGTTCCTCTGGAAATATTAATAGAAGCTTACATTGTACATTTAGTACAATTTCACTTACTATATATTGGATGATCACTGTTGGAGGGAACTGAGAAAGGAAATCAGAAAAAAAACAGATGACTTGTGTTCAAAAATGATAAAGTCGGCGAGCGAGAAAACCTAGGACTCCATCACTCTCTCCTCCTTGATGAAGATGGCATCTTCCCAGCCCTAAGCGAACCTTGTATCGATACGGCCTGTTCTATGCTAAGGGAACCTCTAAGATAACGATGTAGGTTAAGAAGAACAAAAGGAAGAAAGGAGGAAAACGAACCAGACACGTGTCCTCTGAATTTCTTCAAAATCAGCAGCCTTATCAGGTACGAGAGTGTTCACCCTTCCTATCTGGATTATACGTGCTCTGGAGTCCTTAGATGGTTGAGTATTGGAACATGAAGGAATCGTGGGAGAATAAGGAGTGGGTATCAGGAGTGGGGTACCTTCGACAACGCAGGTGAGAGAGACGCTACGCCTGTGTCACTTGCCATCTCCCCTTCTCCTCTGTAACGCTCTCCTTATCCGTGGGGATGTCTACAACCCTGCCCCCTCGCTCCCGAAACCGACCATCCTCCACCACTCTCTCCTTCCCCTTCGACTCAGATGGCATCTTCCCAACCCAATCCCCTATAGCGCTCAAGAATCCGGAACGAAGCGAGATTTACATCAATGAGATGAAAAGAAGGATGAAAGGATGAAAACGGACCATACTCACATACTCTGACTTCTTTCCAAACCAGAAACCCCATCTGGTGCGAGAGTATTCTCCCTCCCTATCCGGCTTAGCTGTCCCCGTCGATGCCACAGTATCCACTCATCTGTTCGAGCTCACTATGGGCTCGGTATAGATTACGACATCTTCCCTTATCACGACAGATTCCGAATAACTCGAATACACCACTTCAGGTAGCTGCTACGTGTCTGTCCACTCATCTTCTCGTGTTCATAATGTATCGACGAGCGGGATGCAAGATAATCGACATCGATTAGGGCTTCAGGAAGTGTGTTTCCCCCACGTCACGGTGAGTCTGCGGCGCATTTTAGTGCGTTGTCGGTGGAGGTGGGTCCTGGGCATGCTAAATATGCAAGAGGTGGGGTGTCGAGCTTCATGCCCGCCTGGCGCTTCGTCCGTGCAATCGTTTTGTTTCGCTGCTTTGAAACCCTTTTCTATCTGAGATCACAGTGGTGCCACTAGGATAGGACTTAGATAACCTCGCATTAATGGATCCTCCGTCTTTAAAGTTATCGCACGCACATAGGAGACTCAAGCTTTAAGCAAGCTGCTTACTCTTACACCCAGATCACCAACTCCGATGTATAGAACGAGTTCCGTTGGTATTGAGGTTCTCAGACTTGGCCACTGTAGTATGACAGCCATCAGAAGCTCTGTTGGTGACCAGACTTGCTTCACAGCCACATATCTCAGTGGCTCGCTCCATAATCCATTCCACCATGCTAGTAAGTATCTCGCATCCCACCACATTGCATCCACCAAAGATCCATTATCTAGATATGTGAGTTCCCTGAATAGAACCGTCCTGATGACATCTTGATTGAAGGAGGATTGGATTTGAAAACTCCTGAAATGAATTGGTGCATGCATAAACGGCGATCAACTGCATGCATATGATCTAAAATTCTTCGTTGATTTGGGACTCTGTATTCTAAGTTATATTCTTCCTCTCTGTCTTCCTGTTCTCCATACGTCCCATCTGTATTGGTGACTGCTAGAAGCACTTCCCTGGTATGTGGGGAAAGAATAGGTCCATCTGGTGAGGAAGGCCGAGGATAATAATTGCTTTGATTCACGTGGCATTTGATTTATAATTTCGACAGGAAGCAGTTTGTACGGATAAGTATGAGCAGTGTTGGCATGGTCAATCAATGGAGGTCCGAATGGTCTGATAATGTCATGCACCATCTGACCTATAGACGGGTCCGTCAAAGGTATTGACGGGGTCGCAAAGGGTCTATAGTTAAAATCGTTCCCATACCTTTCATCAGCGTTGTCATTGACGGGGTCTGACCCCGTCCGTCAAGAGGGTCCGAGTCAATGATTGACGGAGTCCGTAGTATGTTGGTATATCTAGATTTGCCAAATGCGGTAACGCCACTGGCCACACAGGGTTACGCAAGGGTTACAGCCACACCGGCTCACAACCAGCTCAATCATTCTACAAAATTGACGTTGTTGATTAAAAATGCGAAAATTACATTTGGACAATAAGTATTTTTAAGAAGAAGTGAAGCAGTTAGGAAAAGACTTAAATTAATAATCAACTAATGTGCTATATATTGTACTGTAAACATTTAAACCATGATGGTTATAAGTAATTCATCTGCAGGATATACATTTAAATTCAACATAAGTATCACATTGCTCATTTCGTTAACAAAAAAACAGTGTCCAAATTAAATAGTCACGCATATTGCTTGCAGTGTACCACGGTGTACAGGGATGTAAGTGCGATGCATGTGTTAACAATTTCCGTAAAAACAACGAAGTAAGTTTTTGGGGCAGACGGCGACTTACGGCAACATAGTCAATCAAAAATTTAGATATAACGAGATACAGAAGACCAAACTTATTTTCTACTTACTCTTTGGCGGCTTGGCCTCAAATTTTATATGTTATTGTGCAATTATTAAACTAATAGTAATACATAATCATTAATATTTTAATTTAATGTGTACAAGCTTAATAATAGCGGAAGGGCGCCAGTGGTTTGCTTGAGTTTGCATGTTCGCAATTTGGCGCTTATAGACGCGCGTTGAGGTTTGCGAGTTTTAGCGAACTGACGTGTCGGGATGTCACGTGACGCAATCTAGATACACCAAGATACGCAAGACCGTGATTGAAATGACAGTCGACAGGTCAATCACTGAGTCTTCTGGTAAAGTTGCACATGGCTGAGTGTTCAGTTCTGCAGATAACGCGAAGGAAGCGTCGCGTGCTTCAAAGAACCCAGGCCTCTAACGTCTTGAGTACACCTATGTAGGCAGCAGTGCCAGTGAGCACAAGGGCTATCGTGGTTCGGGGCTTTCAGAAATAGGTGAGACCGGACGCGTTGCATTGAAGTTGTCATATCAATGTTCAAGATGCCATATGGTAGCGGATGGATGTTCACACTAGTGTTGTTGCAGCTCGGCTTGAGGAGCCGTAGCCGCCCAAGCCGAGCTGATTTCTAGCTAGCCGCAGCCAGCCATTTGGCTAACAGCTTGCACGGCTGACACCCCAGCTAAAGGGTTAGCCAGGGGGTTTCCTATATAATTTGGGGGTCACCAATCCGGCATGTCACACAAGTGTGACAGCGACACATGCCCATTTTGCATTGTCCCAGTGTAATATCTTTTGCTACAGATGCTCAATCACTTTAAAATAACTTGCATAATATGTTATTTAGTAGTATATTTAACCTTGTGTAATTATATTTTTAGTAGTCTAATACATAAATTTAAAATTGCATAATAGTCCAACCTCTCTGCCAAAATAGGCATCAAATCAGTAATATTGTGCCCAGTCTTCAGATTTTCACTTTATCCGCTAATCTTAATAACAAAAGTTATATATTTTAACATATGGAACAAAACTGTTGAGCCAGAATTTTAAGAAGCCTTCTTTAACCAGTCAATCATGCAAGGTAACGTACAAGATCTCCAGGTAAAAGTCAAAAAATAAAAATTCAGGTTCAACAGTTCTATTTTAATACTAAATCTGAGTACTTTTTTCCATTAAAGCTAGCTGTGAAAGTGAGATTCTGATGAGTGGCCGTAGATACAAGTTTTGCCCTGCTAAATAGCGTGAGAAACTAGTATAATATACACTCAAGTTGCACTGTAGACCATCATTAGACAGCCATTCTCTTCGTAATAATTATTCTGACTCAATAGTGTTGTTAATATGTTGTAGTTGAGCACTTCATATCACTATCACTAATCAAAATAATAAGTTTCCATAAAGCAATTGAAGTTGTAATTTCGCTGTATCAAAGAGCGTGGGAAATTAGCGCGGTACACTTGGAAATACCACATATACACCACTTAAACACTGCCTCTAAGTGATAACTTGGCGGAAATTCATAAAATAAGCTTTATTATGAACTACTGTTTATGATTATAAAAATAATTTAACCAGATATAGTAAAATATCTCTTTAGTTCTTTAATTCAGCAATATTTTAGCCATATGATCACTAGATCATCACAGAACATATCATAAAATTCATTTTATAGCAGTGCTAAGAACATAAAATTATAGAAACATGTTATATATGTTCAAATATATCATATGATATGTATATCCCAATGCTTAGGCCCTTCTAAATAATAACTTTCAGCCTGTGACAAAGTTGTGACAAGGAAAGAAGATGTATTTAAGCATTTATATTTATAATTTAGACATAATACATATATTGAAAGACTTATAATAGATGAAATATCATTATTACACAGAAAGAATAAAGAGAAATACTTAGAATTTCACTTCACTGCGTCAGTTTTATCCTGGGACAAGATTTTGGTCACTTTTGGTCACACTGTGTGACGTCACGCTAAACACCATATAGGGATTGGTGACCCCCACTATATTAGGTAAGGAGTAGCACTTTCCCCGGCAGCTGGAGAGCTACCAACGCTTAATTAATTAATTATTATGTAACACCTTCTTTTAGGCATTTGATATGTAGTTGTAGTAGTTGCTTGTCATGTTGGGATATGAATGGGTGTCTGTGGTTGGTTTACTTACTCTAATTTTATTTTCAGCTAATTTCTCTTGATGTTTGTAGTTTTAATATTATTTATATAGCAAGATTGCACTAATAATAACATAAATATTCCTCATATTTTTACCAGCTTCCTAAAATGTATATTAGCTGCAGCTAAGCTCGGCTGGTTAGCCGGCCCTAGCTGAGCCGAGCCGAGTCATGTTTAGCTGTTTAACAACACTAGTTCACACTATCACGAAAAGCGAAGGGATACGTTAAATATGGCGATTCAAGAGTCCAATGAAAAGGTATTGGCGGACCTGACTGAAAATATGGAATTTTAGTGATGTCTGAGCTTAGTAGAGCCCCAAAAGCGATCTATAATGAGGCCTAAAGAATGTAGATAAGTGTAATAAGCTTGTAAGGGAACTTTGTACCATAGTACGTGCACCTGCAAAAGCCACTATACACTTGCCACTTTTCTAATGCACCTTCATTTTATGCTTCCAAACGTTATTGCTATGCTTTAAATAGCTCGAAGTTCAAATAGTGATTATACAAAGATCCAAGTTTCCGAGGTTTTTAACTGTGCATCTCTCTGACTGAAGTATGTACATACAATGAGGGTGGTACACAACTGAGGACCACCAGTATGTACTGACTATGCACAAGGATTTCCATTCTGTTGAAATCGGCAATCGGTGAGGACGACGAGACGCGTCTTGTAACACGAGCTTGAAGATAACGGAGGACGATGGCAAGGGTTACAGCAATGTGAACCGAGAACGTGCCAGTGACAGAAGATGTTGCCGTCGGAGATTCAATATGCCAGAACTGTACTAATCCTTATTTAGGGGGGGAGGGGGGGGGGAGGGTACTTCGGGATATGTTCCGAGATCGGAGGATCTGCCACCCCTTGGATTGACCTGTCGACCGTCAATCATTGACTCGGACCCTCTTGACGGACGGGGTCAGACCCCGCCAATGACAACGCTGAGTATGAGGGTGGTGTCAATGATAGTGTGGATGAAAGACCAATGTAGAAGCTACGGACTACATCGAATATGGCAGATCCCATGATTGTGCTTAGCATATGCAAACGACCTTCAAAAATTCCAGAAATCGCGGAATGCACACCCCTCCAAAGATCATTCATCAGTTCCCAGACGGTGCGGTACCGAAATCCTTTTTAGGACGAATGGCCGCAAACGGATGGATAACCGAGACTAGATGTATTCTACCGTTTACGGTTTTGAGCAGTCTCCTTCCCAGACCCTATAGGATGTCTCGATCCTAGAGCGGTACACAATTTTTATTCCGAGTTCATGAGTTATTTGGGAGATTCATAAGTAGTTTTGATTAGCCAATCATATCACTTTATCTGATCATTCTCTTTTTGGAAATAGGTACTTTGAACTTTAATTCGGTGAGACATCCTATAGGGTCTGGCATATAACATATACTTACAAACACCACAGCCACCTTGATCGCCTGCTCGCCGACATCATTTTGAGTCTGAAAGTAAATGCTCAGGGAACAAATATTCAGGGATACTTTCATTAACGGGTGGGGAAGTCGCGTCAACTCGCGTCGATTTCGTTGTAATGTAAACCTTTGCGACTGCTGTATGTCTGCCCTGCTAGCCAAGTTTGGTATACGCCTGTATCTCTGGAAAATCAACGTGGTTCAAGCAGTTCTCAAACGCGATTGCGATGTCATTTCAATTGCTAGAACAGGCCTTGGAAGACATTGACTTTCTGGATGCCACTCTTATTTCACCCAGCAAATAGCATACTTGTAATTATCACACCTCTCAACATACTGGGAAAGTAACATGTGGATTTACTAAGTAAAGCAGGGAAAAAGGGTATATTCATTGGGAGAGCACAGCTACAGCTGCAAACTTTCAGGTAAGTATAAATAAGCACTTGTAGTAAAGGATACTTATCGTACCTTAGGCTATCGAGAACTTTGAATACCAAATAATCGTTGTCAGCCCGGATCAATTGGTCAAAAGAAAAGGAGGTTTTGAGAAACTGTTCCAGAATTGGAGCTTCACAAGTCACATTATCTATCGTTGATGAGGCGCACTGTGTCTAAATCTGGAGTGCGTTCAGGCCTGAATACAATGAAGTGGGACGTATTAGAGATATCTTACCAAAAGATATCCAAATCTTGGTGATGTCCACAACACTTCTGAAGCATATTCTGAACGAGGTCTGTGATATTCTAAGGATCTGTAAAACCTTGCATTTTTCCGAAAGACAACCCAATGTTCCAATATTTTCTTTAGTATTTAAAAGATCTTGAGTCCACTGTCTAAATTCGAGGACTTGAAGTTCATTCCGAACAATTGGAAAGTTGGAGATCCGCCACCACCAAAATTCCTTTTTTTCTTCGACAACATAAACGAATCTATCACTGCTCAGGAGTACCTGTGCTTGCAAATTCCACCTACATATCACAAAAAAATAATACGATTTAATGTCAACATGTCAGACGAATTCAAGGAAGACAAAGCACAGGGCTTACTAGAGGCATTGTTGTCCATCATTGTCGTCGTTGCTGGTTGTTAATCTTGTCAATCGACGTGATATGCCATCGCAAACCATTGATGCTGTACCTTCATCTATTTTTGGAAACGGTAGATTTCAAACTCAGAATTTCATGGCCTCTGCGGCGGTCAGTTTGACCCTCCTATTTGTATATGTTATATGCCAGACCCTATAGGATGTCTCACCGAATTAAAGTTCAAAAGTATCCATTTCCAAAAAGAGAATGATTAAATAAAGTGATATGATTGGTCAATCAAAATAACTTATGAATTTCCCAAATAACTCGTAGAACTAGGAATAACAACTGTGTACCGCTCTAGGATCGAGACATCCTATAGGGTCTGGGAAGGAGACTGGGTTTTGAGTCCCCTGTTACATCTCGATAACCTGTAAATGGTAATAGTCCTCGGTAATTCCCGCTTCAACTTGTTTTCCCACTCATTCCGGCCATCTAGCTCAATCCAGTTCGTTTATGATGCTGACGCTATCATAGTCACGTGACGTTTTCGTGGGATAGTTCCTCATTTCCCTCAACGCTCTCCATTTATATTAATGTTACATCGACGCTCAACAGTCTATCAATTCCAATGCAATTTCGAGAATACTTAGGACATGAACTTGAACTCAATAGCGCACTAACATTATCAACATTGACACTCCAAGATCTAATTATTCTCTGGTCAACTTTATCGTAATGTGTTCACCTTCTTCCCAAGTGATTTGCTTCTATTCTATTTTTTATATCCTGTACAGAGTGCTATATATTTCTCTTTATAATGTACACTTTATCTCTTTGCCTTCTCTTCTATTCATTTCGCTTTTTAGGTATATTTTATGTCTCTTTCATTATCTATACTGTATATCTCGGTCTCTAGCAATACAGTGAAGTTCAGCCTCTTGAATCGTGGTCTAAGTGTTCCATAGTGGCTTTCTTTCGCTGCCCGGTTATTTCATAGCGCTCTGTTCGATAAAATTCATCTCTACAACGCTACTTGCTCAATTCCCACTTCAGCACATCAGTTCCGAGTTCTGGATTTCGTTGTGTCTCTTCTATTCTCTTGTGTTCTTTGCTGACCTAACTTTTCACTATTCCAGATCCTTGATACAAAAATAATGCACCAGGGCTTTATGTCTAGTACAAGCGTAAATCTTGAATATTTGAATCGCAACATAGGTATTGCTAAAGAATGATACATAATCGCAGTACACTTGTAAGTGCATCTATACTAAGAAATGTATGCTAAATAACTTTACTTAACTTTTAAGTTTACGCAGTAGATAGGTATCATTCAGTTGGACAACTTAGCCCTACATTCAGTAATGTGATAATTCAAAGCACCTGCGAGGAAATAACTTTCACAAAATTTGCACATCTCAATTAACCCTTCAAAGTCATACTTGCTCACAGCAAATCCTTCTCAAAACCTTGCTATGATATCTGACTCGTGGTCCGAAATTATAAATGTCTCCTTCGCCTTCTCCTGCTCAATGTCGTCTTTCATCAGTTCGTGCCATACATCTTTCTCTTCTGCTATCTCCTTTACCATTTCTTCATTGTCGATCGTCGTTTTAGTGCGTTTAACACGGGTACATCAGTAAAAACACGAACTGTACATTTAACATAATTAGGCCGATAGTAGTTTAAATTCGACGTAATGGACAGATTTACCTGTCACAGCGAGAAGGTGAAGAATCAGTGGAATTCGCGAGGAATTCGTTCTAATTCGGACTGGTCCCCTGTAAATTAGTCGTATTCAGACGACATGGGGTTGACATTAGACAAGCATAAACTGGGAATGAGGTGTGTTTGAGACCGAAGTTGGTAAAACTGATGGTCAGCCTGGTCTAATTCACGATAATTTCACTCTGCTTTAGTCATTTCGCCACATAAATTACACAATTAAATATAATTCATTAAAGGTATATAATGTACAATAAGGCAACGTAACGTAACAAGAACATAAACGTTAAAATAGGCACATGTACAGTGCCAGATGAAATGAAATTTACTAATTAAACGAGCATAACATGTCCGACAAACTGTGTTGCTAGCATCCTAGATAATATCCTCCATACCTTCCAAGTTCAGGAGCTTCTTGACTTTCTGAGCGACGCTCACCGTGACAATGGACTGAGTGTCAGAGCTGAGGAAGAAAGGTATAAATAAAGTTGTACTCGAAGATTACAGTAACATATACGCACCTACATGCATTGTAAAGCCCATGCATGAGTACATGATATCGGCCTGGGCTTAGAAGACGAATATCCGCAAGAAATTCTTCGTGACCATTGTAAATATCTTCTAAGAGGTCGCAGTTGAAGTCGGTTGCTTTATGTACTCCACTGGACCAATCTTCGAGTGAAGCATGGATCTATTCGAAGGTAAGTTACATCAACAACGATTAAAATAGCAAAAGGAAAGTAAAAACAGACCAATGTAGCTATTATAGACACCAATGCTGAAGGAAGTTCAAATTCCTTTGGTTTGTCTAGACAACTGGACTTGGAACGCTTGCTATATCTTTGGGCGAGGCTACCACGACTACCACTGAAAAAGAATCTCTTAATACCAGCTATCATGCATGGATGATAATAGGGCTTTGTATCGATTACATTTCCACTCTGATAACAATGTGTAAATAATCAATATAATAATACGAAGCCTACATGAACGCACACGCACCTCTGTCCTAGGGTATATGTAGCTTCCCTCGTCTAGAAGACCTTTTACCAATTCCTTGCGCTCGCTAACCGTTGCGAGAGCTTCAATGCAGTAGTATGTTCCCACTATTGAGAATACTGCAGATTTCGACTTACCACGCATATTTCCTATGCGATGGTGAATCTATAAATTGTTGATGAGAACAAATAACTATACTTAATGATGATGAAATATACCACTCGACCCCCTTCCTGACCTATGCTGATATCTTTGCTTAGCCTATCAGCCAGATATGGGTACTTGCTTTGCGTGGAAATACACTTCAGAAGTTGGCGAAGAGGGGGCCGTCAACTTTTCGAGTTACCGGTAACTCGAATGGAACTTGAAAGGAACTTGAGTGGAACTCAACTTAGGAACTCACCTGTAACTCGAAAAATGTAAATTAGCTTGATTTGTATCGTATATCACAGACATTCTGACCCTGCTATGGATTACTAGATTAATGCTCACTCGCTGTTGCGCCTCGGCGCTCATTATTTCCCATGCCCCTGAATGTTGATCATTAATTTGATCTGATGCTTCTCCCTCCATCAAATTGATCAATAAGTGCCGCATGTTGTTTTCCACGGCGTGCTTGATCACATTCATATGCCTCATCATCGTTATAAACAGTGAGCACCCATTATTTTCATTTCTGGTCGAGTTATTGGACAATTCCTCTTAATTTTTTTGTGAATATGAATGTATATTAAATGCTTCTACAGTACAGCTAAATTACCTATGAAATAGTATGAAAAGTTTATATTATTATTATTAATGTTATATTTTATATAAGCACAGTACATCATGCTTATGCAACTAAGATGTTATATTACATGCAAAATAACTAACTTCATATTGTAAAAAAAAAAACACAGGAAGAATCCAAAAACTGAGAGAAGAATGCACAA
Source organism: Cyathus striatus (assembly GCA_025738555.1). NCBI lineage: Eukaryota > Fungi > Basidiomycota > Agaricomycetes > Agaricales > Nidulariaceae > Cyathus > Cyathus striatus. Next base: position 67,623 of record JAOVFP010000003.1, read on the forward strand.
AATACGTGCTCACTGTTGAACATGATGATGGGAGAAGTGCGATGTGATCACCATCAATGCATCAGAAGCGAGTGGAGTTATCGGGGATTTGATGGCTGATGTGATGGCGCTATTTTTACACATCCGCGGCGGCAGGGGTGTGCATGGGAAACAACAAGGTAAGGGATTGCGATAACAATGAGCATGATTGTAAAGTATGGGTTTTTTGTAATGGAATTTGAGGAACTTAATATAGGAACTTAACTGGAACTTAACTGGAACTCGAATGGAACTCGACCCAAATTCGAGTGTCCTTGAGTGTCAATTTACCACTTGAAGGTAACTCAATGGTAACTTAACTGACACTTGAATTTAGGAACTTAACACCACTCGAAAAAAAATAAGTGAGGAACTCAACTCGACTCGATGGAACTTAACTTTTACTCAAAAAAATATGTGAGAAACTTAACTTTACTCAAGGGAACTTAACTTTTACTTGAAAAATAAGCAAGTTGTATACCTGTATTGTATGAGAACCTTACAGTAATTATACAGTAGTTTGTGTTGTTTCCCGCCCCTCCGCACACTGTTTCCCACACATATAATTCAATGTTTACTCATTTCCCATTAATTGCACATCCTCATTGTTGCCTGCACCTCCACTCATAATTTCCCATGCATCCGCTTAACATATTGCGCCAACATACTTTCGCGCTCAATGTTTCCCACGCTCTGATGCTATCATTCTGACCTCTACTCATTATTTCCCGCCCTCCCGCTCTTATTTTCCCACGCCTCCGCTCTTATTTTCCTTCACAACTAATACACTTTTCTACACAAATCACATAATCTGTGCAAAGCATGGAACATATTATAATAAAAGACTAAATACATATATAACTCGCATTTTTATAAGTTTATGTACATTAGTACTTAGTATAATATGGTCTACTAAATGTATAACAACTTATATTAAGTGATGCAAAAAGACTGAAATGAAAAGAGCAAGAATTGAGCTTAAAAATCAGAAAAGACTTGCTCACTGTTGAGCATGATGAGCATTGATGATAAGGAAGAGTGCACATCAAAAATCACATGATGTGTTGATGTCGCAGTGATGAATATTTGTTTATGATAGATGTGATCGTTCAATACTGCATGTAAACAGAAGTAAATAAAGGCAGGCAGAGTGCATGGGAAATATCAATGAAATCAGGCAGGGTGCGGGACAGAGCTGTGGTAGCAATAGTAGTGATTAGCAAATAGCAGTACTAGTGATTAGTTTATAGTTACTGTATAGTTGAAATTTTGAAACTCGAACTTGAGGGAACTCGAAAAATTAATGAGGAACTTAACTTGAGAGAACTCAACTTTCAGAAAAAAATTAACAAGGAACTTAAGTCGACTCAAAAAACTTAACTTGAGGGAACTCGACTTACACTTACTCAGATAGTAGTACTAGTGATTAGTTTTTACTTTACACTTGAAATTTTGAAAATTGAACTTGAGGGAACTCGAAAAATTAGTGAGGAACTTAACTTGAGAGAACTTAACTTTCAGAGAATTAATTAGCGAGGAACTTAAGTCGACTCGAAAAACTTAACTTTCACTGAATAAAAATAAGCGGGGCCAAAGTGGAACTTAACTATAACTCAGCTGGAACTTAACTTTGACTTGACTAGAACTTAACTTTGACTCGAAAAACTTAAGGGGAACTCGAAATGTTAGCAGCCCGGCGAAGAGGTCTGTAAGTTGGACCAATATCTGGGAAGAATGTCTTGAATAGTGAATTGCCAGTTTGTATGCATATGGTGGCTTTGATAACACTTCGCAGTGGGGGAGGCTGGTTGAGAATCGAAATCATACAGGCCTGGGGCCATGGAGGAACTTAGTGAGCCTCATGATTCCATCCAGCATTGACATTATCAGTCTGAATATATAAATATATTCATGTAAGTCACATAAAATAAGCAAAGAAGTTATTTTATTATGCATACCTTCCGGTCCTTCATCTTAAACTGCTTGTTCTTGCTGGGAATTTCAATGGGCTTCCACTGTGGGCGCTGTAAAAATTGTAAATGAGGCAGATTACAATGAAAGGAGACATTACCTCTGCTTGACATTGAGTTGCACGATTACTTGGCTGAACAATGTCCATATCTAATCAGCTTTCTTAGATTAAGAGGGGCAATGATATCATGTACCCGATGTGGCCGTACTGCCTCTCCTTCGCTGTCATCATCACTTTCCACCTGACTGGTTTCGTCGTTGGAGATTAAGCTACTGCAGTTATCAATACCACGAGCGCCTTCGAATTGTGACTCATAGCCCTCCTGCTTGTTGTCCTCATCCCATTGGGCACGCTTTAACAGATTAGAAATATGTACTATACTAGAGATATATACAAAAAATACCTCTGCTGCCAAAGTCTGCTTCAACCATTCATTGTCAAGATGGTTAAGGTCTTCATTGTTGTCGACTTCTTCATCACCATCACTGAGCTCACTCCCCAATGGAGCTGAATTGTCTTTGGCTTCATTACCAGCATGTTGTGGCTGAGATGGAGGTAAATCGGATTCGGATTCAGACAGAATCGTAACAGGTCGCCTTCTACTGCTAGGTGATGGTTTCAATTTCTCCGTGTTCGCGGCTTTTTCGACTGCCAGTAATGTAAGAGCATTACTAATACTAATTAAATATGGTTTTGAATATACTTACATTTGGATTTCTTGGTACGTTGTATTGGTTCAGGTGAGTGGGACCTCTTGTGTGAGCGCATAGTCATGGAATTAGATGTATGTACTAAAGCGGTAGTCAGAATTATCCAGAGTACTACAAATTATCTCACTTGTACACTTACCTTTGCCCTTTCCTGATCCTTTATGAACTGCATCGTGAGTGGTTTGAGGTTTATTTTGGGTACACTTGTTGTTGGCCATATTAAAAGGATTGAAGAAAGACAGTAATATAGTAAGAATAGAAAGGAAAGGAGGTAATTTTGCAGATAGATGGGAATAGAAGTTCAGAAGAGACTTTTGTTATAAAGAATGTGAGCTGTATAAAAAGTGCGAACACTGAGAACTGAGAAGTATATGAAGTGTGAACAGAAACAGAAATAAATGACGCTGTTTGGAAAACAATGGCTAGTGAAAGTACTGAGGTGAATGAAGTAGTGAATATGGATGGGTGAAAGGATGAAAGCAGAAATGCGGGCGGTATAAGACCATGTTTAAAATGGTGTGATTCATACATATGTTTACCCTTGCATTGCCCAGAACATACTAGAACTTGAAAAGTTCAAAGGGACGATCTGTAACTTCATGATTTTGCCGATTAAAGCCCTTGATGGTTCTCGATTACTTGTCATTCTGTCTCTCCGGCAAGTTGGATTGATTATTGATGAAACATGTTTATTATAAGATTGAGACTCTTAAAGCTTTATAAGAAGTGATTAGAGTGCTGATAATGCATATTTTTGCCACTCATCTCCCACAGTGACCTCAATTTGAGTTCCAATATCTTCAATGAAGTTGTTCAGGGTGTAAAAAATATGTGAAGTGCCAGGGCTTATGGAGTCATTTAAAGAATAGCACGTCCTGTCGGTACTTACTACAAGATGATGACATGCACGATATTCTAAGTGAAGGAATGAAGGCCGAGCTGTCTGATGATAACCTGTCTGATGAAGATGTCGCTTCCGAGAATTCTGAGCTATCAGATGCAAGTATGGACAATGATGAAATTAACCTGGAGTGCTCTTCTGCACCTTTAAAAATTGACCTTGCTGGCGATCTCTTTGGAGACTACATGGACTACAGTGCACAAGAGTTAGGAATGGACATGCAATTTGACAATCTATCTGAGAGCAAGGCCGAAAATTTGGACAATGATTTGATGGTTGCAGAGGATGAGGCTGGGTTTGAACTAGAACGACCACAGAATAATAATACAATACAAGACCAATTTGAAGATGAAGATCAATTGGATGTGGATAATACCCTAGACTGATGAGGGGGAGCCAAAGAATCACTTAAGAATAAACCATTTGTCGAGAGGTATTCTGGCCAAGCTGGACATGTTATTTCAAGACATCACACAAACGAGAATGATGATTACTCCAGTCACTTGGGTAACAATGAGGAAAATTCCTATTTCCCATTCACTTCAAAGCTGGACTGGGAAATTGCACGCTGGGCCAAATTGCAAGGACCAAGTTCAACTGCATTCTCAGAGCTTATTAAAATTGAAGAAGTTGCTGATCACCTTGAGTTATCATTCAGAAATATGAAAGAGTTGAACAAAATAATTGACAAAAAGCTACCTGGAAGACCACACTTTGTTCGTCATGAGGTTGCAGTTGGATCAGAAGTATGTGATGTGTACTTCAGAGATATTATTGCATGTGTGAGAGTGCTGTTTGGAGATTCAAACTTTGCGCCATTTTTGGTCTTTGCTCCAGAAAAGCACTACACAGATGATAGCAAATCAGTTAGAATGTATCATGACATGCACACTGGTCATTGGTGGTGGAAAACTCAGGTAATTGAAATCATTTCCTATAATTCATGTTGATCTCACTGTATATATAAGAGGCACTTGAGCAACATGCACCTGGGGCTACTATTATTCAAATTATCATTTCAACTGACAAGACTCAGCTCACACTATTTCGGAATAAGTCAGCATATCCTGTTTATCTCTCCATTGGTAATATACCAAAGGAAATACGCCAAAAGCCAAAAGCACGTGCATATGTTCTTCTTGGATATCTGCCAACAACAAAACTTGAAAATACAACCAACAAATCTTCGAAGCATCATATGCTTGCAACCCCATACCACTCATGCATGAAAAAGATTTTAAAGCCTCTGGAGAAGTTTGGTGAGCAAGGTTTGGAAATGACAACAGCATATGGTGATGAGTACCATACTCATCCACTTTTTGCAACTTTTATTGGTGATTATCCAGAGCAAGTTCTTACAGCTTGTGTATACACAATGGACTGCCCTGACTGTCCAGTCAAGAATACTGAACTTGGCACATACAAGAAGAACATCTTCATCTATCAGGGACATTGATGCTGTTCTCACAGCATTAGAATCATTTGATACTAATGCAGAGGCATTTCTACAAACATGCAAGAATGCTCGAATTAAGCCAGTTATTGATCCTTTCTGGAAAGACCTTCCATATGTCAATATTTATCAGTCTATAACACCTGACATACTCCATCAGCTTTATCAGGGAATTATCAAACACCTTATTTCTTGGGTTATTAATGCATTTGGGGCTGTAGAGATTAATGCATGCTGTCATCGACTTCCCCCAAATCATAATATTTGCTTGTTTATGAAAGGTATTAGCAATCTATCACATGTTACTGGGCAGGAGCACCATCAGATGGCCCAAATTCTCATGGGATTTATCATTGATGTCCCTCTTCCAAATGGAATGTCTTCAACATGACTGGTTCACAGTGTCCATGCAATCTTGAATTTTCTCTACCTTGCTCAATATCCAGTATACAAATGATACTCTTAACATACTTGAAGAATCACTTCACTGGTTTCATGATAACAAGGAAATATTTGTTGATCTGCATATTCAGGACCACTTCAATCTCCCTAAGCTCCACTTTGCAACTCACTATGTTAAAAAAATTAAATTGTTTGGAACAACAGACAACTTCAATACAGAGTATACAGAGACATTGCATATAGATTTTGCAAAGGATGCATACCATGCAACTAATCATAAGGATGAATTTCCACAAATGACAATATGGTTAGAGCAAAAGGAAAAGATACATAGACATGGGGAATTTATATTATGGTGGCAATCAGGAAAACCACAGCCAAAACAACAAGAGTGGTCACCACCTGGGCTTGAGCTCTATTGTAAAATCCATCTCTCAAAATTTCCTTCTGCACAAAAGGTTTCCATTGAAAATTTGATTGAAAAATATGGTGCAACTTACTTCAGAGAGGCTCTTGCACATTTTGTGGCACTTGAGAAAGACCCTACTCTTGAGTGTTATGTTGATGTTGAAGGTGCTATATGGGGAGTACTGATGCCCCTTAAAAATTTTCATGTGTGGCACCGAATCAAGTTTCTGCAGACTGATGCATTCACTGAAAAGATATCAACTGTAGATTCAATACATATTCATCCTGGATGGCATAATGGTAGACATGATATTCCAGGACACTTTGATACAGCCCTTATCAATGAAGAAAGTGTTGAAATTACAGGTATTGAACATAAGCAAGGAAACTTAACTCAATTCATTTTCATTGATTTAAATACATAGGAAATTGAATAGGCTGTATAAGGGTTGTGTTTTTCAATTTCACCTTGCATACGAGACATTATATTTAGGGATTCTGAAAAGGTATCACAACACCTTGCATATGTAGAATGGTACAGTAAATTTCCACTGGCACCTGATCCAAATAATCTTATGTACAAGATAACAAAAATTCAAGATGAAAATGGAAGTCCATCCAGCTGTGAAATCATTCCAGTAGAAAAGATTAGGCATAGTGTTCACCTCTTCCCATGTTTTGGCCATTATGCACCAAAAGATTGGATTAGTAGTAATGTCTTAGACAAATGCGACCAATTCTTTGTCAATAACTTTACTGATAAACACATGTATTGACTTCTAATTTAGCTCTTACATGTACAATGTATTTCATTGAAAAATTGAACTTCAGAAAGCTGTTATCGTGCTAACTATCACTACAAGACTATATAACTTTTTGTGTGACTAATTACACCTAACTAAAATGCACCATGAATAAAATGGTATAAATATATTTCCTTGAGTCTGATTATACCTCATTGATTCCAATTATGTCAAATTTAGTGAATTTACCTCATTGTGACATCACTGAGTCATAATTAGGAATGTGGGTTTTTCCTGATGTACAGGCTAAGGATGTGTCAGGTAGATGACAAACTTGAATCGGTTCATCTAGTAGATGTTCTTGGATATGGTGAGCTTTACTATCTGATGATATAATTAGAAAATACTAACTTCATGATAATAAAGGCCTAGTCGAAAGGGAGGTGCCACCCCAAGTCATTGAAATGTGCCACTGGATTGGATTGCACCCCCAAAGTCCGAGGCATGTTCACCACAGTAGTCTTTGAAGTATGGAGGTCCCTGATTGTCCCAGCTTGCGAGCAAAAAGTTGTCAACAGTGCACTCATGTTGGGACTCATTCAGGCTATCGAAGTATTGGTTAGTTCATTTATGTATACAGTATCTCCTTTACAAAGCACTTACATTTTGTTGGAAGATTGACATAATTGGACTCTATTGTTGCAGAGTGATAAATTTTCGAAATGTCTACTGAAGTACTAGTAAGTAAAGACAATCCATGTACTGTAAAGATCAACTTACAAAAGAAATTGCACGTTGATGGTGAATTCTGGAAAAAGGCATATATGTTTCCATCCATGGCATTCACAAGCCTACATGAACAAGAAACTCCATCCTCAGCAGCAAGTGCACAAAAACAAGGCCAGTGCAATAGTTGGTCTCGCAGCCATTGTCGAATATCAGCAGGTGTGATATGGTTTCCCATGTATGTTGGACTATGTAAAAATGATTAAGTGTAGGTGTAACAACATTGTAGGGAACCCTGCCAGCCTATGTACAAAACTACCTAATATACATAGTCTGTTGGTTCCTGTACTTACCCTAACCAATCAGAATGCACCTTACTCATTACACCCTGATCTCGAGACACTAACAATATTCCACACCCTCGATTATGCCGAAGATCACTACAAATTTCGATGAAGTCCGCATTATTACAAATCAATCAAGCATTACTCAGCAAAGCGCTAAAGTTAATGCGCTGAGTAGTATCCTAAAACCGATGCACCAAAGTAAACACCGTACCGAAAGGCACGTGACTTAGTGCTGACCAATCACAACGCCTGGCAAAGCGCTTGCATCAATATTACTTTATCCGATGCCGCCGCGCGCCCTTTATACATATTCCTTTCCTCTTTTCTTTATTCCTCTACCCTTTATCTTTATTCCTTTACTACAAATCACTCTTACTTAGTATATTAATAATCATGGTACATATTTCTACCTAGGTAGTATCAAAAAGTATATAAACCCCCCTCATGTAGCTACATCCCTCAGTCAATTCTAGTCTGATTCACACTCAGTATTGATCTGCTGCTCACACTAAGCTTCTAGCTGTAGAAACTTAGTGTACTTCTGTTCTTATCCAGTTAATACTCAATACTGCTCAGCTTCATTACTAGCTAAAGCTCTTGCACAGGCAAGAACCTTAGCTAACTTCACATTTTCTACCTCAAAGACTTCAAAAACACCTTCACTACTACTCTTAAAATCCTATACAAGTCTTAATAACTCTATAAGACTTGTACCTTACTTCAAAACTCCTCAAGAAACTCGACAACTCGTTTAGAACACAAGTGACAGATGGACGCTGTCACTCTCTGTACTTTACTGTACACCTTCAGACAAGTCTACACCTTACAACATACTATGCAACTGTAACCAATTTCTTTGCAAGAATGCACCATATAACCAGGTCAGAGCTGAACTTCTGCTTGAGTGAAAGGTTATCATATATATTAAGATGCTCAGAATGATACATGGGAAGGACAGAATACAGAACAATGTTGCAAGTACATGATCAGTACAGTTTGTCTTTATATACAACATCCATGTGTGTGGTGAACATTCACCATGCATACAGTGGGTCACCATTCACTGGTGAATGATGACTTGTGCTCATTTTTTGTGAGTACAACTTATATGTCAAACTACTATGAGGCACTTTGAGACCTCAATAATTTTTAGCTCCACATTATGGACGGACTTTGAGAGAAACTGAATTTTATATTCCTGATTTGCAATGGTTCAACATCACGTTTCATTTGTATGGTGTGTGGCGACCGGTACAAGCATTATTATTGGTGACTGTGATTCTTCATGATTGCACTTTCAATTGTGGTGACATATTACTCGCCTTGGTGAGCATGAGTCTTCATGTGCATGGTGTGTGGTGTCGGCCAACTTGTATTCATCTCAGTGAGTATGACTCATACAGCATTGAGACTTTGTATTTTTTTTACATAGCTCCACCTCAGCGATAGTCATTGAATAATGGTACATTCTGTATTCCAGCTTTGATACACTCTCATAATTCATCCACATGGGCTATATTGCTCTGCATATTTAAATGAGTGGACGAATCTTCTTGCTTGTAATCACTATCCATATGCTCTCAGAGTTTCAGCAACATGCTATAGAAGCAGTTAGATCTCATCTTTATGAAGATGGCTTGGATCCTAGTGTTCTGGATGGCATTACATTCAGGCCAATTCCTACATCTTCACAACCAGATACTGTCACTATTCAGTCCAGTCCCACAAGTTTCTCTGCACCACTAAACCTTCGCATTAACTGTCAACTTGTTTTACACTCACTTGTTGACTACCCAGTAGACACCATCATTGAGTATTTGGAAAGTAATCCAGCTACTAGAATGCCAACTGGTTACAGGTTTGCCATTAATCCAGGCTTGGATGATTTCTACCACCCAAAAACCAACTTACAGTACTCTCTGGGTGGTAAGTGAGGAGGCAAACCAAATGTCTACTGTGGAACACTTTTAAATGATCCTGAGGGAAAACCTGTACTGTGCAATAAGTCAAAGTCTTCTTGTATGTTTTTATTCCATATGTCTAAATTTTGGGTACTTACATAGTTATATATAGGCCATGGCATCAAAACTTGTGAATTTCATTCTGCATGCAACCAGAATGACTTCCAAATTTCTGTTTCAAGTGATATCTCACCAGAAAGAAATATTTTTTAAAAGACTCTTGCATTCTTCTGTGCTGTAAAAGAGGCTGGATGCTCTTTTGATTAGCAAAGTGATGTTGGACTGGATTATGGTGGATAAGACAGTGCCATATCAGAGTGCTCTTTTGATAGTAACCAAGACATGCCTCTGGTAAAAATCACATTAAATAAATCTAGAAAACGTCGGACTACATCTCTCTGCAAAGGGAATATGGTTATTGTATATAATAAATATAATCAGCCCCACCTCCAGTATGTCTAGCTGCTTTAGTTTTTTTTCATTTTAACCTCATAATTTTCTTATACAGATGCCAATACCACACAAATAGTAATTGTGACCATCTTTTACTTCGAAATATTCAAGAATTTGATATTTCCTATCTCGAGGCGCTTCTTTTAAATGATAAAGTATGTATAAAGCACTATGAACAGTGTGCTTATGAAAAGGGCTATGGGCCACTTGTCCCATGTACATTCCAAGCATTACCATCAGAGCAGAAGCAGTATTGTCTTGAGTATTGATTTTCATTGGGTGTGTAGGATATCTCCAAGTTGGGTTTCACAGCACATTGGCACCAAGCAGATAATGGTGAACTTCGTCAAGGAATTATATGCACAATGTCTAAATGTCCGGTATGATTCTCTATATATACCCCAAATGACCTGGACACCTGTCCATTCATTGTGATTATATCTCATAATCTGCATAACTATGCTCATCCTCTTGCTGTGAAAACACCATCAGCAATTAAAGATGTATTTCGCTCCATGCTAGTTGAACTGGACTGGAAACTTGCAGATACAACTCCTCAAAAACTCACAGTGGATGCTGGATTTACTAAAAGCCTTCAACAATATCTCAACTGGGAATTAGTGGTTGACTGCTCGATTTCTGAATTACACCCATCCTTAGGGAATTTTGACCATATTCGATGGCTGATCAACGATATATGAAAAAGTCATTTTTCAGAAGGAACTGGCTTCAGTGGTACGCATAAAGTGTTTTATTACTCTTCACTTTAATCACATTATTCATATTCATCATAGGAGCTTAGCTGCTAGTTGAACAACATAAATTACTACTTGAATGTGTGCAGTATGTATGGTGTGCAGAAGTACACAGTATTGAAAGGGTAAAGGGCTTTTATCTTATTATTTGCATGTCTAAGAATATGGCTCTTCACCTTCTCACCACCAAACATCTTTCAATTGATACATCATTTAAGTGTGTACATGGGAAGTGGCAGAAATTTGAGATGGAAAGTTGGATTGAAGATTGAAAAAGATGTAAGTTATAATATCACTGAGGGATTGTACAATGGGTAATGTTTAATGTATTTACAGCAGTTGTTGGTGCTCAGGCCTTTACTACATCACAATCTTCTCTGGCTCATCTAATTTTATTCCAATGTATATTTTCAATTTATTATGATTTAGTTGACCAAAGTCAGAAATTGTACAAATCAAAAGTCACATGACTTAACTGATCCGAAGAACAAGTTAAATCAGTATCAAAGAAGTCTCATTACAAGACAAGAGACTTAAGTTGAAAACTCAAGTATCAAAGTCAAGTAAGAATCAAGTAGTATTTCTTTAAGCTGAAGCTTGAACTCTACAGTCCAAGTTCCTACCATTTAAATACAAACTGGTTCATACTAATAATAGATACTATGAGTCAAAGGAAATATGTAAAAGCTGCACATTGGTAAGGCACAGTAAAGAAGTCTGAAAAATAAAGTAAATATAATACAATGACTCAACAGGAGTCATAAAGAAGTAAAATGATAAGAAAAGTAAGTATAAATAAGTAATGACTTACATGTAGTCATTATGAGTCAAAAGTATAAATAAAGCTGTGTAAAAGTAAAGATGTTTGGCATCGATAGTCATGCCAAACATGTCAAAGTAAACTAATTGTAAACAAAAGAAAATAAAGGAAAATTGTAACATTACCCCTTCATTAAGGGAAGAGTTCTGCTGAACTCTACTATTAATCATATGTGAAGTCGTCGGCCGTGTAGTTGAAGTCATCCACCTTAGCATTCTGTCAGTCCTGGAATTGATCCCATGCAAGTTGTCCCATTGATCCATCGGGATGTATCGCTCCTCTGATGTAGTCCTCCTCTATCTTGATGGTCTTACCCTTTGACCCCTCCCATCTCTTTGACCATTGTCTTGATATTCTTGTAATTCCGCATCCATGCTTCTTGTCCTCCTCCATCCATTGCCTACTCTCTGAGTAGCAGTATCCTGTGTCCTTGTCGTGGCTTGTGCAATGTGTTCTACCGCACGAAGGAAGGTCTCTTGGTCAATAGATATGTTTTTCCATGTGCTTGGAACATGTGGTTTGCTGGGTGTAGGGTAGTGCTGGAGTTGTTCGATAATAGGCATGTGGAACCACATAGTTGGCGGCAGGATTATTCATAGTGGCCAGGGGCATGTTTTGAGCAGCCACCACAGAAGTAATCAGGACAATTCTTTCTGGTATGTCCATTAGTACTGTATTGATAACATTTACCTGATCTGATTGGTGGGAATGAGGTGTGAGTACTCCGAACAGTCCTACTCTTCCAGGGGTCATTGGAATTGGTGTGAGGATCAGGACAGAATGTGACTCAGATATTGGTTCCCCAGCTATATTTGTCTCTGATGTCCTGGCATTGACTAGGGGTGGCATAGGAGTCAAGGGAATCAGATTTTGGAAGGAGGTAATAATGGCCTCCCTCAGGTGTGGTCTCAGGATGATTGTGAAGTCCAGCCCAAGATTTACCCAAGTTCCAGGTAAATTGGGAATGTCCATTCGGTTCAGTTCCTCTGTGAGTAAGAGCATAATGAATGTGTGAAGGATGTGACACAGGAAGAATGGTACCAGGGAGATCTTCTATTTGGGCAGTCTGAGTGTATTGTGCTAAATTCAGACTGAGCATGCTTCAGAGGGCTTCATCTTGCATGCATCGGTTAGAGGCTTCCACTTCCATGGCATTTCTAAAAATGTTGAAGTTTCAAACTAAAGCTTCTCCATTTTCGAGATCTGCTAAGAAGTGTTGGGTGGTTTCAACATGTTCATTGGCTATGTTCAAGAAGACTTGTCATAAGTACTCATTACTTTATATTTCCTATTGTTATTGTAATAGTATTATGCATACTCATAAGTACTCATTACGTTATGTTTCCTATTGTTATTGTAATAGTAATATGCATACTCATAAGTACTTATTACATTGTGTTTCATATTATTATTGTAATACTAGTATGTGTACTCATAAGTACTCATTACTTTATGTTCTCTATTATTACTGTAATGCTTCCTATTAAATAATAATGGTATAATGTGTACTCATAAGTACTCATTAATTTATGTTTCCTATTACTATTGTATTAATATTATGTAAGGTAGGGGACACTTTGATCCAGCATCCTTACATAATCCAAATTCTGGTCCTCACAGACTTGGAAATTCTTTCCTCACACATCATTTATATGAAAATCTAACTCCAACATTTGATAGCTTTCAGTATGTAAAGCAGAATGTTGTAAATATTTTCTCTAAATTTTGAGTACAGCTGAAGTAATTTTGGGTGCAAGTTTTTGAGTAATAAAAGGTTTAAAACATTATATTATTGCATATCCAAATGTTTGGAAGACATTTGGATTTTTCAACCTCAAACATTTTGCACCTTATGTAATACAATTGTGATTATGTAATGTGCTTACACATAACATAGTGTAATATAATGTCACACTGTGTGACAGTGACAACCATCTACACATATCTTTCAGCAGAACTGTACAGTTGGGGTCATGCAAACACCACCAACTTTTTTGGTTGATTTTTTCCCACACCCACAATGCCTTCTGGCCTCCGAAAACCATCAGAATAGCATATTTTGAGGGTTTGCTTTTGATTTCCATGAGCCGATTTCACTCAAACTGATTTTTTGCATTTTTGACCCAAAAATTTGGCCATTGCCAAAAAAAACAGATAAAATCTCGAAAAAATCATTTTCGGCATCCTTTCATTAATCTAGTTATGATTTCGTAAAAATAATTCTCACTGGAGTACCAGTTCTGGCATTAAAAATGGCTAAGTAACTGGCCATACCTATAGTGTACACCATGAAAAATGCCCTAAAATCCTTTAAAATGTATTAAATCTTGCTCAAATAGATTATTGAGTAACATTGTGGTAGAAGCAGCAGAAATCTAAAACTTGGGTAGATTACAAGTGAATACTATACTATTAAGATATATGTAACCAAGTAGTATCATATACTAATTGCTACAAACTTTAAAGTAACATTAGACAAACTATTTAATTCTTGACAAGTCATAGATTCATTATAAATACTATGCTGATGAAACCTTGTAACATTAAGTCAATTTTGAACTTTGAGGTAGCCATCAAAGATATCAAAGCAGCAACTAGTGGAGTAGACAATTGTTAATGCACTTACTATTTAGTACCCTCTGTAGGGGTTCAGCATGCACCAGGCTGATGGACTTGGTCAGCAACTTCTGATGTGTCAGCATGATGTGTGTCCTTTGTTTGGCAGTTAATTTAGAAATACTTGTTAGGGCATACTTATTATGTATGTAATTATAAATTTGAGTAGTTTTGAGCCAAAAATTGGGTTTCCTAAGACTTGTCAGTTCCCTCCTATACCATAATACCATAATAGGTTCGTGATACAGTCCACAGCCTGGCTCAGGTAGATTTGGACCCTGTAACATGTCAATTTTTTGGTCAAAAAATTTGGCCAACCTATTTTCTCGTGGGAATTTTCCGAAAACATCGTTTTTGGACATTTCTGGGGTTGCTGATTCTGAATCTGAAGTCAGTTTGTGCCCAAAAATTCACATTGTCGAGATATAAAATTGGTGGTGTTTGCGTGACCCCAACTGTAGGAGATACTTGCTACAGTTTGCTTAGTATAGTATATATTTGAGAAGGTAGCATCTAAGAATGTCACATCCAGGCAAAAATAGTGGCATATAATTTTTATTATTTTTCTAAGCCAAAGATTTTGCACCTCTTGGTGCTTACTAAGCAGATTATGTAAGGGTGCTGGATTGAAGTGTCCTCTACCTTATACTCATAAGTGCTCATTACTTTATACTTTCTATTATTATTAATAGTATTATGTATGCTTTTCCCTTATGTATTGCTATTACAGATTACTAGTTGATCTGCGCTTTACATATTTCCCACGCTTCGCATTTGTCACGATATTCACGCGCGTCACGCTCGTCACACATATTCCCGCGCTTCGCATTTGTCACATACTTCCCGTGTGTCACTTTTGTCACACATATTCCCGCGCTTCGCATTTGTCACATACTTCCCACGTGTCACATTTGTCACATATATTCCCGCGCATCACATTTGTCACATTCGTCCCGCCCGTCACGTCTGTCACGCATATTCCCGCGCATCAATTCATCATACATTTCCCACACTACGCATATATTGCACTTGTCACGCTTTAGCATGTTTGTCATGATTTCATGCGCGTCACGCGTCACGTTTGTCACGTTCTTTATGAGTATTGCGCTTTTATGAATGTCACACGTGTCACGTCTTTGAGGCGCGTCACGCCGTGACGATCTGCATGCATGTCACACTTTTCACATATGTTACATATATTTTTAAAAAAAAATCCATCATGTATTCATGCATGTAACATTTTTCAAATGCATTGCAACTTTTTACAAATATGATGCTTTTGAATCACATTAGATTTTTCTGTCTGTCATGAGAGTGAAGTAAGTATTTAATAGTATAGAGTGAATTAATTATATATGCAGAGGAAACAAAATGAACTTGTAGAAGTGGAGATTGTAACATGGAAAATAACAATTAGATAGTTATAGAAGTGTGGTAGTAATAAGAAACAAGAATGAAAAATGTAGAGTGTATATGTAGTTGAAGTCTTACCCCCACTGACAGAGCATGAGAAATTTGGAAATGGGATGATATGATGTTTAATAATCAGGTCTAGAGATGTAATGAAATGACAAAGTAAAAACTATAATGGTTAGTCTGGATATGAGAGATCATGAGATCATATGATAGAAATGAATGTTTTGGAAATATTTAACAACTGAACAGAAAAGGACATACTGTAGTGAGTATATGTTATTCCACATCACATCAAACTCACATGTCTCAGTATTTAAATAATCATGATTCTTGCATTAACCATTGGTTATTCTTATATCTTCTACTCACATTATTAAGTCACATATATGCTTACTCTATATGATTACATGACACTTCTACACTGTCATATGTGTTCACATCTCTGATTTATGTTATATAGTTCTTTTAGTATTAGTATCCATTTGGTCATTACTTGCTTGTCTATTCTTTAGTTTAGTGTCAATTACATCATCACCTTCTTTTCTTCTTGTTCTCTTTTCAGAAGGACTAGTTTGTCTTTTCTCCTTTCTTGCCTAAGAAAAACTTACTATCATTTTTCTATAGTCATGTGCAGTATTGTCATACAGGGTCTGAATCAATGATTGACTTGTCAATGCAAGAGGCTGAATTACACTGCTAAGTAATGAGATATGGGTTAAATGTGGCATCACTGAGTGTTCTGATTCCTTGGATATGAAAGGTACAGAACATTTTTCATTATAGACCTGTTGGAACCCCATCAACATGTTACAATCATGATACACATGCAAGCATAATGTGCTTGAAATGTATTATACATCTCAAAGATGTGACATAAGTAATACTTATGATGTGTGTGAAAGTATGATGTAAGTCCCAAAGACATGATGAATATAATGCATGTACAAATCATAAGAAACAGATGTGACTTATGTGACATGCATGCAGATCGTCACAGCGTGATGTGCCTCATAGACGTGACACGTGTGACGAGCATGAAATGCGTGACAAATAGATGTGAGATGTGTGACATTCATAAAAGCGCAATGCTCATAAAGAACATGACAAACGTGACACGTGACATGCATGAAAGCATGACAAATGCGCTAAAGCGTGACAAACGCGCTAAAGCGTGACAAACGCGCTAAAGCGTGACAAACGCGCTAAAGCGTGACAAACGCGCTAAAGCGTGACAAACGCGCTAAAGCGTGACAAACGCGCTAAAGCGTGACAAACGCGCTAAAGCGTGACAAACGCGCTAAAGCGTGACAAACGCGCTAAAGCGTGACAAACGCGCTAAAGCGTGACAAACGCGCTAAAGCGTGACAAACGCGCTAAAGCGTGACAAACGCGCTAAAGCGTGACAAACGCGCTAAAGCGTGACAAACGCGCTAAAGCGTGACAAACGCGCTAAAGCGTGACAAACGCGCTAAAGCGTGACAAACGCGCTAAAGCGTGACAAACGCGCTAAAGCGTGACAAACGCGCTAAAGCGTGACAAACGCGCTAAAGCGTGACAAGTGCAATATATGCATAGTGTGCATAATAAATAGTATTACAACAACAATAGGAAACATAATGTAATGAGTACTTATGAGTATGCATTATAGTATTACAATAATAATAGGAAACATAAAGTAATGAGTACTTATGAGTACACATAATACTATTACAATAACAATAGGAAATATAAAGTAATGAGTACTTATGAGTACACATAATACTATTACAATAACAATAAGGAATATAAAGTAATGAGTACTTATGAGTACACATAATACTATTATAATAACAATAGGAAACATAATGTAATAAGTACTTATGAGTACACATAATAGTATTACAATAACAATAGGGAATGTGAAGTAATGGGTACTTATAAGTACACATAATACAATTGTAATAATAGTAAGAAGCACAAAGTAATGAGTTTTTATGAGTAATCTGTACTCATTTAAGCTCGACGTTTTATGATATTTCATATCATAAAATATTGAGCTTAAATGAGAAATTTGGCTGACACTTATGGACTCTCATATGTCATTACCACAAGGCTTTCTCTCGAAACTGACCTCTTCCCTTCCCAATTGCAATCTGCCTCCTCCACCATTCTCTCCTTCTTCGACAGACAGTGTGGAGGGAGTAAGTAGTACACTGGTATAACCCAGTACTATACTTATAATTTGAATTACTTTGTTTCATTTATCATTTATATTAAATTGTCTATTTCTACTTACTCTAACATTCTATCTACTCACTTATATTTTCTTATCTTGGTTCTACAACACGCTGTGCAAACAGTGCATTCGGAATTATGTGTTTTTGTTCTCTGGCATGGACTTAGAGACACGGCGTGGCTTGACCAAATACTGGGAAGCCATTGCCAAACAACATGTGATGCGCATATGTGCTGTCGTGTCTCACCTACACTACAACACATTCTGCTTACTGTTTTCCTTATACTCTCTGCTTTTTCCTTTCTCATTCTCTCTAGGCTTCCTGTCTGTCTCCTCAAGGCCTGTCAGGGTGACATTCAGACACTCTCGGAACTATGTGCCTCTCGGACAACTCAGGACTCTAGGGCTTAGGGTTTCACACCCTCTCAAGACCCCTCTTTTTCGTCCTCAAGCTACTCGTGTGGTCCTCAAGACCGATGTTTCATCCGTCAAGATACGGTGACCAGGTCTCTACCCTCATCGTGCGACACTCTGATTGGTGGAAGGAACAGGAACTTGGGTTGAGGTGTTGGGATGATCTTTAGTCCATTCGTCGTTCTTATTCAAATTTCTTCTCAATCATTCACTTTTTTTTCCTTTATCCATTATCATTACCCTTGTTTTTCTGCTACATTACATGTCTAGACTTCGTTTCCCCTCTTCTACTTTCGATCCTCCGATAACCGGTGTCCAACAACAGTGCACCCCACCACCAACCACATGTTGTCGAGATTCGCAGCCTAGTCCACTGCATAGCTACTTTGGGGAGAGTAGCTAATTGTCATCTCTGATGTTGTGTGTTCCATGGTATTGTCAAGAGCAAGTTGCCTACGTTGTGCATTGGTTCGAGGAGTATTGGAAGTGGTAAGTTGTCTCTTTGTTTATTCAAACATGGTCTCTCTTCATTACTATACCTCTATTTTTTTTTTTATACTTTTACTGTTAACCATCGCTTCCGCTTCTTTATTTCATATTCATTCGTGTACCTTACCCTTTTTCTGGGCTCTGGCAACATGAGAGTATGCATGGTGCCATCCCTTGGTTAGTGCTGTTACCATATATACTTTGGGATGTGTGAGATGGAAATTTACCTCCCTTTGCTGACTTTATCTCTGTGTGCGCATACTAGGGACTGACACGGATGGCCGAAAACCGGCCATCCGCATATTTAATCCGAAAATTGCAGAGTCGGATCGGATTCGGATGCCAATCCGCAGATGTGCCTCATAATTCGGATGCATCCAACATTATCATATAACAAGTGTTTAAAGCCATCTCCAGTGTTTGAAAATCTCTCAAAACCTCATTTATCTCAAGATCCTCTTCTGCAACATCTTTTATATTTTTCAAGCTGGTACAATATATACAGTAGAGTATATATCCTGAGTTATAGGATGATACAATAAGTATATATTCTTTAACAGTAGACATAATCTCGAAAGATATCAAAATGTAACACAAATCCGAGATTAAATGTAAGATTTAAAAAGATTGTGTTGGCAAATACTTGTGATATTTTGTGTACCTCTCGCGCAGACTGGAAACAATCCAAATATTAAATTAAAAAGGTAACAAATGTGTATTAATTGATAGACATTGAGAATACATGATTTCATGGCCTCTGAATGTGACATCAAGGAAGGGTCTCAAATCACACTGTGACAATGTATTACAGTTGTTGTCAAACCCTTAGTCTGAATAATAATCATGCTCCCTGATGTACTATGCTACTACAATACTATATAAATTTACTAATCTAAGTGGTGCCGAGCGGATGCATCCGAATTTTGTGGATGGCATCCGTCATCCATCTGAATTAATGGCACATCTGCAGATTGGATCGCGGATGGATTGCGGATCCATCCATGTCAGTCCCTAGCGCATACTGAGCCTTAAGCCTTAAGTCCATTGGAAGTGTCAACCTTCGATCTCATTCAAATCTAGCTAAGTTGTCATTACTTTTCTATTTTACTAACTACTCTATTCTAGGGTTATTGTAGTTAAATCCAATCAGTCAGGTGTGACACTCGCCATGCATCTTCGAGTATTCTCCTCCACAACAGGAGACAGCATCTCCCCAATACCAATTCACTATACTGCCCAGGAATCCCGAAGAAAGGCAAACTTTGCATCGACACAGCCTGTTCTAAGGGAACGTCTATGATGACGATGTAGGTAAAGAACAAAAGCAGGAAGAAAGGAGGATAATGAACCAGGCACATGCCCGCAGCTCTGGATCTCTCCCAAACCAACAGCCTCAGGCACCCTCCCTATCTGGCTTAGCTGTCCCGTCAACAGCATAGACGGAACCTCTACAGCACTCACCTTTGACAGAGGATACACCTCAGAACACTGAGGAGGTACCCTCAGTTCACATCTGGTGAAGTTCTTGTTCATGATGCATATAGATGGATCGGTGAGAGAGTGGAAGATCAGACTGCCTCTGCACGTGAAGAAGTTGTGTGAAGTCTTCTGCTGAGGTACACTGTATTCCTGCTGTCGGCGGAGGAGGATATGTTACTCTTGAGGTGGATGTGACTGTCCAATGTTGCAACGACTGTCACACATTGAGCTTATCGAGCCTCATGCCTACGTAGGGTTACGCATCGTTTCCCACGCTCTGGCCACCATCAGTTCTAAATGAACCCAGGGCGATTGAGGTCCGTGCAATAGTTCTTTTCATCACCATCGTCATCAGACTCAGTAAACTTTTGATGATTGCACATCCAATAAGCAAAGCACAATAGGTACGTCCTCATTCTTCGTTCAATATCAGACCCCTTCTGAGATATAAGTCTACTTGCAGTTCGCATAGTGCTCGATATGTCGGCATCCCCACAGTATGTTTTCCTTCTTACGTTTTATTATTGACATTGTGGCACCATGAAGGATATGCGTATGCAGATGCAGCATCAGCAGCAATAATAATATACTCTGTTCTAGTAGATCAATCTATCAAATAAACCCTACTCCCAAACCTACATATATTTGTTGCACTGAACCGTGAATGTTCAAAGACTAGAAGCCTACTAGTACTATAAGCATAGCACCAGCCGTACATATGCTTATTCGAATTTCTGACCAACAATTTTTACTAAAAATATTTTTTTTCACCAAAGTATACAATCAAGTGTCTAACATTCTAGCAGAGAAGCGCTTGTGGAAGTCAAATTGGCTGACATTCCTGGGCCACAGCACCGGCTTTCTTTCTTTCTTGGTCATGCAAAGTTATGCTGCACATGCTATTAAGATCATTAATGACTGCAGCCTGCTCACAGAACCCAACCACTCATGCTAAATGTGAATGTTTACACAGCTAGTACATACACGTGCATGGATCAATGAGACGGGAACATCGGTTTAGTAGTCACTTCCCAGCTGTTGATAATATTGGGTGATTGAGTTCAGCAGTGTCCTATGTACTCATACCAATCCCAGGCTCATCGCATTGCTGGATCCTCTGTCACCTGTAATCTCCTTAAGTGAGCGCCTTTCATGTGTTTATAAAATTAGAAACCAAACACAAGACTACTATTAAACCTTTCTCATTGATGTACTGATAAATATCTGCTTGCCATTCCTCAATTGGAATTCAGCGTTATAAATGGGACTTACCAAGGTAAAAATAGTCAGTGCACAGTCCAATCGTTATCCATTATGTTATCGATATCACAAGGCGTCTCCTGAACAAACCTTATAGCCTTTCGAGGAGCAACTAATATAATACACGTGTTGAACATTACCCATAAGAGCACTGTCTTGTGCGCATAGAAGTTCGGAAATCGAACAAAATGCTATAACTAAACCTTGCATACTGTATCAAATTGAGGGATTTACCAAGATGAAATAGATATATTCTAATGAGATCTCGTTCTTACACACAGCCTGAGGAATGAAATAGATATAGTATAATGAGACGTCATGCATGTACACAGCCAAACATGTATCAATCTTGATGGCACAGCAATAAGAACTCCTTAATAAACCTTCAGACTGACTGATAAATCCTTCATTCCCACTTCTCCAACAGCATCACTTGAGCAAACCCCGTTATGGCATTTTGAAACACAAAGTATACACATATCGAAAAACTTTATGCTGTTGACAAAAGCTGTGGTGGTGAATCTGGTACATATAATCTCTCCATTATCTCTTCATATTTACAAATAATCATAGAATGGGAACAACTTAAAAATGCATCTTGCCTTGGAGCTAGTCATCAGTCAGAAGAACGATATGATGCTCCAAGATGTCATCCTGACACCAGAAACACAGTGATAAATGATATAATGAGCTGGGTCAATTCAAAAGATCCTGAAAAGAGAATTATGTGGCTACATGGACCTGCTGGTGCAGGGAAGTCTGCAATCATTCAAACAGTGGCTGAACAGTGTTATACAGAGAAAAAACTTGTGTCAAGCTTCTTTTTTTCGAGAACAGCTTCAGGTTCTGGATGAGATGATGGAACTAAGCTTGTGCCTACAATTGCATATCAGCTAGGGGATTTATTGCAGTCTGCAAAGGAACTCATTATAAATGAAATTGAGGAAAGTGAAGCATTATTGTCACATACCATGGAGATTCAAATGGAAAAGTTGGTATTGAAGCCACTTGCAACTCTATATTTACCAATGCTTTTTTCGAACATGGAATCAAACACTTCACATCTTCCACATCTGGTAATAATTGATGGTCTAGATGAGTGTAACAGGTCTGAAATGCAATCAAGAATTGTGAAGATGATAACTAGTGTGGCATCAGAATCAGGAATCTGTTTGAGCTTTCTCATTGCAAGCAGACCTGAGTTAGTGATCAGAAGGGCATTCAATGATGGAGCTATTGGTAAATTGTGTATTCCATTAATTCTTGACAATAAATACAATCCTGACAAGGATATTGAAACATATCTTCAAAGTGAGTTTGCTGTGGTAAAGCAAACACATGGAACACTGTCTTCTAAACTTTCAAATATGCCAAACTGGCCCTCAGAGAGTGACTTAAACATTCTAGTGCAAAGGTCATCAGGGCAGTTTATCTATGCATCTACTGTCATGAAATATATTACAAATGATTGATGTGATCCTTGTGATAGCCTCAATACTATCATTAATATAAAACCAGGAGATACAACACCATATGCACAGCTGGATGCAGTATATACACATATTCTCTCCATGGGTGTTGGCAACATAGAAAATTACAGTAATATTCAACTTATATTTCAAACACATATGTTTTCATATTATTGGCAAGATGGAATACATAATATGGCATTATTTCTGGGAATGTCTAAGTCTCAGCTACTGTTACATCTAGCTGATCTGCACTCTATAGTATTTGTTTCAAAGTCTGGTGAAGAAAATATTCACTTCTTTCATGCATCTTTCAGTAACTTTCTTGAGGACTCTGATAGATCAAAATACTTCCATATTTCTAAGAAGGATGCCCATATAGCTCTGGGGAGTTGTTGTGTTGATATTATAGTAAATAATGAAATTCCAATTCATGAGGTTGATTACAAAAAGAATTACACACTCTATTATGCATATGCCTGCTTTATTATTCATTTGAAAGCAAGTGCTTATGATCAAAATCTAACACAAAAGTTATTATTGAAATGTGGATCAAAAATAGAAGCTATAGTGAAATTTCTTCTGAAGAATGTTTTTGAAACTTTTGATAATCTCTATGATGCATTTTGTTATTTTTATAAATTTGATGAATCTGCATATGTCCTCTTTGTAAGTTATGTTATTATCTTCATTAAAAGTTAAGTTTCACATGTGGTATAATTTTATGTAGGATTCTGCAATTCCATTGAATGAGAATGTCTATAAGATTTTCAAGCAAATGCCATTTACTGTAGCCATTGAATATCATCTAAATATTTTACCACATAATAATGATAAAGAAAATCTATATATGTATACAGGCACTGTATTTAATTTTGATAAGAACTACAGAATTTCTCCTAAAAGGTTATCAGATTATGCTATGGAAGAGGTGAATATTATTTTATTGCAAGAAATCCTTGAAAGTCCTTTTAGAGCAGGTGATTATTTTCTCAATGACATGAAGAGTGAGCAAATATTTTGTGGTGCATGGGATTGTATAACTGAGTAAGTTCATAAATTAATGAATACTTTGTCATCAATGTTAACTATTTGTTATGATAGTGACATTATTCATGGTTATAATTCACAACATTGGGTGTTAAGTGCAATCTCTCCAATGGGCTTCAAATATTTGCTGGAAAGAATAAAACCATCCCTCTATTTTAAAGCATTTCTTCAGGAATTTGCACAAGATTTTGAGTACTGCTTTTTAACCTTACAGGATAAGGCTTATATAAATATAAAGATTGTACATAAACATGATGTTATTAAAGATAATATACAATTGCTGATGAGAGCTATTGACAATTTTATAAAGGTAAGTTTTTTATTAGTACTACTATAGTACTATTCATGTGGTTTGTACACATTGCTGACAGTATAAGTTAGGATAGTGAAGTGATAGAAAATGGAAAGGAGTCTGAAAATGAACACTATTACACCCACCAAATTACAAATTTTGGTGCTTACAAATTCAAGAATGAGTTGGATGCTAGCTATGAAATGGCTATAAAGCATTTTTGCAACTCCAAGAATAATCAAATGCCATTATGATAGAGTGATTGCAGGTGGAGCATCACATATTATGTTGCCAAGATATGCTAGGAGATATTAATGTAATAAATATCTCATCCAGTCTTGTGTCAGGACTTCACTCCAAAGTTCTTATTCATTGTTACATTCACTCCAACCCCACTTTCCCTACTCACTTTCAATTCATTTGTTTAGGCATCAACCCAACCTTCACCTTTACATGATACTGGTAGCAATAGCATCCACAATTCATACATTTTATCAAACACTGTTATTTGTTGCAGTTTATATTCCATTACTGTCCTTACTTTTGTCTCTCTCACAAGTATTTGTATGTATAGTTATGTATTATGTGTTTTCTAGTACTAGTATCACATTTCTATGTTCACATTCAACTCATCTTCTTGACTCGGACTGGTACTTATTCACACTCAGTTCATATTCATGTCTACCACCCACTAACCTTGCAAAACTTTTTTCACTGTACACCTTCTACTATTTCTTACTATACAACATAGTTATTCTGGTATTCTGTACTGTTCCCTTCTCTCTTCTCTTTTGCACTGCATCCTTATTCTTCTCTTTTTAGCTCATTCACACTTTTTCTTCATGTCTTTTCATCTGTTTTTTACATCCTATATTTTATCCTCCTACTTTCTTGCATTGCAGTGCTGCTTTACAACTCTTTGTATGACATCAGAGATTTTTCTGTAATATATTCAGTCTGGGTGGTATTATGACTCTTACATTCATGATGAGTCATCAATGCAAGTTCAAATGATTGGTAAGTTTAAAGCTTCTAAGTTTGGTGCATGTAGTATTTAAAATGAAGCTGATGCTGGGTACAAAGTGGCCATAGGGTGTATTTTCTGCTAGACAAATCAAATGGCTATAAATTAACTACAGTTGTAGGAGTACTTCACATTCAACACTAGTAATGACATTGGAGGGTTACTTTTATGCATTATTCATTCTCTGTTACCTTACTATGCCAATTGTCTCTCACTAGTATTTATACAGGCAGCAAGAAAATTCCATGCACACACAAAGGTGAGTATGAGTTGAGCATGCACATTCAGGGTCTAAGCATGATAATCTGGACCCTGAGTGTGAAGAAATTCTATATGAGCATGGAGGTGTTATATTGTAAATTATGTAGTTTTGTATTATCCTATCTTAGATAAGGTGTGAATATAACCATTCACACTTACTTTAATAACCAATTTTAGTCTCATTTTATCAAGTGAAAGTGTGAGCATGTAGGTATTACGATTCACACTCACACATATTTACCATAACATGTGCATGAGTGTCATATTATATTATCACTTACTGATCAATGATTTACTGATAAGAATTATATCATTTCATACTCATGAATATTTCCAGTAACTTGATTGTGAGCATGTAGAAATATATAAGTGAGTGTATAGCAATATATTGCCAATAATTTACCTATTCTAAATACATGCTCTGTACTACATCATGTTCTTATTGTCTATCTAAGTAGCACATAAATATTACATTCAAGTTACTAGTTGATATTGAGTGAGTGTAATAAGTACTTATTTTCACACTCACACATATTTCCAGTGACTTGAATATGAGCATGAATACAAGTAGTATTTATACACACTCACTCTCAATATCAAGGACTTGGCACTGAGCATGAGGTGTTGAACAATAACCTATTCACACTCACAGTATATTTCTACATATATTTTGATCCTCACTCACATTTATTGTTGTTTGAACATGAGCATGAAGCATTTTTATTTTTCTCATGCATGCACAGGCTTACTATAATTTTCCAAGCCTGAGCATGAATATTATATCTTATTCAAGTGCATGGTCATTAACTTACTACTACTTAATTCAAACTTCAAACTCCACACCTACATTGAAATAATGCCGTGTATGTGTCTATTGTACTACTTTTTAGTCCTCTCCATGTATGCAAAGTCACAGTATATAATTATTGCATTTAATCTTATAAAATAAATATTCATACCCTGTGTGTGAGTTTAGATACCTTAAGTGTGAGTTAATAGACCTTGAGTGTGAAAATCCAGACCCTGTGTGTGAATGTATAGACCCTGTGTGTGAGCTCCCAGCCCTGAGTGTGATGTGAGCACGAAAAATGAGTGTGAACATTCAAGCTTGAGTGTGAATATTTAGCCTTGAGTGTGAAATGTATTTTTCTTCTTTGATATATGAACCTTTATCTTGATTAAAAACTTTAATTATAGTAAACATAGGACTGTAGCAGTACAATGCCAGTATATATACCTACATAGTCAAGTGTCACACACACATGCCCAGACTGACCCCATTTTTTCGAGGTCAGAAGGTTGAAGTAGGATTCCAATCCATGTTTTCAAACAACATGTGGATGAATGGGGTTTTTATAGGGGGTGAGGTCTACCATGCCCCTTTCGAATTCAAATTCATGACTTATCCCTTCCAAAAATCCTCCACTCCACACTTCCTTATATCCAACAATGTGCCCACACTGACCAAATCCCGCACCATCCATGCATCACTGGCACTAGTGGACACTGAAATACCAGCAATCTGATACACAGGTAACTGTAAATGCACATACTTTATTTATTTTTCTATATCTCAACTTGTGAGATATTGGACTGAGGCATTGAGAAGGACTACCAAGGGGAGGGACTGAGGTCCTGTGTCACCTCCCATAAACTATCAAGGGATTTAAAAACAAACACTCTGCCTCAGTAACTGAATTAAACATTTTAAACCAATAACATACTTATTTTATTCACAAACCAATGTGCTACAGTTGAACACAAAAGTACCAGATGAGACCCTAGAAAAACCAAATGACATGTACTCAGAACAAAGGAAAAAGAATGGAAACAATACTATGACAACATACCTGAACTTTAGACCCAGTATCTGTATACCACAGAAGGTAGGATAATGATATAACTGAAATACAATCACATGTGGCATATAATGTGTGAAAGAAGCAGGTGCAGCAATGATGGAATGTAGAGTTATTGAGAGAGTGGCAGGAGAAGTGAAGTGGAGACACATCACGCATCACTGCCATAGTTTCCGAATTAGGAAGGTGCTGATGGAAGCACCTGCATGTGCATGTGCTGTTGCAATTGTGCAATAGATAAGGAATGTGGTAGTGCCATATGATTGGCTGTACACACATGGGCCAGTGCTCCATACTGCCTCACCACAGACCTAGAGCTAAGCTACCATATGGGTAGGAAAGTACCATAGATAAAAAACTGTAAAATAAGTGTTTAGTGAAAGTATATAGATGAGCAAGGGGGGAAGAAAACACCAGGAACTGCACAGGTATTCTTCCCCCTACAGATAGAGTGGTGAATTAGAACAGAACAGAACAGAATTAGACACAGAATCAGATGTACCAAATTGAAATAGTATTTAGAATGCATACAGAATTGATTTAGTGTTTGCCTGAACTTGTGCTCAATAAACTGTTGAAGTCCCAAGCATGTTCTAAAAATATACAAGTCATTCTATTTTTAGTTTACCTTTGAAAAGAATTGATATTCACACACCCTCAAACTTATTAAATCTTTGAGCTTGGGAACTTAGAATATAAAATTGAACTGGAATTAGGAAACTATTCTAAGTGTATATTAAAGTAATCTAAACCTGCACACTAAGTACATCAAATCTATATGAACCCAGAATCCTATGCTAACACCTCAGCACATTTGACCAAATGTCTCCAATTCCAACACTTGTACTGGCCTGTCCTGTCCCCAATCTGCAAGATCCCACACTCAATCCTGCACCAAATCTTCCAGTACACTGTGTACCCTGACACTGACCCTCTCCCTGCTGGGCATGGACCCCACATATGGTGATCCATAACCCTAATCAGCAGCACATGGCACCATACTGCATGCTCTCTCTCCCCTCTTCCCAACATCCTCCCCTCAATTCTACTAACCATCAACTCAACCCAGCCTGTCTATCTCAACCTCCTCCTCACCACCCTCATAGCTGCCCAAAATGTGCTAACACTGCACATATTCAGATGCATGTACCTAGGACATTCCAACTCCTCCCTGAAGAGTTGAAAGCCAGTCTTCATGGAGGAGTTTGAGATGTGTAAGTGGTTTAGAAGGGGTGGAGGCATTGTGCTAGGGTATATGAAGAGTCATCGTGAGTTCACACTTGATACCTTAATACACCTAGTGTACTTCTACTTATTTATTTCTACATTCTAAGTGCTACTTACAAATGGTATAATATATATGGGTTATATTTAGTAGCTAAGATAGAGGTTCCAGACTGTTAGCTAGCATGGGAACTATTTGCACTAATAAGGGATGCGTCTAGCCTAAGTAGGAAAGTGCCTAAGAATAGAAACATTGAGGTCAGAGCTTATTCTCGACATTGTTGGGACATAGTTACCAGTAAGGCCAGAGATTGAGCTAAGCACATGTCTATTCTAATAATAGGATATTGAAGCTATGTTATTGCATCATAGGAAAAGGCATGAGCACTAGACCCACAGCTGTTGAGCACTGTGTATCAGTACACCATAGGCACCTAGCCTGGCCTGAGACCTGGCATTTCCAGCAGGCTTATTCAGTGGTTCCCATTCCACATGTCAAAGTGTGTGGCATCATGCCTCCATATGGAGTGTTCTTCCTGCAGGATGATTTATTGTCCTTTGCTATCTTCCCATATGGATGCATTCTTGGTGCTTGTATGTTTGTACATCCATGATTTACTCTGGTTCATCCAAGACATCTGTATCCAGTCCAAAAGTCTATCTTACTGCTTAGCTAATGTGTAAATTACTGTATTTGTACTAACTCAGTGAATGCCACAAACCACACACACTTTCATTGGTGATTAGTAAGTACACAGTCATAGTTCTGCAGTATCATTCCTGGTACTAATCTGTGCTTCTCAGTGAACACCATGAACCACACACACACTTGCACAATGATCAATTGACTTGGGGTTTGTTGTGACATTTCTAGACAGCTACTTTCATCTAAGTGAAATAGAATCCAAACATTCAATCATGTGGTGCCATCGTACAAGCAGTGCTAGAGGAAGAGGCCATTGAGCTGGGGCTTGGCTGGAGAACTGTGCACGGAGGCTCTTCTGGAGTTGGGTTAAGGGTTAGAGAGGAGGATGGTGTTGATGGTAGTGGGCAGTGAACAGGGTTCTTTGGCACCATTGGTGCTTCGCCAAGATTGAATGATATGGTGAGCCCTTGTCTTGTGGGGCCTATAGGTAAGTAACATGTCTTAGATGGAGAACATGGAATGATGGTAGTCTGTGACCAAATGCTTTTAGTAGATGAGGATTGCCATCAGTATCACAATGAGCTCGATGTCATAGCATCAATACTTTACTAGTTGCATATTGCAATGAGTTAAATTTGGAATGGTTTTTTTGTGTAGTAAATTATATTATATTTGCTTCAAGCTTGTTTAAAGAGATGTTATCAGAATCAATGTCAACTATATAAAATAAAAAACAAAGCAAATGAAAAATGAGAACATAGCAACAGAGACAAAACACCAGCCCCCCTTGATCTCCCCTCCTCCAGCAACGACAACTTGGACAGTTAAACAAAAGCAAAAAAAAAACAAGACCACTTCCTCTCAAAACTGAAAAGATTAAAAAATGGTAATGTGGTAACAAATTATTTAGGTGACCTTAGATGGCCTCAGGTGTGTCAGAACTCTGAGTCACCTGCTCTCTAACCAGGAGATGCAGTATTGATGCGCCAAATTTGTGATCTGTATTTAAATAGTACTAATATATTATGTAATACTCAAATAATCATTGCAAATCACAGGCTTTAAGTTCAAGGGAGAGATAACACAGATAATGTATAAACTAGTATAAAGGAAGTAAACTATAGATTTCAAAACCTTTCTAATATGAAATTACTCAGTTCAGATACTGTTCAATTTCGTTTCTATTCCAATTTACTACACTCCTAGAGTGGAAGAAGCCTAGGATTTCTCCTGGGATTGCTTGCTTTTCCTCCTCATCCCTGTCCTCCTTATATATCTTTTTACAAATAAAACTGTACAGTACCTATATATGGAAAGGAACTACTCTAGACTACTTTATATGACGACATAATGATATTTCTAACATATTGACCATGCAGGAGCAACCATACATGTGGAATTCCATGTGGTAGATTAAAACAGTGTGATATTCTCGGAGTACCAAGTACAAAGTCACATGACTTGCTCCGGTCTATGCGTAACCACAATAACCGGTTCGGAGATAACGGTTCTAACGCCTCGCGTTTGATCACGTGACAGGAACGCGGAACACGTTCCTTAGCTAAGTTTCAATCAAGTACTGGGTGCATGTACATAGTCTTTTGGACTCTAGTAATTAGATAACACACATCTGGTTGTATTTCCTTTAGTATATATCAATTAGATATTTCTGCTGGCAGTGCAGGACTCAACCCCAGCTCTCAGATGTCCCATTCCCTTAGTAATGTATTCAAAATAGAACACTTTGATTGGCAACTCGGGACTTGCCCCAACCCTTGTACTCATGATGTGCATTACTAATACTGAGTTCTAATATTATATGACAAATAAAGAGATTTAACCATTAAATATTTTAAGGCATATCAGTATATATACATCGAAGATATGTATTGTGCTTGCAATAATAGTCAGAAATTGGTTTGATGGAGAATGGAGCGACGTACGTACGTATTCAACCTTACAGGCTGTAGAGCAGGCGTTCCGCCTGCATGGTGGAATCGACACATTAGCGAGTTCTGAAGACGCGTCAGAGTCACGTGATCTATAACGTAATTGAAGCTCGAACGCGTACACGTCGCCAACTCATCTTTCACCTCCGTCTGCACAATGCCCCCCAACGCTCTCGATATCGACCGACTTCTCCTCAACACCAGACAAACTATCATACAAACGAGCAACCAAAGCACTCGGTTATGGACACGCGAAGCTAGGGACAGCGGAACTCGCTCACAAACTGAAGATCTCGACATTGGCATCTCAACATCCGGTCTTCCTGTACTCACCATTGCTACATTTTCTACTTCTCTTTATATCACATTCTGTTCTCTTCACATTTTACATACAAACCTCCCATTCTAGCTCTCCTTGAAACACTCGTTTAGTCTCTAAAACACTCTTGGCCTTAGGAAAATTTATTCGCTCTTTTAGGTATATTTTCTCCACTCATTTTGCTATATAAACCATGTGTCTAGGTCTCTAGTAATTCAGTGAACTTCACCCCACTGTCAGAGCTCGTTCTCAGTCCCTCTTTTCGTCTTCTTTCTCTCTCAGCTCTCACAGCAAAGTCCACTCACTCAGAAACACTGAAGAACTTCGTCTCGAAGTTCTGACTCTTGTTGCGTCGTCGTATTTCTCATTTACGTCACTAACACCCTCTCTTTCCCAACCTTAGGACCTTAACGCTGGACGGACGCGCCAGCGGCTCGCATTCCTTTGATTAGGATCCTTCAACCCCCTTATTCCCTCTTCAAGGCCTTAGAACCAGAAGAGCTTGTACTGGTACGTCCGTAGTGTTCACAATCGCAACCCAAAACTTGAACTATGCCCAAACGCTGTTGCGCATACCAACCATCCTATGACGTATGTCAGAAAGGAGAATGAACACGATGATAGCTGGCAGAGTACGATGTTGAGATGATTTTGTCACGAGAGCGTTAATGCATGCGTGTCGGGTATAGCTTGAACCTGCGACAAGAGTGCACAGTACGTTTGTATCCTGAGGCTGAAGAACACGTAATTCTAAACATCATCAACAAAAAATCATTATAAAAACGAAAGAAAGACTCACGGAAAACGTGTTAGCCATATCACACGATGCCTAAATCGCTCCTCCGCATCCACCCAACGTGCGCTTGACATCGTGCTAATCCACGCAGGAGACTTCAAATCCCGTAACGAATTCCTGCTCAATACGCCCACAGACTCACTCGCACCAGGGAACCGGTAGACACATATTTGGGAGAAGAACTCGAAGAGGGCTTGGGTCTTCTGTGACTTGGATTCTGAAAGGCGTGGGGGTGTTTGGATACGTATTCTGTGCTTGGGCGCTGGGTCGATGGCCTAGGTTACGCTTTAAATGGATTCTGGAGTCCCCGGAGCATAGCGTACCGGAACGTG
Source organism: Cyathus striatus (assembly GCA_025738555.1). NCBI lineage: Eukaryota > Fungi > Basidiomycota > Agaricomycetes > Agaricales > Nidulariaceae > Cyathus > Cyathus striatus. The sequence goes on from JAOVFP010000003.1 coordinate 100,402, forward strand.
AGCCTAGCATGAAGGGCTGGGGTGTCTTCAACTAGACTCTGGCGAGGGGGACATCACTTTTGGTGCGCTCTTGTCGCCCTACGAGGCTGATAAGCCTCACGCCGCGACGCTCCACATGGGTTCATCGATCTCCCTCTCCTCTTTAACGCTCCTTAGCCGTAGGTTAATCGACAACCCGACTCTCCATCTCAAAACCGACCTCTTCCGCATCCGCCAAATGATATCACTCTATACCTCTGAGTTGGGCCAGGAATAGCAAACGAAGGCGAACCCAGCATCGATACAGGACCCTTTCCCCCGTCTGACGCTGCAAAATGTATGACGTTTGTGATAGATTATGCGTGTTAAATTCGATTACTCATATTGGTGGAAGCGGAGGGAGACACATGCTTTGTCTGTGATGCTTGAGGGAGAAGAAAACGGGAGGTAGGAGCGTAGGCGTGGATAGGATAAGGAAGAGGGGTAGTTTCCAATAGTGTCCGTAGTACGTTGGAGGGTGGTCTTTGTTTCGTATTCAGAAGCACACGTAATTCTAAAAGTCGTCAGCAACGCGTCATCATAAAAACGAAAGAAAGACTCACGACAAACTTGTTAATCATACGATACCATGCTTAAATCCCTCCTCGAACTTGCGCCCTAACAAAACGACGCAGATTAGTTACTAGTCACCGCAGGAATCCACGCGATCTTGTACCAGACACCTCCCTCGAAGATAATCAAAAGACCCGCGTTTGGAGATGTGGGGTGAGAACCGAGGACGACGACAAAACGGATACGTAGTCTGCACCCAAGCGTAGTGAAGAATCCGCCAGCGTTGGGTCGAAGGCCCACGACCCAGAACGTAAGCCTTAAAGGGATGGGATGTCTTAGACGGTGATGGCGAGGAAGACATGGCAGCTGACGCGCTATTGTTGTCCTGCGAGGATGACACGCCTCACGCTGTGACGCTACCCACGAATCTTCCAATGCCATCTTTCCGCTCCCGCCTGCCTTTCGCCCTAGGTTCGTCGATCCCCCTCTCCTCTTTGACAGCCCACTTAGCCGTAAGCCAATGAACGATCCCATCCCTTCCCTTTCAAAACAAGGCTCTTCCGTGTCTGCCGGTGGATATCACTTCATATCACGGTTCAGGAATACGAAATGAAGGCGAATGCTGCGTCGATGCAGGACTCTTGCTCCACCGTCGACTACTCGTACTTGTAGCAGTGAAGAGAGAGTTCCGTAAAACTCCAGCTCCGTCTGTCTGTGATGCTCGAGAACGAACAAAACGGGAGCGTAGGTGTGGATGAGAAAGGGGGAGAGAGGGAAGTTGTCGGTGAACATAGGAATGAGTGGTAACCTGAAGAGGGAAGGGGTGAAGCGCAGGAGTGGGGGTGGGGTGTTACATGTTATGTGATGTCTTCGTTTCGGTGTCGGATCTAGTATAAGTAGCAAGAAGGGAATGCTGAGGAAAACGAACCAAAGCCCAAACTCAGCCCTCCCCAACTAATGACGGAGACTATCCCTCTTCATCGATGCATCTCCCACTATGATCTGGCAGCCCCGTCGACAGTATAGAGTGAAACTCTCCAACACTCGCTCTGGGCTGAGTAACACGTCACAAGATCCACTGCTGGACACCAAAGAGATCCATATCTCGACATGCATCAGAAAAAAAGCGCGTGGCTTACATTGGATTTTGGTCATGGAATGTGCCGAAATTGTTGTATTAGTCATACAATGCCATTGCAAGGCATTAAAATCCTTGCGTACCTATACAATGCAAATACAATATTTCCTGGCCATTGCAATGCCATACAATTATTTAACTTCTATAAAATACATGTATAATAATTTCTTCCTGTTACAATTTTGTTGCAAGGGATCTTACAATGAAGATAAAACCTGTTCCAATGGGCTTGACCCAATACAGGGCAAATCAAATTATTTTTAACTATCACATGTGGATGACAAGTGACATGGCATAGCCCACTGATAGTGATCAAAAAGTGACATGGCACAGCCCACTGATAGTGATTAAAATGCATAGAACACATGTCCTATGTGTGTACATATTTTGAGCTATGAGAGCCACCAGTTTATTGGAAGTACAAAGTCATTCATTACATTTAGTTCCCCCTTTCCTTTTCACAAGAGCTAAAATTGTTCTACACTATTTCCTCATCCTGTTCCTACTGCTACCATGCCAGAACTTGTAGAGGGGAAGGCACATTACTTAACAACACTCTGGGCACTGGAGGAATATGGGACAAAGCCTTATAATTATGCTGTACAAGGTTTATGGGGAGATTTTACAAATGTGGAAGCCATAGATCAGGGAATTGAAACAGGCCTTGTTCAACAATTGACAAGTGCATGTCGCTTGAAGCGTGGAACAAGTGGAAACCAGACACCACTTATTGGGAAACAGCTTCAGTTGACATCTCAGAACAGGACTCCAATCCCTATTTCCTCGCTCAGGCTGAAAGGAGTATATTACTCAGTGAGGGCTTTGATTCTTGATTTGGGAGAGTTATGGTTGAGGGTGAGTAGATTAGACTGATGTTTTAGATTGTGTACTGAAAAAGGTTAGGTGGCTTATCTTACACACACGTCAGTACAGATTTACTCCAGAAATGACTGGGTTAGTATTACAAGAGTACCAAAGGAGGTGATTTTTTCTTGCTTTAAATGAGAAGTCTTGAGTTTAATACATAGTTACAATATAGAGGAGGAAGTTCTCTGTTGGACTAGCCATAGACTGTACAGATTTTGTGGTAGCTTTTGTATCCCTGGACAACCTATTTCAGGTGGGTAAATTACTTTACTAATTATATAATTTTATTTCTAACAAATGTGAAAGCCTCTGTGGGCTACATCCAGAGCAAGGCTTGGACCTGAACCTCCAGATGTGTACAGTGAGTATGGACGGTTTCTTCAAGGGGTAGCAGACTGGATTCGTACTCGATGGCGTAAATCACGGAATGGTTTGGTAGCTTCAGCAATTCGTGGTGCAAATAAAGTGTGGTTTGGTGTAGGCTCATATACTATTAGTGAGATCCTTTTCTCTGCAGGTAAGTTCAATGCTCAAATTTATTATTCCATCATTCTTTCAAACAACTGAATAAATTTTAATCAGGAATACCAGCTTGTGCCTATGAACAAGATGTATTTAAGAATCCTTCCAGAACTGCTCGACTTTGTGAAGCATACTGGTGTTTGGCACATCGAGCGGAGAAGCTGCTTCCATAAGTTATTATTGAATTCATGAGTCATGAAAAGAGTGTTTTATAACAATTCTGTAGAGGTCTTCTTCATCGTGCATGGAAAAGTGGTTTATTGGCACCTACAACAAAAGATCGAAAGCAATATCCTGCAACAATACTTCGTATTTATGGAAAGAAAGAAGTTCGTCTTCCATCCCGCCTTGTGAATTTAGCCAATAGGTACAATGTGAGCCTAATCCCAAGACTAAAAATTTAATATGCTGAAATAGTTTTATATAGCAGAATATGGGTATTCTGAGTGCCAGAAACAAAGGGATCTGGTACAGGACTGATTTTTCAGACATGCTTCCAGATCCTTTTGAGCCAAGTTATTTATGGGATGCATTTAAAGATAAATCTACACTCCATCTTGGCCACCTTGTATTTGGCAATGACAGGTGGTTAGAGATTCGAGCACAATATGGATTGTCTAAACCGATGATGGATGATCCTTTGACCATTATGTTTCAGGAAAAGGGTATAAACCTGTCTTAATTTTTTTGATATATATAACAAGGCTGACACTTGAAGGTGCATTTGAAACAACACATTTGAAATGCATTCCTCCTAACCTGGTCTTCCTTAGTAAGAAGGATTTAAGCATTCGACATTCCTTTCATCCACTTGTCTTCTCATACTCGGAAAATGGTACTCTTTGGTCCATGATTGATGCATATCCTCCAAATTCAAGAGAAAATTCAAGGTTAGTCATATTAATTAATGAGTTCTAATCAATAATTCATATTGATGAATATTTAGTAACTCTTTCAAGTCAAGCATTAAGATTAAAAGGGAAAATGCAGCGGATCATTCGTTTTCAAAGAAGAGTACCGAAAATGGAGTAGCAATTGGACCACTGGAGTACTGTGGCAATGGAAGAGTTTTGGTAGCACGTCGACGGAAGATAATGTATGTATTAATTATTTCACATAAAAATTAGATTTACTATTTTAGTTTTGCAGTGCAACTGTTAGAGGACATTTGGACAAAAAATTAACTGAATCAGATATTCGACACCTAGTTACAAAATCATGGAGGGCTGAATATATCCAATGAGAAAAGAATAAGTTGATGAAGAAAGCTGCAAAGAAGGGTATTATGGTTAGGGAAGAGGACTTGAGGGTGATTGGGAAAAGGAAATTACCAGAAGCAGCCAAAGCAGAGAGGAATAGGAGAATTCAGAGTGCACTTAGGAGCACAAGGAATTGTATGGAGATCTCTACCCTTCTGCATCCATCTCCATCTCTGACAATTCTGAGCCTCCAGTCAAAAAGCGCAGGATCAGTGTGGATAAAAAATTAGCAATGTCTTCTCAACAAGTTGAAATGGAGCAAAGTCTTCGTACTCGCACTCCAAAATTGTAACCCTTGCATTATACTCTTTGATTTACTACCAGCTCCAGAGTTGTTAAAGCCTTATTTTAAACCTGTACCCGGCTCGTAACCCTATCTGTACATACTCATATTTCCTATTGGCTCTGTGGTTTAACATGTAATTCTTTTGTACTCATCTACTTGTACTCCAATTTGTACATACTCACATATTCCTGATACTCATATTCCTATTCCAGTTTGCTTGTGCTGCCAATTTGTACATATTTTTGTAACTAACACTGTACATTGTAATGACATACTTTCCCAGATTGGGATTGTAGTAGCATTTTAAGTAATGATTTAATTTGATGATTTTAGTTGGGTTTGATAAACACAATAACCAACACACCTGGAAACAATTAGTGAATATTTCATGGTGGAAGTGAATCTAAGCTTAGCAAAAGATATATATATATAGTGAGTACAGTAATCTTGTAATTTGAGTAAGGTTAATGCTAATATCAATGCAAATGAATGGAGTAGAGAGATAATTTTAATACATACATGTAAGCTGTAAACATTGAAACATTGAGTTAATATTCTTCAATGGGAGTTATTCTAAGCTTAGTGAAATACATATATATGTAGCAGGTAGGGTAAGCTTTATGTCTCAGAAAGATTAATGCTAATATAAATGCTGATGAGTGCAGTAAGGAATAGTTAATACACAGAGATGTACAAAAATCCAAATACCTGTAAATATGGAAACAATGAGTGAATATCATGCAATGGAAGTTATTGTAAGCTTGGTGAAGCAGATATGTATATAGCAAGTAGTGTAATCTTTAAGTCTGAGAAGGAACAATGCTAATATTGATGCTGATAAATACAGTAGAGAATAATTTGATGTATAAATGCACAAATATCTACACACTTGTAAACATCATTGAAAAATACATGAATATTTCACAATGGGAGAAATTCTAAGCTTAGTGAAGCATATATATATATAGTAGGTAGAGTGATATTCAAGTCTGTTAAAGTTTTATGCTAATGTTGAGACATCATGTAAGGCAGTGATAGTCATAAAAAACATGATATTTAAGTTTTTACAAAGGTGCATATTCTATAGAATCTAGTTCAATCTCTGTATCCATACCATCTTCAGGTCCAAGTGCATCATCTTCAAACTCCTCAGCCTCTTCAGGATTTTCAGGATCTTCTTCAGCATCCTCTTGTAAGGCAATGTATCCGAAATCCATTTCTTCATCCAGGTGTTCACCTAAATTTTCATCCTCACTCCCCAAATCCATATAGTTGTCTTCCATCACTGTAGTTTCCTCTACTTCAGCACTGTGAATATCAATCCTGTCTCTGTCCAAAAGAAATCTGTCTGTGGCTTCACGTGTACTTTCATGACCAACTCCACCTCCACGATAGCGCATTAACATGTCACGATCTGGAAAGCTAAATATGATTGTCAGTAGTGGACAATAATAGAGAGAATAAGTCATACATATTTAAGTAGTAAAAACAATAATCAAGATCTTCTTCACGTGGTAATCGTGCTAGTGACTGTGAAAGAAGATCACCTGTTACTCCATCTTTGAAAACTGGAATGATATGAACTGCTCGAATAACCTCCATTGGATCAAGAAATCCAAATGCAGATAAACTATCAACACCATCTTCAATAAATCCAACTCGTGGCAAACGATGAGCTTTCCACCCAGACTTGCCAGAGGCAATACCATACCAGCGTACCCACAGGAAATCCATTGAAATTGGATCAAGAGAGCTTTCATGAATAACACGAGCATGGAATATACCAATAATTCTTGCATACCAGTATGGATGTCCCTCTTCTGAGTCATCACAAGAAAGAACCATTATATTGGCATGTGTACGTGGATTGAGTGAGTCTTGTTCACGTCTCAAATCATAAGTGGTATAATTGATTCGAAGAACTTTGTGCTGATAGAGCTCATGCTTTACAAACTTGACTGAAGCACGCTCAGCTTCACTGAATGGTGTTTCATCACCATCATATTCAAGATTTTTAATCCTTCTCAGAAGATGATCCTTTAAACAAGGCAGAAAATTCTATTATAACAAACTGTTAGTGACTATGTTTTGAAATGTAAAGCATTGATAAGTGCATGAATACCTTTACAGCAGGGTCTCCAGCATGTTCCCGAAGATATTGTGAAATAGATATTGCATTTCTTGTATCATTGGACATCTGGTAGTGATGCTTGGGTTCACCAGATGGTATGGTTTCTGTATCCTCAAATGAAAGACATGGGTTTCCTATTGGTGATTTCTTGAATCTCTTTAATGGACGATTCATTCCTGATTTTGAAGATATATTGTGTAAGATTCGTTCTCGGCGAACATGCTTTGCAATTCCAATAGTAAAATGTTTAGAGCCTTTGTGAACACGACCATAAAATTGCTTGCATCGCCGATGTTCACGTTCTCCCTGGAATTATAATTAACTTTATTGCAAAATCAATATCAATTTCTTACAATCTGAGTACTAATTCCATCTGTTGTTCCAAACATTCATATTGCATTTGGATAATCTGGGAGGCAATGTAGCTTGTATGTTGCCAAAGAGAAGTTTCGTTCTCGAGCAGAGACTTCAGGTACTTCCCTATGCTTTCCCTTTTTTTGTTCAATCGTTGATTGCTTCTTTGCCTTTTCAGCCTTTCTACGACCCCTAGCAGCAATTTCAGATGGAAGCTCAAAAGTAACAAAGTCTGAGCAGGTTATAGACTCAAATTTTCGTAAGGCTTTCCCAAGTCGAGTACAAGAATTTTCCAGATCTCTCAGAGTGGATTCAGTGTGAAGCCGAAGTTTTGCAAGTCCATGCCACGTTGCAAGTTCAAATAAGAGATCCATAATGATAGTATTGTTCTTCTTGTCCAGAAGGCCATCAAAAGCTGGAATTGCGCACTTTTAGTTATAAGTTAGTAAGAACACCATCATAAATGAATAATATTGAACCTGAAGGAGGTCTTCAAAATCTCGACCAGCAAGCTTTTTCATATCTGATACATTGGTACTGAATTTTCGAATTGTATCCCTTCCAAATGTTGGAATTCTTCGATAGCTAAAAAATATTTATCAGAAACATTTAATATATAGATATATATCAAATATACCGTTCGTTTAGCTGTTGGACTGCATCTTTCCCTTTTGCATGAACAATTCGGATAAGGTGTGTAAGCACTGCCTTCCAAACACCAAGTTCAAATTCATGCAGCAGATCAACTGTAAATAAATCATAAAAGTTCACTCCCTGAGGACCTAAGCGCTGTGAGAAAGCATTCTGGAATTGATCTTCAGTAATTTGCATCATAATTGTATTATTTAACTTGCCCGTGTTGGAGTAGTAGATCCCAAAATCCGAGAGATCTTTTTTGACCCAACAGGAACTCCCTGTGTAAAAATTAACTTGCGTGCCAGACTGACTGCTTCTCTTTTGCCTTCATCATCAATGCGAGCCAATTTAATTCTTCGTGACATGTCTTGAGCACTTCCAAAATAGTGTATCAAGCTTTTCTCAAGTTTACAGCGAGGACAGGGATTGATCCCTAGATATTTCAGACAAGAGAGTAAGATTCTAAAATGATATAAGATCAGATATGAAAAAGAAGGGAGAAAAGCAATTCATACTTTTCAGGATAGTCTGCAGAATAAATGAAGAATCTTGGAAACAGTAGATGAATAATTCCGTCGATAAATTCTAACTCTATTCCATTTATATATGCTTCCATAAATTCCTCATCGAGAAGTAAAAACCAGATCGCTTGTATTATTTCTCGCTTCAAATGTGTAAGAATGTCTGGAGATGGTGGCTGTCCAAATTCTTCCTTGTATACATCATTAATAGCATCATCTAGCTATAATGCAAATTAGTAAGACTACATGAAAACAGAAATAGCTAAAAACCTTTGGAATATAAGCAAGATGATGAGCTGCAAACTTGGATGGTTTTGAGCGTATATACTTGGATTGACATCCAAAATAAAGATAAATTGGCCAGAGACTAGCTGTCCCAAAATTTGTGAGATGTGTTGAGTCTGACCAAACCATAAGTGGAGCAATGACTATCTCCAGTGGACAGTCAGGAAATTGAGATTTGAGTTTCTTGTGTTCCTGAAGATATCTATCAGTGTTGTACAGTTCAGAGTATATTCGCTCTGCTGGAACATTAGGATTTTGCTGCCAATACTCCTCAAATGGTGCAATGTGAAAGTTCTCAGCAGAACCTTCCTGGTAGGCAGCTCTAATAATGCTCATTATATTCCGATGGTATACATCAGAAACATTAAAAGTTGGTGCATCCGCTTCAGAGTTAAAGGATGCTCGGGAGCATGGTAATGGAATTGTTAATGATGTTTTGTTCCAGCCATCTTGAAGCGGAGCAAAGTTGTCCAGCTTTCTAGCTTCTTTAGATGCATCAAAGCCATCTAGGTCATCCAGTTTAAAGTCCAGAGCTAAAAGCACCTCATGAACCAGTTTATTAAGGCTGTCGGCAGTTTTTGTTACACCATCATAAAACCAAGACATTAGACAGAGAACAGAGATATTTGTGAATGGGTGTTTGGCAATAGAAATCAGGCTAGCTGAATCTGCAGGATTTACTCCAAAAGGCGATCCCCAAGTGGCTCCAAAATCCTGTGTCGAATTTGTAAAATTTGGGCTATCTGATATATTAATAATTTCGAAGTTGTCATCTGGTGTGAAAGATGGGGGCTCTGAACTATAAACACGATAGATACCAAAGCTGTTTGGCTCTGATTTATATTCCAATGTAAGATCATGAGGTGGAGATAAAGAAGGAGATCGTGATTGTGAAGGACTATGATGATCAGCTTCCAATGTTATAACTGTAGGTGGCAGAGCTGGAAGTATATCTTGGAAGCGCTTAGGAAGCCGAATATTACGCTTAGGCAACCCTGATGGGCGATATTCCTGAGGTGGGGAAGTACTCTTGATGGTAGGAACATCCTCTGAATCAGTGCAGATATTCATATCCAGAGTGTCATTGACCACGGGATCGGACTGAAGAGGGGATTCTGTAGCTGGTAATTTGGGAACCATATGATTAACCTTTTTATGCTTTTGTCGAGTCCAAGGACCACAAGAATACTGATGAACTGCAAGTCCACGCGAAGTAGAAAACTCTGCTTTGCATTCTTTACAGCTGTATTTCATTTTAAAAGTATAAATCTAGAGAGGAGAATGTTTGTAGTTAGTTACTAGACTGTGTAAGGCCTCTACAGAATAGATACTTGATGTACTAGTAGCTTGGAGAGCGCTTCACTGAGTGATTAGTGAGACAATTCAATAAATTCTAATGGGTTTTGTAAGGAATTAGATGAATAATATAGTAAATTATAGCTCACTTTCAGGAGCGAGTAAGATATGACCCTATTATATAGTGAAGTTGTAAAGAAATGGCAGTAGATGAGTCGATGAGGAAGGAGAAAAAGTGATTTCATTGAATCAATCGTGATAGTGACTTGTTAAGAGTGGTAAGATGTCACGTGTAAAATGTCACACATCATTGTGATGACTGGCATAGCCTCAACCAAGTTGAACCTCGTTCTCCTCTTGTTCCCAATCCCCCATGTCCTCAACCTCCATTGACGAGCGTGCTCAACAACTTCTCCTTTCTGTCAAGACTGTTGGAGAGAATGGACAGTGAGTATTACTATGATGCTTGATGTCTTTCCATGCTCTCTGACCTGCCTCTCCAGAAACACCGCCCTAGAACAGCTCAAATCCACTGCAAGATGGGTTGCCAGGCAGTTTGGTCCCTTCTTCAACTTGCAGTCCACGTTATATGCAGGCTTGAGGCCTGATGATGAGGAGTAAGTGTCCCTCTCTCTCATTAGCATCCACTGATTTGGTTTCAGTGTTGAGTTGGAAGATGTCAACGTGTTCAACCAGCTTATGTCTCTCCATCCGGACTTCCAGGAGTATCTGGCCATATTTCAGGAAGAAGAGGATGCATTTGATGTACTGGTTCATATAGTAAGTGCTATTACAGTGGTTTTCATCGCATATATGTGCTCATATGTTGTAGTTGATTGAACAGGCTAGTGGTGCATGTTCAGATGACACTCATATGGTACGGTACCATATAGGCGAATGGCTTCCCATCGATCCTGTGGCACATCCTGTTGTCCCTTCACTTTCCGGTTCAAGAAAAGATGGCCGTGGCTGGTATCATGAAGCCACAGCAAAAGCGCTCACTCCCCTATGCCGGATGGAAGAGTTTCTACAAGATCCAGAGTGCGTACTTCTTATTGGTGATACCTTACTAACATTACTACCCGCTCTAGTATGTTTTGTCAAAGGGTTCTCAATGGTTCTGTTCTAGTGGGGGCCAACGAGTTCCCTTCATTTCTATACCCGAACGATACGGTCTACAATCCAAGGGACCAGGAGAGGGGGCTGTTTAGAGGACACATCCTGATACGTGTAAGCATCTCTCTTTGTATATTATATGTTACTAACATTTACTAGACTCTTCGTGCTCTTTACACGGGGCAGTCATCGGCCCTCACTGGACACAGAACTGCCATGCGAGAGTCTCAAGGGGAGCTGCATGAGATGCGAGAGCTATTTCCTGAAGCAATTGCTTACGCTGCTGTTCAAGCATGTCTGTCTGTGTTTGCTGTTTGTGTTGCTTACCGTTGTATACAGGCTCATTTCGCTCTTTCCTCTCTGGGAAACTGGAGTGAAATTGAGAAGTGTGACTTCGACTACTTCAAGTTTTTCAATAACTGCGTAACACTTCTTAACGACCCTGATGAGGAGTGGGTATTAGAGACTTTTGAGTATCTGAACTCGTATGCACTCCGATTTCATCTGTTTATCTTGATCTACCCCTTCTTTTCAACAGACAATTGCCTTCCTTAAAGCGACGAAGAAAGCGTTCACGCGATGACTACGATCGGGGTGATCAGGGCCCTGATGCTACTGTGACAATTCTACAACAACGTGAAGAACGAAGGGCAGCTAGGGGAGCAAGAGCGATGGATGCTGCTGGGGATGGAGGTCAGGATGGCTCGGATGAGGAAAGACACAGTCAGGTGTGCTGTTGTATCATTTCTGTTCATTCTACGCTCATTGTACATTCCCAGCAACGGCCACAGTTCAGGCAAGATACCCCTCCAGAACTTTCTCGTTCTCCACCACCCAACCATCCTGAACCCCCTCCTGAAGAAATGCCTATTTCTCCGCCACCCAATCGTCACAGACGTATTTACCGGCGCGCACACAACCCATCCCTTCCCCAGCCATATTCACCCTCTAACCGTGGCTCACAGTCCCCTCAACCTGCAAGGGCGGCTGCCACATCACGACATCCACTAGCTCCCATGAATGAGCCAAGACCAGTATCCTCTGTTTGTGGCTCACGGTCCCCTCAACCTGCAAGGATGGCTGCCACATCACGACGTCCACTAGCTTCTATGAACGAGTCAAGGCTGGTATCCAACGGTAAATCATCATCTAGAATGCGCAGTCAATCAACTGTAGTTAGGCATTCAACGCGCTGCCGGAAACCTGCTAACCGCCGGTAACTGCTTGTATCAGTTCTGCACATCCCTTAAGCATTTGCTTATTTACTCGTTATCAGATACTAATGCCCCCTTCTCTACAGCTTTATATTGTACATTATCATCATCTTCTGCTTCAGAACACCGGTACTCTTCTGTTTTGCTCATGTATTATGCTCTGGCTGCCGTAGCTCTGGTCCTCCTGTCTGTAACTCCTCTATTATCGTGTCACTGTACTAGGACTACTTTACAACAATGTTATTCGCTTTGATTTCACACTCGTATGAGCAATTTGGAAGGGTATTTGGAGGTCCCCTGCTGCTCGCGATGTATAGGCCTTGTAAGGGACTTGCATGGGTCGCAAACATTGTAATGGATTGCATAGCCTTGCAATCATATATGACGTCAGAAGTCTTCTGGTACCTTCTATCAAATGAAATGATTCTATTGGCTGTTATTGCCGGCAACTATTCCCACGCATTACAAACCTGGCAAGATCATGTGAACCCGGCAAGTATTACTGACTTTGAAAGGAAAAGGTCGCTAACAATGCGTTCACAACTGATGTAGTCTATGCAATACATTTTAAATTTTTACATTGTATTCTACATACTTTTATTAGATTTTTAACCCCTGTAAGCCGCCCGCTTTTTTTCTGATGTCATTGACTTCGCTCTCTCCACGTAAGGATCGAGTTGAACACGCAACATCCAGTGGCTACGTACTCCCAGTGAAAAGTCGGTCGAGCGGCAAGAACAAGCGCTGGCAAGCCCGGGTGAGCCACATCAAGCTGATCAAGCGGTTGTCGAGCCGTGATTAATTGATTGTACCAAATAAGTCTTTCGTTTTCAACTTATGTTATCTTTGGATCTCGAGCAGAGTTAATGAACACTCTAAGCTACTATAGCTAAGTACTAGGAGATGCTGAGTATGTGTAAGTTCTAATATCTATTAAGTCAAACCAAACTCAAACTGAAGTGGAACCAAGTCATTTATTTATTTTGCCAAACTTCCGCTTGGTGCATCTGCGTGGGTCCATGCGCACATTTCTCTTCTACGATCTCCATGACCTGCATCCTTCTTCTCGTTTCTCTCCCTCCTCCTCCCTCCTCCCTCCTCCCTCTTCCCTCCTCGTTCCCCTCCCTCCTCCTCCCTCTTCCTCCATCTCCCCCTCTATCTACATTCCCCTCCCTCGTAACTTCTGCTAGCAGTCTGTAACAATTGGAGGTGTCTGGCACTAGCTCGTGATTCTGGTTTGTGATACTAAGTGAGATTTTCTGCCGTCTTTCAACAGTTTAGGACAATGTATGCATGATCTTTAGGCTGATTCAGGTTCAGGTTTCCAGAGGAGGCCTAGGAATGGTTAGGTACCTTTGCTTGGGACTGCGAGGTCATCAAACAAACTGATTTTGCTTTACACCTTCACAGGACTATACACTTACAGAGACAATCGGCACCCTCGAGCCTCACGTACAAGCGTGCTCACATGAGTCAAATCTCTACTTGATCAAATGATGGATTATCCCATTCCGAGAAGGGAGATTTCTGGGTTTAGTGGGTGTATTCTCTCATTCTCTTCATTTTCGTTCTCATCATTCCCCATCCCTATCTTCTCGTCTCCCAGAGTCATGCCTCCCACTGTTGCTATTGAAAAATCGCTTCGTTTGCCATTCGTATGTGACCTATCCCTTTCGTTTCGTTTCATGTCTCGTGTTTGTTCCACAACTTTGTATGCCCTACAGCTTTATTTTACTCATACCACTGCTGATTTTGATTTAGACCGTGACCCCCATTATCCACTTATTCTCTCCACACACGGTTTGTGGATATCTGTAGGTTTTGTAACTTCTTTTCTTCTATACAATCTAACTATGTGTTCGTACAGTACTACTACGTTTATTGGGATGTAGGTGATGCGAAGGGACAAGAAGTAAGTGGGGTAGTGGAATTTATGGCTCCAGGCTAGGTGAATGGGGGGAATGTGAGCCGGAGCAGGGGAAGGGCAGAGGCGGGGGCGGGTATAGTGAAGCAGGGGGTAGGTAGGTAGTAGGCTTGACATAGCTTAATGATGCTCGTTACGGATCGCATATGCTTTGATATGCTCGATTGTGCTCGATTTGAAAACCTTGTACAGTATCCAATGAAATAGATAATCTATATATACCTAATTGAGCTAATGTGAGCTTTACCCGGCTTGAATGAGCTCGATGCAATCGAGCATTTGAAAAAAAAATCGAGCCAGAGTGAGCGTGAACGATCTAGCTGATGTCAGCTGTTTCTGCTCGCTGCCGCTCGTTTACAGCCTACAGATGATGATCGGTCCTTTGTACACCACTACTCCTTTGTACAGTAGCACTTTTCTCTAAAACCTTTGCATGTATTACTTAATTCTGGGCATTATCCTGTAGGATATAGAACAGAGATTGACTACATATGTTATTTTTTACATATCTATTTCTGTTTAAATGGTGATACTGATTTTGGTGTGTTTTTGTGAATTTTTCGAAATTCTGACAATGCTGTTTCCTATGAATTTGTACACTTTTGGCTGATACAGAACTTATTTTGCACTCGTACATACTTTAAATGCACACACATATCATTTTATTCCTGAAAGTTTATGTGTTTACTGTGAAAACGGCAAGATCTCCTTCTCATCCCCCAAAATAGTCCATGATGTGTCACCCAGCGTGACACCCCTGAAGGCCCGATGGCAGGGAAAGCAGGGCTGTCACGCATTGTGTGACATTGTACAACTGAATAGTGGTTCACAGAATTCGCATCAAAACCAATAAAACATACATATCTCCCTTAGGTCTTGTCGTAGTGACGTGAAATTTAAGTATGTTTTAGTATAATTCTCGGAAAACGTATGTACAAAGTTATACGTAAGTACATGAACGATTGACGAAGTTATAGCAAAAACGAATTTCGGTGTACAAAGTACCGATCATCATCTGTATTAGCGAAGCTACCGGCTTCCCGGCACAGCCGGGTCACGCCGGTCGCAGCGTCCACTGAGGCGGCAAACAGAGGTAAGCAAAAAAAGAAAATTTGCCCCTTTGCCTCATACTGCCACATCCGTGCTCAAGTCCTTTCTGCCAATTTCAGCCCTTTACACTATAAAAAGCCATCCGGTATTTCTCCCCCTGCCCACCCGTCTTTACATACTACATCCTGTACACATCTTTGTTACTATCATAATTAACCTATGCATGCCTGTTTTCACCCACAATGAACCCAATTCAATATCAATGTTCTGTAATTAATTCCCTATGACTCCGCGGGAAGATAGCCAAAAATCGCAATCGGAGGTCCCGCCCACCCAGCGGCACCTCCCTTTGCGTCCTGGGTCAGTACCTGACCCATACCCCCCAACCTACTTAGCTATCATCCCGACACGAAACAAGTGCGAGACCACAGTGGAGTCCTTCGCCCGATCCTGCCGGACCGAATTTTCACTGGGAATGGGGATCACCAATCGGGCATGTCACACTCCTGTCACGCAGTCACACGCCCTCTAGCATTGACCCAGTAGAATAACTTTTCATACACACTATTTACATCTTTCAAATAAATTGCATATTGGACACTTATATGTGTTCTTTTATGATATGTAATTGAATTATTTTTTACTCCACTATGATTTCCATAAATTGGCATATAGCACCAACTCCCTGCCAAAATAGGCATCAAAACAGTATTTTTGCATCTTTAATTCAGATTTAAACTATCTGGTACTGAATCATTGGTAAAATATATTGAAAAAAGCAATTGTAACAAATGTGCTGACTCGGAATTTCGAAAAAAAAATCAGAAGTATGTAATCTTGCAGTGAACAGTGCTATATCTCACCTTAAAAGTGCGAAATTAAAATTTCGGGCTTAAGCATTTTGTACTCATATGTGACCTGAGTATTATTTGTCACAACAGCTAGATGAAAAAATGTGATTTAGAGAAGCAGATGTAGTTACAAGTTTTGCCCTGCCAAAGAGCGTGGGAAAGTACTACAGTGTTCACCTAATGGGTGAGTTAACTTCGCCATAGACTGCAATTCTCTTTTAAATAACAAGTATTATGCATAATAACACAGTAGATTCAATGAATTGTAACCAGGTCATTTGTAATATGTGTAGATCTTTAGTATAATCATGGTATAATGCAATGATTCTGCATAAAGAGGCATAAAATCGGTATTCCTACATCTAGTCACCAGCATCTTACTTGTTTGACCAGGTCCCATAACAAAAAATACATAATTAAATATGGGGAACAAAACTATTGACTTATATTCCCCAGAAAACTTTCTTTACATTTGAATCATGCATGTTAGATGTCATTATCTTATGGTATAAGTCACAAAATAAATATTCAGTTTCAACAGTTTCATTCTCCTGTTTTTACTCAATTATTTTTGTCACTGACACCAGCTGCAAAATTGGGATTCTGTGAAGCTACTGAGGATATAATGCCGCTTTGCCAAAGAGCGTGGGAAAATATTGTGGAATGGTGCGAGATGGCACACATAAGATCAATAAATGTCCGTGTAATGCACTTTCATTGACTATACATTCTTAAATCTTATATATACTATTCTGTAAGGTTTATATGAGAGAAACATGACAATAAAATAGCCTACTCTCATCATTTTTGTCAACAAGCCATTATTTCAGCAAACTTCTTGTACATCACTGAGTTTATTGCATATTCCATACTGTATATGATAACTACCTATAAGTCATATATTTATATAAGAATAAATGTATCAAATAAGATATATGGAAGGGTTTACAGGCTTTGAAACAGAGATGTGATGGATATATGAGCTTTGACTATAATGTGACTCAATAAGGTGTGAAGAATATACATATATATACCTTAATTAACCTTTTATTTCCAACATAAATACTTAAACATAAATGGGACATGTATAATAGTATTACAAAACAAAAATAATGAAGAGAAACACCCAAGATTCTACATTACTGTACCAGTTTTATCTTGGGTCAAGGATTTGGGCGCGTGACGTCACACAGTGTAGGGTCTAACACGGGTGGACCCGGGCCTTACGCAGGTGCCACCCGCGGGTGAGTAGCAAATTCGGGTCGGGTGCACGCCTACCTGTGGGTACCTGCACTCACCCATTCCTTGAACCCTATTTCGACCCTACCTACTTTAGATTAATTATGTAGTGCGCTCGCTAATTAATTTGAAGTCGATTACTTCATAATTGTATTCCCCCATCAAATTTATTAATTAAATACCAAAATACCATCCAAAGTGCATTCCAGTACATCATACAATGAAATATCTGCATAGGTAGAAGTACACTAATATACACTGCAACATATAGAAACTATCAGTCCACTGATACAACTTGAAATGAAAGATTTGCATAGGTAGGAGTACACTAATATACACTACAAAATAAACAAATAAACCTTTCATTTAATAATTACCTTCAAGAGGTGATTCAGTCCATAATATCCTGAATAATCTTTGTTACTGAAGAGAGACCTGGGTACAAAGGAGTTTTTGCCCATGAACCAACAGCCATTTGTGCTTTGAAGGTTTGTGAGCTCATATTATGCTGCAAATGGTTAATTTGCAGACGTCCAGATGAGAAGGCTCGCTCGCAGTCAACAGATGATGCTGCAAATTGTAATATGTTAGATAATAAGGTGGACAATAACTTCTGAAGAACATACTAGGAGCAGAGCAGAAGTCCAGACCCATTTTTGCAACTTGTGGACGACTCTCCTGAGCAGCACTCCAATACTTTATATACCCTCCAACATACTCAATAGAGGAGTAAGGAACAAGTGCTTCATTTAAATATGATTCAATGTGATCAACAGGCAATGACTCAGAAGCATCTGGCTTCACAGCATATCTTGAACGCCGAACCTATTAATAATCTTTATCAATAGTAAATAAATTTGGGAAAGTAAAAAAATACCAATGGCTCGCTTGATTGAGATGAAGAACTTTTATCTGAGAAATATGTTTCTTTCCACCGCTTAATAACAATTTTCTTTATTTCCTTTATTTGCTGTGTAGTGCGTCCATGATCTTTGAACCACTTGAGTTTGTGATCTGGACACATTACTGGTAGTAAATAAAGCCATCAGCATATAGAAAATGTAATTAAATTAAATTATACCAATTGAAATTAGATAAACTTCACAATCATTTGTGGAAACTGAATATTTATCAAGGACAAGAAGAGCAGCCTGTGCTGCTACACGAATAACATTTGAAGCACGTTCATCTTTCTGGACAGCCAACAACCCTAATTCAAGATTTTCAAGTTCTGGGAGTGCTTCCACAACAAGTGGAACATCACTCAGAGAAAAGAGCTTGGTAAAGCTTTCAAATAACTGTAAAAATAAATTAGAACAGTGAAAGACATTGATTTCATCCATACCAGGAGTACTTCTTCAACTTCTTGTGCAAGGTTCCATTGTTCCTCTGATAGACGAAATCCCTTAAGGTCAGATCCAACAGTGAGCTGTTGAACAACCTCTTGAAAATAAATATGAGATTGTAGACAGTTAAGATCAGAATTCCAACGAGTTGGGACTCGTCGCTCAAGAACTTTAGATGTTCCCTTGAGCTCTGGGTCAGCAAGTACCAGTGCATCAAACTTTTCTTTCAAAGTAGTTGAATCATGAACCTTGCGAGCAAGCCCTGCAACCTGTATAAAATCAGAATATTGATAATAAATAATAATAATGAATATACTCGAGGAAATATTTGCATTGCCATTCGATGCTCAGATGCATCAATGGAAATACCATTATCTTTCATTAATTGAATAGCCTTCCCACGAAATGTCTTTACAGCAATATTGTCATGCAACTCCTTACCATCATCCTCTGAGAATGAGTTGAGGTTAACCTCAGCTTCTTCTGATACTGCCTGTTCACTATCCATTGGAAGTTCATCACCAGAATCAACAATAATTTCTGATTCTGCGATTGTATGAGGATCAGTAATAACTCGGTTTTGATGTGCTCGAATAGTATCTGCTGCAATTGTAACTGTTTTCTTTTTCTCTGGTTTTCGAAAGAAAAAGGAAATAAAGCTCTAATGAGTAGTTAGCATATTTTATAGTCTATATATTATTTTATACTTACCTTTGCAATTAAATTTACAATGTGTGCAAAACAACGTGTTCGTGAGGCCATTCCCCTGAAGTTCTCAAGGTGAAGGGGTAGTTGGCGAGCAAGAGAATCACAATTGGCTGCATTATCCATACAGACAACATGAATCTTCAAATTAAATAGTTAATGGAACAATCTAATTAGTATAAATATTGTATAGTGCATACTGATTTATCAAGACCAAAACGTTTTAGACAATCACCAACAAGTTTTGCTATATATTCACCATCATGCTTCTGGGTCAAACTGAAATTAATTTATTAGCAAATAAGTAATTAAAAAATGGAAATAATATTGCATACTGAATAAACTCTAAGATTGCACGGTGAATGACTCCATCAACTGGCCAAATTACTACCAGACCAAGAAATGACACTGTTATTGGTGCAGTCCAGCCATCTAAAGCAATATGAACTGAGCACCCCAAGTCCTATTGCATTCATTAGATTATTCATTATTTAGAAAAAGTATAACATACTGCAAAATATTTTCGGACATGTTTCGACAGCTCCAAGTATACTGCATTGATATCTCTCCCAACAGTAATGGGGAGTGGAATCTTTGTACCAGGGCGCAGCATATTGACCTCAGCTTGATATTCTTCATCTAGGACTGAGTTGAATGAGCGATGGTATTTTGCACAACGCATTGCAATAAGAGCTCGGTGAGCTGCTTCCAAGTAAGGTATGATTGGAATTGTTGTATTAACTTCAGTTGTTACAGCTGGTGTACTACCTAGTCGTTTGCTGCATACAATCTCGCTGGTGTGTAAATTTTTGGTACCTTCACTGGTGTTCATCCTTGGGCGATATTGTACTGGATGGCCTGTCTCGGCCTTAATCTTGCATGTGAAAGTAAACATAAATTCCTTAGGCGAGCCATCATCATTGTAGTGACGTTCAAGAGAAACATCATAATGATTATATATGGGTGCCCGCCAAGTCATTTGAGATGATTCTAATTAAATATTAGATGTAACACACATAATACATGTAGATATGACTCACCAATTATATCCTCATCTGTGAAACTCCATACTTCAAGGTCACTTTTCCCTCATATCAGAGTAGCAGCCTTTCTCTGCCTGCTTTTGATTGGAGAAACAATCACTGGTGGTGCACTACTGAGAACATTCTCTGGGCTGGGGGTGCGGGGCTCAGGTGTAGAAGCTGGCTGTGGTGTAGATACAGGAGAATTTGAAGCAACAGCTCTATCTCTTGCTCTGGTAGCACGGGCCTTAGCAGCACAAGGTGGCATCAAGGTGGTGGAAAGATGGGAGTAAGAGCAAGCAAACCATGTTCTGATAACTTCCAGATACCCAGTCAATCTCATACTCTTAAAATAACACATATTTCACAGGATCTTAGCGGACTCTGTCATTACAGGTTGGCTGAGTTTAAAATTTCTATTTTTAACCCGCGTGTCCCCCTTAACCCGCGGGTGACACCCGTCGATCACCCGGGTGGGTGTTAACCCGCATGGGTGACGTAATTTCGGGTTAGCACCCGGAATATGCTAACCCGTGTTAGTCCCTAACACAGTGTGACGTCACGCTCAACGCCATATAGGGATTGGTGATCCCCACCAGTGGGAATCACGGCTCGACAATCGCTTGATCAGCTTGATGTGGCTCGCCCGGGCTTGCCAGCGCTTGTTCTCGCTCGACCGACTTTTCACTGGGTGTGAAGACTCAGTTGGATTGTGTCATGAACGGTACGTAAACTACAATACCTTACGTGTTTTACTTTCTCACTTAATTCCACAGCGTACCAAGTTCCAATTGTCACCGTTCTTTTGTACTTTACGCATGGTTTCGCAGCGCATCTACGGCCTGCCCTTTACGTACATCCAAGCTATCCTTGTGGGATATCGATTTTGGCGACTTGTCCATCACCGTCACACGGCCCTGCATCACAATCAGCCTTCACGTAGGTTTCTTGTGAGGGTAATGATCGCTGTCCTCAACGTCGACGACGATGGCCACTCACTGCACACATCTAGACCAGCTCGCTCGTTTACAACCCCCTCACATATCTCATTCGATCTATAGAGAGGAATGTACTCAGTGCTTTGACAGTCAGGTTGGTCGATGGATACCATCAAGCTCGAAGATCGCTTGCTGACAACTGTGTAAGTACACTCTCTGTCTAGTATGGGACATATAACTGAGAATGGCAGCCCATATAGAATCGGTGTCAAATAACAATCAAGCTGGGGTAGGATTGCCGAGATGAGCTAGCTCTGCGAAGTCAAGTTCCGTAGTACCCATTATATAAGCATTAGAACGAGGACATTGGGTGGAACCAACTGCACTCATACACAACAAGACATTAGCCCAACGTTAGCCAGTCAGAACCCGGCAGCCCGAAAGACCGTCGTGAGCAGCACAGCAGAGATCTTCAGAACGAACCTGTAGTAGCTCTTCGAGCCGCTCAGCACGTATGCGGTACTGTGACTAGTCTGTGAGTTGATAGGGTATAAGGATGAGGCTAAAAGTCTGTAGCCTGATAGCGATGATGAAAGGATTGACATTGGACCTGTTGCATTTCTTGAAGAATGTGGGAGAGGACGCGCGAGGCTGAGGTGTCTTCTAATGTAGTTGTGAGATCGTTACTGTAACGCATGTGTCGAGGTTGGCTTGGGCCTGCAATACGAGCGTGTGGTACGCATCCGGGAGCACCCGTAATTCTAACTGTTCGTCAGCACCATATCACCATAAGGAACAAAACAATCATGTTTAACATTCATAAAAATTTCTTTAAACATCCCTGAACCCTCCTTAGCCCAACTTGTGCTTGACTAATCCGCGCAAGGATCTTCATATCCGACGACAAATTCCTCCTCAGAACGCCCGTTGACCAATTAGTACTCATACACGGGGGCATATTCCGATTGATCATAACGCGGTCTAACGATATCGACACCATTCACGAGGACGAACGACTCCTGACGTTGGCCAACGTAAGCGTAGCGAGGATGAAGGCTCGAGTAAGGGGCTAGACTAGGTTATTCCTCGTCGATGGTGTTGCGAGAGCGCGAGTGCATGTGTACTGAGAATAGCTGGGTATATGATACGAGCATGTGGTACGTATCATGCAGCACCCGCAATTCCAAACATTCCTCAGCACCACATTATCATTAAGAACAAAACACTCACGGTTTGACATTTTCATCAAACTCCCTTACCACACCTAAAGCTCAAATCCCCTCGGTGAATTCCTCAGAACTGCGCCAGCGGTGGTTTTGGAGTTGATAGTCGCGCGTTCTAGCTTCGCAGACCACGATGACCCGAAAATTTCGGGCCTGACACCTTTTTTAAGGACGAAGGACTCTTCGCTAGGCAAGGTTAGCGTGGTGAGGATTGAGTACTTGAGTCGCCAACCGCCCTGCTCGCAGCCGGCTTCAACCCATTCAGTTTCGGCAATGCGACATCGATCACTGTCGTCCCGTTGCTCCCCACCCTCAGCTCCTTCCTGATATGCTTCAACTGCTCCATTAGGTGGTACTCGCGCTGGACTTTAACGGTTTTGGAATGGCGTTGGCCGTTGAATAGCTCTTTTTGAGAACTAGGAAGATTTTTTGGAGGCGGTCGGAGACGGAGAGTGATTCGAGAACATCTTGAACATCTCCTGTTGAGACTACTGCTGAGAAGTCGGGGAGTTTTTCCGGTTCGTAGACGTAGTTTCAGGCGATCCGACTTGATATTAGTAAGGTTGATAGAGACGGGGAAAGAAAATACGCTGATGTGAAGTTAGAAATCTGATCCTGGTCCCCGGAAAAGGGGGTTGAACTAGAAAATGTTCATGAATACCGATATTATTTCTAACATGAAGGCGCGGGTGTGGCTGCGCTGTCAGGTTCTCGATGCCGATGATCGAGATGGAGAATTTGTGTAGAAACGACGCGGGAGCGAAGGCTGTGTTATCCGTAAGTAAGGCGCATAGACAGATAGGAAGAGAACGTACTCGTGAATACCTTGACCTTCTCTCCTTCTAGTTTCTCGGTCTCCTGCAATGTCCAGACTCCATTTCCTTCTGGTCATCAGCCTTTACGAGCTCCGTAATGCAAATACTCCTATGCAGGTACAAGACTGCAGTGAGCCCTTCCCCTTCCTCGCCGGCAGCGCTCTTGTAGAAGACGCTTATGATCCGAAGGAAAATACCAACAAGGCCTGGGCTTAGTCGAGGTCGGTGATGGTGTCCACGTCGGCGTTGGGATATTTGAAGAGGAAGGTGCCGGTGCATTAGGCGGGAACCGTGTGCGAGGAGGTAGGTGGTGGACCCGCGCTGGACTCGGCTGCGTAGGGCTGTTCCTAACTCGGATTGGTATGCTGTTGAAACTTGAAGTTAACAGTTGAAGTACCCGTTTCGCCCCATGGGTAATCCTGTCCCTGACAGTGGTATCCTAGAGAATTATGAACGAGAAAGATGAGACCATACCCCTCCGTTGGCGTGGACGAAGATGGGGAGGAAGGTGGATGATCATGATGCAAGGTTGGTGGTCGCGCCACCTTCGCGGAGAACCATTCGGCCGTATGACGTGTAACGTACATTGATTACAAAGCAAGGCGTCTATATCTGTTCAACTTGGCGCTTGACGCTCGTCCGTCGCATCGTCGTCCCGGGCTTTACTAAATTTTCAGCTTGCTTCTTTCGTTGCAAGTTCGTTCAAGTCAGTAGTTAGTATATTTGGAGCGCATTGGGACTTGTCGAGTCTAATCCGTCTAAGATCTACCGATAAAACCCTACGTGTCTGTACCTAGTATATGACTTCGGACGAAGCTTTCCTTGGAATACACGCAAATGCACGTGTTTCCTGCCAGATGGATCATCTTACACCTCAGACAAGGGTGGATCGGATCGCTGTAAATATGGTACAACCCGATTTACTTAACAATTAGAATAGTTATTAAAATATGTTATCTGACCGATGTGTGAGCAAATCTAGAATATGTGCAAGAATAGGAAAACTGACCGATCCATGCAACATATTTACAATAAGATCCGTGACCCCATCCGTTCCTAGGCCAATCGGAAATTTTTCGGAGGCTCGGTTCACGTTGCACAGGTAAAATCGGCACTTTAGGCCTGTCTGAGGTGTTAGCTAGTCTTAGCTTTACTTATACAGTCAACTCTGTCTAAATACATAGTGTTCCGTGGACCTAAAAAGTTATTAAATAGTACAGAGTATGTAATAGTGAGAAGGATTTTTGGTGGCTAAGCTGGACTTGGTGGAACCGAAAAAATATTAAATTAAGCAGAGTATGTATTTAGACAGCATGTATTTATACAGAGTTGACTTTAAATTTGCTATCGCTCCTAGACTCTTTCCCGTTAGGACGTTATAAGTAACAGGCAAGTTACCCAAGTCCGGGCTTGATGATGCAGTAGATAGTACTTGGTTAGAAGCTACCACCACTGCAGGTACTTATCACACTATCAAAGATTAGACATCTACCCAATCTCGTGGCGGTCTATCTTTGGTAGGGTGGGTAATGCATTCTTCTCGAGTTCTGCTTAATTCCCGTATTATGTCATTTTTAGCTGGATATATATTTTCTGCTGTTTCGAGAAAGACACACCAGGAATAAATAGATGGTGAACTGGTAAGCAACAGAGGTTAGGTCTCCTGAAGGCTGGGTGCTAAACTATTAATACATATAGGCGCCTGATGGACTCTGTATATATATGAGCCTTGGGGGACGCATACAATCCTATCAGCAGAGCGATATGGATCTTAATAATGATGATTTAGTCAGCTTTATACGAAACAATATAGCAGTAAGTGCAGTGTTTGGTACGCTTAAACATTAAAACATTCTTCTTTGCTCTAACATTTTAGTTCCAGGCGCTGCTATAACTTCTTTGGTATATGATATCACATATAATTTTACTGAAGAGGTGTTTTCCTATTATCCTTAGCACCATAATGTTCGCTTATGAATATTCTTCAGGTCAAATACATATGGAGGTAAGATATTATGAACCAAGTATTATTGATGCCTACTGAACTCATTATGCAGTAGCATGACATGGTCGCTCCCAAAATTATTGTACATCATTGCTCGATATTCTGGTCTATTTTATCTTTTGTCAGTGAGCTGTTTTTGATGTTTGTATAATTTCTAAAAATCAGCAGCATTGTTCTTTTAGGTGAGTTAAGTTAAACTGTAAGTTGGCCATTGACAGCTCACATAAATTCTAGCTCCCATACTAAATAGATATGCAGAGGTTTCCCACCATGTACGTCAACTAAAAAATCCATATTCGAACTCACTATAGCTTCCCGCCAGATGTATGCATCAACATGTTTAGTACAATCATACATTCTAAGCTTTTCGATAGATGCACTCTGTCCATGTGGTTCCATACATAGTAAGTAAACGAAAGCAAAGTACGTAGAGAAGATTTATATTATTTATCTTTTAAAGTGGATCATCTGTACCTGTTGGCTCAGCCGACCTGATATTTATACTTCGTGTATGTGCGCTGTATGGTAATGGGAAAAGAGGTATGCATTCATTATCAGGTTATTACTTGCCAAACATATATACTCATGTCTGAAAAGCCATTTTATTTCTAGCAGTTCTATTCATAGGTACGGAAAAATATTGAGCAGAAGACATATTCACTCATCACGCATCGTGGATCCAGCACAAATCACGGTGCGTTGACCGTAGAGGCTTAGTAATGAAAGAGTACTTACCATAATGTGTTTCAGGTTTCACTGACATTTTCAGCACTTGTGTCCATTGCTTATTCGAAATCAGCTGTGGCTATCCCGAGTATAGGATGTGTAGGATTTGTACCTCACTTCCTTACAAAACAACAAACGACCTTTTACGTCGTCACACTTGCTCTTCATAGTATGCCAGTTTATTTTGTTTTCCAAAATATGGCCTCTCAAATACCCACACTGCAGCCGCATTATTTTTGCTAACCTTCTTCAGAGTAGGGAGGGACTTCATCAGAGACAGTGGAGGTCTTAGAAATGCTATAATGGGAAACAAATCGGGTGTCGGTAAAGAAGCTCCACTGACTACCTTGATTTTACATGATGGAACATTGTATTTCTTCATTCTCTTCGGTAAGTCAAAATATAATGAATATTCGCTTGCGATATATATTTACGACATTTAGGATCTACGCTTATCGCATCAGTGGCTTCAGCTCTTCAGTTAAATGGATTTCTTAACTTTATAACTCCGCAAGTGTGATAGAAACTACTTTTTCGTACCAACTTACATTTAGTTCAGATGCTATATTGCCATTACATCAATGATGGTAGGTAATGCTAATTCAACTTTATAATGGAATTTATGCTTTGGGTCAGGGCTCTAGATTAATACTGAAACTTCGACAAATGTACGACACACAAATAAATGGGTGCACACCGGCTGTGTCGCTATCAATTTTCTTCGCGGAACCAAGCGGTACAAGCTCATCGTTGGAAGATTCAAGAGAATATCGTAGAAGAGGCGGTGTATGATGAAAATGAGATTTTCAGAAAGCGAACCTGAGCAATAGGAATATCAAGTTGTTTTAAGGAGAGGTTCGAGAGTTGGTTACAGGATATCACAAGAATACGAGGAATCGTAGGTGTACTATTACATAGTAAATTGGACTTCAACTAGTAGTTAATTACTAAAGGATTTAATCAATTCTCAATTCTCCCCCTCCCCCCTCCGGCGACCTACCAACACTTGCACTAGTGGATATATTGACGCGCCCTAGCTGAGCAGACCACGGAGACTTGGCTACCTCTCTCCTTCCTCAGTCTCATAGGTGGGCGTAACAGGTAGTGTAGGAATCACAGGCAGCTCGACGGTGTATAGTTTCTTGGCCTCCTGCCCTGTCCATTTCCGTCTCGTCACCAGACTTAACGAGCTCGGTAATGTGAACCCTCCTATGTAGGTACAAGACAATCATGAGTCCTCCCCCATCCTCGCTGTCAGCGTTTCTTGGCTGAAAAGACGCTCGTGAGCTGAGTGAAAACGCCAACGCGGTGGATTTGATCAAGGTCAGTGATGATATCTGCGTCGGCGGTGGGATCTTTGAAGAGGAAGGCTCAGGTGAATTAGTGGTGCACCCTATGCGAAGCGGGAGGGGGGTTAGGGTTATCCATGCTTGGGGATGGGCATGTTGTTTAGGTTAGCCTAGACCTGCTGTCGTGTCCGTTCAAGTTGTCCCCATATCATCACGCAGGTGAGCCTGTCGCTCGAGTGGTAGTAGCACAGATGGTGAAGTTAGAGAAAGAGAAGAAATGCCTCACCCCAGCGTGGGCGAGGATGGGGAGGAGGACGCAGTCGGGAGGCAGGAGACAGGTTGGTGCTCGGAAGAGAGACACAGAGGAATCATTCGGCCGTATGACGCGTGGTGGACGTTGAAACTTGATTACAAAGCACGATGGCTATACCTGTATAATTGGGCCTACAGGTTTTGACGTTGCCCAAGATTTGACGTTGCCAAAGTGACGTTCCCTGGCATTGCATTGACGTTGCCGATTTAATTTTGGCGTTGCCTGGCATTGCAGTGGTGTTGCTTGCTGAGGTCTTGTGTTTGAGTCCTGATTGTGTACATGATTTTTTTCATTTGTACACGACAATTCTACTCTAGACAACTTGTAGATTAGTAAATACATGATATATAGAAATAAAAAGTAAAGGCACTCTACTTATTTTTATACTACTATAGCTGACCATGAAAGTGGCCATTTCAACTTGTGCGACTGTGTGCACCTTTTCAGGTTGCCCTATGCCCAAAATTGTTTTGCAGACCTGTGTGCATACTATTCGTTTATATATTCTGAGATTTTTAGATTTTTAGGTGAAGTATCTAGCTCAGAATGAATTTATTTGTTACAAGGACTCCAAATTATGGTTTACAGGGAAACCTGCCATGCCTAGGAACTTGAATGTCCCTTGATCGCACTATAAGCTACAATAAGCTAAGACATCTTGGGCTGCTGACAAAGCAAGCTCAGCTGCATGTGCTTTACCTGGACTGATCTGCTGGGTCCTTGTCCTACTAATAGGATGATATCTCAATGATAGGGAGCTTTCTACACATAGAATTGCAAGAATATATTGTTCAGAACCTATTAAATACTTTTCTGACTTCTACAAAGCCCAATGTTTGTCCAATATTGCAAGCAACTGACTGCATCTGACACTACTAAATTTTGCATAAAAACAAAGATGCTCCTCTTATGCACCAAATAAAATAGTATAAAATAAGCGGAGTACATAATCCTAAATATATAACCACGTATTGTAGCCTCCAAAATAATCTAAGTAAAAGGAGCTTTCTATAGCCTTCAAGCTTCATAGAGATGTGCAGGTGAGTAGATAACATATATGTATCAATTGCATACCAAATCTACATATATTGGGACCATATCAGTGATTTCTACCACCCAGGATATCAAAATAACTTATTTATATACCTAACTGCATTTTTATTTCAGCCTATCGTGGTGTTATCGTGGAGGAGTAGCAAGATGATTCTTGAGACAGCATGTGAAACTTTAACAAATTGAGGCTGCATCGACATTTTCATCACTTCTAGCTACTATATCTTTACATGCTGAACCAGTTTGGAGTTAAAACTTTGTTTACATGTAGCTACAGTATATTACTATACATACCACAAAAAAACCGAGCTTAATTTGGTGCTGTAGTCACTCAAATCACTCAATGGCCACTTACTATAGGTGGCCACTTTCAGGGTTAGCTATAATAGTTATAGTATTGTTGAAAATAAGATTTTGATGTTGCCTGGCATTGCCATTTGAGAATTGACATTGCTGTAATGTTGCCAGTTTGAACTTTTTTGTTAGAAGTGGCATTGCCTTCAATGTTATGATTTTTCTTTATTTTCTTTTGTTTACAATTAGTTTACTTTGACATGTTTGGCACAACCATCAATGCCAAACATCTTTACTTTTACACAGCTTTATTTATACTTTTGACTCATAATGACTACATGTATGTCATTACTTATTTATACTTACTTTTCTCATACTTTTACTTCTTTATGACTTTCTTCGAGTCATTGTACTATACTTACTTTATTTTCACACTTCTTTACTGCACCTTACCAATGCACAGCCTTTACATACTTTCTTTGACACATACTTTATCTATTATTAGTATGAACTAGTTTGTATTTAAACAGTAGGAACTTGGGCTGTAGAGCTCAAGCTTCAGCTTAAAGAATACTACTTGATTCTTACTCAACTTTGATACTTGAGTTTTTCAACTTAAGTCTCTTGTCTTGTAACGAGAACTACTTCGAAACTGATTTAACTTGTTCTTCGGATCAGTTAAGTCATGTGACTTTTGGACTTGTACAATTTCAGACTTTGGTCTACTAAATCGTAACATTCAATGTTGTTGGAGGTTCATTTTTTCCCATGCCCTCCGCTCTGCCTTTGTTTATATTTGTACACAGTGTTGATCACATCCACCACACCTATCCTCATCACTGTGGCAATGCATCAAACTTCCTTGTCATCAAGCTCAACAGTGAGCAAGTATTTCCTTAATTTATAGCTCAATTCTTTATCATTTTCTTCGATTATTTTTGTATTATTTAATACACATTATGATAAATCTACTATACAATATTTCCCTATGTAATGAAAGGAATAAAGCTATTAAACATGTGAATTAGAGACAGTTATTAAATAATCTTCTACTGTAATATGTTCCATCCTTTGTGAAATATGATAATATGTTATGTTATAAATAGTAAACTGTGTGTGTGATTAAGGGAAATGTAATAAAAGTGTAAAAAGTGAGAGTGGAGGCATGGGAAACAATGAGCAGAAGGTGGGCCATAGTGATATGTGTGTGATAATTCAAAGGGAAGGGCAGGAGACAATGATTAGTAGCTGGAAATGATTGGCGAGAAATGTGGGAATAAGTGGATTGTGGGCACTTTGCTGCACTGAAGTTGCCTGTGACATTGCTGGCATTGTGTGACATTGCTGGCATTGTGTGACATTGCTGGTATTGTGTGACATTGCCTCACAGGCAATGCCATGGCAATGTCAAAATATGGGCAACATCAAAAACTAGTAGCTCTGTATAATTGAGTGCTCATCCTTCACATCATCTTTACTTGTTCCAGCTACACCCATTAATACATGAATGAAGCAGAAATTGAGGAGAGGAATACATTACCCACCCTACTGAACTGTTATATGTCTGGATTTTAATAGTGTGTAAATAGGTTGATGTGCTCAAGCTATCATCCCTTTTTATCTTTCTCATTCCCTCGCCCATATGCTCAATGTATGCTGCTTCATGGCAGAGATCATTTGCTACTGTTCACTACTCCATCTATTGAATATTTTGCACAAAATGCTCCCAAGTTCCACTCTTACAGAGGTCATCTGGCTCTCCCTGTAGTTAGTGATGGTCTGTGCTGATGGGTGTTCATGCACATGATTTAACTCCACTCTCTGTCCTGTACATGTTTCGTTCACCTTTAAACTTGGACCTCACAGAATGCTCCAGCCCTCTGGGAAATAAATAATTTTTCATAGACTCACTTGATAACTTGTAATTGATATGCATTTTTAATCACGTATATGTTCATGATGATTCAACAATGTTCAATGATTGCGCACATGGTGAAAGACCTCCATTGACACTAAATTGAAGAGTTCATTCATTTGGAATGGAAGGCCACTGCTCAAGGTTTGTGTAAGGTGGGTAGTTATTGAACATGAGAGATAGAAGATGCCTGAAGGGGAAAGTGCCTTGAATTTTGTTGTTATTGAAGGCATGTCCCTTTCAAAGTACAGGCTTAATGGGATTCAATTTTGATTTGAAGTAGAAATATTTGTGGCTTTAGTACTAATAAGTACTTACAGTAGTGGCAACTTGTAAGCTCATACTACTACATCAGAAAACCCGGACCTAAGTAACATTCTAAGGAAAGCGGAGTCTTGGAGTGATAGCACATTGATAAGGGAAGAGATGATCAATCCAGGATACATGTGCATTCCATGGGAAGCTTCATCCAAAGTCATGTACTAAGTAGATACAAATTGCATATGGATGTATATTATCTGCTGTTTCAAGATGTCACCATCATTTATGTATGTAGATGCATATAAAGATACATAGGAATACTTAGATGGTGAACCAGTAAGCAACAGAGGTTGAGTCTCCTGAAGGCTGAGCAATACTAAACTATTAATACATACTATACCATTATGACCAACTGTTCAGTCACCTGTCACAAAGAGCCATGAACTTGAACAGATCCCAGGTTTGTCAAGCCTCACAGAGGTTCTTGAACAGAGGTACAACAAGACTTACAAAACAGCATTTGAATCAATAAAATCACTTTAAATTGCCATATTTTCATCACAGGCCATGGAAATCCATACAAAAAATTATAAACTAATGTTCTTCATATGTTTTTGAAGAGTGCAATGTGTTTTTCTTCCTATTCCTCCAACCATGCCCCAGCTCTCCAGAAACTTCTGCCAAAGTACACTCTGCATCAACAGAAAGCCCAAGTCCACCCATTGATCCCACCTTATATTTTGACTTGCCATCATTGTCAAGAACTTGAAATACATCTTGAGCCCTTGACAATGTGTTTGACACATGGTGTGGAAGCAGGAACTTGAGAAGCTGCTGTAAATAGAATGTTAAACTTAGTAGCAGTAGGTCACAAATACTAAGAGGAATCTCCAGAAGACTGAAGGACAATACCATGTTTCTACCACAAGCTTTGGTTACAAAGAAGTCCAGTTGCATGAATGGTTATGTGCCTAACAAAAATAAAGTGTAAGTGTTGCAACTACTTTCCAATGTGGATGATCTATGGTGAAAGGCAACAATATTAGCAAGGTAAAATGAGAGGTAGAGATGTCACAACTGGATAAATACTTCAATTCAAAGTCCAAGTCAGAGGACACTCTCTGACTTCCAGTGATGTTGAAAGAGTAAAACCAAGTGTTCTGACAGCCAGAAAGTGATGTATGAAATGATGAACTTAGTTTTTGAGTTTGAATGGGAACTATAACCTGATTCTATGTTGCTATAAAGTAAATACATTGGTTTTATACAGATAAAACTAATAAGGCTGGGAGCAGTAAGAATAAGAATGCATCAGACAAATGAATTAAAACTATCAGAAATAACATACCATGAAAAAGGCTGATGAATTTAAAAAAACTTGAGTAAGAAATTTGAGAGGCCAGTGTGGAGGAGTGATTCGTTTCACTCAGATAATGTCACTACCTGACTATGACAAGGTAATTACTTCACCCTAGAAAATAGATTATCAGTACGATAGAATGAAAAGGAAACACTTAGCGATTCAGGGAGACTAGTAAACTTGTTGTTGACCTTCAAAGTTAGCTCAGGACTCGAGAGACTCAGTAGTGTGCACAGAGTTCAGCCAAAAAGGGAGGTACATTTCCCTCAGGTCAAACGTAAGGTATATACATGTGCAGCAACCAAAAGGGAATAGCACATGCATGCTCTCATGTCACTAGTGCCCAGAGAAACATGACCTAACCTAAGTGAACAAATATGAAATAGACAATACTGTAGCAAAGATAAATGAAATGAGACAACAAAAACGTAATGACAGTATCATATGAAAGAGACCATGTTTTAGAACAAAAAGAATGGCAAAAGCTCACCATGCTGAATACCACTAGGACTTCAAGACAACACTGACCACTCGCACTTGACATGACCATGAAACACATACTGGAGCAGAGACAATACATGACTACCCTCCCCAGAGGTAGCAGCATGGCAGTGGACTAGGCTGCAGCTCAACATGCATGTGAATGGTGGCAGGGTGCTCAGTGAGGTCCTTCAGCTGTCGGAGTACTCGGAGTGGGAGTGGAGAATATGAAATCTAGAACAATGATATAGTAGTAAAACAAGGGTCATGATAACGGATAAAAGAAAGAGAAAAAAATGATTGAGAGGAATTTGAAATAAAGATGAACAGAATATAATTATCCCAAAGCCTCAACCCAGCTCCCTGCTCCTTCCACCAATCAATGCAATACATGATGAGGGTAAACACCCACTCACCACATATTGGTATGTGAAGCACCGGTCTTGAGGGCAAAAAGAGAGGCTTGAGGATTGACAGAGGGGTCCTGATTGGGGTAAAACCCTAAGCCCTGGTTCCTTGAGCTGTCTGACAGTTGTACACAGAGGGCCTTGACAAGACCTTGGATGTCTTGTACATCTGAATGACAGAGAGCAGAAGCCTAGAGATGAAGAGGAGTTGCAGAAGCAGTAAGTAGTAATGAGTAAGAGTAGCCAAGACAAGTTATAGTGCAAGCAGAATGTGGCAACACACAGGTGAGTCATGTGCTGTTTGGCAATGGCTTCCCTATGTTTGGTCAGACCACACCACATCTCTAAGTCCATGCAAATATAAAGAAGATATAGGAAACTGAATATACTGTTTGCATGGCATATTGTAAGACCAAAGTAAAGGTTTAGGAATGAAGATATAATGTTTTAGTATAAGTAAAAATAGTTAAAATTGTATATAAGTTGAATAAAATGAATTAAACTCGAAATGGAATATAGTACTGGGTTATACCAGTATACCAACTACTCCCTCCACACCAGTTGAGTGTGCACACAAGGAGACAATCATTTCTTGTTAAAACTTAGAGTTTAGTGTTAGTCTGGTGTCAGTTGGTGACGCCTGAGTGACATTGAGGGCCTGATTTGTAGTATGGTTAGGTAGCATGTTAGTACAGTGCATGTTGAGGTATATATTAAAGAGAATATGAAAGGGGTGGTGAGGAGCAGAAGGAGAACAGATTGAG
This sequence comes from Cyathus striatus, assembly GCA_025738555.1. NCBI lineage: Eukaryota > Fungi > Basidiomycota > Agaricomycetes > Agaricales > Nidulariaceae > Cyathus > Cyathus striatus. Next base: position 134,538 of record JAOVFP010000003.1, read on the forward strand.
CAGAGGACAAACATGAAGGGACACATCTGTCATGAAAACTTAGTTCACCACACAAGGCATTATGTCATATTGTAATGCATTAAGGCATCAGACATATTAAGTGGGATTAGGTTGGGCATGGGGCCTTAGGGCTCTTACAAGGCCTGGCTGGGTGCCTTTTAACTCATTGAAGCTAGCCTGATCCTTATAAGCAATTTAAAGACATACTATAGAGTATTGTAGTAAATACATGTCATTTAATTACTTGTAAGATGCTTTAAGACTGTCAGCAAAAATAACCAATACTTTGTCTTATTCTAATCACATAAGCTCAAAAATGGTAACACTGTGAATTGTTTTTATAGCAGCATTTATTTATTAAGTACATACAGGCAACTGTTGTTAGCAACAGATGAGCAAAATACTTAAAGCTGAACTTAAACACTGCCCACAGTCTTGGTGAGTAATGTATATTGATATGCATGGTGTCCGCAATTGTATGTCACGTGACTGATCACATGACATTACATAAGATATGATTAGATAAGCAGCAGGCCTTTATACATTCAACATGAATGTTTTTAGTCAGCCTGCATTGGATCTTGTGCAGTCTCAGTACATGTTCTGAAACTTGCATCAGATTTAGCTTGCCTAACCTGGGCATGTCTTGAACATGTCTAGGGTTTGTAACCAGTCTGTCTAGCTCTCATCTTACTCACCAGGCCATCATGACCTTGATAGAATTATTATTTAAAAAATAATGTAGGTATTTTATATTTTCCACTTCCATTTGATGAATTTGCATTCTTTCAGCAGAAAAAATCTAAACATATCTGCAGATAAAAGAGTTCATAAATGCATGGTTTTAAAATCTGTTCTACAAGCAGAATATAAAGCATTATATGGGTCAAATAATGTTATGGCAATCTTGAAATGTAAGATTAATCTTATGGATACCTTACAATTCATTGTATAAGGCCCAATATCTCAAGAGTCCTTACATGACAGCCTGTATATTACAATGCCTTTTAGTGACATTGTAGTAGTTTGGCTGGTTGTCTTACAATAATCTGACAAGACCTTACAAGATGTTTTCAACTTTCATGACATCATGCTAATGCAATTTCCCCAGTTACATAATACATCTAGAAATGTTGATAAGATGAGGGTAAGTAACCAAAAAAAATTGGTGCCTCTTGGTGCCAGCATACATGAACAGTTGACCAGTATGAATAGATATCACATTTGTCATGCATCACATGGACCTTTGAACACTAGGTTGAACTGAACATGGCCATCATGCTAAATACACATGCACAGTTTGTCATAATGGTACAGTATAGATGCCTGTTGTAGTCCATATATATATGAGCCTTGGGGGATGCATACAATTCTATCAGCAGAATGATATGGATTTTAACAATGCTGATTTGACCAGCTTTATATGAAAAAATATAGAAATAAATGTAGTGTTTGGAATTCTAGCCTGCTTGATTCAGGGGCATTGCTCAGCTTTGACATCATCATCCCCTACTGAACCTGTCTAAGTTCTACTGATAAAAAATTCTATTTTCCAGCTAAGATTTCTATGAAACATATTAATATGAGAATGAAGCAAAGATTGAAAATAATATATAAGTAATTACACACCCTTCTGAAGGTAGCCCTCAGTACAACATTTTGATATGGTGAAGAAAATTGTTTATCCTCCTAGATTACTCAGTTACATTAACTAATCCTAAGGATGGAGATGGGTTGGTGGCAGACCATAGGGAGGGATGTGGAGAAGGGGGGTTAGGGTGTAACATGCATTGATTACAGAGCACAGTGGTAAGGGTAGATATCTAATCTTTGATACATACTGTGCAATCAATTGATGTGAAGTTTCATTCCATTCCTTTAACCTTTCTCATTCCCTTCAAGTCACTCATATTTTGATGCTTCATGGCAGAGATCATTTACTGTCTCTGAATCTCCCTGTAGTTAGTGCCTGAAAAATGCCTTGAATATTAGGGGAAATCAAACTTGCCCTCCTGGCAAAACAAAACAACTGGTGGTCGAAGCAAAACATCTTCTCATGGAAACAAAAAAAGGATGCAATCTTGTTTTGAGGCAATCTCATTATGAGTGTACCTAGTTGATGTTGAGTTGGAGCTCAAAGTTGACAAAAGTGACTGCTTGGCTCACTTGGCCTTGGAGGTGCATGTGTGAACTCCTTGACTCACTCAGAATCAACTTCAATCCCAGATGTAACTTGGCCAGAGCCATCAGCTACTTGTTTCAAGATGATGTGGGGGTGTCAAACCTCAGTTGAAACAAAACAAAGTTCCCACACAACTAAAAATCTGCTTGGCACAACAAAAGAGCCAAGTTTGATTTCCCCTATTGCTGTTACTGAAGGTGTGTCCTATTATAAGTACTGATAAGACTAACTTTTAGATAATGTTTATTTATGTAGTATTAACACTACCAACAAAGAACATATAGTTCAAGTTAGATTTATATCTAGTTTGAGGGCACAAGAGTTTCCAGTAGGATAAATGAACAATGTACTCTAATAACAGCAAATGTGATTGCTTTCAGTAGTTTCAGATCAGATTTCAGACTTCAGAATTGTACTCAGAATGCCAATATCAAATCAGAATGTACTCTACTGTGAGAATGGAATTACAGCCAGTGCAGTTGCTTAATGTATACTAAAGGTATGTCTAACTACTTATATACTCAAATACATGACAATGGTCTCATGCACAATGGGATAGGTAAGGTAAATAGTATGTCATAATGTCCAAGAGTTTTATAGAAGCCCAGGAGGTGTAGTTGGCCCTCCATATGAAGAATCATGTTGACATGCTCTGTTTCAGAGGCACATCAAGTGCTGCACTATGCTATTAATAGGCACACATCAAGACACATGCTAATACATGTGCTAACCTTGGACAAGTACTTGGATATAACAGATACTGGTGTTACTGGTTGTAAGAGTTGGGTTAAGGTTTACAGTAGCACATAAGTAGACTCACTTACATCACCACTCTTTAGTCTTTCTTACTGTCATCCCTATGCCCGCACAGCTAGTTTCTACATATAGAACTGGTCTTATGCACTTGGAACTGAGGATGGCTCACCCTGCAGAGGACTACACCTTTACACTGGTGCAGGTGTGTCTGATTGCACCACTCAATGTACCACAGATAGTGTTTGATGTGTGTTTCAAAGTGCTGGGGGACATGCAGTTTCTGGCATGACTGCAGTAATATACATGGGAGGACATGTGGGTGTTTAAGGTGTCAGGCATGATTTTTGATTATATATAATGCATGCAAATGCACTGTATACCACAATTAAAGAAATTGCACTGTCATGTCACATGACTGAATACTTCACACCATCACATGATACAATACATTACTAATCAAATATACCCAATACCATACATGAACAAACCAATACCTTACATGAACAAATAACTTTAAATCACCATTAAACATTATACACATATCAATAATTAATCGCTTGCACAAACAATGCATTAACAAAGGATAATATGACACTCTTTCATTGTGTTATTCATCCATTGTATAAAGACAATGAGAGACTATTTATATACAACTCCATTGTTTTCAATCCTATTGTTCATAATAAATGAACTGCATTGTACTATTCACCTATTGTTGAAGACAATGAGAAAACTATTTATATACAACCCCATTGTTTTCACCACCATTGTTCATAATAAATGAACTGCATTGTACTGTTCATTTAATGTTTGAAGACAATGTGGAACTATTTATATATAACTCCATTGTTTTCACTGCCATTGTTTACACAATGGCAGATAGGTATCTATTGTTCACTACTCCATTGTTATAAAAATGGATTCCTATTGTTCTTGCCCAGAACAATGTAGCTCTTTATTTAGAACAATGTAATTCATTACACATTGTTCTAACATAAGCTATTGTTCTCTGCTGACTAACCCTCAAATACCATTGTCCTGTACAGCCTCAGATCTAAAATCTACACTTGCACACTACTCGTTTTGGAGAACAATGTAGGATGGTAGAGTGGGAATTTGATTACTAAGCAGGTTGGGAAAAGGTATATAAGGAGAGCAGTTTGGCAGTAGATAGATAGCTACCCACCCCCCAGTAGTCTCACCCATTTGTCATTAGTCATTAGTTATTAGTACAGTTTTATCAGCACAGCCAGTCCAGTCAGAAATAGTATCAGTATCAGCAACAGTAAACAGATCAGTAACAGTCACAGTATTAGTCAGAAGTCACAGCCACAGTCACAGTAACAGTAACAGAAGCAGAACCAGTCATAGGTCAAGTCTTAAGCAAGTTAAGCATTGATCTATACAATATACACATCAGATATAGCACCAAGTCTATAGTGTGTATTATACCCCTCTCATTATATTTGTCATTACATACAGCCTTTGCTGTACATTACCCTTCATACCAAGTTTCATACAATTCATACAGCTTTTGCTGTACAAGATCACCCAGCAAATTTCCAAGAATATCCTTGCTAAATATTTCCTGACACTCAGGTGTTGTAACACGAACAAAGTCGATTCCTGTTAGCACCTTAGATTATCTTAATCTTAAACGACAAAGGCTATTAGATGGAGGGCCAGAGCAGTACCAGGACTATGACAACAATAACAGGTAAGACATAGATTACAAAGAGAACCTCAGGCCAAGGTATATTCTGAAGCCTCATGACTAGTCTGACTTAGTACTAGGGACATTACTGGTAGTGCAAGGAGGGTACAGATATGTTCCATAGTAGCATGTTCAGGGTTCTACTTTTCTGTATAGTATAGCTATCTAGTACTGGTAATTTATACAGAAATCATTGAGCTGCCCAAATATATTGTCATCATTTCGAATTCCTTAATTTGTATCAGAGATGATACTTTGACTGGCAGCATGGGACTCAACCCCAGCCCTTGGACTCCTCCCTTGATAGTGTACTTGAGCAAAATACTTTAGCTGGTGGCTCAGGACTTGCCTCAACTCTTGGACTCTTGGGCTTGATTCACTATACTATATTACTGATACTACATGCTCTTTATATTTCGAAAAATAGTCTTATTATTTTACTAGGTGTATCAGTACTTAACTGCAAGTTAGGAGAAATGATTGTATCATTAGTAGTAATAAGTACCTGTGGTGGCAGTAACTTGTAAGCACATACTACTGGATACTTTTAACAAATTTTTCAGTTATGTGTCATGCAGGGCCTCCAAACAAAACAATTTAACCTCTTGTCACACATCATGGACAGCCATGAACAAAGGTTCAGTGAACATAAAAGAATGAAATTTTCGAAAATCTACAAAAATTTTGGCAAACAATGTAAGTACTCTCTTATAAATGGGATACTATTGTACACAATTCATTATTTATTGTACTTGGCCAAATAAGCTCTGTTTAAAGAATTCCAAGACAGATACATGCCCTGAATGATGCTTTGGCCAATAGGAGACATGAACAAATTTTATTTCAGTCATACATCAGACAGGGCAATGAACAGAACAATATTGAAACATTGGTGTCACACTGAAAATCCATGAACAATTGGTCGAAAGTATCCAGTAGTACTGCATCAGAGAGCCTGGACCTGGGTAACATTAGGGGAAATCAAAGCTGGCTGTTTTGTTGTGCCAAGATATTTGATTGTTTCATGTGAACCAGCTCTAGCCTCTGAAACCCAATTGTTTTGTTTCACCCTTGATTTATTTCACCCTGCCAAGAGGCCAGCTTTGATTTCCCCTATTCTAAGGAAATCCGAGTTTTAAGATGATCAATTCAGGATCATTTTGCATCCATTCCATGGGAAGCTTCATGTAAGCATCAGATCTCATAAAGGATAAGCACTAAACTATTGATTCATATAGGCACCTGTTGTAGTCCATATATATGAGCCTTGAGGGACACATACAATTCTATCAGCAGAGTAATATGGATCTTAATGATGCTGATTTGGCCAGCTTTATACAAAACAATGTAGAAATAAGTGCAGTGTTTGGTAATTTTAAACATTATGATATTCTTCATTCTAACTTTTAATTCTAGTTGCTGCTATAACTTCTTTGGTATATGATATCATATACAATTTTACTGAAGTATTTTCCAACTATCTTGGCATGATAATGTTGTTCACTTATCAATATTCTTCAGGAAAGACATATATGAATGTAAGATATTGTGAACCAAAAATTATTGATGCCTGCCAAACCCCACATTATACAGTGGCATGAAATGGTCACTTCCAAAGTTATTGTACATTATTGCTCGGTATTCCAGTCTACTCTACCTTCTGTCAGTGAGCTTTTTTTCTTATGTTTGTAAAATTCTAAGTACCAACAGCATTGCCCTTTTATGTGAATTCATTTAAGTTGGCCACTGACAGTTAACATAAATTATAGCTCCCATATGAAATAGATATGCAGAGGTTTCCCAGCATGTATGTTGTCTAAATCATAGGTTTTTGAACTTATTACAGCTACCCACCAGATGTATGCATCAACATGTTTGGTGTAATTATACATTCTAAGCTTTTTCGATAGACACACATCGTCCATGTGGTTCTATACATAGTAAGTATACAAAATTCAAGTACCTACAGAAGAATCAAAGTGGTACAGACTCATCGCTGGAATACACAAGAGAATATCGTAGAAGAGGTGGTGTACGACGAGAATGAGGGTTCTCAGAAAGCGAACCTGATCAACAGCAATGCGGGATGTTTTAAGGAGAGATTCGAGGGTTGGTAGGAGGATATCACAATAATATGAAGAATCGTAGGTACATTACATAACGTAGTAAATTGGGCTTCTTCAACTAGTAGCTATTTAGAATGGATTTAACTTATGCGGAATGCACTCGCAATGGACTATGGATCACAACCAACTTTACCCTCCGGTTACCAACACCATTACATTTATCAAAATGTTACTTGATGTTGATATGTTTAGTGTTGGAGACTAGTACACGAATGCTCACACGTCCGGACTCTGATTCATCCCCTGGCATTTCAATGTATCGTGAAATATTCGCCAGAACCATAAGGATCACCATAAAGAACAAAGCAATCACGTTTAACATTTACAAGAGCCACCTTTATCATCCGCGAACCTTCCTTAGCCCAACATGCACCTGATTAATCCGCACAGGGATCCTCAAATCCTCCGACGAATTCCTCAGAACACCCGCTGATCCACAAGCACTCGCACCAGAGAACATATGCCGATTGATCATAGCGCGGTCTAACGACATAGACTGCAGGGACCCAACCGGCTTCGGCACCAACACCATACTCGAGGGCGAAGAATTCATCGCATTGGGCAACGCAGGCGTAGCGAGGACGATGATCGAGTAAGCTAATCTAAGTAATTCTTCACCGATGGTATTGAAAGAGCACGAGTGCATGTGCCGAGAATAGTTTGGAGCGATATAAGCGTATGGTACGTATCCTGCAGCACCCGCAATTCTAAACACTCTTCAGCGCCACATCATTATTAAGAACAAATACTCACGTTCGAAGGATTTTCGGAGACTGTCGGGGACGGAGAGGAGTTCGAGGACATCTTGGAGTTCGAGGACCCTGCCGGTTGATACTGCTGCTGCAAAGTCGTCAAGTATGCCCAGACGTTTAAGGCGATCTGGTTTTGATGTTAGTAGTGTTGATGGAGATGAAGAGAGCGGGGACGAACCTGGTTGATACCGAAGTTGGTAAGTTGGTCGCGGAAAAGGGAGTGTAGCTGGGCTGTTCTTGAATACCGATACTATTTCTGACATGAACGCGCGGGTATCACTGCGTTGTCAAGTTGTCGATGTTGACGATTGAGACGGGGACCTAGGAGCGAAGGCTGTGGTATTCATAAGTAAGGTGAAGAACGAGAGAAAGAAAAGAGAAACGTACTCATGAGTTCCTTGACCTCCTTCCCTCCTTCTGATGTTGCTACCGTAATATTACTAGTACTCTACGTGACTGGAAGTACTATCTAATGTAATAATACTGTATTCCAAGCAATAGTACTTGTATTTAAACAATAGTCTTTGTAAATCCGAGGTGTTAACGATTCAAATATGTATGATATTCAGCTAGTAGACTAATTAAACGAGATTGTCGTGACTCTGTGCGCTGTCGGGCGCTATGCGTGCTTAGAGAACTCGAAAATACGTCGAAAACCAATATATTTCTGCCTATGCGTCACCCTGTCTGTGGGGAACGGAAGTACTGCGTGCCGTGCGGTTCTTAGCATTCCCTCGCATTTTTCCTCACCTTATATAAACTACAAGATATCTAATAATACATGTAAAATACCAAATGCGCATATCTTATTTTATGACTCCATAGCCGGCCGAGACTTTAGTGAGTGCGCAGTGTTCTAATTATAGCGTAGGCGCTACTTCCAAATGATGCGCATCAAGCGTTCCCGCGCTATGCCGCGCCATGTGCGTATGAATGTGCTCCGCACTGAACGCTCTACTTTTCCTGATGAGCGCCCGCCGTTTACTCTCTGTGCATTACTCTTGTCTTTCCTCTACTCCTAATGCCTAGTGCCGTGTGCCAAGTAATCGTCAGACAACATCTATCTTTGGTATGTTATCTTTTTCTCTGTAGCTCCCTTCGTTTTTAATCCTAATAAGCGCTTCCTTTTGTGTCGTGTCTCGTGTTCGACTTGTGTCTAGATCCTCAACGTCGTTTAATCATATACTCTCTGGCAAGAGAGATATGCGCCTTTCCTTTAACAAGGCTAAATATTAATATTCCAACTCGAGTTTTCCTTATTGAAGTATGTGTTTATTTAACTCCTCCTGATCTTTTTATATCGTTTTATATTTATTATTCCCTTGTTTTAAGTGTATGTGTTTATCATACATTTAGCTGGCAGCGCGGGACTTAGCCCCAGCTCTCAAACCCAAGATCAGCGAGGTAAATTCTTATTATAACATACGAGTTTTTATATCTAATCTAGTATTTCCTTATCAAATTTCTAGCCGCCATATCATCTCCCCCCAACGAATAAACGACTGTCCTCAGTCAAGGTTCGTATTTTCACACATCGACCAGTTTATATTTTTGTCTGCGCTCTTTTTAGACTAACTCTTATATCTGCCTTAGAGAATTCCCGGTACTTTGGTTTAGTCCCACTACCGACACTAACGGACTTCGATCTTCGCGCACTCCAACTCGTGCCTCTATTAGCCTTAGCCGTGGTGTTAGGCGCACTTTCTGGACATGGCCGTTTGCCATCTTCAGGCTAAGCTCATATTTAGTTCTAGTAGTTTATGTCTTAGCTACTTTTTAAACTAAATACTCTCCTCTTTTTTCTTTTGTAATGTCGTTATACTATATTTTTATTGTCAAACTACATGAACCAATAAATAGTCAAGCACATGAATTAAATAAACTCTATCTTTGGTTTCCCCTAAATTTATTCAGATTGAATAAATTTCTGTGCTACTCCGTGCTATTGTTCCTTCCCCCCACAACAAATAAACATCAACCGCCCTCGGTTGAAAGGGAATTTTTACGTATGAGTGTGGAGATGTCATACCAAAAAAAATCGGATTTCTAATTATGCCTGTAGCGGTACTTGTAATTCGCCGTGCCTGCACATTTTTAAGATGAAATTATTTTTCGTAATGTCTCTTTTGCCTTGTGGACCATTGGGACTTCGTCGCAAAAACCAATCTAGCTCAGTTTGTTTGCAGGATATCTCTTTAGGATTTTACCAGTGTAGCTCGAGCTATTTAAACTGGGACTCATTGCTGGTAAGTCTTTAGAATATTCCTATACTCTACCATGTCTGCTCCTGAAACCTATTCCAGCCTCCTTGTCTTTCTGGGCTCGTGTCGTAGTCTTCGTGACCAAATCGGCCATTTTGTTCAAACCTTGAACAATGGGCTCGATTATAAATTCCTGAATCTTGATTCTATTCATGTCGAACTCGTACGTCGTCATTATCATGGCATTTATTTTTGTTTTCAAGGTTTACTGACTGCATATTTTTATTAGGCTCGTATTCTGGCTTATCACGATGCACATCCCGAGGTTTTTAGTGAAGGCGACTTTACTGAAACAATGTTTGCATGCCGCAAACTCTACCACACTTTTGAACAAAAGTCCAACAAATTGTTCGTACAACCTATTCCTTATTACAACAATGTTTGCACGATGTGTGCAAATGTTCAGCGTGCTCGTAGCAACAAAGCACCTGTTGTAGAGGTCGTAATTCCTGCTAAACGATCTCGTGTGAGTCTTGTCATCTTTCTTTTGCCCTTCCGTGCCTGATATTTTCTTTTCTAGCATAATACTCGATCCCATAAGCCCACCAATATAATTCTAAGTGAATCCGACGATGAAGCACTAGCCAACAAAGACAGTACCTCTACTGCCGCCGTCATTGAAGGGGAGGCTGCTGAGGTATGTGTCGAATTTATTCTACTGTTTGACTATTTCTGACTCGTTTTTTAATTTTCTAGCCTTTTAGCGACATGCCGATGCTTGTAGACGACTCAAACGATGGTCCTTCCACTTCTAACAAGGTCTAGTAAATTCATTTTTGAATATTTATGCATTATACTAACTTGTTCTTTATTTATTGCAGGGAAAAGCCATTGGTGTTCGCGCAGAGACGGTATGTCTGCCCTATGAGGCACTACCTAATTTGGACAAGTCCAGCCCAGCTTATCTAATGTACTTGCAGTTGTCTGGCCGCAAGAAAGCTCGTCTGGAGCTGCTTTTTCCTCGTACGTATTCATATTTTGTCTTTTTTCTGTCTTGTATATCATTTACATATTTTAATACCTCCTATAGACTTTCCAGACCTTCGTAAATGGGCTATGAACGTCTTGGCCACCATTGAGGGACGCCGCTACCCTGAGCAATTAGCTCAAACTGTCAGTTACCGTGATGCTGTCATCATTCAACGGTCTGCACATTTGTTGGAGGCTGTTTCAAATGTTGAACAGCAAGTCCTTGCTGTTAAGAGTGCATATGCTGATTTGGAGCGCCTTTCTTTGTCTTCCAATGCTCTGTAGGTATGTTTTTCCTGCTCTTTTTCTATTCATATACTTATGTCATTTTTATGTTCTTTTCTGTAGAGTCCCTGTCATAGGTAACACATATGTTGATGATGTAGAGATTCTAGGTTACAAATACTCAGTAGATTAGTTATATTCTACTGCTCTTGTAACTTGTCACTGTCTACTATATCCAATGAGATCATCATTCTTTTATTATTAATCATCGGTAGCCGGTTTATCAGTACTTGCCCCTTGACAACATAGTCTAAATGCCCATTAATCTGTTGATAAGGGTCTTCCAACTATATTTGATATGGATATTCACTCCCCTATGTATTACATAATGTTATTAGAACCCATTTTTAGTAATAGCCTAGTCTAAATCTCTTTAGACCAATAAATAAGGGTCTGCCTAATACATAAAATATGGGCTGGACCGACTCAGGGTTCCTGATGGCTGCCGATGTCAGACTAAGTTCCCCGTTATTTAAACACTGCTCTGAGTCCTTGCCCTTCATCCCGTCTTTCCTTTTTGTCAGTCCTACTATGTTTTCTTCAGTCGTTCGTTACCCTCGCTCATTCACTGACATCTTATCCTACCATCTGAAGACTCCAGTTCGCGTATTCCTCCCTGCAGAGGTTGAGGCACCACACGTTATTCCTCGTCTCTCATTCCGGCCCGAAGATCCATCCTTTCATTTTTCTTACACTAATGAAACGTTGATCTGCAAAGGGGGCGAGTTATTTTTCTATCCCAGTGGCAGTGTGCTATTGTCTAAGGAAAATGAAGTGTGGACGGAGTTTTGCATTTACTGGAACCGGTCTTTCATCGGTTCATTATGGGTGTTACAGGGTAACTCCCGCTATCGCAAACAATTCCCATGGTACCAACCCAGTGCCTGGCATTCATTTTTCCGCAAGTCATATCGTAAGTCCTCTCTTTTCTTTCATACATTCTTAATTTATTATGCTAACTTTTTAAACAGTTAATGAAACCGAAGTACTGAAGCCATGGTTATCTGAAGAATGATTATTCCCAACACAACGATTCTGAAGCATACTTTTAGCTTATCATATTATCTCTACCGTATATAGTCAAATAACTATTTATCATTATTTGTGCGCATTCTGATTGTCATTAAGCGATGCCCCTCTTTGACTGCAATTGTTTGTCCATTTGATTGGTTTCGTTTGTCTTCAAACATGATCACGTGCAGTACCTTTTTGCTCCTGGGTCTATAGAAGTGTCGGACTTTGCCTATTTTGAATTCTGCATCTTTTTCATTATTACTGTCATCATGTCTTCGCCCTCATCTAATTCATTTATTACCGAATCATTTTTATCCACCATCCTCAAACTTTCTCTCACCACCACTGAACCTGATCGGATTGCCAGGGTAGAATCTGACAAGCACTATCCTACCTTTGTTGTGTGTGGACCAGAGGACCTGCTGGAGGAACCAACTCCCATCATGATAGTTGCCAATGAGCAAGTATTGTCTTTCGAAGATACTGGCTCTCCAATGCTCTACTCACCAGAGGGTCAAACGAACATTGAGTACCTGCAATATTCCATTCTCTTGAATGGAAAACTCTCTGGGTGGCTCCTTATTGAAAAGGAACGCATCTTCCACCGTCCTCCACGTCCTTCCTTGTGGACTCGCTGCCTATGGCTCAAAGAGGATTGGTTCCCTTGGATGTGTAAGTGTTTCTTTTTCTGTATTCCTTTTTCTTTATGACTAACTCATGTTGCAGGTTAACTATTCTGTTATTCTACCAGTGAGTCACTTTTCCGCTTTTTCTGTTACCCTTCTCATTTTAATATGAATAGTCATCATTCCTTTTGTCCCATCAATATGTTACCTGTCAATCTTTATTTACCGTTGTTTGTCTTTATATAGCGATGCAATGTATTAGTTTAAATTGCCTTCTATTACATCATTGTTCGCTATTCAATTACTGTCGCTTTCTTAAATTGTACCTATGTGGCAATTGAATTCCAGTTTCTTCTTCCTCTAGATCTGAATTGTGTTCATCTGGTTCCTCAATTGCTGTTGTCTCATTGATACTGTCTTCCCTTATTGAATTGAGTCGTACTTTAGAGAATATTAAATCCTCTATATTGTTACTCATACTTTCTTCAGGCTCAGCTTCGCTTAGTAATTCTTTTAACCCATTTTCTGATAAGTCTATGATATCTTGCAGATTTTCAGGTAAATCAATATGTTCTCGTGCATAGTATGGTACTACTCTGACTCTGGCCACTTTCTTATGTAATGTAGCACCATTCAGTTCTGCTAAAACATAACTTCCACCTGCTGCTCGTGCAATTACCACATAAGGTCCATTATATCGGTATTTATTCTTTTGATTTGATAATTTACCAATCTGTGGACTTCTCATCAAAACCAGATCACCTCGGTTAAAAACCCATTCTTTGACTTTGTGTTCAATGGTTTTTTCTAAATTTTCTAATCGCTTAATCTTATCTTCAGTCAATCTTTCTCGCATTTCCTCAACATGATATGTATGTTTTGCTAATGCTTTTGCACGCAGACCAATTAACTCTGCAGTTGGGATTATACCTGATGGTGGGTTAACTAACCATGTCGCTTCCTTTAGATCTAAAGGCATGACTGGATGTGCTCCTGTCACCATGAAATAAGGTGAACATCCCATTCGTTTTCTCACAGTTATTCGATCTGCCCATAGTACATGATGCAGGAAGTAATACCATTTTTTAAAGTCTGGTGCTGAGGCTTTCATTAGCATTTGTCTTATGTCCCAATGAGACCTTTCAATGATTCCATTAGCCCGGGAATTATATGGTGAGATTGTAATAGTAGTTATATGGTACTTGTCTTCCAACCATTTAAGTGCTTTCTTAAAAGGTGTACCATTATCAGTTACTATTTTCTGTATACATCCCCAACGGCAAATTATATCTTCAAATAACCATTGACCTATAGTACCAGCATTTTCTTTAGTTAATGCTCGTGCTTCTGGCCAAGATGATAATGCACATCGTCCATGGACAATATATTTACAGCCTTTTGACACTTCTCCTGCCATGTTCATAGTATCTGCATGTAGTGTTTGGAATATTGAAGGAGTCTCGGTTAGTACTGGAGGGGTCTCAAATAGTGCTCTCTGACGTTTCTGACATTCATCACAGGTTCGGACATACCATTCAACATCCTGTTCAACTTGAGGCCACCAAAATCGATTTAATATTAATTGACTGGTTGCATATGCACCTCTGTGTCCTAGGGCATCATGTGCAGCTTGCATCATATACATCCTGTAAGATTTTTCAACATATAATTTGTGTTCACCTTCTAAGTCATGCAAGTATAATTTCCCATCATCTAGAAAATAATGCCTGCAAATTTCTTAAAGTTCTTCCACTCCTTATTGTTCATGTCCTCAGGTTGTACTGATGTATCTTTCAACCAGTCCCTAACTAACTCAATTCGATTGTCTCTGTCTTTAGCCAATGTTGTTCGGTGTTCCTCTGGATAGGGTGCCCAATAAGTTGTTTTCTCAGGTACTATAGCAATATTTATAAATTGACTGAGAAAGGCTCGTTTTTCTTCAGGACATGCTGGATCTGCCATTATTCTCTGTTTGATCTCCCACTCTCGTTCCCAACTCTCCCTGGCTTCTACTAACTCATCTGTGAAGTCGCTTGGTACCTCAGCCATCATAAATCCTGTCCTAGTATCAATATCCACTATAAACTCTTCTAGAGGTAGTGGATCTGGGTCCATTGGGCTTGATTTTTCCATGGGGTAAGGTTTATCATCATCATCCGACTCGTCATTAAATTTCCAGTTTGTTGGATCAGTAGGTGCAGGAGGTCGTCTAGACAATCCATCTGGTCCAAAAGTTTTACCAGCCTTATGTACTAAAGTGAAGAAGAAATTGGTGCGTATAAAATCCACCCAGCGATTAATTGTTGCATTAGGCATTTTACCAGCATTATCTAACATTCCTGATAGATATTTCGCATCTGTTTCAACTACCAAATTTCTACAACCAAACAGTAAATACTGTTCTTCCTCAAGTACCATTCGCAATCCTAATAACTCTCGCTTTGGTTGTGAATACCTAGATTGTCTTTCCGTTAATGACTTAGATCCAAATTTTACATAGTGAATCTTTGATGGATTGATCTCATCTCTTTGGTATATCAACCAGCCAGCCGCTATATAGGATGTGTCTACTGCTAATACCAATGGTTGCTTACTCTTGTAATCAGGGTTTCGAATTGGTAAGTTATTCTTTACTGCTTCTTTCAAGGCATCCATTGACTTCTGTTCTGCATATTCCCATCTAAATGGCATGTTTTTACGCATCATATTATACAATGGCGCCGCTAAGTCAACAAACTTAGGTATGTGATGTCTAGCTTGTACAACCGTTCCAAGGAAGGATCTAACTTGACTATGATTTTCACATTTTACCCATGTAAGTACTGAATCGATTGCCTTAGCTGTTGGCCTCCGTCCTTCATATGAACACTTATAACCTACCAACTCAAACTCATCTGCACAAATAATTGACTTCTTGCCAGAGAATGTTCCACCACTGTATTTCATTCGCTGTAATATCCTGTTTACATTCTGCATATGCTCCCATACAAATCGTCTAATACCCTTATTCTCTGGGATAGTTTCATATCCACCTTCTGGTAATTCATATCTAGTCGCTGGTCCACGAATTGGACAATCATCAATGTATGGCTTTGTGTACTCAGGTACTTCATCTTGCAATATAAATGTAACATCATCATGGAATATAGGTACAGAGTTTGTCCAGCCCATTGGTAAGGTGACTAATCGCAATGCCCCAAATGGTGTCTGGAATGTAGTTAGGTCTCTTGACATTTCAGCTAGCGATCTTTCATCATACCCTACATATAGGTCAAGAATTCCTCCACATGCCCTTCCCGCAAAATGATTGGCCAACTCCTCAGTAGCAGGTGGTAAACCTGAGTGAGCAATTGTTACCTTGTTCAGTGGTTCCAGGCTATGTACTAACCGCAGATTTTTACCATCTTTCTTTATTACACAAAACCACTTGGATCTATATGAAGCATTTGAAGGCTCATATACTCCACTCTCAATCTTTGACCTGATTATGTTACAGACTTCCTCATTCAGTGCTGGTGGAATAGGAATATTCTTTATTACCCATGGAACATGTGGCACAGTGGGAATTTTTACAGGAGGAAAGAATTCCTCTTTAAATGTTCCTCTTTGTGTGTCATTCCATGCAAAAGCTTCCTCCTGTTCTCCAATCATATGATGCATCAGTTTCTGTTCTTCAGGCAGCAAGAAATCTTCCTTATGTGCTTTGTCCATTGCTTCCATACATTCTTGGGTATATCTCTTTCTTGGTATCCACTCTGGTGGATTTGTAGGTAACTCAGGCATTCCTTTCAAAGGATCACCTATTATCTCTCTTTTTATGTAAAATTCCTTTGGTAACTCTGTCAATACAGGTCTCACTTTTAGTGCTACTGGCTTATACTTTTTACCAGCAAAACAATCTCGGGTGTCCCTTAAATCGGACTCCTCCTGTGTATATACTGACTCTGTTTGTGCCTTTGTAGCTAAGTCATCTGGTAACAAACTCATAAAGAAACTTTCTGCCTTTTTATTTTCTATCAGACCATCTCGTGCTTGTTCAACCAGGAATGCACACTTCAATTCATCTCCTTTAAATGTCTTCTTATTTTCTGGTGTATAATATCCATTCAATGTAACTGTTCCTGATTTCTCATATGTATATACTAATGCTAGCTCTCCTTGGTCTTTGACCAAATCATCGATTAATGAAAATTTTGGCTGTCTTCTCGTCCTATAGGTGTCTGTCCCCGCTCATATGTAGATAAGACAATTTTCTGGTCTGTCTGTGGATCTTTTATAATAACAAAAAGACCTCCATCACGCTCATTATTGTACTGACTTTCAGTTAATGCATCAAATGGCCTTCCAAGTAACAATTCATAAGGTGGGTCAGTTAGGATGTGTATTTGTAAAAGTACAGTAATTGAGTTTATTTTAAAAGGTACATTGCGTGCTAGTCCTAGCGATGCTTCATAACCTCCATTTGCACTCTGTATTTTTATCTTAATACTTGGATCCCAACTAACACCACATTCCACCGCCTTCTTTTTACTCATAGAAATTATCTGTGAGCCACTATCCAGAAGTGCTTCCTGTTCCTTGGTTCCATTTACTAAACCTCTAATACACCTCAAAGGCTCTGACTCTCTCGCCTCATATTCCAGAACTTGCTCATCCCGCTTATGCTTTGGAAGACTCTCAAGATATAAACTAACAGGATCACTCACCCGCCAAACTTTTTTCTTCTGGCCGGTTTCCTTGTTTGTCCACTCTTTTCGCTCCTTCTTTGCTGGTGCTAAGTCCTGCATCATCAAGTGCTCTTCGATTTGCTTTGGTACTAGCACAACTTTGCTTGGTTTTTCCAAGTGCACTATTTTCACAGGTACAGTACCATCAACTTTTGCCTGCTGATTTTCTCTCCCCCTTGTTGTTCGCTTGGTCACTAATCGCCCTTGTAAATCAACTCTAAGTGCTGGTGCTAGTGCTAATAACTCGTGCTGTGACAATGTGACAGGAGCTTCCAACATTTTATCAAGCACTATTCCTGCATCTACCCCATTCTCAATTGGTGCTACATTCTTAGTTACTCGTCTCTCTATTTCATCTAATGTCACAGCTAAATGGCCAGGAGCCATTCTCACAGGTGGTACATCTCTAAATGGTCGTTCTGGAAATGGTAAAGAAATAGAAATATTTTTGTCTTTGTCTATCCTATCTGTGTTTTTAGGTTCTTTTTCAATTTTCTTATTTTGTACTTCCTTTTTATTTTCTGGTTCCATATCGTCCATACTGACAGTCTCTTTCTCTATAGGGGTATCCTTGGGTATATCAACCCACTTGGTATATATCGGTCTTACTTCATCCTCAGGAGTGCCAGCAACCACTGGTGTAGGAACCGTCTCCTTTGCACGGCGCCGCTCCTTCCTCGGACTTGTTAAAAATCCGGTTCTGGTGTAGTCTCTTTGCCTGTCCTACTTTGCAGCAACTGACTTGTGGATGCCTGTGCAGGACCAGTCAAGTTCTGTGCCTTGAGCCACCCTGAGTATCGCTGCAACTCCTGTAATAACTGTAGAGGTGGTTCCCCTTCCAGCTCAGTACTTTGCATCATTACGGCAGGTGCTTTTCCTTTATCTACTCCTGTAGAGTGCACTTCTGATTCTTTTAGCAGGCGCTCAATCTCCCTTCGCTTTGGCTGGCCTTCAACTCGTGGAATATACCTTCCACTGCTTCCCATGACTAATTGACCATTTGGACCTTCACGCACAATTCCATCCTGAATATCTTTTGCTCTGACTCTGCAATTCATCATGCGCTCAGGACAATTTCCACAATACCAACAGTTTGTCCGGGTACTATTTCCATTATACCCATTATATCCTCCACTTTGTGCTGGTGGGCCTCGGAACTGGTATGTTGTTGGCTGTTGCCAATTGTTTGGTGGTGGAGGTCGGTACTGCTGAGGTGCTTGTTGCACATTCTGTGCCATCTGCATCGTTTGTAACAGTCCCTTGAACTCTTTTTTCATAGAGTCCCACTCCTTTGTCATGTGAGCTGTAGCTTTCCTTGTTTCTTCCAGGATTGAGCTATCTACTACCTCATGTTTAATTATGCTTTTAGATCCTGCAGTAGGTATTTGCACAAAGGCCGAACCTCCTAAAGGACTTAAACTCATAATTTTGTCCACAGCTGTTATTACTTCATCCAATTTATATGGATCTTCCCTAGGTCTGTCTTTTGCTATTTCTGTTTTCACCATATCCGTCATAGCTAGTTGAGTATCGACTTTTTCCCTTAGCGAGTTATGGAATACTTCACTTAGTAGCCCTACTAAAGATCGGTTAGATATCAAAGTCCCATTTTTGGATTTGGTACATCTCTCTGCCTCTTCGTTGAACTCCCGCTTGAACTTCTTCCATTCTCTGTATTCACCTACAGGAATTGGCCGGTATGTCGCCACTATTTTCTCTAGTTTTGACACTGATCCTTGTTTTTCTCCTCCCTCTGGATCATATTCTACTAACATTCGTTTTTTAAATTTTTCCCAATCCTCCGATTTGTACTCCGCAAAAATTTCAACTTCCTCCGCCAAATCACAATCCATAATGCACCCTACTGCATGCTTTATTTGCCTCTTACTATCTGTCTCTCCATGGTGCGCATATAATATTTCTAATTGTCTTAACCACGGCTTTATATTTTTTGCTTCTCCGTCCCATTTCGGACTATCCCTACTGGTAGGTGATGGCAATGTATTTGTCATTTCAGCTACAGACTTTGGTACAACTACTGGGGGACTCGGACTCTGTTCTGCTATCTCGATTTGTGGTAATATCTCTGGCTCGTTCACTGGCGTTTCTTCTGGCAGGCTATTTTCGTCGTTTAATTTCCAACGTGTCAAGCCTGTCAATAATTGTTCCTCTACCTCGGAGTCTGACTCTGTTTGCTCGAAAAATGCGCCCGGTATGCTCGGAATCGTCTCTCCCGGAGTTACTGCACGGAAAATACTTTCCTCCGGCGAATCACTGTCGGTCTGTATCGCTCTGGGGGATTCTCTACTAATTTCTCCGAAATTTGGTTCCTTTCCTGATTTCTTTCTCCTGGTTTTTCTCGGAGGAGTAACCTGTCTTTCTGTACCAGCTTTTTGCGACGTTCTCGATGTTCTTTCTTTAAATTTACTCGAGCTCGCCACGCTGTCAAGTCTGTCAGATCAATATCAAATGTCAAAAGCTATTTTTGTCTCTTCGTTCGTCTCGTTTTCTCGCCGTTTGTCTATCCGTTTGAATTATCTATAACTAATTTGAACCCTCACCCCCTCGCGGTGGGCTCCAGATGATGTTGCTACCGTAATATTACTAGTACTCTACGTGACTGGAAGTACTATCTAATGTAATAATACTGTATTCCAAGCAATAGTACTTGTATTTAAACAATAGTCTTTGTAAATCCGAGGTGTTAACGATTCAAATATGTATGATATTCAGCTAGTAGACTAATTAAAACGAGATTGTCGTGACTCTGTGCGCTGTCGGCGCTATGCGTGCTTAGAGAACTCGAAAATACGTCGAAAACCAATATATTTCTGCCTATGCGTCACCCTGTCTGTGGGGAACGGAAGTACTGCGTGCCGTGCGGTTCTTAGCATTCCCTCGCATTTTTCCTCACCTTATATAAACTACAAGATATCTAATAATACATGTAAAATACCAAATGCGCATATCTTATTTTATGACTCCATAGCCGGCCGAGACTTTAGTGAGTGCGCAGTGTTCTAATTATAGCGTAGGCGCTACTTCCAAATGATGCGCATCAAGCGTTCCCGCGCTATGCCGCGCCATGTGCGTATGAATGTGCTCCGCACTGAACGCTCTACTTTTCCTGATGAGCGCCCGCCGTTTACTCTCTGTGCATTACTCTTGTCTTTCCTCTACTCCTAATGCCTAGTGCCGTGTGCCAAGTAATCGTCAGACAACATCTATCTTTGGTATGTTATCTTTTTCTCTGTAGCTCCCTTCGTTTTTAATCCTAATAAGCGCTTCCTTTTGTGTCGTGTCTCGTGTTCGACTTGTGTCTAGATCCTCAACGTCGTTTAATCATATACTCTCTGGCAAGAGAGATATGCGCCTTTCCTTTAACAAGGCTAAATATTAATATTCCAACTCGAGTTTTCCTTATTGAAGTATGTGTTTATTTAACTCCTCCTGATCTTTTTATATCGTTTTATATTTATTATTCCCTTGTTTTAAGTGTATGTGTTTATCATACATTTAGCTGGCAGCGCGGGACTTAGCCCCAGCTCTCAAACCCAAGATCAGCGAGGTAAATTCTTATTATAACATACGAGTTTTTATATCTAATCTAGTATTTCCTTATCAAATTTCTAGCCGCCATATCACTTCCTCAGTCTCAGGCAGACCGTCTGCAGTTTCTCGACCCCTTCCCTGTCCATTCCTTCTCATTACCAGCCTTAACCAGCTGCGTAATGCGACTTCTCTTATGCGAGTACACATCCTCGCGAACAGCGTTCTTGGCTACAAAGACGCTCGTGATCTGAGTAAAAACGACAACTCGGTGGACCACGTCGAATCAGTGATGGTGTCTGCGTCGGCGTTGGGGTCTTCGGGAAGGAGGCGAGGTAGGTTTGACTGACGGCGGCTTTGTAGAACCCTGCGAAGAGGGGACGGCGGGCGATGGGGAGGACAAGGACTTGCGGATAGTGTAGGGAAACTGATTGCTTTGCTGTTGAGCCTGGGTAGGAGGGGTATCAGGGTGGTGGTCGGGCTGAGTCTGAGGGGGGTACTTTTGATTCACCTTTGGTTGTGTCGAACGAGTCGGCTGACGGCGTGGACTCATATATATTCCTTGACTTCGTCATCTTCGTCGACGTCTTCCTTTCTACTATTACCACCGCTCTCGCTCTCATTTTCTAATATGAAGGCGCGAGTTAACGATATGGGGGAGAAGACTGTAGTATTCGTAAGTAGGGGAGAAAGAAAGGAAGGAATGAAGAGACAACGTAGTCGTGGGTTCTTTGACCTTCTTCCCTCCTTCATCAGTCTCAAGTAGACCGTCTGCGGTTTGTCAGCTTCCTACCCTGTCCATTTCCTTTTCGTCACCAGCCTTAACGAGCTCCGTAATGCGAGTCCAACATGGCAGTAAGACCCTCCCCATCCTCGCCAACAGCATTCTTGGCTACAAAGACACTCGTGATCTGTGCGAACACGCCACCGGGGTGGATTCGATCGAGGTCGATGATGATGTCCACGTCGGAGTTGGGATCTTTGAGGAGGAAAGGGCCAAGGTATGGTTGGCTATTGAGGCGGGAAACGGGAATATGAGGGTGGTCAGGGTCTGTGCTGGTGGGTATTTATTATTGGGGGAGCTTGCTCCCTCTATTTGTTCGGGTTGGCGATCCAAAATGCATAGTGGCTGTGCATCCATGGGACATTAGTCAGCAGCTCTGGCGACAAGCTTGCCCTTTAACGCAGTGATGTTCCGACACCACAGTAACACCGTGACACCTTGACACTGACGGCACTGTCTGACATTTCAGTGGTGTCAGTGCGTGACCTCATAACTCACATGTAGAGTAATAAAATATCCACTTTTCGACGTAATTATTGAAATATGGACATTAATTCCCACCACTCCAGGTTTCACGGTCATGCACTGACACCTGACAGTTTCAGTGTCGAAGTGTCTGAGTTGTCTGAATCTTTTGTCAGACACTGTCAGACAGGTGTCGGAACATCACTGCTTTAACGTGTGTTGCGAAGCGACATACGTTACATGTTTCAGCTGCTCTCCACCTGCCCTCCACTATGGATGGTCTAACGACACGCTCAATTTCATCAAGCAAAATTGAGTTCCGACATTAGGCATCAAGGCTTTCTCGGTTAGATTTTTTATTCGGAAATACCCACGGTTTGCGTAAGGTGGGTATGTATTGAGCACGTGGGATAAAAGACGCTCGGACGGCAAAATGTCTTAAATGCTGTTGTTATTGGGGGCGTGTCCTTTTATAACACCAAGCGCTCTCCTTGGGATCTTACCAAGGTCCGGACTACAAGTTACCATCACAGTTACCATCACTGCAGGTACTACTTATTAATAAAACCACAATCATTTCTCTAGAGAATCTAATAGTAGCAATCCTTGTAAGATTCGAAAATCGAATACCATTATGGTACTTATTAGTACATTGATAAGAGAAGAGATGATCGATCCAAGATGCACCTGCATTTTTCGTACATTCCATGGGAGGCTTCTTCCAGGACCATGTACTAGGTATAGACATATATTTTCCGCTGTTTCGATATGTTATCGTCATTTATGTGGATGCATATAAAAATATACCAGGAATAAATAGACGGTGAACTGGTAAGCAACAGAGGTTGTGTCTCATGAAGGCTGAGCAGTGTTGAATTACTAATAAATACAGGCGCCTGTATTACTCAGTATATATATGAGCCTTTGGGGACGCATACAATCCGATCAGCACAGCGATATGGATCTTAACGATGACGATATGGTCAGCTTTGTACAAAATAGTATAGCAATAAGTGCGGTGTATGGTACGCTGAAAATTTATGATATTTGTCTTCAAGTTCATTCTAACATTTAGTTTCAGTTGCTGCTATAACTTCTTTGGTATATGATATCATATATAATTTTACTGATGAAGTATTTTCATACTATCCTGGCGCCATAATGTTCACTTATCAATATTCTTCAGGTCAGATACATATGGAGGTAAGATATTATGAACCAAAATTATTGATGCCTACCGAACTCCACATTATACAGCAGCATGAAATGGTCACTCCCAAAATTATTGTATATTGTTGCTCGATATTCCAGTCTATTTTACCTTTTGTAAGCGAGCTTTTTCTATGTTGTATAATTTCTAAAAATCAACAGCATCATTCTTTTAGGTGAGTTAAGTTAAACTATAAATTGGCCTCTGGCAGTTAACATAAATTGTAGCTCCCATACTAAATAGATATGCAGAGGTTTCCCGCCATGTATGTCATTTAAAATTATTTTTTCGAACTTACTACAGCTACCCGCCAGATGTATGCATCAACACGTTTGGCGTAATTATACATTCTAAGCTTTTTCGACAGATGCACATCGTCCATGTGGTTCCATTCATGGTAAGTATACTTCAAATACTTACAGAAGAGCTATATTATTTATCTATTAAAGTGGATCGCAGGTACCTCTTGGTTCAGTTGATCTGATATTTGTACTTCGTGTGTGTGCGCTGTATGGCAATAGCAAAGGAAGTACGCATTCACCCTCAGGTTATCACTTGCCAAACATTATACTCACATCTTAATAGTCATTTTCTGTCTAACAGCTCTATTCATAGGTACGGAAAAATATTGAGCAGAGGACATATTCACTCATCAAACATCGTGAATCCAGCAGAAATCACGGTGTGTGAACCATAGATGCGTAGTAATGAGAGAATACTTACAATAACGTATTTCAGGTTTCATTGATATTTTCAGCACTTGTGTCCATTGCTTATTCGAAATCAGCTGTGGCTGTCCCGAGTATAGGATGTGTAGGATTTGCACCTTCCTCCCTTATAAAGCAACAAACGACCTCTTACGGCTTCATACTCGCTCTTCAAAGTATGTCAGTTTATTTTGTTTTCGAAAATGGCCTCTCAAATGTCCATACTGCAGCTACATTATTTTTGCTAACCTTTTTCAGAGTAGGGAGGGACTACATCAGAGACAGCGGAGGCCTTAGAAATGCTATAATGAGGAACAAAGTTGGTGTTGGTAAAGAAGCCTCACTGACTACCTTGGTTTTACATGACGGAACATTGTATTTCTTCATTCTCTTCGGTAAGTCAAAATACAATAAATATTCATTCGCGGTATATATTTACAATATTTAGGATCAACGCTTATCTCATCAGTGGGTTCAGCTCTTCAGTTGAATACATTTCTTGACTTTATAACTCCGCAAGTCTGATGTAAACTAGTAATTTTCGTACCAACTTACATTTTCCTCAGATGCTATATTGCAATTACATCAATGATGGTGAGTAATGCTAATTTAAAATGATAATGACATTCATGCTTTGTGTCAGGGCTCTAGATTAATACTGAAACTTCGACAAATGTACGACGCACAAATAAATGAGTGCGCGCCGGCTGTTTCTCGATCAATTTTCTTTGCGGAACGAAGTGGTACAGACTTGTCATTGGAAGACTCAAGATAATATCGTAGAAGAGGTGGTGTACGATGAGAATGAGGATTCTCAGAAAGCGAACCTGATCAACAGGAATGCGGGATGTTTTAAGGAGAGATTCAAGGGTTGGTAGGAGGATATCACAAGAATATGAGGAATCGTATGTGTATTACATAGTAAATTAGGCTTGTTTAATGCATAAGAATACGAGGACTCATAGATGTCCTATTACGTAGAAAATTGAGCTTCAAGCAGACTCTAAACCAGTCACTCCATGCGTACAAGTTGGCTAACGCTTGTGAGCCCATGCAAGTATATGCTTCATAGGGCTGTTCCTAGCACAGAGAGGTAGGCAACCCTGTCCCTCACAGAAATGCCCACCCCCTGCATGCGCGAGGATAGGGACGAGAGGATGGAGGTGGGAGGCCGGATATGGTTTGTTATAGGTGGGACGATGCGCGTGGCGGACGTTGAAGCTTCGTATCGCGGAATGAATACCTCAATATGACCAAAGAATACAGAGCCACTAACTCTCGCACCAAGGGACGTAGTCGAGCCCTCGAAATAACGTAGATGAGTCACTATCCTTCAATGCAGAACCCCATTCGAACCAGGCACCGTCCTTGAAGACGGACTTCTCACATTGCACGATACGGAGGTACCCTGTAGTGAGACCGAGGAGGAAGACGGATAACAGGTCGAATGAGAACATTGGCTCTTCAGTGGACGAGGAAGAATACACGCAAAGTAGGGGGTAGAACTCGATTCTGGGAGGGGGGATACTTGAAGAGCATTGTCAACGTCTTCTGTGATTTGGATTCTGGAAGGTGTGAAAGGCGTTCGTAGCGTGGTCTGAGCATCGGCGAGTAAAGTGTCCTTCAGCGCTGGTTGGATGAGGTCCTCTCACCGCTGGAACGGCTGCCTATCCTGCTCTTTAGCAGATGTGTTCTAGGTCCTCAGACTGTAGGGTGCGGGAATACGAGGAAATCCCAGAAGAATAAAAGAATAAAGAGGGGCTGTCAGGAGTGGGGTACCATAGACGTCGCAGGTGAGAGACACTCGCCCGTGTCGCCCTAGTCCGTCTCCCTCTCTTCTATAACGCTCTCGGCTGTAGGGTTATCAACAGCCCTGCACCTCGCTCTCGAAACCGACTTCTTCCCTTCCCAATCGCAATCCCCCACCTCTCCTTCTTCGACTCAGACCGCATCTTGCCAACTCCAATCCCTCCAAATCGTCCAGGAACAACTAACGAAGGCAAACTGTACGTCGATACAGCTTTTCCTAAGGGAGGGCCTATAACATCGATGTAAGTTGAGAAGAAAAGAAAGAGAAAGGGGGGAAACGAACCAGACACGTGTACTCTGAATCATGCGGCTTAGCAGTCCTAAAGACGGCGTACATCGTTGAACCTCTCCTGGAGTTCAACACGGGCCTCATTCAGAGTCACAAGTGCAAGATTGGGAGAAGGTGTCCTCAGTCCAGCAGCTACTGGTCCACCGTTCACAATGGATCGGTCGGCTGGGGGATGGGTGGAAGACTAGAGGGTAGCGCAGGCATACCCTTCCCATTTACTAAGAGAATACCATCCCAAGCAGCCAACAAACTTTCGTTCGTGGTTCCTCGCCATCCATTCCCACCTTCAAACGCTCTCTCCCATCTTCGTCTTGGCCTTCGTACCCCACCCCTCAGCTACCTCCCGAAAAAATCTCCTGCATGAGACACATTATCAGATCAACGACCTCTGCTGAATAGTCTTCCTCGTCTTCGTTGTTCTATGAGAGCGAATTGGGACCGATTATGGTGGATCGATGCGAGTGCGTGAGCGTGAGCGGGATATGTTGGCAAATAGACCTCTGCGGAATGCGGGGAGAGGTGAATCTGTCTCTGATGTCCGTGACGACGTTTAAGTTGAGTGAGATGAACGGACGCGGTAATGATAAACGAGAGGGTACACTACCAGGATAAGTGGTGGACAGTGGTGCAGAACAGAAGCAAGTCAGAGAAAAGTGAGACAGTCTAAGTCTTCGGTCCGCGATATCCCGTATTCTGATGGACGTAATAACACGTGATGTTTGGTTTCATTGCCATTTCTCTCAAATTTCTCTACAGTTCCTTCAAGGTTCCTTTACCGATGCATCATCGACATCTCTCTCTCAACTATGAGCTCAAGCAATGTTACAACATCAAGGCAAGTTTTCGCTCTCAAGCTGTAAGTATGCTGCATATCTGAACGAACTAACACGCTATACACAGTAAGTAGATATTTTCCGAGCGGCGATTTATTTATTCGAAACGACCAGGTCACTTTCCTGGAAGTTGCATTTGCGACTCGATTACACTGGTTATATAGAAGCTTGCGTTCTAGGCTAAGGTTGGTCCATGCGGCACTGGACCTACAACGCTGTCCCATGACGCCCCGATAGGACCCACAACGCAAAATAAATCACTTTGTCCTTTCCGGGTTGTGTGTTCTATCACAGCTATGCGATAGCGGTGTATCTCCGAATCCACGAGGACTCTGGGTATATGAGTGTCAGCGAACGAAGGTCGTAGGATGAAATTTCCCTCCCACATCCAGTGATATCTGCTTTACAATGTCTCCATCACCCAGACGGCCTGAACGAGCATTCGAGGTACTCGTTACTAAGCCAGACGGAGATGACGACCAACCTGCAACCTGTATTGCCATCGTCCCCTACGAACAACATTATTCATTCTGCAGCTGGGCTCAAGATTACAGAAGGGCTATCTGAGTTGACTGAGATTCCAGCACTCAAAGTCGTTTCTGGAGCATTGGCTAGGTTCGTCGAGCAAGTAGACGCGTGTACCATTATTCGCATATGCCTCAACATGCTCAATCACCTCGTTATGCATGTAGCAGATGAAAAATAACAAAGAAGATTATATGGAACTCGCTCTCTCTGTCTTTGAAACGATTAAAGCGGCGAAGGATGAAGTAATTCGATTCCAGGAGTCCAATACGGACCTGGAGATATTTAATAGTGTTCGGGGACTTTGCAACGTACGTGCTGATGTTAAGTTCATTGGTGAAAAACATGACTCATTCGATACAGAGATTTACTAGAAATAATGTACTGCGCGCAAAAATTGATGAAACAGCCATTCCTGGAACAAGTCTGGTCGACTTCCACAACTAAGGCTACACTACGAAGGTACCAAGATCAGCTGAACAGAAAGACAATTATATTTAAGGTAGTCTATTCACTTTTCAATGTCACTGTTATTAACATATCAGTCATGTAGATGAAAAATACCGTGGTTGCTCGGGCAAAAGTTGAAATATCTAATATAGAGGAATCTAAAGTTGAAATCTGTCATGAAAACTAAGTTTGCTCTATTACGGTCCTAAACTCATAATTCGTTGTAGCGTCTTTGTAACATGTACACCAGTGTAGTACGATCACATCATAGTGAAGGTAAATATCTAATACATTGCAATGAAGTTAGGACTTTCGTGACTTAAACAGACCTGTTTCTTTGGATTTAACAAGTCACAAGATTAATATTCTTCGACTCCTCTGGAAATGTTAATAGAAGCTTACATTGTACATTTAGTACAATTTTCACTTACTATATATTGGATGATCACACGGTTGGAGGGAACTGAGAGAGGCCATCAGAAAAAAGCGGATGACTTGTGTTCAAAAATTATAAAGCCGGCAAGCGAGAAAACCCACGACTACATCACTCTCTCCTCCTTGACGAAGATGACATCTTCTCAGCCCTAAGCGAACCTCTAAGATAACGATGTAGGTTAAGAAGAACAAAAGGAAGAAAGGAGGAAAACGAACCGGACACGTATCCTCTGAATTCTCCAAATCAGCAACCTTATCAAGTACGAGAGTGTTCACCCTTCCTATCCGGATTATACGTGCTCTGGAGTCCTTAGAGGGTTGAGTACCGGCACATGAAGGAATCGTGGGGGAATAAGGAGGGGGTGTCAGGAGTAGGGTACCTTCGACAACGCAGGCGAGAGAGACACTACGCCTGTGTCACTTGTCATCTCCCCCTCTCCTCTGCAACGCTCTCCTTATCCGTGGGGATATCTACAACCCTGCCCCCTCGCTCCCGAAACCGACCATCCTCCACCACTCTCTCCTCCCCCTTCGACTGAGATGGCATCTTCCCAACCCAATCCCCTATACATAGCGCTCAAGAATCCGGAACGAAGCGAGCTTTACATCAATAAGAAGAAAAGAAGGATGAAAGGATGAAAACGGACCATACTCACATACTCTGACTTCTTCCCAAACCAGAAACCCCATCTGGTGCGAGAGTATTCTCCCTCCCTATCCGGCTTAGCTGTCCCCGTCGATGCCACAGTATCCACTCATCTGTTCGAGCTCACTATGGGCTCGGTATAGATTACGACATCTTCCCTTATCACGACAGATTCCGAATAACTCGAATACACCACTTCAGGTAGCTGCTACGTGTCTGTCCACTCATCTTCTCGTGTTTATAATGTACCGACGAGCGGGATGCAAGATAATCGACATCGATTAGGTCTTCAGGAAGTGTGTTTCCCCCACTTCACGGTGAGTCTGCGGCGCGTTGTAGTGCGTTGTCGGTGGAGGTGGGTCCTGGGCATGCTAAATATGCAAGAGGTGGGGTGCCGAGCTTCATGCCCGCCTGGCGCTTCGTCCGTGCAATCGTTTTTTTTCGCTGCTTTGAAACCCTTTTCCATCTGAGATCACAGTGGTGCCACTTGGATAGGACTTAGATAACATCGCATTAACGGATCCTTCGTCTTTAAAGTTATCGCACGCACATAGGAGACTCAAGCTTTAAGCAAGCTGCTTACTCTTACACCCAGATCACCAACTCCGATGTATAGAACGAGTTCCGTTGGTATTGAGGTTCTCAGACTTGGCCACTGTAGTATGACAGCCTTCAGAAGCTCTGTTGGTGACCAGACTTGCTTCACAGCCACATATCTCAGTGGCTCGCTCCATAATCCATTCCACCATGCTAGTAAGTATCTCGCACCCCACCACATTGCATCCGCCAAAGATCCATTATCTAGATATGTGAGTTCCCTGAATAGAACCGTCCTGAAGACATCTTGATTGAAGGAGGATTGGATTTGAGAACTCCTGAAATGAATTGGTGCATGCATAAACGGCGATCAACTGCATGCATATGATCTAAAATTCTTCGTTGATTTGGGACTCTGTATTCTGAGTTATATTCTTCCTCTCCGTCTTCCTGTTCTCCATACGTCCCATCTGTATTGGTGACTGCTAGAAGCTCTTCCCTGGTATGTGGGGAAAGAATAGGTCCATCTGGTGAGGAAGGCCGAGGATCATAATTGCTTTGATTCACGTGGCATTTGATTTATAATCTCGACAGGAAGCAGTTTGTACAGATAAGTATGAGCAGTGTTGGCATGGTCAGTCAATGGAGGTCCGAATGGTCTGATAATGTCATGCACCATCTGACCTGTAGACGGGTCCGTCAAAGGTATTGACGGGGTCGCAAAGGGTCTATAGTTAAAATCGTTCCCATACCTTTCATGACCCAGGAATTAGAGCGCCGAGCGACGCCACATTTGACGCTCGGTTCGTTGCTTAAGTTAGTAATATAATTCGGCCTCTTCCATTGACCAGTCAGTGATTGACCTGTCGACCGTCAATCATTGACTCGGGCCCTCTTGACGGACGGGGTCAGACCCCGCCAATAGGGGAAATCAAACCTGGCCTCTTGGCAAAACGAAACAATCGGAGAGCGAAACAAAACAACTTCCCACGGAAACAACAGACTGAGCTGATCCAGGCTGATGGCTGTATCGTTGCGAGCGCCAACCGGGCGCCCAGTCGGAGCTTGAACGTGGCAGGCATGACGCTGGCTTGTATCATAACCTTACAATACACATTTTTAACAACTAGAACCAATGCACATCCACCGTTTTACACATTTCTGCCCGGAAATTTATCTGAGAAGTCAACGTACTATCGCTACCCCAGAGATTATAAAAATGGAATTACGGACGCAATTCTATGAGGATCACTATAAAACTTGGACTGAATTTCGGGCAGTATGTTAATATTATTATTCTCAACTTATAGGTGAATACACGATGAAATGTGGTAGCTACATGTAAAATGACGACAAAATTTCATGAAATCTGAGAAAGAGCCAAATTGGAAGCCAGATCGGGCCAGATCGTATGCACATACGGACACAATTTTTTCGTAGGTACATTGTATGGACCTTGACAACACATTTGAAAAACAATTATGATGCTAGCTATCTTCGATGGAAATAAAATAAAGGAAGAAGAGACAGGATGGTTTGAAGCGTGACAAGCGTGATTATTTCAAGCTCCACCTGAACACGTCTAAATCAAGCCCTGAGCAACCTGAGTGACTTGAGCGTTGCCTAAGCGACTTGCGAGCGACACATAACGAAAGATCTTGGCAGGCGCCGGCGGACCTTTAATTCGGCAGCTGTGACATGCCCGTTACTCAATTATAAACACCCAGGATTTAGGAGTCCCTGTGACCGGGAGGCATCCTCAAGATGATATTCCTCAAATATTCTCGAAATAAATACACAGTCGTTTAGATGAGTGAGTTCCCAATGTGTCTGAAAAATCCGAAGAGGATTGGAGGATGGGAAGGTATGTAAAATTGTACAAGAATGAAATTTTTATAATCTCTGGGGTAGCGATAGTATAGCTATAGATTGGCCATAGACGACGGGCAACAATCAATGAATTTCAATCCCAGATTAAGTCCGACAGTGCGTATCAACCATTCGTGTTGTCATGAAGTGGGGTTATCAAACCTGGCACGAAACAAAATGAAGTTCACACGCAACAACTTATTTACTTGGCACAACAAAACAGCCAGGTTTGACTTCCCCTAATGACAACGCTGAGTATGAGGGTGGTGTCAATGATAGTGTGGATGAAAGACCGATGTAGAAGCTACGGACTACATCGAATATGGCAGATCCCATGATTGTGCTTAGCATATGCAAAGTTCCAGTGTTGGAGAGGTCAGTCAATGGAGGTCAATGAGGTCTGATTATGTTATACACCATCCGACCTATAGACTGGTCGGTCAAACGTATTGACGGGGTCTCAGATTTTGATTATAGACCCGTTGATAGTGTTGCCGCACGGACTGAGCTGAAGCGATCTGAGCTTGGTCCAGTCCGCTTTTGCTTCAGATCGCTTTGAGTCCGCTGTAGCGATCTATGAGCGAGCTGAGATCGCGGACTCCGGACGGTCCATCAGAATTTGTCGTAACATCACGTGGTACATGATCTGACGCGTTGTCGCGAGTCCCGACCATACGCCAATGGCACTCACTTTGCTCGTTGCTTCACTTCTCCTACCACAGCTGCAATATATTCCTTTACTTTGCCTTAGGTATTACTAGCACACGTATGCTTTTTTTTTGTGGACTCAATGTTTTTAGCGGGACCCTTCTCTATTGCCTTTATATTGAACCTTGATCGAACCGGTATTAAATGCTCGTGCAACAAACAAGAATCTTTCGACAACAATCAAGAAATTGAAGAGGAGAGCAATAGAAAACTTGCTGATAATACAATCTAACTATATTATTTGACATTTCCTTTGCTATCTCATGCAGCAATGGATGTTTGACCTTCTCAAACATATGTGAACAAGCCACAGTCTTGGCAACGAGTCACGAAAAGAAACGACCCAATCCGAAATTATCGCAGTCACGGTGTATGGTGCAGCAGCCAAATGCGAGAACAAAGGCCGTTTGAGTAATCGAAGAGCTCGTTATTAGCTTTGCGAAACACAAGAGTATTCACTGCCAGTAAGTACTAGGAGATGAATTGTAGTATATGTACATTTGCTGTATATTGTGTTCATTTCAAATTACATAAACATAATTTTCATGTTTCTATTGTCCTGTTCGGCTGTTCCTGCCATCGCTACACGGGTACTTCGGTTTCCTATGTACTCGCTTTCTTATTGGCTACAACTACTTATTACCGTTAAGACCGACATCAATGCAGTCCGCTCGTGTCCAGTCCGCATTTACGATCTCAACCGGACTTATTCCCACGTTTGAGCTCGTCCGGTCCGCTCCAACGAGCTCAAGACAAAAATGTAGCTCGGTCCAGTCCAGCTCGGTCCGCGGCAACACTAATCCACTTCCGTATATGGTACAGATCTGTTATCGAGATATAACACTATCTTATATATAATGAGACAAGGCGTGTGGAAATTGGCGTATATGGTGCATGGGAATTTTGTGTGGTGAATGGGAACTTTTTGTGTGGGAATTGATGGGCTCGAAATGGAAAAGGATGCAAACCATGTTCAACAATGTATAAATAAATATAAATGATAAATGTGACTAAGCATCTTCAAAATGGATGGATGCAAACGATGCTCAACAAAAGTAAATGACTAAGCTTCTTTCCATGTGCACGCCACAATGGGTGATTAAGTAATGGCTGGAGTTCTGCTACTGGCACTTCCCTTCCCTTCCCTTCCCTTCCCTTCCCCCTCCCCCTTTGAATATAGATATTGCAGTGTATATATGTGTACAATATGTAAAGGCACTATATATATTTATTTGTGGAAGATTTCGGATTTTTTGGAGGTTATTATTGGAATTTATGGTGTATTGTGACTGTTTGAACTGTTCTGCTTATGGTGTAATCTGTTCCCCCTATTGATTTAATAGTACAATTAAATGTGTAAATATATATGGATAAGAATAACACTATAATGAGTTAATTAATGATCATTAAATGGGTGTTGTGGTAATTTGCAGTGGATTTGGTAATGTTTGAGCTGTATGATACAATGGGACTATAATGAGTAAATTATTAACTATTTTGTGACTGTTATAGGTAATTTTTGGGATGTAAAATTTGGTATGTACAACATGGGGGATATATATGATGGAAGATAATTCTGTAGAGGGGAATTCTTGGGCTGTAAAAAGTGATATATATGATACAGGTATATATATTTGTGATGGGTGATTGATGTGGATGAATGTGTGTAGATATAAAATATATACTACAGATATATACCACATGGGTGACATTTATGATATATATGACACAGGTATATAAATAGCAATTGATATTTGGGGATTGAGGAATATTGATATATATGACACAGGTGATATATATGATATATGAGGATGACAATAGGATTATAATTCATAAATAATAAATTATTTGATGGGCACTGTAGTAATGCATGGTGGATATACTAATGATTGAGGTGTATAATGTGAGTGAAATATGAGTATTCATTAATAGATATTTATTCTGTTCAAGGGAATGAAAATAGTGAAAACTAAACTAC
This sequence comes from Cyathus striatus, assembly GCA_025738555.1. Lineage (NCBI taxonomy): Eukaryota > Fungi > Basidiomycota > Agaricomycetes > Agaricales > Nidulariaceae > Cyathus > Cyathus striatus. The sequence continues at coordinate 168,744 of JAOVFP010000003.1, forward strand.
ATGAGTGTAAATATGGTGTTTTGTGTGAGAATAGAGGACACATGATGATGTGGCATGTGCGTCAATTGGAGATGGTGGAAGGCACATGGACAATAATGTGGTGTGATTAATGGAGATTGCATTGGGTAGAAGTAGATGAATGTGAACTGAGCACAAATGATTATCCTTTTTGGGGAGATCTGCAATCATTGTGAGTAGGACGACAAACAACAGAAGATCAAGGGTTCACTGAAAGAAAGAATGTGTATATCAGATAGGATATAGGGACAGTTTCTGAATCTATGGCATACTTAGAGTCTAGAGACCATTGATGAGTAATTGATACACAGTAGGTGTTATTGCACACCTATTTTGTGAGCAGGTTTTTAGGCACTTCCCTTCCCTTCCCTTTCCCCCCTCCCCCCCCTTGAATATAGATGGTGCAGTGTATATATGTGTACAATATATGAAGGCACTATAAATATTCTTTTGTAGAAGATTTCGGATTTATTATTGGAATTTATGGTGCATTGTGACTGTTTCAACTGTCCTGCTTTTGGTGTAATCTGTTCCCCCTATGGATTTAATAGTACAATTAAATCAGTATGGATAACAATAGGACTATAATGAGTTAATTAATGATTATTAAATGGGTGTTGTGGTAATTTGCAGTGGATTTGGTAATGTTTGAGCTGTAAGATAGAATGGCACTATAATGAGTAAATTATTAACTATTTTCTGAGTGTTATACATAGTTGTTGGGATGTGACATTTGATATATATGACATGGGGCATATATATGATGGAAGATGATGTTGTAAAGGGGGATTAATGGGCTGTAAAATGTGATATATATGACACAGGTATATATATTTGTGATGGGTGATTGATGTGGATGGATGTGTGTTGATATAACCAACACGGGTGTTGATATAACCAACACGGGTGTTGATATAACCAACACGGGTGTTGATATAACCAACACGGGTGTTGATATAACCAACACGGGTGTTGATATAACCAACACGGTGTTGATATAACCAACACGGGTGTTGATATAACCAACACGGTGTTGATATAACCAACACGGTGTTGATATAACCAACACGGTGTTGATATAACCAACACGGGTGTTGATATAACCAACACGGGTGTTGATATAACCAACACGGGTGTTGATATAACCAACACGGGTGTTGATATAACCAACACGGGTGTTGATATAACCAACACGGGTGTTGATATAACCAACACGGGTGTTGATATAACCAACACGGGTGTTGATATAACCAACACGGGTGTTGATATAACCAACACGGGTGTTGATATAACCAACACGGGTAGATATATTTCTCATGGGTAAGCAGGGGGTTTGGGGGGTGCAACCCCCCAAGAAGAAAAAAAGCAGGGGTCTGGGGGCGCAGCCCCTCAGCCAAAGGACTGGGATTAAGAAGTGGGGGGTCTGGGGGGCGCAGCCCCACAGCAAGCTGTCATCTGTGTGGAGCGGAGGAGGGAGCCGACAGGCTCCCGTACCCGTAGCGGAGCACGGGTGTAAAGCTTGTCTATATATAATGAGAGAAGGCGTGTGGAAATTGGGTATATATGGGACTTTTGGGGGTCAGGGTTTTGTGGGGTCCTGTTGCTCAAAACTGATAGATGCAAACAATGTTAAATAAAACATTATAGATGCTCAAAAAGGAAAAAGAATGTGACTAAGCATCTTGAGAGAGAAGGCCTGGGAAAGTGGACATAGATGTAACTGTGGGACACTTGAAAATGCGCACGCCACAATGGATGATTAAGTAATGGCTGGAGTTCTGCTACTGGCACTTCCTTTCCCTTTACACCCCTCCCCCCTTGAGTTGTAACAGGACAATAATACAGGATATATTTGTAGATATATACTGGGACTATAAATATTTAAGTATTATGAAAATTATTGTAACTGCTGTAGTGATTTATAGTGTATTTGTTATATTTTGAGGTATTGTGATGTGCTGTTTAGTGTAATTATATTGTGTTGGAATGTGTTCCCCCCTTGAGATTGGTACTCCAGTTAAATAAGGATATTTATGTGGATGTATAATAAGTGTGTAATTGATAGAAATACTAGGAGTGATGTTTCTGATTTTGGTGGATAGGTTGATAATTGGGGATTGAGGAATATTAATATATATGACATGGGTGATATATATGATACATGAGGATGACAATAGGATTATAATTCATAAATAATGAATTTTTTGATGGACACTGTAGTAATGTATGGTGGATATAGTAATGTTCTCAGTGTATAAATTGAGTTTAATGAATAGAAATAGGAGTATTGATTAAAATAGATTTATTTTGTTGAAAAGAATGAAAATAGTGAAGACTAAACTACATGGGTGTAGATATAAACTGTTGGTGCAATCTGTTCCCTGTTTTGATGCAATAAGACTATAATGACTAAATTATTATATATTTGATTAGCACTGTAGCAGTTAATAGTGGAATTGATAAAGTTTGCAAGGAAATTAAATTAATTCTGACTAAGAGTGGTAGGGGAAGAATATATATGTAGAATAAAAGATTTTTGTGAGTGTTCATATTTGGGAATTGAGTTGTAGGAGATTGGATATATATATATGATGTAATTTAAGTGTAAATGGTGATGGGTGATGAATGTGAATGAATGTGTGTAGATATAACCTAAATCAGGTGCAATAAATTAAAGGGAGCTCTAACTGATTGATGCTCAGTATTGATAGCAGATAATGTATATATCTATATAGGATGGGACAAGGCTGTGTAAATATATAACCACATGGGTGATATAACCTAAATGAGGTACAATAAATTAAAGGGAGCTCTAACTGATTGATATTCAGTATTCATTGCCTTGGGTGTAGATATAAACTACACAGGTGTAAATATGGTGTTTTGTGTGAGAATAGAGGACACATGAGGATGTGTCATGTGCTGTGATTAATAGAGATTGCATTGGGTGGAAGTAGATCAATGTGAACTGAGTGCAAATGATCATCCTTTTTGGGGAGATCTGCGATCATTGTGAGTAGGACAACAAACAACAGAAGATCAAGGCTTCACCAAAAGAAAGAATCTGTATATCAGATAGGATATCCTGAGGAGGGACAGTTTCTGAATCTAGGTGTTGATATAAACCAACACGGGTGTTGATATAAACCAACACGGGTGTTGATATAAACCAACACGGGTGTTGATATAAACCAACACGGGTGTTGATATAAACCAACACGGGTGTTGATATAAACCAACACGGGTGTTGATATAAACCAACACGGGTGTTGATATAAACCAACACGGGTGTTGATATAAACCAACACGGGTGTTGATATAAACCAACACGGGTAGATATATTTCTCATGGGTAAGCAGGGGGTTTGGGGGGTGCAACCCCCCAAGAAGAAAAAAGCAGGGGTCTGGGGGCGCAGCCCCTCAGCAAGCTGTCATCTGTGTGGAGCGGAGGAGGGAGCCGACAGGCTCCCGTACCCGTAGCGGAGCACGGGTGTAAAGCTTGTCTATATATAATGAGAGAAGGGTGGGAAACGTGGGTATAACGGTCATGTGGGAGAGGCAGTATTTAGTAACGTGACCTTATTAGCGCTGGGTTACTGCATTTGGAATTTAAATGTGACTAAGCAAATGGCAAACGAGTTGCAAACAAGTCTGGATCAGCTGTTTTTGGAATCTTACTAAGCCATCATTCTTACTAAACATCTTGAAATGTACTTGCCGCGGCTTCCCGAAAAAAGCGCGGCCGCGCTTCTACCTGTTTCCTGTCACCTGATGCAGTCTTAGTAAGCATCTTGCAATGCTCTTTCCGCACTGCTGCCTGCTGCTTCATGCTTAGCTGCTGCCCTTTCTTTGCTCCCCCCACTTTCCCCCCTTGACTATTAATCCCACTATAATACTGTATGTCTTTGGGCATTATATTACTTCATGTTCACTGAATTTTCGCATTTTTTGGCAGCCACTGCACTATTCTATAGTGTTTTTTGCTGCATTTCTGCAAGTTTTTGGCTTTTTTTTTTTACAGGTATCTTTTGGATCTTTGAACCCCTTCTGAACCTCTGGACCTTGGACCTTGGACTCTGGACTTTGGACTCTTGGCTCTGGACTCTGGCTTTTGGCTCTCTGGCTCCTTTGTGTTGTTTGGGCTTTCCCAGCAGCATATTTAGTTGTGTTTTAAATAGAGATTGTGTTTTTGCTGCAGCCGTCTCAGGCATTACAGTGGCAGGAGAATTAGTAGACCAAGGTGAAGTACAGTGAAGTCCTACCTACCTGGCCTCTCTCTACGAGTGTTTGCCAGTTGCTACACAGCTCTATTCATATTAGAGTTGGGACCGCTCTCTGTGCACAGTGTGTAGGGAGATTGGTGTGGCGTGTTTTTAGTTGCCCCCCTTCCTATTTGGAAGTAGCTCCATTTCAACTACCACTGTTTCCACCGATTTCACTTTTTCTCTGTGTCATTGGAATTGCCCAGCTGGACCAAATAACTGCTCTGTTTTAGAACACAGTATAGCATATATTTTGAGGTTTCTATGTAAGTAATTATTGTTTTGCATTGGTACATGTTCTAATATGTTTTATATATATAGGTCTACTCCTATCAACTCACCTGAACGTGCTCGCATAAATGCACAGCAGGCTGAGCGAGATGCACGTGTTTTGGGGAGCCCTGAAAATAGGCGTATACCTCTGCCTCCTGAACCTGTATACCAATATCTTCCTCCTGATTTGCAGGCAATGCATGCTGCTCTTCTTCCTTTTCCTGAGCCTGTTAGAAGAGGTAGAAGGAGAAGAGAAGGAAATGATAATCCTCAAAATTTACAATGGATTCCTCCAGTTAATGGAGAGGCAGTATACCCTCCCAACCACCTTCCAAATTTACAACAGGTTCAAAATATTCCTCTACTACAAAATATTCCTCATGTGGCTGCACCTCCCCTGCTGCTCCACATATACAATGGAATCCTCCAATTAACCCTCCTGCATTGAGGCCTGTTCCAAATTTTATACAATGGAATCCTGCAGTAAATCACCCTCCAAATCACCCTCAACATATTCAATGGATACCTCCAATTTTACCTCCTGATCCTCTGCCTGTGAGTTTCTTTTTAAAAGTATTAGTGGACTAAATTAAGTGTTCTTTATAGGTAAGACAAATTGGTCTTGCTCCCCCTCCTCCACCTCCAGTTAATCCAAATATTCGATGGAATCCTGCTCCTGCTCCTGCTCCTCTATTTCGGGTTCTTCCACAAAATCCTGCTCCTGCTCCTGCTCCTGCTCCTGCTCCTGCTCCTCCTCAAGCCCTTCCACTATTTAGAATTATTCATGCAAACCATCCAGTAAGTGTACAATATTATTCTAATACTTTTTGTACTAAGACATGTCATAGCCTCCTATAATGGAGCCTCCCATGGGAGATCCTATAGTTCTCCGATGGCAGCGTCCAATAGTTTTTCATCCACCTCCAATTCCACCACCACCACCACCACCACCTCCCCAGATTCCTATTGGTCGGCGACCATTTAATCCTGCTTGGCCAAAATTCACACTTGGCCCATTCACTGATGTCTGTCCAGAATGTGATGCTTTACATTGGAAAGCTGAACGCTTAACTTCATCAACCATACTACTCCCAAAATTTGGAAGTTGCTGTTTAAGTGGAAAAATTAAACTTCCACATTGGGGACCATCACCAATTGAGTTGACTCAGCTGCTTGCTAAGGATGGTCATAAAGATTTCCAAACTGGAATTAGGAACTACAACAATGCATTTGCCATGACCTCTATGGGTTATGATAAGGATCTTTCAATTCATGGAGGAGGCCCATATGTTTTCAAAATTGGAGGCCGAGTGTCACATTATGCTGGATCACTTCTACCTCGCGAAGGTGAACCCAAAAAATTTGCTCAGCTTTACATTCATGATGGAGCACAATTACCTTCAATTGATGATCGAATTAATGATCGAATGAATGCTCATGAAGCAAATCATGACATGGATCCTGCTGTCTTGAGAATAATTGAAGATGTACTTTATCGTCATCATCCTGGAGTGCAATTGTATCAGCAGGCATATCGGCACACTCGCAATATGGAACCTAATCAAAACTGCCGCATTTCTATTCAATTTAATCCAAATGCTGATCAACGTCGATATAATGTTCCAGCTGCAGATGAGATTGCAGCTATTCTTCCTGGAGATGGTGATCAGGTGGAAGGACCTCGGGAGATTATTTTGTACCGCCTTGATGGAACACTAACACGGATTAGTGAAGTAAATCCAATATATTGGTCATTCCATTATCCAATCATGTGGCCACATGGTCAACTTGGTTGGTACCCTAAAATTCCCTACTTTGGTGTGGCACGGGTGGATAATGTGGATCATTTGCCCAATAGGGCACCAGGAGAGGAAGAAGATGCACCAACAACAAAGAAGCGTGAACATATTTCACAAGCTGAACACTTTCGCTACTACATACATCCACGAGTTGGACAGGCACTTCATCAATTTATGACAAGAAAGCTTTTCCAAGAGTACATTGTGGATACTTGGGCATGTCTTGAGCAGTGTCGCTTGCGGTGGATTGAGGACCATCAAAGTGAAATTCGTGCTGAAACTTACCAGGGATTGGCAGATGCTATTCTGGCTAATCCTAATGTGGAAGGGAGTACAGTTGGGCAAAGAGTGATTGTTCCTTCCAATTTTCCTGGCAGTACCCGATACATGCTTCAGAACTGTCAGGATGCTTTGGCTGTTAATCGCTTCTTTAAATCTGCAGATCTCTTTATCACAGTTACTATGGATCCTAATCATAAGGATGTTAAAAGTGCCTTACCTGAAGGATTGCAGCCTAATGATCGGCCTGATATTGTTGTCAGGGTCTTTCGTCAAATGCAGCAGCAAATTATCCGTGATATTTACAAGGAGGGAATTTTTGGCCGTTGTGTTGCACATGTTCACACTATTGAATTCCAGAAGCGTGGATTACCCCATATGCATATGATTGTTTTTCTGACTCCTGAGGACAAGTTGCGCACTCCAGAAGATATTGACAGTATGATCAGTGCTGAACTTCCTGATCCAGAAACTGAACCAGAGCTATATGATTTGATCATGAGAACTATGATCCACACACCCTGTGGTCCAGGCACTAATGAGTCATGCATGAAAGATGGCAAGTGCTCTAAAGGGTTCCCAAAACCCTATCGCAATGATACCATCATAACAGATGATTCCTATTCAGTATTGAAAAGAAGGGAGATTACACACTATGAACCCAAAACTAAAAAGGGCAAGGTGGTGAATAACTGCTGGGTGGTTGCATACAATCGATATCTCTCATGGAAGTACCAGTGTCACATCAATGTTGAATCCATTGCTTCAATTAAAGCTCTCAAATACATTTACAAATATGTGTACAAAGGTCATGATCGTGCCACTGTGGAGTTTTCAGGAGAACAGAATGAGGTCACAAAACATTTGGATGCACGCTATGTCTCTGCCTGTGAAGCTGTTTGGAGATTGTTTGCCTTTACTTTGCATGATGAAGTTCCAAATGTTGTTCGCCTGGCCATTCATCTTCCAAATCAGCAATCTATTACATTTGATCCAAATGATGCTAATTTGCAAGATACTGTTGAGCAAGCTGCTAATAGGGACTCCACTCTCACTGCTTACTTTAAGGCCAATATTGAACATCCAGAAGCACATGAAGTTTTATATCAGGACATGCCTAATACATTTGTGTGGAATAAGGAGACACGCAAATGGACTCCTCGGCAGAGGGGCTTTGCCATTGGACGCACTTATTTTGTTCATCCAAATGCTGGAGAACGATTTTACTTGCGCACCTTGCTTACAGTAGTCAGGGGTGCCACATCATTTGCTCACTTGCGCACGGTTGATGGAGTTGAATATCCAACCTTTCGAGAGGCATGTTTGGCAAAAGGTCTTCTACAGGATGATGGTGAATGGCAAGAGTGTTTGCAAGATGCAGCTCAGATGAAAACTGGCCATCAGCTTCGTAGTCTATTTGTCACCATTATTCGAGACTGTGGACCTTCAGATTATATGGCTCTCTGGAATCAGTTTAAGAATGATATTTGTGATGATCTTCGCCACACCATCCAAACTCAATTTGAAATGCCAGAGGCCACAGAACATGATATCTATGATTATGGCCTCTATCTAATTAATAAAATTTTAATCAGTTCTGGAAAGACTCTATCAACATGGGAAAAATTCCCACAGGTGACTGGAAACTGGGCTGTACTGGAACGGAATTTCAATATCAGGAATAACAACAATCCATTGATTGCATTGTATGATGCATACAATGAAGCAGAACAACAAGCTTTGGCTCAAGCAAGACTTCCAACATTGAATGAGGACCAGCGTGCTGCCTTTGATCGTATAGTGGAAGCTATTCAGATAAAATCTGGAGAAATCTTCTTTCTGCATGGTGCTGGAGGAACAGGAAAGACCTATGTGTACAACACACTATGCTATTACCTTTGGGGGGAGGGAAAGTTAGTGATTGTTGTAGCATCATCAGGAATTGCTGCTCTCCTTATAGTGGGAGGCCGAACTGCTCACTCTGTTTTCAAGATTCCCATTGATATTCATGAATCATCAATGTGCAGTATAGCAAAGAACTCTGATCTTGCTCGGCTGATACAGAGAGCAGATGCTGTAATATGGGATGAGGCACCTATGCAACATCGACATATTCATGAGGCAGTGAGTCGAACTTTCAAAGATCTGTGTGGAGATAATCGACCTTTTGGAGGATTGACTGTCATCTTTGGGGGAGACTTTCAGCAAATTCTTCCAGTGGTGGTACGTGGAAGCCGACCTCAAGTGGTGGGAGCATGTCTTCAGAGATCTGCACTGTGGCATCACATTTCAGTCATTCACCTGCGACAAAATATGCGCTTGAATGTGAATGACCCATCTGAACATGAATTTGCTCTGTGGCAGCTGGATGTTGGTAAGGGCCTGCACACAACTGGAGATGATATCCAACTTCCAGACTATTTCAAGTGCCCTTCCAATACTGTGGATTCATTAATTTCAACAATCTATCCTGGACTTGATTCAGCAGAAGCTAAGCCAGATGAATATTATGCAGAGAGAACAATTCTTTCAAGTCGCAATGATGATGTGGATATTCTGAATAAGAAGATTCTATCTACATTTCCAGGTGAAGTATCAATATTGCACAGTGCAGATAGTCTTCCAGAAAATAATGGAGGAGGAGGAGATCTTCTTTACCCTGTGGAATATCTTAACACAATTAACTGCTCAGGATTACCATTGGCTCAATTGGAATTGAAGATAGGATGTCCAGTAATGGTACTTCGAAACTTGAGTGTACTTGATGGAGTATGCAATGGCAGCCATGGAATTGTTACACAAATGCGGAACCGGGTGATAGAAGTCCGATTATTGACTGGAGAGAAGAAGGGATCCACTGTATTTGTACCAAGAATGAAGATTGAACCAACATCAACTCAAGTTCCTTTCAGGTTTTGTCGGCATCAGTTTCCTTTGCGACTTGCTTTTGTAATGACAATCAACAAGGCACAAGGACAGTCTGTTCGACACGTTGGTCTGGATCTCAGAAATGCTGTGTTTACACATGGACAGTTTTATGTCGGAGTGTCTCGGGTGACATCAGTTAGTAATATCAAAGCTATTTGGGATGAAAGGAGTGAAGAAGCTATTACCAAAAATATAGTATACCCTGAAGTACTACTGGACTAAATATGAATATTATATTGTATATGATTGATATGAGTATGTAATGAATATGTATGTACATGATTTAAATAGGAATAAGAAGAGTAAGGAACTGGGATGAAGAAGCAGGGGGTCTGGGGGGCTGCGCCCCCCAGCAAGCCGTCGCCCGTGCAAAGCAGAGGGGGGGGCCGACAGGCCCCCGGCCCGTAGGGCCCCCATAGCGAAGCACGGGTGTAAGGCTTGTACTACAGACTCCTCTCTGAGCTACTGCTTTAGGAAATAGTAGGGTCCTATTACTTATCTAATTATTAAGGGACAGAATAAGCGCTCTGAAGCGCCGGCGAGCGGAAACAAACAAGTGCTTTGAAACGCAACAGCGGGATCTTCACAGTCGATTCACAGTGCATCATAAGGACTGCGACACACTGTGTAGTGTGACTGAGTTTGAAATCTTGCAGTGCAGTCACAGTCCCCGCACAGTCACTGCGTTGTGGCGGCAGCACTACCTGGGAGTCGTATCGTTGCGAGCGTCTACGGAGCGCTTAGTCGGAGTTGAAGTAGGCTTCTTGAGTCCAAGCTTCCAGCCGTCGTGCTGCGACTATTCTCATTGCACATATATCTTGTTATCCAACATTATTTGATACATATAACTCATATTTCAAAGCCAATAACTTTCTCTTGTTAATAGCAAGTCAATAGAGCTTGTGTAGCTCAATAATCATTCATTCTCTTGAAGATCAATGTTTTTATAGTCAGCGCTGGCGAACGTAGTCGGAGCTGATATATCATCGGGATGATGGGGTTGTCAAACCTCGGACGATACGAAACGAAGTTCGCACGCTATGATCAATTTTGGCGTCACGAAACAGCCAGGTTTGACTTCCCCTAATGTACACTGCCAGAGGGCTGCTCCTGGTCTGACTGCAGTTCGGCTAGCTTGAAGTCTGCTTGCGGTTAGACAGCAGTATCTCGACTCATAGCTATCCTATAGTAGGACTCTACATACAATCAATCTAACTAATAATTTCACTATCGATCCTCCTTCCTCCACAAACTCAGATTAAAAATTGCGTACCATCTAGGATAGAGACATCCCATGGGGTCTGCGTAGGAGATTGCGTGGAGCCGCGAACCATGGCTTTCATGGATTCCACGTGGATATCCACGGAGCTTTACAGCACTGGTACTGAACTACTTACTGGGGAATGATAGTACTAAACAATCAAAGGGCGCTATGATGATAAGCAAATGGCTGTAACCTGTTCCAGCCAGCGCTCGGCATTTGTCACTGGGGTCCACTGGTCTTTTAAATGTCACACGTCTTGATATGCTTCCCCTCTCTGGGCTTTTATAAAAGATTGGCACCCACTGAGTATCTGATGCTAGTAGCAACAACTGTTTTGGTCGCTGGGTTCTTGCTTTGTTGAGTACCTGTGGTCTCGAGGAATATCACACCTGCCACCTAACCTCTGGAAGTCACCTTCCTTCCCTCCACGAGGTGACTGCGTCGGAGCAACTTCCTTCGCTCCATATCTCTTTTACCGCTACTCGCCGCTCTCTGGACGCACCTTTGACCGTTGCTCTAGGCCGTCTTTCTCTGCAACGATGTCTCACCCCATCTCCGACGCTAACGACAAACTGCCCTATATGAGACCAAAGGAATCAGGTAGCTTTGGCTTCACAATGGCTGCAGGCGCCGAACATGGAATAGGAGGTTTCAGCCGCCCTTTGCCCCCTGGTGCTATGCCTGCGACACTCCCTTTATCCTTTCAAACGCAGAATCAGGAGACCCCACCCTCTACACCATCACAACGGTTATTAGAACCCGAGTATGCTCAATATGCCGGATACACAGATCAGAGGCCTGTAACGTTGTCCTATCGTGCGTCCCATGATACTGCTTCTCCTATAGGCCCATAGTTGACCGCTCGATAGCTCCCGGGGCCTATCCGGCTGAGACACAGGTCGTCTATGATCACGCATGGATTCCTTTCCCTCTACGCCGTCAGTTCTGGGTACCGTTCATTGTAATTTTGGTAGGAGTTGCACTTGCATTAGAAGTTGCCCTGCATTTCAGTAACAAAAATCAAGGTGAGTTACCTGCCTCTGGGACGTCTTCCTGCATTTAATCAGTTTTCAGGCTGGCCTACTAAAGGTAATATTGAAGATCAATTTAATTTCTTTCACTATGCCTACGTAGGTTTATTTCTCACCATACTTTACTCTTGCTTATTGCTTCTGCACTCATGCAGACACTTCCTCCGGTTGCAGCAGCAGCTCTTGTGAATACCTCCATTGCTCTATTACTCCACCTCCAAACTTAATCACTTTAACAGCTTGTATCCCTTTGGACATGGACAGATATAGAGATAAAGAAGATGCAGCCATATGTCGACCTTGTTCATGGGGATTCACCTCCGCATCGAAGTCTTTTATTGGACTACACACGTACAAAGTTTGTAATATTTCTGTACCCTTCGACCGCCTGATTGACTATATTCTTGGAACAGTAATTTTGTTGTGTGGGTTCGCGCAGCGTCGAACACGCATTACCTCGTTACTTTGTCATCGCTAATGGTCATAATATGTCTCGCGTTCCAGCCGTTAGCTGCGGCCTTATTAGCTGTTAAAGACGTTTATTGGACAGAACCAGGTAATTTAAAATACACTTCCCGATTATTTAATTTTGTGCTGACTGTATAGAAAAGATATGACGGTTACCAATGTTAATGCTTTGGGGTTCAACTACTCTGCTTTACAGACGATTGATCTTACCTGTAGTTGTTTTTATTTACTTTCTCATTCATCAAGCATACTAACATTTGTTAGCTTACCTGACTGCTTCTGGGTATGCTGGTGCATCTATCCTTTATGGTATTGGCCCGCCTCCTTTCGTTAATCAATCATATGCTATTGCACAATTTGACCTTCCGGTGCGACAGTTTCCAGACATATCATGATCGACAACTCTGATAACAGTTATCTCCAGGCTATAAGATCCAGTGTCAATAACGGAACAATATTCGCAAACACCTCGGCAATAAAGTCTCAAGCGCAGTGTCAGCCTGTACCAGTAGGTGAAATATTTGCGAAGTTCTATAGGATGCTCATTTTGGCCAGGTGCAAATGGTGGAAGATGCTGACGGACTGGGATGGAACAACTCTATGAATTCTAACAACTGCTCTGTCAGCTGGGCTGTTGATAAGAATTCTACGATCCTTTTTGGTGAGTTGAAACTATCAATGATGACCATTTACCTATTCATTGATATCCTTTCTTCAGGTACGGATACTCCTACCTGCAATCCTCAAGTAGATCCATTCTTCAGTCCTGTGATCTTCTGGATCTTCGCGTAGGTGCTTGGGCTTTTGGCGGTCGGTGGCACTAAACGCAAGTTGTCTGGTTATAGTTACAACCCCGAACGAGCCAACGCCACCTTCTGTTTTCCCTCATTCTCGCTTTGGGACGTCGGTGTCACGGTCGATATTGCAACCGGAAACCTCACCGATGTCAAAGAACTGGGCCAGCTCTCATCCGCATCCAATTTCTCTGAATATGCCGACACGCTTACTGGACCTCCGCTAAACGGACAAGCTTTGAATGGCATCAAATTCAACTTGACGACACCGGACCAATTTGCACTCGCAAGACAAAATGCTACGCAACTCCAGATGCCTGCTGCCATATATCAGGCTGGACTGGCACCAGACGGTAATATATCGGCTGTGTTCGAGAACGACCATTTTACTGCTCTGGCAACTACTACTTATGTGAGTATCTATCTGCATTCCAGTTAAACTCAAGCTTAGTGCTAAACCATGATAGGAATTGTATCTATCGCTGATTGCGAGGTCTGTTTACTTCATTCCAACCCCGCAGAATGGAGACGAGATAACAGTACAGATAAAGACGTTCAAGAAGCGCGTGGTGCTCAGGTGAGTTGACTTTCAGAAGCCACGAAGATGAACAACCTAACACTCTTCGAAAGTCAAACAGCCGTTCATTTACTGGCAGTCGGTCTGCTAATACTTGCTGTATTCGGGACTATCATCCATCTTCTCCATCGGCAAGAACGCCGAGAGCTACGACTCAGACACCAACCGGGAACCATAGCCTCTGCAGTATCCATCGGCGCACAAACTGGAGTAGGCGAAGTCCTGGCTGGCAGACAGGCAGAGAAAGACATCTCAGACAGTCTCCGGAATAAGAAGTTCAGAATTGATCCGAAGACGATGAAGATTATCATGGAAGGGGAGGAGGGCTATGAAGTTGCTACTAGCCCTGGGCTTGCCCATCCATCACGTGGTTGGTCTATTTTTGCGTCCTAACAAAAGCGGGAAGCGGATAAGTCGCCTTCGAGAGGCCCTGTCACTCCGAAGACGGCTTGAATGTGTGTGTTTTTTTATATCTGAAGGTGTCTGAATATTCGGACAAAAGTTATGCTGCTTACTTGACAGATCTTCGCTCCACGTTAGCAGCCAAGCTCACATGTACTTATTAATTGGATATTTAATATATATACTCATAAATTACATAGGGAGGGCAAGAGATTGAAACCTGCCTTCCAACTTATTCTCCTTTGTGCTCGTGTATGTAAGTTATAACTTGCTAGGAAAGTTAAACAGATATTGATTCAAGCACGACAAATAAATGAGAAATAAAAAATCCTACAATAGAAAAAGAACGAAGAGAAAGGTTAAGGAAGATAGAAAACCTCGTTTATAGACCTAACCAACTCATCTTTATCCATCGTATAGCTCTCCATCTTATCAGGCTTCAGCATAAGCCCAGACTCCGCTATCCCCCACTTCCTTCATATTAGGACATGCGATACCCTTAGCCAACCACACCCTCCACGAGCAGAACAAAAATCGCACTTGTCCACTCGTTCACGGGCCAGCCCCAATTCCAATTGTAGGAACGTTCAACACATCCGTGATATACTTTTCCAATTCCTTCGGAACGGCCTCTACTACGAGCCCCGACGCGCCGGCATCTTGCAGTCAGTATGGTTCTGCGGCTGCAGCCCCGCATGCGCGAGAACCGGAATGCCGACTTCTTCAGCCTGCGAACGATGGGCGCGATCTGGCTCCCTCCTTCCAGCTTCACGCTTTCGACGCCCGCTTCGCGGGCTACTTAATCGCACCGTGTCTTCGAGAGAGATGTGGTACGAGCCGAAAGACACACCAACGACAAGAAACAGAACCACCATCATCTCTAAATTTTCCCACGGTTCTAAAAACTTCGCGCTCGTCGCCAACAACGACGCCAGCGTGTCACCCACCTCTTTATCCCTCTCTTTTCTCTTCTATCACACTCCCCTTCTTATCCCCCCCTGTTTGACACCAATATGTCAACACCGGCCTCCCGGAAGCCCCCGGGGGGAATGCCCACCAAACCCCCCACATCCCAGTCGACGTCAAAAGGGGCCCCGACCCGCCCTCACTGCCCAATCCCATGTCTCCTCTCTTGTGCAGCGTCTTGAGGACGAAAAAGCTGCGGGTCCAGCACCCCAGGAGCAGGGAACATTTATGCCCACTTTTTCGAGTCAGCCATCATACGCTGCAGCGCTAAGTACGGCAGCGGCTCCCCATTCAGGAGCCTGAACCCGAAGACACGGCAGTATGGAATGTTTTCCTCGATCTTGGTGATGAGAAGATCGGTGTAGTGGTAAAGATTGGGATCAGACCAACTATAATAGCATTCAGCTTGATAATAGAAAGCAAGAGAGCATGATACTCACTGGATACAGTCTTGAGAATCAACCGCTTTCTTTCCCTCACCAACCTTAACATTCTCCTTGTCTGTACTGACAGCCTTGCACTGGGTGGACATCTTACCAGCCTTCACAGAAGTTGCAATGTGACATTCCATAGTGTTAAAGTTAACAAGTGGATTGCGCGGCTCAGCTGGCTCTGTCATAGTGGAAAAGAATGGGAGAGGAAGATGAGGAAGATAGGGTATCGCAGTGAGTGGTATATCTACGTACAAGAAGTGACTCAGAGACGCGCAGCCATATGGTTCAAGCTCTACAACAATGTGCCGAGAGCCCATAGACGCGTGCTATGATAGCAACCTGATGCAACCATATCTGTATTGTGCGAATATCGTATCACCTGTAATTTGTATTGCCTGCAGCTCGTATCATAACACATATCTTCTAATTTGAATTCCCCTATTTTCTCATCTTGCCTATCTCATTGCTTATACCGCATTTAAAGACACGTCATATCTTCACTAATTCAACCGACATGCCAGCCAACACCTGTATGTAGTGTACATAGTGGTAATGTTCCACTGTCTCACACTTCTGTTTCTGTACATACTCCTTCTCTCCCTTCGATTTCAAGTACTTTTTACAGCTCCTTTTCTCAGTACAAAGATGTCCTAGAGTCCTTTCTGTTTGGAAATCACAATGGCCTTTCAATCCATAAAGGAGATCCAAATATTGGAAAGTTCGAAGTTCTTTGCATTAGATGCTATGGATATGTCAACCACACATTTAACCGTGGCCCAACTCCAATGGTGCAACATCGAAAGGGCGCATAACATCTAGAGCAGAAGATAGTGTGAGGCGATCACATCAGATACCTACCACTCGAGAGCTACAAGCAGAATCTCCTCGACATGTTCAGAAATTTCAAAATGCTCATGCAGAGAGGTACATATGTCATGAAAGTCCTAACTGCATTGCAATGTATTTAGTATTTACGCTCACCACAATGTAATCATAATACACTAATGTACGTATTACAATGATACTACAATACATTGTGAGTTCTAGACTGCCATAGGTTGCCTTGTACTACTACTGGTGTTACAGAATTCTTCATAAGGTAGTGATAATATTAAGGGTATATTTCGATGTAGATATAATATTGGTAACATATTGCAGGATGGGCATCATTGATATGATGGTCCTACACTTACTGTACCCTATATGGTATGTTTTTCACATTGAACAGTCACTTTGTGTGAGTTTTTGTTGGGTCATGTAGAGTACGTCCTTGGTACTTCCATGGTGAGAGAAAAACTTAAAGAAATATCACTTTTAGGGTGTGACAGGGCTGGGTGTGGATGGCAGAATAATAGACCAAATGTAGACTGAGTCCAGAATAGTCGGGATAACACTTGAGCTTGGTTCTGGAATAGAACGAACATCTGCTGAGACTGCGCAAGATCTGGTGGACACTGACTAAGACATGTGTCCTGTACATATAAAAGGATGACAAGGTTGCCAATGAAGTAGCTTCAGAAATGTGTTGAAGCCATATCAAAGATAAAGGTAAGCACCATAAACCAGTAAGTAATAATTTCCTTACTATGTTGTGCTATTTATCGTTTCTTACCACCATAAGTGTATATATAAGTGTGTACTAGGTAGTGTAAGTACTGTACATTACTGTTCATGTAGGTTTTGGGACAATGTATCATGATTTATCGAGATTCCTTTGTAGTGATAAGTATTATGAAGAACTCTCGATTTAATTTAATTTTTTTAGAAATTGTTACATTGCTTAAAATCAATTATGTGGTATGCTAACAATTGCAAGACTCAGCACAGAGTGTTAAAATACATTAACATAAATACACCTATTGCAATGCTAACTGCCAAGTATTAAGATGTATTGTGAAATTTCGTCCTTATTTATTAGCATTACATTTTGGACTTTGCATTAAGGCATTTCAATGCACAGTAATGCTTTGTGGGGCAAACTTAGTTTTCATGACATAGTACCTCGTGTAACTCACACTACTGATACCACAGACTATGTGACATTTTACAACACAATGTCTAATCACACTGATCCTCTAGGCTCTTGAGCCTTCTACTCGTCACTAACTTAGTTCCCATAACATAAATATATAACCCTTTTATTTAATTGAAAGGTGGTAAATATCACATTTCACATACAGTAAACAACCATCAAATGTGACAGAAAAAACATGATGTCATCATATCTCTTTACTCCCTGCCCCAATTTTTACAAAAGCTGTATGAGGAGATAGTGTAGTACTTCATGAATGTTACTGTAAAATATTTAATACATTGGATGAAGGGAAGGTGGTCAAATATGCAAAATGGTGGATGGGAATGGATTTTGATCAGCACCACATGGCATGACAGTCAATTATTTATTACGAAACCATTCAAAATTAGTAGTGCCGAAGTCCCGGATCAGTTTATAAATAAAGTTTTGATATCTTGCAAGATGGTGAATATCACACAATCCGTAATTCTATAAAGATATGAGACACACAGGTCAATAACAATAATAGAAAATGTAGATTAGTGCTTGTCCTCAACAAATATATACTTTAAGAGTGATTATTCCCAATTTTTTATAGCAATACAAGCCACAGAATTTTTGAAATTCACTAAATTATCCAAACCCCCCATTTTGTTTTGCATATAGTCCATCGGAATGTGAATATTTTGAATAGCTAATTTATGGAACATTTTTACAGTATGCTATTCCTTACTATTCAAAAAGAATTTGTGTAATAGGTGTAGATTATGGATCAGGAGAAGCAAAATGAGAAAGATTGTCATGCGATGCAGTGGTGTCATGTGTGATGGTGGAATACTGTATGTAAAAATTACAAAATTATAATCAAGCTTTTAGTTTTTTCATTGTAGCAGTACTTACATCGGATGTACTTCAATACCCAAAGCCAATTGAGCGACGTGCCGAGTCGCTGAATGCTTGTTGGTTTTGTGTTGGTTGCTTGTTGGTGTGGAGTTGCCGGAAACATGCTGAATGATTATACCAACCGAATAGAGCTAGGTCAGGGATGCTGAGGTCAGATCCAGGTCCATATTCCAGCAATCTGCCACCTCTTGCTGATTTCGGTGTAGTGCTTCTAAGGGGAACAAAAACAAGGGGAATGCCATAAATGGAAAAGTATACCTTGATCCTTGATGCACCTGTCTGCTGATCACAATAAACTCTGGGGTTATATCATGGAAGATGGAAGTCTAGTAAGGAAAGATTACCTACCATAACATATTTTAGGTTTCATTAACATTTTCAACACTTGCATCCATTGCACATTTGAGATCAGCTGTGGCTATCCCAAGTATAGGATGTGTAGGATTTGCACCTCACGTCATTGCAAAGCAACAAACGACTTCTTACTGGTTTGCACTTGCTCTTCAAAGTATGTCAGTTCATTTGGTTTGACAATAAATGGCCTCTCAAATGTCATACTGTGGCTACATTATTTTTGCTAACCTTTTTCAGAGTAGGAAAGGACTTTATCGGAGACAGCGGAGGCCTTAAAAATGTTATAACGAGAAATAAAGTGGGTGTAGGTAAAGAAGCCCCACTGACTACCTTGGTTTTACATGACGGAACATTGTATTTCTTCATTCTCTTTGGCAAGTCAAAATACAATAAATATTCACTTGCAATATATATATACAATATTTAGGATCACAACTTATCGCAAGTCGAACAAAACGGAAGTAGTGGTGTCCAAGACTATCTACGATTACGGAATGGTTGATCACTTGCCGTCTAGTAATATCACAAGCTTATACCTCATAGATGGAGATTTCTATGGAAAGCCGGAGCACCATGCTTGAAGCCATCAGTTCAAATCAAATTCCGCGCTTCAGCAGCTCATTTGTCAATTAAGGATCTTGATTTAATATTCGGCTATTCATTTTCGGTTACGACAATTTGGTTAGTGCGCTTCGGGTGTCGGGAGTCAGGATCCTTCGTCAGGGATTCATATGTTCACCAGCTTACACTGTACTAATCTTATACCTTCCAAAGTAGACATGAATATGACTTTATACACATACATATTATGGTTTGAGGATGGGTATAAATATACCCCGTGCTCAAGCTCAATATACAGTGAATGTGTGTGAGCATGAAAAGAAATGCACTTCGCCTTCACACTCAAGCTTATACTCCACTGTATCTATATTCACTTACAGTTTTTGTGGTATAAGCACTAGTTTACTCCTCACATTCTCATAATACAAAAAATGGGCATGAAGAAATCTACTTCTCGCATTCACAGTGAAATTTACATGAGTATGAATTAAATACATTTCAGTGTGAACATGACATTTAGTTTTACTCATATTTACAGTACTTATTTTGAGTGTGAATATAATATATACTGTGCATTCACCCTCGGAAAATTTGGATGAGCACGAAATGGATACCCCTTTAACTTGGACCGACTTCTCGATGCCCAATGCATGAGTTTGGGGTAACATGTAACCCACTCAATGCTATTTTACTCTCCAAGACAATATAATCGAGATTTGAGTGAGATTCACCATGTAATACACCTGTGAAATCCCCAAAACACATGATTGCTTCATGTTCTCTTCCAAGAATTAATCCACGCTGTAAATCTGAAAACTTGGCTTGAAACAATGTTCATCAGTGATCTGCTCATGAAAAGATAGGCTAGCTTTGCACACATTGTAAGGTAGTATTTTAATGTTGTTTGAACATAACAGGATTGGCCTGTTCATGGGGGAATTGAATGCGAGGAGAAATAGGGGAGTGTGTAGTTAAGTAAAGGCTGGTTGACTTACATCCTCTGTTGGTGAGATTGTCATCTTGCATGATCATTGTGTCCTGTGATCGAACTGTGCATTTACGATGTATTTAATGACATCAATCTGTGTATAAACTGCTCATAAATATATGGGTCAAGGGCACAGAGACAAAAGCCTCATATTCACATTCATTTTATTTAGTATGTCAAAAATACTGAGTGGCAGGTAGCTCTCAGTGGGGCAGGTAGAAAATTTCATGCATGCTCAGGGTCTACATGTGGAAATTCGACCCTGTGCGTGAATAATGTATACATGTGCATGAATAATATATAAGTGAGCGTGAAGCAATATATAAGTAAGAAACAATAGGCTGTCATTAATATAATATTATCCTAAGGACATGATACAGTGGGTGTATCTTAAAAATTAAATATCATATAGTAATGTTATCTCCCAAGCTAAGTGAGTTGAGCGTGAGCATAATAGATATTCCTATTCACACTCACGCATATTTACATTTACACTCGATTTAATTGAGTTTGAGCATTATCACACTCTGCATATTTGCATAGTATAACTTGTGCATAAGCGTTGATTCACACTTGCACTCGATTTACTCGAGTTTGAGCATGAGCATGATAGATATCCCTATTCATGCTCATGCATATTTCCAGTAACTTGAATATGAGCTATATATTTTACTCTCAATTTAGATGAGTTTGGCAGTAAGCACCGGTGGGAAGTGTTGAGCATGGATATTAATAGTGAGTATGAACATGAGTGTGATATATACTGTATGACCACATATCCTTTAAATTGAGATGAGTGTGAGTGTGAATATATGTACCCCTGCCACATTCACTCTCAAGTTATAGGAAAGCCTGCCATGATGCATTAGCCTGAATAGATATACTCATAATCAATTATTGAGAGTGAGCCACAATTTATGTGAATTTACTTTTATATTCATACTCACTCTGAATTTAATCGAGTTTGAGCTTTAATATGAAGTGAATATACACCACATTGAACTGTACTGTATTTAGCAGTACTTACTACTCCTCCCATGCATAAGTGAAACAAAAATGCAAAAGTGTCTTCTAATCTTATAAAAATAAATACTCACACTGTGAGCGTGAAGTAGAGACCTTGAGCATGAGTTGATGGATCACGAGCATAAAAATTCACACCCTGTGCGTGAAATAAAATCTTGTGCATGATGTGAGCGTGTACGTTCCAACTTGAGTGTGAAATGTAAATTTTTTCTTTGACATTTGGATGCTTATCCTGCTTTAAATCTTTACTTGTGGTGACAATACAATTACAATAGTACTATACCAGTATATACATATATGTTTTACATTTAATTTGACTCATAAGTAAGCCTTTACAAGTATAATAAATATCTTGAGTGTGACATGCTCACCTGCTGAGCATGAAATTTTGGCCTTGAGCATGGCACGCTCAATCACGCCCACTTTTGTGCATGCATGGTAAAAACTAGGTGCCCCTCTCAGTGTACCATACACATATTTAATATGTTTAAATTATGGTGAATGACATTAACTGTGAGCCAGAATAACCGCTGAGCACTGATTATTTTAAGAGGTCACATTAATAACAAGTTTCTGAGACTATGACCTAGCTGGAAATATTGAATCCTCAGTGTACAAAATGAGTGATAACAGGCAATCTCTTAAAAATGTCATTAGAACTACAGCATCGGTCAATGAATAGATATGGATTATATTTAATGTGAGCTTAGTGAAGAAGTGTAGGGTTGACTGGGTGTACCTGGTCAGAGATAATGCGAGTGCGTCGGTGTGTTCTAACATGAAAACGTTAAAGGAACGAAGTTAGAATGTGAATATGACGAGAGAGAGAACTTCAGAATGAAGTTCCAGTGTGAAAATGAGACAGCGGGAGCATATAGATCAATATGATCGATGGTTAAAGCATAGAGACAGTGTGTTAAAGTTAGAATCCAGGTTTGAAATGGTGTAAGAGTTGATAAAAGGGGCTGTAGAAAATTATAGCAACTTACTGTATACAGAATAAAACTATCAAACCTAACATGAATAAGTTACTATGAGATACCAGTGAACAACAAGCTTGGAGTAAATAATGAAAAATAAATTAGATTAACATAGCTGAATCACACTAAATAAATGGGAAGTAGCTCAGGGAGTCCATAAGAGGGAATAGTGTTTTGTTGTAGAGTTTCTGTCAAAGTTCAGGGTCTGGCTTTGCAAGCGGTGGCGGAGTGGCCTTGATGTGTCTAAATGTACCTTGGGGTTGAAATTTGGGTACAATGTCAGACGAATGTGTATATTTTGAGGAAAATGAGGGACAGGGAGAGTGGGGAGGTGAAGATAGGTTGGGGCGAGCAGAATGCATATGGGCACATCAAGTTTCTGCATGATCTCGTTGATTACATATTCCAATTTTGGAAGGTTAGAAATGGATAAATGTTTGTTAATTCCCACCTATTTAGATAATTGACTGAGTATTCACAAAAAACTACATATGTCCCAAAAATTTGAGAGGTCTACAGTTGAGGACAGTCAAAGCCAACAAATTTTATAACTCAGCTGCATGATTTTTTATGAAAAAACTAACTTCATATTTGGATTCAGAGGCCTAAAATACATTAGAAAAGGTGTTTTGGAAGTTATTCCCATGATATTTGAAGGTGGCCAAAATTTTCGGAGAAAAAAATGATTTGTATGTACATGTTTGGACACTATTAGGCAAGGCAGTGGCTATATTTACTGTGATCAATTGCTTCCATAGCCTCCATTGCTGCATTAGACACCCCTCTATGCTGCTTCTGCTGCCTTTCCAGTGAGCCCTATACAATATGCATCCATAAATCGCCATGTGCAATTGATAAACCATCAAATTACATCCACTGGGCAAGCATCAAGATATTGTAATGCAATATTTTTGGCCTCCTGGAAGGTCTTTTTGTCTGCTTCACAATATCTGTATTTACATCAGCCCCAATACTAGACTATTTTTTAAGTGTTATAAGCTTTAATTGCATGAAATTCTCACCATTTCAATAGGGTTAAGTCAGTGCTTGATCTTCTATTTCCCAGTTCACTTGCAGGCTGTCTAATACAACTGAATCTTCATCCACTGCCTGATCAGCTGGGAGATCTGAATCGATAATTTGAGCACTTGGAGTTGACACTCCTTCACTTGATACATCTGAAGGGGTTGGTGATGCTTGAGACAGATTTCTTAGTCCAAGCATATTAGGCTTGTGTTTCTTTGATGGATGACTTCAAGGACAACTCATGGTGGTGGTGGAATGAGTTACATTGCAATTGACATCTTACAGTACTTATCTTGTTGTATTTAGCAAGTGTGAAAATCAGTCAGATAGCAAATATAGCATCTTATCTCGCATCATTGTTCCTATTTGGCAGTTCACACCATGTACAGATGCAACTTTTGTTCAATTTTTTGCTCAACACCCACTCAATATAATGTCTTAATATATTGGAATCATTAATAGTACATAAAAAGGAGTCTATTGGCGCTTTTTTTATGAATTTAACAGTTTTTTTTATGGTTGGCCAAATTTTTTGGGAAAAAAAAATCAAATCCTATTTTTAGAAGGAATGGCTCATAGGATCATCACGAAAATTGTATAAAATGAAAGCTATTTCAAGTAGCTTTCATTCCCAAAGAAGTCCGAGGCCAAAAAAAATCATTTATTTTTTTTGCTGACTTTGATTGTCCTCAACTGTACTTTAGAAGGTAAGTATATGATTCGTGCAATGTAGGCTAGTGAATGCGTGAACCCCGACTCCTGATGCCCAGAGCACGCTAACCGAATTTTCGTAACCGAAAACAAATACTGTCGGCTATCAGGAACTCGGTCACACCTGGAACCCGGTCACAGTTCATCCTCCAGCTTCCACATCAGCCATTTGTGCAAATTTTTGATACAGTACAGTACATTGCTATAATATCTATATAGTGTATAAGTATTTAGATTGCTAATCTCTTGTACATTGAGAAATTCAAAACTTAGTTGACCGCTATAACTAAAAATGGCTAAATCTAAGATGCAGATTCCCACACTCTAGAAGGATGATAATGCTGCAGCCGTATGCAGCGCATCCAAAGCATACAATCATGCTATATATCTATTTTAAAGCCCCCTGTATTGATTTGTACTACTTCATAAATCTTATTTTCACTCGTTTCTATACTATTTCACCAATCTATACATCAGAGTGGTACAAAGAAGCAGTTTCAAGGTGTACATTGAACTGTTTGTATCTTTCATAAATGGTAGAAATATGATACAAAAATTATAAGGCAGAATACATACAATAATTGCATTATTATTCAAGCTTTAACGTAATTTTAGCTATTTTATTTTGTTTAGAAACTGTAGGTCTATCCAGAACCTCTACTTTTCATTTTTTCATCCTAACATATCAAAGATTGGATGCCTCAGGCCGGATCAAGCACTGTAGTTAATCATTATAAGTAGAATAAATATTGGTTAATATTTTACAGCCGTTTCTGAAGTATAATGTGCAAATTCGTGGCTTCAAACATCGAAATCATTGTTATTCATGGAACGAAGATGATATTTAGTTGTTAAGTCCGATTAAGTCCGGTAAGCTTAGTTCGGCTGCTAGACAAGCCCTGATATTATTAATAAGGGGTGGCCGAGTTCCCGGTTTTTCCACTTTCTGAGGTCTCGCGACAAAAATATTCGTAACATCTCATAGAATACTTCAAAAAATGCGATTAAAGTTGGAAATAGTTCTATACAAGGTCTTCTATGTAGCACATGTATTTTATTCTAATTCACAGTCTTTAAAAGTTGGAAATTTTGAATTTACGCTAATGTGACCGAGTTCCTGTGATAGTACAGTAGCCGAATATTAAATCAAGATCCTTAATCGGCGAATGAGCTGCCGAAGTGCGGAATTTGATTTGAACTGATGGCTTTGAGCGTGGTGCTCCGGCTTTCCATAGATTTCAAGTATAGCGTAAACCCATAGGAAGATTAACTCTAGAAGCTTCCTCTCGCATGCGGCCATTGCAACTTAGACTTCGAAACTTCTATAACGAAATGATAGCTGACAAAAATGCGCGCAATCAAACATGCTTAGTGGTCCTACAGTCCTATTGACTGTGCGAGGCTATGCCAATTGTGCGACGTTTGATGCTACAGAGAGGTTATTGGTGAGGAATAAGACTTTCTGCATTAGCGGGATGTAACAGTGAAATAGTGTTGGATAAGATCTGAGAGATACAGATCAGGAAGGGAGGACGTACTTTGAGATTCTGGGGTGGTTTGAGATATTTTGGAATCAACCCTGCAACGTCGCCAACTTCTCATTAGACACCATCCTTCCATTTCTTTACGGCATAGCGGTAGGACCAACTCGTAGTCCTTGCGTAGTCCTTCAGATCGTCGGGGGTAATAGGGAGATTCGTTTTGAGGTTTGTTGGCCTTGAGCTAGTTGCTGGGGACATTGGTGGTAGAGGGAGCTTCGCGTTCGACTGCGGCAGCTGCAGCCTCTGCGCTCAGTTCACCTTCCTTAAGCATCTCACCGAGATCCTGGATTAGCTTCAATGCAGCTTTGCGATAGATCTAAGGACATCGTCAGTCTGGGCCCATACATGAAGCAGAAAACGCACCTTGTTGATATGTTTCTTCGAGTTACGAACACCATTCTCACAACAGTAGTACTTACTTGATCAGAATATCGACAACCGCTTTGTTGAGAATGACGTTGGCACTACAGAGACTGTTGGCCTCCTTAGCTTGAGGGCAGAGGTAGCGGGAGGCAATGGCACACCTCCTCTGACACGTAACCACGTAACCTGAGACTTCGAGGACCTCCATACGATCGAGCAGCACTGCAAGAGTGGTGTCGAGGTTGTTGGCAGTCCAAACGAACAAGACACGAAAGATCTGAGAGGTCGATGAGGACGTCCATGCTACGCAAATCATCAGCATACACAAATACGAAGAAAGAAAGAACACACTAATAGTCGAGGAAAGCGCTGTTCTGCTCGGTATCGAGTATCTCCAACAACGTACTGGCAGGATCGCCGTTAACATGCCCCTTCTAATCTTATCCACCTCATAAATCAACAGCAACAGATTCTCCGTGCCCACCCTCTTAAGACCCTGTATGATCTTTCCAGGCAGCACGCCGACATACGTTCTTCTATGTCCTTTAACCACTATTGCGTACGTTAAGCCGCCCACTGAAAAGCGGAAGAACTACCTCCCCAGTGCGCAAGAGATAGATAGGAACTCGAGGATACGCAATTTGACATCTGAGGCTGTAGTGGTCGTCGAGGACCCTTTGTGAGTGCGTGATGGAGTAGTTTTCGTGGGGAGTGACGGCACCATAGGATCTAAGCTGCGTTAGTATATGAAACGATGGAGGAGAGGGAAGGGAAAGGGCATACTAAGGTGAGCCAATCGAAGTACCTAATTCCTCATCATGTTCACCCCACCCGCAGACAGCTCCAGCTTCTGCAGCTTCGTCAACTCCTCACCGAATACCTTCCTCCCATCGTTTTCCATCCACAGCTTCTTGATATTCTTGAACTACTCCATTAGGTATTACTCGTATTGGCATTTGACGATCTGGGAATCGACGTCTCGGGAGAGTTTATATTGGAGCTGAGCATTGAATAGTTCGTTTTCGAGGATGGAAGAGGGGTTCGCAGAAGCGGTCAGGGACGGAGAGAGATTCGAGTATGTCTTGGAGTTCTTCGGCTCTACTGGGACTGCTGCGATATTCTAAGTAAAGCGAAGAAAGAGAGAGAGAGAACATACTCGTAGGTTCCCTGACCATTATCTCTCCTTCCTCGGTCTAAGGCGGGGGCCTAACGAGCAGCGTAGGAATCGCAAGTGGCTCGACGGTCTCCTCCCTGTCCAGATCCGTCTCATCACCAGCCCTAACGAGTTCCATAATAAGAATCCTCCAATGCGGGTACAAGACATCCGTGAGCCCTGCCTCATCCTCGCATTCAGCGTTCTTGATGACTGCAAAAGCGCTCGTGATTCGAGCGAAAACACTAATGAGGTGGACTTGGTCGAGGTAGGTAACGATATCTGCACGGGGGTTCAGTGTTGGGATCTCTGAGGAAGAATGCGATGAGGTAGAGGAGTTGGCCTTGTTTCATCATTCCTTTGAGGGCTGGGTGATGACTTTTTAGAAGCCTAAGAAGAGGGAACGGTGGGCAATAGGGAGGGCGAGGGTCGTGACATGCGAATGGTGTAGCTGATTGTTTTGCTATTCAGCCAGGGAATGGGGGGGAGATGAGGGTAGTTTGGGGGTTGAGTCTAAGGGGGGTGCTTAGTGTTTGACTTTGGGCGCCTTGTAGGAGTTGGCTGAGGAGGAGGAGGAGAAGGAGGAGGAGGAGGAGGGTGTGGAGTCGTCTTTCATCCCAACCTCGTCTTCGTCGACGTCTTTCTTCTCGTCTTCTCTGTTGCCCTCGTTCTCCGGTGCATTAGGCGTGCATCGCATGTGATTCAAGAGGTTGTCAGCACGCGCAGGACTGTGCTACGTAAGGATGTTCCTAGCCCGGGGATGGGTACGTTGAAGAGGCTATAGCCTAGACCTGCTGTCGTAGTTGAAGCAAAGTTGAAGTACCCGTTTCGTCCCATAGGTAGCCTTGTCCCTGACATGATAGCCTAGAGAATGAACAGCGGTAGGAAGGAGAAATGTAACACCCAAGGGCGAGGATGGGGACAGGAGGATGGAGGCGGGAGGATGGAGACGGGTTGGTAGTAGATTGTAGGAGGGACGCGGAGAAGGGGGGTTAGGGGTTGACGTGCATTGATTACAAAGCACGGCGGCTATACCTGCTTGACTCAGCGCTCGTCTTGCGCTCATCCTTGGGCGTTTGTTTGGCGCTCGCATCGTCGTCCCGTACTAAACCTGTCTAATTCATGTCTAAGTTCTACCGATAAAAAAAATTCTACTTTCCAGCTAAGATTTCTATAAAACATAGTTATACGAGAATGAAGCAGATTACTCAGTTACTCATTAAATGAGCTAATTAAAAGATAACATACATCGAAACCCGAGCCAAGTTGTTCCCAGAGCGATTACTTGCTTAGACCTTACGCAAGATGTGAATGCAAATATGATAGTTACCTTTGAAGGCAAGGGTAGATATCTAATCTATGATACATACTGTGCGATCAATTGATGTGAAGTTTCATTCCATTCCTTTTACCTCTCTCCTTCCCTTCGAGTCGCTCATATTATGATGCCTCATGACAGGGATCATTTACTGTCTCCAAATCTCCCTGTAGTTAGCGCTTGAAAAATGCCTTGAATATTGCTGTTACTGAAGGTGTGTCCTTATGTAAGTATCTTACTGCAAGTTACTGGTATTTTATTTTCGAATCTTACGAGGATCGCTATCAGATTCTCAGGAAAATTGTTTATGTCCTTAGTAGTAATAAGTACCTGCAGCAATGGTACCTTGTAAGCACGTACTAGTACTGCATCAGAAGGCCTGGACCTGGGTAACATTCAAATGAAATCAAAGTTTTGGAGTGATAGTACATTGATAATCAGTGAAGAGATGATCAATTCAGGATACATGTGCATTTTGCGTGCATTTCATGGGAAGCTTCGTGCGAAGTCATGTACTAGGTACAGACATATATTTCCGCAGTTCAAGATTTCGCCGTTGTTCATGACATCAGAGATTGTGTCTCATGAAGGATTAGCACTAAACTATTAATACATATAGGCGCCTGTTGTATTCCGTATATATATGAGCCTTGGTGTCGGACGCTTACAATCCTATCAGCAAAGCAATATGGATCTTAGCAATGATGATTTGATCAGCTTTATTCGGGACGGTATAGCGGCAAGTGCGGTGTTTGGTACGCTTAACCATTAACACGTTCTTCTTCATTCTAACATTCAATTCCAGTTGCTGCTATAACTTCTTTGGTATATGATATCATATACAATTTTACCGAAGAAGTATTTTCCTACTATCCTGGCATCATAATGTTCACTTATCAATATTCTTCAGGTCAAATACATATGGAGGTAAGATATTATGAACCAAAAATTATTGATGCCTACCGAATTCCACATTATACAGTGGCATGAAATGGTCATTCCCAAAATTATTGTACATTATTGCTCGGTATTCCAGTCTATGTTACCTTTTGTCAGCAAACCTTTTTCGATGTTGGTATAAATTCTAAGTATCAATAGCATCGTTCTTTTAGGTGAGTTCAGTTGAACTGTAAGCTGGCCACTGACAGTTAACATAAATTATAGCTCCCATACAAAATAGATATGCGGAGGTTTCCCACCATGTACGTCATTTAAAATTATTTTTCGAACTTGCCACAGCTACCTGCCAGATGTATGTTCCGACACGTTTGGTGAAATTATATATCCTAAGCTTTTTCGATAGATGTACATCGTCCATGTGGATCCATACATAGTAAGTATACGAAATTCAAATACTTGGAGAAGAGTTATATTGTTATTCTTTTAAAGTGGAGCATATGTACCTGTTGGTTCGGCTGACCTGATATTTATACTCCGTGTGTGTGCGCTGTATGGCAATAGCAAAGGAAGTACGTATTCACCCTCAGGTTATCACTTGCCAAACGTTTATACTCACATATTAATAGTCATTTTCTGTCTAACAGCTTTATTCGTAGGTACAGAAAAATATTGAGTAGAAGATATATTTACTTATCAAGCATCATGGATCCAGCACAAATCACGGTGTGTTGGCCATAAAGGCTTAATAATGAAAGAGCACTTACCATGATGTGTTTCAGGTTTCACTGACATTTTCAGCACTTGTGTCTGTTGCTTATTCGAAATCAGCTGTGGCTATCCCGAGTATAGGATGTATAGGATTTGCACCTTCCTCCCTTATAAAGCGACAAACGACCTTTTACGTCATCACACTTGCTCTTCATAGTATGTCAGTTTATTTTGTTTTCTAAAAATACAGCCTCTCAAATGCCCACACTGCAGCCACATTATTTTTGCTAACCTTCTACAGAGTAGGTAGGTACTTCATCAGAGACAGTGGAGGCCTAAGAAATGCTATAATGCAACGCAGAGCGGGTGTCGGTAAAGAAACCCCACTGACTACCTTGGTTTTACATGACGGAACATTGTATTTCTTCATTCTCTTCGGCAAGTCAAAATAATATGAATATTCACTTGCAGTATGTATTTACGATATTTAGGATCAACGCTTATCCCATTAGTGGCTTCAGCTCTCCAATTAAACAGATTTCTTATCTTTATAGATCCGCAAGTGTGATGGAAACTACTTATTCGTACCAACTTACATTTACCTCAGATGCTATATTGCAATTACATCAATGATGGTGAGTAATGCTAATTCAAAATTATAATGACATTTATGCTTCGAGTCAGGGCTCTAGATTAATACTGAAACTTCGACAAACGTACGACGCACAAATAAATGAGTGTGCGCCGGCTGTTTCTCGATCAATCTTCTTTGCGGGACGAAGTGGTACACACTCATCATTGGAACACTCAAGAGAATATTGTAGGAGAGGTGGTGTAAGATGAGGACAGGGTTCTCTGAAATTCAACCTGAGCAACAGGAATGTGGGATGTTTTAAGGGGAGATTCGAGGGTTGGTAGGAGGATATCACAAGAATATGAGCAATCATAGATGCATTACATTACGTAGTAAATTGGGCATCTTCAACTGGTAGCTATTTAGAAAGGATTTAACTTCTGTGGAATGTATCCGCAATTTTGAACTATGAATCACAACTAACTTAATTACTCTCTATGGTATCACGAAGTAACTTATGTAAGGCACTTGTAATCAATTGTAATAAATGTGCTACATAAGTAGTTTTTACTTATTGTTACCTTGTATAGTTGGTGCTGAGTAATCTTTAGATACGTCGAATCTCATATACTGACGTTCACAGCTATCGTGAGGTATCTCATAGCACCCCACGCTATGTAGGTGTACGTAAGAGCATTGTGAGCGGCACGTCGGAGAGTATCAGGATGAACTAGTCGTTAGCTCTACGAGCAGCTCAGCACAGGGTATGTAGTATTATAATTGGTAGCTTAGAAAGACGAGGCTACCTCGTGGTATGCATTTATTGACGAATGTGGAACAGAACGCGCGAAGTTAAGGTGTCTTCTGATGTAGTTGTGAGATCGTTACTGTAACGCATATGCGTCGGGGTTAGCTTGAACCTGCAATACGAGCGGGTGGTACATATCCGAGAGCAACCATAATTCTAAACGTTCGTCAGTATCACCATAAGGAACAGAATATTCACGTTAAAGATTCGCAGCAAACTCCTTTAACATCCTTAAGCCCTCATCCTAATCTGCACTTGACTTATCCGCACAGGGAT
Source organism: Cyathus striatus (assembly GCA_025738555.1). Classification (NCBI taxonomy): domain Eukaryota; kingdom Fungi; phylum Basidiomycota; class Agaricomycetes; order Agaricales; family Nidulariaceae; genus Cyathus; species Cyathus striatus. Next base: position 200,442 of record JAOVFP010000003.1, read on the forward strand.
CTTCAAATCCTCCGACGAATTCCTCCTCAGCACATCCGCTGATCCACTAACACTCGCACCAGGGGACGTGTTCCGATTGATCATAGCGCAGTCTAACGACATAGACTGCAGGGACCCAAGCGACTTCGGCAGGCACCGAAACGATATTTCTCGTGTTAGGAAACGTAGGCATAGCGAGCATGGAGGATTGTGTACGTCAGTCTAAAAAATACCTTGCCGATCGTGTTGCGAGAACGTGAGTGCATGTCTGCCGAGTGTAGTTTGGATATGCGATATATGCATGCGGTAGGTATCCTGCAGCACCCGCAATTCTAAACAGTCCTCAGTACCACATCATCATTAAGAACACAACACTCGCGTTCGACGTTCACAGCTAACTCCTATACCACACCTAAATCCCTCCTCAGCCCAACCTGCACCCGACTGATCTTCAAATCCCCCGACGAATTCCTCTGAGCACCCACCGACCCACTAACACTTGCACCAGTGGATGTATCGTAATTGGTAGTCGCGGCCCTGGTGGAGAAAGCTAGGAGACCCAGGCACCTTCGGGTCTAACTCTCGGGGATTCTGTTGGGCAGCATATGCTTAGAGAGGACGGACGATTGACCATGTTCATCTCACTCGTAACCAGTCCCTACAGCCTCGCCAATTCCTTATCGAACACCATCCACATATCGCTCTCCATCTTCTTGATATTCTTCAACTGCTCCATCAGGTGGAACTAGTGCTGGTACCTGACAAACTTGGAATCGATGTATCATTTGCGGAGGTGGTCAGGGACGGAGAGGGATTCCAGGACGTCTTGGGGTTCTTGCTGCTACTGCGAAGTCGGCGACTTTGTCCGGCTTGTCGAAGACGTTTGAGGCGATCTGGTTCTGGTGTTCGTAGGGTTTATAGAGGCGAGGAGAGAAAGATCGTACCTGGTTGATGCCCCCGGAAGAGGGAGTCGAGCTGGATGTCCTTGAATACCAATTAACATGAAGGCGCTGGTGTATTGGTTGTCCTTGTTGTATGGCTGCGCTTTCAGATTTTCGATGTTCACGATTGAGATGATGAATTTGTGTAGGGACGAAGTGGGAGAGAAACCTGTGGTTTTCGTAAGTAAGGTGAAGAAAGAGAGAAAAGAGAGAAGAAGAGCTTACTCGTGGGTTCCTTGACCTTCATCCCTCCTTCCTCGGACTAAGGCGGGGGCGTAACAAGCGGTGTAGGAATCGCAGGTGGCTCAACGGTCTCCTCCCTGTCCAGATCTCGTCACCAGCCCTAACGAATTCCGTAATATGAATCCTCCAATGCGGGTACAAGACATCCGTGAGCCCTCCGCCATCCTCGCCTTCAGCGTTCTTGACTGCAAAGGCGCTCGTGATCTGAGCGAAGGGGTGGTGACGGTCGAGGTCAGTAATGATATCTGCGTTAAGACTCAGCGTTTGGATCTTTCAGGGGGAATGCGCCGATGTAGAGGAGTTGTTCTTGTTTTATCATTCCTTTGAGGGCTGGGACGAAAGCTTTGTAGAGGCCTGAGAAGAGGGCACAGCGGGCGATAGGGATGAGGGGGGTGCTTAGGGTTTGACTTTGGGTGTCTTGTAGGAGTTGGTTGAGGAAGAGGAGGAGGAAGAGGAGGGTGTAGAATCGTCCTTCACCCCAACCTCGCTTTCGTCGACACCTCCCTTCCCGTTTTCTCTGTTGCCCTCGTTCTCCGGTGCATTAGGCGTGCATCACATGTGATTCAGGAGGTTGTGAGCACGCGCAGGACTGTGTTGCGTAAGGATGTACCTAGCCCGGGAATGGGTATGTTGAAGAGGTTATAGCTTCACCTGCTGTCGTAGTTGAAACAAAGTTGAAGTACCGTTTCGTACCATAGGTAATCCTGTCCCTGACAGTGATAGCCTAGAGAATGAGGAGCGATAAAAAGGAGAAATGCAACACCCAGGGGAGAGGGTGGGGACAGGGGGATGGGGGCGGGAGGATGGAGACGGGCTGGTGGTAGACCGTAGGAGGAGGGACGTGGAGAGTCCCAGGGTTGTGCCAGTCGATCACTCAGTCAAAGCTTGGCGTTGACTGATAACTAGGTCAATATTTGTCCAATGTTTGTTGTCAGCTGTATACACGTAGTTAATGGGATGACTAATATGAGTGTGCATCACGATTTACGACGCAGCGAACACTTTACAGTATTTAGTCAAGTTACAGTAGGTTACAGCTAATTTAACTAAGCGTTACCTGAGTCAAGTTATATTAGCTAGTCATTAGCTGGCACAACACTGTGACTCAGCGCCTATCTTGCGCTCATCCTTGGGCGTTTGTTCGGCGTTCGCATCGTCGTCCTTAGACCTTACGCAAGATGTGAATGCAAATATGATAGTTACCTTTGGAGGTAAGGGTAGATATCTAATCTTTGATACATACTGTGCAATCAACCGACGCGAGGTTTCATTCCATTCCTTTTACCTCTCTCCTTCCCTTCGAGTCGCCCATATTATGATGCCTCATGGCGGGGATCATTTACCGTCCCCGAATAGGCTCCCTGTAGTTAGTGCTTAAAAAATGCCTTGAATATTGCTGTTACTGAAGGTGTGTCCTTTTGTAAGTACCTTACTGCAAGTTACTGGTATTAGATTCTTGAATCTTACAAGGATCGCTATCAGATTCGCAGGAGAAATGATTGTTTCCTTAGTAGTAATAACTACATGCAGCAGTGGTAACTTGTAAGCACGTACTAGTACTGCATCAGGAAGCCCGGACTTGGGTAACATCCTAAGGAAATTGGAGTCTCAGAGTGATAGTACATTTGATAAGTAAGAGATGATCAATTCAGGATACAGGTGCATTTTGCGTGTATTCCATGGGAAGCTTCGTCCGAAGTCATGTACTAGGTACAGACGTATGTTTTCCCCTGTTTCAAGATTTCACCGTTATTTATGTAGATGCATATAAAGATACACCAGGAATATTGAATAGACGGTTGACAGGTAAGCAACAGAAGTTGGGTCTCCTGAAGGCTAAGCAGTGCTAAGCTGTTAATACATATAGGCGCCTGTTGTATTCCGTATATATACGAGCCTTGGGGGACGCTTACAGTCCAATCAGCACAGCGATATGGATCTTAACGATGATGATTTAGTCAGCTTTATTCAAAACAATACAGCAGCAAATGCGGTATTTGGTACGCATAAACATTAACACGTTCTTCTTTGCTCTAACATTCAGTTCCAGTTGCTGTTATAACTTCTTTGGTATATGATATCATTTATAATTTCACTGAAGAAGTATTTTTTCTACTATCCCATCATAACGTTCCCTTATCAATATTGTTCAGGTCAAATACATATGGAGGTAAGATACTGTGAGCCAAAACTTATTGATGCCTACCGAACTCTACATTATACAGTGGCATGAAATGGTCACTCCCAAAGTTATTGTATATTATTGCTCGGTATTCCGGTCTATTTTATCTTTTGTCAGCGAGCTTTTTTCTATGTTGTATAATTTCTGAAATCAGCAGCATTGTTCTTTTAGGTGAGTTAAGTTAAACTATAAGTTGGCCACTGCAGCTAACATAAATTATAGCCTCCATACAAAGTAGATATGCAGAGGTTTCCCACCATGTACGTCATTTAAAATTATTTTTCGAACTTACTACAGCTACCCGTCAGATGTATGCATCAACACATTTCGGGTAATCATACATTTTAAGCTTTTTCGATAGATGCGCGTTGACCATGTGGTTCCATACATTGTAAGTGTACAAAATTCAAGTACTTACAGGATAGCTGTATTTTTTTTTTTTTAAAGTGGATCACAGGTCCCTGATGACTCAGTTGACCTGATATTTATGCTCCGTGTGTGTGCGCTGTATGGCAATAGCAAAAGAAGTACGCATTCATCCTCAGGTTATGACTTGCCAAACATTCATACTCACATCTAAACAGTCATTTTCTGTCTAACAGCTCTATTCATAGGTATGGAAAAAAATTGAGCAGAAGACATATTCACTCATCAAACATCGTGAATCCAGCAAAAATCACGGTGTGTTGATCATACAAGCCTAGTAATGAAAGAGTACTTACCATAACATGTTTCAGGTTTCATCGACATTTTCAGCACTTGTGTCCATTGCTTATTCGAAATCAGCCGTGGCTGTACCGAGTATAGGATGTGTAGGATTTGCACCTTCCTTCCTTATAAAACAACAAACGATCTCATACGGCTTCATACTTGCTCTTCAAAGTATGTCAGTTTATTTTTTTTTTCGAAAAAATGGCCTCTCAAATGTACATACTGTAGCTACTTTATTTTTGCTAACATTCTTCAGAGTAGGGAGGGAGTTCATCAGAGACAGCGGAGGCCTTAGAAATGCTATAATGAGGAGCAAAGTGGGGGTTGGTAAAGAAGCCCCACTGACTACCTTGGTTTTACATGACGGAACATTGTATTTCTTCATTCTCTTCGGTAAGTCAAAATATAATGAGTATTCACTTGCGATATATATTTACGATATATAGGATCAACACTTATCTTTTCCGTGGGAGAGGCTCTTCAGTTGAATACATTTCTTAACTTTCTAACTCCGCAAGTGTGATGTAAACTAGTACTTTTCCGTACCAACTTACATTTACCTCAGATGCTATATTGCAATTACGTCAATGATGGTGAGTAATGCTGATTCAACTTTATAATGAAATTTATGCTTCGGGTCAGGGCTCTAGATTAATACTGAAACTTCGACAAACGTACGACGCACAAATAAATGAGTGCGCGCCAGCTGTTTCTCGATCAATTTTCTTTGCGGGACGAAGTGGTACAGACTTACCGTTGGAATACACAAGAGAATATCGTAGAAGAGGCGATGTACGACGAGAATGAGGGTTCTCAGAAAGCCAACCTGAGCAACAGGAATGCGGGGTGTTTTGAGAGATTCGAGGGTTGGTAGGAGGATATCACAAGAATATGAAGAATCGTTGGTGCATTACATTACGTAATAAATTGGATTTCTTCAACTATTAGCTATTTAGAAAGGATTTAACTTTTACGGAATGTATTCGTAATTTTGAATTATGGATCACAACCAACTTAACTATGTCGTAGCACGCCATGCTATATAGGTGTACTTACGTAACTAGCATTGTGAGCGGCACATCAGAGTGTCATGATGAACAGGTAGTTAGCTCTACGAGCAGCTCAGCGCAGGGTATGCAGTACTGTAAATTGGTAGTGTAGAAAGGTATGCGACCTAATAGTGACGGTGTTGGGCCTGTTGCATTTTTGACGAATGTGGAACAGAACGCGCGGAGGTGAGGTGTCTTCTGATGTAATTATGAGATCGTTACTGTAACGCATATGCGTCGAGGTTAGCTTGAAACTACAATACGAGCGTGTGGTACGCATCCGAGAGCACCCGTAATTCTAAATGTTCGTCAGCACCGTAAGTATCACCATAAAGAACAAAACATTCACGTTAAAGATTCACAGAAAACTCCTTTAATATCCTTAAACCCTCATTTTAATCTGCCCCTAACTGATCCGCACAGGGATCTTCAAATCCTCCGACGAATTCCTCAGTACACTAGCCGATCCACTAGCACTCGCAACAGGGACACGTTCCTATTAATTATAGTGCGTTCTAACGACGTAGACTGCAGGGACCCAAGTGACTTCGGCACGCACTGGCACCATACTCATGTTGGGAAACGTAGGCTTAGCGAGCATGGACGATTGATTTGAGTAATTCCTCGTCGATAGTGTTGCGAGAACGTGAGTGCATGTCTGCCCAGAGTAGTTTGGATATGCGACATGTGCATGTGGTAGTTATCCTGCAGCACCCGCAATTCTAAACACTCCTCAGCGCCACATCATTATCAAGAACAAAACACTCACGTTTGACATTCTCGGCAAATTGCCTAACCACATCTAAATCCCTCGGCCCGGCCTGCGCCCGGTTGATTGTCGTCGCTTGATTCCTAGCCTGGGGTTGGGTTTGTGACCCGGCCTGCTGTCGTGGTTGAAGCGGGGTTGGGATACCAGTTTTATCCTATAGGTAATCCTGTCCTTCACTGTGGTAGCCTAGAGAATGAAGAGAGAGAAAGAGGAGAAAGCCACATCCCCCGTGTGGGTGAGGAGGAGGAGGAGGAGGAGGAGGAGGAGGAGGAGGAGGAGGAGGATGGAGACGGGAGATGGGAGACTGCGGGTTGGTATTATAGGACTCCCGAATATCTCTACTACACTTAGATGCCAATCTGGACAAAAAACGGGGCTACAGGCCCCGAAGCTTTGACGCAATCCGGACATTTTGGGGCTCCATAGGCCAACATTGTTTGATCACTGTCCGGACAAAACTTCCCCGGCAGGTGGCATTCCTATTACCAGTTTTTCCACGCTGTTGAAATGATTTCCATATCTATCTTTACCTGTATCTCTTATCATCTCCGAAAGCTCTCTTCAACCCTTTTTTCAAATAGATCTCAACAAGCATTGAACCGAAATTCAGGACTCAATACAGTGTTATGGTGTTCCTTGACACACCTGATGGAAACTAACAAATTATGAAATATGTACAGGATATTTTTTAAAACAAAGTTAATAAACATTGTTTAGAATATATTGGGACTGCAAATGCGAACTTTCGAGGTAGAATTATATGTGAAAACGTATATACGAAGCTGATGCTGAGGGGATCATTTTTCAGCCAAAAACACGACTTGACACAGTAATGTCACGGGTGTCACAACAGTTCACACCCGCGAGTTTGGGTGGGGTCAAGAGCGTGTGATGAATAAATGTCACACGCTGAAACCATTAAAGTTGCTACTTTATCACTATTTCAATTTTTATGATCGCGTTTCATTCCTAAGTGGGTTAAATATTTGGGGAAATGTCGGAAGTTGCTGTACGTAGTATATACATAAATTTTTGTAAGAATGTGCACCTGGCAGAAAACTCAACATTTTAGTTGGAAAACTGACAAGATGGGGTTTTTATCTAAAATTGTAGTAATCTTATCCTATATCCTCTTCCAGCTCATTTTATGCCTTCCAAAATATTCACCAACAATGATATATGTATGAGAAGATGTATACAAAATATGCAATACGACGAAATGGTGAGGCTAGAAGATGAAAGGAATCCAGGTGTGTCAAGGAGCGCTATAACACTGTATCAGGTAGTGTTAGATTCTTATCTCGTTTTTGTTCTTCGTTGGAGTATAATCGTTTACCTTTATTGTATCGTACAGCAAACTAGATTCAGTATCTGTGCACAGCAATTTATTCAATTACCCTGCCTCTTGAACAAGTTGTACCGTTGCACAGCTCAAACCGAACTCTCCTGTTAAGTTCATGATGTTTAGGGCTGTAATCGCGTACATAATTCTTGCGTAAGTAGTCCGCATGCTTCCGCTCTCACGGTCGTTCCCGCACGATTCAACAACCGTCGATCACGGGCGCGACGAAAAACCTCCATTGACGCTAAATTGGGTAAATAGTCAAGGTTTGTGTAAGGTGACTGGTTATTAAACATGGTCCTTTTGTAAGTGCCTTACTGGCATTCTATTTCCGAATCATACAAGCATCACTATTAGATTCGCAGGGGAAATGATTGTACAAAAACCTGAGTTGACCGAAAGTAGATACAACAGTTTAAGTAGGTAAAGAATGCGATATGTGTGAAAATTGTGAGTAAGTGACAGTAGGAATGAAATGTGTAACGGTAATGAAAAACATGAGTTTCGCATCGCAGCAGATTGCCTGCTCTACAGCACTGGCCTGGGGGTGAGGGCTGCATTGGTTGCCATTGGGTTGGTATGTATTTTTTACAGCACTTTGCATATCGATATAGACATTAAATTCTACTAGTGTATAGCTGAGTTGTACGGCCATCAATAGCGACTCGCAGCCAAACCACCGGAATTTAGTGGCTCCACTAGTTTCCATTGTGCTTGTTTGGCCTACAACTAAAGCTGTTATCCATTTTTGGGATGGTCTGGACAATCGCAAGGAGCTCAGCTATATGCTACCGAAATTGTAAGTCGATATCGATATGCAAATTCCATTATCTGGTGCCATGGATAACAAACATTTAACGTTATGAACATGATATTCGGACCTCAGTCCGATTTTCAGTACTTACTCAGAGAAAAATGGAGATAATTCAGCTAATGAAGACTAGCAAGTGTACCGCATGAATTGCAGCTTTATGTCTCGTAAAGTCGATTTCTGTACTCAAATCGCTATAATGCACACACTTCATGCACTCCTCAGGTCTTCTAGAAGCTGAATTTCGCAAAAATGAAAGAAAAAAAAGGCAATTTGTGAACTCAAACCCACTAATCCGGACAACAATCTAGGGCCTTGGCGTAAACACAGATGCTATCCGGACGAAATTCGCTAAAAATTAAAACCTAATCCGGACAAAAAATGTTTTGGACTGGGACGTAACTTTAGTAGGGATTTTCGGGGGTCCTGGGTTGGTGGTCGAAGTAGGGACGTGGAGAACCACTGTTGGGCCGTACGACGCGTGATGGACGTTGATTACATACCTGCTTGACTCAGCGCTAGTCCTTCCGTCTTTCGGCGTTTGCATTGTTGTCTTTTACTAAACCTTCAGCTTACTACTTTTCGTTAAAGTTCGTTCAAATTTCAAGTCAATGGATGGTACATTTGAAGCTCATAGGTATTTCTTGAGTCCAATTCACGTCTAAGGTTTACTAATGAAACTCTACTTGTTCCAGCTAAGATTTCTATAAAATACACTGAGGAGGAGGAAATTGGCTTAGCGATATCCTCAACACAAAGAAACGTTGCGAGTCGATGGACGTCCGTCCATCCACCAGTTCCAGTGAGGCTCGATGAGAATTGAAACGAGGGATTCTTTAGTACTAATAAGTACCTGCGATGGTGGTAACTTGTAAGTACGTACTACTGCATCAGAAAGCTCGGACCTAGGTACATCGCATGGAAAGAGTGTTTGAGCTGTAGTACATTAACAATGACAATGAAAGCCCGAGAGATTTAAATCAGTCTGGCAGAAGTTATGCGAGAGTTAATGTCAGATATGTGGGGAGAACCCGGGGGAGATCTACCCTGAATCCACGTCAAGCCAATATCCAGTATAGGGAAAATATACCGAGAAAAGATTAGAGAACATGGTAAGTGAAGATGATCGATCCAGGACACACGTGCATTTTGCGTCCATTCCATGGGAAGCTTCGTCCTTAGTCGGCTGTGTCTCATGAACGCATAGCACTAAACTAATAATGCATATAGGCGCCTTTTGTACTCCATATATATATGAACCTTGGGAGATGCATACAGTCTATCAGAAGAGCGATATGAATCTTAACAATGGTGATTTGGTCAGCTTTATACAAAACAATACAGCAGTAAATGCTGTGTTTGGTGCGCTTAAACATTAACACGTTTTTCTTCGTTCTAACATTCACTTCCAGTTGCTGCTATAACGTCTTTGGTATATGATATCATATATAATTTTACTGATGAAGTATTTTCATACTATCCTGGCACCATTATGTTCACTTATCGATATTCTTCAGGTCAAATACATATGGAGGTAAGATATTATGAACCAAAATTATTGATGCCTACCGAACTCTACATTATACAGTGGCATGAAATGGTCACTCCCCATACTATTGTACATTATTGCTCGGTATTCCGGTCTACTTTACCTATTGTCAGCGAACTTTTTCCATGTTTATATATTTTCTGAAAATCAACAGCATCGTTCTTTTAGGTGAATTCAGTTAAACTGTAAGTTGGCCACTGACAGTTAACATAAATTTTAGCTCCCATCCAAAATAGATATGCAGAAGTTTCCCACCATGTACGTACGTCATCTAAAATTATTTATTCGAACTTATTACAGCTACCTGCCAGATGTACGCATCAACATGTTTAGTGCAATCACACAGTCTAAGATATTTCGATAGATGCTCATCTTCTATGTGGTTCCATACATTGTAAGTATACGAAATTCAGGTACTTAGAGAAGAGTTATATGATTTTTCTTTTAAAGTGGAGCACATGTACCTCCTGGTTCAGTTGACCTAATATTTATACTCCGTGTATGTGCACTGTATGGCAATAGAAAAAGAGGTATGCATTTATCCACAGGTTATTACTTGTCAAACATTTATACTCACATCTAAATAGTTATTTTCTGTCTAACAGTTCTATTCATAGGTACGTAAAAATATTGTGCAGAAGACATATTCACTCATCAAGCACCGTGGATCCAGCACAAACCACGGTGTGTTGACCATAGAAGTCTATAAATGAAAGAGTACTTACAATGACGTGTTTCAGGTTTCATTGACATTTTCGGCACTTGTGTCCATTGATTATTCGAAATCAGCCATGGCTGTCCAGAGTATAGGATGTGTAGCATTTACACATATACCTCACTTCCTTACAAAGCAACAAACGGCCTGTTACGGCCTCTCACTTGCTCTTCAAAGTATGTCAGTTTATTTTTTTTTGCCGAAGAATAGCCTCTGAAACATACTTACTATAGCTACTTTATTTTTTCTAACCTTCTTCAGAGTAGGGAGGGACTTCGTCAGAGACAGTGGAGGTCTTCGAAATGCTATAATGGGAAATAAATCGGGTGTCAGTAATGAAACCCCACTGACTGCCTTGGTTTTACATGACGGAACATTGTATTTCTTCATTCTCTTCGGTAAGTCAAAATACATTCATTTGTGGTATATATTTATGATATTTAGGATCAACACTTATTTCATCAGTGGGTTCGGCTCTTCAGTTGAATACACTCCTTAGCTTTATAAATCCGCAAGTCTGATGAAAACTACTTATTCGTACCAACTAACATTTACTTCAGATGCTATATTGTAATTACAGCAATGATGGTGAGTAATGCTAATTCAACTTTATAATGACATTTATGCTTTGAGTCAGGGCTCTAGATTAATACTGAAACTTCGACAAATGTATGACACACAAATAAATGAATGCACACCGGCTGTGTCTCGATCAATTTTCTTTGCAGAACCAAGTGGTACAGACTCATTGTTGGAAGTCTCAAGAGAATATTGTAGAAGAGGTGGTGTGCAATGAGAATTCGGAGGGTTCTTGGAAAGGCAACTTGAGCAACAGGAATATTAAGTTGTTTTAAGGAGAGATATTAGAGGTTGGTAGGAGGATATCATGAGGAGATGAGTGCTTATAGGTATATTATGTAGTAAACTGGGCTTCTAGTAGCTAATTAGAGTGGAGTTAACTGATGTGAAATGTATTCATAATGGACTGTGGATGACAATCAACTTATCCCTCTGGTTACCAGTATCACTACATCTATGAAAGTCCTACTTGATTTTGATATATTTAGTGTTGGAGCATACAAACGTTCACATGTCCCGACTCTAATTTATTTTTCAATGTATCTTGCTCGTGATCCTCAGGTTTATATTCACTCAGCAAGTCATCTCCATCATTCACAAGCAACATACAGGTAATTTGTACAAGTATATCCTTCCTGCTCTGCACAACAGCTAATTATGCTCCACACTTAATTGCTATGTATGGAGATCACGAAGTAAAGGGCACTTGTAATAGGTATACTATGTAAGTAATTTTTACTTACTGTTACCTAATGACACTCTTGGTTTTCTTCATCTAGTTGGGGGCCTCGTTACTGAGTTTACTAACAAGAGGGTAGAGATGTCTTCGCCAAGTTTACACCACGCTATATGTATAAATGAGAATGATAGTTCATATAGTAAGACACTCTATAGGGTAGTGTCGGCGAAACATGTCACCACAGGCAGTTTTACATGAAAATAACAATACAAGAGCTATTAAGTCAAGTGAGGTAGAACAGTTAAGGCGCCAGTAAAGGGGTAAGCAGCGATACGGAAATAAGGGGCTAAATAATAACCACTGAATCAGACTGAGGTGGGATTGTCGTCACGAGCTAGTTCTGCGAAGTCAAGATCTGTAGCACACAAGATATAAACACTAGAATGCGTTAGCCAGTGAATTATAACAGCAGATTGGAGGACCGCGAGAACCCTAGCAACTTGGAAGCGCATTGCGAATGGCACTGCAGGAAGCATCAGGACGAACCGGTAGTTAGCTCTAGGAGCAACTCAGAACAGGATATGCGATGCAGTGGATAGTGTACAAAACGAGGCTAGCTCCCGATATACAACTTAATAGCGATGGTTGCGGGACCGGCGTTGGACTTGTTGCATTTCTTGATGAACGTGGAACAGGACGCGTTTCTGCTGATGCTGTTGTGAGGGTTAACGCATGTATACACCATCCCTAAACCTTCATCGCAAGTTGCACCTGACTAATGCACTCAGGGATCTTCAAATCCTCCCCCTGTGCTGATCCAAATCCTCACTGAGGATCGAGGATCATCGATTGATCGTGGCGCTAACGTAGTGCAGTCTAACGATATAGACTGCGGGGACCCAAGCGATTTCGGCACCGACATCATACTCGAGGACAAAGGACTCTTCTCGTTGGGCAACTTGAATGTAGGTGTAGCAAGCATAGGACATTGAGTACGCCAGCCTATGCAATTCCTCGTCGATCCTGTTGTGCTAGCTTTAACGATGTGTTGAGATTGTTGCGAGAGCGTGAGTGCATATGTGCCGAGAACGGACTGGATCTGCGACATGAATGTGTGGTACATATCCTACAGAACCCGCAATTCTCAACCGTCTTCAGTGCCACATCATCATTAAGAACAGAACACTCACGTTCGACATTCTCGGCTAACTCCCATACCACACCTAAATCCCTCCCCAGCTCAACCAGCACCGGTAGTCATGGCCCTAGCGGAGCAGGCTAGGAGACCTTAGCAATTTCGAGTCTGACTCTCAGGGACACAAGGCTCGTTGTGTTGGGCAACATATGCGTAGCATATTGCTCATAGCCAGCTTCAGCCCCTGCAGCCTCACCAATTCCTCATCGAACACCATCCAAATATCGCTCTCCATCTCCTTGATATTCTTTAACTGCTCCATCGGGTAGAGCTCGTGCTGGCGCCTGACGATCTTGGAATCGACGTATCATTTGCGAAGGTGGTCGGGGACGGAGACGGATTCTAGGACGTCCTGGAGTTCTTGTTGCTGCTGCGGAGTCGGCGACTTTGTCCGGTTCATCGAAGATGTTTGAGGCGATCTGGTTCTGGTGTTGGTAGGGTCGATGGAGACGAGGAGAGAAAGAACATACCTGGTTGGTGACCCCAGAAGAGGGGGTCGAGCTGGATGTCCTTGAATACTGATTGACATGGAGGCGCGGATGTATTGGTTGTCCTTGTTGTACGGCTGCGCTGTCAGATATTCGATGTTCACGATTGAGATGGTGAACTTGTGTAGGAACGAAGTGGGAGAGAAAGCTGTGGTTTTCGTAAGTAAGGTGAAAAAAGAGAGAAAAAGAGAGAAAAAGAGCGTACTCATGGGTTCCTTGACCTTTTCTCTTCTTCCTCAGTCTCAGCCGGGGGTATAACGGGTGGCGTAGGAATTGCAAGTGGCTCGACAGTCTCCTCCCTGTCCATTCCCATCTCGTCATCAGCATTAACGAGCTCCTTGATGTGAATCCTCGTAGCGGGTACAAGACAGCCGTGATACCTTCCCCTTCCTCGCCGTCAGTGTTCTTGGCTGCAAAGGCGCTCGTGAGCTAAGTGAAAATGCCAACGGGGTGGTCATGGTCAAGGTCGGTGATGATGTCTGCGTTAGCGTTGGAATCTTTGAAGAGGAAGGCGCCGAGATAGAGTTGGCTTTGTTTCATCATTCCTTTGAAGGCTGGGACGACGGCTTTGTAGAAGCTTGAGAAGAAGAGACAGTGGGCGATAGGGAGGGTGAGGACTTGCGGATACAAAGGGGTTATGAGGGCGGTGGGGGTGAGCCTGAGGGGGGGCATATGTTTTGCCTTTGGGTGTCTCGGAGGAGTTGAATGAGGAGGGAGTGGATTCATCCGAGTCTCTCATTCTAACCTCGCCTTTGTCGACGTCTTTCTTCCTGTTTTCGCTGTCACTCTAATTCTACAGCGCATTAGGCATGCATCATGTGCAAGGCGGGAGGTTGTGAGGCCGCGCAGGGCTGTGCGTTTCCTGGGAATGGACATCTTGAAAAGGTTAACCTAGACCTGCCAGTGTCGTGGTCGAAGTGCCTGTATCGCCCCATAGGTGAGCCTATCCATCAAGCTGTGGTAGCCTAGAAAGAGAAGAGAGAGAGAGGAGAAAACGACACCCTCACGAAGACAACGATGGGGAGGAGGATCAACACGGAAAGCGAGAGATGCGTTGGTGGTCAGAGGATCAACACGGAGAACTACTGTTCGGCCATACGACGCGTGATGGACATCGATTACAAAGCAGGACGGCTATGCCTACTAGATCTATCAGCCGCTGAATCATCAGCGCTAGTCCTTCCGTCCTTAGTGTAGAAAATGAACTCCCTAAGTTTGTCTAGACACACGTAGAGTAAGTAAAAGTATATCTCAGTGTGTAATGTAATACAACGACTGAGGTGCTAGTACGTATGAGTGAGTCTATATATACTATCTACAGCTACTACTTTGGCTATACATAAAAGGCAAAGGGGAAGAGAATGAGGAGAGAATCAAAAGGGTCAAAAAGGTCAATGCGACGACGCACACTTACGGTGCATGCACCAAAGCACGCATCAAAGTGACATCAAAGCGCGTACCAATGGAACGTCAAAGTGCTTAATGTCAACACTCCTCCTCACCGTAAGTGTGCTCCTCTTCGCATGGAATCCTATTCGTTTATGACGTCTGGGGGAAACTGAGGCCGAGGAAGTTACGAAGGCGGAGGAACTGAGGTCCGGGGAGGGGTTTAGTAAATATGTCGGAGATGTTATCTTTTGAAGGAACATATGACAGTGCAAGGGATTGGTCTTGGACGCGTTCACGGAGAAAATGGTATTTTATGTCGACATGTTTCATCCTGGAGTGTAGTAGCGGGTCTTCAGATACAGTAATTGCCGCTCGATTATCGCAGAGTAGTTGTGTAGGTGAAGTGATGGGGCGACCGATTTCGGCGAATAGGAAACGGAGCCATGTTGATTCCTTTGCTGCTTCAAAGGCGGCGATATATTCTGCTTCACATGACGATCCTGCGACGATCTTTTGTTTTCTTGAGCTCCAAGAGATTAACCCTGAGCCAAGAGTAAAGCCATAGCCACCAACACTTCTGCGCGTGTCAAGGCAGTTAGCCCAGTCAGTATCTGTGAAGCCTGTGGGGGTAATAGGGTTAGATCCTCCTAATACGAGTTGTAGGTTGCGTGTGCCTTTGAGGTATCTGACTACACGGAGTGCGGCATTCCAGTGAGCATATGAATAGGGGCCTACAGATTTTGACGTTGCCCTAGATTTGACGTTGCCGATTTAATTTTGGCGTTGCAGTGGCGTTGCTTGCTGAGGTCTTGTGTTCGAGTCCTGATTGTGTACATGGTTTTTTTCATTTGTACACAACAATTCTACTCTAGACAACTTGTAGATTAGTAAATACATGATATATAGAAATAAAAGTAAAGATTTGGTAGAGATAAATGCACTCTACTCGTGTTTATACTAGTTGTAGAAATTGCTGGAAATAAGATTTTGACGTTGCCTGGCGTTGCCATTTGAGAATTGATGTTGCCAATCTGAGATTTGACGTTGCTGGCGTTGCCGGACGTTGCCTGGCATTGCTTAATGTTGCTGTGACATTGCCAGTTTGAACTTTTTTGTTAGAAGTGACGTTGCCCGGCGTTGCTTGACATTGCCTTCGACGTTGTTGGAGGTTTATTGTTTCCCACGCCCTCCGCTCCGCCTTTGTTTATATTTGTACACAGTGTTGATCACATCCATCACACCCTTCCTCATTGCCACGGCAACACACCAAACTTCCTTGTCATCATGCTCAACAGTGAGCAAGTATTTTCTTAATTTATAACTCAATTCTTCATCATTTTCTTCGATTATTTTTGCATTATCTAATATATATTATGATAAATCTACTATACAATATTTCACCATGTAATGAAAGGGATAAAGCTATTAAACATGTGAATTAGAGACAACATTTAAATAATCTTCTACTGTCATATGTTCCATTCTTTGTGAATTATTTGATAATATGTTATATTATAAATAGAAGACTGTGTGTTTGATTAAGGGAAATGTAATAAATGTGTAAAAAGTGAGAGCAGAGGCATGGGAAACAATGAGTGGGAGGCGGGCCATGGTGATATGCATGTGATAATCCAAAGGGAAGGGCAGGAGACAATGATTAGTAGCCAGAATTGATTGGTGAGGGGTGTGGGAATAAATTGATCACAGGCACTTTGCTGCACTGGCATTGCCTGTGAGGCAACATAAAAATACGGGCAACATCAAAAACTAGTAGCCCTATGAATAGCAGTCCAGGAACTGTGAGAGATGTTGAACAGCATATGAGATATCGGGATGGGTGCCGATAGCTAGGTAAATGAGATGCCCAATGAGAGAGCAATAGGGGAGTTTAGATAGTTGTGCAATGTCAATTTGGGTAAATTTAGATTTGTCAGGGCAACGTAGTTTGAGCCCTGATTCCATTGGGAGGTTTATGGGGTTGGCATTGAATTGTCCAAACTGGGATATGATTTTATCTATGAGTTGGGTTTGGGATAGATGAACAGTATGGTTAGTGCGATTCCAAGAAACCCTGAGGCCTACAATGTGTTTAACATCACCCAGATCGGATATGACCCAGGCTTCTCTTAGTTGGTCTTTGAATCTTTCATTTTCTTTGCGTGTGTTAGCTATAGATGTGAAATCATCGACATGAATGGCAGTGATAATGGTATTACCATTTTCCTTGCGATAGTATAGGCATGATTCTGATCCTAGACATGTAAATCCCAAATGAAGCATCTTCTTGTTCATTGTCTGATTCCATACTTGTCCTGCTTGCCTCATGCCATATAGCCCTCTGATGATATTCCAGACCCAGTCCTCTTTGCCTGGCTCCTCGAATCCTTTGGGTTGTTGCATATACACTTGCTCCTCCTCAGGTAAAAGACCATACAGAAAGGCAGTCTTGATGTCCATTTGTTGGGCATCCCATCCAAGGACAGCTGTGATGTGTAATAGAATCTGAATTGATTCCATGCGAACTGTCAGTGAGGAGGTTTTAGTGAAATCTCAACCATAGATTTGTTCGAAACCCTTGAAAACTACTCAGACTTTGTGTCATATTATTTCGCCATTCTCATTAGTTTTTGTCTTGAAAACTGGCTTGCCTTTGTATATCTTGGTGTCAGTAGGAACAGCAGATCTCAGTACCAATTTATATACTCCCATGTCTTTCAGGCCCTTTAGTTCATCATGGTATGCCTTCTCCCAGTCTGATGAATGTATCGATGATTTTGCCTCTTCCCATGTATTTGGATCATCATCTGAGGGAATCAAAGTTGGGTCAAAACTGAGGGATTCCACTAGTGCATTGAAGGCGGTGTATAGGTCTTCTGCTGCTAAGTTGGCTGAGTCTTGACTAATGTGTAGAGACTCAAGTACTTGTGCTAGATCTTCGATTGCTGCATTGTCTAGTTGTTGTGAGTTGTTACATTGGTGATCCATCATGACATCTTGTGCCATTTTCTTGAGTTCGCACCTTTCCTGTCATACTTGTTGAACTCTAATCTTGCTTTGTCAAACATCTTCCATGGCTTGTTCAAGGTGTGAAGGTTGTGGTGGGGCATTAGACTTGGTTGCCAAATGAGATGACTTACATGTTGTTGTTTGATCTTCAGGTCCAGGGACTGTTGATGCATTGTTGGGATCATCAGGTAATGGTGCAGGAGCTGGGACTATATTTGGGACATGAGGTGAATGAATGGTGTCAGGGTTTTGAGGCTCGGAGATGATGGAGTTGGGAATTTGGTCATCACCATTGAAATCATAGAGAGATTCAGGTTCACTAGTAGCTTGGGTCATTATGTCTTGAATTGAGTCTCCAGAGTTTTCTAGGGTGGTTTCTATTTTCTGATTGGTGTCGACAGTAGGTAGATATCCTTCATGTGATTCAATAAAGTGGACATGATATGAACTAATGACTCAGTGCGATAAGTGCTCAACAACCTATTTCGCACATGTATGAGTAGTTTGGTTTGCGACGGTGCCATGCTTCCCAAGGAGTGATGCCATTCAGAGACTGTGTGATTGTCTTATTGCTAAGATGATTAGCTGTCAGGTAAATTCATCCCAGAGAAAAGTTGGGCATTTGGCATATATTCACATAGACAATGCTTTTGTCATTAAAGTATGGTGGAGTCGTTCAATGCGGCCAGCATGTGATGAGGTGTAGGGTGCTGTAAATTCATGTTGTGTACCTCTCAATGCTAGCCAGTCTTTCATTTTGTTGGATTTGAGTTCTCTGTTGTCTGTTCTAAAGATAAGTACCTTTTCGCCCGTCTCCAACTCTTGTGCTTTCTGCCAAGCTATGAGCTGGTCATATGCATTCAATTTATGCACTAGTGGAATAGACCATGCCATACTTGTAAAGTCATCAACTATATTCATAACATAGAAATTTCCTGTTCTAGACTGTACTGCGCTAGGACCCATTAAATCCACCCACACCTTTTCTAGTCTCTTAGTAGCTCTATGCCCTTTTCCTTCCTGCCATTTCTTGGGTACTGGTGTCCGTGTCTGTTTCCCAAGGATACAGGCATCACATTTTGGTGGAATGGCAGGGAATTTGGAGGGCATACCTTTAACTAGATTATTGTGAGCCATATGTTGGACTGCTTGGTAGTTAGCATGTCCAAGTCGTTGGTGCCAGGTGTCGAGATCAGGAGTGACTGTAGCAGGATAGGTTGCATGTTGTACACAGAGGGATGGTGCTTGTATAGTGTAGAGTCCTTGGATAGGATTGAGAGGGCCGAAAGCAACAACACTACAAGTTGTCTTGTTCCTGAGATAACAGCTGACATCGTCGAATTCAGAGACAAGGTTGTTTTCATGAGCAATCTGGCTAATGGATATTAGTCTAACCATGGATTGTGGGATATATAACACATCATGTAATGTGATAGTGGCTCTGCGTGCTATAGTTAGCTTGATATCTCCTACTGCTGTGGCGAGTGTACTGGAACCTCCAAGGCCCTTGACATAATGTGGTGGAATAGATTTGAGATTGACAAAATCTGTTTGTTCAGGGCTGATATGAATGCTTGCACTGCTGTCTAGTAGGAATGGGGTGGCATTAATATCTACTGGAGAAGAATGTTTAGGCTGATTGGAAGGTAGTGAAGTGAATGCTGAAACATTAGTAGGTTTGGTGTTGGTATTCCAGTCAACAGATGCTCTAGGCTCCTCCTCAACACCAATTGCAACCCACGAGTGGAAGTCATCATCATCACTAAGGTTTTCCATAGAAATAGATGAAGCAGGGGTGGATGCAAGTCCTGCAAATTCAGCAGGTGGAGTGGGTTCGGTGCTGGGGGTTGCTTGTAATGTGTCGACAAGATAAACACAGCCATCTGAGCCAGTGAGTGAGAGTTTCCCTGGGGAAGCTTTCTTACCGCCTAATGTAGGGAAGCCCCTATCTTTCGCTCATTGTGCCTTAGATTCATTGATAGTTTTTCCAGCCATGCCACCACCAGGAAGAACACAGTATTTCGCTTCATGGGTTGTATGCTTACAATTAGAGCACTGACACATGGGGTGATGTTGTTGTTGTTGAGAGATAAAAGCAGCAGGAGGGTTGGATGTATTCTGGTTAGAAGACTGGTGGTCCAAAGTCAAGGAGCTGTTGTTCCTGTGTGAGGTATCAACAAAGATGGATCATGCTGTAGGGAGATGATTCGGTAGACTTGTCCATGTCGTTGACAATCATCAAGCACATGTGTGGGTAGGCAGTGTTGAGAATGACAAGAAAAACAACACACTTAAAAGAGTCTTCTGTGAGTGTACCCATCTTCCAAGCCTTTGTGATGAGGTCATCCATTGATTCCAGTACTGGAATCACCAGTCCACCTTGCTTGACACGTAGGGAGAGTGCATCCAGGATGAATTGTGCTTGAATATAGGGGCCAGATTGTGTGTGTCTTGTCATAAGTGCATCCCAGACTTCCTTTGAGGTGTGGTTAAGATTCAGAAACTTCTGCTCTGATTCATCCAGAGATGCACCAATAAGAGCAGCTGTAGTGGCATCATTATCATCCCAGTTATGTCTGGCATGGGTTTCAGTTTCTCCTGGATGAGGAATAGAGCCTTTGATGTAGTGCTGTACACAATTAGATTTGAAGCACATAGTCATTTGGTATGCCCATGTAGCATAGTTGCTTTGTTCGAGTGACAGCTTGGGGCCATTGTATTGATTCATAATAAGGACAGATGAGACTGATGGAGTTGCACCATCAGTGGAGAGAGTAATGATGGGTTTAGGTTCAGTGCCGGGAGGGGTAGGACTGGCAATTGTCATGTTGATTGGGAGCATTGTGTGTTGGGGGGTAAATGGTTTGTTTGAGTGGCCTGCCTGAGTATGTTATAGTGGCAGGAAATTTGGATGCATGGACCTGTGTGGACCAAGCGCAGACACAACAAAAAAGATTGCAAAAATGTGAGATGAGTATCCAATGTGTATCAGTGGATTGAAATGTAGGGTCACGCGACTGTAAAGTATGGGGGGAATTCAGATCTATCGCCTAATTTGGCAATAGGCCCATAACCTGTAGAAAATGAACTCCCTAAGTTTGTCTAGACACACATAGAGTAAGTAAAAGTATATCTCAGTGTGTAATGTAATACAACAACTTTACCTAGACACACATAGAGTAAGTAAAAGTATATCTACACAAAGGCATAAGTAATCAAGTCAAGATAAAAAGGAATAAAAGAGTTCTCACCTCAGTGTGTAATGTAATACAACAACTGAGGTGCTAGTACATATGAGTGAGTCTATATATACTATCTACAGCTACTACTTTGGCTATACATAAAAGGCAAAGGGGAAGAGAATGAGGAGAGAATCAAAAGGGTCAAAAAGGTCAATGCAACGATGCACACTTATGATGCATGCACCAAAGCACGCATCAAAGTGACATCAAAGCGTGTACCAATGGAACATCAAAGTGCTTAATGTCAACACTTAGGTGTTCACATCATCATCCCTTACCAACCCCCAGCTTACTATATTGAATGCTTGGAACTTCTGTTCAAGGGGCTGCATGAGGTGTGACAAAAATTGTAACTGTTCATGGGAATTTATGTGAGTGAAGCGAGCCACCTGAAATTCAACCTTAACCTCAATTTTTTGTTCTACCTCTGTTCAAACAGCTCTGTGACATGTGACAAACAGGACATCTGTTCCTGTTCATGGCCCCATGTGACATGTCACTAGTTCACTGAACACATGGTCATATTGGTATAGTATTAGCATATTTCATAGAAAACTTAGCTGGAACAAGTAGAGTTTTATTGGTAGATCTTAGATGTGAATTGGACTCAAGAAATACCTGTGCCCTTTAGATATACTAGCCATTGACTTACAGCCGTTTGCTGAATGATGTAGCACCCAGGTTGACAGCACACATAGACTGAGTTGGTTGGCTCATCCATCTGAGCCCAGGGATATTGCTGCCTCAGCAACTATTCCTCAAGAAGCATATGATGTCTGTGGTTGCCCCAGTGCCAGTTTTATTCTTAGCCCATCACCAAGTAAACTGTATGTGTTCTGTAGAATATACTATTGTCTTGTCAATGAATTTATAAGTGGAGAATGCAAGCAGAGAGAAGATATTAAAGGGTAGCTAATTGTTAACTGAATATGTGATTCCCCTCTTTACATGTAGCCTATGGTGCCTAAACCACCCTTTTGCCTTCACAGATGTAACCTTAAATATAACGTCCCATATCATTGCATACGCATTCGCAGTATACTCCCCTGTGACTTTGCTGAGAACATAGTCTGTAATTGAAACAAAGCCATACTTTGAGTCTTGACACAAGAAAATGCCTCTTCAATTGGGCAAGTATGAGTACGCAGGGACAAATTCAAGTTTTAGGAAGGGTTGAATTGTATTTATAATAGCCTGCAAGTGCACCTTTCTTTTATCATTTCACACTGGTTTGCAGACTTTCAGATCTGCATGTTATTAATGATAACTACTGAGTTGCACAGTGGGAAATGACTCATTTGTTCCAGTAGGCCTTGGATAAAGCGCAAGAATCTCCCAGCAATGACCGAGGATTTGAAAATGTTGAGATATTACCCAATGCCATCAAGGGAAAGAGCATGTATCATTGAGTTCCTACAGGAATGTAAGTTGCTCAGATCATAATGAAAAATATACAGACAATTTACCACTGTCCATGCACGAAAAATTGTGGTTAGACACTCTCTGTCCATTCAAAGCCCATCCACTCTCTCAATGCACAGAATAACCTTTTCACGTGGCTTACATTGACAAAGAATGCATTCAGACAATTATGTTCTTGATATTGCAAGAGCTGAAGTGTTGGATTCCAGCATGAAGGTAGAATGTAGTGGGTATGAAGACAGAGCTACAAGTTAGCGTTAAGCAGGTGGAGTGGTCCAGTGGAGTGGACTAGTTAGAGGCGTAACCAGTTGGTTGGCTATGGACTCTGCAGTGCTAAGCTGATCAATTCAGCTATGTGTGCTGTCAACCTGGGTGCTACATCATTCAGCAAACAACTGTAAGTCAATGGCTAGTATATCTAAAGAGTGGTGTTAGCCATTCTGATACTTTTTTGCCCTGAAAAAAAGATTGCCACAATACTTTTTCCAGGGCAAAATGATTGTGCTTTTTTGTATGGGGAATATTGAATAACAATCATATGCAATCATTTGCATATAATGACTGATTAGTGGGCTCTATTGATACAACAGTCTCTGGACAATCAAAGACAATCAATTGGGAATGTAAGAAGACAATCATTAGCAATCATTTGTATATAATGACTGATTAATGGACTATATTAATACAGTAGTTTTTGGACATTCAAATGCAATCATTTGAGAATGTAGGGGGACAATCATTGGCAATCATTTGTATATATTAACTGATTAATGGGCTATATTAATACAATAGTTTCTGGACATTCAACATGCTTTGCATTTGTCATGTACTTCATGTGCATCACATTTGTCACACATATTCCCGCGCCTCATATTTTTCCCACGCATCACATTTGTCACGTTATTCACGCACGTCACGTTCGTCACACATATTCCCACGCTTCGCATTTGTCACATATATTCCCGCGCTTCGTGTTTGTCACATACTTCCTGCGTGTCACATATGTCACATATATTCCCACGCTTCACATCTGTCATATATTTCCTGCGCGTCACGTTCGTCACAGATATTCCCACGCATCACATTTGTCACATTCTTCCCGCGCATCATGTCTGTCACACATATTCTCACACATCAATTCATCATACATTTCCCACACACCACATATGTGACAATTTTCACGCACATTACATGTGTCACAATTCTCCCACACTATGCATATATCACACTTGTCACACTTTAGCGTGTTTGTCATGCTTTAGTGTGTTTATCATGTTCTTTATGAGCATTATACTCTTATGCATGTCACACATCTCACATCTATTTGTCACGCATTTCACACTCGTCACGCGTATCACGTCTCTCAGGCGCGTCACGCTGTGACGATCTGCATGCATGTCACACTTTTCACATATGTTACATATAAATGCATTATGTGTTTTTCATGCATGTCACATTTTTGAAGTGCATTGCAACTTTTTCACAAATATCATGCTTTCCAATCACATCAGATTTTCTGTCTCTACTGCTAATCAAGTTGTCATGAGAGTGGAGTAAGTATTTAACAGTATAGAGTGAATTATACATGCAGAGGAAACAATATGTACTTGTAGAATTGGAGATTGTAAGATGGAAAATAACAATTAGAAAGTTACAGAAGTGTGGTGGTAATAAGAAACTAGAATGAAAAATGTAGAGTGTATATGTAGTTGAAGTCTTACTCCCACTGACAGAGCATAAATTTTGGAAATGGAATGATATAATATTTAATAATCAGGACTAGAGATGTAATTAAATGAAAAAGTAAAAACTATAATGGTTAGTCTGGATATGAGAGATGATGAAATCATTATGATAGAAATGAATATTTTGGAAATATTTAACAACTGAACAGAAAAGGACATATACTGAAAGAATGACATATAAATAACAAATCTGAAAGAATAGTGAGTATATGTGATTCCACATCACATTAAACTCACATGTCTCAGTCATTAAATGATTATGATTCTTGCATTAACCATTGGTTATTCTTATATCTTCAACACACATTATTAAGTCACATATATGCTTACTCTATATGATTACATGACACTTCTACACTGTCATGTGTTACACATCTCTAATTTATGTTATATAGTTCTTTTAGTATTAGTATCCATTCATACATATGAAACCCCCCTCCTGTACTTCTCTTCACTTTCTTGCTCAGTGGTCATTAGTTGCTTTTCTATTCTTTAGTTTGGTGTCAACCATATCATCACCTTCTTTTCTTCTTGTTCTTTTTCAGAAAGACTACTTTGTCTTTTCTCCTTTCTTGCCTAAGAACAACTTACTACCATTTTTCTAAAGTTATATGCAGTATTGTCATACAGGGTCTGAATCAATGACTGACTTGTCAATGGAAGAGGCTGAATTACACTGCTAAGTAATGAGATATGGGTTAAATGTGGCATCACTAAGTGCTCTAATTCCTTGCATATGAAAGGTACAGAACATATTTCATTATAAACCTGTTGGAACCCCATCAACATGTCACAATCATGATACACATGCAAGTATGATGTGCTTGAAATGTATTATACATCTCAAAGATGTGACATAAGTAACACTTATGAAGTGTGTGAAAGCATGATGAAAGCCTCAAAGATATGATGAATATGATGCATGTGTAACTCATGAGAAACAGATGTAACTTATGTGATACATGATGTGCATACAAAGTATGACAAATGCACTGTGATGAGCATGAAAAGTGTGACAAATAGATGCAAGATGTGTGACATTCATAAGAGCATAATGCTTATAAAGAATGTGACAAACATGATGCATGACACACATGAAAGCATGACAAATGCGCTAAAGCATGACAAATGTGCTAAAGCATGACAAGTGTGATATATGCATAGTGTGAGAGAATTGTGACACATGTAATGTGCGTGAAAATTGTCACATATGTGGTGTGTGGGAAATGTATGATGAATTGATGTGTGAGAATATGTGTGACAGACATGATGCGCGGGAAGAATGTGACAAATGTGATGCGTGGGAATATCTGTGACGAACGTGACGCGCAGGAAATATATGACAGATGTGAAGCGTGGGAATATATGTGACATATGTGACACGCAGGAAGTATGTGACAAACACGAAGCGCGGGAATATATGTGACAAATGCGAAGCGTGGGAATATGTGTGACGAACGTGACGTGCGTGAATAACGTGACAAATGTGATGCGTGGGAAAAATATGAGGCGCGGGAATATGTGTGACAAATGTGATGCACATGAAGTACATGACAAATGCAAAGCATGTTGAATGTCCAGAAACTATTGTATTAATATAGCCCATTAATCAGTTAATATATACAAATGATTGCCAATGATTGTCCCCCTACATTCTCAAATGATTGCATTTGAATGTCCAAAAACTACTGTATTAATATAGTCCATTAATCAGTCATTATATACAAATGATTGCTAATGATTGTCTTCTTACATTCCCAATTGATTGTCTTTGATTGTCCAGAGACTGTTGTATCAATAGAGCTCACTAATCAGTCATTATATGCAAATGATTGCATATGATTGTTATTCAATATTCCCCATACAAAAAAGCACAATCATTTTGCCCTGGAAAAAGTATTGTGGCAATCTTTTTTTCAGGGCAAAAAAGTATCAGAATGGCTGACACTTATGATCTAAAGGGCACAGGTATTTCTTGAGTCCAACTCACATCTAAGATCTACCAATAAAACTCTACTTGTTCCAGCTAAGTTTTCTATGAAATACGCTAATATTGTACTAATATGACCATGTGTTCAGTGAACTAGTGACACGTCACATGGGGCCATGAACAGGAACAGATGTCCTGTTTGTCACGCATCACAGAGCTGTTTGAACAGAGGTACAACAAAAAATTGAGGTTAAGGTTGAATTTCGGGTGGCTCACTTCACTCACATAAATTCCCATGAACAGTTACAATTTTTGTCACACCTCATGCAGCCCCTTGAACAGAAGGTCCAAGCATTCATGGCCATCATGCTGAAAAGTGGCGAACACATGGTTGTATTGGTACAGTGTAGGGAACCCTGCTGGCCTATGTACAAAACTACTAAATATACATAGTCCATTGGTTCCTGTACTTACTCTATCCAATTAGAATGCACCTTACCCATTGTACCCTGATCTCGAGACACTAACAATATTCCACACCCTCGATTATCCCCAAGATCACTACAAATTCTGATGAAGTCCGCAATATTACTAATTGATCAATTATTACTCAGCAAGCACTAAAGTTAACATACTAAGCTATACCTTAAAACTGACGTGCCAAAGTAAACACTGTACCTTCCCAAAGCGAAAGGCATGTGACTTAGTGCTGACCAATCAAAACACATGGCAAAGTGCTTGCATCAACAATACTTTATCCAATGCTGCTGTGCGCCCTCTACACTTATTCCATCCCTCTTTTCTTTATTCCTTCACCTTTTTCTTTATTCCATTTCTACAAATCACCATTATTTAGTGTATTATTAATCATGGTACATCCTTATACCTAGGTAGTTCTAAAAAGTATATAAACCCCTCTCATGTAGCTACATCCCTCAGTCAATTCCAGTCTGATTCACACTCAGCATTCATCTGTTATTCACACTAAGCTTCTAGCTGTAGAAACTTAGTGTACTTCTGTTCTTACCTGCTTAATACTCAGTACTGCTCAATATTATTACCAGTTAAAGCTCTTGCACAGGCAAGAACCTTAGCTAACTTCGCATTTTCTACCCCAAATACTTCAAAACACCTTTACTACCCCTCTCAAAACTCCATACAAGTCTTAATAACTCTATAAGACTTGTACTTTACCTCTACACTTCACAAAAAACTTGACAACTCATTTAGAACACAAGTGACAGACAGACACTGTCACTCTCTGTACTTTATTGTACACCTTCAGACAAGTCACCACCTTACAACAGTACAAGAATGAAGCCTGCATATATAATTCTTGTGTAATGCATAATCTATATGCTTCCACTGTCATTCCTATGCAGTTCAGCAGTTGTTCAATGTTCAATGGTCACATGTACAGCAAGAAAATTTAACCCTGCCAATGCTAAATCAAAGAGTTCATCCTCTTGGAAGGGGAGGCCACTGCCGAAGATTTGTGTAAGGTATGTATTATTGAATGCACAAGATAGAAGTCACCCATAGGGAAAAATGCCTTGAACATTGTTGTTATTGAAGGTGTGTCCTTTTGTAAGTACCTTACCAGTATTCAATTTTCAAATCTTACAAGGATCACTATTAAGGTACAGTTTGTGACACTTAAACACCACAAATTTATTAAGCGAATTTTCTAGCAACCACAAACAACTTTTAGCTTCCAAAAATCGTCAGAATAGGATAGTTACGATGTAATCTACAATATTCCACGAGCAGATTTTCGAAATTCCGATTTTTTTGATTTTTTAGCCCAAAAATTTGGTACTTGGCCATAAAAATAGTAAAAATCATGAAAAATGTATTTTTAGTATGCTTTCATCGATAGCAATATGATTCTGCAAAAAAACGGCCTCTGAATCGCTTCACTGGGCGCTAAAAAATCGCTTTTCTAAAAACCATAAGTGAATTTTCTAGCAACCACAAATGACTTTTAGCTTCCGAAAATCATCGGAATAGGATAGTTACAATGTAATCTACAATATTCCACGAGCAGATTTTCGAAATTCCGATTTTTTTTTGATTTTTTATCCCAAAAATTTGGCACTTCGCCATAAAAAATAGTAAAATCATGAAAAATGTATTTTTAGTATGCTTGTTTCTGCCAAAATTTCATTGTGAATTGAACCCAATAGAAATGGTATGTATGTTTTAATAATATTACAAATTTAAATTATTGAGCATACACTTTGACAGTACTGGGAGTGGGCAAAATATCAGTATCATGAAGAAGATAAAAGAACCTTTCAAGATGCAAAAAAAGCAGTTGTGAAATATCTAGATGCTTGTCCTCTGGATGTTATTCGTTGTTTTATAAACCAAACATGGTGATTTATGAGTGCATATAGGTGTGGTTTAACAGGTGAAGCAGCAGAATGAGCTGTTAGACAGCATCGTCAACACTGTCAAGTCTCGAATTGTGCTGTGATGGCACTTGAGGCTACTGCATCCTAAATTAGGCTATGTAACATGTTGATTTTTTTGCCAAAAAATTTGGCACAGCTATTTTATCGTGGGAATTTCACAAAAACATCATTTTTGTATGTATTTTGACCTTCTGATTCTGAATCTGTAATTAGTTTGCCCTGAAAAATTCATTTTCCTACCATAATAAAATTTGTGGTGTTTAAGTGTCGCAAACTGTAGGTGACATCAGAAACCAGCACCCTTATGTAATCAGCTTAGTAAGTGCCAAGAGGGGCAAAATCCGGGGTTCAAGAAAATAAAAAAATTATAAACCCAAAATTTCATCAGAAGTCAAGGTGGAAATAATTCCCTAGGTACCCATAAGTATAATATTCCAACAATTATGACAAGTAGCTATAAAAATATTACTAACATTGTGATTTCTGCACCATCCTATATGTCACAGGTTGTGACATGGTGTTACATTGTGTTACATGATAAATGTTACATAATCAGGAACATATTACATAAGGTGCAAAATCTTCGTGGTCAAAAAATCCAAATGCCTTTTGAACCATTGCAAAAGCTTTAAAATGATGTTTTAAGCCATTTCTTACTTGAAAACTTAGACCCTAAATTTCTCAGCATATACTCAAAAAATTTAAAAAAAAATTTGAACACTTTGTTCTAATTATATTAAGCTACACATTTTTGGAGTTAGATTTGCATAGAAATGATGTGTGAGGGAGCAATTTTGGAAGTTGTGAAGACAAAATTTTGTATTACATAAGGGTGCTAGTTTCTGATGTTGCCTACCTTAGATTTGCAGGAGAAATGGTTGTGGCTTACATAAGTACCTGCAGTAGTGTTAACTTGTAAGCATTGATACACATGTAAAATGAATACAATGTACCTTATTTTTAAATTCTTCCAATCTCGATTCAAGATTCCAGTACTGAACGCATCAAGCAAAGGAAACAGTGGGGAGGGGCTGAGTTCCTGTGCCGCCTCCCATAATTCATCCAGGGATTAAAACATCATAATACCTTTAAAAACATATACTCTGCATTAGTACTGGTTCAAAACCACTTAAACAAATAAATACATAAAGACTTTACCCTTTTAAAATGACGTTGGATTTGATACATGAGTAGCAAAAAGCCCAGAACAAACAAAATGTCTATTGACAAAGTCAGCATGCGATAACAAGTGTGGAGATAGACAAAACACAGACTTACTAAATCCCTGAGACCCTGAATCCCTGAGACAAGCAAGACAATGAGAGGGAGAGAGCACAAGAAGGGGGAAGGGAAGCAAGAATGGAAAGAGAATGAGTACCTCAATGGTCAGAAGCTCATGTGGGAATGGAAAACTGACCCATTAGACTGATGTAAATGAATGGATATGAATGGATGACACTGCTGCATTGGCTGATTACCCGATTAGGAAGGTAACCAATAGAACACTCAAACAAGTGCGCATTGCAGAAAGGGAGCGTGTTGGGTTATGCACACGATTGGTTGACTGCCACCTGGGCACTGATGACACATTACCTTACACATGGGCCGGGGAAATACCAGATCTCAATTAGAAATTTATTACTATGCAATTTGTAAGTAGAGTAGCTAGAAAATGTATATAGTAGCACAAAAGGGAAGAAATAAGGCAGGAACTGCCAGGCATTCTTCCCTCCCATGGATAGGGCAGTTCAGACAAGATACAGAATAGAATCAGAATTGTTACAAGACAAATTGATACCGAGAAATATGTACCGTGATATCGAATTACCTCTGAAATTGAATATCTTTACTCTGAATACTTTGACCCGTGAATGAGAGTAGCCTGAGTTTAACTTGTCCTATTTTTAACTTGATCTAAATTTGGACTTGAACACAATTGCACCCCTCAAAATTACTGACTTTGAACCTCGGGATTTAAAGTTGATTATTATATTTGGGATTTACATTCTAAGTATTTAATAAACTAACTACTCTCGTCACGTGACTCAACAGCATGTACTACTGCATCAAAAAGCCCAGACCTTGGTAACATCCCAAGGAAAGAGTGGCAGACTGTGGCAGAGCTCTAGTACATTGACAATGACAAGCCCAAAAGATCCTTAGGCTGACAGGACTTATGTGAGAGTTAATTTTGGATTCAAGGAGAACCACACCAAATTTGTGGCAGGCCAATATCCAATATCAAGATGACTTGTCCAATTAGAGTCTATGTGTTACGATAAAGTTCTGGTTTGGACATTTATTGTACAAGTCCGATAGTTACGTGATTTACAAGTTCAAAGAACCAGTTAATTAGTATTGAGTTCGAGTCTCTATTCATGAGCTCTTAAGTTGTTTAGACTTAAGTACGAGCGAAGTGAATGAAGCAGAGTAAAGCTAGTTCAATTTAAGCTGAAGCTTAAGCTCTACAGCCTAAGTTACTACTGTTTAAATACAAACAAGGTTGTACCAATAATAAATAAGCATGTAACTAAATAAGTAATGATACTGCATATCAACTGTGCATTGCTGCAGTGTAGTAAGAAGAAAGAAAGGTGAACTAAGTAAGAAAAAGTGACTCGAGATGAGTCAGAGTCATGTAAGAAAGAAGTCATGTGTTTGGTATCAAAGGCAATACCAAACAAGTCGAAGAAATGTAAAGAAAACATATGTAAATAAAAGAAAGTAAAGAAAATCGTAACACTATGGAAAATATACTAAGAAAAGATTAGAGGATATGATAAGTGAAGAGATGATTGATCCAGGACACACATGCATTTTGCATCCATTCCATGGGAAGCTTTGTCCTAAGTTGGTTGTAACTTGTGTCTCATGAAGGCTTAGCACTAAATTATTAATGCATATATAGGTGCCAGTTGTACTCTATATATATATAAGCCTTGAGGGGTGCCTACAATCCTATCAGCAGAGTGATATGGATCTTAGTGATGATGATTTGATCAGCTTTATTTGAAACAATACAGCAGCAAGTGTGGTGTTTGGTATGCTTAAACATTAACACATTCTTCTTCACTCTAGCATTCAGTTCCAGTTGCTGCTATAACTTCTTTGATATATGATATCATATATAATTTCACTGAAGAAGTATTTTTTCTACTATCCCACCATAATATTCACTTATCAATGTTCTTCAGGTCAAATACATATGGAGGTAAGATATTATGAACCAAAAAATTATTGATGCCTACTGAACTACTCATTATACAGTGACATGAAATGGTCACTCCCAAAATTATTGTACATTATTGCTCAGTAATCTGGTCTATTTTACCTTTAGTCAGTGAGCTTTTTCGATTTTTGTATAATTTCTGAATATCAACAGCATTGCTCTTTTAGCCTGTGAGTTAAGTTAACCTGTAAATTGGCCACTGACAATTCACAAGATTATAGCTCCCATACAAAATAGATATGCAGAGGTTTCCTGCCATGTATGTATATCATCTAAAAATATATATTTTTACTCACTACAGCTACCTGCCAGATGTATGCATCAATATGTTTAGTGCAATCATAGATTCTAAGATTTTTTGATAAATGTGCATCATCCATGTGGTTCCATACATTGTAAGTACACAAAACCCAAGTTCTTAGGGAAGATATATTATTCTTCTTTTAAAGTGAATCACAGGTACCCACTGGTTCAGTTGACCTGATATTTATAAGGTAGACCTCATCTACACTCAACCACTCCACATGAGGTGACAGTAAGTGACTGATGGGTGACAATCTGTGACAGACTTCATATCACTAGTGAGATAATTATAACCTTTGTATCTACCATAACCTGCTGTAACATGCTGCATCAACATCAATGAAGTACAAGTGGCCATGTGAACGAATGCCCCCCAACCTCAACCCAATCTCAACCCCCATCCCTTTCAAAATGAAAATTCTATTGTACCATCATAGTGTGTTACCTTGTTATCAACCAGGTCTTTCTTCCATTGTGGTGGTAGTACCCTGTGTCCCTGGTACTCTTTCCCTGCCCATGCTTCTTGTTTCCCATCAAGACCCACTAAATATGCATCCATGAATCTGTTGGCTCAGTTTGAAAACCTATGGGAGTTCAGTCAGTTCTCTTCAGTTGTTCTCAGTGAGTCTTACCTTATTGTATGCAGTGGCACTGATTCCAGTGCTTTTTCAACATTCTCTCTGAGATCTTCAAATTTTGATGAAGCAGGGAATCATCTATATATTCGCTTCACATAGCCCTAGCACTGTTTGACAACATTCAACTTGCAGTGGAACTTGGGAAGGAAAAGCACAAGAAATTCTCATGCCTCACACTCTCCCTCCAGGTGTGACTTCACATTAATGAAGTCAGGTTTATTATACAGCATATGATGACAGCAACAGTCTGAGCTGCCAGCACTTATACAACTGTCCTTGAAGTCATGACATGGTGCTTGTCTTCCATTTCGTCCCACACAGCCAGTATATCTGTGCTCCTCAAGAATAATGACCATACCTTTGAATAAACCAGCTTGCAGATGCCCATCTGGAAAGTAAAGCAGCTGCACTGTTCCATCTGGCATGACAGCATCCCTTATGTGCATCCATTTTTTCACCTTTGTACCATCTGAATTGTAATGTGGTTTACCATTTTCATCAACATCAGTAATGTCCATGCCCCAGTTACCCTTTTTTGGAGTATTTTTGGGCATTTTAGATGCTGACAATGCATCAGGTGCATGCTTTTGGTGAGTTGTCATGTTATTGCATACAAAGACATGTCTTTGATCTGGATACTCCGACTCCATCAGATCCATCATTGTCTTGGCCTGTGCAACAATTTCATCATTGTCAAAGTACCCATCACATGCTTTTCCAGCTTTAAAGTATACTTGCACGCTGCTTTTTCCATCATGTGAATGCAACCATCCATAGTTAGCCAAAACAAAATCTGCAGCCATCAATGAGATACTTTCTCCCTTTGGTTGCAGAGTGGCTTTCTCAGACTTGGAGACCCATCTTGTCTTTCATTGATCATGTGTGTAAAAATTTGATTCATCATGGAACTGCAGAACATACTGTTTTTCAAAGGGGCAAGGACAATCTCCAGTATCATTAGGCTATTCCATAGGAACAGGTTCATTATCATCCATCCATCATTGTGTAAATTTACTAATTTTGCCCAAATAGGTAGAAAGACTTCTTGTCTGTATTTGATGACATCAGGGCACTCATATCCATCAATAAATTGTCCCTTTGAAACTTGAGTCCAACAGTAACCCATCAGAACCATCTGTCATAGCCGTACTTTTCCTACCTTATTCCCACACTTCCTGCACTTCATCTCTGCACTTCCCGCACTTCTTAACTTGTACAGATCTTGTCCTTCTACTTTCCCCTTCTGCTCTTCTGACGAAGGTTGCCGAGCTTATGTCACCTTATTCATCCGATCCTTATCCATTCTCCATTATGCTTTCTCCATTGTACCCTGGGTATACTTGTCTCAGCGTTCCTTTCAATCCTTAGTTCATCCTTGGTACATATTGTATTCAAACCCTACTCCACCTTCCGCCACCATCTTATTATGTTTATCAATTAGTATACTACTACCCATTCGTTCACCAGTCATCGGTGAAGTTGTATAGTATTTAAGTAGCATATTTTGTACTACTGATACTCAGTTCGAATATCGACTAAGTTACTATCCTTCTTACTTGTCTTTGAGTTCTACTCAACTCTGGCTTGAATCGTTGCCTTCATAGTAATGACTCTGCACTCTGCACTCCTGTCCCTCTCTTTCTCTGCACTCCTATCTCTCCCTTCTGCACTTCGAAATACCTGGACCACGAGAACGACAAGGGGCGCAGCATATAAGCTGAAGCTGACAGTCCTTCTGTTCCACACTCCCTACCTTCACACTCCTGACCTTACATAGAAATACTGGTCTTGACACCATCCATCTTTGCACTGTTGACAATGACACTGTTTTTTTTAGTTTAAGACAGGATTGAACATCTGGTTCACTCAAGTAGTCCACAATGTCTTGAGCATGAACATGCTGTCCAATACTTTGCAGGTGAAGTTTTAGCTCTTGTGCAACATCTTCATGTTATAATATTGATTCATTCCATGTTCCATATTTATTTGGTTGAAGCTTTGTCCAGTCAGTTATGAAATCCTATGTCCATTGATGCAAGTTCTTCGCATAGTGATCACCACATCCAATGGAATATGCTGCAGTAACTGATGCATTATGCCAAGTGATTAGATCCCCCTTGTCACTTGTGTACATGTACAGGAATGTCTGCATGTGCAAGAGTTGGCTTTTTGTCAGGGAGTCAAGACCTGAATCATGATAACCATATCCTGTTTTTTGTCTTCATTTAATAATAGCATTAAGACATTCTAGTGCTGCCAATGCATCAGAACGATCTGGAGGTGCATAGTGTTGTGAGTTAAACTCTGTGTCATTCCTGTTTTCTTTTTCTTCTCCTTCATTTGAGCTCTCTGTATCCGATTTATTATCCACATCAATTTTCACAATGTCATCAACAACTGCACCATTATCAACTTTGTCATACTGTGCCATATTATACTTTTCAGTGCTGGAATGCAGTTCAAGCTCTTCTTGGGCCACTTTAAAAACAATCTCAGCATGATTTCATACCCTAACTGCCAAGACATTTTCTTGAATTGCATGTTGAGCTGCCATTGCCTTATCAACTGCAAATGCTTGATGTGCAGATATCAAGGTAAAGTCAGCACATTTTTTGGCACTCTCAGCTGCATTGACTTCCTGTGTAGCATGTATAGTGGCTTCCCTTGCCACTGCAGCTGCTACATCATACTCCTTTTTCAATTCATTAAGGTTGTTTTGAAGTTGCT
Source organism: Cyathus striatus (assembly GCA_025738555.1). Taxonomy (NCBI): domain Eukaryota; kingdom Fungi; phylum Basidiomycota; class Agaricomycetes; order Agaricales; family Nidulariaceae; genus Cyathus; species Cyathus striatus. Next base: position 235,722 of record JAOVFP010000003.1, read on the forward strand.
GCAGATCAGATGTCACAGAATGTCCTTTTTGTGTAAACTGGGAAGCAATGTCTGAATCTACCATCAGTTCATGATAGTCTTCTGCTTCTGCTTCCATTGTAACATCAGGAAAGGCAGTAAACACTCCAGATGTTGCAACACTGTTGATATTGCTAACATTGGCACCTGGAACAAAGGAAGATTGTGAAATCTTGCAACATGGGGGAGGTGGACTCTTTGATGTCTGAAAATTTGCCAAAAGCAAACACACATTGGTTGCAATCTTTGTGAGGGGGGCTAGCATTCATCTTTTCTTTGGCTGTGTCCTAGCATTCTGCAGATATGGTCTGAGATCAGTTATGTGACTATTTCGGAGATTTTACAGTACCAGTGTTTTTTCCTTGTTCTCACTGTCAGATTCCACAAGTTCATCATGTCTATGCTTCCCTGTCCCCTGCAAGTTGTCTAGTAATCTCTTCTTTCTGTTCAATAGTGGTAGCATTGACTGAATATGAAAAATTTGTGCTCCATTTTTTTGCCATCTGAGTTTTCATGCAACCCTTGCACTAAGTGGCGCTAGGCAAATGCATGGGTACGGGTCAGGTCTTGAAGACCCGTAAACCCGCAGGTACCCGTAGGGGTTCATTGAATAAAAATTTGAATGATAATACTTTTGCAATAGGAGCAGTTTGAATAAGGTTATGGTGTATATTAATATAATTAGTGCTTGTGTTTAAAGCAAAACCTCGGTTTTGCATTTTGTTCAGCTCGCGGGGTTGAGCTTAGATGATATATCTATATGCAATTCATTCAAATTAACATCACTACCCCAATTCGTTTTATTCCCACTACCTTTTAAGGTAGTTGGGTATTAGGGGCATTTAGGCCACCGGATATGGTAATTTGAGGATCTTGGATAAGATCTCAACCTGATTGGCTGGAGTCGTTTCTAAACTCTTGTGACGCTTGTGACCATTAGTTCCTGGCACCATGAACTCACCTCTCGTTCTATCACACCTGCCTCAACACACAGAAAAAACCGATCTCTTCCTCTTGTAAAGAATTCTTGGGAGATTGTTCGTTTGAGGTTGTAGTTTGAGCGCTTGAGCAGCAGCTCGCAAGAATGGGGCTTGGGGAAAGATTTGATTGTGTCCAATGAATGGTATGTACACTACAATACCTTTAAGTACCTGTTTGTATTTCTCACTTAATCCCACGGCTTAGATAACATGTATGCTCTCTTGATTTGTCTCTACAGCTTTTCCAGTTATCAGTGATACCACTATAGTCTATCCAACCTTTCCCCCCCTTGTCCAGTGCTGAAATTTTCCACTCCTACCCACTTCTACATCTACACTGGTACGAGCCTCCTCTAATATGACCAATGCGAAACCGCTCCCCTTGGACCCACACTGGACTATGATACCAGCTCGCATACGTCATATTCAAGTGCGCTCAGGTATACTTATGTTCTCGATTCAGCACTAACGCCTCTTCACTGACTTGTCAGTATTGTACGTTTAAGTGCCATCGAGCCGGTACTATGTGATGAGGTGCAATTCCCATAGAACCCCTATGTGGATATGGTATTATTGCTCTCAGTCTGAACATCTTGCTTACACAGAACACCAAACTACGCAGTGTAGAGCAGGCGTTTCGCCTGCACTACAAAACTCGACATTTCTCGAAGTACGGCGACCGAGTCACGTGACCGTCGCGTATTGCAATCAACGCATCAAACTACAGTTTACGCGTTATATGTCTTTCCCCCTCTCTCTCTTCACCGCTTCTCCTCACCCGCTCACCGTTGACCCCGCTAAACACTTCAATTACGCACACAAAACACACGATCATCGAACCGGTGCTAGAAGAAGTACAAGAAACTCCGACAAGCTGAAACAACCCACTAGCTTGGCACTCACCCAATAACCGAGTCTCTTCACCCGCAAGTTCCCTCTAAAAATTTATTCTCAACTCGAATCACCTCCCTATTCCTCTCAAAACTTACGTCTACCTTACGGTCCGATCTCCCTAACTTACGTGGTACAAATATCCGTCGCTAAGTAACTTACTTGAGCTCTTTTCTTATAAATAGCCTGTATCTACCTACTTTATCTCCCAGTGAATTTATCCCCCACCCAGCTTCAGATTATATTGTCTGTTTCTTTCATATTCTATCGCAATCCTTCTGTCTCTAGCCTTCCACCGTCTCTAAAGTTCATTTTCCCATCGCAAACCGTTCCCAAGCGCTCCTAGAACTCGCTCAGAACTTGTTTCTGAGCCATCTTATCATTGTTACGTTCCCAAACGAATCGCCGTTTCGCTAACTACTTCTTCGTACACCTTAGGACGCCTCAGGTTGAACGGTCTTTCAACCGACTCGCTCGTACATTTCTTTGTCGAGGTCTAAGGCGACTTTCACCTTTACAGCAGCTAATTCAGGGCTCTTTAAGCTTTGTAACGGTAACAGATGTAGTAAGTACGTGCCAGTTAAGAGCCCTATTTGTGATATAGTGCACTTCGTGTAGACTCCTTTACGTCTACGTGGTCTTCAGTGATGTGAGCTTCCTCCATTCTTGTCCCAGTGATGTGTTGCTGAGGCTAATATCTTCGGTTATGGTATAGGTCTATCTAGACTATAGCAAAACACGTCGACGGGATCTTGAGATAAAGTACGAACCTTCAAATAAAGAATTTGAAAAGTATTAATGTCGCCCATTGTACGACATTGCAGAGAGCATTCTCTGCAGGTGCACATTGTCACCATCCATGACTTCTGTTGCCGTAGTAAGTCTGGTCTACTTGCAATAACATGACGACTCCTGAGGTCGTATTCACATCATGGGCATCTCTGAGAGCTGGTACTTTGCATAATTTAACGTGAATAGTCTGTTGCTCTTACCATACAAATTCCGGAACCACAGCTATATCATGTTCTCGTTACCCACAAGTTTATGTGAAATTCACCACTCTATTATAGCTCATTATGCTCGTATTTCTACCTGCTAGAAAAGTAGACAGAAGTCAGGTTGTTAGTCGTTATCGCTATCCCACACGCAACACGAAAGCAAACAGTACGTCGCTGTCATAGCCACGTAGCAGAAGGAAGGGGGCCCAATTGAGAGAAAGATCGGGGGTAAAGGATATGTTGCTAGGTGCTTGAGTTACAATGATATAACCAAGAGTTGACCAACAGGGTAGTGGGCTTTGCCGCTTGCCGGCCCTATTCTTTATATTTCTTTGATATTATGGATATGGATAGCATATTGCTGTACGGTCATAACGACTCTACATTCATATTTTATGGCCGTCTCGTTTAGGTTCTATAAATAATAATGTCTGCCTCTTCCCCACTACACAGAAATTAGGATTCCTCCTCTATATCACACTCACACCTTTTGTATTTCTACAGACACATTGCATTGTACATGCACTACATTTCATGCTCCATATCACCATGTACTGTACATGATACATGTTTATTATAATTTTTCTATGTTTTGTAGAATTTCCTATATTCTGAAGATGGTATGATACAACCAACAGTTATCACTCGACTCCTTCGTATTTTCGCGTACTTATACCCATGTTGCCTATGTACAAAATGAACTACTATACATAACATTGGTACATCTGGTTCAAGTGCTACGAAATAGACATTCTGTATCTCTTATATTCTGGAGATAGTGCGATATAGGCGGTAGTGTTCATTCAACTCTCTCAAATATTTGTGTACGAATACCCGTGTAGTATACGTACAAAATGAGCTATTATACAGGACATTCGCACATCTTGTTCAAGTACGACGAAATAAGCATTTCATATCTCCTATATTCAGGAAATCGCACAATAAAAGCAGCTGCTTTCATTCAAACATTGCATGTGCTAGCGTACGAATACTAGTCCTGGCTACGTACAAAATAAGCTATTACACAAGATTATCGTACATCTGCTTCAGGTGATATGAATTAATTCATTATATATTTATTCGAATTCTGAAATATGTAAGTATTAGTAAAACCCATGGGTTGTGATATCTGTGGGCACCCGTACCCATGGGAATGGGTACAGGTTGGCGTGGGTACAGGTACGGGTCGAGCTTCAGACACCCATGGGTTACCCATGACGTTGCCTAAGTGGCGCATTGAAGGCCACTACATTATCTTGACATTATCTTATCTAGCTTTTGAAAATGCGTGACATTACAAGTATTTTGAGGACTGGGTCCTCAAATTTCATTCTTTTCAAAATTTATACCAGCCAGCAGTTCAGAAGAGTGTATTACACAACTTTTTGGGCTTATATTTCGAATATGTTAAGCTTGTGGAAATGAAATCCCAAAATTCTTTCCAGCAAGTCTCTCAGCAGGCACCTTCCATAATGGGTCACTTCCAGTATTTTGAGGTCTAGCCCCTCAATGCTGATTTTTTTCGCAAAACTACAGCTACATTATATTTATATAGAGATTTTCAAAATTTTGTTGGACTTTATATTATGCTATGTTGAGTTTATGAAATGTACATTCCAATTTACTACTTTGTCACATCTGGTAATGGCTTTGCCACGTGGGGTGGTTGGGTATGAATGAGGCCTATCTTACTTTATTTATATACTTATTTAGTTTAGCGTATTTTCCTTAAATAAAATCTCCCACATGTTTTCTAGTAATATATTGTCAAAAATGTCAAAAATACATCTTTGACGACATGCCGGTAACTAGTTAGCTGAGTTTAAAAATTACTTCTAAATTTATGTATGTATAATTACGGATATGGCAAGATCCGCGGATAATACCGTACTTTATCCGAACGGATACATATCCGTACGGTTAAATAACCGATTTTTGCCTAGCCATGTTAGTCCCTAGACTGGCGTCATCGAAAGCGCACGCTGCTCACATTTCTCAAACTATTTGGAGCAGTTCACTTCCCACGTGCCGTACTTAAGATGTAGGAAACCGAACGCGGTGTGGCGTTCCCCCTTGTCTGCTAACCACCACCTGCCAACGTCGAGCAGAACCTTGTAATTGAACGACTTCAACAGCATTCAGAGTGTGAACAATATGCCTTGGGACATTGTGAAGTTGAATGATGGTTCGTTGTCTCGTAGAGACATCTCTTAACTAATGTAAAGTGCTAACATCGTCTGTAGGCTATTCAATGCCCAGCATTGCGTAAGTCTATGGATACTGATACACCCTTGTGCGCTCACCAACTGGAATTGGCTTCGTAGTTTTGGAACTGCGAAAATTGGAAATGGCCAAGGACCAACTGACCAAGTCGATCAAGCTATTTCAGTCGGTTTCAGCCATATAGATACCGCTCAATTGTATGGCAACGAACAAGAAGCTGGCACTGCTATTCGCGAGAGCGGGCTCTCCAGGAGCGACATTTTCATTACAACGAAGTACTCTGGCCTTGATGGACTGGATATTCCAACTTCGATAAACAACAGTCTCAAGAATGTACGTCTCTATTCTTTATTCAGACAGTGTATATATATATCGATGAATGAAATAGCTTGGTGTCGAGTACATTGATTTGTACCTCATTCATCACCCAAGCCTTGCAGTTCCTGATATTCCTACCGCGTGGAGACAAATGGAGGATTTGAAGGAGAAAGGACTTGTGAAGTTCGTAAATCAGAACGACTTATACTTTCTCTAGATTATTAACATTAGCTAAAAATAGGTCTATCGGTGTCAGCAACTTTGGTGTAAAAGACTTGGGAATTTTGCTCGCTCATGCGAAGTTCAAACCGGCCGCGAATCAGGTTTGTTTACTTATTCCTCATAAGTTATCATAATAACATTTTGTATAGATCCTTCTTCATCCCTATGTATGGGAACAACAAGCTCCAATCGTGACGTTCTGTGCTGCAGAAAATATCATTGTGGAGGCGTACAGAGCTCTCATGTTAGCTTTCCCCGATTCCAAGCTTACTTCATAAGTTAATAATAAAAACAGCCCTGTAACTTCTCGTCCCGGAGGACCAGTTGACAAGCCTGTTCAAAAAGCAGCCGACCGCCTCGGAGCATCAATGGATCAAATTCTCATAGCATGGGCAAAAGCCAAAGGAGCTGTTGTCATTACGTAGGTCCAGCATTTGTCTAACTTTAGAACACCTAATGAATAGTATTTAAACAGGACCAGCTCAAAGAAATATCGTCTTGAGGGATATCTTGCTGCCGGAGACTTGAGTTCGTGTTTTATTATATTACTTTATTATAATTCTTTATTAACGTCTTCGATCACAGAACTTCTTCCAAACGAGATTGCAGCTATTGATGCCGCTGGTGCGATAGGTACTAAGCGCTATGTAGCGAAGCAGTTCCTTCAACGCGCTGTCGGCGTTATGCTCCTCGGAGCTGCGCTTCTGGGCGTTGCGTCGTATTCTGGTATAAATGTCATTTGAAGCAGTTGAGAGGCTCGTTTTTTTGTTATTGCACAGATCCTCCTCTGATTGATCTTAAAACGGACATGTCATAAATACGGATGAGATAACAAAGTTATGAATTTACATAAATACTACACAAGAGTGAACACACTCGTACAGTGCAAATATTGAGAAGTTTGACGTTTTGCGACTTCACTATCAAAGTATTGCTAAGTTAATATAGTTTGATAGTGATAAAGATATTTCGCCAAGGACCTTGATGTCGGTCCTTCCTGAAGAAGACCTCGTGCTAAAGCACGGATATAGTTAGCCGTGGTAATTATAGGAGTTAATCTATGAGTGTATATTTAAAGGAACGTTTGTATGTTGATCCTCTCCTGTACACTATGAGGACCTCTCGTTTCATCAAGCTGTTAGGATTGGTCCATCTCCTACTAATCTTCGCACAGGCCATTCGATTCGAAAGTATTGGTGATGTACCCAGAGATATTCGTTACGACTTCGTCATCATTGGAGGTATTTTCGACTAATTCCTTAATATTTCATTTGAGTATTAGACGATATTAGGCGGAACAACAGGTGCAGTTGTAGCTAATAGACTCATCGAAGATTCAAATATCAACGTTTTGGTCATTGAAGCTGGACCCTTGAGGGTATCTTTGGTTTTACTCACTATTGGGATTACGACCATATAATATGGCGCAATCGTTATAAGTATGCCTTATAGCATCATTGATTATACGGCACTCATTTTGGAGTCGCCAGCTATGCATGCGGTAGCATATTATCTTATATCAAAATTGATTCCGCTGAAACGGAGAGACGTTGTCCAGCCCAGTTTACTAAAGAACTAGATGAAAATGTAACGTCCATTGTGGGCCATTGCAGATCTAGTTTTCGCGAAAGAGGTTGTCGTTTAATGTTTAAACGATCAGCATTGATATGAAGGGCTATCAAACAACCTATGTGAAGTCCACAAGTTAGCTTCCAGCTCGAATATAACAGACGTATGGTACGAGTGCAACAGTTATTCCTTTCAGTACGTAGGGAAACCATGAAAAAACTTGCAAGGCGTCCCCGCCCAAGGGGTAATGGTAGCTTTGGGGCTACCATGGAGTGCTTGCTTCAATTTATGCATATTAGACCCTAGGGCGACAAGTTGCACCCCATTGCAGCTTTATCTCCCTGCAGGTGATCCGCATGTACCAGTCCGTACCATATAACACGGGTAACAAGCAGGGCCTCGGGCTCGAGCTAAATTTAGGGAAGCCAAGGCAGCTGAGAGATATACTTGACTACTTAGATCATATTGTAGATGTCAACGGAAGGAAGTGATGTGTCGCAATGATATCATTCAAATGACGAGATAAGATGAAGCAGTTCCAGGCAGTTTCCAATGACCACGCCGAGTCCTTATAGGATAGGAGGCTTGGGGAAGGCCATACGGAGAAGAGCACCAAGCATAATGCTTCCAACTTCCAAGGCGCCAACATGAGTTTGTCCCATGTGTGCAGTTTTCAGGTGTAGATGCGCGTAACTGTCTACGTCAAAGAAATCCGACCGTTTGACAGAGGAACGTAAGTCGTGTATGAATCTATGAAGCTTGTATGAAGGAGGAAAATGACACGTTAGATCATGTATCGTAATGCAAAGCCAGAAGGAGGGAGAATGATGAAAGGTTCGAAGTTGGTTCGGAGAGTGGTAAAAGACGCGTTCCAAGCGCACGTGACGATTTGAGCTATAGACTGCAGACCTAACCGATTTCGGCACCGACACCATGCTCGAGGACGAATGGGCAACGTAATAGGCGTAGCGAGTACGAAGGGTTGAGTAAGCCAGTCTAAGTAATTCCTCGTCGATCCTGTTGTGAGAACTCTAACGCATGTGCAGAAGCTGTTGCGAGAGCGTAAGTGCATATGTGCCAAGTATAGTTTGGATATGCGACATGAGCGAGTGGTACCTATTCTGCAGCACCCACAATTCTAAACAGTCTTCAGTACCACATCGTCATTAAGACCAAAGCACCCACGTTCAAGATTCTCAGCTACAACCCTTACCGCACCTAAACCCCTCCTCAACCCAACGTTCACCCGACTGATCTTCGAATCCTCCGACGAATTCCTCAGAGCACCCACTGACCCACTAACACTTGCATCACTGGATTAGAATTGATAGTGGCGCACCCTAGCCACGCAGAACACGGAGACCCGGAAGCACCTTTCTCCTTTCTTGAGGACGAAGGACTCTTCACTAGGCAACATTGCCGTAGTGAGGACGGAGCCTGACTGAATAGGCCACCCCAATAATCTCTCGTCAAGTGTGCCTCATTTGCAGCCAGCTTCAGCCCCATAACCCTCGCCAACTCTTCACACGGTACCTTCATCCCATCGCTCTCCAGCTCCAGCTTCTTCTTGATCTTCTTTAACTGATCTATTAGATAGTACTCCCTCTGGCGTTTGACGATCTTGAAATTGACTTCTTGGGAGGGTTTGGGTTGGAGCTGGGCTTTGAATAGTCCTTTTTTGAGAACGAGGTGGGATTTTCGGAGGCGGTCGGAGACGGAGACGGATTCGAGAACGACTGAGAGTTCTTGAACTTCGCATGTTGAGACTGCTGCTGCGAAGTCGGGGAGTTTGTCCTGTTCGTCAAAGACGTTTGAGGTGATCTTGGGGTGTCAGTGAAGGTGAGGATGGAGGAGAGTGAGTATAGATACCTGGTTGACACCGAAGTTGGTTTGTATAAACGATGTGGGAGCAAAACTGTGGTTTTCGTAAGTAAGGCTAAGAAAAAAAGGCAAGAGAACGTACTCGTAAGTTCCTTGACCATCTTCTCTCCTTCCTCAGTCTCAGGCGGGGCGTAACAGGGGGTGTAGGAATCGCAATATCAGGTTGTTTTAAGGCGAGATTCGAGAGTTGGTAAGAGGATACTACTAACGCAAGAATTCGAGAACTCATAGATCTACTATTACCTAGTAAATTTGGCCTCTTCAACTATTAGCTATTTAGAATGGATTAAACTTTTGTGAAATGTATTAGCACTGGACCACGGATCACAACTATCAGCAACATTATACCTTTCAACTGAAATATAATCCTCAAAATCATTGTAGACTGAATGAGAAAATTACTAACCAATGAAACCAAAGTAATCACGGTTCCAGGCGTTACAAACTGTGCACTGTACTGAAGATTATTGAAATGAGCTGACGGCCCCCATTCATTTTAGGCCTCGAAGTCGATAACAATAATCATTGGATTCTATAAATTGACATTTGTGTTATTGGAAAGAACGTTATGCAACGGGCACTAAATTAGCCTCTCAGCTACATCTCAAACCTCTGTAAGCTGAAACATAAAGAGCCATCAAGGTAAAATACTGATATATTCGAATGGAAGCATTGATATAAACAATAAAATTACTTAGTATACATCAGACATACATCATAATCCTATAGGAAGATTATCTCTAAAAACTTCCTCTTGTATGCAGCCATTGCAACTTAGACTTTGAAATCTAAACATCATTATTGCATAACAAAAATGTTACCTGAAAAAAATGTGTATAATCAAACATGCTTACTAGTCCTGCAGTCCTCATTGACTGTGCAAGTCTGTATCAAATGTGCCATTGGATGTCCAGTGCTTCTGAGAAGTTGTTGGTGAGGAATGGGACTTGTGTGCATTCAAGAAGTCTGACAGTGAAAGCGTGCTAGTTAAACAGAGATGGGCATCAGAATGGGAGGATGTACTTTGTAATTCTGGGGTTGTTTGAGACATTTTGGAATCACGTCCATAACATAAGTCTGTTGTTGTCCTCTGGGGGTGTGGTTATGAGGCGAAGAGGAGGATGATCGTGTCAATGTCGGTTCGGCACCGAATAGCGTTCTTCGCATCCATTCAACGTTGATCCTTTGCTTAGATCGAATGATGCGCTGAGCCCTAGTCTCGAGGAGCCTCGACGATATGTCTTACATGGTTGAGTACGTAGCTTGTGAGTAACGGGAGGAAGACGCTGAGGATGGTCGTCGTTGTCGGCGATGAGCTTAACTTGTTGGTGACCATGTCATACCAAACTCGTCCTTCGAAATAACCCAACCTGTGCATAGCATCAGACTAAGTAAACTACGCAGGAATCACTCACGCAGCGAATTCCTCCTCAATACACACGAGGAGTCCAGGGCCAAGTGACTAACACGCGCACCAGGAGATGTAGTCGCGCCTCAACGAAACGACACGGACTAGTTGCTAGTCACTGTGGAAACCCAGGAGATTTCGTACGAACCGCCTTCCTCTAGGACGAAAGAGGGGGTACCCAGTAAAGAGAACCGTGTCTACGTCTACTAGCATCATTGCAAAGCGTTAACACATGCGTGCCGAGGATGGTAGTCAGGACCTAGCTTGAACCTGCGACACGAGTGTACAGTACGTACGTATCTTACAGCACATGGAATTCTAAACGTCGTCAGCAATGCATCATCATAAAAAGCAAATAACTCACGCCCAACACTCACAGTAACGTAACAAACCATGAGAGACCCAAATCCCTCCTCCAAAACAACCCAACCATGCTTGATATCAGACGACTCCGAGCAGGAATCATGAATCACGCAATGAATTCCTCTTCATTAGCCCAAAGAGTCCAGAGCCAAGCGACTAACACTCACACCAGGGGACACAGTAGTGCCCTCGAAACAACGTAGACTGCTTACTAGCTTTACTGCAAAAACTCAGGTGATTTCGTACACTGTCCTCGAAGACTGACGCGACCGCGCGTAGTGTTCACGATCACAATCGCACCCAAGACTTGAACTACGCCCATATACTGCTGAACACACCAACCATCCTATGCTGTATAGCAGAAAGGAGAATCTTCAATCAACGCAATTATAGCTAGCACAGAACAATGCTGATCATTAGCCTTAGAGTTCTGGATGACAGCAAGTTCAACTTACTAAGTCTTGCATAGGGGACATAGTCACGTATTCGGATGAGTCGTAGCACACACCCAGCACATCGCTCTCAAACGGCCCTCCTCCTTCCAGATCGCAATCCTCCTCTCCTCCACCACCCTCTCCTCCTTGACTCAGACAGCGTCTTCCTAACCCCATTCCCTCCATATTGCCTAGGACCTAGGAGTCCCAATGAAGGCGAAAACTGGCATTGATACAGCCTTTTCTAGGTTAATGAAACCTCTAAGATAACGATGTAAGTTAAGAGGCAAAGAAGGAAGAAAGGGGGTACTTAAACGAACCAGGCACGTATCCTCTGATTTCTTTTCCAACCAGCAACCTCGTCAGGTGCGAGAGCATTCACACCCACCCTATCTGGCTTAGCAGTCCTGTCGATGGCGTAGTCTGAACCTCTGCAATACTCGCCTCGTGCGGAGTGACTCAGTGGTGACATGATACAGCGTAGGGGAAAGGAGTCCTCAGTCGACGCCGTTCTCCCCTCATCACGATAGACACGGGATAACTCGAATACACCACGTCCAGGCAGCAGCTATGTGTCTGCTTCTCGTATTATCAAAGAGTGTGTCCACTCCCTCCCGGTGCATGTTCTGCAATGGTGCATCGGGTATTGCGATGCGTTGTCGGTGGTTGGTCGGCGGAGGTGGGCACGCCAAATAGTACGCAAGCAATACAGTGACAAGAGGAGTACTTGGTGCTTCATGCCCGCCTGGTAATTACGCACGTGGCGCCATTTCGCACGCACTGGGCAGCACAATACTCGGGCCGTTGATGTCCGAGATCCTTAGATAAAACTCGATATCAACTCAATACTTCTAAATAATAAATATAAAGGGCCGGCAAGCGGCATTGCCCACTACCAATCTTACCCTAGTAAGTACTGTAAAAAGAATTGGTAAGGGCAATAAAATAAGAGATTTTGGACTCAGAAAATGCTGCAAATCGAAGATACTTGCACTGAGAGTAGCCTTCAATAACATGGCTAGGTCCACATCGGACAAGTTAAACACCCTCAAGGGTTTAAAAGCTAGGCATGAAGAATCATAAAGGAACTTCAGGAATGAATCCAAATTGGGGATAAGGACGCCGAGGAGAAACAAGCGATATTCGAATCTCATGTAATGCAGAAGTGGTGTTATCAATGATTGGAGTCAAGGGGAGGATATTATCGTTGGCCACGTATTTTATGCACCTCCTATTGGTGTCGGTGAAGGTCCCAATTGTTACACCGAGGATTGGGCCTTGATTGAGCTCGACCGCAGTAAGATAAACTGGACCAAATTTAAAGGCAATATGATGGGCTTAGGTTCGGTTTTCTTGACTATTCCACAAAGTCTTTCTATTCCAAGTCTATTCTAACTGCTATATCCAGGGCCAGAGAAGACGACGTTGAGATTTACGTCTTTGATGTCCCCCTACAAGTTTGTGTACCCGAAGTATTCCCATGGCCGCCTCTTTCCGATTCAGTGCATCGTCCCGGAAGACGAGCTGACCCGTCCGAAACCTAATGACGAAGGTCAGCCATCCAGAAACATGTTAATCAAGAATAGCGTCCGGACGAAGACAGCCATTGGCTGTGGCAACGGAATCAAATCGTTCATGCGTGAGCAGTGGAATGGCATTAAACAAACATCATTAGAGTTTGTGATACTTTCACGGGAGAAGCACAGTGTTCTCCGACCGCGGTGACTCTGGCTCCGTGGTCGTCGGCGACGGGGGACGTGCTGCGGCCTTCCTTGTCGGTGGATGTAACTATAATGAATCAGTACATATTATGTATGGAACTCCCTTCGAATGGCTGTTAAAGTGTATCAAGGTCCAGTTTCCCGACGTCCACCTCTATCAGGCGTCAGGTATGATGGAATTCTGATGTCACTCGACAATTTATCTTCTTGCTTCGTTAAGCCAACTGAGGCCTCCTGAAAAAATCTCCAAATGTCTGAAATTGAAACATGCAAAATACTAATAAAAATTGAACCTCTGTTACTTACGGCAGATTGTATAAACCAGTTTATCACAGGGAGGAGAAAAGTTATGATATGTTATCTAGTACTGTTAAAATGAATTGACAACTATCAGTCCATGATCAGTCCAGTGAAGGGATGATGAAGGGCCAAAGCAGAGAGGAATGGACAGATGTTACTAATTGTGAAACAGCAATTCCTTGGATTTGAATGAGCGTGGTCTATTAGGACAATGTATAAATGAAAAAGAAAACGAGTAGTAAAAGAAAGAAAGAGCCGGAAACCGAAAACGGGAGGGGATGACGATAATGGAGGTGGGTGGAAAACAGATCTGGGAGGAGTCAACATGACATCGGTCACAGATCGTCACGGGGCTCCAGCCAATCAGAGTCAGATCCCGTTCAAGATCCCAAAATCGCCTTATAGGGAAATCGAGACCACCCTATAACCCAACTACCTTAAAAGGTAGTGGGAATTTCCACATCTTTATCGTATCGTACTCTCTTGGATTTGTGCCACGCTTTCGTACGTTGGTAAGAGTTAGGTTATTTACTACGACTGTGGCTTTCTCATAGAATTCCGCGTAAAGGGGATGTCCCCGCCCAGCCCCCACACATAGTGCTGAGTAGCGAACGGTCCATTTCTGCAACTTCTTGAATAACATCGCATTAATGCTGTACTTGTCGCACGCAAGTACTAGGAGACCGTTCAAGCAACGTCTCTTTGCAGATGTATTCCAAACAATAGCTCCTACATAAGTACTTACTTTACATAAATTGATTCCTGCTCATCAATCTAAGCAAGTGAGCTTCGCTGGATACCCTTACTACTCGAGCACAGGGCAACCATTAGAGATCTAAACTTGGGATTTTTCATTTTTTCGTCGTCCTCAGCTGAATTTTCGTACATCTGGTACGAGTACATGGGTCGACGGTGTACTATGGAAAGCCGGACAACCATGCTCAACTAGATCAAAGTAGTTGTACTCCGACATTCGGCAAGACGGCAGTCGCTTAGATATTTGCTTAGGTGCATCTTGTTCAGCCAGAATTTCGGTTAACTGCTTAGTCCAGACTTCAATTCCTACTGTATTCAGATGTAAAAGTAAAACTTAGTTTTAAAATAGAGTACTATAGCATATGTCATTACTACTTATTTTGTACATTCAATTAAGCTCAATGGATACAATTGAGAAATGAGATGTTAAAAAAGTGTCTATGTAGTATAAACCTAACTTTGAGATAAAATCATGCAGTGATGTAGCACACTGTAAGTGTGACTCATAACCTGAGTATACAGAGTGCAGTAACATGTGTCTACTGCTTTTTTTAGTGAGTTTTTTGAATAGAACTCATCGTGTCCAAAAGAATAGTCCACTGGACTTGTGTGTGATAGCTTGAAGTGCACTGCAGGAATTGAACTCAAGACCGAATGGCGTGGGAATTTTATCACGTGATATACTTAAAGTCACGAGCGTCGTTTCCTGCATGGAAACGACGCTCGTGACTTACTCAAGTGTTGAATTGGATTTGGTTGAAACTTTGAACTACCACCATCTGCTCACTGAGCTAGAGAAGTGCATAGGTAACCCATGGGTGTTTGTAGTCTGACCCACACCTGTACCCATCTAAACTCTTACCTGTAAACCCATGGATATTTTAGCGCAGGCACTACAGGTTGTAGGTAACCTGTGGGTTTAGTTTATTTAAACTTAATGTGAATGTACTACTTGTATACTACATTATAATTATATGAACCTAAAAGTTTATTACAGTAAATAATTGGTAAATGAGTGAATTGAACTAAGTATTTAGAGACTCTAAGGTGCACTTTAATAGCTATAACATGAAGATATAAAACTAAGAGGTAATGAAGTGGAATAGATAATGAAGTGGAATAGATAATGAAGTGGAATAGATAATTAGTGCCAGTTAAAATGAATTCTAAGAGCTCAAACAAAGCAATTATTGTCACAATGATTCAACATTTGTGATAATGATGCTTGTATCGTTCTAACAATGGCTGTATCATTAAAATGATGCAGGATTCTTTATAATGACACTTGCATTCATTCTAACAACACTGGTATCGTTATCATGATGCTTGTATTGTTCTAATGATACCAAAATCGTTAGAATGATGTTGGATTCGTTATTATAACACTGGTATTGCTCTAAAGAACAATACAGGATTCATTATAAAGACACTTACATTATTCTAATGATACCAACATCATTAGAATGATGTTGTATTCGTTATAATGACACTTGTATCTTTCTAACAATGCTGATATCATTAGAACATTACAGGATTTGGCTTGTTATAACAACACTTGCATCATTCTAAATATGCTGGATTCATTCTCACTTCTAATGACACGTTAATCATTCTAACAATACCACCATTGTTAGAATGATACAGGATTCATTATAATGATGCTTGTATTTTTCCAACAATGTTGCTACCTTTAGAATGATGCTATAACAATCTTTGTCTTGTTCAGGACCTCTCACTTCATTGTTACAATAAAGTTCTTGGTTGGGACGTTTATCATACAAGTCCGATGTCACGTGATTTACGAGTTCAAAGAACAAGTTAATCAGTATCGAGTTCGAATCTCTATTCACGAGCTCTTAAGTTGTTTAGACTTAAGTACGAGCGAAGTGAATGAATCAAAGTAAAGCTAGTTCGATTTAAGCTGAAGCTTGAGCTCTACAGCCCAAGTTACTATCATTTAAATACAAACAAGTTCGTACTAATAATAAGTAAGAATGTAACTAAATAAGTCAAGATGCTGCGCATTGACTGTGCATTACTGCGGCGCAGTAAGAAGAAAGAAAGATAAACCAAGTAAGGTAAAGTGACTTGGGATGAGTCAGAAGTAGATGACAACCGTGTAAGTAAGAAGTCTTGTGTTTGGTATCAAGGGTGATACCAAACAAGTCAATGAAATGTAAAGAAATCAAGCGTAAATAGAAGAAAGTAAAGAAAATCGTAACATTATCCCCTGTTTAAAGCGTGAAGTTCACTGTAACTTCACTAATATCAGTTGCCCAGATAGAAGTCCCCGAGGGCATCGTAGTCGTCTGGATCCTCCGTCTTGAGGAGGTGTTCCTCCCATGCCTGTTCCCCCGACTTACCATTGGGTCGGATTCCACAGAAGTAGTACTTCTCCGATTTGACCGTCCTTCGGCCTCTCTCTCTCGTCTCGTTCCTCCCTATGGGAGTGGAACCCCTTCCCATCCTTCGACTTCCTCGGCCTCTGTATCTCGCTTCGCCGTTCCGTGTAGCAGAACCCCTTGTAGTGTGAGGCACAGCTGTCCTTTCCGCAGGGATCTGGGCTGACGGACCTAGTATCTGCCTCCATGCGCTCCTTTGGTCGGGAGTATAGGGTGGTAAGGGCGTGTCTCTTCGTGGGGGGGTGTGGTCGTCGTGGAGCGAAGTGATGGGGACAAGAAGGGGCGGTGTGCCCGGGGGCGTTTCGATAACAGCGGTTGCACCGATAGTCTGGGCAGTCCTTCTTAACGTGTGTGGTGCTGTTGCATTGGAAACAATGTTGATCGGGGTTGGAGATGGACTTCTGGATCGGAGGGCACTCGTTGGGTATAGTGTTGCTGGCGGAGGCGAGATAGGGCGCCAAGGGGTTGCTGGCCTGGATGGAGCCTCGGGTTCGGATGTCCTTGTACTGTTCGGGAGTGGTACGTTTTCAGAGAGAGTGAGATTGTGGATGGAGGTAGAAACTGCCTCCAATATGACTGACTCCAAGTTCGCCATTCGGCTTATCGTCCTTGGTTCTCTGACTGCTGCTATCATTAGAGGGGTTGCTTCAGTAGATTAGTGCGAGTCGTTGGTGTGCAAGGGAGGGACTAGAGGTACCCGGTGTGTCTAAGAACTGTGCTACTTCAGTGGAGCGATGTAATCCTGCATCGAACATCCCTTGAATGGCATTGACCTGATTCCTCCTGCAAGCGTTTTCCATTTCCAGTGCCTCTCTGAAGATATCAAACTGGGTGACAAGAGCATTCCCGTTTGGCAGGTCGAAGAGGAAGTTTCGAGTCGAAGTTAGTTGGTGATCGGGTACATTTTGCAAGGCGTCACGGTATTCATTAATGAGTTCGAGGGGTGCGGTGGGTCGTTCAAACAAGGAGTGTCGGTAGTTAATGTTGGCAATAATAGGGGGAAGAACAAGAGGTTCAGCAGAATGGATAAAGGTGGGACGGGCATTTTCGGTTGAGGGAAGAGAGCCGGTGGAGGAAGAAGCATTGTTAGAAGACATTTGGAAATTTGGTACAATGGGTGAATCGTTGGCAGTTTGTAGGAAACTGTCGATTCAATTTAGACCAGCTTTCTTCTTATAGTCTTCAAGTAATTCTTGAGCATTACTCAAGTATTCTTCATGTACCCATTCATCTTTTGCTGATGAATACCCTTTCCATCGTATTCTGTACTGTGGAATGGGTTCTGTGCGTTGATTCTTCCGTTTTTTCGGTATCTTGTGGCCAACAATAGCTTCGATTTCCCACTCGGGTTCGGCTTCAATAAGGTCTGGGGGTGGTTCTAGGAAGTTTTTCCCATGGACGGAGGTTTCGACGTATGGCATGAGAAGAACTGTGTTAAAGACAGGGTGAATGGACCATTGTTCTGGGAGTTCCAATTTGTACGTATAAGGTGCCAGTTTCTCAATGATTTTGAATGGTCCTTCGTGTCGTGGTGCCATTTTTCTAGAGGGGTAGGAAATGGACAAGTTTTTTGTGTTGAGCCATACCATATCTCCGACTTCGTATTTTGTGAATCCTTGTCTTTGTGCTTCGCGGGTTTTCTGTTGAGCAATTTGGATGAGGGCTTGTGCTTCTTTTCTTGCTTCTAACATATCGTCTATTCTGATTTCTGCTTCTTTAACGTAAGTAGTATCTCTCACTGTGGGAGTGATAACCGGTTCGTATCCGTGCAATAAATAAAATGGAGATTTTTGTGTGACGGAGTTTACTTGAGCATTTCGGGATATTTCTGCTTCTGGAATGTGGTTTGCCCATTCATGTTGTCTGGCACTGCAGAAGCATCAGAGGTAGGTTTCGATTTCTTGGTTCATTCTTTCGGTTTGCCCGTCAGTTTGAGGGTGGTATGCGGTAGATCCTTTCCATTTGATTTTGTGAAAGTGAAGTATTGCTTGAAATACTTCTGCTACAAATCGTGTATCTCGGTCGGAGATGATGGAGTTGGGGTGGCTGTATCGTCTATAGAGTGTTTTTCGGATGAGGGTTGCTGTTCTTTCCGCATTAAGACCTTTCATGATGCAAGGTTCGAAAATTACCCCCTTAGTAGACCCATGGTCGACCACGACCATGATAGCATCAAATCCCTCGGATTTAGGCAAGTCTGTGATAAAATCCATGGAAACTTGAGAGAATGGTCAGGTTGTTTCTGGTATAGGAATGGGGTTGATAGGAGGTTTTGGTCTGTGATTGTAATGCATTTGTTGACAGGTTGCACATCCAGCTACATATTGTTTGACAAATACTCCCATTCCAGGCCACCAGTATTCCTTTTTGACTTCTTTTTCAGTAGAGCTTCATCCGTGATGTCCAGCAGGTAGGCTATCGTGTTTCATAGCTACTATGCTTCGTCTTAGTTCTTTGTCTTCAGGAATGTAGACACGGTCCTTGAAGAGGATTAGCCCACTTTCGAGTCGCCAGTCATCTAACGAGGATCGGATAGGTGGTACATCTTTTGCTTCAATGGCCTTAATGATTTTTTGTCCAAAGTTGTCTTTTTCTGTTTGGTTTAAGACCAAGTCTCGGAGTTCGGTAGAGATAAGGTTAATTCGTAGGTCTGCTTCTAAAATGTTAGCAAACCAATTTTTGTATTCCATATCTAAGGTGTTTATGAACCAGTGGTCCAGCAAGACTAGTAGTCCTTTATTTTCTTGTTCCATGTCAGGTGTCAAGTCTGGTCGTCGTGAGATCATATCAGCTTCGAGGTTCTTTTTCCCTTGAATGTGTTGCATGTTGATATCGAATTCTGATAAGAAAAGGGACCATCGTGCCTGTCGTCTGGTAACCTTTTGAGGTTCTCGGTAGTATTTAAGGTTTTCATGGTCCGAAAATACCACAATTCTATTTGGATGTCCTTCAAGTAAGTGTCGCCATGCTTTGAAGCCATGAACAATAGCATATAATTCTTTGTTGTATATCTGATAGTTTCGTTCGGTGGCAGTGAACATATGAGAAATGTATCCGCATGGTTTCCAAAAGCCATTTTCGTCTTCCTGTTTCAAGACAGCTCCTGTAGCATAATCCGATGCATCGACTAACATAGTGAAAGGTTTTTCAGAGTCTGGTATCCTGAGAATCGGTTCCTTTAAAAAGGCTTCTTTAAGATCATTAAAAGCTTTTTGTTGATTTATGCCCCAATTCCATTGTTCAGTATTCCTGGTTAACTTGAGAATGGGTTCAATTCTCTTGCTATAACAAGGAATAAATTGGCGGTAGAAATTACAGAATCCTGCAAACGATTGTATTTCCTTGACTTTAGTGGGAGCAGGCCAATCGGCTATTCCTGCAAGTTTCTTGGGGTCCATGGCGATGTTATTAGGGGTGATGATCATTCCAAGGTAATCAACTTCGGTTACTTCAAAGGAGCATTTTTCTGGTTTTGTGAATAATCCATTATCATGAAGTATTTGAAGAATCTCCCGTGTTATTTTTTGATGGAGTTCAAGGTCGTTTTTTGTGAAGATGAGTATATCATCTAGGTATACTCGGACGAGCCCTTGAGAGATGTAATCTTCGAGTAGATGGTTGATCATTCGCATGAAGGTTGCCGGAGAGTTGCAGAGTCCAAAAAACATGACAGTGGGTCTGAAAATGCCTTTTTTGGTAACGAAGGCGGCTTTTGACCTATCTTCTGGGACAATTTGCACTTTATTGTATGCTCCTCTGAGATCCATTTTCGTAAATAAGTCGGCACCTTTAAGATCTTCTATTAATTGTTTGATATGGGGTAACGGGTAGCGATCTTTGATGGTTCCATTATTTAGGTAGCGGTAGTCCTGGCATGGTCTCATGTCTTCCGTGTCCTTTTTCCCTACAAAGAAGAATCCTGCAGTATTTTCGGCATCAGTAGAGTCCGGTTGAACTTCTTCGATATACCCCTTTCGAAGGTTTTCGTTAATGAATTCATTCATTGCTTGTTCTTCTTTTACGCTGAGAGGGTATACCCTGCTTTTGCGAGGTATGAAGTCCTTTTTCATTCGAATATGATGATCCCATGGTCGTGAAGGTGGGAATTCTTCAGAGGTGTCCTTATCGAATACGTCCTTATAATCCCGAAGGTGTTCTGGCACCATTTGTTCAAAGGTTCTCTTGATCTTTTCGGGTTCATAGGATAGCCGTTGCGAGATAGTCTGTTTTACTCTGATAGGGATCCCGTATTCTTCAAATAAGGGTTCTTTCATTTCATAAGACATGCCTAGTCCATGTTCCGTGATGAAGGGGTCTTCAATTCCCATTAAAAAGGTTTGTAAATGAATGCTTTCGGCAGACATTTCTTCGAGATCCTCTTCTTCAGCGTCATTTATTTGCATCCAATATATTTCGATTGGGTTCCAGTTGTCCTGTAACGGTAAATCCGGGATTTCCATCATCTTCTCATTGGGGATTCTTGTATCCTCAAGAGAATACCTGTAATCTTGAGGGAGCGTTTCCATTTGCTCATTCTCCGATTCGTCGGGTATTTCTTTAAAAGAAGTCGGTAGTCCTGATCATTTATTTTCCAAGGTAGGTTTTGCCATTTTCATTCGAGCAACAGAAATAGATTCCACAAATCTTCGATTAAATTCCCTGTCTAATCGCATTTGGTCAATTTTTAGTGTACTTTCCTTCCAGTTTATTTGTGGATTAGTTTGTTCCAGGAAGGGGTAGCCCATGATAATTGATTCGTTCCCAAGTCCAGAGAGATAAAATCGGGTTGGAATAGTGGCCATTCCAACTTTCACTTTGTCATCGACATAGTGTGAGATATATCCCTTTTTATTAAGAGTTCCATCTGCATTGTATACTGGTGTGAGTTTTGCCAAAGGTTGCGGGGTAAGGTTAAATTTCTTCGCAGTTGCTCGACTCATAAAGTTTCCTCCAGCCCCTGAGTCGATCAAGGCTGGAACGGATCCCACATTTCCTAATGTAACCGGAACTCACATAGTATTTCATTCAATATCAGCTATAATTACATTGGAAAGTAGAATAGGAGGTCCTACAGTGGGATTAATAGTCCTCCTTATTGAAAACCCATCTTGTTGATACTTTCGAAGTATTCAACTTGTTCGGCTCCTGGGAGTTCTGTGACTCGGAGTCTCATTTCTTCGGCAAGATCTTTTCCTGTCATTTTCTTAATGAAAGGGTTGTTGTTCTTGGTGTTAGTGCGGGGAGTCGTTTCTCCCTTGTTTCGTTGTGGACATTGCCGGGCCATGTGTCCCCTGACTCTGCAGTTGAAACATTTCCCAGCCTGCAAGTATTCTCCTCGTGTTTTTGCATCTAACCGGTTTATCTCCATGTGATCTACATCCATGGCGTTTGGGTCCCGGGTTGTTGTCTTTGGTCGAGGTGCAAAGTATCCTCTTCGTCCTGTTTTGTTGTATTGCTGTATCTGTCTGTAGTTTCGATTGAATTTTCTGGCATCTTCTTGCCATTTTGCGATCGTATCGGGGATGTCTTTTTGAGTGTGAATACTCTGAAGTAAAGGCCGGTTAAGGCCTGCTTTGAAAAGGTCCATCTTTGTAAAGTCGTCGAGTCCTTCTACATGGCTAACGAGGATTTCAAATTCTGTTATATATTCATCGGCTGTTCCCTTTCCTTGGGTTAAATTCTGAAGTTTATGGAAGGCTTCGTCTTTTTCATCAATGGGGTCGAAGTTCTTTTTAAAGTCTTCTTTGAAAGCTGCCCAAGTTCCTGGGGTGGGCATGTCAGTTTTGAACATTTCGTTTTGTTTCTTTTCCTTCCAGTTTCCAGCGATTCCTCCTCCTATGTATGACATAGCATACATTATTTTCTTTGCATCTGTGTCGTAAATCTTGTCGTTAATGAGGAAGTAAGATTCGACATCTCGGAGCCATTTCTTGGATTTCTTCTTGTCTCCTTAGAAGATAGATGGAGGGTTTAACCTCAATTCTTTGTCGTTGACTTTGGGTGTCTCTTGGCTAGACATGCTGACGTCTGATTCGTGTTCTGATGTTTCTGAGGATGCTGTAGAAAAGGGAAGTGGGGGATATCCTTCGTCTGCCGTGGTATATTCGTCGTTGTCAGGTGGCTGGTTTTTTTTTAAATGTTCGACTAGTTCTTGGGCTAGTAAGGTTTCTGGGATCTGTTGGGTAGGGTTCCGTTGCGTCGGGGTTGGTTCTTGTGAAAAGAACTGTCTGGGTGTGGGAATCTGTGGTCTGGATAGTGTGGGTTTTGAAGTTGTATCTGCTACTCATTTCCCAATGGGTTTGCTCGAGCTAGTGATAGATGCAAACGGGTTAAAGCTTCCTCCCTCTTGTTGCGAGGTCCGTATAAGTCCTTCTTTTTGGGACTTCGGTTTCTCTTCGCCTTCTGAGTCTGAACTCTCTGGAGCTTTAAATCTCCAGGGGGTTGTCGTTGTTTCGGTTCGATGTGTCGGGGTGCTGCACTGAGTAGTGCAAGCAGTTGGCAAGCTTCAGCTTTTGTTACGATAAAGTTCTTGGTTGGGACGTTTATCGTACAAGTCCGATGTCACGTGATTTACGAGTTCAAAGAACAAGTTAATCAGTATCGAGTTCGAATCTCTATTCACGAGCTCTTAAGTTGTTTAGACTTAAGTACGAGCGAAGTGAATGAATCAAAGTAAAGCTAGTTCGATTTAAGCTGAAGCTTGAGCTCTACAGCCCAAGTTACTATCATTTAAATACAAACAAGTTCGTACTAATAATAAGTAAGAATGTAACTAAATAAGTCAAGATGCTGCGCATTGACTGTGCATTACTGCGGCGCAGTAAGAAGAAAGAAAGATAAACCAAGTAAGGTAAAGTGACTTGGGATGAGTCAGAAGTAGATGACAACCGTGTAAGTAAGAAGTCTTGTGTTTGGTATCAAGGGTGATACCAAACAAGTCAATGAAATGTAAAGAAATCAAGCGTAAATAGAAGAAAGTAAAGAAAATCGTAACATTCATATAAGCACTCTATAATTCTGTCTTGACTCTTTCAGCTTAGTTCTGCCACCTTCAGTCTCTAGTCCCAAGCTTCAAAGTCCATTATCCATTCACCAGCTTTGTTCTGGAGTCTTGGCATCATTACCTCACCCCCAGCTTCGTTCTCTAGCACCAGCCTTCCTTCTAGAGCTCCTAGCCTTGTTTTATGGTCCCAGCTTCATTCTCCAGCTCCAGCCTTCACTCTCTGATTCTCAGCATTGTGTTTTAGCCCCCAGACTCATACTCCAGTCCCCAGCTTTGTTTAGGAGTTCTCAGTGTCGTTCCCCATCCCCAGCCTTCGTTCTCTAGTCCTCAGCATCGTTCATTAGTTCCCAGCTTCGTACTCCAGTCCCTAACTTCATTTAATAGCTATCAGCGTTGTTCCCCAGCCCTAGCCTTCACTCTCCAGCACTAAGCATCGTTATTTAGCCCCCAACTTCGTTCTCCAGTCCCAAGCTTCATTCAGGACTTCTCAGCATCATTCCCAAACCCCAGCTATAGTTCTCTAGTCCCCAGATCATTATGTAGCCCCCGATGTCGTATTCTAGCCCCTAGATTTGTTCCCCAGTCCTCAGCTTCGTTTCGCAGTCCCAAATTCATTCTCCAGCTCGCAACTTCGTTCCTCAGCCTCCAGCTACGTTCTCTAGTCCCCAGTTTGTTTCCCAGCCCTCATCTTCGTTCTACAGCCCCCGATTTATTCTCCAGCTCAAAGCTTCATTCCACAGTCTCAAGCTTCATTCTTTATCCCCTAGATTTGTTCTTTAGTCCTGTATTTGCTATACAGCCCCTAGATTCGTTCCCCAGTCTCCAGATTCATTCTACAGCTTTCAACTTTGTTATCCAACATCCAGCTTCTTTCTGTCGCCCTCAGCTTCGTTTTATAGTCCCCAGTTTCGTTCTACAGGCCCAAGATTCATTCTACAATCCCAGCCTTCATTCTAGAGCTCTCAGCTTCGTTGTCCCCTCCATTGCAATTACCTCTTCTCAGTTCTTAAGCTAACTAATTTGTTTTATGCTTCAATAGTTATTGAATTCTGATTGTAGCTGTATAATACTCAACAGACAATTCGTTGAATATAAGTTACTTGAAAATAATTTCTCAATTGTATCAATTGAACCTAATTGAACATAAAAAATAAGTAGTAATGACATATGCTATAGTACTCTATTTTAAAACTAAGTTTTACTTTTACATCTGAATACAGTAGGACTTGAAGTCTGGACTGAGCAGTTAACCGAAATTCTGGTCGAACAAGATGCACCTAAGCGAATGTCTAAGCGACTGCCGTCTTGCCGAATGTCGGAGTACAACTACTTTGATCTGGTTGAGCGTGGTTGTCCGGCTTTCCATAGCGTACCGCCAGCTCACATGATTCGAAGTTCCCACTACCTTTTAAGGTAGTAGGGTTATGGGGTGCACCAGATTCTTGCGGTTATGCGGGGAATTTTATGCTGTGCAGTTGAGTTTGAATTTTTCGGTATTTCCCGCTTTTCAAAGTTGTCCTTCGAAATTCCTAATGTATACTCCGGTATTTTTAGCACGGGTGCTACGGGTTGCGGGTAACCCGTGGGTTATCCAACTTCGAGATCTATTATGAACCATGTATATACAACTTCCAGCATTTATAATTGAGTAAATAAGTTGATATCACATTATAATAAAGTTATATAAGTTGAAACTAATCTAGAATTGATTTAATGAAGCCAGATGACTAGTAGATGAGTTATAATAAAGCTATATACATTATAACGACATTACATGAGTTTCAACGAAGCCCAGGCGATACTGTACATTTGATGTATCAGACACCTGTAATTACAGTTCAGAGTTGATTTATGGATACTGTAATTTACAGGTCGTACCTAGATAGGAAGGAGTTGGTGATGCACGAGGCATCTTTCGTAATAGTACATTAGTCACGCAACGCGCCGTGGTGTGTCGGTAATGTCGGTTTACTTCCGTACCCCCGCTATTTTGCGCCTCTCGCCAGGTCCGCCGTATCTACTTTATTTTTTTAGCTATCGTCTCGTAACGTATACATAACAATGATATAAATCTGCCGTATATCTGGGAGAGAAATCGAATTTAAAATGTCCGTTTTAGGGTAGCAACATATGTTCCTTTCACTATTCGTTGTTTATTCTTCCCACCTTACCACATCTGTAGCTCCTCTATTTTAACTATATAACTCACTTAGTCTGGAATAATTATAACTATTTTATAACTATTATCGATGGTGGTGTGCTTCACTTATCATTCCACAGGAAATATATGTGTGGATATTCTTTTCTTCACCGCTTCTCTCAGATATTCCTCCTCTGTTGCAACTGCATATTGATCTTGTTGATCTCATAACCTCGCTTATCAACAACACGAAAGTATATTGTTAAGAATACGTGAAAAGTAGTAACCAGGTTTCAGGATACTGACCTATATAGATATCTCCTTCCTCATCTTTGTCAAACTTTCCACTTCTGCAAGTACTTCATTTTAATATATTTATTCTAATTCCCAGCGGAATATACTTCAATAATAATTTTGTGCATGTTATAAAAGTTTCGTATTAATTAGCCCACAGAGGACTGGACAGTGTATTTATCTTCCTTCCCCTCTTCCTTCGAAATTGCGTCCTCTAGTACTCCTCCATTTTGATTGGTTATATTTTATAATTTTACTTACACATAACAGATGACCTAACTGGTACGTTGTGCACAAAGTATCATATCCGTAAATTATTTTGCTACTGAGATATGTGCGAAATCGAAGAAGCCAGTAGGTTACATGGTACTAGTTGTAGCAATTGTACTTTTTGGTCTATCAGTATGGATAGCTGTTCAGAATTGGCTTAGATTACTCGTATTTGGAATTAATTTACAGAATAAGAAAATACAAGCCTTACACCCGTGCTTCGCTACGGGGGCCCTACGGGCCGGGGCCTGTCGGCCCCCCCCTCCACTCCACACGGGCGACGGCTTGCTGGGGGGCTGCGCCCCCCAGACCCCCCGCTTCTTCATCCCAGTTTATTCTACTTCAAATTATGCGCTGTTATTAAATATATGTATACATTATAAATATATTTAGGTTCGTAATAATACTTCTGGATACACTATATTTGAAGTAACTGCTCTATCACTATTTTCATTCCAAATTACTTTGATATTTCTTACTGATGTTACCCTAGAAACTGCAACATAAAATTGCCCATGAGTAAAAACTGAAGTTCTAAAATCCAGTCCAACATATTTGACAGATTGTCCCTGAGATTTGTTGATTGTCATTGCAAAGCATAATCGAAGTGGAAACTGATGTCGTGTAAACTTGAATGGCACCTGTGATTCAGTTGGAGACAACTTCATACGTGGAACAAACACAGTTGTCCCCTTTTTATCCCCAGTCAATAACCTTATTTCTATTACTCTTGATGTCATGTGTGTGATAATTCCTCTACTTCCATTGCAAACTCCTTGAGAAGGATTAAGATTCCGAAGTGTCATTACAGGACATCCCAATTTCAGCTCTAAATGTGCCAGTGGTAGTCCAGAGCAATTGATTGCATTTAAATATTCAACTGGATAAAGAAGTTCACCTCCATGAGCTTCTGGATTATTATCATCAATTTTATCAGCACAGTAAAAGGTTTGAGTTTCCCCAGGAAATTGCTCCAGTAATTTTTTGTTAAGGGCATCAACATCTTCATTACGACTTGAGAGAATAGTGCGATCTGAGAAGTATTCATCTGGCTTTGGCTCTTGACTATCAATATTTGGATAGATAAAATTGATCAATGAATTCACTGTATTATCTGGACATTTGAAGCTGTTTGGAAGAGTAATCTCATCAACTTGACCATTTCGACCATGACCAACATCCAGCTGCCATTGAGCAAAGATTTGCTCCTCTTCATTGGCAACATCAAGTCGCATATTTTGGTGTAAATGAAGAACTTCAATGTGGTCCCATAGTCGTGACCATCTAAGACATGCACCAACAATTTGAGGTCTGGAACCTTTATCAATAACTGGAAGAATTTGCTGAAAGTCTCCTCCAAAAACTACAGTCAATCCTCCAAAAGGGTTGTTATTCTTTCTCAAATCTTTGAAAGTTCGATCAACTGCCTCATGAATATGGCGGTGCATCATGGGAGCTTCATCCCAAATTACCATATCAGCTTCAATAATAAGTTCTGCAAGCTCTGACTGTTGTGGAATTCTGCATGTAGAAGTATCATCAATTTCCAGAGGTATTTTGAATACTGAATGTGCTGTTCGTCCTCCCACAATAAGCAATGCTGCAATTCCTGATGATGCCACTACAATTACTATTTTATCCCTTCCTCGGAGGAAATAGCATAGTGTGTTATACACATAGGTCTTTCCAGTACCTCCTGGTCCATGTAGAAAAAATATTTCTCCAGTTCGGTTGAGAACTGCCTCTACAATTCTGTCAAAGGCTGCACGTTGATCCATGTTCAGAGTTGGTATTCTTTGTTCTGCTAAATGTGTCTGTTCAGCACGATTGTACCGATAATCACCAATAAGACGATTTTCTTCCATGTGCTCCCAATTATCCTGTGGAAGTGGCATTTCTTCCCAGTCAGAAAGTGATTTCCCTGAGCATCTTAATATTTTTTCAATCTTATAGAGTCCATAGTCATGAATATTCTCATCAGTGAGATCTCTGTTTGGATAGCAATTTTGAATACTGTGTCTGAGGTCATCACAGATATTGTCACAGAACTCAGTCCATAGTTCAGATGGCTTAGATGGACTACAGTCACGTAGAATAGCAGCAAATAAATCTCGCAGTTGACTGCCAGTTTTTATATGAGCTGCATCACGTAGACACTCTTGCCACTCATTATCATCTTCCAGAAGACCTCTTGCTAAACATGCAGCTCGAAAATTTGGACAAAGAACACCATCTACAGTTCTTAAATCTTCAAAAGAAGTAGCTCCTTTCACTGTAGTCAACATTGTACGCAAATAAAATCTCTCTCCAGCAGTAGGGTGAATATAGTATATGCGCCCAATAGCAAAACCTTTCTGGCGTGGTGTCCATTTACATTGAGTTTCATTCCACACAAACTTGTTTGGCATATCCTGATATAATAAAGTGCATGCCTCAGGATGGTCTACATTGGCTTGAAAGTATGCTGTGAGTGTAGTATCTCGTTCTGAAGCTTGTTGAACAACTTCCTGTAAATCTGCAGCTGTTTGATCAAAGGTAACAGTCTGTTGATTAGGAAGGTGTATTGCAAGTCGAATGACATTAGGAACTTCATTGTGTAGTCGAAAAAAGTATAAACGCCAGACAGCCTCAGGAGCTGATACATAGCGAGCATCCAAGTATAATTTGGGCTCATCCTGAGCTGTACCAAATTTCATGGTGGTGCGATCATGTCCCTTGTAAATGTACTTGTAGATATATTTGATTGCTTTAATAGAAGAAATGCATTCAATATTGATATGACAATAATAAAACCATAGTAGAAATAAGTTGTGAGAAACCACCCAATGGTTATCAACTTCTGTGCCATTTGGAAGCTTGTATTTTCTTCCTGGCCTTCTTCTAAGCTTTGCAAAAGAATCCTCATTAATAACAGTTTGTTCTCGTAATGGTTTTGGAAATCCTTTTGAACACCGTCCATCTTTCATGCATCTGGCATTTGGATTATTGGGACCACATGGTTCATGGATCATAAATTTCATAACCAAATCATGAAGTTCTGGATGTGTGTCTGGATCAGGAATTTCAGCATTGAGCATACTATCAACATCCTCAGCAGTTCGTAACTTTGCATCAGGAGCCAGAAAGACAATCATATGCATGTGTGGCAATCCACGCTTTTGAAATTCAATAGTATAGACATATGCAACTGCACGACCCAGAATTCCTTCTTTATATATGTGGCGGATGAGATCAGCTTGCATTTGACGGAATATACGGACTACAATATCAGGACGGTCATTGGGTGTTAGTCCTAAGCCTGCTGCTTCCAAAGCATCTTTAACATCTGGATGACTTGGATTCATAGTAACAGTGATAAAGAGATCAGCTCCATGATAATAACGATTGATAGCCAATGCATCTTGACAGTTCTGTATCATATACCTTGCACCACCTGTAAAGGAAGAGGGAAGAATAATTCTCTGGCCAATGTCACCACCCTGAACATTTTCATTAGCTGTAACAGCATTGACTAAGGTCTGGTATGATTCTGCACGGATTGTCCTTTGATTAAATGTGATCCAATTTAAGCAACATTGCTCACAGCATGCCCATACATCAACAATAAATTCATGAAATAATTTTCTTGAGAAGAATAAATGAAGTTGTTCCCCTACTCTTGGGTGTAAATAATAGCGAAAATATTCAGCTTGAGAAACATGTTTCCGTTTTTGAGGACGAATATTATTTTCCTGCTCAGGGTTTAGAGCATCCATAAACTCTACATCATCCACCTTCTGATTGTTTGCATATTTAATTTCTGGATGCCAAAGCAGTTGTCCAGTTGTCAGCAATAGTGGGTAATGCAGTGTCCAGTAAAGTGGATTAACTTCACTAATTTGCATTAGTGTTCCTCCACGTAGATGCAAAATAATGCTTCTTGAGTTTTCCAGTTGATCACCATCTCCAGGTAGTATAGCAGCAATCTCATTAACAGTTGGATTATTATATCGACATTGATCAGTTTGAGGATTAGCTATAAGAGTAATCAAACAGTTTTCATTAGGTCCCATATGTTGAGTACGATCTCTGGCTTGCTGGTATAATTGAACGCCAGGATGATCACACATTAACATGTGCTGTAATGCCAGCATAACATGATGAAGACATTCTCCATTTGCAGAATGAGCATCTATTCGCATTTGTGCAGTTTCCTGTTCAGTTTCTAATCCATCATGAATATATAGCTGGGCATATCTTCTATTCTGACCCTGTTCAGGGTAGAGAGATCCAGAAAAATGATAAACTCTTCCCTGAATTCTGAAGGTATATGGACCACCACGACCCATTACACTTCGATCAATATCACCTGCTGCCATTGATGTCATAGCTAAAGCACTATTATATTGTCTGATCAGTTTACGGAAGTTTCTTGAGTTGGTATTATTTCCATGCAAATAATTCTGTAGTTCAGGAGGGGCAGGCTCCCATCGTGGCAATTTAATTTTTCCTGAAAAGCAGCACATGCCAAACTTAGGGTGTAATTTTGATGATTTAGCTAATCGTTCCTTTTCCCAATGTAAAGCTCCACAATCAGGACAAATTATCTCCATTTTTCCAATGGTAAACTTTGGCCAATTAGGATTATAAGGCCTTCTGGCTAATGGTATCCGAATTCGCCTGGGAGGTATGGGAAGATCATACATAGGCAATAGAACTGGATCAGCAAGAATGGGGACTGCCCATTGAATATTCTATAAAGCGATAAATGTTAGAATTTTAAAATGTAAAGTATTAATGATATATGCACCTGAACAATATCAGGTTGTGCAGCAGGTATTGGAGCTGCTGGATCAACACCTGGAGGATTCCAATGATGAAATTGTAATGGAGCCTGAAATATATATTAAATCTATTATTGATAAATATATGTATTAATTAAACTTATGGGGTTATCATTCACATTTGGATTTATAACAGGATTAACCCATTGTATGACACCTTCTCCTCTTCCTCTTCCTCTTCCTCTCCCTCTTCCCCTACCTCTGAGGGTAGGTTCAGGATTATTGTTGTTCTGACCTCTTCCTCTTCCTCTTCCTCTTCCTCTTCCTCACCCTTGACCTTGACCTCTTTCTTGGCCTCTACCAACAGGTCCAACAGGATCAGGAAGAATGTTATTTTGGCCTCTGCCTCTGCCTCTACCCCTACCTCTCCCTCTGCCAATAGGCTCAGGAATAGGGAGAAGTCTGGCATGCATTGCAGCAATATCTGCAGGAAGATTCCTGTATTGAGGAATGGCAGGTGAAACAGGAGGCTCAGGTATGCGCCTATTTTCAGGACTGTCCAATGTACGTGCATCACGCTCAGCTTGACGCACATGAGCACGTGCATGTTCAGGTGTTGCTGGAGGTGTGGACCTTTTACATATGTTAGTAAGTTCAAATACACATACACAGTTTTACATACATAATTAATGTAGTGCTATGTAAACAGAAAAGAGTTCACTCTGATCCAGCTGGGCTATCCCAATATTATCAAGAAATAGTGAAATCGGTGTGAACAGCAGTAGTTGATAGTGGAGCTACTTCCAATAGGAAGGGGTAGTAACACACACTACACCAATCTCCCTACACACTGTGCACAGAGAGCGGTCCCAACTCTACTAAGTAGAGCTGTGTAGCAACTGGCAAACACCCGTAAAGGGAGGCCAGGGAAGTAGGACTTCACTGTACTTCACCTTGGTCTACTAATTCTCTTAATACTATAATGCCTAAGACGGCTGCAGCAGATATACACTTTCTTTATACACAAACTGAATTTATTTTTACTGTTGGAAAAGTCCAGACAACAAAAACAAATATTCAAGAGAACCAAAAGGTTCAATCTCAATTTAGAGAAGATCCTGTAAAAGGGAGCTATGTAAAAACTTTGGAATTACCAAAATTTCCAGACAAAACAGGGTGAATGATAATAAGAACAGTTCCAGCTGTTTAAAAATAAAAATATAAGGATTTTTAACGAATTTATCGCACTAAATGACTTACTGTATGATGAGGGTGGGGTGTGTCGAAGTGGGAGTGAAGGAAGAGAAAGAACTGAGCTGAAATACTGCCTGCATGTTTCAATGCGGCTAAAGCATGGCTTGTGAACGCTTATCACCGATTAACTCCGGGCGCTTTTTATGTTGACTAATCAAAGCCGCGTGTTCCCAGAGCGCGCTTTTCAAATGCTGACTAATCAAAGCCGCGCGTTCAATTGCAGGCCATTGGGATGATTACATAATCTACTTTCATCTACTTTATTATATACTTATTTAGTTTAGTGTATTTCCCTTAAACAAATCTCCCACACGTTTTCTAATTATATATTGATAGCGGATGCGGATCGGTTCCGGATGCCAATCCGCGGATACACCCAGTATTTGGATGCATCTAATTGCATCCAATAGCTGTTATGCACTCTTTCCATTTTCTGATAAATAAATACATTCACTTAAAATTGTACCACATCTATATGTACTCTAATATGTATTTAATGGATTTACATACTTATTTTTTTGTTTGAAGAGAGATTTGTTAGTATATACTTAAATTAATGTGTTTTGCGAGACTTCGTGAAGCTTTGATGAGGTCCGTGACTGCGTGACATGTCTAGTAGCATGTCACGCACCGTGACTAAGGCTATCGATCACATTTTGTGGCAACAACAAGTAAAAAACATATAATGACATCAACCCATTATATTTTTACCTTACACTTCGCATGTATAATGCTTATTGTATTACAAGCAATTTTGTGTTTTTATATTACATTAGAAATGCTCTGTAACGAAGGAATAATTGAAAGCAGCAGCAGTCACAGTGGTACCGAGCGGATGCATCCGAATTTTGTGGATGGCATCCGTCACCCATCCGAACAATGGCCCCATCTGCGGATTGGATCGCGGATGGATCTCGGATCCATCCATGTCAGTCCCTAGGAGGGGATCGCCGGGCGCGTAGCCTGTAGGACGTGAACGAGACCTGGTTAGCCTTGGCCCGTGCTGCACATTGTCAAGAGCATCCTGAGGAACATCAACTTCTTTCCCACGCAAAACGGATCGGGAAAAAGGTAAAGCCTTAATCGCCGTAGCACGTACGTGACGTAAGTTGGTTCCGCTTCAAGCTTACCGATCATTTGAGCTCGCATTGACGACTCATCGTGAACGCGAGAGTTGTAACATTGCCGAGACCGAATATATTACCGCAAAAAATCCGATGCCATATGAAGAGTTGCACAGCAACACTGCGACGCAAGAAAGTATGAGGATAAAACATATAGGACATGAAAAACCGGACGAAAAGATACGAAGGAGAGGGGTGAGTGAGCTAAAAAGAGAAGAATCAGGATGTGACGCAAGAAAGAGGGGAGAAATGAACAGTACAGAACATCAGAATAACTATGTTGTATAGTAAGAGATAGTAAGAGGTGTACAGTGAATTTCTTTTTGCGAGGATAGTGTGCGGTAGACGCGAAATTTGAACTGAGCGTGAATAAGTACCGGTTTGAGTGAGGAAGGTGAGTTGAATGTGAGCATATAAATGTGATACCAGTACTAGAAAACACGTAATACATAGACATACATATGAATACTGGTGAGAGAGACAAAGGTAAGAACAGTAATGGAATAGAAACCGCAACACATAATAGTGTGTAAGGAAATGTGTGAATTGTGGATGCTATTGCTACCAGTATCGTGTAAAGGTGAAGGTTGTGTTGACACCTAAACAAATGAATTGAAAATGAGTAGGTTGAATGTCTGTTCAACTTAGGGAAAGCATGGTTGCACTAAATATAACGATTTATAAGAACTTTGAAGCGAAGTTCTGACACAAGACTTGACGAGATATTTATCATATTAATATCTCTTAGCATATCTCAGTAACATAATAAGTGATGCGCAGCCTACTCACTTCACCATAATGGCATTTGATCATTCTTGGAGTTTTGAAAATGCTTTATAGCCATTTCATAGCTAGCATCAAACTCGTTCTTGAATTTGTGAGCACCAAAATGCGTGATTTGGTGAGTATAATAGTGTTCGTTTTCAGACTCCGTTCCATTTTCTATCACTTCACAATCCTAACTTACACCATTAGTAATGTGTAAAAATCACATGAATAGTACTATAATAGTACCAATAAAGAGCTCACCTTTAAAAATTTGTCAACAGCTTTCATCAGTGGTTGCATATTATATTTAACATCATGTTTATAGCTATATGACAGTCGATATAGCTCATTTCTTTTATCACATACGGTTGAGAAGCAGTACTCAAAATCTTGTGCAAATTCCTGAAGAAATGTCTTAAAATAGAGGGATGGTTTTATTCTTTCCAGCAAATATTTGAAGCCGAATGGAGAAATTGCATTTAACAACAACTTATGTTGCCGAATATGACCATGAATAATGTCACTATCATAACAAATAGTTAACATTGATAATGAAGTATTCATGAGTTTATGAACTTACTCAGTAATACAATCCCATGCACCACGAAATATTTGCTCACTCTTCATGTCATTGAGAAAATAACCACCTGCTCTCAAAGGACTTTCAAGGATTTCTTGCAATATAATACATTCAAGATCATATCTTGTATAATCTGATAACTTTTTGGGAGAAATTCTATGGTTCTCATGAAAATTAAATACATTTTCTATATATTTATATAGAATATTCCTATCATTATTACTTGATGAAATATTTAACTCATATTCAATGGCCACAATATATGGCATTTGTCCGAAAATCTTACAGACATTCTCACTCAATAGAATTGCAGAATCCTACATAAAATTATACCACATGAAATTCAATTTTTAATGAAGATAATAACATAACTTACCAAGAAGACATGCAGATACATCAAATTTATAAAACATACAAAATGCTTGATAGAGATCTTGAATATTTTTAAAAACTTTCTTCAGAATAATTTTCACTATAGCTTCTATATTTGATCCACATTTCAATAACAACTTTTGTGTTAGATTTTGATCATAATCACTTGCTTTCAAATGATCAATAAAGTAGGTATATGCATAAGAGAGTGTGTGATTTTTGTAATCAATCTTATGAATTGGAATTTCATTATTTACAATGATATCAACACAACAACTCCCCAGAGCTATATGGGCATCTTTCTCAGAAACATGGAAGTATTTTGATCTATCAGAGTCCTTCAGGAAGTCACTGAAAGATGCATGAAAGAAGTAAATATGTTCTTTATCAGACTTTGGAACAAATACTATAGAGTGCAGATCAGCTAGATGTAACAGTAGGTGAGACTTTGACATTCCCAAAAATAAAGCCATATTATGTATTCTAAAACCCATGTTTTCAAATAAAAATATTTGTGTTTGAAATATAAGTTGTATATTACAGTAATTTGCTATGTTGTTGACAGCCATGGAGAGTATATGTGTATATACTGCATCCAGCTGTGCATAAGGTGTTGTTTCTCCTGGTTTTATATTAATGATAGTATTGTGGCTATCACAAGGATCATATTGATCATTTGTAATATATTTCATGACAGTAGATGCATAGATAAACTGCCCTGATGACCTTTGCACTAGAATTTTTAAGTCACTCTCTGAGGGCCAGTTTGGCATATTTGAAAGTTCAGAAAACAGTGTTCCATGTGTTTGCTTTACCACAGCAAATTCACTTTGAAGATATGTTTCAATATCCTTATCAGGATTGTATTTATTGTCAAGAATTAATGGAATACACAATTGACCAATGGCTTCATCATTGAATGTCCTTCTGATTACTAACTCAGGTCTGCTTGCAATGAGAAAGCTCAAATAGATTCCTGGTTCTGATGCCACACCAGCAATCATCTTCAAAATTCTTGATTGCATTTCAGACCTGTTACACTCATCTAGACCATTAATTATTACCAGATGTGGAAGGTGTGAAGTGTTAGATTCCATGTTAAAGAAAAGTATTGGTAGGTGTAGAGTTGCAAGTGGCTTCAATACCAACTTTTCCATTTGAATCTCCATGGTATGTGACAATAATGCATCATTCCCTTCCAGTTCATTTATAATACTTCTTTTTGCAACATGAACAACATTTCCTAGTTGGTGTGCAATGGTTGGCACAAGCTTAGCCCCATCATCTCTACCAGCTCCTGCAGCTGTTCTAGAAAAAAAGAAGCTTCCTATAAGTTTGTTCTCCTTACAACATCTTTCAGCTACTGTTTGAGCAATTGCAGATTTCCCTGCACCAGCAGGTCCATTTAACCACATTATTCTCTTATCAGGATCTTTTAAATCAACCCAGCTCATTATATCATCTATCACTGCTTTTCTGGTGTCAGGATGACATTTTGGAGTATCATATCATTCTTCTGACTGATGACTAGCTCCAAGGCAAGAGGCTCCAGCAAGATGTTCCCATTCTATGATCATTGGTAAATGTGGTGGGATTAAGAAGGGACAATATATGTACCAGATTCACTGCTACGACGAGGTCTTTACCCTCCCCCACCCTTTTCACGTGAATTTCATGTGAAGTTTACCTGAAATTTTGGACCTTGATTTTCTCTGATTTTGGGGGAGTCCCCTGCAAATTGTTTCACATGAATTTCATGTGGAACAACGTGAATAGGTGAAATTCATGTGAAAAACCCTGCATGAAATTCATGTGAATTACACATGAATTACACATGAATACATGAATATGTGAATTCTACATGAATTAACCATGTGAATTTCACATGACATTCACCTGGAATTCAGGTAAACATAATTCTGTGTTTTAGTACTAGTACATGTAACAGTACTTACTTACTTTTATAATAAAAAAGAAAGTGGCACTATTGTGAATTGAACCCTTGACCATGTCTTATTACATAAGCACAAGTTACCACATTCAAGCAGCTAATACTGTTACACTACAGGAGTGTTATTTGAAACTGATACCTTAGTGTATAGGTCAACCATGCAACTGCACGCGTCTGTCAGACCATTTTGGTCCATGGCATCTTCTGGCATTACGACTGCCTTGTTGTTGCACACCCCATCTGTTGTTACCCTTCCCTCCACTCCTCACATTTCCCTTCCTCCCCTCCCTCTCCCCTTCTCTCTTCTTTCTCCTCCCCTCCCCCCAACCACTGGTGACACTGAAGGCACACAACACAACTGGCACCACACAAAGCAGACAAGGAGCAGCGGTGGAGGTAGGGCGAGAGAGAAGAGGTGTAGGAGGACAACATTCAGTGGAGGGAGATGGAGAGGGGTGATGAGAAAAATGAAGGGATCGACAACAGGTGGGTCGACAACGATGGGGACAGTGGGGACAATATCTAACGACAGCCACAGCACCCCTATCCTCCCTTCTGCGTTATGACATGATGACACCATGCCACCCAGCCAGTGTGGACAGTGTTGGATCCCCATGCGTCTCATCCCCACAATGTCACCCAGCACTCCCATCCTTCCCTCTGCGTCATGACACAGCAATGCCATATCATCCAGCCAGTGGGAACAGCTCTCTCCCCATGTGTCTATCGCCTCCGTCCTCCCCTCCGCCTCATTGTGGCAATGACAATGCCACACCACCAGCACGTCTATCACCACTGTGTTGGCCAGTGCCCCTGTCCCCCCCCTTGCTGTGACGACGATGACACCACACTGTGTTGGCCAGCGCCCCCATCCCCCCCTCATCGTGACAACAGTGATGCCACACTACCAATGCCTCTATCCCCACCATGTCGACCAGTGCCCCCATCCCCCCCCTCACCGTGATGATGATGACACCACACCGTATTGGTCAGCACCCAGAACAATGGTCAGGACTATGACTGTGAGGACAGTGCCCAGTGCGTAATGTCCATGACAACCATGATGCCAATGCCCACAGTGAGAATGCGGACAGCACCTAGGCCCCAATGCCCCTGCTGACGCCAACGACTGCGAGGACAGGGCCCATGAAGACAACCACAATGCCAACATCCATGAGGACGACGATGGTGACTAGTACCCAATGCCGAACACCCCAATGACAGCGCTGAATGCTAATGACAAAGGCAGTGCACAGCGGGAGAGG
The DNA here is from genome assembly GCA_025738555.1 of Cyathus striatus. Taxonomy (NCBI): domain Eukaryota; kingdom Fungi; phylum Basidiomycota; class Agaricomycetes; order Agaricales; family Nidulariaceae; genus Cyathus; species Cyathus striatus. The sequence goes on from JAOVFP010000003.1 coordinate 273,990, forward strand.
TAGTGGGGGGTGCATAGCAAGGTGAACAATGAGTAGCGGGAGGGGTGGTGCATAGCACATAGCGAGAGGGGGGATTGATAGGCACTGTCACCGTGCATCTCGTCCCCCCAAAGTCACCCAGTGCCCCATCTCACAGCGCCCTTGTCTTCACCTCTGTGTTGTTGTCACAATGACATCATGGCACCCAGCCAGTGAGGACACCATCCTCTGTCTTATCTCTCCCAGCATCCCTGTCCTCCCTCTGCATCTCAAAGTGCACCATCCTCCATCTCATCTCCCCATAAGTCTCATCCCCACCATGTCTAACAGTGCCCCCATCCTCCCTCTGCATCACAACACAATGACGCCATGCTGCCCAGCTGGTGAGGACACCGTCCTCCCACCACACATCTCATCCCACTGAGTGCCTCCTCTCCTCTGCGTCACGACACCCCCAGGTGTCTCATCTCACCCAGCACCCCATCCTCCCCTCTGCATCGTAACATGGTCTGTGTCATGACAACAACAACACCATGGTGAGGAGGCATTCTCTTCCGCACATCTCATCTCCCTGTGCCCCTGTCCTCCCCTATTGTTGCAACACGACAACGATGTCATGCCACCTAGCTCTAGCTGGTGAGGACATCGTCGTCCATCCTCATTTCACCCCCCCACCCCTGTCACAATGATGCCAACGTGCAGCACACAGCAGGAGGACACATACCAAGGGGGGATAGATAGCAAGGGGGATAGATAGCAAGGGGGATAGATAGTGCATAGTGAGGGGGGAATGAATAACAAGGAGGGTAGATAGCGCATAGTGAGGGAGGGGATTGATAGTGAGAAGGATGGATAGTGCATATGAGGGGGGGGATCAATAGCACATAGCGCATAGTGAGGGGGGGGGGATTCATAGCACAGAGGGGGGGATTGATAGTGCAGAGGGGAGGATTGATAGTGCAGAGGGGGGGATCAATAATGCATAGCGCATAGCAAGGAGGGGAATCGATGGCACAGAGGGGGTATTGATTGTGCAGATCGATAATGCATAGCACATAGCAAGGAGGGGGAATCGATGGCGCAGAGGGGGATATTGATAGCACAGAGGGAGGGATTGATAGCACAGAGGGAGGATTGATAGCACTTAGTGCATAGCAAGTGAGAGGAATCGACAGTGCAGAGGAGGCTTAGTTAGTAATGTAAAACACTTTATTCTTGCATCTTGTAGATTATTATAATACATTTGTTTGTTATGTACTATTAACACATTTTTGCAAGTGATGTGTGCTCATTTTATTCTGTTAACATGTTTGCGCAAGCAATGTGTGTGTACTATTAATACATCTGCACAAACAATACATGTTTTTACCATTCTATTAACACATTTGCACAAGCGATGCATGTATTATCTATGCATTTGTGTGCATGATGTAAGCGGCATGCCAAAATAGGGCATATTTTATGATGAACCGGGGGAATGGCCTGTTTTAATTAGAATAGAAGCAGTTGCCACCCCATTTTCGGACTTTTATTCACACAAGAAGCTTTCAAGATAATTTTAGACCTGGTCAGCAGGCATACATGTGGCATATGTGTGGGTATGGAAGGGTCTACTTATCTTTTCCTTGCCCTGCCCCCACTTGTTTCACAACCCCCACATTGTCTGCTGCAGTAAGAATTTCAATTATATATATATATTAAATACTAATTCTTGTGTCAGACTGACCCTATCATTAAACATATTGGCTACAGTAAGGCTTCAAGTGCTGTTAGCACAAATGAAACTTTGGCTCATTCTAAGAGTGAGGATAATAAGTCTAGCTATTCAGTTGAGAACACCCAGATTGCCAATAAGTTATCTCCAAGAGAGAGGACTATTGTATCCATTTATGAGGTAGACCAGTCACTCCTTGAACTTACTGGAAAATGGTCAATTCAGGAGGCATGGAAAGTCTACAGTGAGGTTAATAGGGTTAAACACTTAGTGGACATAAATTCTAAACCATTGCCTGATGGGTTTGCTAAACCATCATCCTCTGATATTTATAAACTTTTTGGGATTGGAACTACTGCATGGCACAACTGGGATGTTTTTCTGAAGAGACTTTCCAACTATCCAGACATGGCAGAATGGCTAAGTGATAATAATCCTGATATGAACAATATGCATGAGCTTTGGGGCTTGGAGAAGTCTTCTGGATTTACAAGAGTCAATTTAGAGGTCTGGATGGATGCCAGAGACAAGGCTAATAAAGATAAAGCAGCTGGTAAAGAGAAGGCCAGTGATTCAAAGCAGAAATCAGCCAAAGGGAAGGACAAGGGGAAATCAAAGAAAGGAGCTGGAATTAAGAACAAGTAAGTAGTTGTACATCATGTGGTGTTAAAGTTTGTATCATGTAATTTTAGTTTCTTTAACGTTGTCATTTGGTTACTTCAAATATGCATTTCTCTATTGCTCAGGCACTCATATTTAGTTGCACTGTATTACTTGCCAATGGCTTATGCTATAGGAACTGAACAAGAGTTTCCTATGTTAAAGTTTAGCCAATTTAGTCAGTTTATTGAAGCAAACTTTGGATCAAAGATTAGCCTATCAACAGTTATATTTTTGCTGTTTTCTCTAACAAGTAATGTTGAGCTGTTAAATTTACATGCAAGACAACAGTATCATGAAGGAAATGAACAACAACACTAACTGCTTGGATTAATGTGCTGTCAATGGCTGTTACATCTTCTCTTGGTAGTAAAACTAAATATTTATTTCAAGAAAATATAATTCCAGATCACTATTATGATGATGACATTAACTATAATATTTCTGCAAAACTAGATGCATTTTCCAAATTTCTTAAATTGCATCCATATAATGAGACAGGGCACTATATTGGAGAGCTAGGACCTGTTTCAGATACTAAATTAACTCCAGTATGAATGATATGTCCATCATTTATGCACTGCAATGGTGCATCATGTGATGGGTCTTCATTAACACAAAATTCAAAATATTGAGATATACCAAAAGTTACATTAATTGAGGGTACAAAAATTTATCATGAATCATATATACTAACAGGATCTTGCTCTAAGTGTAAATCAATATACTATGCTGATCATAAACATATATCTATTACTGGTCAGAGACCACAAAAAGAATATTGAAATAAAGCACATTATTTTAAAATAGGTACTCATCTTTGGGTGAATCGAGTATTCTCTAAAGCAATAATGCATGGTATATACAGTTTTCATGCATCAGCTGCAGCATATGCTGAATATTGGAGTAATAGCTTTGGAAATAACATTGAAATTAGTCACAAGCAAATTTGGCATGCCTTTATAGATGAGTCTATTTGGACTGTAAGCTTAATTACTGGTAGACAACTTACTGTTGATGATCATCTACCAATCAATGAAATTACACATTATGCATTTGAGCATCTTGGGGCAAATGGAATTGTTAAACCTCCATCAGAGCACAGCTGCTTAGAATGTACTCAAAGTACAAGTCTACAGCTGATAACATGACTAACTACAGAAGTAATATTACAACAGAAAATTTTGCTCCCATGAAGATGGTTGTAGTAGAAGGTGTTGTAATGGGCCCAACTGTATGTGTATTTATTTATTTATTATAAACTTAGACTTAACAATGATTTAGCACTGTGCAATGGAGGGTTTTCATGCTGAAGTTAACAATTATTGTGGTGGTGTATTCTGCAGACATCACAACATACAATATGGACCCAAATGTCGTGTTAAGAGTTGTGATGCACAAAAAGTTGCAGGTACAGAAGCATGTGAGGCTCATAAAGAAATGTGGAATAAGCATAAGTCAAATTACAGTTCAGCAAGTCTTTCTGGACTAAAAAGAGCACTGAAACGCAGAAATGAAAATCTGGCATGGCTACCTAATATTAATCTCATGTCCAGTATATATATGTATTGACAAAGCCTGTCTGGTTCTACATTCAGTTCTGAAAAATATTCTTTATCGACCTTGGCTACTGAATAGTCGATTTGTTGTTGATGGATATCACTATACAAATCATAAGGCAGATGATGACCTTTGTCATACATTTTGCAATCCTGCACCAAGTGATGGCTCTGCTCCTAATCTTGTAATAATTGAACATGATCAGAATGGTCAACCATATTACAAGAGAGCTTTTAATACACAGGTAAGATATAAGTATTAAATCTTAATAACTATTAATTCATTATCAGGCATGTGAGCAACTCAATTCTTGGCTGGGTGAGTTTGAGTCTATTCTCAAATGAATGACAGTATCAAACTTTAATTGGTTTCTACATGCAATGTTGGTTTATCACACACAACATATTTTGGATAGACAACAGCAAAGAGCAATGAAGACAAGGCTTAGTGATGATCTACCTGAGGATATGGATGTGGACATATAATAGATAAATTTACAATATTCTTTAACTTTCATATGTAATTCTAAGTTCTAAATCTTTAAAATACATTTTTTATATAGAAAATAATATACATTTCATGTATATTTCACATTAATTTTATGTAACTATTGGACTGTACATGCATATGAATTTGACCTGTATTTCATGTGAAATTCACATGAATTTCATGTAACTATTGCACTGTACATGCATATGAATTTGACCTGTATTTCATGTGTACTTCACATGGATTTCACGTGAAATTCACATGAATTTCATGTAACTATTGCACTGTACATGACTTGTATTTCATGTGAATTTCATATTTAAATTTCACCTGTTTTTCACCTAGTTTCCACCTAAACTTCACTTGAATTTCACCAAATTTTGGTGATTTTGGAACATCCTAGATGAAGGTGAAATTCATGTGAACTTCACATGTTTTCACGTGAATTTCATGTGAAGTTTAGGTGAAAGGGTGGGGGAGGGATAAGTACTGCATTTTCCATGCCTCCACTTAACAATTATGTTGCTTAATTGATATCAGCCTCTCTGCTCATTGTCTCCCATGCCTCTGTTTATCAATTTTCTGCATGACAACCTTCCTGCCCATTGTTTCCCACACTTCTGCTAATCATATTCAGTCCCCACTCACTGCTGCCCACCCCTCTTCTCAATAATTCCCATGGTATTTCCTTTGCTAAATACTCACCCTCAATATTTCCCACATATTTTAGTGTTGCCCACTGCTTCCCATGCTTCATCATTCCATCAATTCATTGTTCCCCACCCTCTGCTTTCATTTTCCCATGCACATATTGTGCATTCATTGAACTTCCCCTTAAATTTATAACAAATCAACAGTACATATGCTTCATAAATTATAACTGTAGGATTCACTGTACAGAAGTATTAATTATTTCGCATTTTTATATGATTAACCTTTCTTGCAATACCCAAGGTACACCATAATGTATAAAGTAAAATATATAACATATATTACAAAAAGATTCAAGGGAAAATATTAAATACTGAGCTAAATAATGCAAAATTACCTGCTCACTGTTGAGCATGATGATGAGGAAGGGTGCCCATCAACACATCACCCATCAATATGTGCGGCAGCCTTGAGGAAAGTGAGTTTGATGGCATTGATGAATGTCAATGACAGTAATTGCAACATTGACAAAGGTGAGAAGAAGTGTGGGAAATTTTGAACAATGCAAAATGTTGAAGGAAATGGCAGGTGGGGGCCGGACAAAGGGGAGATAGGAGTAGTGTAGTGGTTTTGAAATGGTACTCCATTAATTACAGAATTTTCTTGCTCAGTTAATATATGGTACAATAATTTTGATTCAGTACTCCAGTTATCACAGAATAATATTGCTCCAATGATGTACCATGTATAACAAGAAATGTGCTGTACATTGTACCATGCATACTGTAAATAGTACTGTACAATTTTTGATGTACCACACAGTACTGTGCAGTGTACTGTACAGTACCATTAAAAACTACTAGCCCATAACTAGCTCAATGCCAACAAACCTCAAAACAAATCTCCCTATTACCCCCAACAATCTAAAGGACTACACAAGGACTATGAATTGGTCCTACTGCTATGCCATAAAGCAATGGAAGGATGATGTCCAATGAGAAGTTGGTGACATCACAGGGTTGATTCCAAAATATCTCAAACCACCCCAGAATCTCAAAGTACATTCTCCCTTCCTGATCTCTATCTCTCATATCTTATCCAACACCATTTCACTTTTACATTCCACTAATGCAGAAAGTCTTATTCCTCACTGATAATCTCTCTGTAGCACCAAATGTTGCACAATTGGCATAGGCAAGCACAGTCAATGAGGACTGTATGACCACTAAGCATGTTTGATTGCATGCATTTTTGTCAGCTATCATTTTGTTATGGAAGTTTTGAAGTCCAAGTTGCAATGGCCACATACAAGAGGAAGCTTCTGAAAATAAGGATTTTGACATTGCCTGTGACATTGCCAATCTGAGAATTGATGTTGCTGTGATGTTGCTTGATGTTGCTTGCATTGCCTGACATTGCCGGACATTGCCTGTGATGTTGTGTGATGTTGCCTTTGATCTTGCTGGAGGTTCAATGTTTCCCATGCCCTCTGCTCTGCCTTTGTTTATATTTGTATGCAGTGTTGATCCCCTTTCTCATCACTGCAGCAACACATCACACTTTCTTGTCATCATGCTCAATATTGAGCAAGTATTTTCTTATTTTTTAGTTCAATTCTTTATCATTTTCTTCGATTATTTTTGCATTATTTAATATATATTATGATATATGTACTGCACACTATTTTACTATGTAATGAAGGGGATAAAGCTATTAAACATGTGAATTAGAGACTGTTTTTAAATAATCTTCTACTGTAATATGTTCCATCCTCTGTGAAATAGGCAATAATATGTTGTATTATAAATAGTAGACTGTGTGTTTGATTAAAGGAAATGTAATAAAAGTGTAAAAGTGAGAGCGGATACGTGGGAAACAATGAGTGGGAGATGGGCCATGGTGATATGCATGTGATAACCCAAAGGGAAGGGCAGGAGGCAGCTGGAATTGATTAGTGAGGGGTGTGGGAATAATAAAATTGATTGCAGGCACTTTGCTGCACTGGCATTGCCTGTGATGTTGCCAGACATTGTGTGACGTTGCCACGTGAGATTTGACGTTGCCTCACTGGCAACATCAAAATCTGGGCAACGTCAAAATCTAGTAGCCCATTTGTTGGTTTGTGGAGTTTCCTGGCATTGACAGTGGCCCTGAGGAATGAGAGCTGCTCTTCAAGAGACTGAAGTGGCTGAGAAGTTCCAGAAGTCATGTTAACAAGAGGATGGGGAAGCCCTGCTATGTATGACAGACTGTAAGACAGAGTAACTCCAGAGGTTTAAAATAGGGTGCCATCAGTGTTGAATTGCTTTGCAATGACGTGAGGTACAATCCTATACATCCTATACTTGGGATAGTCACAGCTGATTTCAAATATGCAATGGATGCAAGCGTTGAAAATGTTAATGAAACCCAAAATATGTTATGGTAAGTACTCTTTCCTTACTAGACTTTCATGATATAACCCCAGAGTTTATTGTGATCGGCAGACAGGTGCATCAAGGTATACTTTTCCATTTAAGGTATTCCCCTTTTTTCTGTTCCTTTTAGAAGCACTACACCGAAATAGGCACCCGTTTCTCGTCATTGACGTGTCTTTCGGCTCATACCACGTCTCTCTCGAAGACACGGTGCGATTAAGTAGTCCGAGAAGCGGACGTCGAAAGCGTGAAGCTAGAACGAGGCAGTGTTGGAGGGTCAGTCAATGGGGGTCAATGCCGTCTGATTATGTTATACACCATCCGACCTATAGACGGGTCGGTCAAACGTCTTGACGGGGTCTCTACGGGTCTATAATCAAAATCGTTCCCACCCCTTTCATGACCCAGGAATTAGAGCGCTGAGAGATGCCACAGTTAACGCTCGGGTTTGGTGCTTAGTAATATCGTCTGGCATGTTCCATTGACCGTCAGTGGTTGACCGGTTGACTGTCAATCACTGACTTAGACCCTTTTGACTGACCGAGTCTGACCTGGTCATTGACAACGCTGGAACGAGGGAGCTAGATCGCGCCCGAATCATACTTAAATATCTGTTTGCCACTTTCCTAGCAAGTTATAATTTACATACACGAGCACAAAGGAGAATAAGTTGGAAGGCAAGTTTCAATCTCTTGCCCTCCCTATGTAATTTACGAGTATATATATTAAACATCCAATTAATAAGTACATGTGAGCTTGGTTGCTAACGCGGAGCGAAGATCTGTCAAGTAAGTAACATAGCGTTAGTCCGAATATTCAGACACCTTCAGATAGAAAAAAAACACACATTCAAGCCGTTTTCGGAGTGCCAGGGCCTCTCGAAGATGACTTCTCCGCTTCCCGCTTTTGCAAAGACGCAAAAATAGACCAACGACGTGATGGATGGGCAAGTCCAGGGCTAGTAGCAACTTCATAGCCTTCCTCCCCATCCATAATAATCTTCATCGTCTTCGGATCAATTCTGAACTTCTTATTCCGGAGACTGTCTGAGATGTCTTTTTCTGCCTGTCTGCCAGCCAGGACTTCGCCTACTCCAGTTTGTGCGCCGATGGATACTGCAGAAGCTATGGTTCCCGGTTGGTGTCTGAGTCGTAGCTCTCGGCGTTCTTGCCGATGGAGAAGATGTATGATAGTCCCGAATACAGCAAGTATTAGCAAACCGACTGTCAGTAAATGAGCGGCTGTTGGACTTTCGAAGAGTATTAGGTTGTTCTTCTTCGTGGCTTCTGAAAGCTCACCTCAGCGCCACGCGCTTCCTGAACGTCTTTATCTGTACTGTTATCTCGTCTCCATTCTGCGGAGTTGGAATGAAGTAAACAGACCTCGCAATCAGCGATAGATACAATTCCTATCATAGTTTGTTACTGAGCTTAAGTTCAACTGGAATGCAGATACTCACATAAGTAATATTTGCCAGGGCAGTAAAATTGTCGTTGTCGAACACAGCCGCCGATACATTACCGTCTGGTGCTAGTCCAGCTTGATATATTGCAGCAGGCATCTGGAGTTGCGTAGCATTTTGTCTTGCGAGTGCAAATTGGTCCGGTTTCGTCAAATTGAATTTGATGCCATTGAAAGCTTGTCCGTTTAGCGGAGGTCCAGTGAGTGTGTCGGCAAATTCAGAGAAATTGGAGGCGGATGAGAGATGGCTCAGTTCTTTGACATCGGTGAGGTTTCCGGTTGCAATATCGACTGTGACACCGACGTTCCAAAGCGAGAATGAGGGATAACAGAAGGTGGCTGAGGCTCGTACGGGTAGGTTGTAACTATAATCAGACAACTTGCGTTCAGTGCCACCGACCGCCAAAAGCCCAAGCACCTACGTGAAGATCCAGAAGATCACAGGACTGAAGAATGAATCTACTGGCGGATCGCAGGTGGGAGTATCCGTACCTGAAGAAAGGATATCAATGAATAAGTAAATGGTCATCATTGATAGTTTCAACTCACCAAAAAGGGTCGTAGAATTCTTATCAACTTCCCAGCTGATAGAGCAGTTGGTAGAATTCACAGAGTTGGTCCACCCCAGTCCGTCAGTATGATTTACCATATGAACCTGGCCAAAATGAGCATCTTATAGAACTTCCCAAATATTTCACCTACTGGTACAGGCTGACACTGAGCTTGAGATTTTATTGCCGAGGTGTTTGCGAATATTGTACCGTTATTGACACTGGATCTTATAGCCTGGACATACCGTGGTCAGAACTGTCGATCATAATATGTCTGGGAGCTGTTGCACCGGAAGGTCAAATTGTGCAATAGTATATGATTGATTAACGAAAGGAGGCGGGCCAATACTATAAAGGATAGATGCACCAGCATACCCAGAAGCAGTCAGGTAAGCTAGCAAATTTTAGTATGTTTGATGAATGAGAAAGTAAATATAATATCTACAAGTAAGGTCAGTCGTCTGTAAAGCAGAGTTGAACCCCAAAGTATTAATATTGGTAACCGTCATATCTTTTCCATACAGTCAGCACAAAATTAAAAAATCGGGAAGTATATTTTAACGTACCTGGTTCTGTCCAGTAAACGTCTTTAACAACTAACAAGGCCGCAGCTAACGGCTGGAAAGCGAGACATATTATGACCATTAGAGATGACAAAGTAACGAGGTAATGCGTGTTTGATGCTGCGCGAACCCACACAACAAAATTACTGTTCCAAGAATATAATCAATCAAATGATCCAAGAATACAGAAATATCACAAACTTTGTACGTGTGTAGTCCAATAAAAGACTTCGATGCGGAGGTGAATCTCCATGAACAAGGTCGACATATGGCTGCATCTTCTTTATCTCTATATCTGTCCATGTCCAAAGGGATACAAGCTGTTAAAGTGATTAAGTTTGGAGGTGGAGTATTAAAGAAATCAGGGTATTCACAAGAGCTGCTCCTGCAACCGGAGGAAGTGTCTGAACGAGTGCAGAAGCTATAAGCAAGAGTAAAGTATGGTGAGAAATAAACCTACGTAGACATAGTGAAATAAATTAAATTGATCTTCAATATTCCCTTTAGTAGGCCAGCCTGAAAAATGATTAAATGAAGGAAGACGTCCCGGAGGCAGGTAACTCACCTTGATTTTTGTTGCTGAAATGCAGGGCAACTTCCAATGCAAGTGCAGTTCCTACCAGAGTTACAATGAACGGTACCCAGAACCGACGGCGTAGAGGGAAAGGAATCCATGCGGGATCGTAGACGACCTGTGTCTCAGCCGGATAGGCCCCGGGAGCTATCGAACGGTCAACTATGGGCCTATGGGAGAAGCAGTATCATCGGACGCACGATATGACAACGTTACAGGTTTCTGATCTGTGTATCCGGCGTATTGAGCGTACTCAGGTTCTAATAACCGTTGTGATGGTGTAGAGGGTGGGGTCTCCTGATTCTGAGTTTGAAAGGATAAAGGGAGTGTCGCAGGCATAGCACCAGGGGGCAAAGGGTAGCTGAAACCTCCTATCCCATATTCGGCGCCTGCAACCATTGTGAAGCCAAAGCTACCTGATTCATTTGGTCTCATATAGGGCAGTTTGTCGTTAGCGTCGGAGATGCTGTGAGCCATCGTTGCAGAGAAAGATGACCTAGAGCAACAGTCAAAGGTGCGTCCCGAGAGCGGCGAGTAGCGATAAAAGAGATATGGGAGCGAGGGAAGTGGCTCCGACGCAGTCACCTCGTAGAGGGAAGGAGGGCGACTTCCAGAGGTTAGGTGGCAGGTGTGATATTCCTCGAGACCACAGGTACTCAACAAAGCAAGAACCTAGCGACCAAAACAGTTGCTGCTACTAGCATCAGATACTCAGTGGGTGCCAATCTTTTATAAAAGCCCAGGAAGGGGAAGCATATCAAGACGTGTGACATTGAAAAGACCAGTGGACCCCAGTGACAAATATCCGCAAGAAATTAGCTTCGTTGTGTCAGTGGCAAATGCTGAGCGCTGAGTTTTGGCTTAGACACAGTAGACCGGCTGGAACAGGTTACAGCCATTTGCTTATCATTATAGCGCCCTTTGATTCTCGGGTACTATTGTTCCCCAGTAAGTAGTTCAGTAGTACTGAACTACTTACTGGGGAACGATAGCAGTGTTGTAAAGCCCCGTGGATATCCACGTGGGATCCATGAAAGCCATGGTTCGCGGCTCCACGCAGTCTCCTACCCAGACCCCATGGGATGTCCCCCCGAAAGCGCCCTATAAGGTCAGAGAATGAATCCAAAATTCCATACGCGGACTAGTTTGGCATCCATACGCGGATAAGTGGAGGATACCTCTGGAATCTCTATATTATACGCGGATATTCTTCTCCAATTTCATTAAGCGCCTTATAAGCGCTAGCAACCGCCTCGGGCGCTTAGGCGAAAATCATATGCGTGCAAGTACTTTACCGGTGTTCAATTGGTAGCTTCCTGTTTATTCGTATCAACTAATTTAAGTTTTCCGTTAGGAGTAAACAGCAAAAAGACCCACTGCATTGAAAATTTATTTACTATCACTACCACAGTTTATAAACATTTTACAATCGCTCAATTTAACATAGCTTCGCATCCTCCAATCGCGTTCGGATTTCTAAGGTACAAGCAAAGCTCAATATGCATGTCAATTATGTAGCAATAGGACGACAATTGAGCTTGGGCTATTGTAAACTCCATACCATTTATAATCTCGGGTGTAGCGATACTTTGTACGGGGTATGTGGTTGTTGATCTCGCATTCCTTCCCCCTCAGTGCATTCAGTGTCTTCTGCATGCGCTCTTCATATCTGGGGTCATTAGTAGACTGATGGTATCGGCCGGTACGTGTCATTTGGCTTGATGTTATTTTCGCGAAATCAAAGACCGAAAAAGGAAGGGGGGCGGAGTATAAGCAGAAGTGTTGTGTTGCGAAAGAGCAGGAGATATGACGCGACTCGACGGGCAAGCGAGACGTGGCAGGCGCTGAAAGATGATCGATTGACGTATCAGTTTCATGAGCCGGTGCTCCGGTATCCGGCAAGTGAGACGCATCCTCAATTTACAACTACTGAATCTATGCAGGCTGATCCAAAAAGATACTTGAAACATGTTATCTGACTAGTATTAGAATATCTTTAAAGTTTGAGAGTGAATTGTGCACAGGAAGATGGAGAATCAGAGTCAGACGATTGAGCGGTGAACCGGTGAACGATAGTATACATTGGAGTTGTACTGGAGATCGATCGATCAATTTCGACTACATAACCAAACCACTGGAACTTGGCTGCCCCACTGCTCGTTTCACGAGTATATACCACAGGGGGCTGCCGTTACTGCAATTTCCAAAAGTAGCATATCCTATGACCCCGTGGGAAGTGGCTGTGGCCGCGCGCGGAAACTGATCATAACCGGTAGCCGGTACGTCACGTGACTTCGATGCGCGCGCGTGCGCATTGTAGTTAACTTGATTATTTCATGTGCAGTGTGCACACATTGAACTCCTGAGACTGCCACACATCACAAGGCTACAAGTAATTTTTATACACAGTATAATACATAAATATACCTAAACTACTGATTATTTATTTTTCTGTTTCTTTCCTTTTGGAACAGCTTGCTGATCACTTACAGATCTTATTCTTTTCTTCTTGTCCTTCAAGTCATTCTGAACATGTACAATGTCATCACTGTTTCCTATCCCATATTCATCTCTAAAAAATAGTGTTGCCTCATAAGGAATATTCATTAGTCTTTCTTCTTCTTTTGAAATGAAAATGTCTACCAATAGCTGCTCAGATATTTCAGTATTTAAATATTTTCCAGGCTGTGAGGGATCTTCTATTCCATGAAATATAAGAAAATGATTGATTGCATTATATTTCCAGATGGTTTTTGGGACACCAGATATGGATGGTAGGCAAAATGGGCAGTGAATAGGAACATTGGTGCAATGGTTTGAAGGTTTACAGATTGTTGTAGCTTTGTATTTCATGCTTATATCTTGATATTCACAGGTAGATGTTATAGATCCAGCTCCATTTCTCTTCTTTGTAAGAGTTGTTATGCAAACATCTTCTCTTCCACAAAATCCACATGGTTCTACTTCAATCTACAATGTGTTCAGGAATTTGTTCTGTATTCTAATTAGAAAGGAGGAGACATATCTCTTGAAGCAGTCCCCTGTCTGGCTTTCCTCTAAACTTTGCAAGAACATGGTGGCCTACATGTTCACGCATTTGTTTAAGCATCTTCTCATCTCCACATATATGGCAGTGAACAACCTCATCACTTTCTAACTTGTCATTAGGCACTAGAGTTTCAGGAATATTATCAACAATGAAACATTTTTGTCATAAATATATATTACTATGATTTATTTAATTATCAACAAGTACAACTTACCAGATGAAGAGATATAAGGGAGTGAATCTTCATTCTTTATTTCAGGAAGTATTTGAATATTTTTAAGAGTCTCAAGACCTGAACTAGCTAAGTTGCATGCCTGCCATAAAGTGGTAACTATATTTGACAGTTCATCACCATCCACACCCCAAGTAACTTTACCTGTTGAAGTTTTCCTTACATATTGATGGAGTGGATGAGTCAGAATAGATGGAAGCTCAAGTACATAAAGAGCTTTACTTATTTGTGAGTTTTCTGAGAAAGTAGCAATAGGTAGGTATTTACCAGTCCTGTTATGTACCGATTCTCTTCCTGCTTAGAAGTGGTTGCGAAGACACCCGGAGGGTGTGGGAGAACTATAACGGAAACCTGAAGTGAGTATGGGTGCGGAAACGTAGAGCGGGAGTGCGGAAAGAACCGTGGCTTCAGCTTGTGTGCTGCGCCGCCTGGATATCCCCAGGGAATGGTTCGTATTTCGAGGAAGATGATATGTAACAAAGGAAGACGTTCCAGAGTATAAGAGAAGGCTTCGCCACTACACTAGGTAGCGGGAGAGAAACCCGAAGGAAAACCCGGAGCGGGTTTCGGAACTTAGAGTAGGAAGAAAGTGTACAGAGTTGATACGAGTACTGAAGACTACCTATTACATCTGGAAGACTACTTATACTAAGTAGGAACCTGTAGATACGAATGTAGAAGTATTATACAAAGGACAAGCAAAGGAGTAAGTAGGAAATGAAGTCTGGGCAAAGCGGAGTAGGGGTGCAAATGATGCGCTCAGAATGAAGAATAAGGAACTAATCTACAAAGGTCATAATGAAACGTATAAGTAGGAATGGAAGGGTGGAGTAATAGAATGATGACGCGGTGAGGCCGTCATAAGAGAAAGTACGTATCCGGGATACCCGATAGAAAACCCGACGGGTTCCGGGTATGTTCCCGGGCGGGAACGTCGGGAAGTGTAAACCCGAAGCGGGTACATTCCGGGAACGGACCGGGTATGTTGGAAGGTCACGTGGGAACGTTGGCACGATGTATCCAGACACGGATATAACAAGTCCATTCCCAGATATTTGATTCAATATTCACCAGTTGAATGACTTGCCCAATAACAATTACTCCCTTTTTATAATCAGAGAGATCCTCTAAAGTTGCTATAGATCTTGTCTGTGCATCTTTTTCCTTATATCTGAAACCTACAACTGCAAGAACTGCAAGACATATTTCTTTTCCAACCTGTGATAAAAAAGCACATAGGTCAGTACTTTTCATGCAGGCAGCAGAGTTTTCAGCAGAAGGCACTGCTACATTTTGAAATTTTGATTGCTTGTAGAGATCCTCAATTGCCATTCCTTGTGCACGCAAAGGCCGCATTGTAACTTTCTGTGAATGGTTTAATGTAAGACTTGCAACAAGTGAGCTTTTCAAATATTTCTTTCCTTTTATCTCCAGAGTATTTTCAAACACTTTTTTTTCTGATTCATATTGCCCTTCTACAGTATCTGGTAACAGAGATTCTAACTCATCCCCCAACTCATCTTCTGACTCATCCTCCAACTCACTCTCCAACTCTTCCTCCAAATCTTCAAATTCTGGGTTGTTGTTAAAATTATCAGTGTGAGTATGATTAGAAGTTGAAGTGGACAGAATAGAATGTGCAGATTGCTTTTCTATATTCAAAGCAGAAGCTATTAAGTTATTCTCTGTTAATTCCATTTGAAGTGTTGAATTCTCAATTTCAGATCTATTCTCACTCTCAGAGGATTTCTCAGAGAATTGGACTCCCACATATTTTCCTGAAGGATGGAGAATATCATGATCCTTTTTTAAAAAGATATTCTCAAAATCACAATACAAAGTATTCTCAGAATATCTCATTAAGGTATCATTTGCTGCTTTACAGCTATCTTTCCATATAGTCTCCAGATCAAGATCACTAATTGTCACTGTGCCTTTCCATGATTTGGGATTTACATGATCAACACCAATGACATCTTTTAAATCTAGATGCCTAGTACCTTTGTGAATATCAGGATTCCACATGAATGCACTATTTACCAAAGTGGCAACACTAAGCTTTCCACTAAGTTCTTCAATATCAAAGTTATGTGCATGATTTTGTGTACAGCAATCAGCAAACAACATTTCCAGTCTGTCTGTTCCTTCATGAAGAATATAAAATGCAAGATCAGGACTAATTAATTGTAAGCATGCAGTAGTAATGATAATATTCTTGATAGTTGATTGTGAGTCTATATACAGTGCACCTGTAAGGCTACATACTCCATGTTTGCGATGAAGTGCAACAGCCAAATGTGCAAATTTACATAAGGATTTTAACTGCTCTTCAAGAGACATATTTATATCAATGAAAGGAAGTGTAAAGCACCCAAGAAAGTGTGCAAAAAAATTTATAGCTTTTCTTTTTTTTATTTCTGCTGGATTTGAAGGCATGGGAAGTGATTCAAGTTTTAAGAGATGCTGTATAAGAGATACAGCCTTTGGAACATTTTTTTTGTCAGCTGGATCAAGAAGAGTAATTGCCTTTTGAAGTGTCATGTCTGGTAGCTGAGATAAATGCAGTATAATATCAACTGGAGTGATATTTGTATCACATACCATTACACCATCCTTACTTTGGAGTAATGTTGCAAAACATTTGAATATATGCTTCAGATCACATGTCCATGTAATACCATTAACAGATGTGAATAAATTTAATCCTGATAACTTTGAGAGTATTTTACCCATCTCTGAATCATTTTGAATCACTGACTGTGAACAAATTTCATGCTTAGCACAACGGTATGTTGAGTCACCATCACTTGCAAGAGACCATATTGGCCCATTAAGTGCTTCTCCAAATGAATGTGTTTTATAGTTATGTAAGAATGTTTCCATCCATAACTTCAACTGTACCCATTTCTCTGTTTTGTTAGTTGCAGACACAACTAAAGGAACAGGTTGGTAATGATTGAGACATGAATATGGAGCCAATGCAACAACTGTAGCTTCTTTTCCTAAGCATACTTTCTTATCATTCTCACCAGAAGTATTAAGTAATCTTCTACGTACATCTTCAATAACTTGATGATCTGTGATTTCTGTTTTTACATTTTCTGCATGTTCCGGGCAAAGACCCATTATTTGATTTCGCTGGGAACAATAACAACATCTTTTTTCAAGTGCAATACCATCAAACATGAGAACATTTCCTGGAGTTCTACCTCTGATAGGCAGAGGAGGTGGATGAATATCTGGGTCAAGAAATGTTGATATATTATGATTATTTTCCTCAGATGATGGGGTAGAAATAGCTGCTAATAAGCAAGGTATCTTTTTATGGTGGCAAAGTGTAGTATCTGAAGCTAGACCATGTAATTTGGAAAGGGCATAAAGCAATTTTAGTCCCCCAATGGATTTTACAAGGAAGCCAATATCAAGGTCCTGTTCTGTAAAGCCACCTCGAGGACTATATAGCCCACTAAGACACTTTTGGATCTTATCAATTATACTTTTAGGAGACCCTCCATGTCTCAATTCAGCTGATATTAGTTGTCTCAGTCCAGCTATTTCATTGTTTGCAATCAGCATTACAATTTGTTGATGATCATCAACCTTTTGCTCATATGTCTTGAATTTTTTTTCTGCATTGTTTAACTTGAAGTAAATTAAATGTGATTAATATTCAATTGCAACATATAGCTCTGATTTATTTACTTACCTTTACATATAATGTATTCAATTGCTTTCTCATTTTTGTCATAGCAGATTTGAGTTGCATATAGTTGAGATGATCCCAAGATTTTTTTCTTTTGTACTTTCTGCTTGCTCCATAAAGTTCTTAAATGCATTTATGTTTGGGATTCCCTGGCAATTTAAGCAAGGTGTTTCACCTGGATATACCAAATTATTATTATTATTATTTTCTTTGTCTTCTGCTTCAATACATTTCTGTGACCTCATAAATATTTTTTGCTTTTTATGGTCAAATTTAATTGGTACCCATGGGAGTGAACTTAATTCATGTCTATGATATGGGTATGTTGTTCAAATTGAACCAGGATTCCAAGAAATAACCAAGCCTGGACAGGAAATATATGCCACTGACTTTTTAACATGGTTCTCAGAAGCTCCAGATTCTTCTTCAGTTCTTTCACAAGATAGATCATAATTCCAATTAAGGCCCTTTTTTAAAGCATAGTGCTTGCATTTTTTTCCATTTCTGTGTTTGTTCATAGGATCAAAATTGGCAGTTACTGTAAGTCTAACAGTTTCTTCACATCTGTTACACACAACAAAGTGACATCCAGTACTAGGATCAATAGTTGTTGTCAGATATAACTCATCTAGTTTAAATGTAACTGGAGTTTTTGTCCTTTTAACAGGAAGAGGCATGTTGCAATCAGCTAAAGCAGAGGTTAAGCAGGGGGGTATTCCTGGGGTAATCAGGTTCTTACACTAGTTTTATAGTGATTCAGTGAGCGAAATATGCGAATAGTGTCTATTAATTAATTTAATTTAACTCTACATGCATTTATCAATTGTGATTTACAAGAAATGCTTCAATTACAGTGCATGGATTGATGAATAGTAATACACTTTGTGCGATGCGTGTGTCGAAGTCATGTGACTTACCGGCTACCGGTTATGATCAGTTTCTGCGCACGGCCACAGCCACTTCCCACGGGGTCATGGGATATGCTACTTTTGGAAATTGCAGTAACGGCAGCCCCTTGATATACCAGAAGAAAAACAAAAACTTCGGTTCCGAACAGGAACCGACATTTCAGCCTTATCAAGCTGCTGATTTCATGAAGAGGCTGTTGACCATCCCAGCAATGAGACCGAGGATGAATGACCCTGCCAATTAGTAATACTTTCTAGTGTGCTGTCCTGCTGCAGTGCCACCACCTAATATGTACATATCTAAGTTAGACGAATGTACTTACAGTAGATTATTACACAGTATACTTTACAACAAGCAATTAGTTATCTATGATTTGATTTAAAAGAGATACTTATTGTGCATCAGCATACAATGGTTGGGTTTTACACATTCTTTAAATCAGATTTGAAGGATGTGTTTGGGTAGAATAGTAAATACAAGTAACTTATGGCTGCCAGTACACTTAAAGTAAAGTAATTATTTCTGGGAAATAAAGATGAAATCATGAGACACAGAAATTCCAAATGTATTTCATGGTTCCGTGTTATGGATAATGCTAGCCATTATGAATCTGCCATTACAGTGCAAAGCAATAATACCAGTATCAAAACCCAATTAGCATAACTATAAAAGTAGCCATACAGAGCGAATTAGTTGTACAACAAGCATTGATATGGCTTCTGTCGCAGATATTATGAAACATTCGAATTTAAGAGATTGTCAATCAAGTCAATGTAAAGGTAATTTACGTAGTCTTAGCAGATGCATACATACTTTGTACATACTTGTCCAAAATAGCTTATAATTACAGGAACTTACAAACTTAAAAACTGTAAGGCAAGCATGAGCCGCATTGCAACTTGTGCGACCAATGCATGACATCTGCTAAGCGCATCATGCCGCTCTGATGTCAATTACTGTAGCTGACCATGAAAGTGGCCATTTCAACTTGTGCAACTGTGCACCTTTTCAGGTTGCTCTATGCCTGAAATTGTTTTACAGACCTGTGTGCATATTATTCATTTGTATATTCTGAGAGTTTCAGATTTTTAAGTGAAGTATCTAGCTCAGAATGAATTTATTTGTTACAAGGACTCCAAATTACGGTTTACAGGGAAACCTGCCATGCCTAGGAACTTGAATGTCCCTTGATCACACTATAAGCTACAATAAGCTAAGACTTCTTGGGCTGCTGACAAAGCAAACTCAGCTGCATGTGCTTCACCTGGATTGATCTGCTGAGATCCTGTCCTACTAATAAGACAATATTTCAATGATAGGGAACTTTCTGCACATAAAATTGCGAGAATATGTTGTTCAGAACCTATTAAGTACTTTCCTGACTTCTTAGAAGCCCAATATTTGCTCAATATTGCAAACAACTGACTGCATCTGACACCACTAAATTTGGCATATAAATAAAGATGCACCTTTTATGCACTAAATAAAACCATATAAAATAAGCAAAGTACATATTCCAAAAGATAAAATCATTTATTGTAACCTCCCAAAAAATCTAAGTAAAAGGATTTCTCTATGGCCTTTGAGCTTCATGCAAATACAGGCCTGTGCAGGTGGGTAGATGCCATATATGTGTCAGTTGCATTCCAAATCTACAAATACTGGGACCACATCAGCGATTTCTACCACCCAGGATATCAGTACAATCAATTTATATACCTAACTGTATTTTTATTTCAGCCTCTCATGGTGTTAGAGTGGAGGAGTGGCAGGATGATTCTTGAGACAGCGTGTGAACCATTAGCAAATTGAGGCTGCATTGACATTTTTACCACTTCTTACTACCACATCTTTACACACTGAGCCTAGTTAGAGTTAAAACTTCGTATATATGTAGCTACAGTATATTTCTATACATGTCACAAAAAAACTGAGATCAATTTGGTGCTCTGGTCACTCAAATCACTCAATGGCCACTTACTATAGGTGGCCACTTTCAGGGTCAGCTACAGTACTTAGTACTGAGGTACAGTATTCCACCATCACATGTGACACCACTGCATCACATGACAAACTTTCTCATTTTGCTTCTCCTGATCCCTAATCTACACCTATTACACAAATTCTTTATGAATAGTAAGGAATAGCATACTGTAAAAATGCTCCATAAATTAGCTATTCAAAATATTCACATTCTGATGGACTATATGCAAAACAAAATGTGCAATAAGTACAGCATTAACGCAATATTATTCAAGAGGTTGCAGAAATAAACTGTTCACTACTCAAGTGGGGTTCACAGGTAGGAAATAAACTCGAGGGAAGCTGATGGATGTTACATGAGCATTTCTTAGTAATAAATTATACATATTACACTTGCCAGCCCGCCCTTGCACACTTCTCATTTTGACAGGGCCAAAAATAGCCAAACTCCAGTTCATTAATGTGATGTGCCCTGTAAATTGTGCTTCTTTAAAGCTTCATGCTGTAGCCACTTTAAATTATCTTTAAAACATAGAATAATTCCACATAAAAATACTGTATATCCTCCTTTCCTCTTTGTTTCACACTACATATCACTCCCAGATCAATCTCTTATATGTAAGAGATGCTTGCTTCAAAAATTGACAGCAATACTGATTGGATTGCTCTCTAAATTCATTACCCAAACATTGTGGTGTCATTCAGCTAGACACAGTAAGTACATACTATGCTTATTATTATGAATATTTTCTTAGTGAAGGATGAAATGGTTAACTGAATGTATTGTATGATATTTGTGCATCTGTTGCATGCTGCATGTATCTGGCAACTAAAATACAATAGCTTCTCTATGCTCATAAGCATGAGTGTATAAGAGTCTTGGATTTTCGTCAGACCAAAACTAAAAGATAGCTTGTGCATTGTCTAGTACCTTGAATACATAGAAAGTAATATATACTTCAATACTTTCACTTTTTTTGTGCAGTGGGACCTACAGAATACATTATAGTTCTATGTTTTACTACTGCAGAAACCTCCTTATGATACGGATCTCCCGGCATGTAAATTCCAACCACAAAGGTATGTGCCATGTGATTTAAATGGACGCTTCTGTAGCTTTTAGCACCTTACCAGCTTACCATTCCAAATTCACATGCTCCAGTGCCCAGGCCCCACATACGCCAGTGCAACCTTCATGTGTCACATTTTGTTTGTTCCCATCAAAACACATACATCTCAACATTTATATATTACACATATGAACAACATAAGAATCATAGTATTTTAATATATTATACAAATCCTGCACTGAGGTCCGATGTGACACTAAGAATTTTGGAAATATTGGAAAACATATCTGGCTAAGGAAACATATTAGCATAAGGAAGCGACATAGCTTTTGTTAATTGATGTTGTAAGCACTATTTTCACTGAATAGATCTTGCAAAATAAATCAAAAGGGTAATGAATTAATAAAATATGAATCAAATTGATGAATTTATGCACATTGTGCACTGTGAGAAGTTGCAAACAAAGTGAACAAGGCATCCAAATATGGATTATGTCGGGATGCTGCACATCAATTACTAAATTATGGGGTGTCTCAGTGTGCATGGAGTTCTGCCTATAATTGCAGCAAATGATACATTGGTGCCTACAGTAATTACTGTTGGATATACATCACACTATTACAGTAATTACAGCAAACTAGAATTGGCCTGGGTGCAAGTGCCTGGGTTGCAATTCTAGGGGTGCTTTCAGTGCCCTCTTGTGCAAATACCATCACATTGTGAAGGGGATGGTTGGACCACAGGTGGAATTGGGGTGTTGTATCAAGTTTTCTTTCTCTACCCTCAAGCTCTTGCCTCTTCCTTCTTTTCCTCTTCAGTTCCTCAAGCCATGGCACAATACATTGAATACAACTACAAAACCCTCGCCTTTGACTTTCGAAAATGGAATGCAAGCTTGAGTTGGAAGGATGGGTCATAGGCTGAGGAATAGGGTTATGTTTATTGTCTTATCATTCTCTTATGCTCACATTTTTCTTTTTCTTTTTAGTTCATATTTTACTTATCATATGATACTTGTGGGCACAGAACACTCATACCTTCCACTACTCTTCACTTTCAGAAACTTGAAGAATCAAAGATAATTGGTGAATGTTCTGCTCTCTATGGTTATCATCATATGTATCTTCATCTGTGATATTTCTGTGCCCGAGAAGCTGTAAATGGTGGTGGAGATCATCACAGATTTTGTGCCGGAATTCAAGCCACAGTGCACCAGGTTGACTTGGGTTACAGAAAATAAGCATTGTTGCAAAAAGCCATTGAAGGTGAGTACCTGTCTCCATTTCTCCAGCTTCATGCAAACATTCCCACCATTCACCATCATCTTCCAATAGCCCACATGCTAGACATGCTTCCTGGAATGTAAGGTATTGAATACCATTGTATGTGAGAAGATCATCTAATGATCTTGGGCCTTTAACAACAGAAAGCAGTGTGTGCAGATAAAATTTCTCACCAGCAGTAGGTGAGACAAAATACATCCTTCCAATGGACATCCAATTCCACTTTCTAAGTCTCCATTCCTTCTCCTTTTGTTTCCACACAAAGTGTTGTGGAAATTCCTGGTAGGTATATTTGCATGCTTCTTCTCCTAATGCACTATGATCACTGTTCATTTTTAAAAAAGCTGTAAGCATGGTATCAGTGGAAGCACCACAATGTAGAAGTGATTGTATATCTTCATTGGGGTTAAAGAGAATTATCTGCTAGGCAAACAACAGGTGGTGAGTGTCCATGTGTTCCAAACTGAAAGAGGAGGGGTGTCAGCCAATTTGATTATATAACAGCAGTGTTATATGATTGCCCCAATCACACAAGCCCAGCCACTGTATGATTGGGATCATAAACAATCATTGAGGTTCTAATTGAATATTGATACACTAGTAAAATAAAATGACGTACTTTAATTTCGAATTTCTCGTTCCGAATTTATGGAACTTCCACCTGAGCGCGTGAGTAGGACACAGCGGGGAGGGGTTGAGTTCCCGCACCGCCTCCCATAATTTACTAAGGGATTTAAAACAAATAAACCTATAAAAAACATAAAAACTCCGCCTCAGTATGGTTTAAAACAATTTAAACAAATACATACCACTTTCTTTCAATATACCAATGTTATTTTGCAGTTGCTAGCCCAACAGAGAACCCACTATTCATTATGACAAAGCCTTAGAGTTGCAGACCAACCAAAAGAGCACACAAGTTGAAAGCAGAACCTAGACCCTAGAACCAGCCCCTAGCTCAAGAACTCGAGCAAAGCTATGCAGACAATGCATTAGCTAAGCATGGAATGACACCAATAGACCATGCGCAACCCATGCGCAGATCACGAAGAAGAGAAAGATAGCGGGGCGAGT
This sequence comes from Cyathus striatus, assembly GCA_025738555.1. Classification (NCBI taxonomy): domain Eukaryota; kingdom Fungi; phylum Basidiomycota; class Agaricomycetes; order Agaricales; family Nidulariaceae; genus Cyathus; species Cyathus striatus. The sequence continues at coordinate 297,912 of JAOVFP010000003.1, forward strand.
ACACGATGCAGCGATGGCGTTTTGTTGCGATACTGACACGCCACGCGCATTTGATGATATAAGCAAACACCCGAAATGGTAATAGATCGATGCGCCACCCATACGGGTGCCCGTCGCGACATAGACACGCATGCGCGCGTGCATGCAATTGGCTGCAGTAACGACTGGGCTAGAACAACGGAGAAACCTAGGAATAAATTAGTAATTAGTATAGACCAAAGTAGTAACTAAATATGTCCGTAAATGTATATAGATGAGCGAGAAGGGAATGAAATGGCAGGAACTGCCAGGCATTCTTCCCTCCCACGGATAGGGTGGTTCAGACGAGATACAGAATAGAATCAGAATTGTTACGAGACGAATTGATACCGAGAAATACGTACCATGATATTGAATTACCTCTGAAATTGAATATCTTTACTCTGAATACTTTGACCCGTGAACGAGAATAGCCCGAGTTTAACTTGTACTATTTTTAACTTGATCTAAATTTGGACTTGAACACAATTGCGCCCCTCGAACTTACTGACTTCGCACCTCAGGATTTAAAAGTTGATTATTATATTTGGGATTTACATTCTAAGTATTTAATAAACTAACTACTCTCGTCGTGTGACTCAACAATATTACTATTGTATAAATGTATTAAGTGATCATAAACAATCATCAATTTATTCTAATTGAATATTACAATTATATGAATGTATTAGATGATCATATACAATCATTGATTTCATCTTATTGAGTATTACTATTGTATGAATGGTTAGGCAATCATAAACAATCATCAATTTTTTCTAATTGAATATTAGTATGAATGATTATGCAATCATAAACAATCATTGATTTTTCTAAATGAATATTGTTGCATGGATGGTGAGGTGATTATAAACAATCATTGATGTTTTCTAATCCAATATTAATATTAAATGGTGGTTAAGCAATCATAGACAATCATTGATTTTTCTAATTGAATATTAGTATGAATGGTTAGGCAATCATAAACAATCATTGATTTTTCTAGTTGAATATTATTATTGTATGGATGGTGAGGTGATCATAAACAATCATTGATGTTTTCTAATTCAATATTAATATTGAATGGTGGTTAGGCAATCATAGACAATCATTGATTTTTCTAATTGAATATTAGTATGAATGGTTACGCAATCATAAACAATCATTGATAGTTTATAATTGAATATTATTATTGTATGGGTGGTGAGGTAATCATAAACAATCATTGATTTTACTAATTGAATATTAGTATAGATGGTTAGACAATCATAAGCAATCAATGATAACTACTAACTGGATATTACTACTGTATGGATTTGTCACATTTTCTCACATGTCACGATTGTCACACATATTCGCATGCATCACATATTTCCCATGCCTCATATATTTCCCACACCTCATACATTTTCTATGCATCACATATTTCCTGTCCCACACCTCACATATTTCCTGCACCTCACACATTTCCCATGCATCACACATTTCCTATGCATCACACATATTTCCCACACCTCACATGCATCACGCTTTTCACATTCTTTCATGTGTCACAGGTATCACATATATTCCTGCACCTCATGTTAGCTACCCACATCACACTTTCACATATATTCCCACATGTCATGTTCGTCCTGCACATTACAATAGTCACATACATTCCCATGTGTCATGTGTTTTATATGTGTCACCATTGTCACATTCGTCTCACGTGTGACAATTGTCACATACATTCCCGCACTTCATGTTAGTCATGCTTTTCATATTTGTCATGCACATCACACTTTTAGTGCTCATCACCCTTTTCACATCGCTACATTTGTCATGCTTTGCAGTATCACATTTGTCCCATGCATTACAATTGTCACATACATTCCCATGCTTCATATTTGTCACATTTGTCACATTATTACATTTGTTATGCTTTACACCTTAATAACCATGCTTTATAAGCATGTCACTTGTCATGCTCTTAGTGTAGGTGGCAAATTTAAAACTATATTAATAGAAGAATAGTTAGCAATAGCATGTGGATGAACCACTTCCTGATGTTTTCTGAGTAGTTACCTGATTCATTCTGCTGGTAGTCATATGGTTATCTTAAAGATTAAGCCATGCATGTACAAGGATAAACAACATATATCAGAGATATCAATACATATGGCAGTATGGAAGTGAACCTGATTGTCATGGAAGAAGTTTCTGAGTTGAAGGAAATTCTAAGACAAAGAATTGTGAGTTAATAGCACATCCATCTATCCATAGGTACCAGTGATGTAAAGTAACCTGTATTTAATGAATGTAATGTACTGTACTTAAATAGGTACAGAATAATGGTAGCAAGCTGAGTATTGAAAAGAGAAATAAGACCAATTCTATGGTACAGGCAATTTGCCTGCTCTACATTGTGACACAATATCAATATGAGTCAAGATAGTTTTCATTACCTCACTGTATCAATAAAGCAAATTGTCATGTTGTTATATAGAGTAAGCAGACATATGACTCACTAATGTTTATTGAAGATTTCAGTATAACCACTAGTGATACAAGAATCATGGTCATCTAATGACTGAGATGTGTAAGTTTGATGTGATGTAGAATTACATATCTCACTGTTCTTTCACATTTTTTGTCCATGTGTGGATCTATCCCCAAATGTTTCAATATGAAAATATTCAATGCCATCATATCACATCTCTAGTCTTGATTGTAAAATGTCAATGGACTTACATACACACTCTACATTCTTCATTCTAGTTGTTTCTTACTGTTAGACTTCCATAATTTAATAATTGCCATACCCCATGCTGTGACCACCAATATAACAAGAACATATTTGTCTCCCCTGCTCTAACAATTTACTCTGCAGTTTTGGATAATTCTGTTCTGTTACAATTTGAACAATGGTATAGATATACAGGTAACCAAACACATGTGACCAGCTCAAGTGTAAGCAAATGTAAGAAGCAAAATTAAGTTCACATACTTACAGTTGTTATATCTTATGTCAGATAAATAAATGTAAGAGTTGGGTTAAGGTTTACAGTAGTACATAAGTAGACTCACTTACATCACCACTCTTTAGTCTTTCTTACCATCATCCCTATGCCTGTGTAGCTAGTTTCTCCTATAGAACTGGTCTTATGCACTTGGGACTGAGGAAGGCTCACCCTGTAGAGGATTACACCTCTACAATAAAGTTGAAATATTCAACATGTCATAATAAGTTCAAGAGATCTTGTGTTTCCATGAAATATGTGACAAATGAGATACATATTGAGAACATGACAAACTCAACATGTGACTTGCATCAAAAACATAATACAAATGAAAACCATGATAGGGTAGTAGAGCATAACAAGCGATATGCTGAGTATCCCCCACTTCACAAAGTTTCAAATTTAGATATGTTGTCAATGTCAAAGGCCAAATTAGGTTATTGAGCTGTAAAAATTGTGGCAAATGTAACATGTAAAAAGAGCATGATGAATGACACACATAGGATATGTAATGTGAATTGAAAGAGTAATATCCATGAAAGGCATGATTGCAAAGCATGACAAATGTAGTGATGTCACAAGCATGACACACATAAAAAGCATGACACATGTGAAAAGTGTGACTAATATGAAGTGCAGGAATGTATGTGACAATTATCATGTGTGAGACAAACATTTCATGGGGGAATATATGTGACAATGGTGACATGCATAAAACACATGATGTGCATGACTAACATGAAGTGCGGGAATGTATGTGACAATTGTCATGCGTGAGACGAATGTGACAATGGTGACACATATAAAACATGTGACACATGGGAATGTATGTGACTATTGTAATGCGCAGGAGTGGGTAGCTAACATGAAGTGCAGGAATATATGTGATATCTGTGACACATGAAAGAATGTGAAAAGTGTGACACATGTGACATGTGGGAAATATGTGATGCATAGGAAATGTGTGATGCATAGGAAATGTGTGATGCATGGGAAATGTGTGAGGTGCAGGAAATATGTGATGCGTGGGAATATGTGTGACAATCGTGACATGTGAGGAAATGTGACAAATCCATACAGTAGTAATATCCAATTAGTAGTTATCATTGATTGCTTATGATTACCTAACCATCTGTACTAATATTCAAATAGTAAAATCAATGATTGTTTATGATTACCTCACCACCCATACAATAATAATATTCAATTATAAACTATCAATGATTGCTTATGATTGCTTAACCACCCATATTAATATTCAATTAGTAGTAATAAATGATTGTTTATGATTGCCTAACCACTATTCAATATTAATATTGAATTAGAAAACATCAATGATTGTTTATGATTGCCTAACCATTCATACTAATATTCAATTAGAAAAATCAATGATTGTCTATGATTGCCTAACCACTATTCAATATTAATATTGAATTAGAAAACATCAATGATTGTTTATGATCACCTCACCATCCATACAATAATAATATTCAATTAGAAAAATCAATGATTGTCTATGATTGCCAGTACTTTCCGCACACCCACCTATACATGTGTACTCCATGTGTAGTACACATTTCCATGTGAATTCCACATGGAATCCACATATTTGGAAAAAGGTATACATTTTCCATGTGTAATTCACATGGAACCATGTGGAGTACACATGGATTCCACCTTTCTTATAACTTGATGAAAATGACAGTTGAAAGGTGTACTTAAGGTGTACTTCATGTGTACTTTTCCATTTGAATTCCATGTGGACTACACATGGAATTCATTAAAATTTGTAATGATTCATGTGGAATCCACATGGAATCCACATGAATTCCACATGTATTTAAATACATTTTGCCACATAACTTCAAGGTTAAGTTCACATGAAGTTCTGATGTATTACATGTGAAATTTACCCTGAAAAATATATAAACATTAATTCATGAACAGATTGGTTTAAAAACTAAACTAAATACACCAATACAATCTTATTTATAAACTGAATCACATACTATATACATGTTATATAGCTAAATTTATCTGAAAGAAGTCTTGACTAGTTTTGAGACTTGAGTATATACATCAATTACAGCTTTATAATGACTTTACATGCAAGTAGAAATGAAGCTATTAAGAGACTGGTTTGGAAAGTGGGTTGCATACAAAAGGCATTTAGTATTTACTCATCATTTTCTACAATATCATCACTAATCTTTACTCACTTTTTGCTATGCTTCTGAAGAACACATTGAGTACGATAAAAAAGTACTGTATGTAAAAACCAGTTGAAGTTTGATGGAGTCATTCTCTTTAGAATAGACTCAAATATAGCAAGCCATGCATTTAACTGCTCACATGCCTATATAAATTAATTAAATATTGATTGTTATGCAAAAAAAATAAGTTACTTGCCTGTGTATTAAAAGCACATTTGTAATATAGTGTACCATTATTATCATAGTCAATAACAACCAAGTTTGGTGCTGATCCATCACATGGTGCTGGGTTACAGTATTCTTGACACAACCTATCAGAGGCTTTATGGTTATTATAATGATAGCTATCAACAACAAATCGACTGGTTTCTAGTAATTCACGATATTCTTCTTGATTTGCCACAGTGCACAATACAACACAAGCTTTATCAATACAAAAATATGCTGGGCGAGACTCTGGTGTTGAATAAACATTATTTATAAACCCCAAAATCTCTGTAGGAGACTCAGATTTCATGAATTTGGACCAAGCAATTACTACTCCATGTGGTGCACAGAGAGTTTCAACACAGTAGGATTTTGAAGGTTTAAAGTATGTCTTATGTCTTTCTGTTGGCTCTTCATGAGGTTCATCATGGGCAGATATATTATTTGTAGTACTTGGCTGCCATGGCTGTCTATCTCTTGTTTGTAAAGCTCTTCGGAGACCTGCCAATCCTGAAGAACTTGAGTTTGACTTATGCTTGTTCCATAAATTTTGATGTGTTTCACAGGCCTGTGTACCTTTAATTTTTTGGGATATGCACCCTTTGACACAGCATTTTGCACCATACATAATAGTATGAAGTCCACAAAATACTCCACCTCAATGATTTTGTAGCTCAGCAATACAGCCTTCCCAAGCACAATGCTACAGATGCATGTTAGTGTAAATATATAAATTAAAGAAATTAACACACTGTTGTTCCCATTATGACTCCATCAATAACAACCATTTTCACTGGAGAAAAATTTTCTTCATTTGTATCTAAAGACTGCTCAGGAGTAGTGAAAGCTGGATCTGAATGAATTCCAGAAGGAATTACATCTGCAGTTGTTTTATATTTGTGGGTACATTCTGAGCAACTATGCTCAGTAGCAGGATATATATTACCATTGGACCCAAGCTTATCATATGCACTCCTTGTAATGTCTTTAACTGCAAGGCCATCATCAATAACAAAATTTGATTTTGAGGATTCAGCTACTGTTCTCAAAGACTCCTCTATAAATGTACACCAAATCTGTCTGTGACTAACTTCTTTTGTATCTCCATAAGAATTACTCCAAAACTCAGCAAATGCAGATGTAGAAGCATGAAAGCTATAGATTGCATTTAATACAGATCTTGAGAATATGCGATCAACCCATAGAGTTTTACCAATTTTTATGTACTTTGCATTATTAAGATAGACTTTCTGAGCAGGATTTGAAGATATTTTGTGTCTCTCATGATCAGCATAATATATTGTTTTACAGTTTGAGCAGATTCCAGAAAGTATATAGGCATGACTATTAATCTCAGTTCTACTGATCAATGTTACACATGGTATATCTTCATATTTTGATGAAAGTTTAATATTTTTGTTATTGCATTTACTTCCAGCACAACTGACAGAAGCTGGACATATCATTTTTATAGGCTGTATTTTATTGAGAGAAACAGGTTTAAGATATTTAACAAGTCTTCCATGATCATCATATGATGTTAGTTTCAGAATTTTACTAAATTTGTTTAGCTTCTTTTCAAGGTTCAAAGCAACTGCATTTTTATTATTAACATTCCAGAAACCAGGTGTTATTTCACTCTCTTTGAAAAGATGCTTTGATTTGTCACCAAGCTCATGTATAACTGCATAGCTTAAAGATTGTATCCAAGCTGAGATTAAACTTTTTCTTTCAAATTTATTTTCAGGATGCTGTCATCTTTGGTGTAAATTCAGTAACTCTGTATTGCTTGTCATTGTGAATAACAGTATAAGAACAGTTGAAAGTGATATATTTGGGCCAAAGTTGCATTCTATAAAGTTGGAAAAGGTTTTGAAATGGATTTTAGGAAAAGACTGTTCATTTGGACTTGCAGCTGCCATAGGTAGAAAAGATAGCAGGCATAATATAGCAACACCTCTCAGATTGGAGAATCCAGACTTATAAAGTGAAGTCCACAGATAGATATATTTGTAGTCCAGTGTCAAGCACAGCAGCATAGAGAGAATTTTCAAACTTAAACAATTTTTCTGAATAAAAGATCGAGAAATCAAAGAAATCATAGGGAGAATTTTCCAAAATAGAGGAGACTGTTGAAGAAGAGGGCCATATAGCAGACATAGAAGACAAAAAAAAGAGAAACTAAAAGTACAGTTATAGAAAGACCAAAGTCAAAAAACAAAAAAATTGTTAAATCACTTACTTATTGGTGGTGCTCTTGTTACTACCACCTTTACCACTATCACCCCTGCTACCACTACCTTTACTGTTACCACTCTTGCTACTACCACCTCTGCTACTACTGCTCTTCTTATTTTTCTGAACTCCAGACTGGCGCTTAACCCATTGTTCCAAATCTGTGCAAGTAAAACCAGATGTCTTCTGAAGTCCCCAAAGCTCTCTTGTATCCACATCAGTAAGATCCAGATTTTCAAGCCACTGAGTCATTTCAGGATACTCAGATACACGCCCCATAATGTGTGTCCAATTGTAGTAAGATGTGTGTCCATGCTTTCCACCTGTGAAAAATGAAACTATTTGTGCTGGCTTCTTGGTAGCAGGCTCTTGTGTGGTATCAACAGTGGACTGAGTGTGCTTGTGAGATTTACAGTTGAAAAGGTCTGGGTCTCGAGGTTTCCCACTGCAAGAACGAGGTGGGGAAACCTGAATGCCAGTATTGTCAGTGTTGGCAGTATTGGCAGTGTTGCTCAACATTGTTTGTGGTGTAGATAGGTGGATAGGTGGTGGTTGCGATTAGAGCAGAGACCGTGAGATCATCGATGAGCAATGATCCAATATGGCGTGCTATATGCGAGTGACATGCACCATGTTCACCAGCACTCTGTGTCATTTCAAACTCATTGGCAGCCCATCACACTTCAGTGATGTAGCGCAAATGCAGTGCATTTATCAATATAAAGCAAGGTCTCTACATTTTATGTTCTTGCAAATCATAGTTATAAGACAAAAATTATATTGGCATACAAATATACATGTGTAACTAAACTACTATTAAAAAATAGCCACTGCTTGACGCCCAACAAGACAACAGCAGTGGTAGCAGCAGTAGAAGAGGAGGAAGAGGAAGAGGACTCCCTCGCTCTCCTCTCCCTCACTGTTGTCCCCCCCACTTTTATCCCACCTTGCTCTCTTCCTCTCCCACTTTCCTCCAGCCTCATCCCCCCCTGCTTTCCTCCCACCTCACTCTCCTCCCACCTTGCTCTCCTCCTCCCTTGCTCTCCTCCTCCCTCACTCTCCTCCTCCCTTGCTCTCCTTCTCCCTTGCTCTCCTCCTCTCTCGCTCTCCTCCTCTCTCGCTCTCCTCCTCCCTTGCTCTCCTCCTCTCTCACTCTCCTCCTCTCTCACTCTCCTCCTCCCTCGCTCTCCTCTCCTTCCACCTTGCTCTCCTCTCCTTCCACCTTGTTCTCCTTCCGCCTCATTCTCCTTCTGCCTCATTCTCCTTCCGCCCCGCCCTCCTCCCCCCACACTCTCCTCCCCCTTTGCTCTCCTCCCCCTTTGCTCTCCTCCCCCTTTGCTCTCCTCCCCCCGTGCTCTTCTCCCCCTTTGCTCTCCACCCCCATGCTCTCCTCCCCCACGCTCTCTTCCCCCTCGCTTTCCTCTCCCATCGCTTTCCTCCCCTCTTGCTCTACTCCCCCTTCACTCTCCTCCCCCTCGCTTTCCCCTCCCATCGTGTTTCTCCCCTCTCGCTCTCCTCTCTCCTTGCCCTCCTCTCTCCTTGCCCTCCTCTCTCCCTGTTCTCCCCTCTCCTTGTTCTCCTCTCTCCTTGCTCTCCTCTCTCTTCTCTCCTCACTTTCCTCCCCCTCCCCTCACTGTTCTCCTCCCTTGTTGCTCCCCCCCCTCGCTCTCTCCTCCCCTTCGCTGTTCTCCCCCCTTGCTGTTCTTCCCCTCGCTGCCCTCTTGAAGCGTGGTGGTGGAAGGTAAGGCGGTAGAATGGAGATCGTGGGGTTGTGGTGATGGGGTGGTGACAGGGTGGTGGTGGCGGACGTGGGCTCAGCGACGTGTGAATGACAGTGGTTGCTTGGTTGAGAGGGAGAAAGGAGGTGTGGTGGTTGTGGGAGACAGGGCAATGGCCTTAGTGCCACTGGAGATGCATAGGGGGAAGAGAGGGTGGGCGGGTGGTGTTGCATCACCGTCTTCACAAAACAGCAGAGGGCGGCCAGATGGTACCATTGCCCACACGAAGCAGGGGGAGAGGAAGACGAGAGAGGGGGCAGGTGACATGGCGTCGTTATCTTCATGAACAGGGGAGGAGTGGCCTAATGACGTGGCACCGTCACCGAGAAGAGGAGGGGCAGGTGACATGGTGCCACCATCTTCGAGAAATAGCAAACACCATGGTGATGCGCCGGCGAGGAGAGGAGGAGGGGCAGGTGACGTGGCCCCGCCACCTTCGCGAAATGGCCAAATGACATGGCACCATTGCTGACATGATGACATTGTCGTTGAGTGAGGTTGGGCATCTACGAAACATAGACGACGCTGTGGGAACACGAGACAGTGGGACAGTAAGGAGAAAGGGGAGACAGGGTACCTAGTGAGCAGCGATGTTGATGCCACATTGCTGCAGATCTTGAGGGACAGGAGTTGCAGTGTGGGACACAAACGTTGAGGTGACTTGAGGTGGGTGACGAGGCGTTGCCAATGGCATGTCAGTGTTGTTGATGCGATGGGAGAGGGTGGGAGCAGGTGGGAGCTGTGGGCGGTTGTTGCGACACAGAGGGGAAGGGGCTGGGTGACATGGTGTTGACACCTGCTCTTGCCAGCGGCATTGTTGCCTTCTACACGCAGGGAGGGGACGAGTGTAGAGGGTCCGGAGGGAGGGATGGATGAGGAGGGGAGGAGGGAGGGAGGGAGGGAGGGAGGGAGCAGGCACTGAGCAATGAGCACCTGGAGAGTGGTGTGGTGAGCGTTGGTGTGGTGATGGCTGATGTGGTGAACGCTGGTGGTGAGCGCTGGTGACGTGTCGCCCGGGTATGTACCAGTTACCGACAGCCGGATGAGCGGTATACATAGCATGACTTACCATTGTATTCAAAGGGTACAATGGCCGAACGGTTAGTTGTGTCAGTGTAGAACAGTTGTATGGTTGATATACTGGGTCTCAGGTTCAATTACCGCTGTGGACAGATTTTCGCATTCTATTTCTTTTTTATTATACTTAGTAAGCAACAAGTGTAATACTTGCAAGTATTCCATGTGCAATACACCAAGCACCATAATTCAATTATGACATGTGGAATACATGTAGTTATATGCACTGCATGTGAAATGCATGTGAATTCCACTATATGTTTCCATGTGGAATTCCGCCATTCCACCTATATATATGCACTTCATGTGCAGTTCACGTGTACTTCATGTGTAAAAAAATTCAAAAATTGTATGGAATTTTTCGAATTTGAATACATCCAAAGCTATGTGAAGTACACATGAACTGCACATGGAGTGCACATGTAAAGGTGGAATACACATGTATTCCACGTGTAACAGGGGGCGAGTGTAAAGTGCTCCAACGACTGTCACCCAGTGAGCTCATCGAGCCTCATGCCTACGTAGGGTTACGCGTCATTTCCCACGCTCTGTCCACCATCAGTTCAAAATGAACCCTTGGGCCGTTGGTCCGTGCGATAGATCTTTTCATCACCGCCGTCGTCAGACTCGGTAAAATTTCGATGATTACAGTTTCAATAAGCTAAGCACAATAGGTACGTCTTCATTCTTCGTAAAAATCAGACCCCTTCCATAATTCAAGTCTACTTGCAGTTCGCGTAGTGCTCGATATGTCGGCATCCCCACAGTAGGTGTTCTTCTTTACATTTTATTATCGACATTGTGGCATCAGGCAGGATACGCGTACGCAGATGCTGATGCAGCAGCAGCAACAGCAATATACTCCGTTCTCGTAGATCAACCTATCGAATCAACCCTACTCCCGAACCTACGTATACTTGCCGCACCGAACCTTGAAATTTGAACGTTCTAAGGCGAGAAGACTACTAGTACTATAGGAGTGGCACTGACCGTGCGTATGCGTATTCCATTTTCCGACGAACAACCTTGACTTATAAACATTCTTTTTCACTAATTATATAATCGATCGTCTAATATTCCAGCAGAGGAGTGCATGTGTAAGTCAAAATTGGGACACTACACTCGCATTTCGACATTCCCGGGTCACGAACTCCGTTTTGCTTTTTCTTGGCCATGTGAAGTCATGCTGCGCATGCTAGTAAGAGCATCGGTGACCACAGTCTGCTCATAAAACCCACCACCCACACTGAACGTAACGTTTAAACAGCTAGTATTAATACATACACGCGCATGGATCAATGAGGCGGGAGCATCGGTTTAGTAGTCGCTTCTCAGCTGTTGATAATGTTAGGTGATTGAGTTCAGCAGTGTCCTATGTACTCGTACCCATCCCAGGCTCATCGCATTACCGGATCCTCTGTCGCGTGTAATCTCCTCAAGTGAGCGCCTTTCACGTGTTCATAAAATTAGAACATCGAACACAAGATTACCATTAAACCTTCCTTATCGATGTACTGATATATATCTGCGTGCCATTTTTCTATCGGAATTCAGCGTTCTAATGGGGACTTGCCAAGGTAAAAATAGTCAGCGCACACAGCCTAATTGTTATCCATTACGTTATCGATACCACAAAAGCGCATATTGAACAAACTTTATAGCCTTTCGAGGAGCAACTAATACACGCATTGAACATTACTCATAATAGCGCTGTCTCGTGTGTATGGAAGTTCGGAAATCGAACAAAATGCTATAACTAAACGTTTCATACTGTGTCAAATCGAGTGATTTACCGAGATGAAATAGATATATTGTCATGAGACCTCGTTCTTGCGCACAGCCTGAGGAATGAAAATAGATATAGTCTAATGAGACGTTATGCATGTACACAGCCAAACCTGTATCGATCTTGATGGCACAGCGATAAGAACGCCTTAATAAACCTTTAGCTCGATCGATCGACCTTCATTCCCACTTCCCCAACAGCGTCTCTTGAGTAAATCCCATCATGGCATTTCGAAACGCAAAGTATACACACATCGAAAAACTTTATGCCGTCGACAAAAGCCGTGGCGGTGAATCTGGTACATATAATCTCCCCATCATCTCTTCATATTTACAAATAATCATAGAATGGGAACAACTTAAAAAAGCATCTTGCCTCGGAGCTAGTCATCAGTCAGAAGAACGATATGATGCTCCAAAATGTCATCCTGATACCAGAGAAGCAGTGATAAATGATATAATGAGCTGGGTCAATTCAAAAGATCCTAATAAGAGAATAATGTGGTTACATGGACCTGCTGGTGCGGGGAAGTCCGCAATCGCTCAAACAGTTGCAGAACAGTGCTCTACAGAGAAAAAGCTTGTGGCAAGCTTCTTCTTTTCTAGAACAGCTACCAGAACTGGACAAGATGATGGGACTAAGCTTGTGCCGACAGTTGCACACCAACTAGGAAATTTCGTTTTGTCTGTGAAGGAAATTATTACAAATGAGCTTGAAAGGAATGATGCATTATTGTCACATTCCATGGAAATTCAAATGGAAAGGCTAGTACTGAAGCCACTCTCAGACATATATTTGTCAACTACTTCAGTCAACCCAAATAGAGAGTCTAATGCTACTCACCTCCCACATCTGGTAATAATTGATGGTTTAGATGAGTGTAGCAGACCTGAAATACAATCAAGAATTGTGAAGATGATTGCTAATACATTGTTAAAATCACATATGCCTCTGAGCTTTCTCATTGCAAGCAGACCTGAGTTGGAAATCAGGAGCACATTTAATGATGAAGCTGTTAGTCCATTGTGTACTCCATTAATTCTTGACAATCGATACAACCCTGATAAGGATATAGAAACTTATCTTCAATCTGAGTTTGCCACAGTAAAACGAAAGCACACACTGGCATCTGTACTTTCAAATATGTCAAACTGGCCATCAGAGAATGATTTGAGAATTCTAGTACAAAGATCATCTGGACAGTTTATTTATGCTTCTACTGTCATAAAATATATTACAAATGATCGGCATGATCCCTGTGATAGCCTTAATACTATCATTGATATAAAAATAGGGGATACAGCTCCATATGTACAGTTGGATGCACTGTATACACATATTCTCTCCATGGCAATTAAAAAAGCAGGAAGTTACAATGATATTCTACTTATATTTCAAACACAAATGTTTTTATTTGATGATGTGGATTTTGGGATACATAATATGGCATTATTTTTGGGAATGTCAAAGTCTCAGCTACTGTTACATTTAACTGATCTGCACTCTATAGTATTTGTTCCAAAGTCTGATGAAGAAGAGATTCACTTTTTTCATGCATCTATCAGTGACTTTCTGAAGGACTCTGATAGATCAAAATGCTTCCATGTTTCTAAGAAGGATGCCAATATAGCTCTGGGGAGTTGTTGTGTTGATATCATTGTAAATAATGAAATTCTAATTCACAAGGTTGATCACAACAATCTCACACTCTTTTATGCATATACCTACTTTATTGATCATTTGAAAGCAAGTGATTATGATCAAAATCTAACTGAAAAGTTGTTATTGAAATTTGGATCAAATATAGAAGCAATAATGAAAATTCTTCTGAAAAAACTTTTTGAAGATTTTAATACTCTCTATGAAGCATTTTGTATGTTTTATAAATTTGATAAATATGCATATGCCTTATTTGTAAGTTACATTATTATCTTCATTAAAATTTGAGTTTCATATGTGGTATAATTTTATGTAGGATTCTGCAATTCCATTGAGTGAGAATGTCTGTAATATTTTTGGGAAAATGCCATTTACTGTAGCTATTGAATATAAGCTACATATTTCATCAAGTAATGATGATAAAGAAATTCTATATGAATATATAGAACATGTATTTAATTTTCATGTGAACAGTAGAATTCCTCCCAAAAAGTTGTCAAATTATGACATGCAAGAGATGGATGATATTTTATTGCAAGAAATCCTTGAAAGTCAGAGTGAGCAAATATTTCATGGTGCATGGGATTACATAACTGAGTAAGTTCATAAATTAATGAATACTTCATCATCAATGTTGACTATTTATTATGATAGTGAAATTATTCATGGTCATGATGGGGAACCTCAGGTGTTGTCAGATGCAATTTCCCCAATGGGCTTCAAATATTTACTCGAAAGAATAAAACCATCCTTCTATTTTAAAGCATTTCTTCAGGAATTTGCACAAGATTTTGAATACTGCTACTCAACTTTACGGGATACAAGATATAAAAAGTATATCATTAGAAAAGAATGTGATGTTGTTAAAGATAATATACAATCACTGATGATAACAATTCATAATTTTTTAAAGGTGAGCTCTTTATTAGTGCTGTTATAATACTATTCATGTGATTTTTACACATTGCTGACAGTGTAAGTTAGGATTGTGAAGTGATAGAAAATGGAAAGATGTCTGAGAATGAACACTATTATACTCACCAAATCACAAATTTTGGTACTCACAAATTCAAGAATGCGTTAGATGTTAGTTACGAAATGGCTATAATGTATTTTTGTGACTCCAAGAACGACAACTCTGAGAGGGACAGCTCTGAGAATGATCAAATGACATTATAGTAGGGTAACTGCAGGCGGTGCATCACTTGTTATGCTACTGAGATATGCTAAGAGATATTAATGTGATAAATATCTCATCAAGTCTTGTGTCAGAACTTCACTTCAAAGTTCTTATTCATCGTTATGTTTACTCCAACCCCACTTTCCCTACTCAATTTCAATTCATTTGTTTAGGTGTCAACCCAACCTTCACCTTTACACGAAACCAGTAGCAATAGCATCCACAATTCATACATTTCGTCAAACACTGTTATGTGTTATGGTTTCTATTCTATTACTGTGCTTACCTTTGTCTCTTTCACCAGTATTTGTATGTACAGTCATTACGTGTTTTCTAGTACTGGTATCACATTTCTATGCTCACATTCAACTCACCTTCCTCACTCAGAATGGTACTTATTCATGCTCAGTTCAAATTTCGCATCTAACACCCACTAACCTCTGTAGAATTATATTACCTATTCAAATGTCACAATAATCATTCTATGTCACCTCCACATATGCTTTAGGATATGTTACTATACCTATTATGTATTTTACTGACAATGTGCTACAGCTGATTTTATGTACTTAAGTAGTTTACAATGTACCATAAATACTTATCCATTTGCCTCTGGCTTTCTCCCCTTGTGTGCTTTGAGGTCAAATGTAACGTCGTTGTCGTCGATGCGTCGTTTATTTCAACAACCTCATGAAACTTTTCACTGTACACCTCTTACCATTTCTTACTATACAACATAGTTATTCTGGTATTCTGTACTGTTCATTTCTCCCTCCCTCTCGTTTCGCATCCTGATTCTTCTCTTTTTAGCTTACTCACCCCTCTCCTTCGTGTCTTTTTGTCCGGTTCTTCATGTCCTATATGCTTTATCCTCATACTTTCTTGCGTCGCAATGTTGCTTCTTTACAACTCTTCGTATGACGTCGAATTTTTGTTTTAATATATTTAGTCTGGGCAATGTTACGACTATCGCATTCACAGTGAGTTGTCAATGCGGAACCAACTATGTCATGTATGGGCTATGGCGATAAAAGACTTTACCATTTCTCCGGTCCATTTGTGTGGGAAAGAAGTCGATGTTCCGCAGGATGCCCTTGACAATGCGCAGCATGGGCCACAGGTAGTGTAGGGGGCACAACCTCCCAAAGCATTCGCCAATCGCCTGGCGCGGTGAGACCCTGGCGTGGGAAAGTGGCGAGACCTGGCGAGACTGGCGATGGAAAAGCAACGGGTTAGATAGGTATTTGACTACGGAACATAAAAAATATCTAATATTATATATTCCCATTGAATTAAATAATGAATTGGCATCCTGAGGCCCATGAATCAATGACAATGTTAGGGAAGTGCACAGATCGTCTGTTGGTATTTTTGGGCTGACCCTTACCCTTACTCTTGTCAACTGTAAATAGAAAATGACTTACAACAAGCATATACAAGTAAGTAGTGAATTAGCTATACAATAGTACAGTGACTACAGTTGAGGACAGTCAAAGTCAACAAATTTTATAACTCAGCCGCATGATTTTTTATGAAAAAACTAACTTCATATTCGGATTCAGAGGCCTAAAATACGTTAGAAAAGGCATTTTAGAAGTTATTCCCACGGTATTTGAAGGTGGCCAAATTTTTCGGACAAAAAAACGAATTGTATGTACATGTTTGGACACTATTAGGTAAGTCAGTGCCTATCTTTACTGTGACCAATTGCTTCCATAGCCTCCATTGCTGCATTAGACACTCCTCTATGCTGCTTCTGCTGTCGTACTGCCCATTCTGCTGCTTTTCCAGTGAGCCCTATATGATATGCATCCATAAATTGCCATGTGCGATTGATAAACCGTCGAATTACATCCACTGGGCAAGCATCAAGATATTGTAATGCAATATTCTTGGCCTCCTGGAAGGTCTTTTTGTCTGCTTCACGATATCTGTATTTACACCAGCCCCAATACTAGACTATTTTGTAAGTGTTATAAGCTTTAATTGCATGAAATTCTCACCATTTCAATAGGGTTAAGCTCACAGTGGAACTTGGGTAAAAAAATACATTCATGGTCAGCCTCTTTTATCAAAATTTCTATCATTGATTCTTGATTCTTGAAATCATCCTGTTGGCTGAGAAGCCGAGCCATACAGCAATTCTGACTATCAATTGGACATACTGGTGAGCACTTGGAGCGTAATTTCTGAACATTGAACCCCCTTTCTTCCAAGACAGTTTTTAAACCTTTTGCTGCACCATTTGGCAGTGTCATTGCTTGATGCCTCCCCCAAAATTCAGGTGCTTCATTTGTCATTGGGATAATGGTATCTTTCTGTTTTCTTTGCTTCCCACCATCAGACTTATTCATTTCAAATGCTTTTAGTGCATCAGGTGGAAGGGCTGCATGTGCAGAAGACTGATCAAATATGAAAAGTGCTTGCTTTCCAGGATGTGCAAGCTCAAAAATCCTAATTGCATTCTTTATTTGTTCCAGAAGCTGTTTTGTATCCCACCAAGGATCACCATCTGCTCCAGGATATATAATTTTTCTTGCATCATGTGTAATTTTACCATCTTCACCAATCACAACCAGTCGACCATTTTCAGGGTTTAAAAAGTCAGAGACATGTATTAGTCACCCATGTCCCTTCTTACGTAGAACTTGTTCTCCAGTTTGAAGCCTATGTTATGTTCAGTAGACATATTTTAATACAATAAAGCACTTACCAGGCTCGACTAGTTAGATCATTTGCATGAAAACAGCATTCATCATGGAATAAAGGGATTATCTCTCGCTCTCCAGGCAAAAGAGTAGGCCCTACTCGTATTAATTCTGGTCCTACATATTGTGCCATTCGTGCTCGGAATTTCTTCATCAATGGCAAGAACTCTTTATCTCGATAATAAACCACATCCACCCACTCATGCCCATCCATATAAACTCCTTTCATTATTACAGAGTATCGCCACCCAAGTTTTATAAGCCATCGTCGTCCAGTCCGAAGACTGAGCTTCTTAACAGGAGATACTCCAATTTCTGGAAAGATAACTTCGTTAACATGTTTGACAAGTACTCTTGGTGTCACCTTTCCACTGGGAAGATTTTTTGGAAACAGTAAAACTTTTGATTTAACAACTTCATCATGTAACCATGAACGAGACATGCGTAAACCACCCCGATGTTCTTTTGGCAATTGTTCAAATGTTTGGTAATGACGTGCAAGATCCCTCACACGTCTTGCAAACCAAGTCCCAGTGCCATCTTTCCACTGCTGTGCAATATCATAGCTAGCCTGCATGCGTGAAATACCCTTCAAACGTAGTGTAGCAAAATTTGCTAGTATCATCAATTGGTTTAGTTGCAAATGTGAAAGGGTTTTGCTGTTTTTCTTAATTTGATCTCTAATCTTTGCTCACAAGATATCCCAAGAGCGCACTTCAGCTTGTGGATCACATACGTTCTCGTCAAGTTCATCCTCCCAGGCCTCACCATCTGCTTCATCAAGCTCTAGCATATTAGCAACCTCTGCCTCAATCTGATTGATAAATTCCTGGTCAACATTTCCATCATCACTTGGAACAATAACTCACTCAAGCAGATCAAGATCTGATACAGATCCACCTGCAACACTAGGTGAGTATTCATTTTCTGAGGCAACAGCAGATGATAGTGGAAGCTCTTCCACTAGTTCAGGGTTATTTGATACTCCTGGTACAAGCTGCTTTTTACTTCTCTTAGCAGGAGAAGTTTTTGAACTTGGTCCAGCTTCATCTGAGTCACTGCTATTTAATGATATGACTTCTTGCTTATCTGATGGCAAAATTTTCGATGGTACAGTGCTGCGAGGTTTCAAAAACAGATCCAGTCGTGTTTGATCTGAAAATCCTTTTTTGTAGCAACGCTGTGTGCAAGAGGATTTGCTCATTACATCAGGTCCTTTTATGTATTGTTTTGGACGCTCTAAAATGCAGGTAAGCTTAGCTTTGAATAATAATTGTTGTGATTATATACTCACCTATGCTGTGAACCCCTTTGTGCTTCTTCAATGTTGATGGAAGCCATTCACCATCCTTATCATCAAGCTTTGTCACCATATCTACCAGTGTGTCCCCAAGATTGACATCCTCCCATGCATCAATCTCTAACTCATTGTCATTATCTGACTCAGTCAGTGCTTGATCTTCTATTTCCCAGTTCACTCGCAGGCTGTCTAATACAAGTGAATCTTCATCCATTGTCTGATCAGCTGGGAGATCTGAATCGATAATTTGAGCACTTGGAGTTTGCACTCCTTCACTTGATACATCTGAAGGGGTTGGTGATGCTTGAGACAGATTTCTTAGTCCAAGCATATTAGGTTTGTGTTTCTTTGATGGACGACCTCGAGGACGGCTCATGGTGGGTGGTGGAATGAGTTACATTGCAATCGACATCTTACAATACTTATCTTGTTGTATTTAGCGAGTGTGAAAATCAGTCAGATAGCAAATATAGCATCTTATCTCGCATCATTGTTCCTATTTGGCAGTTCACACCATGTACAGATGCAACTTTTGTTCGATTTTTTGCTCAACAACCACTCAATAAAATGTCTCAATACATTGGAATCATTAATAGTACATAAAAAGGAGTCTATTGGCGCTTTTTTCATGAATTTAACGGTTTTTTTTACAGTTGGCCAAATTTTTTGGGAGTAAAAAAATCAATTCCTATTTTTAGAAGGAACGGCTCGTAGGATCGTCACGAAAATTGTATCAAATGAAAGCTATTTCAAGTAGCTTTCATTCCCGAAGAAGTCGAGGCCAAAAAAAATCGTTGATTTTTTTTGCTGACTTTGACTGTCCTCAACTGTACAAGAATACAGACTAATGAAGACATGAATGATATATATGATATATAACAATATCTGTAGAGTTAAAATGAGTTGTAATGAAGTAGTATGAGTAATATACCTGATATAATGAAGCTATACATGTAGGAACAATTCCAGACACATTTTATCGAACATAGACAGGTAGGAATAAATATAGACACATTTTAACGAAGCAAGCAGAGCTGTAGCGAACTTAGACAGATAGGAATGGATTTAGAAACGTTTTATCGAAGCTAGATGATTACTAGTCAAGCTATAATGAATACAGACACAACATTGCAATGTTAGAGAGCTTACAACAAAGCCAGACATGTTTTTAAGTAAGCTAAATGATTTTTAATGAAGCCAGGAGAGTGATACGATGCTAGACATGTTTCAACGAACCATTGGACTTGTTCTAGCAAACCCAGATGAATTGTAACAAGTTCAGATGTGTTTTAATAAACCGGTTATGAATGTAATCTCTGGCCATCCACCTTTAGTTTCATACAATTTAGCATATGTCGGAAAAATCGAAATCGGCATATCTGTTCAGATAAGGTCATATCAGGCCATATCAGTCCATCAGCTGTTTGGGGGGGGGGTTACATGGTTTTAGAAATCAGCCAAAAAATACTATGCAAAGTATCAGTTGAATATAAGTCTGATAATCACACGAAGCATTACCAGCAGTGTAAAAGTAAGATAGCTATGAAAATAATTATATGGGTTTAGAAATCACCCAAAAAATATTATACAAAGTATCAGTTGAATATAAGTCTGATCATCGTGCGAAGCATTACCAGCAATGTAAAAGCAAGATAGCTATGAAAATAATTGTATGGGTTTAGAAATCACCCAAAAAATACTATACGAGGTGTCAGTTGAATATAAGGCTGATCATTATGCGAAGCATTACCAGCAGTGTAAAAGCAAGATAGCTATGAAGATAATTATATGGGTTTAGAAATCACCCAAAAAATACTATACGAAGTATCAGTTGAATGTAAGTCTG
This sequence comes from Cyathus striatus, assembly GCA_025738555.1. Classification (NCBI taxonomy): domain Eukaryota; kingdom Fungi; phylum Basidiomycota; class Agaricomycetes; order Agaricales; family Nidulariaceae; genus Cyathus; species Cyathus striatus. The sequence continues at coordinate 318,921 of JAOVFP010000003.1, forward strand.
TTCATCGTGCGAAGCATTACCAGCAGTGTAAAAGCAAGATAGCTATGAAAATAATTATATGGGTTCAGAAATCACCCAAAAAATATTTTATGAAGTATAAGTCTGATTACCTCGCGAAGCAATAGAAGTAGTGTAATACCTGATAACCATTAAGACAGTTATAAATCAATTGAAAAGCATAATCAGCCTGACAATGCTGATAGATTTGACCAGACCAACAAGTGTAATCAGTTCTATGATATTTATATTACTAGTCATACAATGTAATAGTTATAGACAATTATTGGTCACAACGAAATGCAAGTGAGAAATTCATTGAAAGAAGCCAGTATACAATAATACTACTGAGCTATAGCTCCTGAACCTCGCACCGCAGTTCCTCCAACATGGTGATAACAGTGTGCTCGATATTATCAATCTTCTCTGTCATCAGATCCTTATCCCTCACCATAAGTTTATGGCAACGTTTCATTTTCGATGGCTGTTCATCCGCTATGAGATCAACAACATCATGCTTTCGCTTGTTCGTAGTTGAAGATCTGAGGTTGGGCTGAATGTGATTTAAATTCTAGAAACAATAGAACGTTAGCAAGATCCCCAAAAGCTTTCTGCCTGAATTCACCTTGGACTGTTGCCTAGATGAGCCGGATGACTCAACAGTGTTGACAACATTACTTTGTCCAAGCCCAGTGGAACTGGAAGACTCTCGAGAAGTCATTTCAGAGTAATCCTGTGTCTCTAAAAACAAGATATAATTAGCACGGGAAAGTATATCGAGCTGCAACACGATTACCTGGGGTGTCTTCATGGATGTGAGGTTCTGGAAAGAATGAATATCTTTTCAGTTGCACCTGGGTCTGGGGGACTATGGGTGATAGTTCAGTATATTGATTGATGGGAGGTTTCTCGGGGCGATGTATTGCTGAACTAATGGCACCATTGTCGGCCTTTATATACCTGCTGAAATGCTATGGAGTCAGCTCTTAATTGGAGAATTGCTCCAATGAGTCGAAAACTTGGAGCAGATTTAATTAAAATAAAACCTAAGCTGGACAGAAGAAATGTTATTGGTCACTTGGTCATGGTACCATGTAAAACTAACTTAGCCAGTAAGTATTTTAAATGGTACTGCCATTTCTACACATACGTTAAATCAAGTCCAAATAAGTAAAAGTTATTACTGACATTGCAAAATTTGGCACTCGAGAGTATGGTGGCATTGGGCAGAAAGGAAATGGTGATTCAAATGAACAAGTGCCAGATATGCACCACTCTAAAACATGATATCAATCGAAAGGGACTCGGGATCCAACGTAGTGGGTTGGTGAAGTGAGCAAGGAGTTAGTACTTTCTAGTTAGTACTTCAATGTAACGCTCAGTATCAATACTTTTGATAGCTGGAATTTTATTATTCTCCCCCTTTAAACTCATTCACATACCTGGCAAAGATCATGCAGCAGCAGACAGATTGTCACGATGCCCACAAGCGCCAGAAGATCTACCCAACAATGAAGACTGGGAACAGTGGATAGATAACACGAATGCCATTGAAGTAGAAGTTTTAAATTGGGAACAAGTACCTAGATCTTCAGTGGGATCCAACATAGTGGGTTGGTGGGGTGGGCAAGGAGCTAGTACTTTCTAGTTAGTACTTCAATGTAATGCTCAGTACCAATACTTTTATGTACCATTACATGCAATAAGTTATGCATCAATATGATCTGTGTGGTGCACTGGTCAGGGGACCAATGCATACGCGCTAGTAATCACTGTAGGCACTGCTATCTGACCCACAGGAAGGGCCTTCAGGGGGTATTACTCAACCAAAAAATATCTTCAGTATATTGCTTTCAGATAAATCATGACCTTATGAAGAATATTTCAGTAATTTGTCTGGCTTATATCTCAAGATTACTTACCATTTATTCTCTTGGAACTATTTTTAGCAGTGTGCATCGCAAGAAATCATATCAATGACCAAAGACAAAGATTACATCTATATGTACAGTATAAGATTAGATACAAGAAAATTAGCAATAATTCATCAAAGTGGTATACATTCCATAGAGAATTTCATTCGCCTGCCATGGCACTTCCCCCAAGTACAACCCCCATTCAAGTATAGTCGAGAGCACCATTCTGAGTATATGTGCAACATAGCATGCACATGACCATTTGCTATGAAGCCACGAATGTGGTAGTGATGTCAATTGTTGCTGTTGCTGTTGTGATATGCACATCTGAAGAACATGTCTACTGTCAGTCGAAACGTGCAAGAGCTATAATGTATGTAGACTTACACAACAACCCAGTGTTTGATGCTGTTGTCAATCCGCAATTCATGGTGTTCTACAGCATGTCTGGTGATATGATAAGTGTACTCCCTCTCATCTTTGTTCATGCAACTGGCAACCAAATTGAACATGTATTACATGGATCTACATGTCAAATGACCAATAATGAGTAAAAAAATCGAATAAAAATAGATTAGGTTGGCACTTACCACCACTGAGAACATGGACAACATTGAGGTGCAATGACTGGCCTGTCTGGCCTGTTTGATGCCATGACAATGAGCGTCGATGGTGCTGCGGGAATGACTGAGCATACACACACACACACCACACTTGAGAACATACAGCGTTGGTGATGGTGTGATGCCGATGTCATTGGTGCCGGGAGCATGACTGAGTGTACACACATTTTTTGGTAATAAATCTCAGGTTCATGTTGTCGTATACAATGCCACCTTCATATATAGCTGTAATCTAGAGATTTCCAAATGACAATGTGACAGGGTGCGAGACAGCTACGCCGTGAGGTGGCAGTGGTGGCATGCAAGAAGGTAAGTATATAAGCCACCTCCTGCAGTGTTATAGTTCAAAAATATTAAGAAATTACTCTACATATGAAGCTGAGTCTGCCAGAGATCCGAATGCACACTTCGAAGAAACCTTTACTCTACATATTAGGCTGAGCCTGCCAGAGATCTGAGCACATATTTTGAAGAAACACCAAAGCTTGGCTTTCAAGTTTCTGGTGCAGTTTGCACATCACAGACATCTCTCTCAGCTGTCCTCTCCAAACCCCCAACGTTTTTGGGATAGTCATGCCGTGATTAGTGTTCTGGTATCCAAACTCACGGTATGGGGTCCAGCACCCATAATCTTCGGGACTTGAATCATAATGGAATGGAGTTGGAAACCACAATAAATGCATATCCAGAGTATTAGAATCTATCAGAGCAACATAAGTATATAAGTATATTAAATTAGATACGTCATTTCTCACCAGAATAGGAATAATAAGTTCCTATCACGAGCTCGAAATATTCTTCACCGGTGCAGCAGTCCTCTGCATGAAACATTGCATCTTCATTTTGATGAATTCCTGTTGGGCTGGTAAGAGCTTTCTCCACAGGTAAGGTTATTACCACAAGACGCCATATGTGACCTCCATACAGCAGCGCAGCACGCCCTCTGGGTCTTTGGAGAATATAATCATGTTAGCATGCATAGGCATCATAATCTGCCCATGTAAATACATGTCCATTAAAAACAATAGGAACCCATGTGGGTGTATTGCATTCTGAGACTGCATTTCCACTAACAAGGGGCAGAAGAGTGCGGAAGGGAACACCTGCCAATGCTGAGTAATGAGTGATTTCATAATCACTCATTTGCTTGTCCATACAACAAATGAACAATGCATCCTGTGCTGAAGTCACCACAATTTTCCAGGGTACTGTAGCATGTTCTTTGAAATCAAACATATACATACTTTTCTCTTGCACAGTATCATCTTTCATGAACATAGACCCATTTCCTTTATGGGTATGTTTTTGATACTTGAGACATTGAATGTATTGTATTTAATGTGCTTGACCCAAATATGCATGGTTATAAGGCAATAGATCACAGGTGTCTCTATCCACCTCACCAACACTGAGACTCTTTATGTATTTCATGCAGATTGCTGCAATGGGACTTCTTTTAAAATGACCTTCATCCCGCAGTCCCAGAACATGCAAGAAGTTTAGAACATCATTATCCACATGTTGCAGATATAAGAGGTTAGAGATGTTTACAATGGGGTGATAGTAGCTAGATTATGTAATAATAACTACTTACTCCTAAAACAACGTAATGGGGTGGCAAGTTTGGAGGGAATTTCACAGAAGATCGGTATTAAGAATGCTTCCAGGCAAAAGGGGGTGGAAGGGAGATGTATAGGAAGGTTAAGGAATAACTAAGTAGTGGTTAGATGACATCTCTGGCTATGTACGAGGCAAACACACGATTCTCTATGAGTTTGCAGTTTCTTCTTACTAGACTCAAATCAAATTACTAATCAATGATCTCGGAAAATACACTTTATTTCACTACACTACATCAAAGTACTTTATAATGGAAGCTGTGTGGGGGATAGCTTGGTCTACAGGACAAAACTCGTCTACTTTATATACTGCTGGAAATATGGTGGCTGATGGTACTACATAGCTGCTAGATAGGTACATTCGGGGTACTAGGGAGGGTAAACTACATCACTGACAGGGGAAGCTGTTCACTCATGGAGCATGCTGGACAGGGGGTCGTGTGTCTGTCATAGGAGGTTGCACGACAGGGGATATGGTGCCGTGCACATTCCTTTGGTCAGGATGGGATTGGCTATACATGGATGTGCTAAGAACAGCACAAAGATCTATCAGGGCTCAGGGCTTATTACTTTAATTAAACATGCATTGCTTCGCTGATTACTCTGAGGGAAGTCGATCGGTTGGCTCGGGGTTCCAGGGTTTGCCGAGGCGTCTAGTGAGGCACTTCATCATTGCTTGCTTCTCTTGGGCAGTGATCGTGTTCGATCACGTGACCTTCGTGTGTCACTAGACGCATTCTGGCTGTTATCCATTTAGTCACTGAGTTTGGCACCACCGCTTTACTGTCCCTTCTGTGCATAGTACTACCTTAGGCTTTGTCATATCCATACCCTTGGTAAGTGTACTTCTCAGTACTTTTAACTGGCAGCTCAGGTCTCACTCCAATTCTGTAACTAACCCATGTTTGTTACCATTTGGTGAGTACTAATTACATGTATAGAAAAGCTAAAATCCATGACTATAGGTAGTGTACACCTGTCAGGCATCTCAGATCTTCTGGAAACACAGCCTTCATTGGCAGCAGAATAGGGTGCATAAACCCATAATTCATGGACAATATCTCAAGCACCTCCTGATTGATGCTCTGCACCTTTCCCTCCTGCACCAGTTCCTCCTGCAGCTCTCCTTCCTCTACTTCTCCCTCCTCCAACACTCCCTCCACAGTCAAAGGCACAAATTCTGAAGAGGATCCTTCAAGAGCTGTTGCAAACTGTCTCACACATGGCAAATCAATTTCCAGTGCATCTGAGTCCTGCATTGAGAAAGGCAGTGGTGTTAATGAATGTGTTGCCAAAGGTTCTCCAGCTTCCCCATCATTGTTGGGCATTGAGTCATCAGGCATCAGGTCATCAGTGCCAGGCATCATGCCAAATTCTTCACAGCAATCCCATTCGTAAGCAATGGGACTGAAATATGTAGCACCCCCATAATCACCCAGTATTGTCTCGCACCAGTGACGAGAAACTTTGGTACATGTCCACCTGTCATAGTCCTTAACATCTCACTCCCACATGAAAACCCTCGCTGCCACTGTGCTAGGCTTCTTCTGCCTTTGCATATATTTCTGGTATTTTGCAGGGTCACTATTCTGAGCTTCTGCCATCTTCTGAATATCACTCTCACACCATCTCTTTAAGAATTCCTGAGGAGAAAGCTGGTGTGTATTCTGCTTGGGAGGCTGAGAGGCAAAAGTCTCCTGTGGCTGACATGATTGATATTTGTGTGGTGCATTCGTAGTTTTGTAGGATCCTTGCAGCTCATGAAGATTGGTTCAACCAGCCTGAAGATTTGGACTTCTTGTAGCTGGTGTGGATATGGTGCAGGGTACTTGTCGACAGCATTGCTAGGGTCCCACCTGTACCAAACAGGGATATTGTGTCAACAGAACCATGCTATGGATGGATGTGGGACCCTATGATCCAGGTAGACGCCTATTCTGCCTCTTAAAAAGATGTCACAGGCCAGGCTCATCTGTAGACAGTTAATCCACCCAATGGCGAAAGGACCTAGACCTCCACTATGATCATATGACTCAGCAACCTGACACCATTTCTGTTCATCCCCATTAATAGTCTCCACAGCCGCCACCAGAAATGATATCAATGTGATCCATGAAGAGAACCATGTTCTCCAGCATTTTATGTTGTTAAATGCTGTCTCGATGGTGGTAAAGACTTCGTCAAATGTACCATTTTCTGGGGCCATGGGTGGATCGAAGTTGAATCTATATGACTTCTGCAGAGCCCGAACCAAATCACACAAGTTGTAGTGTAGCCAAAGCCATGAAGTGGCATCTTCATGGTACAGATGATAGCCAATGCCATTCATGATCACTCCATGATTGATATGGAATGAGTGCAGACATCCAAATAGTGGACCTTCATATAAAACCTGAAAAGGTAGACAAGTACCCAGTATATCATTGACGAAGAAGTGGTTGGCAACGTCACCAGGGTCTAAGTAATAGACCCCATGGAAAGAACAATGGCTCTTTGGAGAGTAATACAAAGTGCTGTTCATCATGGTAACTTTGCCATCAGAGAAATCAAGACTGTAGGATAACCTTCAGCTTATTTCCCAAATGTATAATATATTAGTGATGAACTTACTTGTTATTTGACAGCATTATATGATTCATTGGGGTTAGAACGAGGACAGATTGGATGTATGAGGACTGCCAGTAAAACTAATGCAATGCAAGTAATTGAACAAAGAGTGAACACAGTCACTGTACACTGCCAATAAAATCCCAGGCAACATAAATATCATGGTTCAAGGAAGGATTTGAAGGAATAGACAATGCCAGTAAAATCCCAGGCAGCACGATGCTAGTAGTCAGAATGAGACTGTACACTGCTGGTAAACTCCCAGGCAATGTGAGTATCATGGTGAAGAAAGAGTGTTTGAGAGAGAAGTAATGAATGTTAAGAAATGCGACTGTACACTGCCAGTAAACTCCCAGGCAACATTGAGTGTCATAGTGAAAGAAGGGATTGATCAAGAACATGATTGTGTTGTTGTGTTGTTATATTTAAAAGACGTTGCATTGTGCAACAAATAATTGCACATGTGACACATGTGCTTTACTAATCTGAATTATTTTCCATCATTCCTTTCTCTTATGATCATGGAATTGCGCTGCCTGGGATTTTACCGACAGTGTGATCCAATGAATCCACCCCTACCAACTTCCTTCTCTTGCACTGCCTGGGAGTTTACTGGCAGTGTGATACAATAGATCCAACGCTCCCTTCTACCTGGACTGGTTTTCTTCTTCTTTCTCTTACAGTCTCCAAGGCACTCAAGAATCTTCACCATCTACAGTTGTTATGTGTCAGAGCCAATGTGGCATATATTCCGATGTGGTATAGCAGTCTTAGGACCACAACTAGCTCTGTAGAACCAAATGAAATGGTACTGGAACTGTAGGATCTCAGCATGGAATCATTATCTCTGTTTATGTTCAGATTCTAAGGGTCTAGGTGGTAAGTTTCTGTTTTTGTTCTGACTTTGCAAGCTTCATGTTGATCATGGCCTCTCTATGTACCAGGTTACTAATGTGATTCACTTTAAATCTCCTCCTCAGTTTCGCAAGCCAGTGTTACCATGCCTCCTACTCCTTTGAGGAGACACATGCCACCCTCAGGATCATCCTAGAAGGCCCAAATGGTGTCTTTCAATGGGCTCGCAACCACAACTCTACTCTCCCCACCCCACACCCCCCTCTCCACCTATCCTCATTCACCATACTGTCATCCCCCCATAGCCGATTCCTCGGTGTTCTCATTGATCAAGAGCTCCACTGGGCACCACAGTGTGCTTCTATGCTGGCCAAAGGACAAGGATGGTTGTTGTGTATATGACACCTCACGCACCCTTCTGGAGGTGCCAATGCCCGCCTCATGCACTATCTATACATTGCCACTACCATAGGTTCAGCGGCAGTAATTTATCACAATGGGCAATTCTTTAAGAGTCTCCGTCTGTGTCTGAGCCCAGCTTCTTGGTACATGGTCTACAATGCTGAATGCACTGGCTACATCCTGGGTATTCATCTCCTGAAAACTCTCCATATTGGCAGCCACTCCCCAGTCCTGTCTGTGGCAGACAACCAAGCACCCATATCGGTGACAGGCAGCAACCACTCACCATCAGGTCACTCACTTACGGACCTCTTCCTCAACCTCCTGGCCAGCCTTATAGAGTGCACTCCCCTGTCATCCCCCCTCTATTGATATCCGCTGGGTACCTGGCCATACCAGCATCCCTGGTACATAAGTGTCAGCCAATTTGATCATATAACAGCAGTGTTATATGATTGCCCCAATCATACAAGCCATGCCACTATATAATTGGGATCATAAACAATCATTGATTTTTTCTAATTGAATATTAGCATAAATGGTTAGGCAATCATAAACAATCATTGATTTTTCTAATTGAATATTATTATTGTATGGATGGTGAGGTGATCATAAACAATCATTGATGTTTTCTAATCCAATATTAATATTGAATGGTGGTTAGGCAATCATAAACAATCATTGATTACTACTAATTGAATATTAGTATAGGTGGTGAAGCAATCATAAGCAATCATCAATATTTTATAATTGAATATTATTATTGTATGGGTGGTGAGGTGATCATAAACAATCATTGATTTTACTAATTGAATATTAGTATAGATGGTTAGGCAATCATAAGCAATCAATGATAACTACTAATTGGATATTACTACTGTATAGATTTGTCACATTTCCTCACGCATCACAATTGTCACACATATTCCCACACCTCACATATTTCCTGCACATTACATATTTCTCACACACCACGCTTTTCACATTCTCTGCGCACCACAAGTGTCTCATATATTCCTGCACTTCATGTAAGCTATGCACGTCACGCTTTCACATATTCTTGCATGTCACATTCATCCTGTGCATCACAATAGTCACATACATTCCCGCACTTCATCTTAGTCACACATGTCACCATTGTCACATATGTTCTCACGCATCACAATTGTTACATATGTTCTCACACATCACAATTGTCACATACATTCTCGCGCTTCATGTTTGTCACGTGCATCACGATATTCCCGCGCGTGACAATTGTCACATACATTCCCACGCTTCATGTTTGTCACGCGCGTCACAATTATCACATATATTCCCGCATGTCACGTTCGTCTCGCGCGTCACAATTGTCACATACATTCCCACACTTCATGTTAGTCACGCTTTTCATGTATATCATGCACGTCACATTCATCACATTTTTAGCACTCATCATGCTTGTCACATCGCTACATTTGTCCCATGCATTATAATTGTAACATACATTCCCATGCTTCACATTAGTCACACTTTTTATGCATGTCATATTTCTCACATTTGTCACTTCATTACATTTTTTATGCTTTACACCTTAATAATCATGCTTTATAAGCATGCCATTTGTCATGCTCTTAGTGTAGGTGGCAAATTGAAAACTATATTACTAGAAGGATAGTCAGCAATAGCATGTGGAACCACATCCTGATGCTGTCTCAGTAGTTAACTGATTCATTCAGCCAGTAGTCATATGGTTATCTCAAAGATTAAACTATGCATGTACAAGAATAAACAACATATATCAGAGATGTCAACACATATGGCAGTATAGAAGTGAAACTGATTGTCATGGAAGAAGTTTCTGAGTTGAAGGAAATTCTAAGACAAAGAATTTTTGAGCTAATAGCACATCCATCTATCCATAGGTATCAGTGATGTAAAGTAACCTGTATTTAATGAATGTAATGTACTGTATTTAAATAGGTACAGAACAATGGTAGTGAGCTGAGTATTAAAAAGAGAAATAAGACTAATTCTATGGTACAGGCAATTTGCCTGCTATACATTGTGACAGAATATCAATATAAGTGAAGATAGTTTTCATTACCTCACTGTATCAATAAATTGAATTGTCATGTAGTTATATAGAGTAAGCAGATATGTGACTCAATAATGCACACTGAAGATACCAGTACAACCACTAGTGATACAAGAATCATGATCATCTAATGACTGAGATGTGTAAATTTGATGAGATATGGAATTACATATCTCACTGTTATTTCACATTTTTTGTCCATGTGTGGATTGATCCCCAAATGTTTCAATATGAAAATGTTCAGCGCCATCTTATCACATCTCTAGTCTTGATTGTAAAATGTCAATGGACTTACATACACACTATACATTTTTCATTCTAATTTCTTCTTACTATTAGACTTCCATAATTTACTCATTGTTATATTCCATGTCATAACCTTCAATATAGCAAGAACATATTTGTTTTCTTTGCTTTAATAATTTACTCTGCAGTTTTGGATAATTCTGTTCTGTTACAATTTGAACAATGGTATAGATATACAGGTAACCAGACACACATGACCAGCTCAAGTGTAAGCAAATTTAAGAAGCAAATTTAAGTTAACATACTTACAGTTCTTATACCTTATGCCAGATAAATAAAGTTAAAATATTCTACATGTCATAATAAGTTCAAGAAATCTTGTGTTCCCATAAAATATGTGACAAATGAGATGCATATTGAGAACATGACAAACTTGACATGTGACTTGCATCAAAAACATAATACAAATGAAAACCATGATAGAGTAGTAGAGCATAACAAGTGATATACTGAGTATCCCCCACTTCACAAAGTTTCAAATTTAGATATGTTGTCAATGTCAAAGGCCAAATTAGATTACTGAGCTGTGAAAATTATGGCATGTGAATCAAAGAGTAATACCCATGAAAGGCATGATTGCAAAGCATGACAAATGTAGCAATGTCACAAGCATGACGAACGCTAAAAGTGTCACAAATGTGACACATGAAAGCGTGACTAACGTGAAGCACAGGAATGTATGTGACAATTGTAATGCATAGGACAAATGTAGCAATGTGAAAAGCGTGACGAGCGCTAAAAATGTGACGAATGTGATGTGCATGATATACATGAAAAGTGTGAAAAGTGTGAAAAGTGTGAAAAGTGTGAAAAGTGTGAAAAGCATGAAAAGCATGAAAAGCGTGACTAACATGAAGTGCGGGAATGTATGTGACAATTGTCACGCGCGGGAATATCGTGACGCACGTGACAAACATGAAGCGCGAGAATGTATGTGACAATTGTGATGCATGAGAACATATGTGACAATGGTGACATGTGTGACTAAAATGAAGCACAGGAATGTATGTGACTATTGTGACGCACAGGATGAATGTGACATGCAAGAATATGTGAAAGCATGATGTGCATAGCTTACATGAAGTGCTGGAATATATGTGACACTTGTGGTGCGCAGAGAATGTGAAAAGTGTGGTGTGTGAGAAATATGTAATGCGCAGGAAATATGTGAGGTGCGGGAATATGTGTGACAATTGTGATGCATGAGGAAATGTGACAAATCCATACAGTAGTAATATCCAATTAGTAGTTATCATTGATTGCTTATGATTGCCTAACCATCTATACTAATATTCAATTAGTAAAATCAATGATTGTTTATAATCACCTCACCACCCATACAATAATAATATTCAATTATAAAATATCAATGATTGCTTATGATTGCTTCACCACCTATACTAATATTCAATTAGTAGTAATCAATGATTGTTTATGATTGCCTAACCACCATTCAATATTAATATTGGATTAGAAAACATCAATGATTGTTTATGATCACCTCACCATCTATATAATAATAATATTCAATTAGAAAAATCAATGATTGTTTATGATTGCCTAACCATTTATGCTAATATTCAATTAGAAAAAATCAATGATTGTTTATGATCACCTCACCATCTATATAATAATAATATTCAATTAGAAAAATCAATGATTGTTTATGATTGCCTAACCATTTATGCTAATATTCAATTAGAAAAAATCAATGATTGTTTATGATCACCTCACCATCCATACAATAATAATATTCAATTAGAAAAATCAATGATTGTTTATGATTGCCTAACCATTCATACTAATATTCAATTAGAAAAATCAATGATTGTCTCTGATTGCTTAACCATCTATACAATAATAATATTCAGTTAGAAAAAATCAATGATTGTTTATGATCCCAATTATATAGTGGCATGGCTTGTATGATTGGGGCAATCATATAACACTGCTGTTATATGATCAAATTGGCTGACACCCCTCAGGAATCATGAACAGCAGCAAAACAAAGTGTGCCGTAGCAATCATCTAGCTGCCCAGAAAACTCACAAACGTAATGCCAGTATGCCTCGTTGTGTTGACTCTGCTCCACCTCTCTCTCGGTGGAATGCCCCACCCTCAGCTAGTGCTCTCATTTCTGGAGGAATTACCTCCACTCATTGTGCAGCTCATGAGCTACCTCCACCTCCACCTCCTTCTGGTGGCAATTCTGCCAGAGTTGGTAACAACGACTCTCCAGATGATAATGGAGATGATGGTGACCAACCCGGAGATGACAATGGCAATGGTGATGGATCCAGAGATGATGATGGCAATGAGCCAGGGGATGATGAGCAGGCAGGTGCCAGTGGTGATGGTCCTGGTGGACCAAATCACCCTGGAGGTCCTCCCTCTGATCCCTCTGAGCCTCCTTCTAGGCCTCCCTCTAGGGATGACCATCATGACCCTCGTTGCCCAAGACACCACTACAACTTCACCAGGGATGAGATCCTGGAAATGGTGGCCTCTGTGGCAGGTTACTTCACCCTGCCACCACCACCTCCACCACCTCCTCCTCCCATTCAGGAGAAGAAGGTTAATCAGTCAGATAACTTTGATGGCTCCAACACCTTGAAGTTGGAACCTTTCATCATGCAAGTCTGCTTAGTTTTCTGGAACAACCCTCAGTTGTACCTGGACAACACTTCTAAAGTCAACTATGCATTGACTTTCCTCCATGGCTCTGCCAGCAATTTGTTTGCCACCCATCTCGATGATGATGCATATGAGCCATGGATGGATTCATGGGGCTATTTCATTCAGCTCCTCCATACTCATTTCGGCCATACCAACCCTGTTGGTGAAGCTGAAATTTTCATTTTCTCCCTCCACATGGAGGATAATCAGTGGCTCACAACCTACAAAATAAAGTTCAATGAGTATGCCGCACTCTTGCCTTGGGATGATGCTGCCCTCAACTCGGCCTACTACCGTGGCCTTTGTCCTCATCTGAAGGATGCCCTCTCTCATTGAGAGCAAGGCCAGCCTATGACTCTTTCCAGGACTAAGAAGGTAGCCCAGGGCTACGATCAGAGGCATTGGGAGTGCAATACCAAGTGCAACATTGAGGAGAAGTGCAGCAAATCTGCTGCCAAGTCTTCAGAGAAGCCCAAGGGCAATCAGAATTCAAAGTCAACTTCAAATTCTTCCTCCTCCTCCAAGACTCAATCCTTGTCCTCCTCTTTCTCTCCTGCCTCTTCCAACTCTGCTTCATCCTTGGGGAAGCCCAAGAACAAGCAAAAGCAGAACCAGTCCAAGGCACCAGACTTGACTGGGAAGCTTGGTTCTGATGGGAAACTTACCCTGGAGAAATGTGAACATCATCTGGACCAGAAGCTGTGCCTATTCTGTGGCAACACCGGTCATCAGGCCAAGGACTGTCGAAAGGCAGCCTCTGCCACCAAAGCCCATGCAGCCACTGCCACCTCTACTGAGGCAACTCCCTCAGTGAACTCAGCTGAGAGTTCAAAAAAATAGAGAGCAGCTCCAGTGACTCTGCACAGGCTGAGGGCCGCATTAATCTCTCCTGTGCAACTAAGGAGATAAGACTAAATGCATCTGCTCTTTATGATCCCCAAGCTGTAAATATTCCATTGACTTCGTTTTCTCCAGCTACACCAGATATGCCTCTTTCCTTCCTTTTGCTCATCGATTCTGGTTCAACCCACTGTTTTGCTGACTCGTTGTTTTTGAGGGAGCACAACCTCCCCACAACTCTGGTCCCTCCCATTGCACTGAAACTTTTTGACAGTACTTCTAACTCCATACTTACAGAGAGTACATTATTATCTATAATATTTCCTACTGGTAAATGCATGGATATTGATTTCTATGTAACTCCACTCAATTCTTCCTGCTCTGTGGTATTAGGATTTAACTGGCTCTCCCAACACAATCTGTTGATTGACTGGACTGAGAGATGTATACTTGGCTTCCAAACCCCAGTTCTAGGAGAATCTTCTCCATCTTTGTCGACACCTGCACTGAAGGCATCTGCTTCCTTGCAAACCCCTCCATCACCAGCTTCATCTTCTGTTCCTCTGTCAGACAATAGTCCACCTCCTAGTATCTCACTCATTAACGCTGCAGCTTTTCTCCAGGCTAGTAAGCTTGCAGGCTTGCAGATGTTTAGAATACAAGTCAGTGCTGTAGTTTCAGCTTCTGCTGCTGCCATGGCTGCAGAAGCTGTGGACCTTTCCAATATTCCTCCAGAATACCACGAGTTTGCTGATGTCTTCAGCAAAACATGAGCAGACACTCTTGCTCTGCATCGCCCTTACGATCTCCAGATCAACTTGGAGGAAGGTATGTCTCCTCCAGTCGGTACTGTGTATTCACTCTTGCAGTTCGAGTTGGCCTCTCTATGAGAGTTCATTGACGAACATCTCTGGATTGGCTTCATCCATCCTTCTCATTCTCCACACGGAGCACCTGTGCTCTTTTTCTGGAAGAGTGATGGATCCCTTTGACTCTGTGTCGATTTCCATGGGCTCAATGCAATCTCCAAAAAGGATCGATATCCCCTTCCCCTTATTTCTGACCTCCTTGACTCTCCTTGCAAGGCTAGAATCTACACTAAGATTGATCTCCACCACACTTACCACTTAGTCCACATTGCTGATGGAGATGAGTGGAAGACCACTTTTTGCACTCACTATGGCTTGTTTGAATGGCTAGTCATGCCATTTGGACTCACCAATGCACCTGCGGCTTTCCAATGTTTCATGAATGACATCTTCAAGGACATGCTCAATGTGTGTGTTACAGTCTACCTCAATGATATACTAATCTACTCCAATAGTCTCTAGGAGCACAAATGGCACGTTAAAGAAGTCCTCAAGTATTTATGCCAACATGGGCTCTATGCCCAGGCGAACAAGTGCAAATTTCACACTGAATCTGGTGAGTACTTAGGTTACATCCTTTCTCTGGGCGGCCTCACTATGTCCCAGGATAAAGTCCAAACTATTAGGGATTGGCCTGAGCCTAAGAAGGTTAAAGACATTCAGTCTTTCCTTGGGTTTGCCAATTTCTATAGGTGCTTTATCCAGCACTACTCTGACATTGTAGTGCCCCTCACTCATCTTACCCGCAAGGGTTTGAAATCGGACTTTTCTCTGGATTGCCATTCAGCATTCAAGAAAATTAAGGATGCCTTCACTACAGCCCCTGTACTCACTCATTGGGTCCCTGATGCCCAGATTATTGCAAAGACTGATGCCTCTGATTATGCTCTCGGAGAAATCCTCTCTATTGTCACTGATGATGGTGATATTCACCCCATTGTGTTCCATTCCCATACCTTCACCACTCCTGAACTGAATTATGACACCCATGACAAGGAACTCCTGGCTATCTTTGAAGCTTTTCGTGTCTGGCAACACTACTTGGAAGGTTCTGGTACTCTGGTTGATGTGGTTACTGACCATAAAAACTTAGAGTATTTCTCCACCACCAAGATTCTCACTTGCCACCAGGCTTGTTGGTCAGAGTACCTGTCTCAGTTCAATCTGGTTATTCATTTCCACCCAGGGAAACTTGGTGTGGAACCTGACGCTTTAACTAGACAATGGGACATCTACTCTAAAGGGGGGAATAACGACTATGCCAAAGTCAATCCACACAACTTTTGCCCTGTTTTTACCCAAGAACAGCTCATCGCCTCTATCTGTGCCACCACACTCCTTCATCCTGTTCTCTGTGCCAGCATCATCATGGATGTTGAGCAACTCCACCGCAACATCCTCACTGCCCAACCCTTAGACACTGTCGCATCCATTCACCTTCACAATTCCACTAATCATTGGTCTGTTGGTTCAGATGGCTTACTCTGCCTCAACAACCAGATCTATGTCCCAGATGACAATTCTCTCTGCCTTCGCATTGTCTAGTACAAACATGACCATTTACTCACCAGACACCCTGGTCAGAACAAGACCTTGGATAACATTTGATGGGAATATACTTGGCCTGAACTCTGTACTTATGTCAAGGATTATTGTAAGTCTTGCACCACCTACTTACAGTCTAAACCACAGCATCACTGTCCCTATGGTACCTTGAAGCAATTGCCTATCCTGGAGTGCCCATGGCACTCTATATCTATGGACTTCATTGAAATGCTTCCCATCTCTGGATTTGAAAAGTACAATTCAATCCTAGTTATTGTTGACTGCCTTAGCAAGCAAGCTATCTTCATCCCTTGCCATAACACCATCACCTCCGCCCAGCTTGCTAAGCTCTTTGTCATGCATGTATTCTCTAAGCATGGTGTTCCCAGCCACATTACCTCTGATTGTGGTTCAGAGTTCATCTCCCACTTCTTCTGGTCTCTTGGTAAGGTTCTTGACATTAATCTACACTTTACCTCTGGATATCATCCAGAAGGCAACAGACAAACTGAACACATTAACCAAGTTTTAGAGCAGTACCTTGGCATTTACTGCAATTACCAGCAGGACAACTGGGCCAATCTCCTTCAATCACTGAGTTTGCATATAATAATACACTGAGCTTGACCACTAATACAACTCCTTTCTTCGCCAATAAGGGTTATCATCCACAGATTACAGTCTATCCTGAATGTGACGTTACCTCTGTTCATGCTAGGGACTACACTGTGGACCTCCAGGAACTTCATGAAAATCTCAAGGCCAAAATAGCACTTGCTCAGAAGCACTATCAGGTTGGAGCAGACAACTGTCACTTGCCTGCCCTGGAGTTCAAAATTGGAACTAAAGCCTTTTTCCATGCTAAGTTCTTCAACACCACTCGCCCTTCCAAGAAATTGGCTGAAAAGTATTACAGTCCTTTTGAGATCATTGCCGAAACTGGTACCCACTCCTGCACTCTTAGACTCCCTTCCAATTTCTGAGCTGTACACCCTGTATTCCATGTTTCTATGCTCGAGCCCACAGTTGAAAACACTATCCCTGGTCAAGAGATACCTCTGCCTCCCCCTGTGGAAATTGACAGAGATATCGAGTTTGAGATCAGTGAGATCTGCGACTCCAAGCTAGATTGCCAGTTCAAGAAATGTCCTCTTTGTTACTTAGTCCAATGGACTGGTTATAAGGAACTGACAAAGAACTCACTTGGTTGGCTGCCACTGAAGTAGAACATGCTACAGAGCTCATAGAGGAATTTCACACTTATTATCCCAATAAGCCTAATCTTTCTACTCCTGTTACTTAGACTTTCTCTGCTTACATTTTCGTTTCTCTGCTATAGTTTATTGTATATCTGTATTCGTCATGACCAAAGGTTGAAGATTGACACTTCTCTGGACACTACTTACATGATGACCACTATGTTTAATAAGCATAGCTGATTTGTCACTTTGCATACTTAATGAGGTGGGCTGAGAGTGGAAGTATGGGGTTGTATTGGTTTTCTCCTAAGGTGTTTCTCTTTACTCCGTCTTACTGTTTACTCTTACTTTTCATTCTCCTTGTGCCAAAAAATCATTAAAGTCAACAAAAAACAAGTATATATGATTTTTTCCCTGCCTACTGTACACTACTTGTCTTCATCTTCTTCTTCCTCCTCATTACTCCCGGACTCATTAGTCTCTGCCGGAGTACCCTCCTCTGCTGCCTGTGTGGTTGTCATCAACCTGTTCAATGTGCCCATCAACTCCATGTGCATGCTGACATTCCTTCCTAAGGCCTCCATCAGCATGTCTGATAAGGGGCTCCTGGAGTTGAGCTGCATCGCCAGCTTGTCATGCTCATTCTCCACTAGGAACAACTGGTCCCTCAGAATCTTGCACTTGGTGTCGAACATCTTGACCTTGGTCCACCATTCATCTGCTTGTTTTTCCATGACCTCTAACTTTGACCTTGCCACTGCCAGTTGCATCTGCAACTCCTCCACCAATTGCTCCTGCCCCACACCACTGGTCTTCATCTTCTCCAGACCAATTCTCTGCTCCTCTGTGTTCCCTGGGACTACAGTCCCCCACATTATTCCCTCATTGTCATACCTCCTCTTCTTTGTCCGACATGCCTTGCATGCCTTGTGGTTCATTTTCTTTCCCCTAGGAGCGAGTCAGAACAACTCTGAAAGACAAATGGACAACTTACATAAGTGTCAGCCAATTATTTTCATTAAATGCCTAGGTTTTATGATCATGGTGATCATATAAGCTAGGCATTTTTTTTATGATCACCCACTATTATATATGTAGTAGTGAATGTATGATTACTAGTGAATGTATAAGTGATCATAAGTGATCTTTCAGTGTTTTAGTAGTGTTTCAGGTGGATATTTACTTACTACTGGTACTAATGAATGTAATGGTGATCATAGGTGATCATTAGGTGTTTCAAGTGCATATTCACTTATTACTGGTACTAAAGAATGTATATGTGATCATAAGTGATCATTATATATTACAATAGCATATTATTTTGAATAATATTATATATATCACACATGTGACATATCTTGAACTTGTCACACATATTCCCGCGCCTCACATTGTTCCCGCGCTTCACATTTGTGACATCCTTCTCGCGCGTCACGTCTGTCACGCATATTCCCGCGCATCACGCATATTCCCGCGCATCACGCACATTCTCGCGCTTCATGCACATTCCCGTGCATCACATATTCCCGTGCATCACATCTGTCACATTCTTTCTGTGTGTCACATCCGTCACACATATTCGCACGCATCACATTTGTCACATATATTCGCACGTGTCACGCTATTCACGCGTGTCACATATATTCGCACGCGTCACACTATTCGCGTTTGTCACATATATTCGCACGCGTCACACTGTTCATGCGTGTCACGCTATTCACGCGCGTCACGCTATTCACACGCGTCACGCTATTCACACGCGTCACGCTATTCATGGGTGTCACGCTATTCACGCGTGTCACGTGCGTCACATTTGTCATTTGTCACACTTTTAGCGCTCGTCACACATGTCACCTGCTTTCATTTGTCACACTTTGCACAACTATCATGCATTTGATGGTGTTATTCTTTGATTCACATTACATGTTTTATGTGTGTCACTCATTATGCTTTTTGCATATGTTACATTTTTTACAATTTTCACAGCTCAGTAATGTAATTTGGCTTTTGAAATTGACAACATATCTAGATGTGGAATCTATATTAAGTGGGGGATACTTAGTATATCACCTGTCATAGTCTACTAGTCCATCATGGTTTTCATATATATCATGTTTTTGATGTATATCACATATCAAGTTTTTCATGTTCTCAATTTGAATTTCAATTGCTTCTGACATTTACTCACACTTGTGGAGCCTGAAGGCACAGTAGGAAGGAGAATCATGATGTACTGAACACTTAACACCCAGGGAGAGAAGCTGATTATGTGTATCTGATTACCTGTAAATCTATACCATTGTTCAAATTGTTACAGAACAGAAGTATCCAACAGTGCAGAGTAAATTATTAAAGCAAAGGAAACAATCATGTTCTTGCTAAACTGAAGGTTGTAACAAGAAATGTGACAATTAGTAAATTATAGAAGTGTAACAATAATAAGAAGCCAGATTGAAACATGTAGAGTGTGTATGTAAGTCCACTGACATTTTACAATCAAGACTAGAGATGTGATATGATGCTATTGAACATTTTCATATTGAACAATTTGGTGATAGACCCACACATGGACAAAAAATGTGAAAGAATGGTGAAATATGTGATTCTACATCACATCAAACTTACACATCTCAGTTATTAAATGATCATTATTCTTGTATCACTATTGGTTATAACGATATCTTCAATATACATTATTGATTCATATCTGTTTACTCTATATGACTACATAATCTTGTGATATATTTATACAGAGAGAAAATGAAAACTATCTCAACTCTTACTGATATTGTGTCACAATCAGTTTCACTTCTACACTGCTACATGTACTTATATCTCTGACATATGCTGTTTATACTTATACTTAAACCTTATGGCTTCATCTTTTAAACAAGCATATGACTACTAGCAGGATCAACCAGGTAACTACTCAGACAGCATCAGGGAGTGGTCCATGCACATGCTATTGCTGAGTATTCCCTGCTTACCATAGCTTTCAAATTTTGATATATTGTCAATATCAAAAGCCAAATTACATTACTGAGCTGTGAAAATTGTAAAAAATGTAACATATGCAAAAAGCATAATGAGTGACACATAAAACATGTAATGTGAATCAAAGAGTAACACCATCAAATGCATGATAGTTGTGCAAAGTGTGACAAATGAAAGCAGGTGACATGTGTGACGAGCGCTAAAAGTGTGACAAATGATAAATATGATGCACGTGACACGCATGAATAGCGTGACACGCGTGAATAGCGTGACACGCGTGAATAGCGTGACACGCATGAATAGCGTGACACGCATGAATAGCGTGACACGCATGAATAGCGTGACACGCATGAATAGCGTGACACGCATGAATAGTGTGACACGCATGAATAGCGTGACGCGCGTGAATAGCGTGACGCGCGTGAATAGCGTGACGCGCGTGAATAGCGTGACGCGCGTGAGCAGTGTGACGCGTGCGAATATATGTGACAAATGTGACACACAGAAAGAATGTGACAGATGTGATGCGCGGGAATATGTGATCCATGGGAATGTGCATGAAGCGCGAGAATGTGCGTGATGCGCGAGAATGTGCGTGATGCACGAGAATGTGCGTGATGCACGAGAATGTGCGTGATGCACGAGAATGTGCGTGATGCACGAGAATGTGCGTGATGCACGAGAATGTGCGTGATGCACGAGAATGTGCGTGATGCACGAGAATGTGCGTGATGCGCGAGAATGTGAAAAATGCCTAGCTTATATGATTACCATGATCATAAAACCTAGGCATTTAATGAAAAAATTGGCTGACACCCCTCCAACTTACTTGAGATCCAGAAAACACTTCCTATTGAACTTGCTGCACACATTGCAAGGGACCTTAGGCAAGACATAGGCCTCCTTTTCTTTCTTCTCTGTGGCTGTCTTGGCTTTCTCCACACCCTTACCCTTCTTCTCCGCCAATGCCCTCACTTCTTCCACTTTGATGTCGAACTTGTCCCCAGTCTGGCTCTCTGTCCTCATATGACTCTTGCTTCCAGACGGGCTAGCCTTGCTGCTAGCATTGTCTTCCTCCACCTTGTCGTCCACCAGAGCCTTGCTCTTTATTCCCTTGTGTTGGGAAGTCCAGGTCATAGTCTTCTTTTTAGGTGGCTTTGGCATCACCTCTGTCACATCCTCCAGAATCATATTGGGAGGCATGCTGACAGCCATTATCGATGAGATTACTGCAATTGCAGTAAAAGTGCTTGGACATCTGCAACTGCAACTATGAAACAGCTTTATGTCATTGCAGTCCATTATTGTAGGGAATGCTTAATATCTGCTTCTACCACCTGCTGTCATTGCTTCATATTTACTTCACTATACTGCAGTATCTGCTTCAGGGTTGGGACATTTGCTTTATAGATGTGCAGTAGTTGCTTCAGAATTGTTTCAACCTGTTGCAGTAATTGCATCATAATTGTTTCATGTATTTTCAGCGATTGGTTCAGATTTGCTTCCTCATTTTGTAGTGATTACTTCATTGTTGCTTCATCAGTTTGCACTATTTATGTCATGTGTTTGCTTCATGTTTGCTTCAATCTGTTGCAGAACTTGCTTCATATATTTTCTATACATGCTTCAACATTGCTTCAACCCATTGCAGTATATGTTTCATATTTGCTTCATCCTGTTGTAAGATTTGCTTTATGTTTGCTTCAATCTGTTGCAGAACTTGCTTCATATATTTCCTGTACATGCTTCAATTTGCTTCAACCTATTGCAGTATTTGCTTCATATTTGCTTCATCCTGTTGTAGTATTTGTTTCATATATTTCCTGTATATGCTTCAAAATTGCTTCAACCTATTGCAGTATTTGCTTCATACTTGCTTCATCCCATTGTAGGAACTGCTTCATAGTTGCTTCATCCTGTTGTAGTATTTGCTTCATGTTTGCTTCAACCTGTTGCAGAACTTGCTTCATATATATCCTGTACATGCTTCAAAATTGCTTCAACCTATTGCAGAATTTGCTTCATATTTGCTTCACTCTGTTGTAGGAATTGCTTCAACATTGCTTCAACCCATTGCACATTGCAGTATTTGCTTCATATTTGCTTCACCCTGTTGTAGGAATTGCTTCAATATTGCTTCAACCCATTGCAGTATTTGCTTCATATTTGCTTCATCCTGTTGTAGTATTTGCTTCATATATTTCCTGTACATGCTTCAAAATAGCTTCAACCTGTTGCAGTATTTGCTTCATAATTGCTTCATCCTGTTGTAGAAATTGTTTCATAATTGATTCATCCTGTTGTAGTATTTGCTTCAAAATTGCTTCATCCTGTTGTAGTATTTGCTTCATATATTTTCTGTACATGCTTCAAAATAGCTTCAACCTGTTGCAGTATTTGCTTCATAATTGCTTCACCCTGTTGCAGTATTTGCATCATGCTTGCTTCAACCTGTTGTAGTATTTGCTTCATATATTTCCTGTACATGCTTCAAAATAGCTTCAACCCATTGCAGTATTTGCTTCATATATATCCTGTACATGCTTCAAAATTGCTTCAGCCTATTGCAGTATTTGCTTCATGTTTGCTGTATGTGTCACTCCCACACATGTCTCAACTGACTATCAACTGACTCTCACCTGACTCTCATCCGACTGTCATTTGACTCTTAACTGAGTCTCATTAGAGTCAGTTGAGAGTCAGTTGAGACTTCCTGAGTGACACACTAGGACAAGTGTGCACAGTCATCACACTTACCTAGACTATAGTTTCTCACAGTCCTCACACATGTTGGAAAAGCATGACATGTTCAAAAGTGTGATATATCGGAAGAAGCATGACATATGTGACATGTAGGGAAAGCATGACATGTGTGACATGTTGTTGCACCATGTTGTGACTGCGTGATCAATATGAATCCGGCTTGGCTTGATCACTGGCACAGCAGCATCCGTCTGCCTGGTGTCATCGGCCAGGCTGCCAGTTCCCCAATCTATATCTGCCACATTGGTGCCCACTGCGCGAGAAATGACTTGTACTTACTGCTTAAGTGCCTTATACTGGGGGTGCACAATGCCACAACGCTCTCACATGGCTAGTGACGTGATGGTCACACCATGTGACCAAAAGTGTCACAAATCTTGACCCAGTTCTGTTCTTCGCATTTCCTGGGTGTTTCTTCATACTTTTCTTTTCTCTTTTCACTCCTATTTTAACTAATGTTATGCTAGATGTCGTAAATATATTATTTAAGTAGTGTAATATGTATGAATTCCTATATTCTCTTATAACTACTGGTTAAAACAAGGTGACAGCTGTGAAATTGTGACATCTTATATCAGTCAATCAGGCAGTGTTGTGCAGCACAGTGGATATCCATGTGACATCCACATCTCCACGTGAACATGGATTTACATACATGCCTGTGGATGTGGATTTTCCCATTTAGGGAAAACCCATGGATGCACATCAAATGTGTGATGATGCACAAATGCACAAGCCAAGCACCAACTAAACACAGTGATTTAGCTCGCTTTTTACTTGAATAAAACATATATATGCACCTTCTGTACACGTGTAGAATATACAAGTGAGAATAAAAAGAATTTACAGTGAAGCACAAGTTATGTCAGCCAATTCTTCATCAAAGTCCCTATCAGCATCAAGGTCTAACAGCTCATGTAACTCCATTTCATCATCTAAGTTGCAAATCAAAGATTGAGACACTATGTTAGTCCAATAGGCATTTGTAAAATCAAAAAGATCTCAAATAGAAATCTTTGTAGGCTCATCAAAGCTATCTGAAGTAAAATCTTCGTCATCTTCATCATCCAGACACACTACTTCTGCCATCTTATCTGCAATATCTCTAAGAGATCAAACAGATGAGGATTCATTGGAATCCTCCTCCAAACCAGAGCACAGATACTGTTTTCATCAAAACCTGTGCTATCAGCACATGGAGGTTCTGAAATAACCACCATGTCATCATCACCCATCTGATCAGTTGAACTGACAGAGGTTCAGTAATTTACACTCCCCCAAGAGGTCTGTACGGATCTGTACGGATCCGCACGGATCCGTACGGAATCCGCACGGAATCCGAAAATTCCGTACGGATCCGTGCGGATTCCGTGCGGATCCGTACAGACCCGTACAGACCTGTATAGATACCATACAGAATTTATATAGTAGCTATTATTATCATTAGAGGTGAATATTCTATATGGATTCCATACATATTCTGCATGGATTCTGTGTGGATTTATGCATTCCTGCCTTGTCACACATGTCAAGTGTAACCCTAGGTGAAAAGCGTCACACTATACAAAATCCATGATACACTCAATATATAGTATCATTCTCAATGCATAGTATCACACTTAATGCATAGTGTTATGTTTAATGTATAGTGTCACACTTAATGCATAGTGTCACGCTTAATGCTTAGTGTCACACTCAACACTTAGTGTCACGCTTAATCACACTCAACACCTAGTGTCACACTCAACGCTTAGTGTCACACTTAATGCATAGTGTCACGCTTAGTCATACTCAACACCTAGTGTCACACTCAACGCTTAGTGTCACACTTAATGCATAGTGTCATGTTTAATGTATAGTGTCACACTCAACATTTAGTGTCACGCTTAGTCACACTCAACGCTTAGTGTCACACTCAACACTTAGTGTCACGCTTAGTCACACTCAACACCTAGTGTCACACTCAACGCTTAGTGTCACACTTAATGCATAGTGTCACGCTTAGTCACACTCAACACCTAGTGTCACACTCAACACTTAGTGTCACACTTAATGCATAGTGTCATGTTTAATGTATAGTATCACACTCAACACTTAGTGTCACGCTTAGTCACACTCAATACCTAGTGTCACACTCAACACCTAGTGTCACACTTAATGCATAGTGTCACGCTTAATGCATAGTGTCACGCTTAATGCATAGTGTCACACTCAACACCTAGTGTCACGCTTAATGCATAGTGTCACGCTTAATGCATAGTGACACACTCAACACCTAGTGTCACGCTTAATGCATAGTGTCACGCTTAATGCATAGTGTCACACTCAACACCTAGTGTCACGCTTAATGCATAGTGTCACGCTTATAGTGTCACATTTAATGTATAGTGTCACACTCAACACCTAGTATCACCCTCAACACCTAGTGTCACGCTTATAGTGTCACATTTAATATATAGTGTCACACTCAACACCTAGTATCACCCTCAACACCTAGTGTCACGCTTATAGTGTCACATTTAACGTATAGTGTCACACTCAACACCTAGTATCACACTCAACACCTAGTGTCACGCTTATAGTGTCACATTTAACGTATAGTGTCACACTCAACACCTGGTATCACCCTCAACACCTAGTGTCACGCTTATAGTGTCACATTTAATGTATAGTGTCACACTCAACACCTGGTATCACCCTCAACACCTAGTGTCACGCTTATAGTGTCACATTTAACATATAGTGTCACACTCAACATCTAGTGTCATGCTTAATGCAGAGTGTCACATGCAAGGAAATAAGTATAATAAAATTCTGTACAGATTCTGTACAGAATCTGTACAGAATTTTCAGGTCTGTAATGCGGAATTCCGAGGAATTCTGCGTAATCCGTACGGAATTTTCGGAATCTGTGCGGAATCTGTACAGACCCAAAAAAACCTCTGCCAAAATGAAAAAAATCTGTGCAGATTCCGCACGGACTCCGAAAATTCCGTACAGATTCCGCACGGATTCCGCGCGGATCCGTACAGAACACATGGCTAAGTGTAAAGAGCTCCAGAGGTTACAGGTGTGTGTGAAGTCATATTTCTCTTGAGATGCTCCTTCACCAAACCTTGCTTTGTATGTAAATCATGTAAGTGCATGTGAAGCTCTGCAAGATTAACCATAACATTCTTGATCTGACATGAGTCAATGTTACTCCAAACATGCTGAATAGGCATTCACAAGATGCAGAGTTTGAGCAGATGGACAGAAGTTGACATGCAATCTTCTGAAGTGGGGATTGAGGAAGATAGACACCATCATACATGAGGAGTGGATTGCTCTAACTCATGTGTTAGCAGAAATAAATAATGAAAATATTATGAACACTAACATCTTGTAAATTTTCAATGTACCCTGTCAGTGCAGAATAAACACCTCGAGATTGCAGATTGTCCATGTATTCATTAAATAGGCCAGAGGGGACTTCTTCATTGTAGAACCTAGCCCATAGCCATCGCAAAAAATGCCACAGAGAAGCTGGGACAAGTTGTGGTAAGTTCTGTGCGAATGGGGCAGTCTTTAAGCTGGGATGAAGAAGAATAGCAAGGATAAATGCTTCCTGATTGCATTTTCCCCATCTTTTTTCAATACTGTCAATAATTGCTTGGATTAATCCATTATTATCACCATCCATTTCAGCCATCTTCACATATTCACACATCAGTGTGCCAAAAATAAGAGGTACTTGATTGAGACAAGCATGTGCATCTTGCATAATACATGAGGCACAGGCAAGTGGTTCAAGATGCTTCTTTATTCTATTTATAAAACTGAATGAGTGCAGGAATTATAACATTCATGACAGATGCACCTAGCAAGTGAGTGCCAGAATAGACTGTCTTCTATTATGTCCATCATCACCTGTCCTTTCTGCTTTGCTGCCCAGTTTCCGATCATAATACAATGATTACCAGGGTCCATCTCCTCATTTTCACTATCAACAAAAACTTCAAGTGGCTGTTTAAGCTCAAGAAGGTGACTATAAGCTAAAAAGTGAGAGGACCAGCATGTGATTACTGGTTGGATGATACTAAGAACTTTATGTTTACTGGATGCTTTGGATTTATTCAAAGCTTCCTGCATGGTGTGAAGTCGTGAGAGCAAAAGGGTTTTGCTCCTTAGCCAAGATATTAAATCACTGGCCTTATCTGAATATGTTAGTAGTGAAGTGGTAGCATCATGTCAAAAGTAGTCACCTGATACCAATGCAATCTAAAATCATATCAACATAAGCTTGAAAATGTGTATAGTCAATGGCAAACCTGATGTGCATAACAGTCTGGCCCAATAAGTTCTGGATACTCCTTCACAACATCTTTTCTAGCCTTTGATGACTCACCTGAACCATCTGAAGTGAGAGCAATGACAGTGAGACCCCACTCATTTTCTATTATATTCTTGACATACTAAATGAGCTTCTTCAAATTTTTGGCAGATTTTTGCTCATTTGATGCATCATGTACATAAACAGTAAAAACCTAGAGAATAGATTAGAGCAGATAAATAAAATGTTTGAAGCACTGATGCGACGAAGATTGGTTGTAATCATAAATGCAATAAATTGATGATGGTTACCACTGGTGTATCCATCAAATTGAATGGTAGCATATGAATATCCAGATGAATTTCAAGCAGATTCTTTTGCCTGCTTGCAGAAAGCTCTAACAGCTTTTGGAATCCAATTTTTAGTTAAAGATTTGCAAGAAATTGGTTCAGAACCTGGAATAAATTCATTACAGAGTGAATGCCACTCTGGATTTTCAACCCAAACAAGAGGAAATCCACAAGAAGCAGTAAGTCGTGCAACATGGATTGCAAAGTGATTTTGCAAGGAAGTATTCCAAACCAGTAAAGCTGGAGAATTTAATCTCATGTGACTTGAGCTTCATTTTGATGTAGTTATTTTGCGCCATTTTGAATTTTGTCTGTTGTCAGTATCTTGAGAAGACCCTTGCATAAATTGAGATACTGATTTGGATGAAAATGAGTTGAAGTCCAATAATGGACTACCATGAAGACTAGAAAGTGCTGACTGAGCAGGGCTATGCTGCTGTAATTGCTGAAAAAGAAGAGCTCTGTGCAGTGTATTGGCAGAGTCTGGGCCAGATGATAAACATGTTGCACCAGTATCAATGGTAAGAGGTGCTGGGAATGCAGATGGCAGTGATAATGATGAGTTCCCTGCCAAAAAAGGAAGTGGAAGAGGATGGAAGCATGGATCTATTTCAATACCATCCAAGTTAGCTACATTGTGATCACATTTGCATGGGCTTTTTGCATATCCATGTATAACTAGTTCATCTCCAGCACTCTTATGGACTTCAGGTGGATGATTTACACAATGTTTTAAGTGACGAATAAGTGTCTCCACTCACCCTTGCAGCCATCCAATGTTTGGTGATGCACCTTTTACTTCCCAAACTAATTTCAGTCAGTAACCTGAGTGTCATAAAAATAATTTAGAAACAATTACATATGTGTTGCAAAGATCTCATCATCAGCTCTGGGCTGATGATGACATCCTTCCTGAATATCTTTATTATCTTGTGCTACTGCTTTATGCCATGCAACTGTCTAGCAACACTTGCAGTAAACCTTTGGGACCTTTGTTTCACCTCCTGTAACCAAATTTGGATCGCGAGGAGTTTGATTGTAGCCCAGATGATTGCAAAATTCAGATTGTGGATATTGATGGACTCTGAAGTCTGGTGGGAGCCTCATATCAGCAGGGAGAAACTTGAGTGTCTGTAGAGCAGGAAGTTGTATTGAATCTCATATATATACAATTGAACTACACAAATAAGAAGAATATTAAGCTGAAGACAATGGTAATGAAGTGAATTAAGTCCACAAAGGACAAAGAATGGCACAGCAACAAACCAATGATGAGTACTAGATTAATAGATCAGTTGTGTTCTTAATGTGAATAAGACTGAAAGTCACAACATACCAGTAGTTTACTGAAACACTTGAGGTTTCCTGTCTTGTTCAGCACAAATCTAATAGAAGTATCAGTTGGATGAGGGAAAGCAGTGTGGCAGCAGCATGTATACCTGCCGTATTACCATATAATGTGACAGCTGGCCAACAGCTTAGATCAGCATCACATGACTGTACTGACAGACTCCCACAACATCTACACAATGATGTGGTATGTAGAACCACATGTATATCCACATTTTATGGATGTGTTTGACATGGACCCCCATGCCTTGCCCAACACTGCAATCAGGCAATCTTCCGAAATAGGTTCTGCTGGTGGCTGTGCCTATGTGGTTGGTTTCAGAACTTGTTTCTCAAATATCTTTCTGAGATCATATTGTATTGCTATAGTTTATAGAGCAAAATTGCACTATTATATTGTGTAAATAATTTTATCTATACAGAATTTTATTAAAAGTCCTGTATGTATGGGAACCCATTGTTATACACACCCAAATTACATGCTACAGTTGCTGAATCAAAAATCTAGCTTGATACGATTATTGGCACAAAAAATTAGTGTAATTTCGCTCTATAAACCATAGTCTTATGTTCACTCCTTCAAAAGTTATTAAAGAATGAAAATTACAGCTATATAGTTAATAGGAGTTTGGCCAATTAAACATTATTACATGCACAAAAACCTTTACAACCTATACAAATAATCTATTATAAACTGTACTTAATGTGTAGTTTATATATACATGATAATGGAATATTCCCACTACCTTTTAAGGTAGTTGGGTTATAGGGTGGTCTCAATTTCCCTATAAGGCAATTTCAGGATCTTGAATGGAATCTGAGTCTGATTGGCTGGAGCCCTGTGACAGTCTGTGACAACTGACGAATTTCACTTGTCTCAGATCCTCCTTTTATCATCCCTAGTCATCAATAAAACCCTCTCATATTCTGTCAGTATTCATCTTCACTGACACCAGCTCTTCTCACCCTAGCGCCCAATCATTAAAATACATCAGACAGTCAATGTTAACTGCCAACATCATTCTATTTCTTCTACTCCTTCATCCACCT
Organism: Cyathus striatus; assembly: GCA_025738555.1. Lineage (NCBI taxonomy): Eukaryota > Fungi > Basidiomycota > Agaricomycetes > Agaricales > Nidulariaceae > Cyathus > Cyathus striatus. The sequence goes on from JAOVFP010000003.1 coordinate 349,271, forward strand.
CCAGTTTCCACAAACTCTTACTCAAGCCTCGTCAAAAGAATGTTTTCGTAACAGAGTCCGCCTGAAGCAGCATTAGATCTCGTCACCAACCACAATAAGGCAAAGCATCTACCACAAGCATTTCAAATAACCTGATATTAAGGCATGAACCTCAAGCAGTAGTGGTATTACACTCTTGCTTGCCCACTGCTCTTACTTGTATGCAGACCACATGCTGTTTTCTACACCCATATGACCTCAGTGGTATTGGGGAGAAGAATGTTACAGAGGTTCAACATGATGGATATTGGGGAGGGGATTGTGGAGTATAAGCTTATCAACTGGTATGTTCTTTCTTCATTCATCTATCTGGTCATTCATCTAATGCATTGGTATGACAGTTCTGTAGCACCCTTTAGCCCAATAACAGCCTTCGGCCCACTCTGCAATGTGCATCAGACAAAGCAAGTGTAGAAATCACCTTGCCATTCAATGAAGTTGTAAAGGGACTCCTTATCAAAGAGGGTAGGATGGAGAAAGTGGTTTACACAGTGTCTCAACAAGGTTGAGGATGACGGGGAGGAAGGAGCTGTGGAGGAATCTAGTAGCACTGAGACAACTGTACCTGAAGCTAAACAGACAAGACCTTCTTGTGCTGGAAGACCAGTCTAGAGAAGTGAATGGTTAGTAATGCAATTGCAAATGGTGAATCTGATAAAAGCCATCTTACCAAGATGTGGCAGATGACTACTGGTATGGGTAGCCCAGTGAGGATGAGATGGGTGAGGGTAATCATGAGGTGCTGGTTAAGAATGGGAAGATACTGGGGGAGAGGAGGTTGAAGATGGATGTTAGCTGGAGTGCAGATCATTGGGTTGTGGAGAGTGCTGAGATGGCTGCATTTGTTGAGTGTTGGAGGGGGTGGATTGAGAGTCCTGAGAGGATGATTACAACTTGTGTATAATCTGACACCTCTAGGTTGGTCTTCTAGCACAAGAAGGTCTTGATGGGCTTGTGCTAGCCTTGTGGTGTTGGCAGTTGCAGTACATTCCTTTCCTCTCAGCACATATGATGTCTGTTTCTCATCATGCTCTGTAACAGATTCTCATCCATGTCTTTACTAATTGTAAATGTCTGTTAAATCAGAAGGTAGTGGGCCCTGCTGCTTGCTGGCCCTATTCTTTTTTTGAGTTGAGCAATTGATCACGCATGGTGTTGTTTGAAGTCTAACCTGTGGCTGTGCCTCTGAGCTATGGGAGTGAGAACTCATACCTCATAACTTTACGGAATCGCATCGTACGTATATAATTTATAGAGCAAATTTGTACTATTCATCGATGCGGACAATTCGTATTAACCAGAATTTTAATATCATGATTATAAGTATGAGATAATGCACCAATACCTGTCATATTAATATGTTACAGCACCTTAATTAAAAATCCGGCTAATAGCAATTGTAGGCATCGTTAAATAGTGCAATTTTGCCAGTAATTTACACTCCCCCTGGAGGTCTGTACGGATCCGCACGGATCTGCACGGAATCAGTACAGATCCGTGCGGATTCCGTACGGAATTTTCGAATCTGTGCGGAATCCGTACAGATCTGTACAGACCTGTGTGGGTTACATACAGAATTTAAATAGTAGTAATTTTTATTGTTTGAGGTGATAATTCTGTGTGGATTAATGTAACAATGGAATGGGAATGTATAGTATCACACTCAACACTTAGTGTTATACTTAATGCATAGTGTCACAGTTAATGTATAGTGTCACACTCAATACTTAGTGTAACACTCAATGCTTAGTGTCATGCTTAATGCATAGTGTCACGCTCAATGCATAGTGTCACACTTAATGCTTAGCGTCACACTTAATGCTTAGTGTCACACTCAATGCTTAGTGTCACACTTAATGCATAGTGTCACGCTCAATGCTTAGTGTCACACTCAATGCTTAATGTCACACTCAATGCTTAGTGTCTTGGCGTCACACTTAATGCTTAGTGTCACACTCAATACTTAGCGTCACGCTCAATGCTTAGTGTCACGCTTAATGCATAGTGTCACACTCAATGCTTAGTGTCATGCTCAATGCTTAGTGTCATGCTCAATGCTTAGTGTCATGCTCAATGCATAGTATCACGCTTAATGCTTAGTGTCACACTCTATACTTAATGCATAGTGTCACAGATAATGTATAGTGTCACACTCAATACTTAGTGTAACACTCAATGCTTAGTGTCATGCTTAATGCATAGTGTCACGCTCAATGCATAGTGTTACACTTAATGCACAGTGTCACACTTAATGCTTAGTGTCGTGCTTAATGCATAGTGTCATGCTTAATGCATAGTGTCACACTCAATGCTTAGTGTCACACTCAATGCTTAGCATCACACTCAATGCATAGTGTCACACTTAATGCTTAGCGTCACACTTAATGCTTAGTGTCACACTCAATGCTTAGTGTCACGCTTAATGCATAGTGTCACGCTCAATGCTTAGTGTCACACTCAATTAATGCTTAGTGTCACACTCAATGCTTAGTGTCACGCTTAATGCATAGTGTCACACTCAATGCTTAGCATCACACTCAATGCTTAGCATCACACTCAATGCTTAGCATCACACTCAATGCTTAGCATCACACTCAATGCTTAGCATCACACTCAATGCTTAGCATCACACTCAATGCTTAGCATCACACTCAATGCTTAGCGTCACACTCAATGCATAGTGTCACACTTAATGCTTAGTGTCACACTTAATGCTTAGTGTCACACTCAATGCATAGCGTCACACTTAATGCTTAGTGTCACACTCAATGCATAGTGTCACGCTTAATGCATAGTGTCACGCTTCATGCACAGTGTCACACTTAATGCTTAGTCAAAAGAAAATAAGTATAATAAGATTCTGTAGAATCTGTACAGAATTTTTCAGGTCTGTAATGCGGAATTCTGCGTAATCTGCACGGAATTTTCGATTCTGTGCATATTCCGCACAGAATCAAAAAAACCTCTGCCAAATCTGTGCAGATTCCGCACAGACTCCGAAAATTCTGTACAGATTCCGCACGGATTCCGCGCGGATCCGTACAGAACACCCGGCTAAGTGTAAAGAGCTCAATTTTTGTTACGATCCGAGCTGGTCTCGTGATGTCTTCTGGTCTTGTGATGTAATAATCACGTGACTTGTCACTACACTTGTAAGTCGTATGACAAAGTCGAAGTCTAAACAGTTATAACGTAAGTTATACACTAATGGACTTAGCGGCGTCTTCACAGTAACACTTGAAGAGCGGAGATGAAGTAGCGGTGTTCTGGGTCTGAGGTGTTCTCAAAGAGGATAGAGGGGATTAGCCAGCTATATTGGATGATAGCTAAACTAAGATCAAGCTGAGGAAGCTTGATCGGAATACATGTGCTATTTATACAAAAGAAGCGTGGTCCGTGCGAGTAAAGGTATGTAGCTATAAATAAGTCCATGACTTGTCATGACTCGACAGAGGTCTATAAGTAGAATGCGCAGTAATGCGCAGCAGATCAGTAAGCGAGTCCGAGGAGATAAGAAAAGTCCATGCTCGTAGTATGACAAACCAGAGGAGCGGGGTCGGGGACGATGAGTAAGTATGTGGTTATAAATAGAAAGGGATTAGTAAGCTAAAAGATATAAATAGAAGGGTCACGTGGAAAAGAGGTACTCTGGCGGGGTTGAGATGGAAAAAGTGTAACATTACCCCCTTTGTACAATCAAACGTCCTCGTTTGATGCATACCATCCGGCTTCGTGTTGTTCAGCGGCTTCGGCTTGTTCGTCGGCATTCACCTGGTCCTCAAGTTCTGTACCGACATTCCATGCATTGACCTCATACTGTGGCCAGTTGCCCCAGTTGTTGTTGTCGGGTGGTGGGGTCGCGTCTGGGCCATAGTGGCATTCTTGGGGGGAATGACCAGCACAGGGCCATCCGCACTTCTGACAGACGTATTTTCGGCATTGAAACGGGGAGTGGCGGGGGGCATGAAGGCGGCAGAAGGGGCAGACGTGGAGGCGGCATTGGAGGCGGTCATGATGTTTGCTGCAGCATAAGGGGCAGCGGCGGCGGGCGGTGCGGAGAGGAAGGTTCTCGATGATGAGGGCCTTCTGCATGTTTCGAGAGGTCTGAGATGTGGGTCTTCTGGTACACGGATGTGCCTGTCGATAGGCAAGACGCCAGGTCTTCTTACGTTCCTGGAGACGAAAGGAACGAAAGAGTTCCAAGTCATAGGAGGGGATGTGATACCATCGGCCGGGGTTTCGTTGACAGAGGGGTTTGACAGTGGGAGGGGCGTTGGGAATGACGGGGGCTCGGTGGCGGGGGGTGTAAGGTGACTTCGTAGAGGGGGTTGGTTTTCCTGATCATCACTGTCGTCCAGTGTGGCATCGTATCTAGAAGCTCCTGGAAGAACTGGCGTAGTTGGTCGGGGTGAATCTGGCGGAGAGGGGGACGCGGGGGTAAGAAGCGGTGGAGGGGAGGAGGGGGGTAAATGGCCGTTGGAGGTGGTAGGTGGATATGCTGGGGGTGCTGTCGGGGTTCTGGGTTCGATGGTCGGGGGTACTGGGGCGTAGACATAGTGTTGGTGGTTATGGGCGAGGGTGTGTCCGTGATCTAGGGGTTGAATTCGAAGTGTTTCGATCCCTACACAGCCGGGGGAACTTCGATGTTGGGTGCCACAGAATCCTTGGGGGAGGTCTATCAGCTGAACGTAGTCGAAGAGACGGAGTTGAATGAATAAGTCAGCTATGTGTTCGAGGTTATATTTAGGAACAGACGGGTCTCGGGTTTTGCCGGTGACAATCTGAGCAAAACAGTCCATGGCGAGGATAAACAACTGCACGAAGCAGTGAGAAACTCCGGGGGGGGCGATGTACTGGAGGAAGGCGATCATTTGGAGGGGTGCGTTTCGGGCGCACCAGAGGGCTTTGGCGAGATGAATTTCGTGGGGGTGGCGGATTCGGGTCGGGATGGCGGATACGGCTCCTGGCCAGTTGAGGTGGTGGAGGCCGGTGTGGAAGGTCTGTGCGGGGAGCTCATTGGTGGTGGTGGCGGGGATTTCAATGCGAAGGTCGGTTGGGGGTGTGTTGGTCGAGTTCGGGGCAGTGGAGGTGACGGGAGCAGAGGTAGAAGGCATGTTGTAGAAGTTGTGACGGTGTGTAGAGAGCTGGTTTCTGGTTCGTTTTAGGGTAACTTGGCCTTCTTTTTATAAGTTTTCAGGAGGTCTTCGGCATTTTCTAGGGCATCTTCGTTTACCCATTCATCGGCGGAGGAAGGGTAACCTTTCCAGCTGATCAGAAAGATTGTGCCCTTCTTTTGCTTCTTGTGTGCTTTGATTGCTTCGATTTCCCATTCTTCTTCATCGTCAATGAGATCTGGGGGTGGTTCTAGGTAATTGGGTCCGTGTTCATCATTCTCAACGTAAGGGGTTAGAAGGGATCGGTGGAATACAGGGTGGATCCGGCCCCAACATTTTGGTAATTGGAGTTTGTACACGAGTTTTGATCGGACTTCTTGTATCGGGTATGGTCCTTCTCTCCGAGGGGCGAACTTCTTGGTGGGGTATGCTATTTTGAGATTGGTTGATTCTAGCCATACCTTCTGTCCTTCTTTGAGTGGTCGGAGATCTTTCTTGTTCCGGAGCATTACTTGTTGTCGAGAGAGTTCGTGCAGTGCTTGGGCTTCTTTCCTAAGTTGGTTTAATGCCTTGAGTCGTTCTTGGACTTGCAGAATCTTTGATCGGGAGAAGACTTCCGGAAGTGCGACAGGGTCGTATCCCATAATTAGGTAGAAAGGGGAGTTCTTCGTAGTGGAGTGGTATCGGGAATTGATGGCGAATTCGGCGGAAGAGAGGTACTTGTTCCAATCGTATTGTCTCATTGCGCAGACGCATCGGAGATAAACTTCTATTTCTTGGTTCATTCATTCGGTTTGGCCGTCAGTTTGTGGGTGATATGCGGTGCTTCCTTTCCATTTAACGTCCAGGTGTCGTATCATTTCCTGAAAAGCTTCGGCGGTGATCTTTGGGTCTCTATCGGAAATGATGGAGTCGGGTAATCCGAATCTTCGGTAGACAGTATCAAGGAGTAATTGGGCTACTCCTAATGCAGTAAGTCCTTTCTTATGGCAAGATTCGAATATTACCCCCTTTGTAGATCCATGGTCGACCACGACAAATATAGAGTCGTATCCGTCGGATGAGGGTAAATCGGTGATCCAATCGCATGAGATCTGTGAAAAAGGTCGGGTATCGGCTGGTGCGGGGATAGGCATGAGGGGAGGTTTTCCTTTTCTGTTGTATTTTGACTGTTGGCAGATGGCGCATCCGTCAACGTAGTTCTTGATGAAGGTGCCCATGCTAGGCCACCAGTAGTGGTTCTTTACTGCTAGTTCCGTGTTGTGAGGTCCAGGGTGTCCGGCAGCGGTGGTATCATGGTATTTCCGTACTATTTCTTGTTGTAGTTCCTTATTCGGTGGTACGTAGCATCGGCCTCGGTAATAGAGAAGACCGTCTTCTTCGTGCCAGTCATTTGCGGCGTTCTTGATTAGGGATAATTGTCCGGGTTGTTTCATAATGGAGATGGCGTCTTGTGCGTGATGATCGGTGGAGAGTGCTATTTTGAATTGTTCCTGTAATTCGGTATCTATGAGGTTAACGGGGATATCAGTCAAGGGAAATAGGTGCGCTGGTAACATCGTAATTTGTTTGTTATCGTTATCTTCCTTTGGGATATAGTCTGGTCTTCGTGATAAGGCGTCAGCGGCGATGAGGTTCTTTCCGGGTTTGTGGCGTAACTCATAGTTGAACTGGGACAGGAATAGGTACCATCGGGCTTGTCTTCTTGTCAGATCTTCCGGTTTCCTCCAGTATCCGAGGTTCCGGTGATCGGACCAAATGGTGATTTTGTGGGGTGTTCCAATAAGAAGATGTTTCCATTCTTTGAGTCCCCGTATTACTCCGAGGAGTTCCCTGTCGTAGATTTCGTAGTTGCGTTCGGTTTCGGTGAAGGTGTGTGAAGAGAAACCACAGGGGTGGAGTCTTCCATCGGGTCCTTTTTGATTGAGTACTGCTCCGCAAGCGTATTTGGAGGCGTCTGTTTCAAGTTCAAAGGGTTGTTCAGGATCGGCGATTCGTAGTACTGGTTCTGATAGGAATCGTTCTTTGAGGGTTTCAAATGCTGTTTGACATTCCGAGGTCCATTCGAAAGGTTTGTCCTTTTTTGTTAGAGCATTGAGGGAGACTGCGATCTTTCCAAATCCTTCTATGAATTTCCTATAAAAGTTAGCAAATCCCATAAGTGATCGAACATCTTTGAGTTTGTTCGGGATTGGCCAGTCGCGAATTCCTGCGACTTTAACGGGGTCCATGGCTAGTTCATTGGGTCGAATGATGAGTCCTAAAAAGTCTACTTCTTGAGTTTCGAATCGGCATTTCTTTGGTTTGGCATAAAGATCATGTTTTCTGAGGATGTCGAGGGCTTTCTTTGTAATTCGTTCGAGTTCTTCGATCGATTCTCCAAGTAAGAGTACGTCATCTATGTAGACAATGGCGAATCCAGCTTCAATTAGATCTTTGAAGATGTCATTCATGAATCGTTGGAAGGTTGCCGGCGAGTTGCATAATCCGAAGAACAGGACTTTCGGGATGAAAGTCCCTCTGTTGGTTTTGAAGGCCGCACGTTGTTCATGACCGGGGTGGATTCGAATATTGTTGTAAGCGCCGTCAATGTCAAGTTTGGTGAAGAACTTCTTTCCGGCTAATCGTTGGATGAGATCGGGCATTAGTGGTAACGGGTAGTTGTCACGAATGGTGTGTTCATTGATCGGTCGGTAGTCCTGGCATGGTCGTAAGGCGTCTTTGTCGTCTTTCTTTGGTACGAAGAAGAAGGATGAGGTGTACGGGGATTGTCCTTTTTCGATAAACTTCTTTTCTTCCATGTCCTTGAGCCAGATATCGAGGGCTTCTTGCTGTTTACCATGGAGTGGGTATACTTTGCAATCGATCTGGTCGGGGGTGTCCGGTTTGAAATCTATTTTGTGGTCATAAGATCGGTGGGGTGGCAGTTTGGAAACGGGTCGTGATCCAAATACGTCGAGATATTCGTGGAATTTGTTCGGGATCATTTCTTCCGTTGATTTCTTGGGTTCGTCCTTTTGTCCATAAGATAGTTGTTGCGATATAGTAAGTTTCCGTATAAATTCTTCGTCGGGTGGTTCGTCTGGTGGGATTGGTTCGGGTTCTTCGTCTCGTAGGTAGTTAACAAGGAGTTCATAGGCGTCCGTTTCGAGGTATTCAATTGGTTCGTCTTCTTCTTCCGAATCTGGTACTAGATCTGGTAGATCAAAGTCTTCTTGGCGATAGATGTCCTGTATAATGGCGGCGATTCGGGTAAAGTCCATTTCTAGTGGGTTTTCAAATAAATCATATATGTTGGCAGGGGTTAGCGCAGGGTTCTCTCCATCGTATTCGACGTAATCTCGGAAATTAAGTTTTTCCATTTCTTGGGTTAGTTCATTGACATCATCATTATTGATGTCCATTTTTCCTAAACTGTTAGTGAGATCAGATACGGGGCTTACTAACGTTGTTTCCGAATTTGTGGTATATCCTTCCGAGTCGGGATTTGACTCGGTTTCTGTATCGGATTCTTCCAGTATGTGCGGGTTGTTTCTGGGTAGTGGGTTAAAATTAAAGGTTCTTCTTTCTGGTACTTCTTCGATAGTTGGTTTTGGGTTGAATACAAACCGTACTGTTGCTCCGACCGGTTTGTACGGTGGGTCATGTAAGAGCATTCTATTTCCTGTTGTTTTTGCAAATCCGTTGCAAATCATTTTCCAGTTCTGTCGTTTTCTTCTTTCGAGTTCTTCCATATCAATGGTTTCTCCATCTCGGATAAGTTCTACCACTTGGATGGTGAGAGCGTCGCTAATTATTTCATTTCGGTTGTTTGCGGAGAATCTGATAGTATTCCTCCATTTGAGGACTCCAGTTTTCCAGTTAATATCGGGGTTCGTATCCCTAAGCCAGGGATATCCTAGGATTATGTCCTCTATTCCGATGTTGAGGACAAGGAACGTTACTCGGAACTTCCTTCCTCCTATTTCAATTTCTTGTCGGGTAATGTCGGTGATCATTCCTTGTTTGTTGATAGATCCATCAACATTTCGGGCTCTTCAGGGTTCTTTAAGTTTCTCGGTTTTAAGTTTTAATTTCTGGACTAGGCGCCAGTTCATAAACATTCCTCCGGCACCGGAGTCAATGAGGGCTTCGATCGGTTCTTCACATGTGTCAAGATGAGTCGCAATACGAATAGTATTCCTTTGAATGCTAGCTACTACAGGCTCATCTATGACAGCACGTGAAATATTGACAGGAGAGGTAGACGTCGACTCAGCTCTCCGTATCAAAAACCCAATTCATTGGCGAGTTTGGCGACTTCATCTTGGTCTTCTTTTCCAAGGGATCGGTAGATATCTCCGATTTCTTCGTAGGCAGCTCTGACAGAGAGATCGCGGCGATTTCCGGGGTTTCGGTTGAATTTTCCTTTCTTGAGCGGGCAGTTGCGAGAAACGTGTCCGGGTTTCTTGCAATAGAAACATTTTCCTTCTTTCCTGAGTTGATCCATTTCTCTGGGGGAGAGTGGTTTGTTGATGGCATCAACTCGAGTGTCCATCTGGTTGGATACGGAGGGGTGGTAGGGATCTACTGATGTTCCTGAGGAGGGTCGGGCTCCGAGATATTGGGTAAATGGGGCGGGTTTCCTTCCGAAGTTAATCGGGGAAATCTTTCGGGCTTTGCCAGAATCTTCTGTTTCTTTAAATCTGAGGTAGTTGCGATCAAACTTGATGGCGGCTTCTTTATATTTGTCATAGGTGGATGGCATGTCAGCCATGGTTTCCACTTTCTCTCTGAGGGGTCGGTTTAATCCTTTCTTGTATTTGCGGATCTTCTCGGTCTCGGACTCCAGGCCTATCTTGGGCCAGAGAGTCTCGAATACCGCTGTATAATCCTCCGCATTGCTATTTCCTTGAAAAAGTAATTCGAGTTGTCGGTGTGCGATATCGGCAGAATCTCCTTCTTGGAAGGCTTTGGTCAGATCGGTTTTGAAGGTTGCCCAAGTGGGGAAGAATCCGTTTGGGTGTTCGGCATCTGTCTTCGTATAAGTGTCAAAGGCTGTGCTTTTCCATGCTCCGGCCGATCCTCCGTTCATATAGGAGAGGGCTAGGAGTACTTTCATTTTATCTTCGGTAACTTTATTTCCTAAAATATAAAGTTCGACTTCTTGAATCCAACTCTGGAATAGGGATCAATTTGGCTTCCATTTTTCCGTTGGTGGTTGCTGAGGTGGACATGGTTCTATTTCTTCGGCGTATAAACGGCTGAACTCGAGCGAGTTGATTTGCTAAGGTTGGTGCGCATGGTGGTGCAAATGGGTTTCTGATGTCTTCGGGGGATTCTTGCGATACGTCTAATGGATCGCTTCCTTCTAGGCTGAATGGAGAAAATCCGGATACAGCGCTGGGTAGTTCGTCTGCAAAGGTGGGTGATTCGAAGATAGGCGATGTGGAGCCTACTGGAGTGTCTGGTGGTAAAGTGGCTGGGCTTGTTGGTAATTCTGTGATTAATTGTCCGGGGTATGCCTGTTCCTGAGTGGGGCTTTCTGGTGTATCGTAATTCTGTAATGGTCTTGGTTCGCGGTATTCTTCTGAGTGCGATGAATCAGTTCCTGGGTCTGATTCGTTCTGAGACGTATTGGTGGAGGTGTGGCGAATCGATTAAGTAATCGTCGCCGGTTTAATCAGCTAGATCTTTTGTTACGATCCGAGCTGGTCTTGTGATGTCTTCTGGTCTTGTGATGTAATAATCACGTGACTTGTCACTACACTTGTAAGTCGTATGACAAAGTCGAAGTCCACTCATGTCGCAGGTTCAAGCCATCCCCGACATGCATGCATTAATGCTCTCGTGACGACACCATCTCAACATTGTTCTCTGCTAGCTATCATCGCGTTTATTCTCTTTTCTGACATATATCATAGGTTGGTTGGTGTGCGTAACAGCGTTGGGCACAGATCGGGTTTTTGGATTGTGATTGTGAACACTACGGACGTACCAGTACAAGCTCTTCTGGTTCTAAGGCCTGTAAAGCTGAATACATACATACATCGCTCCCTTATTCATTGAGAAAGCCGATGTTTTGTCTCTGTTGCTATGTTCTCATTTTTTCATTTTGCTTTGTTTTTTCATTTTATATATAATCGACATTGATTCCGATAACATCTCTTTAAATAAGCTTGAAGCAAATGTAATATAATTTATTACACAAAAAAACTATTTCAAATTTAACTTATCACAACAAGCAACTAATAAAGTATTGACACTATGACGTTGAGCTCATCGTGATACCGACGGCCATCCTCATCTACTAAAAGCATTTGCTCACGGACCACCGTCATTCCATGTTCTCCATCTAAGACATATTACTTACCTCTAGGCTCCGCAAGACAAGGCTCACCGCATCATTTGATCTTAGCGATGCCGAAGAACCCTGTTCACTGCCCCACCGCCATCGACACTATCCTCCTCCTCTCTACCTCTTAACCCAACTCCAGAAGAGCTTCCGCGCACAGTTCTCCAGCTAATCCCCAGCTCAATGGCTTCTTCCCCTAGCACCGCTCGCATGACGGCACCACGCGATCGAATGTTCGGATTCTGTTTCACTTACATGAAAGAAGCCGTCTAGAAAGGTCGCGACGAACCCGAAGTCAATCTATCATTGTGCAAGTGTGTGGTTCGTGGCATCCACTGAGAAGCACAGATTAGTACCAGGAATAGTACCACAAACTTATGAATGTGTACTTGTTGATCACCAACGAAAGAACCTCACTACGTGTGTTGAAATGTTCGATGGTGGGTATGAGAGCTGAGACGCATAGCTCTTGGTAGCATATAGCAATCTATGGTTCGTCAGTACTAATATTTGGGAAGTATATGTAAATCTCAATGAGATGAACATGGAGTTATATTTCGAATAGGTCTTCGAGGTCTGCGTCGGAATCAATACCTGTGGATGCATGAGCGTCAAGAACCTTAGAATCAATAACGAGAGAAGCAACAAAGGTAAGTTAAGGATGCAGGAAGAAGGAACTGAAAGAATGTAGAGTGTCACGATGGAAGAATGCGAAATGTATAGAGGGTGAGTGACCGTGTATCAAGCAGAGAAGAAGGGTTATCGGAAGACAAAATGTATAGAATAGTTGCATCAAGCAAGCAGGGAAGGATGTTAAAACGAGAATGCGAAGTGACATAGGGAACAAGATGGTCGGTCCCATCAACGTAGTGAATAAGAGAGCAAAGGAGAAAACTCTTAAAGTACGAAGCAGGGACTCACCACGACTCTGCATATACCCCAACACAGCGCCTCCACCCCTCCTAAACCACTTAAGACCCCAAACTTCATGAAGAGCTGTTTCCAACTCTGTGGCAGCGCATGCACGCGAGCTCGAAGTTTATAATGCACATTGTCAGGTATGAGAAGGGGGTCAATGCGCGTGAGGACGAGGAGGTAGTGTGGGATATCTAGCATCTGTCAATGGTTGGTGTTAGCTAGGAACAGGGAGAGAAGGGGAAAGGGAGGAAGGAAGAGAGAGAAGAACGCACCTTCAAATAAGCAACATCAGGAACTTCAAACCCTTCCAAAGACCTCAACACAACATTAATCCTCCGAGCTCTCGCTTCTTTAGGCCGGAGATGCTTAGAGTGAAGTGTGTGAGGATGGGTAGACCTTGCTCTGCGAGATGGGTGGAAACGTTTGTTGGGTCGAAGGGTGCTATGAGGTGGAGGGAGATGTGGGACCATTTGTGGTTGTATAAGAGGAGGAGCTCAAGGGCGGGGTGGATTGGTGTGGGAGTGGGGGGATCAGGGTGTCCTAGGTGCGCGTGTCCGAATATGTGCAATGTTAGTGAATTTTTTGAGGGTGGTAGAGAGAAGGTGGGGGTAGGAGGTGTGGCTTGAGTTGGTGGTTAGGGGAATTGAAGGGAGGGTATGTGGGAGAGGGGAGAAGGAGAGCGTGGTACGGCGCCAGGTGCTGCTGATTTGGGTTATGGACCACCATGTGTGGGGTGATTCAGTCGGCATGGGCACGTTGTTGGATGCGAGGAGGTGTGGAGTGGGAGAATGTAGCAAGTGGGGTGGATATGGGATTTTTGGAAGGAATAGGTCGTGAATTTGAATTCGAAAGGGGTGTGGTGGAACTTACCCCCTCCTGAAACCCCATTTGTCCGCGTGTCGTTTGAAGACATGGATTGGAATCCTAGCTCTACCTTCTGACCTCGAAAAAATGGGGTCGGTCTGGGCATGCGTGTGTGACGCTCAACTATGTAGATCTGTCACATCGATATCTTTAGCTGAGTTTGAGAAGTGAGAGAAGCGCTGAGGATGATACCTGGGGGTGTGGAGGGGATCGCCGGGTGCGTAGCCTGTAGGACGCGAATGAGGCCTGGTTAGCCTGTGGCCCGTGCCGCACATTGTCAAGCAATTGTCAAGGGCATCCTGCAGAACATCAACTTCTTTCCCACGCAAAACGGATCGGAGAAATGGTAAAGCCTTTTATCACCGTAGCCCATACGTGGCGCAATTCATAATATAGCCGAGATGAAATATATTAAAGCAAAAATACGATGCCGTACGAAGAGCTGTAAAGCAGCACTGCGACGCAAGAAAGTAGGAGGATTAAATATAGGACATGAAAAAACGGATGAAAGGACACAAAGGAGTAGAGTGAATGAGCTAAAAAGAGAAGAATCAGGATGCGACGCAGAGAGAGGAGAAAAAGGAACGGTACAGAATACTAGAATAACTATGTTGTATAGTAAGAAATAGTATGAGGTGTACAGTCAAAAAAGTTTCGCGGGGTTAGTGGGTGTTAGACGCGAAATTTGAAATGAGCGTGAATAAGTACCGGTCCAAGTGGGGAGATGTGTTGAATGTGAGCATAGAAATCTTATACCAGTACTAGAAAACGAATAATTCATAATTGTACATACAAATACAGGTGAGAGACAAAGGTAAGGACAGTAATGGAATAGAAATCACAACATATAACAGTGTTCTGACTAAATGTACGAATTTTGGATGCTATTACTACCTGTATCGTGTAAAAGTGAAGGTTGGGTTGAAACCTAAACAAATGAACTGAAAGTGAGTAGGTTCAACGTTCAACCTAGGGAAAGCGGGGTTGGAGTGAGCATAACGATGAATAAGAACTTCGAAGTTGGGTTCTGACACAAGAATTGACGAGATATTTATCACATAAATATCTCTTTGCATATCTTATGAACATAATAAGTGATGTGCTGCCTGCTCACTCTACCATAAGGGTATTTGATCATTCTTGGAGTTTCGAAAATGCTTTATAGCCATTTCGTAGCTAGCATCTAACTCATTCTTGAATTTGTGAGTACCAAAATGTGTGATTTGGTGAGTATAATAGTGTGCATTTTCAGACACCTTTCCATTTTCTATCACTTCACAATCCTAACTTTCACCATCAGTAATGTGTAAAAATCACATGAATAGTACTATTATAGTACTAATAAAGAGCTCACCTTTAAAAACCTCCCAACAGCCCCCACCAGTGATTGTACACCATCTTTAACAACATCACATTTATCTTCACCCCATATGGTTAAGAAGCAGTACTCAAAATTTTGTGCAAATTCCTGAAGAAATGCTTTAAAATAGAGGGATGGTTTTATTCTTTTGAGCAAATATTTGAAGCCCATTGGAGAACTTTCATCTGACAATATCCAAAGTTCCCTATTATAACCATGAATAATTTCACTATCATAATAAATAGTTAACATTGATGATGAAGTATTCATTAATTTATGAACTTACTCAGTTATACAATCCCATGCACCACGAAATATTTGTTCACTCTTCATGTCATTGAGAAAATAATCACCTGCTCTCAAAGGACTTTCAAGGATTTCTTGCAATAAAATACGGCTAATATCATGAGATTCATAATCTGATAGCTTTTTGGGAGAAATTCTATGGTTCTCATGAAAATCAAATACAGCTCCTATATATCCATATAGAATGTCTTTATCATCATTACTTGATGAAATACTTAGCTGAGATTCAATGGCTGCAGTAAATGGCATTTTCCCAAAAATCGTACAGACATTCTCACTCAATGGAATTGCAGAATCCTACATGAAATTATACCACATATGAAACTCAACTTTTAATGAAGATAATAATATAACTTACAAAGAAGATATAAGAAGATTTATCAAATTTATAAAGCATAGAAAATGCATGATAGAGAAGTATATAATCTTCAAAAATTGTCTTCAGAAGAATTTTCACTATAGCTTCTACATTTGATCCACATTTCAATAACAACTTTTGTGTTAGATTTTGATCATAATCACTTACTTTCAAATAATGAATAAAGAAGGTATATGCATAAAAGAGTGTGGGGTTTTTGTTATTAACCTCATGAATTGGAATTTCATTATTTGCAATGATATCAACACAACAACTCCCCAGAGCTATATTTGCATCCTTCTTAGAAACATGGAAGCATTTTGATCTATCAGGGTCCTTCAGAAAGTCACTGAAAGATGCATGTAAGAAATGAATATCTTTCCCATCAGACTTTGGAACAAATACTATAGAATGCAGATCAGCTAGATGTAACAGTAGGTGAGACTTTGACATTCCCAAAAATAATGCCATATCATGTATCCTATCAAACTTCTCATCACGCAAAAACATAAGTGCTTTAAATATAAGTTGTATATTACAGTAATTTCCTACGTTGCCAACAGCCCCGTAATTTCCTATGTTACCAACAGCCATAGAGAGAATATGTGTATATACTGCATCCAGCTGTGCGTATGGAGCTGTATCACCCATTTTTAAATTAATGATAGTATTGAGGCTTTCAAAGGGATCATGCCGATCATTTGTAATATATTTTATGATAGTAGATGCATAAATAAACTGTCCAGATGATCTTTGTACTAGAGTTCTCAAATCATTCTCTGATGGCCAGTTTGACATATTTGAAAGTACAGATGCCAGCGTGTGCTTTCGTTTTACTGTGGCAAACTCAGATCGAAGATAAGTTTCTATATCTTCATCAGGGTTGTATTGATTGTCAAGAATTAATGGAGTGCACAATGGACTAACAGCTTCATCATTAAATGTGTTCCTGATTTCCAACTCAGGTCTGCTTGCAATGAGAAAGCTCAGAGGCATATGTGATTTTAACAATGTATTAGCAATCATCTTCACAATTCTTGATTGCGTTTCAGGTCTGCTACACTCATCTAAACCATCAATTATTATCAGATGTGGGAGGTGAGTAGCATTAGCCTCTCTATTTGGGTTGACTGAAATAGTTGACAAATATATATCTGCAAGTGGCTTCAATACTAGCCTTTCCATTTGAATTTCCATAGATTGTGATAATAATGCATCATTCCTTTCAAGTTCATTTATAATGATTTCCTTTGTAGACAGAACCAAATTTCCTAGCTGGTGTGCAATTGTCGGCACAGCTTAGTCCCCTCATCTTGTCCAGTTCTGATAGCTGTTCTGGAAAAAAAGAAGCTTGCCACAAGTTTTTTCTCTATAGAACACAGTTCAGCAACTGTTTGAGCGATTGCAGACTTCCCTGCACCAGCAGGTGCATGTAGCCACATTATTCTCTTCTCAGGATCTTTTGAATCAACCCAACTCATTATATTATTTACCACCGCTTTTCTGGTGTCAGGGTGACATTTTGGAGCATCATAGCATTCTTCCGATTGATGAGCGGCTCCTAAACATGAGGCTTTTACAAGTCGTTCCCATTCTATAATCGTTCGTAAGATGTAACGATATTAAATAGAGATTATATGTACTGGATTCATTGCCTCGGTTATTGTCAACTGTGTAAAGATTTCCAATGTGTGTATTATTTGCATATCGAAACGCCATGACAAGGTTCGCTCAGGGGTGCTACTGGGGAAGTGGAAATGAAGTGTTCATCAATCGAGCTGGAGGGTTTATTAAGATATTCTTATCACTGAACGTGTATGCTATCATCATCGATAATGGGTAGGCTGTGCAGATGGAACAATATCTCATGAGAATGCATCTATTGTCATCTCGGTAAGTCCCATTTAGAGTATATGCGTATCGAAGGCGTAATGATAACTTTAGTCATTGCATGTTGTCCATAATCACCATGTGGTTTGCAACCTCTACGCATGCTTAACAGAAATATCGAGTCCCTGTCCAGCGGACATCTGCAAAGCCTCTCCCAGAATGTTCATTTGCTTTATGATGTTAAAATTAGGGCTATTATCCACAATACCTACTGACAACTGTGGTTCGAGCATCCAAGTACATTCAAAGTGATGAGTTCAGGTGAAGATACAGGCTCAAGTAGTAACGCAATGTTTCACAAATGACCGCGAGTACCAGATGTGCCAAATTCAGCTGGAGACGACAAAAAGATGAAAAATTCCAAGTTTAGATCTCTACCGGTTGTCTTTTTCTCGAGTAGTAAGGGTATCCAGCGAAGCTCGCTTGCTTAGATTGATGAGCAGGAATCAATTTATGTAAAGTAAGTACTTATATAGGAGCTATTGCTCGGAATACATCTGCAAATAGATGTTGCTTGAATGGTCTCCTAGTACTTGCGCACGACGAGTACATCATTAATGCGATGTTATTCAAGAAGTTACAGAAATCGACCGTTCACTACTCAATATTTGTGAAGGCTGGGCAGAGATATCCCCTTTACGCGGAATTCTAAGAGAAAGCCACAGTCGTAGTATATAACCTAACTATTACCATCGTACGCAAGCGTGGCACTAATCCAAGAGAGCACAATACGATAAAGATGTGGAAATTTAGAAGTATCGAGTTGATATCCAGTTTTATCCAAGAATCTCGGACATAAAAGGCCCGAGTATTGGGCTGCCCAGTGTGTGCGAAATGGCGCCATGTGCGTAAGCGCCAGGGCATGAGACTTGGCACCACACCTCTTGTCACTGTGTATTGGTTGCGTATTTGGCGGCCCACCTCCGCCGACCAACCGCCGACAACGCATCGCAATACCCAGTACACCATTGCAGAACGTGCACCGGGAAGGGGGGACACACTCTCTGATCTTCCATCTTGTCTGTACATCGTGAACACGAGAAGTAGCCACGTAGCTGCTGCCTGGACGTGGTGTATTCGAGTTATCTTGAGTCTATTGTGATGAGGGGAGAACGACGTCGATTGAGGACTCCTTTCCCCTACGGTGTATCATGTCACCACTGAGTCACTCCGTACGAGGCGAGTATTGGAGAGGTTCAGACTACGCCATCGACAGGACTGCTAAGCCAGATAGGGTGGGTGAATGCTCTCGCACCAGACGAGGTTGCTGGTTGGAGAAGAAATCAGAGGATACGTGCCTGGTCCGTTTATCTCCTTTCTTTCTTCTTCGCCTCTTAACTTACATCGTTATCTTAGATGTTTCATTAGCCTAGAACAGGCTGTACCAACGCCAGTGTTCGCCTTCGTCGGGATTCCTAGGCAATATTGAGGGAATGGAGCTGGGAAGACACTGTCTGAGTCAAGGAGGAGAGAGTGGTGGAGGAGAGGAGGATTACAATGGGGATGG
Source organism: Cyathus striatus (assembly GCA_025738555.1). Taxonomy (NCBI): domain Eukaryota; kingdom Fungi; phylum Basidiomycota; class Agaricomycetes; order Agaricales; family Nidulariaceae; genus Cyathus; species Cyathus striatus. The sequence goes on from JAOVFP010000003.1 coordinate 367,961, forward strand.
AGGAGGGCCATTTGAGAGCGATGTGCTGGGTGTGCGCTACGACTCATCTGAATATGTGACTATGTCCCCTAGTGCAAGACTTACTAAGTTGAACTTGTTGTCATCCAGAGCTCTAAGGCTAACGATCAACATTGTCCTCTGCTAGCTATAATTGCGCTGATTGAAGATCCTCCCCTCCGCCACACAGCATAGGGTGCTTGGTGTGCACAACAGCGTATAAGCATAGTTCAAGTCTTGGGTGCGATTGTGATTGTGAACACTACGTGCGGTCCCATCAGTCTTCGAGGGTGGTGTATGAAATCACCCGATTTTCTGCAGAGAAGATTAGTGAGCAGTCTACGTTGTTTCGAAGGCACTACTGCGTCCCCTGGTGCGAGTGTTAGTCACTTGGCTCTGGACTCTTTGGGCTACTAAAGAGGAATTCATTGCGTGATTCATGATTTCTGCTCAGAGTCATCTGATATCAAGCATGGTTGGGTTGTTTTGAAGGAGGGATTTGGGTCTCGCATGGTTGGTTACGTTACTGCGTATGTTGGGTGTGAGTTGTTTGCTTTTTATGATGATGCATTGCTGACGACGTCTAGAATTACGTTTGCTGCAGGATGCGTACGTACTGTACACTCGTGTCGCAGGTTCAAGCCAGGTCCTGACTGCCAGCCTAATGCTTTTGCGACGATGCTGGTAGACCTAGAAGTTGGTACGAAATCGCCTGGGTTTCCGCACGGGCTTGACGAAAAAGAAACGAAACTTTCGGATCCGAATCGTATCCGTGCAGATAATGGGAAGATAAACGGCCTCACCGTTCAAATGTGGTCACACGCTCAGCAAGAGGCCAGGGCAGTCACTGAGTTACGGACTTATGGTAACTGCTCGGCATTTGGCAGCGGCCAAGTTGTTCAGGCACGGGGCAAGTGTTGAAGCTTGAAGCATAGGCACTTATCATTTTCCCCCTCTAAGTATATTAGAAGCTACCGTACGGTACGCTGTTGGTCTGAATTTATCTACAACTATCTACAAATATTTACATCTACCACTACTATTTGACCGCCCTGCTTTGTATGTGCAATTGTATCGTGCTTCTAAGTTCTGATGTATGTATTAAGTATATAGTACTTTGATTTGTTTGTTATATGTATACATAATTATAAAGTAATATTTGTTGAGTCTCGAGGTTCAAGACCAGTACCTATCATTTAGCTATTATTGAACACTACTTACCACACCCGAAGACTTGATCACACATATAGACTTCGAATATTCAATATATCTCTGTCATTTATATCTACGTAGTACAATTTGGGCGGTAAATTAAATTGAAGTAAGTTCATACATTTTGAACTCAAATAATTTTTGTGTTCTTCCTCACACAAAGCTTCGAATCGGGCTTACTAGTTGTTGGTTGTGAATGGATGAACATCGCAGTACGTGAAACATCTTGATGTATATGGATATTTAACGGTGTGAAAGATAACTGGACACGAGCATAACTTACAGGTTTTCTCTCTTCGTTCATCCCTCTTTGGTGTTATTGGAGATGCGGTCCATTCTCGATGCCTTAACGATTCGGCCAAAGCAGGCATCATATTAGACAGTGCAGATGTGTGATTGTGGAAAATGTGCTTAGTTTATTTTCACTGGTATAAAATGAGAAGTAAGCATGGACTTAATAATTATAAAACTCATACTGGTGTAATCAGCGATATCCTCAACATATACTTACATAGTATATCAGATGAGGTTTTTAATTGCCTTACATTATTTCCGCTTTTTCGGATAGATGCGGGTGCAATGACTTATTGCATCTATCGTTAGCATGCTGAATATATATATATATACTGATGGTCTTATAAGCTCAGAATCAATTTACGATACAGGGAATGCGAAGGCACATATGCAATGCAAGCAAGCAGTAGATGAGTCCAAGAAGCACAAAACTTAGCCAGATAATAGCTTTTGAATATACTTATATTATTACACTAATAGATTAATTACCACATCAATCTGAGTACATTACATTGAAGGTGGAACAATACTATCGCCAATCAGATGTTACCTCAGTGCTCAAGTTTGACTCAAATCATACAATATGCAAACAATAGTCAATTCCCTGTGTAAATTACAAGTGGCTATCAGTACTGTAAGTCTGTACCTGGGACTGGGATGTCGCTGGAGGAAGCCATCCAGGAATGGCCATTCAGATATCTCCCATTCAACATTATGTGCAGGTAAGAATACACCATGGAGCAGGGTCTCTATGATATCTGACTGTTCCTGCATGTACACCAGATCATCCAGTGCGCCTGGGGTCACAGAATCCAAACCTTGAATGTTCAGGACATTGGTGAGCAAGTTGAGAGTTGATTCTTGAACTAGTTGACTAGGGTATGCACAATCGGTCTGCGCAGCTTTCTCGGCATCTAGCTGTGTATGTATCGACTCAGGTAGGAGCTGTGTGTGCACTGACTCAGTGAATTCTGTAGCTAGTGGTGGTTCAGCTTCTGAATGAACATCATCAACTGTCAAGCATGTGAAATTAGACAGTTCCATCAATAGAGTGTGATAGACATGTGAGCAGGGTATGGACCTCTCATCACCAATGGCTGAAGCTGAACTGGTTCTGCTTCATGACAGGATGGGAGCGCTGATTCTTTAGCTTCTGAATCAGAGTCATTAACTATCACTAATTATGGATAAGTGCTTGAAACTTGAAGATACTAAGAGATAACATACCAGGTGGATAAGGAGCTATAGCTGCATGAGCTGCTACATGGTGCGGCTTAGCTGTTTTCACTCTCCCACAGGAGTCCCCAGCTTGAGTCTTCATTGACGGTGTATCCTTGATGCTACGAAGCTGATCCTGCAGGTCTTTAAGATGCTGACTGGATTCCTTTTGTTTGCTCTTTGCATCTGAAATCTCTTGATGAAGTAAAGATACTAAATCTTCATGGATGTGCCTACCAGATACTTTTTCTGCAGAGCTTGCAGCTCATTAGACCCTGCGAGTGATTTGATGTTGAAGTGAAATGCTGTGGCTTGTAGTAACACCAGTCTTTCCGGTTCTTCTGACCTCTTCTGAAGTACGTTTGTCAACTGCCTCTGCACTTTTCAACAATCATGAGAACAAGAATCTTAAAAAAGAGATAGCAATATACATTTTGATAGCTTCCATCAATGTCAACTTTATTCCTGTCTGTGAGTTTGTCCAATGATGCTGGGCCTCACCTGAGTTTGTAGTCGAGGGTGTAATCTTCCAGTCATGTGAGTGCATAAGAGACATGCTTTCTAAAATTGTCGAGAGAATCCATTTGCTTTTATGCTTGTGTAGCCACCAGTCTGATAAGTTACATGTCAGTTGTCAATGCATGAGAGGTGTGTGTTGTGACTTACTAGTGATTTTTGGTTTATTAAGCCTCTCAATGAATCCATCAAATGCCGGAAGCTCCTCCTTTCTCATAGCAGGGAAATCCACTAGATATCGATAGTCATCATAAGAAACCAAGTCTTTGAAGTCAAGAAGAGTGCTAGGGTATGGTACTGTTAGTTATAACACATTTATCAACAACTTGAAGAGATACTTACTGTCTAGCATGTGTATGACACATCTTAATGACATAAGGCAGGATTTCCTCAGTTGTAGTACCAGCCTTAATACAACTGAAGACCAGGTCATTGGTGGGCAAAAATGAATCCCCAAACCCCAAAATTTGAGCCATCTCCAGATCACTATTCATACAGAGCAATTTGCTGCCCTGTGTTAACCTCTTGAATCGAAGCAGCTTTGAAGTGGCATGGAGGACTACATCTTGAAATTCATCAAACAGACACTTGTAATAGCTTCGATTATGGCCGTTTGTGTACACCCGGCCAATAGTAAGTGCTGCAGCATGATTTTCAGAGCATGAACACATCACTATGAAATAGACAACCTACTGCATTGATCTGCTGAGCTGTATATAACTATTTCCCACTCATTATAATCTTGTACACATTTGAAGGTGTGATTAACCTCAAAGGAGGTAGTCTTGTGAATAAGGGACAGAAGGAAGGTGTTGGATGTGAGAATGATAGCCAGTGGGCCATCAGACCACATTCCCTGAATGTACCGCTCAGTAATGGGTGTTGACTCATTTTCTTTTCGAAGCAGTTGGAATACACCTGTTGAAATATGTATCAGACCACCACTAGTGTAAATGAATGAATAATATGTGTACTTGCCATTTATACCGAGGCCACCAGGTGAGTGCTCAACCTTCATCTTCGTGATGAAGTCTTTCTTCTGTTGTTGATCCATAAGACTGTCATCATAGAGAGCGGGCATCTTTCCATCTAATATAACCTTTGTTGAAGATGCTAACATATTGTTAGTTTGAGAATGAATTACAATGTTGTTAAGAATACATACCATTCTTGACACTTTGAACTGATGCCCCCCATATACCAGCAGCCAGAATACACTCTCAGTATATGTCCTTTACCTCATAGGACATCCTTGTGTGTGGCGTGAGTGGGTGATTATGTGCAAATCAAGATTCTGGTTTATGTATATCCACAGCCATGCGAATCAATTCATCATGAGGAACAAACATGGTCCTATAAGCTTTGCAAGGATGCCATACCATGTTACTGATAGTTGCCTTCCTGTTCAAAATGTGCACATAAGCTGTACTACATGTTAGACACAAGCACAACAATAAAGCACTGAAACTTACGGCAATGTTTCAAACAACCACCTATTTTTGCTGATATAATGTGTGGACAGGGATCAGTGTCATGGACATTAGAGTCTGATACACGTCCTCTATCAAACAATGATACAAGTAAATCTTCATCAACATACCCTTGGATGGTCAATGCTTCATGATGATGATCTTCTGGTGTCCATTTACTACAGCCAATGATGTAGTGGTACCTGTCCCCAGCTCTGCGCTATTTAAAATATCAGAAAAATGTAATGGGATAGTGAAAAGCTTTACATACCTTTCACTGTAGCTGCATAATTGGCTTTCCAAAACCTCTCAATTGGTCACACATGTGACTGTATTTTTATTTTACATTGAATTACTTATTATTTAATAAATGCTAGTTTCTTTTCAAATATTCGTCCACTCAATCATATCACAGTGTGATTTGGCCTTGTTTCCACACGTGTGGCTGGGACTTCCACACTGTGTAACGTGTCGCGTTTCGTACCTCCCCTTTGGTGGGTGGAGTACCCCTCGGTGCTGGCGATGAGGTGCCATCGGATGTGTAATGCAGTCCTTAGAGCATAGGGTACGGGGACGCAAGTGAGTCCCCGGAGGATCAGGAGAGGGGGATCGGTACTGGAGTGTATTGGACGACGCCAGTGGAAGAGTACGCAGTGATGCTACCCATGAATCTTGAACTTGAATTGCCATCTTGCTCTCTCCGCCGCATTGAGTCTCCTAAGGTTTTTCCCTTTCACTCTCCCCCTCAACGACTTCCTTAGTCATAGGCTTATCAACAACCCGGTCCCCGGTCCTCGTTCTCGAAATGGCCCTATTCCTTTCCAATCGCAATCCTCACATCAGCTGCTCTCTCCTCTCCGACTCAGACAGCGTCTTCCCAACCTTACAACCCTTATATGTTCCAGTAACACTGAACAAAGGCAATCGTGTATCCATACAGCCTGTTCTAAAGAGAGGTCTAAGACATCGAAGTAAGTTAGAATAAAAGAAGAAAGGTAGGTGGAAAACGAACTGACTTCTCCCCAGCCAGTAACATCATCAGGTGCGAGACTATCCTTCATCCTCTTTGTCTATGCCTATTCGCTTCACCGTGATGCTCCCTATAGTATATACAGCTTAGCAGCCCCGTTGATAGGTAGCTGTAGATGGAACCTCTCCATCACTCGCCTTTGACTGAGTCAAGGGTTACAGGATCCACCGCAGGACGATGAGATGAAGGTGTCCTCGGTCCAGATCTTGACATCGACCTCGCTCTCCCCATCCACTCTTCGACTCGTGTTTTCGATGGTTCGGTGGGCAGTGTGTATGCGGCATCTTCCCAACCCAATCGTGTATACGGGCTACAGCATTCACAACAGGGCGCTGAGGAGAAGGTGTCCTCAGTTCAGATCAAGACTATAGACATTAGAAACCGACCTATTTCTCCCAATCGCAGTTCCCTCCTCCACCGCTCTCTTCTCCTTGACCCAGACAGCGTATTTCGAGCTCCAATCCTCCATATTTCCCCGAAATCCCACACGAAGGCTAACTGTGCATAGATACAGCATGTTCTAACGGAGGACCTATAACATCGATACAAGGTAAGAAGAAAAGGAAGAACCGGAGCGAAACACGCGATCTTATTTTCTCCCCAGCCAGTGAAAACTTATTCTCCCATTAACGGCGTAGACTAAACCTCTCAAACCAGGGTCCACAGCAGGACGCTGAAGGGAAGGTTTCCTCAGTCCAGATCTCAAATGCCCAGTGCCAGCAGTTATCGGTCGATGATTCTTATTTTCGTGTTCACGGTGGATCGGTGGGTTGGAGTAAGGTTGGACTCCGTTGGAGGCTCTGTGGAAATAGGAGAGTGTTTTCCCCACGCTGTCCGTGATGTCTTCAGCTGAGATGCATGGTGTTTCATGGTATACGACGCGTTGTCGAGGAAGTGGGTAGAGGTGGACGCGAAATATGCTTGTTGGCGCTTACAAGTTACGCATGTGGTGTAGTTTCTCACGCACTGGGCAGCATCAGCTGATGTTTCTGCTTTCACAGGAGCCAGTCGGTTATTTGATCAGGTCTGTGCAACGTCCTGCACGATGGAGCTCCTGCTACCTGGATTGCATGCTGCCGCCGCCCTGCTATTCATGTTTAGAGAAGCAGGAGATTGTTCAGTCCAGCATTGAGGGTTGAGGTTCGTCCTGGGCTCGGTCATTCTGCCGCGCGACGTGCGTACTCAGCTTTTGCTGTAAACGGTCGGGAGTCAGCCGGCCATATATATCCCTAAAAGCTCGTCTATGTCTCCACACGCAAGCATACAAGGTTATGGCAGTACATTGATAGGAATGTAGGGTCTGTTTTCGTCATCGCATACCGTGAGGGCTATGACTTGGCTTTAGGATGAGAGGCGTGGGCCGTGGCACTGGCTGCTTTGGCGGATATTGGACGTACTAACCCTTCACGCTGGGCTTCACAGTTTGCGACGCCATCGCCAATTTCTTCTACGACGACATTATATTCCAATTTTGAAATGCCCAGTTGCTGCTTACAACCCCGGTGTCCATGAAGCTCTGACAACCTGGGTACTCGCTTCGAGGCTGTTTCTGACATATCCGACAGGTGGACCGGGGTCCTGTGGTTATGACGTTAGGACAGTCTTCATTCTTTCAGTGTTTCCGTTTGCGTATACGGCTTCCATTGGATGCGCTGGTCCTTATGAATATGCTCTAACATGATTGTTCATTCAAAGTTACTGACTTCACGACTGCATTAATACTTCTCAACTACAGTGTCATCGAGCACGCGTGTCTTTGGCTATTCTGGTGGTCATGAGCGTAGAATCATTAGAGCCTCGTCTCTCGCACCGCCGTATCTGTAGCTGCGGAATATGATGCGATCTATACCTGCGTTTTCTTCAACGATTTCCCTATGGTTTCAAGAGCTTTTAAGTTCTTCATTAACTACTACTTTCTCTCGGTGCACAATGTTCGTCACTAGTACTGGCGTTAAGGTCATACCGTTTGCACTGTTCGTATGCTGTATCGTTGCTCGAGCTGTGTAAGCTGTGAGGGGGGCCAAAGGGGATCAGTGTTTGATCGTTCAGTGTAGCAAGACTCGTATCAGTGATTCAGCCACTGAAACATGAGTGCCTGTTGAGATCCTTGTCACACTGAACTGACATCGACACATAAATAGGTCTTGATGTAAGCGCTTGTCCCGTGTTGGTAGAAGTTCGGACATGGGACAAGTCACAAAATGATACAACTATGGAAAGTAATTCGATGTACTGACACACATCAACTTGTCAAATTCACTGGGATAATCGCTCTAAATGGAAGTTACCGCGATGAAAATACATATATTCTCATGAGTATCCTCATGTATGATGTGCACAGGCCGACTATTATCGATTATGATGCCATATATGTTCAGCGCCGGTAAGAATATCTTATAAACCCTCGAGTTCGGTTGATGATCATTTCATTCCCACTTCCTCAACAGCGTCTCCTGCATGAATCTTGTCATGGCATTTCGAAATGCAAGAAATACATGTGTTGGAAATCTTTATGCCGTCGACAACAGCCGCGGTGGTGAATCCGGTACATATTATTTTTTTCTTCCTTTCTTCACTCTTTTACCAATGGTCACAGAATGGGAACGTCTGGCTAAAGCCTCCTGCCTTGGAGCTAATCATCAGTCAGAAGAAAGATATAATGCTCCGAAATGTCATCCTGACACCAGAGAAGCCGTGATAAATGATATCATGAGCTGGGTTGATTCGGGTGATCTTGATAAGAGAATTATGTGGCTACATGGACCTGCTGGTGCAGGGAAGTCTGCAATTGCTCAGACAGTTGCTGAACTGTGTTGCATGAAGGAAATACTTGTTGCAAGTTTCTTTTTTTCAAGAACAGCTACAGAAACTGGGAGAGACAATGGAACTAAACTTGTGCCTACTATTGCTCATCAGCTAGGAAATACAATTGGGCATGCAAAGGAAATTATTATGAATGAACTTGAAAGAAATGATGCATTGTTGTCATATTCTATGGAAGTTCAATTGGAAAGGTTGGTATTGGAGCCACTTGCAACTATGCATTTGCAAACAACTATTTCAAACATGAATACAGAATTGAACACTTCATGCCTTCCACATCTGGTAATAATTGATGGTCTAGATGAGTGCAACAGACCTGAAATGCAATCAAGAATTGTGAAAATGATTGCTGGTGTGGTATCAAAATCACAAATACATTTGAACTTTCTTATTTCAAGTAGACCAGAGTTAGCAATCCGGAACACATTCAATGATGAAACCATTAGTCAATTGTGTGTTCCATTAATTCTTGATAATCGATACAACCCCGATAAGGATATTGAAATTTATCTTCAAAGTGAGTTCACTACAGTGAAACAAAAGCATACACTAGCTTCTGCACTTTCAAATATGCCAAACTGGCCATCTGAGAGGGATATAGAAATCCTAGTACAAAGGTCATCAGGGCAGTTTATCTATGCATCCACTGTTATAAAATATGTTGCAGATGACCGACATGATCCCTGTGAATGCCTTAATACCATCATTAGTATAAAACTAGGTGAGACAGTGCCATATGCACAACTGGATGCATTGTATACACATATTCTGTCTGTGGCTGTTGACAAATTGAAAAGCTACAACAATGTTCTACTTATATTTCAAGCACTGATATATCTGCTACCTACTATACCTCATAAAATACATATTCTGGCATCATTTTTAGGAAAGACAGAGCATCACATACTGTTACAGCTAACTGATCTCCACTCTATAGTTTATGTCCCCAAGTCCAATGAAGAAGGAATAAAGAATTATATGCATTTCTATCATGCATCTTTCAGTGACTTTCTGAGTGACTCTGTCAGATCAAAATGCTACTATATTTCTGAAAAAGAAGCCCATATAGCTATGGGGAATTGTTGTCTTGATATTATTCTAAAAAATGAAATTCCAACAGACATAGTTGATCAAAATAATCATGCCCTCTTTCATTCCTATGCTGAATTTATTATTCATTTGAACAGAAGTGAATTTGATCAAAATTTATTACAACAACTTTTCATAAGGTGTGAGTCTAATATGGATGCAATAATTAAAGCTCTTCTGAAGAATACCTTTGAAATACAGGAATGTTATTATGTGCTTAGTCTACTTTATAATTTTGATTTATCTGCAGATGCAATCTTTGTAAGTTGTGTTATTATCTATGCTGAAGATGATTTTAATATGTGGTGTAATATTATATAGGATTCTGCAGTTCCATTGAACAAAAATGTCTCCAATATTTTCGGACAAATGCCATTTTCTGTGGCAATTGACTGCTTGCTAAAAAAGGTTTCAATTTATGAAGATAAACATATTATATTGAATTACATAGAAGGAATATTTTTCCTTAATATGAAAGGTAGAATTTATATTGAAGAGTTACCACATTATGTTATTGGATGTATTTTATTGGGAGAAATGTTAGAAAGTCCCTTGCAAGCAGGTGATCATTTTCTCAATGAAATGAAGAGTGAGCAAATATTTCGTCATGCATGGGATTATGTAACTAAGTAAGTTAATAAAATTAATGAATTCATCATCATCAATGTTAACCATTTATTATGATAGTGAAATTATTCATGGTCATGATGGGCAACCTTGGGTGTTGTCACATGCAATTTCTCCAATGGGCTTCAAATATTTGCTCGAAAGAATAAAACCATCCCTGTATTTTAAGACATTTCTTCAGGAATTTGCAAAAGATTTTGAGTACTGCTTCTCAACCTTACGGGATATAAGATATCCAGAGCATGTTATTGAAGATGAATGTGTTGTTGTTAGAGAGAATATACAATCACTGATGAGAACCATGGATAAATATCTAAAGGTGAGTTGTTTATTAGTACCATTATAGTACTATTTATGTGATTTTACACATTTTTGACGGTGTATATTAGGATTGTAAAGCGATAGAAAATGACAAGGCAACTGAAAATATACACTATTATACTCACCAAATCACGAATTTTGGCATTTACAAATTCAAGAATGAGTTAGATGCTAGCTACGAAATGGCTGTAAGATATTTTTGCAACTCTGAGAATGACAACTCAAAGAATGCTTGAGTGCCATTATGGTAGTGTGACTGCAGGCAGCGCATCATTCATTGTGTTATCTTAAAAATATATGATACTGGTGACAATAGCATCCACAATTCATACAATTTGGCTGGTACTGTTATATGCTGTGAATTTTATATTCCATTACTGTGTTTACCTTCTTCTCTCTCACCAGTATTCCTATGTACAGTTATATATTACATGTTTCTACTACTAGTATCACATTTCTATGCTCACCTTAGATACTCTGACCAGTATTTATGCTCAGTTCGTATTTTGCGTCTACTCACTTTCTGTCTTCTATTTCGCGTATTATCATTCGTATTCCCATTGTCTTTTGCGGCCTATATTTTATCCTCGTGCGGCATCTGAGTTTTTACTCTAATATATTTCATCTGGGTGGCGTTATGGCTCTCGCATTCGCGATTAGGGCTGCCAACCGTAATCGTACAAAACGGCTACGATACCGTTGCGGCGCTCACGGATACCATACCGTCAGAGGTTCAGGAGCTCGACCATACAGTACGGGTACGTGACGGTATTCACCTGTCGATACCGTCCCGTAATGCCATTTACGGCCGTATATATGGCTAGATGTGACCGCATGCTTCGCCTTTCTAATTGGCTCAAGCCTCTATTAAAACTTGCAAAAAACTTCGGTAGTTCAGTCATATTTTCTACTGTATACATAACATTTCCTTTAACATTATTAACCCTCATACTATAACACATGTAATTGGCTGATACAGCTGCGGTAAATAACTGAAATCAAGACTGCGTAGTACTTAGTCTGTGTTTCGATTATACACGGGCCCCCGGCCAATTACCACTTTGAAGACGCAGTTTCGACATCGAAGTGAACTTAACCCTAAGGTCCCTCCAGGTCAAGTGTCATGCACACCACCTAACCCACCTATACCCTTCCGTCTTCAAGTACACCCCCCTCCTCACACCTCCTCAACGTGTTTCCTTTCCTCCTTTCCTGAATAAAAATGTTAATATATGAGTGTCAAGGAGTATGCGAGAGGAATGTATATCACATACGTATCCTGCAGCACACATAACTCTAAATGTCATCAGAAACGCAATCATCATAAAAAACAAAAGACTCACGTCTAACATTCACAGGAGCTCGCACCAGAGGACGTAATAGTCACGTATTTCGATGAATCACAGCGCGCCCTAACAAGACGATGCAGGTTGGCCACTAGCCTTCACCGTGGAACGTAGGTGATTTCGTACCAGACATCATCCTCGAAAACGAAGTATTCTTTGCAGTAGACGATGTAGTAGCACCCGGCAGTGAGTACCGAGAAAGACAAAACGGATGGGAGATCGGCTGGGAGGAGCTCCACATTAGCTTTTAATCGACGAGGAACTTCGACGTACATGGAGTGAGGAGGTTAGACCTCGATTGGTGAAAGAACTTGAAATGTTTGTTCTTCTGAGATTTGGATTCTGAAAGGCGTGCGTGGTGATGTAGTCTGTGTCAGAAAACCCGGTTAAGGGTGCTTCCAGGCATCCTCAAGAGAAGTCGAGAGTAGAGAAAGCAAGCTTTGTCTTTGCGGGTAAGGAGTACAAACGACATGCGTACTAGCTAAAATACTCTATCGGAATATTCCATATCATGTGACCACTGCGAGAGCGCAACCCAATTCTGACAGTCTGCACTTGGGCGGGGTGAAGTGTCCTTCGGCACTGGAATGGCTCCTTATGCTACTCCTTAGTTGTGTTCTGGAGTTCTTGGAGCATAGAGCAGTAAGAACAAGAAGTGCATTAGTCTTTTGTGATGTCAATTCTGGATGGCGTGCAGAGTGTTCAAAGGCGTAGTCTGTGCTTGGGAGGGTGAAGTGTCTGTCAGTGCTGGTACAGAGGCTGCCTACATTACTCTTTAGATGTGTTCTGGAGACCTTCTACCTTCCAGCATAGGGTATGGGAATGCCAGGAAATCCTGTGAGAATAAGGAGGGGATATCAGGACTGAAGTACCTTGGACAATGCAGGTGAGAGAGACATTACTTTTCATATGCCATTGCCGCCCCACGAGTGACCTCTTCCCTTCCCAATTGCAATACCCCTCTTCCATCATTCTCTCCTTCTTCAACAGAGACAGGGGACAGCGTCTTACCAATTCCCTATACTGCCCATGAATCTCGAACAAAGGCTTTTCATCGAGACAGAATGTACTAGAGGAACATCTATGATGATGACATAGGTAAAGAAGAAAAGCAGGAAGAAATGAGGATAATGAACCAAACACATATGCCTGCAGCTCTAGATCTCTCCTAAACCAGCAACCTCAGGCACCATCCCTATCCAGCCTAGCCGTCCAATCGACAGCATTGATGGAACCTCTACAGCACTCGCCTTGGGTAAGGGTTACACCTCAGAATACTGAGGAGGTGCTAATATGCCTAGCATACTTCTACCTACTATAAAAACATTATTTCTATATTCTATGCACTACTTACAAATGGTATAATATATCTGGGTTGTAATTAGTAGCTAAGGTAGAGGTCCCGGACCATTAGCTAGCATGGGAACGATTCGCACTAATAAGGGACATAACTAGCCTAAGTAGGAAAGTGTCTAAGAATAGAAACACCAGGGTCAGAGCTTACCATAGCCGACCATGAAAGTGGCCATTTCAACTTGTGCAACTGTGTGCACCTTTTCAGGTTGCCCTATGCCCTAAATTGTTTTGCAGACCTGTGTGCATATTATTCATTTATATATTCTGAGAGTTTCAGATTTTTAGGTGAAGTATCCAGCTCAGAATGAATTTATTTGTTACAAGGACTCCAAATTATGATTTACAGGGAAACCTGCCATGCCTAGGAAATTGAATGTCCCTTGATTGCACTATAAGCTACATTAAGCTAAGACTTCTTGAGCTGCTGACAAAGCAAGCTCAGCTGCATGTGCTTTACCTGGACTGATCTGCTGAGTTCTCGTCCTACTAATAGGACAATATCTCAATGACAGGGAGCTTTCTACACATAGAATTGCAAGGATATATTGTTCAGAACCTATTAAATACTTTTCTGACTTCTGCAAAGCTCAATATTTGCCTGATACTGCAAGCAACTGACTGCATCTGACACTACTAAATTTAGCATAAAAACAGAGATGCTCTTCTCATGCACCAAATAAAATAGTATAAAATAAGCGGAGTACATGATCCTAAAGATATTACCATTTATTGTAGCCTCCAAAAAAATCTAAGTAAAAGGAGCTTTCTATGGCCTTCGAGCTTCATACAGATACATGCCTGTGCAGGTGAGTAGATAACATATATGTATCAATTGCATACCAGATCTACATATATTGGGACCATATCAGTTATTTCTACCACCCAGGATATCAATGTAGCTTATTTATATACCTAACTATATTTTTATTTCAGCCTATTGTGGTGTTATAATGGAGGAGTAGCAGGATGATTCTTGAGACAGCATGTGAACCTATAACAAATTGAGGCTGCATTGACATTTTTATCACTTCTAGCTACCACATCTTTACACGCTGAACCTGTTTAGAGTTAAAACTTTGTATATATGTAGCTACAGTATATTACTATACATATCACAAAAAAACCGAGCTTAATATGGTGCTGTGGTTGCTCAAATCACTCAATGGCCACTTACTACATGTGGCTGGATTAAGTAACGAACATTATGTAATCCTAGGCTCATATTTATCCTCCATCTGTGCAAAGAATACAGGAATTTCAATAAGTTCCTTGCTTTATTTCACACGGGACATCTTAGGATAGTGCACATACTTTCAGCTATGACTTCTACATGCTTACTGTCAATCTCAAGTTCCACAAAGTTTCTAGTGGCCAGTCCAGTGGTCAAATTTTTATCATTTAATACAGGAGGTCATTCTGTAGAGTCTCTAGCCAATTTAGATGTATTTCAGTCTGATTCTACATAGCTTAACTCTTATAAAGATTGTGAATATGATGATATTGGCACATTTTGAGAGGGAAATGCTACAAAATTTCTACAAAAAGTCGAAATGTGTGAATATGGTCACTTTTTTTCATGGAAAGACTGCTCTTCAATGAAGAAAAACAATTTACTGGCTCTGGATAAATTAGGTTTCTTTTCTCTATCCATAATATACCATAGATATGATACTTTATGAGTTACACATAACCCATTAAACTTTTACACATCATAAAGTATCTATTGGCACAGTTTTGGCCATTGTCCTTGCTGTTTGAGGCTTCATGCAACTTCAGGTTTCCAACAGAGATGCAAAAACCGAGCTCTTTACACTTAGCCGGGTGTTCTGTACGGATCCGCGCGGAATCCGTGCGGAATCCGTACGGAATTTTCGGAGTCTGTGCGGAATCTGCACAGATTTGGCAGAGGTTTTTTTGATTCTGTGCGGAATATGCACAGAATCGAAAATTCCGTGCAGATTACGCAGAATTCCGCATTACAGACCTGAAAAATTCTGTACAGATTCTACAGAATCTTATTATACTTATTTTCTTTTGACTAAGCATTAAGTGTGACACTGTGCATGAAGTGTGACACTATGCATTAAGCGTGACACTATGCATTGAGTGTGACACTAAGCATTGAGTGTGACACTAAGCATTAAGTGTGACGCTAAGCATTAAGTGTGACACTATGCATTGAGCAGCGCTCCCATCCTGTCATGAAGCAGAACCAGTTCAGCTTCAGCCATTGGTGATGAGAGGTCCATACCCTGCTCACATGTCTATCACACTCTATTGATGGAACTGTCTAATTTCACATGCTTGACAGTTGATGATGTTCATTCAGAAGCTGAACCACCACTAGCTACAGAATTCACTGAGTCAGTGCACACACAGCTCCTACCTGAGTCGATACATACACAGCTAGATGCCGAGAAAGCTGCGCAGACCGATTGTGCATACCCTAGTCAACTAGTTCAAGAATCAACTCTCAACTTGCTCACCAATGTCCTGAACATTCAAGGTTTGGATTCTGTGACCCCAGGCGCACTGGATGATCTGGTGTACATGCAGGAACAGTCAGATATCATAGAGACCCTGCTCCATGGTGTATTCTTACCTGCACATAATGTTGAATGGGAGATATCTGAATGGCCATTCCTGGATGGCTTCCTCCAGCGACATCCCAGTCCCAGGTACAGACTTACAGTACTGATAGCCACTTGTAATTTACACAGGGAATTGACTATTGTTTGCATATTGTATGATTTGAGTCAAACTTGAGCACTGAGGTAACATCTGATTGGCGATAGTATTGTTCCACCTTCAATGTAATGTACTCAGATTGATGTGGTAATTAATCTATTAGTGTAATAATATAAGTATATTCAAAAGCTATTATCTGGCTAAGTTTTGTGCTTCTTGGACTCATCTACTGCTTGCTTGCATTGCATATGTGCCTTCGCATTCCCTGTATCGTAAATTGATTCTGAGCTTATAAGACCATCAGTATATATATATATATTCAGCATGCTAACGATAGATGCAATAAGTCATTGCACCCGCATCTATCCGAAAAAGCGGAAATAATGTAAGGCAATTAAAAACCTCATCTGATATACTATGTAAGTATATGTTGAGGATATCGCTGATTACACCAGTATGAGTTTTATAATTATTAAGTCCATGCTTACTTCTCATTTTATACCAGTGAAAATAAACTAAGCACATTTTCCACAATCACACATCTGCACTGTCTAATATGATGCCTGCTTTGGCCGAATCGTTAAGGCATCGAGAATGGACCGCATCTCCAATAACACCAAAGAGGGATGAACGAAGAGAGAAAACCTGTAAGTTATGCTCGTGTCCAGTTATCTTTCACACCGTTAAATATCCATATACATCAAGATGTTTCACGTACTGCGATGTTCATCCATTCACAACCAACAACTAGTAAGCCCGATTCGAAGCTTTGTGTGAGGAAGAACACAAAAATTATTTGAGTTCAAAATGTATGAACTTACTTCAATTTAATTTACCGGCCCAAATTGTACTACGTAGATATAAATGACAGAGATATATTGAATATTCGAAGTCTATATGTGTGATCAAGTCTTCGGGTGTGGTAAGTAGTGTTCAATAATAGCTAAATGATAGGTACTGGTCTTGAACCTCGAGACTCAACAAATATTACTTTATAATTATGTATACATATAACAAACAAATCAAAGTACTATATACTTAATACATACATCAGAACTTAGAAGCACGATACAATTGCACATACAAAGCAGGGCGGTCAAATAGTAGTGGTAGATGTAAATATTTGTAGATAGTTGTAGATAAATTCAGACCAACAGCGTACCGTACGGTAGCTTCTAATATACTTAGAGGGGAAAATGATAAGTGCCTATGCTTCAAGCTTCAACACTTGCCCCGTGCCTGAACAACTTGGCCGCTGCCAAATGCCGAGCAGTTACCATAAGTCCGTAACTCAGTGACTGCCCTGGCCTCTTGCTGAGCGTGTGACCACATTTGAACGGTGAGGCCGTTTATCTTCCCATTATCTGCACGGATACGATTCGGATCCGAAAGTTTCGTTTCTTTTTCGTCAAGCCCGTGCGGAAACCCAGGCGATTTCGTACCAACTTCTAGGTCTACCAGCATCGTCGCAAAAGCATTAGGCTGGCAGTCAGGACCTGGCTTGAACCTGCGACACGAGTGTACAGTACGTACGCATCCTGCAGCAAACGTAATTCTAGACGTCGTCAGCAATGCATCATCATAAAAAGCAAACAACTCACACCCAACATACGCAGTAACGTAACCAACCATGCGAGACCCAAATCCCTCCTTCAAAACAACCCAACCATGCTTGATATCAGATGACTCTGAGCAGAAATCATGAATCACGCAATGAATTCCTCTTTAGTAGCCCAAAGAGTCCAGAGCCAAGTGACTAACACTCGCACCAGGGGACGCAGTAGTGCCTTCGAAACAACGTAGACTGCTCACTAATCTTCTCTGCAGAAAATCGGGTGATTTCATACACCACCCTCGAAGACTGATGGGACCGCACGTAGTGTTCACAATCACAATCGCACCCAAGACTTGAACTATGCTTATACGCTGTTGTGCACACCAAGCACCCTATGCTGTGTGGCGGAGGGGAGGATCTTCAATCAGCGCAATTATAGCTAGCAGAGGACAATGTTGATCGTTAGCCTTAGAGCTCTGGATGACAACAAGTTCAACTTAGTAAGTCTTGCACTAGGGGACATAGTCACATATTCAGATGAGTCGTAGCGCACACCCAGCACATCGCTCTCAAATGGCCCTCCTCCATCCCCATTGTAATCCTCCTCTCCTCCACCACTCTCTCCTCCTTGACTCAGACAGTGTCTTCCCAGCTCCATTCCCTCAATATTGCCTAGGAATCCCGACGAAGGCGAACACTGGCGTTGGTACAGCCTGTTCTAGGCTAATGAAACATCTAAGATAACGATGTAAGTTAAGAGGCGAAGAAGAAAGAAAGGAGATAAACGGACCAGGCACGTATCCTCTGATTTCTTCTCCAACCAGCAACCTCGTCTGGTGCGAGAGCATTCACCCACCCTATCTGGCTTAGCAGTCCTGTCGATGGCGTAGTCTGAACCTCTCCAATACTCGCCTCGTACGGAGTGACTCAGTGGTGACATGATACACCGTAGGGGAAAGGAGTCCTCAATCGACGTCGTTCTCCCCTCATCACAATAGACTCAAGATAACTCGAATACACCACGTCCAGGCAGCAGCTACGTGGCTACTTCTCGTGTTCACGATGTACAGACAAGATGGAAGATCAGAGAGTGTGTCCCCCCTTCCCGGTGCACGTTCTGCAATGGTGTACTGGGTATTGCGATGCGTTGTCGGCGGTTGGTCGGCGGAGGTGGGCCGCCAAATACGCAACCAATACACAGTGACAAGAGGTGTGGTGCCAAGTCTCATGCCCTGGCGCTTACGCACATGGCGCCATTTCGCACACACTGGGCAGCCCAATACTCGGGCCTTTTATGTCCGAGATTCTTGGATAAAACTGGATATCAACTCGATACTTCTAAATTTCCACATCTTTATCGTATTGTGCTCTCTTGGATTAGTGCCACGCTTGCGTACGATGGTAATAGTTAGGTTATATACTACGACTGTGGCTTTCTCTTAGAATTCCGCGTAAAGGGGATATCTCTGCCCAGCCTTCACAAATATTGAGTAGTGAACGGTCGATTTCTGTAACTTCTTGAATAACATCGCATTAATGATGTACTCGTCGTGCATGCAAGTACTAGGAGACCATTCAAGCAACATCTATTTGCAGATGTATTCCGAGCAATAGCTCCTATATAAGTACTTACTTTACATAAATTGATTCCTGCTCATCAATCTAAGCAAGCGAGCTTCGCTGGATACCCTTACTACTCGAGAAAAAGACAACCGGTAGAGATCTAAACTTGGAATTTTTCATCTTTTTGTCGTCTCCAGCTGAATTTGGCACATCTGGTACTCGCGGTCATTTGTGAAACATTGCGTTACTACTTGAGCCTGTATCTTCACCTGAACTCATCACTTTGAATGTACTTGGATGCTCGAACCACAGTTGTCAGTAGGTATTGTGGATAATAGCCCTAATTTTAACATCATAAAGCAAATGAACATTCTGGGAGAGGCTTTGCAGATGTCCGCTGGACAGGGACTCGATATTTCTGTTAAGCATGCGTAGAGGTTGCAAACCACATGGTGATTATGGACAACATGCAATGACTAAAGTTATCATTACGCCTTCGATACGCATATACTCTAAATGGGACTTACCGAGATGACAATAGATGCATTCTCATGAGATATTGTTCCATCTGCACAGCCTACCCATTATCGATGATGATAGCATACACGTTCAGTGATAAGAATATCTTAATAAACCCTCCAGCTCGATTGATGAACACTTCATTTCCACTTCCCCAGTAGCACCCCTGAGCGAACCTTGTCATGGCGTTTCGATATGCAAATAATACACACATTGGAAATCTTTACACAGTTGACAATAACCGAGGCAATGAATCCAGTACATATAATCTCTATTTAATATCGTTACATCTTACGAACGATTATAGAATGGGAACGACTTGTAAAAGCCTCATGTTTAGGAGCCGCTCATCAATCGGAAGAATGCTATGATGCTCCAAAATGTCACCCTGACACCAGAAAAGCGGTGGTAAATAATATAATGAGTTGGGTTGATTCAAAAGATCCTGAGAAGAGAATAATGTGGCTACATGCACCTGCTGGTGCAGGGAAGTCTGCATCGCTCAAACAGTTGCTGAACTGTGTTCTATAGAGAAAAACTTGTGGCAAGCTTCTTTTTTCCAGAACAGCTATCAGAACTGGACAAGATGAGGGGACTAAGCTGTGCCGACAATTGCACACCAGCTAGGAAATTTGGTTCTGTCTACAAAGGAAATCATTATAAATGAACTTGAAAGGAATGATGCATTATTATCACAATCTATGGAAATTCAAATGGAAAGGCTAGTATTGAAGCCACTTGCAGATATATATTTGTCAACTATTTCAGTCAACCCAAATAGAGAGGCTAATGCTACTCACCTCCCACATCTGATAATAATTGATGGTTTAGATGAGTGTAGCAGACCTGAAACGCAATCAAGAATTGTGAAGATGATTGCTAATACATTGTTAAAATCACATATGCCTCTGAGCTTTCTCATTGCAAGCAGACCTGAGTTGGAAATCAGGAACACATTTAATGATGAAGCTGTTAGTCCATTGTGCACTCCATTAATTCTTGACAATCAATACAACCCTGATGAAGATATAGAAACTTATCTTCGATCTGAGTTTGCCACAGTAAAACGAAAGCACACGCTGGCATCTGTACTTTCAAATATGTCAAACTGGCCATCAGAGAATGATTTGAGAACTCTAGTACAAAGATCATCTGGACAGTTTATTTATGCATCTACTATCATAAAATATATTACAAATGATCGGCATGATCCCTTTGAAAGCCTCAATACTATCATTAATTTAAAAATGGGTGATACAGCTCCATACGCACAGCTGGATGCAGTATATACACATATTCTCTCTATGGCTGTTGGTAACATAGGAAATTACGGGGCTGTTGGCAACGTAGGAAATTACTGTAATATACAACTTATATTTAAAGCACTTATGTTTTTGCGTGATGAGAAGTTTGATAGGATACATGATATGGCATTATTTTTGGGAATGTCAAAGTCTCACCTACTGTTACATCTAGCTGATCTGCATTCTATAGTATTTGTTCCAAAGTCTGATGGGAAAGATATTCATTTCTTACATGCATCTTTCAGTGACTTTCTGAAGGACCCTGATAGATCAAAATGCTTCCATGTTTCTAAGAAGGATGCAAATATAGCTCTGGGGAGTTGTTGTGTTGATATCATTGCAAATAATGAAATTCCAATTCATGAGGTTAATAACAAAAACCCCACACTCTTTTATGCATATACCTTCTTTATTCATTATTTGAAAGTAAGTGATTATGATCAAAATCTAACACAAAAGTTGTTATTGAAATGTGGATCAAATGTAGAAGCTATAGTGAAAATTCTTCTGAAGACAATTTTTGAAGATTATATACTTCTCTATCATGCATTTTCTATGCTTTATAAATTTGATAAATCTTCTTATATCTTCTTTGTAAGTTATATTATTATCTTCATTAAAAGTTGAGTTTCATATGTGGTATAATTTCATGTAGGATTCTGCAATTCCATTGAGTGAGAATGTCTGTACGATTTTTGGGAAAATGCCATTTACTGCAGCCATTGAATCTCAGCTAAGTATTTCATCAAGTAATGATGATAAAGACATTCTATATGGATATATAGGAGCTGTATTTGATTTTCATGAGAACCATAGAATTTCTCCCAAAAAGCTATCAGATTATGAATCTCATGATATTAGCCGTATTTTATTGCAAGAAATCCTTGAAAGTCCTTTGAGAGCAGGTGATTATTTTCTCAATGACATGAAGAGTGAACAAATATTTCGTGGTGCATGGGATTGTATAACTGAGTAAGTTCATAAATTAATGAATACTTCATCATCAATGTTAACTATTTATTATGATAGTGAAATTATTCATGGTTATAATAGGGAACTTTGGATATTGTCAGATGAAAGTTCTCCAATGGGCTTCAAATATTTGCTCAAAAGAATAAAACCATCCCTCTATTTTAAAGCATTTCTTCAGGAATTTGCACAAAATTTTGAGTACTGCTTCTTAACCATATGGGGTGAAGATAAATGTGATGTTGTTAAAGATGGTGTACAATCACTGGTGGGGGCTGTTGGGAGGTTTTTAAAGGTGAGCTCTTTATTAGTACTATAATAGTACTATTCATGTGATTTTTACACATTACTGATGGTGAAAGTTAGGATTGTGAAGTGATAGAAAATGGAAAGGTGTCTGAAAATGCACACTATTATACTCACCAAATCACACATTTTGGTACTCACAAATTCAAGAATGAGTTAGATGCTAGCTACGAAATGGCTATAAAGCATTTTCGAAACTCCAAGAATGATCAAATACCCTTATGGTAGAGTGAGCAGGCAGCACATCACTTATTATGTTCATAAGATATGCAAAGAGATATTTATGTGATAAATATCTCGTCAATTCTTGTGTCAGAACCCAACTTCGAAGTTCTTATTCATCGTTATGCTCACTCCAACCCCGCTTTCCCTAGGTTGAACGTTGAACCTACTCACTTTCAGTTCATTTGTTTAGGTTTCAACCCAACCTTCACTTTTACACGATACAGGTAGTAATAGCATCCAAAATTCGTACATTTAGTCAGAACACTGTTATATGTTGTGATTTCTATTCCATTACTGTCCTTACCTTTGTCTCTCACCTGTATTTGTATGTACAATTATGAATTATTCGTTTTCTAGTACTGGTATAAGATTTCTATGCTCACATTCAACACATCTCCCCACTTGGACCGGTACTTATTCACGCTCATTTCAAATTTCGCGTCTAACACCCACTAACCCCGCGAAACTTTTTTGACTGTACACCTCATACTATTTCTTACTATACAACATAGTTATTCTAGTATTCTGTACCGTTCCTTTTTCTCCTCTCTCTGCGTCGCATCCTGATTCTTCTCTTTTTAGCTCATTCACTCTACTCCTTTGTGTCCTTTCATCCGTTTTTTCATGTCCTATATTTAATCCTCCTACTTTCTTGCGTCGCAGTGCTGCTTTACAGCTCTTCGTACGGCATCGTATTTTTGCTTTAATATATTTCATCTCGGCTATATTATGAATTGCGCCACGTATGGGCTACGGTGATAAAAGGCTTTACCATTTCTCCGATCCGTTTTGCGTGGGAAAGAAGTTGATGTTCTGCAGGATGCCCTTGACAATTGCTTGACAATGTGCGGCACGGGCCACAGGCTAACCAGGCCTCATTCGCGTCCTACAGGCTACGCACCCGGCGATCCCCTCCACACCCCCCAAGGTATCATCCTCAGCGCTTCTCTCACTTCTCAAACTCAGCTAAAGATATCGATGTGACAGATCTACATAGTTGAGCGTCACACACGCATGCCCAGACCGACCCCATTTTTTCGAGGTCAGAAGGTAGAGCTAGGATTCCAATCCATGTCTTCAAACGACACGCGGACAAATGGGGTTTCAGGAGGGGGTAAGTTCCACCACACCCCTTTCGAATTCAAATTCACGACCTATTCCTTCCAAAAATCCCATATCCACCCCACTTGCTACATTCTCCCACTCCACACCTCCTCGCATCCAACAACGTGCCCATGCCGACTGAATCACCCCACACATGGTGGTCCATAACCCAAATCAGCAGCACCTGGCGCCGTACCACGCTCTCCTTCTCCCTCTCCCACATACCCTCCCTTCAATTCCCCTAACCACCAACTCAAGCCACACCTCCTACCCCCACCTCTCTCTACCACCCTCAAAAAATTCACTAACATTGCACATATTCGGACACGCGCACCTAGGACACCCTGATCCCCCCACTCCCACACCAATCCACCCCGCCCTTGAGCTCCTCCTCTTATACAACCACAAATGGTCCCACATCTCCCTCCACCTCATAGCACCCTTCGACCCAACAAACGTTTCCACCCATCTCGCAGAGCAAGGTCTACCCATCCTCACACACTTCACTCTAAGCATCTCCGGCCTAAAGAAGCGAGAGCTCGGAGGATTAATGTTGTGTTGAGGTCTTTGGAAGGGTTTGAAGTTCCTGATGTTGCTTATTTGAAGGTGCGTTCTTCTCTCTCTTCCTTCCTCCCTTTCCCCTTCTCTCCCTGTTCCTAGCTAACACCAACCATTGACAGATGCTAGATATCCCACACTACCTCCTCGTCCTCACGCGCATTGACCCCCTTCTCATACCTGACAATGTGCATTATAAACTTCGAGCTCGCGTGCATGCGCTGCCACAGAGTTGGAAACAGCTCTTCATGAAGTTTGGGGTGCTTAAGTGGTTTAGGAGGGGTGGAGGCGCTGTGTTGGGGTATATGCAGAGTCGTGGTGAGTCCCTGCTTCGTACTTTAAGAGTTTTCTCCTTTGCTCTCTTATTCACTACGTTGATGGGACCGACCATCTTGTTCCCTATGTCACTTCGCATTCTCGTTTTAACATCCTTCCCTGCTTGCTTGATGCAACTATTCTATACATTTTGTCTTCCGATAACCCTTCTTCTCTGCTTGATACACGGTCACTCACCCTCTATACATTTCGCATTCTTCCATCGTGACACTCTACATTCTTTCAGTTCCTTCTTCCTGCATCCTTAACTTACCTTTGTTGCTTCTCTCGTTATTGATTCTAAGGTTCTTGACGCTCATGCATCCACAGGTATTGATTCCGACGCAGACCTCGAAGACCTATTCGAAATATAACTCCATGTTCATCTCATTGAGATTTACATATACTTCCCAAATATTAGTACTGACGAACCATAGATTGCTATATGCTACCAAGAGCTATGCGTCTCAGCTCTCATACCCACCATCGAACATTTCAACACACGTAGTGAGGTTCTTTCGTTGGTGATCAACAAGTACACATTCATAAGTTTGTGGTACTATTCCTGGTACTAATCTGTGCTTCTCAGTGGATGCCACGAACCACACACTTGCACAATGATAGATTGACTTCGGGTTCGTCGCGACCTTTCTAGACGGCTTCTTTCATGTAAGTGAAACAGAATCCGAACATTCGATCGCGTGGTGCCGTCATGCGAGCGGTGCTAGGGGAAGAAGCCATTGAGCTGGGGATTAGCTGGAGAACTGTGCGCGGAAGCTCTTCTGGAGTTGGGTTAAGAGGTAGAGAGGAGGAGGATAGTGTCGATGGCGGTGGGGCAGTGAACAGGGTTCTTCGGCATCGCTAAGATCAAATGATGCGGTGAGCCTTGTCTTGCGGAGCCTAGAGGTAAGTAATATGTCTTAGATGGAGAACATGGAATGACGGTGGTCCGTGAGCAAATGCTTTTAGTAGATGAGGATGGCCGTCGGTATCACGATGAGCTCAACGTCATAGTGTCAATACTTTATTAGTTGC
The DNA here is from genome assembly GCA_025738555.1 of Cyathus striatus. NCBI lineage: Eukaryota > Fungi > Basidiomycota > Agaricomycetes > Agaricales > Nidulariaceae > Cyathus > Cyathus striatus. The sequence goes on from JAOVFP010000003.1 coordinate 393,400, forward strand.
TTGTTGTGATAAGTTAAATTTGAAATAGTTTTTTTGTGTAATAAATTATATTACATTTGCTTCAAGCTTATTTAAAGAGATGTTATCGGAATCAATGTCGATTATATATAAAATGAAAAAACAAAGCAAAATGAAAAAATGAGAACATAGCAACAGAGACAAAACATCGGCTTTCTCAATGAATAAGGGAGCGATGTATGTATGTATTCAGCTTTACAGGCCTTAGAACCAGAAGAGCTTGTACTGGTACGTCCGTAGTGTTCACAATCACAATCCAAAAACCCGATCTGTGCCCAACGCTGTTACGCACACCAACCAACCTATGATATATGTCAGAAAAGAGAATAAACGCGATGATAGCTAGCAGAGAACAATGTTGAGATGGTGTCGTCACGAGAGCATTAATGCATGCATGTCGGGGATGGCTTGAACCTGCGACATGAGTGTACAGTATGTTTGTATCCTGAAGCACACGTAATTCTAAACATCATCAACACAACATCATCATAAAAACGAAAGTAGTACTATAACACAATGCCTAAATCCCTCTTCCACATCCACCTAACATGCACTTCGCATCGCACCAATCCGCGCAGGAGCCCCAAAACCCCGCACCGAAACCTCGCTCAATACGCCCACAGACCCACTCGCACCAGGGGCCCAGTAGACGTGTATTCGGACTAGAACATTGAAGGGAGTAGTCTTCATTTCATATTCTGAAGCACAAGTAATTCTAAAAGTCGTCAGCAACGTGTTATAATAAAAACGAAAGAAAGACTCACGACAAACTTGTTAACCATACCATATGATGCTTAAACCTCTCTTCTGAGTCAACTCAAATGCGCTTGATGTACGAATAAACCGCGCAGGAGTCTTCGACTCCCACCACAAATTGTGCTAAATATGCCCGAAGAGACAAATTCACGCTCTAACAAGATGATGCAGAATGGTTAATAGTCACCGCAGGAATCCACACGATCTCGTACCAAATACCTGTCACGAGGATGAAAAACTCCGCGTAGGTGGCGATGCATAATAGATAGTGAGAACTGAGGAAGAAAACAATGAATGCGTAGTCTGTACTTAGGTGTGGTGAAGAGTCTGTTAGCGTCAGGTCGAGGGCCCATGACCGAACGTGAGTCTTAAAGGAAGGGATGGGATGTCTTAGACGATGACGGCAAGGAAGACATGGCAGTTAACGCGATATTGTTGTCCTGCGAGGATGATACGCCTCACGCCGTGATGCTACCCACGAATCTTCTAATGCCATATTTCTGCTCCCGCCTGTTTTTCGCCTTAGGATTGTCGATTAGGGACTTCAATGGAGGGAATATACAGTGGTGGACTGATTGATACGGAGGTAGTAAGTAACTGGGAAGCTGAGGGTAACCGTACGGGGCTAGGGTGCTTCCAGTTCCGAGTCGTTTCCCACGCACTGGGTACTAGCTCTAAATGAACTCCCGGGCTGCTGAGTTCCGTGCAATCGTTCATTTCGTGGTTCATCGTCGTGGTAATGTTTCGAGAATCACCTCTAACCCCTCAAAGGATTTTTAACATAGTTTAGTCTTTTCTCGCGTTTACGGTGTATGGATCGGTGGGTTGGGCGTAAGATAAGAGAGTGTATCCGCACCGGCGTGCATAAAGTCTTTTCGGTGATGCCCCATGTTGCCGTGATATTGCGACGCGTCCTCCGCTGAGGTGAGCATGCTAATATGCCTGAGGTGGGTGCCATGATGTAGAGGCTAGTATAAGTGGGGTACACAACGCCCGCAAAGTGTGACTCACATGATCTGTGACATCTGTCACGCATGCCCCCAAATTCTACTGACCCACTGCTCTTGTTCCTCACTCAACACATTTTAGCTAGCTCTTTTGTGTCACATCATAAAAAAAATACATTGTCTATGATTGTATGAAGTTTCTTTTTGTTAAAATGTGCTGGATATTGCTGGACACATCAAACCCCTGCCAAAAATCACATCAATTAGGTACTCAAACTTCATCCTCTTATAACTTTTGAACGAGAACACTTCAGAACATATATAATAGAGCAAAATTGAGCTCTTTACACTTAGCCGGGTGTTCTGTACGGATCCGCGCGGAATCCGTGCGGAATCTGTACAGAATTTTCGGAGTCTGTGCGGAATCTGCACAGATTTGGCAGAGGTTTTTTTGATTCTGTGCGGAATATGCACAGAATCGAAAATTCCGTGCAGATTACGCAGAATTCCGCATTACAGACCTGAAAAATTCTGTACAGATTCTGTACAGAATCTGTACAGAATCTTATTATACTTATTTTCTTTTGACTAAGCATTAAGTGTGACACTGTGCATGAAGCGTGACACTATGCATTAAGCGTGACACTATGCATTGAGTGTGACACTAAGCATTGAGTGTGACACTAAGCATTAAGTGTGACGCTAAGCATTAAGTGTGACGCTATGCATTGAGTGTGACACTAAGCATTGAGTGTGACACTATGCATTAAGCATGACACTATGCATTAAGCATGACACTAAGCATTAAGTGTGACACTAAGCATCAAGTGTGACGCTAAGCATTAAGTGTGACACTATGCATTGAGCGTGACACTATGCATTAAGCATGACACTAAGCATTGAGTGTTACACTAAGTATTGAGTGTGACACTATACATTAACTGTGACACTATGCATTAAGTATAACACTAAGTGTTGAGTGTGATACTATACATTCCCATTCCATTGTTACATTAATCCACACAGAATTATCACCTCAAACAATAAAAATTACTACTATTTAAATTCTGTATGTAACCCACACAGGTCTGTACAGATCTGTACGGATTCCGCACAGATTCGAAAATTCCGTACGGAATCCGTGCAGATCCGTGCAGATCCGTACAGACCTCCAGGGGGAGTGTAAATTACTGCAAAAACCATAATTTAACTTCTGTAGGGTGTACTGGAGACTCATCATAACATACAATAATTCTAGCTGTATATACACACACCATACAGTCATAACTGTACACACATAAATTTTTATGGGAGTAAACTATTGGAAATGTCATGAAATCCATGTATTCTTTGTGCACACAGAGGATAAATATGCATGGAAGATTATATAATGTTCCTTACTTAATCCAGCCATGTGTATAGGTGGCCACTTTCAGGGTCGGCTACAGTATTCTCGACATCGATGGGAAATAATTACCAGTAAGGCTGGAGATCAAGCTAAGCACACGTCTATTCTAATAATAGGATATCAAAGCTATGTTATTGCATCATAGGAAAAGGCATGAGAACTAGACCCATGGCAGTTGCCGCTATCTAACCATGCTGTACCAGCACTGTGCATCAGCATGCCATAGGCGCCTAGCCTGGCCTGAGACCTGGCATTCCCAGCAGGCTTATTCAGCAGTTCCCATTCCATGTGTCAAAGCATGTGGAATCACACCTCCATATGGAGTGTTCTTCCTGCAGGATGAGTTATTGTCCTTCGTTATTGTCCCATGTGAATGCATTCTTGGTGCTTGTATGTTTGTATATTGGTGATTTACTCTGGTCCATCCCAGACACCTGTATCCAGCCTAAATGTCTAATTTACAGCTTAGCTAATGTGCAATGACTGCTTTTGTATTAACTACATAGTTTCTCTTAGCCATGTTCTGTAAGATATTTAATAGGTAGCTTTGTGTAGTAGAAGGGCAGTCTCCTGTGCCCTGAGAAATACCACCTAGCAGTTTGCATTCATATTTGTGTGAGCAAAGAGATTCTGAGTGCAATGAAAGTGAGAAGTCATAAGCCCATGCTAAGTCTGAGATTAAGGAATGTGCATCAAAATGTGCATCAAAGTGTTCACTAAGCTCACATTCCATCTTGAATGTCAGTCTTCGACAACTCCTCATTACTTTACTTCGCCTGGAAGCACCTTGCATCTGAGTCTTACCCACCAAGCATTTTCTTAGTGAGTGTATGTGGTGTGAGTTTTATTATTAATATCTACATTTACACTATGTTGTGCTAAACTAGGTACTTTAGTGCCCTCAGTTCATATCTGGTGAAGTTCTGGTTATGATGGATCAGTGAGAAGGTGTAAGATCAGACTGCCTCTGCGCATAAAGTCTCCTGTTGAGGTACACCTTATTCCTCTGGTACTGTAACGTGTTGTCGGCGGGGGTGGGTATGTTACTCCTGAGGTGGGTGCAACCATCCAATGTTGCAACGACTGCCACCCATTGAGCTCATTGAGCCCCATGCCTATGTAGGGTTACGTGTCATTTCCCATGCTCTGGCCACCATCAGTAATAAGTGAGGATTAGGACAGGAGGATGGAAGCGGGAGGACGGAGATGGGTTGGTAGTAGACCATAGGAGGAGGGACATGGAGAAGGGGGGTTAGCCGGTTAGGGGTTGATGACAAAGCATGGCGGCTATACCTGCTTGACTAAGTGCTCGTCCTTCAACTTTTGTTCAGTGTTCGCATTGTTGTCCCATACTAAACCTGTCTAGTTCATGTCTGAGTTCTACTGATAGAACCCTACTTTTCCAGCTAATATTTTTATGAAAAATTTAACATGAGAATAAAGCAAAAATCGAGAAGAATATATTAATAATCATGCATCCTACTGAAGATAGCTCTCTACGAGATTTCGATATGACGATAATAATCATTTGTTCTTCTAGGTTACTCAGTTCATCATTAAATGGGCTACTTATAAGATAACATACATCAAAATTCGAGCCAAGTTGTTCCTAGGGCCCTAAATCTTGCTCTTATCGTATTCATGATTACCTGCCCAGACCCTACGCAAAATGTGAATGCAAATATGATAGTTACCTTTGGAGGTAAGGGTAGATATCTAATCTTTGATCCATACTGTGCATTCAATCGATGAGAAGTTTCATTCTATTCCTTTTACCTTTCTCCTTCCCTTCGAGTCACCCATATTATGATGCCTTATGGCAAGGATCATTTACTGTCTCCGAATCTCCCTGTAGTTAGTGTCTGAAAAACGCCTTGAATATTGCTGTTACTGAAGGTGTGTTCTTTTGTAAGTACATTACTACAAGCTACTGGTATTCGATCTTTGAATCTTACAAAGATTGCTATCAGATTCGCAGGAGAAATGATTGTGTCCTTAGCAGTAATAAGTACCTGCAGTGGTGGTAACTTGTAAGCATGCACTAGTACTATATCAGGGAGCCTGGACCAGGATAAAATTCTAAGGAAATTGGAGTTTCGGAGTGAGAGCACATTGATAATCACTGAAGAGATGATCAATTCAGGATACAGGTGCATTTTGCGTCCATTCCATGGGAAGGTTTGTGTAAGCATCAGAGATTGTGTCTCATGAAGGATTAGCACTAAACTATTAATACATATAGGCACCTGTTATACTCTGTATATATATGAACCTTAGGGACAGATGCCTACAATCCCATCAGATGAGCAATATGAATCTTAACGATGATGATTTGATCAGCTTTATTCAAAACAATATAGTGGCAAGTGCGGTGTTTGGTGCACTTAAACATTAACACGTTCTTCATCACTCTAACATTCAGTTCCAGTTGCTGCTATAACTTCTTTGGTATATGATATGATACATAATTTTACTGAAGAAGTATTTTTTCTACTATCCCATCATAATGTTCACTTAGCGATATTCTTCAGGTCAAATACATATGGAGGGGCTGCATACTTTTCGAGTTCTTGTTGAGTTTTTTGAGTTATAGTCGAGTTCCACTATTGAGCTCACTTAACTTTTTCGAGTCAAAGTTAAGTTACCTTGAGTGGCCATTTTCTTATTTTGAGTGGACTCGAGTTCCCTGATTTTTTTTTTTGTGAAAGTCAAGTTCCCTTGAGGTGAAAGTTGAGTTCTTAAGTAATTTACAGGAGCCATACATCACAGTTTATGGTAAACTACCATGGATAATATATACATTTTATGGTATTGCCTGTCGAGTTAAAGTTAAGTTCTTCATTAATTTTTTTTTGGTAAAAGTCGAGTTCCCTTGAGTTATATCAAGTTCCTATCAGGTGTAAGTTGAGTTCTGAATATTCAAGTTTAAAAAGTTCAAGTGTACAGTAAGTATACAATCACTACTATAGCTACTGCTCTGTTCCCATACCCCTGCCTAATGTTTTCTACAACTCTGCTCAACAATTCCCATGCACTCTGCCTGCCTTTATTTACACACATTTGCATGCACGTTGTACTATCCATCACTTACATCAAATAAAATATTCATCACTGCAATGTCAACATATGAACACACCGTGAGATTGTTGATGGGCACTCTTCCTAGTCATCATCCATAACAGTGAGCAAGTCTTTTCATAAATTTTTAGCTCAGTTCTTGCTCTTTTTCTTTCAATCTTCTTGCATCACTTAATGTAAGTTGTTATACACATAGTAGACCATATTATATTAAGTAAATAAAATTATAGAAAATGCGAGTTACATATGTTTTAGTCCTTTATAATAATATGTTCCATGCTTTGTAGAGTAGAATATGTGATTCATTGGAAAAGTATATTGATTGTGTGGGAAAGTAAGAGTGGAGGCATGGGAAACTATGAGCAGGAGGGCGGGAGATAATGAACAGAGGTGGGAATGATAAGCGAAAGTGTGGGAAATTTTCGAGCAGGGATGCGGACAGCAGTGAACAACAAAGCAGAGTAGAAACGGACAGCAATAAGCACCAGAAGTGAAAAGCGGAGGCATGGGAAAATATGAGCGGAAGGGCAGGAAAGTGAAAGAGGTCGGAATGATCAGCAAAAGCGTGGGAAAATGTTGAGCGGGGATGCGGACAGCAGTGAACAGCAGAAGCGGAGGCGTGGGAAAATATGAACGGGAGGGCAGGAATGATGAAATGAGCTGGAAATTGCAAGCAGATTAGAGAAGCGAGGGCATGGGAAATGCTGAACGGAAAGCAGACAGCAGTGAACAGCAGAATAATAATGGAAGTGTGGGAAATCATGAGTGGGAGGGTGGGATAGTATGAGTAGAGATCAGGATGATAGCGGAAGCGTGGGAAAATGTTGAGTGTGAATGCCGACAGCATTAAACAATGGAGATTATAAGCAAAGGTGTGGGAAATCATGAGTGGGAGGGCAGGATAGAATGATTAGAGGTCAGAATGATAGCGGAAGCGTGGGAAAATGTCGACTGAGAATGCGAACATCTGTAAATGGCAGAATAATGTTGAAATCTTTATAATTCAGACATTGCACAATAAATATCTACCATAATGCATACAGTATACATTAATATATTGGAAGAAAACTTAGCAAATTAATGAAAGGCGGAAGCATTGGAAATTATAAGTGCAATGGCAGAGGGAGACATTGAACATGAAGGTATGTAAGTGCGAATGTTAAGCAGAGGCATGGGAAATTATGAGTGGAGGTATGGGTGATAATGAGTAGAGCATGGGAAACATTGAGCGTAAAAGTATGTAGGCGCAATATGTTAAGCGGAAGTGCGGGAAATTATGAGCAGAGGTATGTGCAACAATGAGTATGCACAAATTAATGGGAAATAAGTAAACATTGAATTATAGGTGTGGGAAAGAATGAGCAGGGGGTCAGGAAATAACACAAACTACTATATGTATTATTGTAGGGTACTCCATACAATACAATTGTAGAACTTGCTTATTTTTCAAGTAAAAGTTAAGTTTTCTTGAGTAAAGTTAAGTTCCTTGCTTATTTTTTTGAGTGAAAGTTAAGTTCCATTGAGTCAAGTCGAGTTCCTTGCTTATTTTTTTGAGTAAAAGTTAAGTTCCATTGAGTGGAGTCAAGTTTCTCGCTTATAATTTTTTTGAGTGTCAGTTGAGTGGAGTTAAGTTCCTCACTTACACTAAATTCAAGTGGAAGGTAAGTTACCATCGAGTTACCTTCGAGTGATAAATGCCACTTGACTCCACTCAAATTTGAGTCAAGTTCCATTCGAGTTCCACTTAAGTTCCAGTCGAGTTTCTAACTTAAGTTCCTCAAGTTCCATAACAAAAAACCCATACTTTATGATTGTACCCATTGTTGTCGCAACCCCTTAGCTTGTTGTTTCCCACGCCCACTCCTGCTGCCATGGATGTGTAAAAATAGCGCCATCACATCATCCATCAAATCCCTGATCATTCCACCTGCTTCTGATGTATTGATGGTGATCGTGTTGCACTTCTTCCATCATCATGCTCAACAGTGAGCACGTATTTTGTGCATTCCTCACTCATTCTTTGTGCTTTTCTCATTATTTTTTTAACATAACAAGAAGTACATTATTTAGTATATAATATATTATTAGTTTCATTAATATAGTGCACTGTGCCTTCATAAAATTTAAAATGCATAATAATAATCTCAGATTCTCATATAATATTCATCTATGATTTATCTGCACTGTGGAAGTATTTAATATATATAGGTGCTTGCAAAGATTGGTATGAAATACTCAAAAACTCGACCATAAATGAGAATACTAGTTGCTCACTGTGTGTGACGATGATGAGCGATATGTACACGATCAAATGCGCTGTGGAAAACAGTGCACAGCACACATTGATCAATTTGATGGAGAGCGCCAAGCAATATCAAAAAATAGAATCAACATTCAGGGCATGGGAAATAACGACCGCGAGGTGCAATGGTGAGCGCAGAATAATTTAGTGATTCATAGAGGTGAGGAAATGTCTGTCGTAAACCATACAAATCAAGATAATTTACATTTTCGAGTTACAAGTTAAGTTCCTAAGTTAAGTTCCACTTAAGTGTCAGTCGAGTTCCATTTGAGTTACCAGTAACTCGAAAAGTTGACGGCCCCATATTGGAGGTAGGATATTGTGAACCAAAATTATTGATGTCTACCAAGCTCCACATTATACAGTGGCATGAAATGATCACTCCCAAAATTATTATACATTATTGCTCGGTATTCCGGTGTATTTTATCTTTTGTCAGCGAACTTTTTTCAATGTTTATACATTTTCTGAAAATCAACAGCATCGTTCTTTTTGGTGAATTCAGTTAAACTGTAAGTTAGCCACTGACAATTAACATAAATTCTAGCTCCCATACAAAATAGACATGCAGAGGTTTCCCACCATGTATGTACATCATCTAAAAATATTTATTCGAACTTATTACAGATACCTACCAGATGTATGCATCAACATGTTTAGTGCAATCATACATTCTGAGCTATTTTAATAGATGCTCATCTTCTATGTGGTTCCATACATTGTAAGTATACAAAATTCGGGTACTTAGAGAAGAGTTATATGATTTTTCTTTTAAAGTGGAGCACATGTACATCCTGGTTCAGTTGACCTGATATTTATACTCCGTGTGTGTGTGCTGTATGGCAATAGTAAAGGAAGTACACATTTACTCTCAGGTTATCACTTGCTTAATGTTTATACTCACATCTTAATAGTCATTTTATGTCTAATAACTCTATTCGTAGGTACGGAAAAATATTGAGCAGAAGACATATTAACTCATCAAGCATCGTGGATCTAGCACAAATCATGGTGTGTTGACTGTAAAAGCTTAGTAATGAAAAAGTACTTACCATAAATGTATTCAGGTTTCATTGACATTTTCAGCACTTGTGTCGATTGCTTATTCAAAATCAGCTGTGGCTATCCCAAGTATAGGATGTGTAGGATTTGTACCTCACTTCCTTACAAAACAACAAATGACCTCTTACGTCATCACACTTGCTCTTCATAGTACGTCGGTTTATTTTATTTTCCCAAAAATATGGCCCTTCAAATGCCCACATTGCAGCCACATTATTTTTGCTAACCTTCCTCAGAGTGGGGAGGGACTTCATCAGAGACAGCGGAGACCTAAGAAATGCTATAATGGGACACAAAGCAGGTGTCAGTAAAGAAGCCCCACTGACTACCTTGGTTTTACATGACGGAACACTGTATTTCTTCATTCTCTTCGGTAAGTCAAAATATAATGATGTTCACTTGCAGTATATATTTACGATATTTAGGATCTATGCTTATCGCATCAGTGGCATCAGCTCTTCAATTAAATGGATTTATTAACTTTATAACTCCACAAGTGTGATGGAGACTACTTTTTCGTACCAGCTTACATTTACCTCAGATGCTATATTGCAATTACATCAATGATGGTGAGTAATGCTAATTCAAAATTATAATGACATTTATGCTCCAAGTCAGGGCTCTAGATTAATACTGAAACTTCGACAAACGTACGATGCACAAATAAATGAGTGCATGCCGGCTGTTTCTCGATCAATTTTCTTTGCAGAACCAAGTGGTACAGATTTATCGTTGGAACGCTCGAGAATATCATAGAAGTGGTGTATGATGAGAACAATGGTTCTCGGAAAGCCAACCTGAGCAACAGGAGTACAAGTTGTATTAAGGAGAGATTTGTAGTGGATTGGGCTTCTTCAACTAGTAGCTATTTAGGTTGGACTTAGCTTCTATAGAATGGGCCTACAGATTTTGACATTGCCCGGTTTTTGACATTGCCCAAATTGACGTTGCTGGGTGTTGCATTGACATTGCCTGGCGTTGCCGATTTAATTTTGGCATTGCTTGGCATTGCAGTGGCGTTGCTTGCTGAGGTCTTGTGTTCGAGCCCGACTTGTGTACACACTTAGTTAGTAATAAATACAATAAATTAGTAGGAGTTCACAACATAAATGTACCTTACATTCATATAATATATATTAGCACTTAATGAGAAATATGAGCCATGTATAACAGGGTATAACTTACAATCTCACAGTGAAATAAGTTGAAAATAAGCATTTTTTTCCTTTGTACACAACATTTCTACTCTAGACAGCTTGTATGTTGTAAATACATGATATATAGAAATAAAAGTAAATATTTGGTAGAGATGAATGGACTCTACTCGTTTTTATACCAGTTGTAGAAATTGTTGAAAATAGGATTTTGACGTTGCCTGGCATTGCCATTTGAGAATTGATGTTGCCGATCCGAGATTTGACGTTGCTTGGCATTGCTGGCGTTGCTCGGATGTTGCCTGGCATTGCTGTGACATTGCATGACGTTGCTGTGATGTTGCTGAATGGTGTTACCGTGACGTTGCCGTGGTGTTGCTGGAGGTTCAATGTTTCCCGCGCCCTCTGCTTCCCATTTATATTTGTACACAATATTGATCCCATCTATCACTCCATCAAGTACCCTTCCTCATCACCGCAGCAACACATCACACTTGTCATCACGCTCAACAGTGAGCAAGTATTGTCCAGTAATTTACACTCCCCCAAGAGGTCTGTACGGATCTGTACGGATCCGTGCAGATTCCGTGCGGATCCGTACAGACCCGTACAGACCTGTATAGATACCATACAGAATTTATATAGTAGCTATTATTATCATTAGAGGTGAATATTCTATATGGATTCCATACATATTCTGCATGGATTCTGTGTGGATTTATGCATTCCTGCCTTGTCACACATGTCAAGTGTAACCCTAGGTGAAAAGCGTCACACTATACAAAATCCATGATACACTCAATATATAGTATCATTCTCAATGCATAGTATCACACTTAATGCATAGTGTTATGTTTAATGTATAGTGTCACACTTAATGCATAGTGTCACGCTTAATGCTTAGTGTCACACTCAACACTTAGTGTCACGCTTAATCACACTCAACACCTAGTGTCACACTCAACGCTTAGTGTCACACTTAATGCATAGTGTCACGCTTAGTCACACTCAACACCTAGTGTCACACTCAACGCTTAGTGTCACACTCAACGCTTAGTGTCACACTCAACGCTTAGTGTCACACTTAATGCATAGTGTCATGTTTAATGTATAGTGTCACACTCAACATTTAGTGTCACGCTTAGTCACACTCAACGCTTAGTGTCACACTCAACACTTAGTGTCACGCTTAGTCACACTCAACACCTAGTGTCACACTCAACGCTTAGTGTCACACTTAATGCATAGTGTCACGCTTAGTCACACTCAACACCTAGTGTCACACTCAACGCTTAGTGTCACACTTAATGCATAGTGTCATGTTTAATGTATAGTATCACACTCAACACTTAGTGTCACGCTTAGTCACACTCAATACCTAGTGTCACACTCAACACCTAGTGTCACACTTAATGCATAGTGTCACGCTTAATGCATAGTGTCACGCTTAATGCATAGTGTCACACTCAACACCTAGTGTCACGCTTAATGCATAGTGTCACGCTTAATGCATAGTGACACACTCAACACCTAGTGTCACGCTTAATGCATAGTGTCACGCTTAATGCATAGTGTCACACTCAACACCTAGTGTCACGCTTAATGCATAGTGTCACGCTTATAGTGTCACATTTAATGTATAGTGTCACACTCAACACCTAGTATCACCCTCAACACCTAGTGTCACGCTTATAGTGTCACATTTAATATATAGTGTCACACTCAACACCTAGTATCACCCTCAACACCTAGTGTCACGCTTATAGTGTCACATTTAACGTATAGTGTCACACTCAACACCTAGTATCACACTCAACACCTAGTGTCACGCTTATAGTGTCACATTTAACGTATAGTGTCACACTCAACACCTGGTATCACCCTCAACACCTAGTGTCACGCTTATAGTGTCACATTTAATGTATAGTGTCACACTCAACACCTGGTATCACCCTCAACACCTAGTGTCACGCTTATAGTGTCACATTTAACATATAGTGTCACACTCAACATCTAGTGTCATGCTTAATGCAGAGTGTCACATGCAAGGAAATAAGTATAATAAAATTCTGTACAGATTCTGTACAGAATCTGTACAGAATTTTCAGGTCTGTAATGCGGAATTCCGAGGAATTCTGCGTAATCCGTACGGAATTTTCGGAATCTGTGCGGAATCTGTACAGACCCAAAAAAACCTCTGCCAAAATGAAAAAAATCTGTGCAGATTCCGCACGGACTCCGAAAATTCCGTACGGATTCCGCACGGATTCCGCGCGGATCCGTACAGAACACATGGCTAAGTGTAAAGAGCTCGTATTGTCTTATTTTCTAGGTCAATTCTTTATCATTTTCTTTGATTATTTTTGCATTATCCAATATATATTATGATATATGTACTAAACAATATTTCACTATTTAATGAAGGGGATAAAGCTATTCAACATGTGAATCAGAGACAGTTTTAAATAATCTTCTACTGTAATATGTTCCATCCTTGGTGAAATAGGTAATAATATGTTGTATTATAAATGGTAGACTCTGTTTTTGATTAAGGGAAATGTAATGAAAGTATAAAAAGTGAGAGCGGAGGTGTGGGAAATAATGAGTGGGAGGTGGGTAATGGTGATATGCGTGTGAAAATGCAAAGGGAAGGGCGGGAGAATTGATTAGCGAGGGTGTGATTGATCACAGGCTGATGTGACGTTGTCTGGCGTTGCTGTGACGTTGCTGGCGTTGCGTGACGTTGCCTCACTGGCAACGTCACGGCAACGTCAAAATACGGGCAACGTCAAAATCTAGTAGCCCCTATAGAATGTATTCGTAACGACCTATATATGTTGAAGCTTACAGTAACCGACATTTTTGACAACTATCGTGAACTATGTCGTAGCACGCCATGCTATGTAGGTGTATGTAACTAGCATTGTGTGAGGCACATTAGTGAGTGTCAGGACGAACAGGTAGTTAGCTCTACAAGAAGCTTAGCGCAGGGTACGCAGGACTGTGAATTGTTAGTGTAGAAAGACGAGGCTAGCTTTCGGTATGCGATCTAATAGTGACGGTGTTGGGCCTGTTGCATTTATTGACAAATGTGGAATAGAACGCGCAGAGTTGAGGTATCTTCTGATGTAGTTATGAGAAAGAACGTACCTGGTTGATGCCCCAAGAAGAGGGGGTCGAGCTGGATGTCCTTGAATACCGATTGACATGAAGGCGCAGATATTTTGGCTGTCCTTGTTGTACGGCTGCGCTGTCAGATATTCGATGTTCACGATTGAGATGATGAACTTGTGTAAGAACGAAGCGGGAGAGAAAGCTGTTGTTTTCGTAAGTAAGGTGAAGAAAGAGAGAAAAAGAACGTACTCGTGGGCTCCTTGACCTTTTTCTCTCCTTCCTCAGTCTCAGCCAAAGGCGTAACGGGCAGCGTAATAATCGCAAGTGGCTCGACGGTCTCTTCCCTGTCCACTTCCGTCTCGTCATCAGCATTAACGAGCTCCTTAATGCGAAGCTTCCTAGCAGGTACAAGACAGCCGTGGTACCTTCCCCTTTCTCGCCGTCAGCGTTCTTGGCTGCAAAGACGCTCGTGAGCTAAGTGAAAATGCCAACAGGGTGGTCATGGTCGAGGTCGGTGATGATGTCTGTGTTGGCGTTGGATTCTTTGAAGAGGAAGGTGCCGAGATAGAGTTGGCTTTGTTTCATCTTTCCTTTGAGCTAGAAGCTTGAGAAGAGACATTGGGGCGAGGGGAGGGTGAGGACTTGCAGATGCAAAGGGGTTATGAGGGTGGTGGGGGGTGAGCCTGTGGGAGGTGCATATGTTTTGCCTTTGGGTGTCTTGGAGGAGCTGGATGGGGAGGACGTGGATTCATCGCTTATTCCAACCCGCGGAGAACCATTCGGCCGTATGATGTGTGATAGATATTGATTACAAAGCAGGGCAGTTATACCTGTTTGACTCAGCGCTAGTCCTTCCGTCGTTCGCATCGTTGTTCCTTACCTAACCCCCGGCTTACTACTTTTCATTACACTAAAGGTCATAGGTATTTCTTGAGTCTAATTCACGTCTAAGATCTACCGATAAAACTCTACTTGTTCTAGCTAAGATTTCTATGAGGAATGAAGCCTACGTACATAATTCTTGCGTAATGCGTAATCTATATGCTTCCGCTTTCAATTTCGTTCCCGCGCAGTTCAACAGCTGTTCAATGTTCAACGATCACGCGCACGGCGAGAAAACCCTACCGATGCTAAATCGAAGAGTTCATCCTTTTGGAAGGGGAAGCCACTGCCCAAAATTTGTGTAAGGTGGGTACTATAGAACGCGAGAGATAGAAGACACCGGTAGGAAAAAATGCCTTGAATGTTGTTGTTATTGAAGGCGTGTCCTTTTGTACATACCTTACTGGTATTTGATTTTCGAATCGGATAAGGGTCACTAATAGATTCACAGAGGAACTGGCCATAGCTTAAGTACCTGCAGTAGTGCTAACTTGTAAGCGTGTACTACTGCCAATAGTGTATATGTAAAATATACCGAGAAAAGATTAGAAGACATGATAAGTGAAGAGATAATCGATCCAGTACACACGTAGATTTTTCGTCCATTCCATGGGAAGCTTCGTCCTAAGTCGGTTGTAACATATGTCTCATGAGCTTAGCACTAAATTATTAATACATATAGGCGCCTGTTATACTCCGTATATATATGAACCTTTGGGGACGCCTACAATCCTATCAGCGGAGCGATATGGATCTTAGCCATGATGATTTGATCAGCTTCATTCGAAACAATACAGCAGCAAGTGCGGTGTTTGGTACGCTTAAACATTAACACATTCTTCTTTGCTCTAACATTTAGTTCCAGTTGCTGCTATAACTACTTTGCTATATGATATCATATATAATTTCACTGAAGAAGTATTTTTCCTACTATCCCACCATAATGTTCACTTATCAATATTCTTTAGGTCAAATACATATGGAGGTGGGATATTATGAACTAACAGTTATTGATGCCTACCGAGCTACTAATTATGCAGTGGCATGAAATGGTCGTTCCCGAAATTATTGTACATTATTGCTCGGTATTCTGGTCTATTTTACCTTTAGTAAGTGAGCTTTTTCGGTGTTTGTATAATTTCTGAAAATCAACAGCATTTCTCTTTTAGCCTGTGAGTTAAGTTAAACTGTAAGTTGGCCACTGACAGTTCACAAAATTATAGCTCCCATACAAAATAGATATGCAGACGTTTCCCGCTATGTATGTTCGTCATCTAAAATACTTATTTTTACTCACTACATCTACCTGCCAGATGTATGCATCAACATGTTTAGTGCAATCATACATTCTAAGCTTTTTCAATAGATGCGCTTCGTCGATGTGGTTCCATACATAGTAAGTACACGAAACCCAAGTACTTAGAGAAGATATATTCTTCCTCTTTTAAAGTGAATCACAGGTACCCACTGGTTCAGTTGACCTGATATTTATACTCCGTGTATGTGCGCTGTATGGCAATAGCAAAAGAAGTACACATTCATTCTCAGGTTATTACTTGTCAAAGATTTATACTCACATCTAAATAGTCATCTTCTGTCTAACAGCACTATTCATAGGTGCAGCAAAACATTGAGTGGAAGACATATTCACTCATTAAGCACCATGGATCCAGCACAAATCACGGTGTGTTGACCATACAAGCCTAGTAATGAAAGAGTACTTATAATAACATGTTTCAGGTATCATTGACATTTTCAGCACTTGTGTCGATTGCTTTTTCGAAATCAGCTGTGGCTATCCTGAGTATAGGATGTGTAGGATTTATACCTCACTTCCTTGTAAAGCAACAAACAACCGCTTACTGCTTCACACTTGCTCTTCAAAGTATGTCAATTTATTTTGTTTGCAAAAAATGGACTCTCAAATGTATGTATTGTAGCTACATTATTTTTGCTAACCTTCTTCAGAGTAGGAAGAGACTTTATCAGAGACAGTGGAGGCCTTAGAAATGCTATAATAAGAAACAAAGCTGGTGTTGGTAAAGAAACCCCACTGATTACCTTGGTTTTGCATGACGGAACATTGTATTTCTTCATTCTCTCCGGTAAGTCAAAATATAATGAATATTCACTTACTATATATATTTACGATATTTAGGATCAACGCTTATATTTTCAGTTGGTTCGGCTCTTCAGCTGAATACATTTCTTAACTTCATAACTCCGCAAGTGTAATGGGAAATACTTTTTCGTACCAGCTTACATTTACCTCAGATACTATATTGCAATTACATCAATGATGGTGGGTAAAGCTAATTCAAAATTATAATGTCATTTATGCTCTGAGTTAGGGCTCTAGGTTAATACTGAGACTTCGACAAATGCACGACACCGAAATAAATGAATGCACACCGGTTGTGTCTCGATCAATTTTTTTTGCAGAACCAAGTGGTATAGACTCATCGTTGGAAGTCTCAAGAGAATATCATAGAAGAGGTGGAGTCCGATGAGAGTGATGGTTCTTGGATAGTGAATCTGAGGAACAGGAATACAAGTTGTTTTAATGAGAGATTTGTAGTAAATTAGGCTTCAACTAGTAACTATTTAGGGTGGATTTAACTTCTGTGGAATGTATTCACAATGACTTATAGATCACAACCAACTTAACTCTCCAATAATCACCATTGCGATCCTCCCTTTTATATTCACTCAGCAAGACACCTCTGTCATACACAAGTAACATACAACACCACATATAATTACTATGTAGGGTATGACGAGGTTACGTAGGGCACTAGTAGTCAATTGTAATAGGTACTATACTATGCAAGGGGTACCGAGCGGCAAATTCTGAGACACAGGGTGGGAGGAGGAGGGGAGTTCGATTCAGAGGTGTCCTTAAACGCGTAACAATGATAACTTACATGAGCAGCATTTGACCTTAAATTTTACGTTGTTATTGACTGAAGACGATTTAAATGACCTTATATGTGAAAAAAATGAAGAATTAATTCTATAGGCAAGCTACTTGTTACAAGAAGGACTGGTTCTTAACGAACGAAACATCAGCAGGGAATTCGAGACTCACGAGAACCCGATTAGGATAACAATATACATCAATCAATAATAAGCTGCCCGCCATTGACCGCCGTGGTCAATGATTATCGACCATTTGGATCATGTCGAGGTGGATACGAAGATGGTGAATGGGTTTGAGAATTTGAAGCAGAATGGGTGAACGTTTCTTTTAAAATGATAATCGACAGGAGGTCATACGCTACAATTAAATTAATTTCGGGTAAATTGACCGAGGTACTACCGTACATAGAGGTTTAAGACAGAGAGACTTATCATTTATGTATAGTCGGCGTTCTTGTAGTTTTACTTCAGTGATCACTGGTAGGCGCCAGTAGGCATTGATAGTAACGTGCAATGAAATACGCATTGTCGTTCTTGAGCTTCTTTATTGGTAAATGTAATGAAAGGGTAATATAGAATTAAAAGCCTAGTAGACGAGATGATTCGTAATTTGGGGGTGCAGGGATTGTTGTCCATGCACATCATGTGTTAAGTAGCGAAGAAAAGACGAAACAAATGACAGCGACAGCTGCACGGTGTCTCGCACCCGCGCTCTCACCGACATCGTCCTGCCTAGCGCGAAGAGAGGATCTGTGTTCAGAAAACACCAACAGCAATAGCATATTTCACACTCCCGTAACATAATACGCACCATTCTTCCCGCGGAGGAACTTCCACAACACCAGGCTCTCTATTCGTACCAATACGCATCCACCAGAGCACTCAGCACAGCATGACGCCCATCCTCGGAAAGGGAATCACGATCTTCATAACTGTGTAAGGTCTGCCCGCAGCATACACAGCTGCCAGCATCAATCGTGTCCTTGCATATCCCCATCCCGATCCCCAGCTCTAGCTAGATGCTAACCAGTCCTCTTATTGCATAGCCGCATCCGAGGATACTGTACGAACACACGAGCAGAAAGGTTCACGCGTTTTCCCAGAAAGATAGACAAAATAACCCATCCAGTAGCCAGCTTATCCTCGCAAAAAGCGTTAACACACGCAAGTCTAGGACGCCTAGTGTACAGTACGCGAGTACGTATCCTACAACACGCGTAAATCAAAACACCATCAATAAAACATCATCAGAAAAACAATAGAAAGACTCACGGAAAACTTGGTAACCATACCAGCTTAAATCCTTCCTCCGTGTTCACCTAAATGGGCGCTTGACATTGTACCAATCCGCGCAGGAGCATTCAAATCCCGCAACGAATTTCTGCTCAGACTAAGTTATATATAACACTCACACCACTGGGGGACTAGTAGTTACGTACTTGGATGGATCGTAGCACCCCCGGCGAGGCGAGGCGGGCTGTCCATGCACTCAAAATGAACTAGTAACTGCAGGAACCCACGCGATGCAGGACCAGAAACCTTCCTCGAGAATGGAGGAAAAGACGAAAAGGACGGTAATCAGCTGGGAGAAGCTCGATATTGGCTCTTAAGTTGAGGAGGATGACACACACAAGGTGGAGGGTTAGATCCCGATTGAGGAAGAGCTGGAAGGTATTTGGTTCTCTGTGATTTGGATTCTCGAAAGCGTGCGGAGCGTTCGAAGACGTGGTGTTTGTTTGGCGGGTGAAGTATCCCTCAGTGCTGATGATGAGATGCCACCGGATGTGTAATGGAGTCCTTAGAGCGTAGGGTAAGCAGTCCCGTCGATAGGTGATTGTAGGTGGAACCTCTCCATCACTTGTCTTAGGCTGAGTCACGGGTTACAGGATCCACCGCAGGATGGTGAGGTGAAGGTGTCCTCGGTCCAGATCTTGACGTTGACCTCGCTCTCCCTATCCACTCTTCGACTCGCGTTTTCGATGGTTCGGTGGGCAGTGTGTATGCGGCATCTCCCCAACCGAACCATGTATACGGGCTACAGGATCCACCGCAGATGCTGAGGAGAAGGTGTCCTTAGTTCAGAACAAGACTTTAGACATTAGAAACCGACCTATTTCTCCCAATCACAGTCCCCTCCTCCACCGCTCTCTCCTCCTAGACCCAGATAGCGTCTTTCGAATTACAATCCTCCATATTTCCCTGAGATCCCGCACGAAGGCAAGCTGTGCATAGATACAGCATGTTCTAAGGGAGGACCTATAACATCGATATAAGGTAAGAAGAAGAAATGGAAGAAATGGAGCGAAACACGCGACCTGATTTCCTCCCTACAAGTGGAAACTTATTCTTCCGTTGATGGCGTAGACTGAACTGCTCAAAACAGGGTCCACAGCAGGACACTGAATGGAAGATTCATTAGTCTAGATCTCAAATGCCCAGTGCCAGCATTTAACGGTCCATGGTTCTTATTTTCGTGTTCACGGTGGATCGGTGGGTTGGAGTAAGGTTGGAGGCCCTGTGGAAGATCGAAGAGTGTGTTCCCCGCGCTATGCGTGATGTCTGTGTTGTCAAACTGGGGTTTCTCACGCACTGGGCAGCATCAACTTCCGGGCCGCTGGTCGTCGGCATTGGCATCGGTCCGACCCGGCAGCCTTTTGAACAACTTTCAACGACCGTATTTATGCACTGCTGGCCGGCAACTTTGTTGCGGTCGGCAAAATCAGTACAAAATCGACCTCAATAAGTTTAAATATTGCTGAACAATCTTGCCCATCGCAAAATGATGCCTATTGTTAATTGCAAAATCTGTCACATACGTTACCTGTTGCTAATGTATTGTATTAATGGACATGTATCGTTTTGTTCTAATTTTAACTGAGGCCGAGTCATGAGTAAAATGTTACGTTGTATTCATTTTTGACAGCCCGCAAATCATATTATTGTGCACAACTGCAAAACCAGCCAAAAACTTTTTGTTTTACTTACAGGAATACATTTAATTTTACCAAAAGATTTTGACAGAAACAAAACCTGTGAAAATGTAAAGTTTTCCCCAGTGTGAAACTTAGCGCGCGCTCAGCGTCTCTTAGCGTCATTAATCTAAATGACATCAGCGTCTCTCGGTGTCCATAAGGCCAAGAACAATGAATATAATATTGTGTAGATTTCAGTAATTTACGCTCCCCAGGGGTCCATACGGATCCGCACAGATTCCCTATGGGTTCGTACATAGTTCTAGGTAGCAATAATATTCTTCTTGATTTATGTACATAAAACCTCTGTACCAGCAACACTCACTCATACTCTTAAAAAATGAAACTTCTAATAAAAATATATATTACTACGTTACTAAGATACAATTTAACTATACTAATGTAACAAACTACTTATACTAATATAAAAACTGAGATGGAATGGGCAGTTGACGGTGTCGTCGATAACGACAAGCAAGGGTGAGGTGAGGAGGGGCAGGGGCCATTGCAGAAACCTCGACATCTTACCTGTCCTCCTCCTCCCCTTGTTGTGGCTGTCAGACGCTTTCAGCTGTCCTCTTCACTCCCCTCGCTATGCTCCCGCCACTGCAGCTCCTGCCGTGCACCTCCCTCATCACCCCCTGTCCTCCGCCTTGTTGTGGCCTTCTGGCGTTGTCCTCGTACTTGTTGTGGGTGTTGGCAGTGGTCGTCGTTGTGGGTGTTTGGTGCTGTTGTAAGCACATCGTTGTGGGCATGGGTGGGGGCATGGGTGGGGTTAGGTGCTGCAGGCATTGTGGTTGGTGCTGGGGGCCATCAGATATTGCGAGGGGGATGCATTGAAGCATGCCTGGATGATGTGGCATTGACGCCGATCTTGCCAGCAACATCGTCACGCAGGGGGGCGAGGGAGGAGGGGGAGACCAGATAACGTGGCGTTAACGCTGTTCATCCCAGCGTCATCGTCGTTGTTGCACGGGGGGAGAGGAGGGAGGTAAAGCTGGGTGACGTGACAGAAGAGGGGCGAGATGGTGGTGGTGGTGGTGAGAGGTCAGGGCTGTAGATGTGACAACATTGTTGTCAAACGAGGTGGAGAGGGGACGTACCTGGTAACAAGCAACGTCGAATTGACGTCACTGTAGTTGAGGGGGATGCTGAGTTTCGCAGATGCTGACATGGGGACATGGGCATTCCGGCGGATGGGGACGAGACATTGCATCATTATCGTGACACAGGGGGGAAAGGAGAGTGAGGGGGGCTGGGTTACGTGGTGTTCACGTCGTTATTGCAAGCAGTGGGTTGCTGGAGAGGTCTTGAGGTGGTGGTGTTGGACTGCAATGGTGTCATCTTCAAACATGACACCTTCGCTGTTGCCGCGACGCAGAGGGGGGGAGGGGGCGCTTGGTGATGCGGCACGTCATCGTCGTTGTCACGACACAGAGGGGAGGGGAGAGAGGCGCTGGGGACATGACACCGTCGCTGTTGCCGCGACACAGAGGGGGGAGGGGGACATTGGGTGATGTGGTGCATCATTGTCATTGTACAACGCAAAGGGGAAGGGCGAGAGGTGCTGGAGACGTGACGCCTTCGCTGTTGCCGTGGCGCAGAGGGGAGGAGGGGGCGCCTGATGACGTGGCACGTCATCTTTGTTGCGAGGGGGAGTGGCATTGGGGATGTAGCATTGTTGTTGTTGTCATGACGTGGAGGGGGAAGAGGGAGGCGCTGGGTGACGTGGCATCATCGTTGTTGTCGCGATGCAGAGGGGGTGGGGGGCTAGGCGACATGGCGTCATTGCCTTCTTCACGCAGAGAGGAGGGGGGTCTTGAGTGTTGAGAAGGAGGGATGAGGAAAGGAGGAAAGGGGAATGGAGGAGAGGAGGTGCGACAAGTGGTGGTAGCAGAGACAAGATAGTGGTGGTGACAACTGCTGAGCTGAGCAGTGGTGATGCGTCACCCGGTGGTTGCCGACGGCCGGACAAGCGTCATGTTACAGGCGGCTACTGTAACAGTACACTGTACGTACTATTAACAAAGATGTGCTGCTGGACTTTAAATCAACAGTACTGAGAGACGCTGATGTCATTTAGATTAATGACGCTAAGAGACGCTGAGCTCCTCACCTGTGGATGCTGAGCACACGCTAAGTTTCACACTGGGGAAAACTTTACATTTTCACAGGTTTTGTTTCTATCAAAATCTTTTGGTAAAATTAAATGTATTCCTGTAAGTAAAACAAAAAGTTTTTGGCTGGTTTTGCAGTCGTGCACAATAATATGATTTGCAGCTGTCAAAAATGAACACAACGTAACATTTTGCTCATATCTCGGCCTCAGTTAAAATTAGAACAAAAAGATATATTTCTATTGGGCCAATACGTTAGCAACAGGTAACGTATGTGACAGATTTCACAATTAACAATAGGCATTATTTTGCAATGGGCAAGATTGTTTAGTAATATTTAAACTTATTGAGGTCGATTTTGTACTGATTTTGCCGACCGCAACAAAGTTGCCGGCCAGCAGTGATGCTATATGAGTTGATATTAATTGATTTGTTTGAATCTCCGCGGTTGACTTTACGTCTCTCAGCGTTCGACGTTCATTCAAACTTCAAGCTAGTCAAAGGTTGTGTATGTTGGCATAAGCATCGAGTCCAAGTCGAGTCAGCGCAGCTTGAATATGTGACGTCACAAGAATCAGTGAATAAACGGTTAACCGGTCACATACATGACACCATTCAAGTTCGAACAGCCATGTCGGATCCCCATACCTACGATGTACTGCCCTGGAAGAAGCTGCTCGATATCCTTGCACCAGGGTATTGCTCAGACTTATTGTATTTATCGCCTGCTACGGAGAAAGAGATCAGAGAACATGTCAAGGAATACACTCGGACTAGCTCAAGGGCGCGGAGATTAAACCCACTCACCGACATACTCAATGCAATCGTTGGCGATTCCAGCATGGCTTTTTGCCGCAACGATCCTTCTTTTCTGTGGGGATCTCCTTCCGAGCGCAAGCCAGCCATTTTGGGGGTTCATGAAAAGTCGTTACGGACTGGAACGCAAGTGCGACTCAGGGAAAACATAAGTCAGAACGGCCTAAGCGAGGATCCATTTCATTGGTCCGAGCCACTGATATTCCTTGAAATGGACGCGACAAGAGAGCTTCACGTGCAAATAGGTATTTATTACTTGCTATCTGGCCATGTTACTTATCCAACTGACATTTTCCCACAAAAGAATCACCTCAGGAACACGCTACTGGCACAACGACGGAGTGCAACGGTTTTGCACCAAAGTCTACGATAAACAATGGTACATATTTATCGTCAGAGGCATGCGAAACATCTTCAAATTATACTTTATCTACGTGCGCTTCGAGCGAATGGAATGAACATGATAGCGCCGTTTTCAATGCTTTCAGCAACAAAATGCAGGAGAAATGCGCCAGCTACGCGCGAGAGCTACTATCGTATGGTGGCCTTCGTTGTTATGTTCTCGGAATCTTCATCCACGACGAAGTATGCCAATTTCTATACTATGATCGGTCTGTTATGATCAAGTCTGAGCCATTCTATTGGCTTAATGATATACAGACATTCGAGAAGATCATTTATTCGTTGGCACGTTTAGATTATGGCATGTTAGGATTTGAAACTGTATTCAAAGGTGTAGCTTATACCTTAGCAAATGGCCCTCTTTATCGCCCCTTCCTACCCAATCTGCGACACAAGTACGAACGATACAAATATAAGGACATTTTTATGGACCGGATCTTGGAGGTGGATGACATGCAATTGTCTCTGAAGGATGCTATCGATCAGCGGCATGGCATTCTTGGAAGAGGGATGAAGATAATTCGTGCTAGAGCCACAAACGTGGAACACAGAAATATGAACCTTGTTGTTAAAATGAGCTATATTCCTCAAGGCCAATGCTCAGAAGCCGAGATTATTAAGACAGCTCAAGGAACGGCTGCTTTAAATGAAAATACCTTCAAGTTCTCGAAGAACCTACCGAATCTGATCGCCCAAATGGTGATACCAGCTTCAGAAGTGCAAAGGCAGCTGCAGCTGCAATGTGCAACATACGAACTACGCAATCTCCGAATTCTTGTCATGGAGGAATTGTTCCCTATTACTCAGTTAACAGATGATACAGCCAAGCTTGGTAAAGTATTTCGGGAAATATTTTAATGTCAGTCTGACATATTCTATTTTGTTAAAAAGTGCTACGACGAACTAATTGATAATTCAGGTCATTATTGGCTCTATTCCCAGTTGAGCATACTGCATTGTGACATCAGCGTTGGGAACTTCATGTATCGAAAAGAGGGTGATGTTATTTATGGAGTGTTAAATGATTTTGATCTCTCCAGGTGTATAAATGATTCTCTCTCTGAGCCTTCATACCGTCAGCCGACAGGAACGATTCCCTTTGTTGCTATGGAACTCTTGCACCATCCAAAGACAGAAACGGTGCACATCTATCGACATGATGTGGAATCATTCTTCTATGTGTTCTACTATATTATCACAAGTTATGACAAGAATGCACTTCTATCTGACCCACCTTTACAGTGGTGGTTTATAACTGAAGTCGAACGGATCTATTTTAGAAAGACTACTGACTTTGCGTGCTGTGTGTTTCATGCTCCAACTCCTACATTCCGTGCATTTCAAGACTCTTTACGTGAGATGTTTATTGCTATCAGGACAGGGTATATTATTGATCGCCCTATAATGAATGTGGCGGTGCCTCAGGAGCCATATGATAATGAAACCATGGGAGGAAACATCTCTTACGATAAATTTTCGAGAATATTTAAAGAGGTTGCATCATTGTAGATTATCTTAGGAGAATATGATTGCATGTAGCTATATAAATAATATAATTGGTAAGTTGGAAAGCCCAGTACCCTCTTGTTTATCAACATAGGACTAATACTGTACCATTTCGTTCAATTCGACAGTCACGCGTCACGGAGGCCCTGTGTCGTGTCGAAATTTCGCGTGACAAATAGTAGCGCACAGGGCGCCGGAGGTTTTTCTAGTATAAAATAGGCTTAAACATCATGGAATTCATGTAGCCTGTATTAAATGTTCTTATAATGCTTTTTAGGTTTTTTCATGTGTGTTTTTTTTAGTCATTATTAGTTGAGTTTTATTGAGGACTATCGAAATTGATCAAATGTCACGGCAAGATCTGTAGGAGTGTCGAATGGTCACGGTGGATTTTGCTGTCACGGTGCTCACCCTGTGTCGAATTGAATGAAATGGTACAGTATGCCATAGGGCAGTTCCCTTGTTATGAACATATTTTTGCGAGTTTAAGGACATGACTTTACTATGAAACAGCACATTATGGGTTATTACCAGAGTTAAGGTCGAGCCCGGGACTGTTAGCTACTACATGCATATCTGTATGTTATCCAGGGGTCTCTGTGACAAAAGCCTAATGTAGTAAATGTCATGAGCTACCGCATCATAAACCGTGAAGTAACCTCCAAAGTCGCAACAAATCCTAAGTCCAATGGAACATGTGACCTTCTGAAAGCGATTGTTCAGCAATAAATCCATGGCCACTGAAAACGCTTGCATGCCTTACGGTACGAAGCCTACCACCCAAAAAGAGAATATAGTGTTCACAGTAGATACGATTTCCCTAATGTGAAGGAAGCTATGTACACCAACGTGAGCTATGCATACGTAATGTGAATACGGGCAGAGGACTAGGACGAATTGGTAGCTATTTCTAGCACCACGAGCAACTCAGCATACAATATGCAGTACTTTGAGTTGATAGTGCAAATGATATGCGAGCTGCTACGGCGGAGGCGATGGGATGAAATGGTGGAGTCCATAATGGACCTTTTGGCGTTATTGAATATTTTGAAAGAAGAATCAGGAGACGCGATGTTGTGGTGTCGTCTCGAAAATGTTAACGCATGCACGTTGAGAACGGTATGAACCTGCGACATGAGTGTACAGTACGTACGTATTCTTCTACGTATATATAGACATCGTCAGAAACGCATCACCCTATAGAACGAAGGGCTCACGTTTAACATTCGTAGAAAACGGCTATCCAACCATACCATACCTAAGTGCCTCCTCCAAGACCTAACCTGTGCTTGACATCAAACCAATCCGCGCGGGAATCCCAAAATACGACAACAGATTCTTCGTCAATACACCCCACAGAACTACTAAGTTTTAATACTGCCATGAGGGGATATAGTCACGGATACGACGCAGGCTGATCGCCAGTTACTATTCACAAAGGGAACCTGCCAGGTGATTTCGGGCCTGTACCCTCCTCGAGAACCAAAGAGGCTTCACATGGAGCGATGTGGGTATACCTGGTAGAGAGAACGGGGGAGAAGACAAACTTATATATGAGAACTTAGCTGGTAGAAGCTCGATTGCTTCGTTCGTTGACGGGTAAGAACACATGCGGAGTGGGGGGGTTAGAGCTCAATTGGAGTAGACCTTCGGGGGCTTTGGTCTTCTACGACATGGATTCTGGAAGGCCTGCAGGGTCTTCGAAGACCCCATGATTGAGAGGGTAAAGTATCCACGGTCAGCGCTGGGTCAGGGTATCAGAACGTGAGTCTAGCAGGAAGGGTTGGGGTATCTTCGACGACACCGGTGAAGTAGACACCTATTTTGGAGTGCTTTTGTCGACCAATAAGGCGTATCCCCATGCCGTGACACCCCATTTGAATCCTTTATTGCCGACTTTCCTCTTCGACCTGCTTTTTGCCTTAGGTTTGTCGATCTTGGTCTCCTCTTCAATGATCCTTAGTGGTGAAGTAGGCTAAACAACAACCCTACCCTCTCTCTTCCGTGACTGCCCAATAATACACTCTTGCCCCCCATATGCAGCACAAATGCAAGACGCTTGAGGATTGCGGGAGTTGAAGTTGGCTATTCGTGCATGTGGTAGTGGAGGGAGAGGCTGACAATGCTCCCGCTTCTTCTGTGGTGCTTGATGGCGACAAAACGGATGGTAAGAGCGCAGGTGTGGGTGTGAGGGGGAGGGTGAGCAGGTGTGGTTGGCGGACATCGGAGGGAGTGGCGTTATAAAGAAGTAAGGGAGACGGCGTTCACACAATAATTAATGATGGATGGTGTCTTCATTTCAGTATTGGTATTCTGCTCGGATCTACAATAAGCACGTAGCAAGAAAGGAAGGCTGAAGAGAACGAACCAAACATACGCCCTGACTCAATCCTCCCCACCCAGCAACCGAGACTATCCGTCTTCCTCTACAATCTAGCACTGAAAGCCCCGTCGGCTTTGGGCAGAGTCAGAGGCCACATAATGACTCCCACGACTGGACGCAGAGCAGATCTTGACAATGACTTCGCTCTCCCCCATAAGGTTCGAGCTCGAACAATTCGAACACACGACGTCCAGCAGCAACTGGTCGGATCTTCTTGGGCTCTTCACCTCGTGTTCATGGTGAATTGATCTATGCAGGCTGTGTTGAATATCAGAGAGCGTGTTCTCCCCAGTGTGCGTGAAGTCTTACCAGCCTGAGATGTGTCGTGTTCCCGTGATGTTGTGACGCGCTGTCAGCTGGCACTGTGTAACCACACGCCTACTTCCCCCTGCAATGCTACAACATGGCGCAACAGTGACTTCAACGAGGGAATATGCAGCAATGAAATGATTGATATGGACGTAGTAACTGGGGCGGGGAGTTGAGGGCACGGAAGTGCAGGGCTTCAAGTAAGTAAGATTGCTTGCCTTGAGGCTAGGGCGCTTCCGAGTCGTTTCCCACGCACAGACACCATTTCTGGGCCCGAACCGCTGAGGTCGGTGCGATCGTTTGTTTCGTGGTTTCATCGTCGTCTCGTCGTCGGCAGGTCGTCGGAAACGTTTCGAGAGTTCGGACTTCTGGTATGCCAAGTACACAAGATACTTTTTAACTCTTTGAACAATATAAGACATTGTACGTTTTCGAATATCATTATTTTTACGTTCAGATACCGAGAGTGATTTCTGTCTACATATACTTACTTCCCAAATATTAGTACTGATGAACTATAGATTGCTATTTGCTACCAAGAGCTAGGCATCTCAGCTCTCACACCCATTGTCAATCATTTCAATACATGTAATACAGTTCTCTTCATTGATGATCAGCAGGTACGTATTCATGTCCTGTGGTACTATTCCTGGTACTAATCCGTGCTTCTTACTGCACCGGCCATTCGCTAGTCTCACTAGCCACCATCCTCGAGAACGAAGTACTCTTCGTAGTAGACGATGTTGAAGTACCCGGCCGTGAGTACCGAGGAAGACAAAATGGACGAGGAATCAGCAGAGAAGAGCTTAGCATTAGCTCTTTAGTCGACGAGGAATGGCGTGCGTGGAGTGATGAGGTTAGAACTCGATTGGTGAAAGAACTTGAAATGTTTGGTCTTCTGAGATTTGGATTCCGAAAGGCGTGCGCGGTGATATAGTCTGCGCTTGGGCGGGGTGAAGTGTTCGTCGGCGTTGGAAGGGCTACCCCTTAGTTGTATTCTGGAGTTCTTGGAGCATAGGTCATAAAGAACTAGAAGTGCGTTAGTCTTTTGTGATGTCAATTCTGGATGGCGTGCAGAGTGTTCGAAGACGTGGTCTGGTTTGGGAGGGTGAAGTGCCTGTCAGCCCTGGTACGGAGGCTGTCTGTGTTACTCTTTAGATGTGTCCCAGAGGCCTTCGAGCTTCGAGCGTAGGGTACGGGAACGCGATGGAATCCTGGGAGTATAAGGAGGGGATGTCAGGACTGGGGTACCCTGGACGATGCAGATGAGAGAGACATTACTTTTCATATGCCATTGCCCCAATCCTCGCTCTCGAAACCGACCTCTTCCCTTCCCAATCATAATACCCCCCTCCATCATTCTCTCCTTCAACAGAGACAGGGGGCAGCGTCTTACCAACACCTATTCCCTATACTGCCCAGGAATCCTGAAAAAAGGCTTTGCATCGAGACAGAGTGCACTAAGGGAATGTCTATGATGACGATATAGGTAAAGAAGAAAAGCAGGAAGAAATGAGGAGGATAACGAACCAAACACATATGCCCGCAGCTCTGGATCTCTCCCAAACCAACAACCTCAGGCACCCTCCCTATCTGGCTTAGCCGTCCCGTCGACAGCGTAGACGGAGCCTCTACAGCACTCGTCTTGGGCAGAGGTTACACCTAAGAACACTGAGGAGGTGCCCTCGGTTCATATCTTATGAAGTTTTAGTTCAAGATGGATCGGTGAGAAGGTGGAAGATCAGACTGCTTCTGCACGTGAAGAAGTTGCGTTAAGTCTTCTGCTGAGGAACACCGTATTCCTGTAGTATTGTTATTCTTGAGGTGGGTGCGATCGAGCCTCATGCCTACGTAGGTTACGCGTCGTTTCCCACGCTCTGGCCTCCATCAGTTCTAAATGAATCGGATATGTCAGGCATCAGAATCGGTTCCAAAAGGGTACCGAGTCTGTACCATCCGGGTACATAACCAATGGCAACATCGAGGGTACATATACCGTACCCAATCAATGTTTACCAATATTATACCTGTAGTAACCACATAGAGGGTACGTATACCCGACCCTACCTACTATACCGTTTTCAGTAACGGATTCATTCGTGTTTTCGTTTCCGTTTTACGATACGCAGAGGAGCCCTGCTACTGTTCCGAGTCGATCCCGTTATTCCACACGCAATGCACTGCCGCCCAATATATACATATACAAGACTCAGGAAGCACGGGAAAGTCAAATAAACACAATTTGTTGTTCTACACATCCCCACGTTCTATAGTACCGAAATTAGTGCGGTAGATGACAGTAGAAGACGTTAAATAGTGGGCATAACACATCGTTATTCAGAATGCAAAGGACAAATGTAGAAATGTAAATTAGCCGAGGGACGTGCGATGGGAGCCGGCTAATATATGTTCAGCACGTTTGTGGAATTTTCGTTTTTCTACACGCAATGAACTGCTGCTTGAAATATACATATCCAAGGATCAGGAGGCGTGGGAAAGTCAAATAAGAAACATTTTGTTGTTCTACATGTCTCCATGTTATTAAATACCCAATTTAGTGCAATAGAGATCACCACAGGATATTAAATAGTTGGTGCAATGTATCGTTATTCAGAACGCAAAGGACAGAGATAGAAATGACATGTGATAGGAGCCGGCTAATTTATGTTCAATGCATTTGTGGAACTCCCGTTTTTCTGCACGCATGTAAGACCTACTACTGTTCCGAGCCGATCCCGTTATACTACACGTAACGCACTGCCGATTGATATATACAAATCCGAGGTTCTGGAAGCGTGGGAAAGTTAAATAATCACACTTTGCCACTCTACATATCTCCATGTTCCAAAATACCCAAATTAGTGTGATAGAGATCACCGCAGGATGTGAAATAGTGAGTGTAATATATCATTATTCAGAACGCAAAGGACAGAGATAGAGATATAATTTAGCCGAGGGACATGTGATGGGGGCCGGCTAATTTATGTTCAATGCATTTGTGGAACTCCCGTTTTTCTACACGCATGTAAGACCTACTACTGTTCCGAGCTGATCCCGTTACACTACACGCAATACACTGCCGCCTAAAATATACATATCCGAGGTTTTGGAAGTGCGGGAAATTTAAATAATCATACTTTGTTGTTCTATATATCTCTACGTTCCAAAATACTTTATTCAGTGGGATAGAGATCACAACAGGATATTAGATAGTGGGTGTTATATATCGTTATTCAGAACGAAACGGTCAGATGTAGAATATGAACTAGCCGAGGGACATGTGATGAGAGCCGGCTAATTTATGCTCGATGCATTTGTGGAACTCCCGTTTTTCTACACGCATGTAAGACCTGCTACTGTTCTGAGACGATCCCGTTATATTACATACAATGCACTGCCACATGAAATATGCATATCCGAGGTTCTGGAAGTGTAGAAAAGTCAAATAAACACATTTTGTTGTTCTAGTTATCTTCATGTTCTATTATACTAAAGTTAGTGTGATAGAGGACGATACACCATGTTTAAAAGGGAGCATTAAACGACGTTATTCAGAACGCAAAGGACAGAGATAGAAATATAATTTAGCTGAGAGACATATGATGGGAGCCAGCTAATTTATGTTCAATGCACTTGTGGAACTCCCGTTTTTCTACATGCATGTAAGACCTACTACTGTTCTGAGCCGATCCCATTATACTACACGAAACGCACTGCCGATTGATATATACAAATCCGAGGTTCTGGAAGCGTGGGAAAGTTAAATAATCACACTTTGCCGCTCTACATATCTCCATGTTCCAAAATACCCAAATTAGTGTGATAGAGATCTCCGCAGGATGTTAAACAGTGAGTGTAATATATCGTTATTCAGAATGCAAAGGACAGAGATAGAAATATAATTTAGCTGAGGGACATGTGATGGGAGCCAACTAATATATGTTCAACGTGTTTGCAGAATTTTTGTTTTTCTACACGCATGTAAGCTCTGCTACTGTTCCGGGCCAATCCCATTATACTATATGCAATGTATTGCCGCATGAAATGTACATATTTGACGTTCTGGAAGCGTGGGAAAGTCAAATAAACACATGATGTTGTTCTAATTATCTCCATGCCTTATAGTATTAAATGTAGTGTGATAGAAATCACTGCAGGATGTTAAATAGTGAGTGTAATATATCGTTATTCAGAACGCAAAGGACAGAGATAGAAATATAATTTAGCCGAGGGACATGTGATGGGAGCCGACTAATATATGTTCAGCGCGTTTGTGGAATTTTCGTTTTTCTACATGCATGTAAGCTCTGCTACTGTTCCGAGTCGATCCCGTTATTCCACATGCAATGCATTGCCGCCCAATATATACATATACAAGACTCAGGAAGCGGGGGAAAGTCAAATAAACACAATTTGTTCTACATATCTCTATGTTCTATAGTACTGAAATTAGTGCGATAGATGACAGATGACAGTAGAAGACGTTAAATAGTGGGCATGACACATCGTTATTCAGAACACAAAGGACAAATGTAGAAATATAAATTAGCCGAGGGACATGTGATGGGAGCCGGCTAATATATGTTCAAGGCATTTCTGGAATTTTCGTTATTTTACATGCAATGAACTGCCGCTCGAAATATATGTAACATATCCAAGGATCGGGAGGCGTGGGAAAGTCAAATAAAAAAGACTTTGTTGTTCTACACATCCCCATGTTATAAAATACCCAATTTAGTGTGATAGAGATCACCACAGGATATTAAATAGTGGGTGCAATGTATCGTTATTCAGAACGCAAAGGACGGATG
The DNA here is from genome assembly GCA_025738555.1 of Cyathus striatus. Classification (NCBI taxonomy): domain Eukaryota; kingdom Fungi; phylum Basidiomycota; class Agaricomycetes; order Agaricales; family Nidulariaceae; genus Cyathus; species Cyathus striatus. Next base: position 426,356 of record JAOVFP010000003.1, read on the forward strand.
TAGAAATATATATTAGCCGAGGGGACATGTGTTGAGACCCGGTTGATTGATGTTCAATAAGGGAATTCAAAGTTGGCTGTTCTGTCACGTTGTGACCAGTCGCTACGGACAAATCGCTACGGTCTTGCCGAAAACCGTGATCAGAAATTCAAATGGAGAATTTCGCTATACACATTCACTAAGTTTTATTCTTTTCTACCTCTATATCTCGTTAAAAATTTGGAGGTTGTATATATACTATTATGTTTAGACAATATATCTAACAAAATGTATATTTTCGTAAGGTGAAAGAAAGGATGTGGTTCCTGTCAACACTATCTGAATGTTATAAACTCCGAACTGATCGCCGATTGTTCTCCTTAGTAACAATACAGAAATCACTGTAGCGTATCGTGTTACGCCAACTTTGAATTCCCCTAATGTACTTGTGGAATTTCCGTTTCCTGATACGCATGTGTACCCTGCTACCATTTCGAGTCAATCCCGTTATACTACACGGAATGCACTGCCATATGAAATATACATATCTGAGGTTTTGGATGCGTGGGAAAATCAAGTAAAAACACTTTGTCATTCTACATATTACCATGTTCTGTAGTACTTGATTTAGTGTGATAAAGGACAGTGTAGGACCTTAAATAGTGAGCATTAGACGGCGTTATTCAGAATGCAAAGGACAGATGTAGAAATATAAATTAGTTAAGCGACATATGATTGGGGCTGGCTGAGGAATGTTCAACACATTTGTGGAATGTTTGTTTGTCTACACCCAATGAACTGCCAGTCGAAATATACATATCCGAGGATATGGAAGCGTGGGAAAGTCAAATGTTGCTCTATATATCTTCATGTTTTATAGTACTTAATTTAGTGTGACTGAGGACAGTGGATGATATTAAATAGTGGGTGTAATATATCGTTACTCTGAACTCAAAGGACAGATGTAGAGATGTAGATTAGCGGAGGGACATGTGGTGAGAGCCGGCTAATGTATGTTCAACGCATTTGTGGAATTTTCGTTTTTTTACATGCATGTAAGCCCTGCTACTGTTCCGTGTTGATCTCGTTATACAACACGCAATATACTGCAGCCTGAAATATACAAATACCAAGTTCTGGAGGCGTGGAAAAATAAAATAAAAACACTTTATTGTTCTACATATCTCCATATTCTATAATACTTAATTTAGTGTGATAGAGGACAATACATGATATTAAATGGTGAGCATTAGAAGGCGTTATTCAGAATGTAAAGGATGGATGTAGAAGTATAAATTAGCCGAGGGACATGTGATAGGAGCCGGACCTAATTCGTGTTCAACACGTTTGTCGAATTTCCATTTATGATATGAAATGTACGATCGCGTTATTCTACACGAAATGTACTGCTGCTTGAAATATACATATCCAAGGTTCTGAAAGCATGGGAAAGTCAAATAAGCACATCTTGTTCTATGTATCTCCATGTTCTATAGTACTTTATTTACAGAGGTTTAGGCTCATGACATCAAGCTGGCCCAGAAACTGAGAAAACAAACAAATTTGAACATATCACAACAATTAGGATTAGAGACATGTAAAAAGTTATGCAAAGTTAAAGTATACATGCCATAATATATAATTATCCGGTAAAATGTTGCGTGGATACAACTTGTGTGGAAATAATGGGCAGTGTACAAGGGAGTGGGGGTGTACACAGGACCGGTGGAAAACAGTTACTGGTAGTCAGGCTGTGTGGCCGTCACTGATCGCCGGTGAAATTCAGATGTACACTAAAAAAACAAAGGGCTACAATGATAAGCAAATCGCTGTAATGCGATAGAGGACAGTAGAGGATATTAATCATGAACATTATACGGCGTTATTCGGAACGCAAATGACAGATGTAGAAATATAAATTACCTGAGAGACATGTGATGGCATCCGGCTAATGTATGTTTTTCGACACGCTGGTGAGCCATGCTACTGCTCCCAGTCAATCTGTTATACACACAATATTCTGCAGCCTGAAATATATATATCCGAGGTTCTGGAAGCGTGAGAAAGTCAAATTAAAATACTTTGTTGTTCTACATATATCCACGTTCTATAGCTTTACTTCAGTGTGATAGAGGAAAATACACGACATTAAATAGTCCAAATTATATGGCATTATTCAGAACGCAAAGGGCAGATGTAGAAATATATATTAGCCGAGGGATCATGTGATAGCTGCGTATTGTAAAACAGAAATTCATATAGATCACGCAGATATGTAGAAGAACAAAGTATGTTTTATTTGATAAAAATAGGGCCGACAAGCGGCAGGGCCCACTACCTCTTCCTTTAATAGACATTTACCATTAGAAATACAATTCATTATAGAGAAAATCATATTAGAGAGAAAAGCTACATTAATAATTGTAGTGATAGATGCCCTGAATTTGAAGTTCATAAGTCTGAGATTGAAATAGATGATAAATGTGGTAGTGATAACGAAAGCTTGGCATGAAGAGATGAGTGTTTGGAGTTGGGATCTCTCAGTGGATCCGGGAACATAGTGTTCGCGAGCAAGAGTGTAAGGGATCGGATTGTTGGGGGTGTCATTGAGAATACCGCCACTGAGGGTTCCGCAGTGGTTGCATTGCAAAGGGAACTTTAGACTTGGTTGGAGCGCACTGCAGGCCATTGGAGCATCTCAGGCACTGAAACAGCTTGAATTGGGATAAGGGTCGTATGAAAAAAAGAGATAGTGTGTATGTATACAACAAATTTCAATAACTTGGGATTTGTATTCAAATTTTAGGTGAATGAGTCAATGACAGAATTAGCATGCTTCATTGACAATTTATATGTAGAGAAGGAAATCTAAAATAGTTCTTGTATCTATGTATGTGCGAATAGAATTGCAGGTTCACTCACTCAGCCGTACTCAAGGATTAGGAGAGACAAGTGGTGATGCAATTGGAATATGACATTAACGTCAAGTAAGTCATGGTGGTAGTGCTGAAACGGCCACTATGTCGATCCTCCACCGGGGATGAACAGATCTGTATGTGCGAGTTCTCCACTCACATTTCCATTTGCCAGTGGATAGGAAGAAAGTAATGGTAATAAAGGAGAAAGAAGGGGGCTACTGCATAAGGTGAAGACAAAAACGAGAGGGATGATGATAGGGGGGCAAAAGGATCTGAGATGATTGAAATTCGTCAGCAGTCACAGGATTGTCACAAGGCTCCAGCCAATCAGGTTGAGATCCCGTTCATGAACCTGTAAATCGCCTTATAGGGAAATCAGACGTCCCTATAACCCAACTACCTTAAAAGGTAGTGGGAATTTTCACACGCCTCCGGAACCTCGGATTTGATATTTCGAGCAAGCATATTGCGCGTTGAACAACGGGATCGACTTTGAAGGCTCCCATCACATGTCCCTCGGGTAATTTATATTTCTACATCTGTCTCCTTTGTGTTCTAAATAATAATATGTAGTACCCACTACTCAATATCCTCTACTGTCTACTATCACACAAAACTGGGTATTATATTACATGGAGATATGTAGAATAACAAAATATTTTATTTCACTTTCCCACGCTTACTGAACCTCGGATATGTATATTTCGAGCCGCAGTATGCTGCGTGAAGTATAACGGGATTGAAGCCGGGTAGTAACAGAGTTCATTTGTATATGATAAAACAGAAATTCAACATATATTGTAGGAATTAGCATTCTAATAGATATATTTTTAAGTAGTTAAATGCTTATGCTGGCGACGTTTTACTGTCAACCCTTGATTATATATAGAAATGAAAGTCTTCATGTAAAGTGTAGCCCTATATTGACCCATATAGCTGACTGATTTTCGAATGCGTGCAAGAACTGCATTACTGCACTCCGCTGCACTAGAATTAATGGCTTTTAGTCTCGGATCTGCTTCAGCATAAGATTTTAGAAAGCATGCTGGGGCGCATTTGGTGTGGCCAGGTGCATGAAAACGATCAATCACGAAATCTGTGTTTGCAAAAAATCCGCCTTCTCTTGTCATTCAATAAGGACCCAATGCGCATGCAAAGTCATAAATAACTCTTTTGGGAGGGACTTCCCAATGTGTGTACAAGGCTGAAAAAACGTCATTGCGTCCTTCACTCGTGGGCATGCAATGGAAACCATAGCAAATGGAATGTGTGCACCATACCACCATAATACCACCTGTTAATGTTTGTTGAGAGTACTGGCTGAAATACTTGGCACATTGAGAACCTCTTCTGGCACCCGACACCGCTTTTTCTGCAGTTTGATCATGCTTTAGCCTTGGGTACTTAGGTCTATATCTTACCATAGGCATACTGTAGCACGACCCTGTCTAAATAAATAAAGATGTCAGTGTCTGTATTTATGAAATAATTTACAAGCGCATACAGTCTTCCAGTTGTCCGTAACTAGGACTATATCTTGATTGATAGGGTGCACTGGACTTTGTGTTATAAGTTTTGAAAGCACTTCATGTGCACGCATTGCAATCCAATTACAGACTCTGACAACGTCCAGGGAGAGTTTTGAGTTTATTTGGACTTCATGTCTGAGTACCATATATATTGCAGGTATCCGCATCAACAAAGACACATTGTCTTTGCTAGGATTTTGTAAGAAAGTGCAAAGACTCTGATAACTAAGTCTGTTAACTTTCCGTGCGACAGACTCCTCTGCCGCAATCTAGTATTACATGAATTTAGCAAGGTAAAAACCGAAAACTGAAAATACTATTATAACTTGCCTGAAGAAGGAATTTTATATATGTCTGATGCAGCCAAGCTCCCTTTTCGACGGAATTCTCCCCGAGTACCCTCTCTACAAAATCCCCAAGATGTGCGTTTAATGCCCTCAGTCCTACTCTCACACCTGGAAGACAAGCAAGGCGATTTTCTATTTCTTTTATTTCTTTTTCCTTTCCTGCTTCTAAGTGAGAATTAATCAATGTAGCCACTACCTTGTCATCGGTTTCGTCGGTGTTATCACAATTGTTGGCCAGAGAAAATGGTGATTTACCCATCAGTGCCTTCCGGACAAGATGTCTTAGCTTGATGTCTTCAATCAGCTGTTGTTTCGGGATGTAACATGCTTCGCCTCTTTCTTGTGAATGGTCAGATATTGTTGTTGGGGGTCTAATCATTTCCCGAATTTGCTTCCAACTGAAAGAAATGGAAACCCCATCGAAAATGACCTCATCAGGTGTAGGTCCACAAATATCGCATGTCATATCATTCTCCAGAACGACCAAATCGGCATAAGCAAACCATGCAGTGCGAAAGGTTAGATTGGAAACAAAAGGTATTCCCTTCCCAGAATTTATATATGTTCGAGTTGTGTCAGTGGTGAAGGCTACCATTGGTGTCTCTGAAGATGCAAAGTTCGTTGTATAACACTCCAGAAGCATATGCGTGAATAGAGACCTGTTGTTGAGATTTAAAATGCCGATCTCTCGGCAGTCTGGCCTGATAAATCGATTTCGACACTTCAGGCATTGGCAGAGCTGAATCTTGGTTTTAAATGCGCTCTCCGTTCCATAGACAATACATGACTTTTCAATCAAATCTCCGGCTTCTTCAATGCTGGAACCACAAATACATCGGAAGTTGTCTCCCAGCTTTATCAAAGCGGGCTCCGATGACAGCATGCATGCCATCTTGTCATATAGCTGACGGTCGCTTTTTAAAGCTGCCCATACAGGCGGCATTATCGGAAGATGCGATATAGCTATATCACCATCAGCAGCAGAACGTAACAAATGATTATTAGCTGGAATATACAAGTTGTGGTAGCAGTAAACCAGTATTTACCGGTAATCTGAGGTGGACTCGAATAAATGTCTGGGTTTATAGGGGCCAATTGTTTTAATGAATTAAAGTAGTGCTTTGAGCTGTTGATATGTTGACAGCTGGACGGTCCACATTTTCTACATTTCCAGACTGCAACACTATGCTCCACTTCTTCATGAATGACAATAACCCGCTCAATCATTTCAGTGCCAGATGAAACAGAAAATAAGTAAAAAGGAGAGAAGTCCAAGTCAAGAAAGACCATTATAACTTTATCGGGTTCTGAGAAGTCTGAATAAGCATCTGCCTTTATGTAGCTGTAGCATCATATCTTACCTAAAGGTATACAATCGTCTCTTGGGAATTTTGTAACCCCTAGCTTCTTGAGAAGTCGTGCATGCACACAGTTTGAAGGTCCTTGTGGACACATGCAAGCTGCTTCCATCGTTCCTTCCACTAACCACCACTGGAGATGGTACCAATGGTTCTTTAAGCGATTGAGTTCAAGTTGGATATATGACATATATTATGTTTTACTCACCGGAGTCCCCTTGCTATGTTGTTTATCCCAACCTTGTACGACAAACAATTCCTGCGACACTTGGTAAAACCCAACACTGCTATTAACAACGGAATTTTCATATTCCTCATAGCTCTCATCTTCAGCGGTATCATTCGAACCTCTGACCGGTGCCTGTACTTCAGTACCACTAAAGTTAAAACCTCCTCTGAATTGATCATAACCCATGGTCTCTGAACCATCACCAGAGGACGAATCAGGTAAATTTCGAAAAATGTTCATCATTTCTAAGCTTCTCGTTTCAGAAGGTTCCATTTGAGGCGAACGACATCTAGATATTATTTTTTTAAGATGTCGTTTAGATGTAACAGAGCATCTGCTTGAATAAGACTGTGGTTTTCTCTGCGGAGAGCTGGTAGAAAATGCACTAGCTTGAACTTCCAAAGCTGTGTCCTGCCCCATGCACACAAACTTTTCTAGTGGATGAGTTTTAATGGGTTCAACACGATGAAACCGAACTGTCCGTGTCATCCTTTGTAGAGATTGGTATAGAATGTTTGAATTAGTGGATTACTGAGAATTGTTAAAGTTTCTGATATGGTGGGTTGGGGAATCGGAAACTTGGCCATTTCCATATCTGGCAGTCGACTGATCACACATACTAAAGGCTAAAGCAATCTTGATGATTTTAATTGCCCTGACTTCTTTCGACCGCTTCTCTTGGCTTTCCCGATCCATCAAGCCGATCCTTCATCACACATGATTCTTGGATAATTGTCCACATGACATGAAAACACGTTTTAGTTAACGGTATCACTCTTGTTTGTGAGCCCCTAAATACATCGCACCTTTCCTTGTTACCATCTTCCCTTCATTTCTCCCCTTGCATCTTCTCCCCTACTTTCATTCCGGTAGTGATGGGTAGACGTTCTACTGGAAAGCACCAGAAGGTAGGCATTATCATTCAGATTACTGTATCGGATCCACACATTTCAGAAGGCCAAACAAAACGTTTCTGAACCTTCAGGCAGTCGTACCCTGCGAAGTGTGAGTTCTGTCAATATTTGCAGGTATTAATTATATGTTCTGACCTCATCTGCCCTCTTCACTGACGAAGGCTGCCGCCTCAGTAGTACACTTATTTATCTTTTAGAAAGTTATGTCTGTCCTGACACGTCCCCCTTGCATAAGAAAGCTCCCAGCCCTGCTGTATGCTTCTCTCTTTATACTTTTCTACATTATGTCCTGACGCGATTCCCTTTCAGAAGAAAGTCACCACCTCAGCAGTAAACCCCTCCTTTATTATATTATATATAACCTGTTCTGATATGTTCTCCTTGCAGAAGAAAGCCTCTGCCAAAGCTGTAAGCTCATTTCATTATATTATTCTATAATACGTTTGACATGTTTTTTCTGTAGAAGAAAGCTGCTGCATTGTCTGTAAGTTCCTCTCATTATATTTATTAATACTCTGTGCTAACATGTTCTGGTATGTTCACCTTACAGAAGAAAGCCGTGGCCTCCACGGTAAGCTTCTCTCATTATACTTTTCATATACTTTCCTCATTTATACTTGTTACAGAATGCCTCTCCACCAGCATCCCAATCAATGGCACCGGAAATATCGGTTCCCATAAGACGTCCGCGCCAGGGAAATGTGAGTTTACTTTAGTTTTAATGCAGGGTTTTCTGACGACATTTCCAGGGGAGCGATACACCGTCGACTGGCAACGCTCCGCATATAGAATATGCTTTAATAGCTGAAACCACCTTACAGTCTAACACCTCAATAGCCATCCCACTCCCGATGCCTATGAGTATTGATTTGTTACCACTGCCACCACTCCTACCTGTGGTAGCTAACCCCGAGGGCTTGCCACTGCTACCAACTGTGTTCAGCTCGGCACCACCGCAACCTGCACTGTTGACCTTGTACAATTTCTGCGACACATTGGACAACACATCGTCGGCTACAGACAACCTATTACGACCTCCTCAAGTTATTGATCCCTACCTTATTAGACTATCCCAAAGAACTGTCGCCTCGTCCCCATCACCATCGCCATCGCCATCGCCATCGCCATCGCCATCGCCATCACCATCGCCATCGCCACTCCCATCGTCAGCAACCACAACTACACGACGCCATCGTGTCGTGCAAGACTTCGGTGAGGTACAAGGTGTCCAACTTGGAAGCAAAGTACAGGGTTAGTCCTTTAATATTTATTGAGTGTTTCAGTTACTAAATCTAGACTAGCTATCAAATGTAGACAATCTCTTCCAACATTAATTTCTACGAAAGGTGCTGCCTTGAAGAGATTTAATCGTTGTGTGAAAGAACTTATTGAAAGGGTTTGTTTCTTCTTATTTGGGGGGTACAACAATTGTATTAATTGATCCATTAGAGTGAACGTTTGTGCCATCAGACCGGTGCCTGGATGATGGTTCTCGGACGACATACTAGGGAAGGGTCGGCAATGCATTTCACCTCACATACATTACATAAAACACCATTCGGTGATAAAACTGCACTCGAAATCGCTGAATTATTTCATAATCTTACTAATAGACTAAAGGAAGTGAGGGCAGAGGAACTGCAAGATTTGAGGTCACAGCTTAAGTCGCAAATTGAGAAGAACGACTTATTAATTAGGATGATGGAGGAGAGTGGACGTACTATACCTGAGCTATCAGATAAGTAGAATATGTTAGTTGCCGTTCTATTTTTGAATCTGTTATACCCTACATGTAGATTTGGAAAATACATCACTTACAACTTATTTATGTGACTAGACGTGTAAAAGCGAGATAGAAAAGATCAAACACCACTGCCTTCCTCATTAGGGTAAGTCATCAGTGATAGACTAATGGCCCTCATCATACGTCACAGTGAGCTCACAGTTCCTCCATTTACAGCCCAATTTTTGCGAGTCTATTAGTTACTCTAATAGACTGTAATGGAATGTGTTTTATATACAATAAGATCTAATATACGTATATTGACTTTGATATAAGTTATAAATGATCAAATATATCTGAAAAGAGGAAGTGATTATCTTCTTACCACCCCATCTGTGACATGGCTTTCATATGGTATAGTATTATAAAGTAAATTATAACAGCTTTCAATGTATTTTTGTTCGGAACATTAGCAAGGCTTGATATGATATGCACAAATTGTCACACCAACGTACAAAGAAGTTGTAGTGAGTAACAGACTATTCTATCTTTATCTTCTCGAAGCTAGCACTGACTTAAAGGCCTCTTGGTTCAGTGGTTGATTGGTTCAATGGTTGATTTTCTTATTCAGCGTGAAAGCCAGGTGTCCAAGGTTTGAATCCCATAGTGTTCACTACCTTTTTTTGAGCACTTCAGAGACTGCGTGTCCTTCAGTGGCAAATGTAAAGTTATCTCAGGTTATCTCTGACTGTAGCTTACGTCGTTCTTGGCTCCAACAAGTCGGCAAGTCGAAATGAAAGAATATTTACAAATTATTGACTATGAGGTATAAATGCCAATCACATCACAAGGACCATGGCCACTCTCGTAAAAATAGACAGGATATGGATCCTCTTCCTCAGGAAACCCACATGCGACCTGACACCCATAGTTTCGAACCACATACTTTTCCTGTCATGCAAATACCCATTTCCAATCCAGATAACCACTGCTTGAGTTATTGCTGTTTGTAGCTTCAGAGGCTCGTCTGCTGTACATGGTATCCATCTCACTTGGTTGGAATTAAAGTAGGCGATAGGACAATGGGGTTCGCACCGCTCTATGAAATAGCGGATAACTTCATATTTATCAAGAATAAAGTTGTTGGAGGGAGACCAACAAGAAAACTCGATTGGTATGAATGAGTTTATATGTGGTCCAATATTCCATGGATTTGTCTACTGAAATCGTAAGTATACCACATTAACAGAAAATGATCAGATGTACCTCGCTGCAGAAAATGAACACGTTAAAGAGATAACCTTCTTCAGGAAGACGAGATCCAAAATTACTATCATTTGGGATGTGAGTAATTTCATCGTCCTCATTTTGAACGACAAGATTGAAGGCATTAAAAATAAACCCCCCGCTAGAGTCCATTCTGAACTTCGAGAGACCTCGGATAGTAGTAATTTCTATAATGTCGGCAGTCTTCTTCCAGTGATTGTAATATGTCATCCTATAGAGTATTATAAAATGACCAATAGCAGCAATTTATGAAACATACATTATTACTGACTTTGTGAAGAAGGGCGAGGAAGAAACGATGACAAAACAGCTTGATTATCAGAGGGCACCAGCCGTACCATGAAATGTCTCATGCTGATTACTCCCAATCACACAATTCATCGCTTAAGATGCTAAGGTTTTGGAACAATCATATTGCCCTCATTTTTTGCTTGTGCGATTAGATTCCACATGTTTAGCAAACCCAGAATGGTCCTTCCCGTCGCATAATGTATATACAGGGGTATTGCAATCGAATACTTCCAAAACAGCACGTATGGACAACTGTGGGCCATGTGATTAGTGTATTTGGAACGGTCCGAGTCCTCGGCAACAGATTACAGATTTAGTTAACGGTACTCAAAAACGCAGAATCATACCCACTCCATACTCCTAAATTTCCCTCAATGGCACGTACTTCCAAGAAAACAACTCCCAAAGGTAAGTCACAACTCTTACTGAGAACTTCTCTAATTTTGACATTTTATAGCCTCCACAGGTGGAGTATTAACAAGAAGATTAGCAAGACTTGGAAAGTCTCGTGAGGACCCCGATATTGCACAGACATGTTTAGGGCGACCTGGCTTGGATGTTGTCATGTCTCCCCCTCCTACACTGACTGCTGACGTTGATAGTCCCTCAGCCATTGGCCAGTTGGATGCTGGTGGGCCTCCCGAACGTGGTGTTGGCATGGATATCGATAATACAGCATTTCTTGGAGGAGCTGATGGCTTGGATGCTGAGGGGAGGGATCTGCTTGTCTTCCCTGGTGGCAGTATTGGTGGTTCTGTTATTCTGAGTTCTTCAGAAATTTTGAAGGTTTCTTCTTCCACTACGGCAGAGACACCAGAAGATCCTCCCGGAATTTCTGAAGGACTGAGCGCAACAAAACCACCAATACTGCCACTAGGGAAGACAAGCAGAGCCCCCCCCCCCCAGCATCCGGGCCATCAAAACCACCAATACCACCACCAGGGGACATTAGTGAAGCAGTATTTTCTGCCGGTTCACCCCTGGATTTTGGTGTGGTTTCTGGTAGAACCTCGGTTCATGCAACCTATAATTTTCCTGACTCCCCCAAACTGACGGTATGATTATCATTTTTCATGTTCTAAGTACTGCTGACTTGTTATTCCGTTCCAGCCCAGCACTGATTATGTAAGCAGAAGCACTGATTGTCGATTATCTCCACACTTCTCAACTCTAATTTTGGTTTTCTCAGCCTTCCTTTTCAGGAATGATTGGCGGTACCGAATCCATAGTATGTGCCTAACCCTTCGATCTCATGATTAATTAATTATCTTCTAAATCTAGTCTTCTCAGCCTTCAGGAATGATTAACAGCACCTTTATGGTATGCATCTAATTATTCAGTTATGTTCGCCTTGTTTCTTACTTTAGTCACAGCCCTTCGCCGAATGAGTGTCCATGCTCTTGTCCAAGCTGAAAGCAGTGGCACCAACACCTGAGGAACTGGAGAATGGCAATGGTAGCACTCTGTACACACACATTGACCCCGCATTACTATCAAAAGTGGATAAAGCCCCAATTGCTCTGATAGAGGAGTCAGAGTTGGACTTGGGGATTGTTTCATCAAGCCAACATCTCGACAGTAAGTAGCTTCAAATTACGGTTAAATATTGCTTACTCTTTCGAAGACAGCCACATAGATCACCCTTTTAAAAATGTTTCTACCTTTGCCTATTCACCCTTCCAGAGACTTGTTCTCGATCCTAAAGCAGATGTAAAGATATTCTTGGAAGAGAATGTACATATACCCAGTCAGGTTAAGGAGAAAGTTACGTCATGCATAGGGGAGTCGGGTATCATATTCGTTGGGTGTAACGGCTCTGCCATTGATTCGGACTCGGATGTAGAAATAGTCAGCGACACACTTACTAGTACGTAACTGTTCCACAGATATGTACCAAACTAAAAGTGTGTCCTGTAGAGTTGGGCTCTGATATCGAAGTGATCAGTATGTCAACTGTTAGCTCACAATGAATGAAGTTGACTTTATTTACAGGAAAAACGCCAACCTCTCCTTTTAAATATGAAGTCAGAGGGAGCGGGAGTCACAATATCCCATTCGAGTTCTTGGATGAAGACGAAGAGTCGCATATGTCTCTCTGTTCCTTTCACTTGTCTTTTAAAGCACTCATTGTACATCAGACATAAACCTTTTCCTCAATGAGGGAGCTCAAAAGCTGGGTAGCGGACTTGGAAGAACCGCCTTGAGTGATCCAGCGACATCGAAGGGGTCTGAGTTCGCGTACGTCGACCGTCTACTTGCCTTAGAGGGGCTGACGACAAATTCTGATAACGTACAATGTCCGAGGCATCATATCCAGCGAAATTACGCACTCAATGGTGAGCTCAATGGTGAAGGTGATAAAAAGAAGGTTCCAACTATACTAGGAGTTCCCGGTCCTCGGTCGGTAATTATGGCAGGTGATAATAACATACCTGTGGAGAGAAAGTTGCGAAGTCGTATCTATCAGCTTCGAAACAAGGATACTTTGGACTGTGGCTGTTATGTTGAATCAGGACTTATGGAACTCTATTTCTATAGGACCTGGAAGCTCTCACAACGGGTTGGAGGTGTGTTGTTGTTGTCTTCTTCTTTGCATATAGCATGCAGACTAACAGCTTCCCACTTCTATATTCAGATCCATCCGACAATATAATAAAGACCGAAACCTTTAAACCGGAGGAGTTTATGTCGACTCGAATATGGGATTTTGTGATCGAAAATATGAAGAGGGAGACACTTTTGATGGTCAACGACTATTATACTGGGAGTGCTAACGTGACACCTGACATGGATGAAGGAAGGTGGCACATGCTGATGGTGACGAGAAACGTTGCACGTCTCAATGAGCTGGGTGAAACGCATAAACAATCGCATTGCTTTCTAATGATAATGATTCCTGCCGAGGAATATGAGAAAGTTTCGGGAGGAATGCAAAGGGATTAAATCAGTAGTTAAATATCATACACACGATGTTATGTAGGAAACATTACATTTGTATATATGCCAAAAAGTAAGAATACCCAGCAATTCTAAAGAAGCAGTGTAGATATGGCACACTCTACCTAGCGAATTTCTCGACATTTAGTAGTTCATAGTCCGTTGTGTATGTGTAGCGTACGAATCGTTAAAAATGGTGTATGTGTGTTGGCATTGTAGTAGATGCACCAACCCTTGTATGATGTTGTAGGCGGGACATGGAGTTTGAATTAAGCTTCGATGGGTTCAAAAGCCATCTTGTCATCTTCCAGCTTCCTCAACTACTCAAAGTCTTAACTTTCAAGCGTTGCTCAGGTAAGTTTGGCATTTTGGCACTCTAGTAATAATTCTAACTTTGCTTAGATGCCGAAGAGGATCCCCCCTATCGAAACGCTCAGTTATGACGAACAGCTGAAGAAATACAAGGTATGGTATTATATTTCTCCTAATTATACATCAATCAGTTCACCTTCCAGATTGGCAACGATGTCAAGGTCTTCTACCACGAACATATCTACAGAGGTCGTAGACTGGGGCCAACTTGGAGGAAGGGGAAATTGGAGAAAATCGTTGAATGTGTATCGGACAAAAAGAAAGGGTGGAAGGTAAGTGATTCATATTACTATACCGATGAATTTGAACTTACATCTTCATCTATCAGTTCTTGCAGTTTCATGTATGGTTAGGGAAACGTACTTGTTGCGCATTCGATTGGACCCAAATTCGATATCCTGTGTAAGTAGATCTTTTCTCTTATTTTATTTCCTGCTCACCTTCCTACAGGAAGTGATAGGCATACTATTATCATGCTGACATCCTGTACTTACATCTTGATCATACTACTTGTCCTACAATTGTTTTATTAGATGCTTTACCATATTATATTGTCCTACAATTGTTTTATTAGATGCTTTACCATATTATACTTGTCCTACAATTGTTTTATTAGATACTTTACCATATTATTGGTATAATTCCTGCATCTTGTATCGAAACACATAACATATTAAATGCGAACAACCTGTGCATATTCGATAATAACTTGCAAGCTATTATTAGTCTGAAGCTTTGGCGACCTATTATTAGTTCGAGTTATTATTATCATTCCCATTACCTTTTATATCCGGCTCCCATCACATATCCCGGATATGTATAAGTATATTTCAAGTGGCAGTGCACACATGTTTCCACATTCAATCCCATCCAGAAAATTACAATTTTAAGTCTTAATATGTTCTAAGTTATGTTATTTGACTTTTATCACAAGGAACTTAACAGCAACAAATGGCATAGTATTATAAATGTAATCTACAGTATAATGACATCACCATACAATGCAATACCAGTAGATATACTAGCCTACAACGTGACTCCAAAGTATATAACAGTGCAACACAAAAATTGAAATGAAAGCCTGCGACACTATGCATGAGCAGCACTGTCCTTGCTCTTCTTCTGGATCCGGAAGTTCTGGATATTTGCCACCATCATGTTGTCTAGGAACTCCCGCAGCACCACTTCCTCCCCCTTTTTGAGCCAAGGGAACTCGCCAAGAAGAGGGTTAATGATGGTCAGATGAGCAGCAAGAGTGTCCAACAGGGCGTCCTCAAAATCCGCGGTAACATCAGGATCAGGCAGAACCCGATCCTTGACGCACTTAGCCAGCTGGCACAGCTCGCAAAAGCTTTGTTCAGTATAGTCATCGGGGAAGATACCTGCAGCAGCGAACCGAGAGAAGTCTTTGTTAGCCTCGGCAAACTCCTCCAGACGATGAATGAATTGAACACGAAGACGGATGCACCGGATGTAGTCAGTAAAATAACGGAGGGAGGATGCATGACAGGCAATATTGGCGTCGTCGATCTGCCGCCCAAGATCAGCTAGGCCTAGAAATTGATAAAGGAACACATTTAGTACAGTGGCAAGTAGGAAAAGTATTATTAAACCTACCAGGGATAGAATTAAGTCCGATACCATACGCGATGGCGGTCTGGAAGTTCACTTGGGGAGCATTGAGCTGCCGGGTGCACTGACTTTTCTCCCGTTGAACACAACGGAGGCACCGATGACCAAGCTTGCCGGGCTCGCACTTCAAGGACTCGCCTCCACAACTGAGACAAGAAATCATGCTGTTATGGACCACAGCATCCTCAAGCACACTATGCAGCATTGCAAGCTCAAGGGGTGCACTGGACACCAGCGCAGGCAAAGTTTCTTTGGTATGGGTCTTCGGAACTTTAGGGGTATTTTTGCCTTTCCGGGCGGAAGTAGTAGCAGTAATAGGAGAAGAGGGGGCTAATGGAACAGTCGGCGCACGTTTGGCCACAGTAGAAGCACAAAAAGTGTGAGCGCTCGCTAAAGATAGAAAATATGATGTCAGAATCAATACCATGATAAAAAAGAGAAGGGGGAGACATACCCAAGGGAAGTTCATCAGAGGATTCGCACAGCTGATGCTTGTCTGTGTCGGTGAGCACAATGATGTCCTCAGGAGTAGGCTCATCATCCACAACAACAGGTTCTGGGACAGCTGGAACGACTAGGGGAGTCCCTAGCATGTAAGCGGATAAATTAGTAACGAGACGCAGAGGCTTACCAATCTTGAGAGGTGGCATCAAAACTTCGATGGGATGACGCCTATGAGGGCTGGCACTAATACGTACATCACGGAGGAATGGCCTAGGTGGAGGGTTCAGCGCTGCACTTGGTTCAAAATCAATGGAGGAAGTGAGTGAAGGAATGTCATCCATCGATTCTGGCACAGCAGCGATGGCTGGAATGTATGGAGAAGGTGCCAGGACAGGTGAAGAGAATGGGGTAGGTGCAACAGGAGGAGCTTGGGTTGCAACAGGTGGCAGGATTTCTTCAATCTCTTCATCCATTACCTCCATGGGAGAAGGACTACGAGCGAGGGATGGAGTATCGGGATGCTGAACAGCGGATGGCGGGACCATGATGTAACTCTCACGAAGGGGTGGCAAAGTTAGATTCAAAGGAGTTAGAGGCGCACGATTTTTGGGGGCAGAGATCAGGTTGTGAGCAGGGATGGACATCGCACGGGGGGGCATGATGAGCAAAAGATAAACAGTTCAAGCAGTTCAAGTTAGGAAAATAGTAGGGAATGGGTCGTTATCACCAGCACCATACCTTTAAAATACGAAAAACTGAGATGGACCCTGAGGATCCATAACAACATGAGGAAGAGCATGTACAGTCTTCGAAAGTCGAGAAACAACGGTGACCTCACAAATAAACTTCGAGGGCAGAAAACCATGGGAAATATGGTGGGGGATCGAAAATAAAAGCAGTTATTCGTTGGCTGTGGGGAGATAATATGCCTGACTGGCATACAGAAGTTGCAAAGCTAATTTTCACTTATTCTATAAAATGGAATTTCGCTTACTTGACAATCTTGGTTATGTCAGAGTTGGAGCTGAGACCCTGGCTGTGAAAAGCATATTTCATAGTATCTACACACATGAAGCATATAATAAAATAATATATATTAAAAGTGACATATGAGAGCCATTACAATATACGATATGGCGAGAAATGCAACAGGACAGACGAACCTACCAGTAGAATGCGCCTAAGGTTGACGCGTCTATTAGTGAGATACAATCCCGTGACCAAGCGATAAGGAAACCCCCAGGAAGTAGAGATAAGGCGCGCATCGATTGAAAGAAGTTCGGGAATTACCGAACCCTAGATTGGTTGTGATTATCTTGTGAAGCCCAAGAGACATATTGGGGACACATCGCAGGCTTTTGAAGATATTGAGAAAATATCTTGAAGAATAAGTACAAGCTTTTTCATCATATATTTTAAATATTCAAAATTTCAAATTATTATCTTTGTATATTGATCATATGGTGACGCGGGAATATCATGCCGGTGTTCTATATTTAGCGAGTAGTGCTTCCGAGCGCCTTGAGCTATAACCGGCAGATATACCAGTGGGATTGTCCCAAACTCTCCACCATAGTACAAAGGTGAGTGACACAGTGGCCCAGAATGTAAAGCAAATATGTAGAGATATAGAATAGTGCTTAATTTGGGGTGATAGAGGATAGTAGAGAATATAACCTAGTGGGTGTAATATACCATTATTCAGAACGAAAAGGTCAGATGTCGGCATCCCCACAGTATTTGAATCATCCCTACTGCCGAACTTATGTATACCAGTCGCACCGAACTTATTAATGTTCGAAGACTAGAAGACTACTAGTACTATAAGGATGACACCGGCCATACGTATGCGTATTCCAATTTCCAATGAATAAAGTTTACTTATGTACATTCTTTTCACTAAATTATACAATCAAGCGTCTAATATTCCAGCAGAGGAGTGCTTGTGGAAGTCAAGATTGAGATGCTATACTCGCATTTCGATGTTCCTGGGTCACAGGCCCTGTTTTTCTTCTTTCTTAGTCATGTGAGATTATGCTGCACATGCTAGTAAGATCATAATTTACCACAGCATACCCACAAAACCCAACCACCCCCATTCGAGGCTCACTGCATTGCTAGATTCACCGTCGCCTGTAGCCTCTCAATGTGAGCACCTTAACCTTTTTTTATAAAATTAGAACATCAAACACAAGACTACTATCAAACCTTCCTCATCAATGTAATCATTATCATTCAGTGGACACCATGGCTCGTGGGATTCAAGGATGTGGGGATAATGTGCTGCGAGTAATCGGTATGTGAGTGCATGTTGGCGGTGGATCTTACAACCAGAAGGTACAACCTAGCATGCATCACGCATGCCACAGTGGCTTGAACAATTAAATGCCTTGTCCATCGAGTGAGCACTGCAGGGGGTACCTTTACATTTTGACTTCATCATCCTCAGGCTCAGTCCATCGAACTGACCAAACATGCTAGGTGACAACAAGACTAGGACACCAACCAATTATATGTGTACTCAGATCCTTGCGGAAATCCAAACTGGTGTACTAGACTCGCCTTTTAAATGCCCTTCTATATTCTTTCCTTTTTGTATCGTTGCCGTGTGAGGCTGCCATATATGTATACACTAGTAAGTGTGATACAACCACACAAGCTAAACATGGACATCCCAACGGTACATAATACACGTGCAGAGATTGATGAAGGGAATGAATTTAGTTAAATCAATTCCACTGAGTTGATGGCAATTGTGAATATTGGGCACATAGAAAACTCCGGGCATGCACAAAAGTGAGCATGATTGAGCGTGTCATGCTCAAGGTATTTATTTTAGTTCTAAATGGCCCATTTGTGGGTCAAAAAGAGTGTAAATAAAATGTACATACTAGTGTTGTATGGCTGTGTCATATTGTGAATGTGAGTGATGTTTCTAATCAAGATATGAGGTCAAATCTTGAAGAATAATATTTATACTTCACACTCAAACATGTGCATGCACGCTCATGTTCACGCTCAAGGTGTGAGCGTGGATTGAGCGTGCACACACACATCACGCTCAAGATTTCACTTCACACTCAGGGTAAACATCTCACGCACAGGGTCCATACATTCATGCACAGGGTCTAAGTTTTCATGCTCAATGTCATCAACTCACGCTCAAGGTCTGTCAACTCACGCTCAAAGTCTTTACTTCATGCTCACAAAGAAATTATATATTACATTTATATTTTGGCTTCACTTACATGTGGGAGGAAAAGTAAGTTGCAAGTTGTTACATCCGTGTCCGGAATCCGCTATTCCGCACTATCCCGACGTTCCCGCACTTCCCACACTTCCGCATTGGCCGCATTTCTGACCAATCGTCGGATACGTCGTCATGATTTATCACTTACTTACTCATGCTCATCCACTATGTCACCATTTCATATTACTCCTCTATTACTACTCCTATCCGTTTCACTATATCGCATACAGCCATTACTTCCATTCTTCAGCCACTACTCCTCTATGGTGGCTGACTCCATGTTTACCTATCCCTAGTTATACCCTTATACTTCGCTCAAAGTAAACTACTCCATACTTTACTTAGTATTTAAGATCTAGTTTTTGTACAGTAACTTTAGTTTTCGTATCGACTACGATTACGAATATACCACTATACTCCGTCTTCTTGTCTCTAAGGTTTCGTCCTTAGTCCTGGTCTCTATTCCGACCTTCCTCTGTTCCGACCTTTCTGCATTTCGCACTCGACCTTGCTCCTACCTCGAGCTTGTTCCTACCTCGACTTGAAATACGAACCACCGAGAATCACAAGGGGCGCAGCATACAAGCTGAAGCCAAGGTTCACCTCCGCACTTTCCGAGTTCTCCGCTTCCGACCTTGAGCTTACGTAACACTACCCGTAGCTCTCTCCGCGCTAAACCCAGCGCCTCCCTTATCATCCCTCTGAGTGGTACGGTACGTAACAGTATACGAAAACTTACCACCTTGGATTCTCTTTTGCCTTTATGGCTCCAACCACAACTTCAGTTACGCGTGCCGCACATACTGCTAGTCATGCTAGCACTGCAGCAAGCACTCGTGATACTCGCGCCGCTGCCAGACAGCGGGCTCAACAGACTCCTTCGCGTTCTTTGCCTTCTACGCCATCTCAGGGCTCACAGAGTCCTGCACCAATTGCTCAGAGCGGAACACTTCGCAGTCAGCCCGACGTTTCCGCTCTTGCTCCGACTTTTGGGATTTCTGGTCCTGCCCAGGACCCTCCTGATGGCACACCTCCGCCATATGGTGGAGATCCACCACCCTCAGGTACTCCTGACGATAATGGGTCAGATCGTGACACTGTTGGACCCCCACCCCCACCTCCTGCTCAGCCCAACCCACCGCCACCTCCACCTTCCGACCATGGAGATGACGACGATGATGACGATCCACCAGGTCGAACTCCTCAAGCTCGACATGATGATCGTCTTGCTGAGGCTCTCTTAAACGTCGCCGACCTTGCGCGTAACAGGTCTGACCGCGATAAGAACGTTAAAAAACCCGACACTTTTGATGGTTCCAGTTCTGAGAAACTGGAAGAGTTCATTGCACAGTGCGAGATTTATTTTCGCAATAATCGAGTTCAGTACCTAGATGGTGAAGTTCGAGTTAACTTCGCTCTCGCATACTTGCGCAGTACCGCACTTCAACTCGTTATGCCCGCGCTTAATGACCCATTCTCTACTGAAGACTTCTTGTTCTCTTGGGAAGCATTTGTGCTTCTCTTACAGGATAACTTTGGTCTCGCAAATCCTGAGGGAGATGCGGAGAATGATTTGGATGTGCTAGTAATGAAGGACAGCGAGAAATTGTCAAAGTATTTGGTGCAGTTTAGTAAACTTGCCCAAAAAACGTCTTGGGACGATAAGTCCCTCAGTCATCGTTTTTATGTCGGCTTGCCTGATCGCATTAAAAATCAGATCTCTCATGTTGGCAAGCCTGGTACTAAACAGGGTATGATTCGTTTGGCTCAGTCTATTGACAGTAGGCACTGGGAGCGCCAGGGCGAGCGAGTTCGTGAGGCTCCCTCCCGAGCTTCCCGCACTTTTGAACACACTCCTAATACGCCCACACCACGTCATGTGCCCCCACCACCTACTGCACCACGTCAAAATAACCCACCTCGGACTCAGCAGCATACAACTCCTCAGCAAAGGCGACCTGACCTTTCTAATAAAGTTGGTACCGATGGCAAATTATTGCCACAAGAACGACAGCGCCGCATGGATGGCAATCTGTGCCTATTTTGCGGGAATGCAGGACATCGTGCTAAAGACTGTCTGCGTTCTGCCTCTTCTGCATCACGAGCACGAGCAGCTGCTCTTCTGACATCAACTCCAACCTCGACTTTGACATCGACTTCGGCATTGGCTTCGAACCCTACCTCAGGTTCGAAAAAATAGGGAGCAGTCCTCAGGACTCCACACAAGATGAGGACCGCATTGTTCCCCCTTGTGTGCCAATGATACGACTCAACGCTTCCGCTCTTTCCGACCCTGATGCTCTTCACGTTTTACTTTGTACTACCATCTATGCACCCACCACTCATTCCATTTCTTTTACCGCGCTAGTTGATTCTGGTTCTACTCACTGTTTCGTCGATTCCGCTTTTGTACGGACACATGCTATACCTACATCCCGCACTCCACCGATCTTGCTTCGACTTTTTGATGGCACCGCAAACAATACTATTACCGAGTTTATATCATTGCCTGTACATTTCCCTACTGGTGAATGTTTAAACATTGACTTCTATGTGACACCACTTGATTCCGCATGTTCTGTTGTTTTAGGATACAATTGGCTCACCCGCCACAATCCGTTGATTGACTGGGTATTGGGCCTTTTAACTTTCCGAACACCAGTACATTCCGATGTTTCCGCACTTTCCGATGTTTCCGCACTTCCCGCGGTCAAATCCAAGCCTGAGGTAGCACCTCCCGCTTCCGAGCTTCCACCTGTCACACCAGTCACTCCAGCCAATAGTACGTCTGCTCCTCCCAGTATATCTCTAATAAATGCAGCCGCATTCGCACATGCAACTTGTTTAAAGGGAGCTCAGACCTTCCGCATTCAACTTGGCACTGTCATCACTGCCGCTTCCCTCAAGGTTGAGGAAGCACCCGATCTTTCTAATATTCCACCTGAATATCATGAATTTGCCGATGTTTTTAGCAAGTCCAAGGCAGACACACTTGCCCCACACCGACCGTACGACTTGAAGATTAACTTAGACGAGGGCTCCGCACCCCCTGTTGGTTCAATCTACTCTCTTTCCCAGTCCGAGCTTTCCGCTCTTCGGGATTTTATCGATGAACACCTTCGAATTGGTTTCATTCAACCCTCTCGTTCTCCGCATGGAGCACCTGTTCTTTTTGTTCGTAAAAAAGATGGTTCTCTTAGGCTTTGTGTGGACTTCAGAGGTTTGAACACAATTTCTAAAAAGGATCGTTATCCTTTACCGCTCATTTCCGACCTTTTGGACTCTCCTCGTCGAGCTCGCATATACACTAAAATCGATCTCCGCCACGCTTATCACCTTGTCCGCATTGCGGAAGGTGATGAATGGAAAACAGCCTTCCGCACTCGCTATGGATCTTTTGAATGGCTCGTAATGCCGTTTGGACTCTCCAATGCACCTGCTGGATTTCAACGTTTTATGAACGACGTCTTTAAAGACCTTCTTGATGTGTGTGTTATAGTCTATCTTGATGATATACTAATATACTCCAATAACCTCGCACAACATCGACATCATGTCAAAGAAGTACTTTGTCGACTTCGAAAACATGGCTTATATGCACGCGCCGATAAATGCGAATTCCACACAGAATCGGTTGAATACCTTGGCTACATCCTATCACCCGCTGGACTCACTATGGCTCCCGCCAAAGTACAGACCATCAAGGATTGGCCAGAGCCGAGAAAAGTAAAAGACATTCAGTCATTCCTGGGATTTGCTAACTTCTACCGACGTTTCATTTACAACTACTCCGACATTGTCGTTCCATTGACTCGACTTACTCAAAAGAGTACAGAGTGGAACTTCACGGAGAAATGTCGTTCCGCATTTTCCGACCTTAAGGAAGCTTTTACGTCTGCTCCGATTCTTACTCATTGGGTTCCTGACATGCAATTAATTGTAGAAACTGATGCATCCGATTATGCTCTTGCCGCAATTTTGTCAATTAGGACTGAGGATGGCGATATACACCCAATCGCATTCCATTCCCGCACTTTTACACCTCCCGAGCTTAATTATGACACTCACGACAAAGAATTACTCGCAATTTTCGAGGCTTTCCGAGTTTGGCGTCATTACCTCGAAGGTTCTGGTACACCTATCGACGTTGTCACAGATCACAAGAATTTAGAGTATTTTTCCACTACTAAAATTCTAACGCGTCGACAAGCCAGATGGTCCGAATCCCTTTGTCAATTCAACCTCATCATCCGCTTTCGACCAGGGAAACTTGGTGCAAAACCCGATGCTCTGACTAGACGATGGGACGTCTACCCTAAAGAGGGGGATAACGACTATGCTAAGGTCAATCCGCATAATTTCAGACCGGTATTTACACAGGAACAACTCATTTCCTCACTCCGCGCAACCACACTCATTTTTCCGACTCTCCGAGCTAGTATTATCATGGACATTGAGCGATTACATTCTGATATATTATCTGCTCTTCCTAACGACCCTATCGCAGTTATTCATCTACGCACTCCCGAAAATCGTTGGACTGTTACTGCAGATGGATTTCTTCGACTCGATGATCGGATTTACGTTCCAGACATCGGAACACTCCGACTCCGCGTTCTTCAGTACAAGCACGATCACATACTCTCTGGACACCTTGGACAAAACAAAACTCTCGATTTAATTCGCCGCGAATATACTTGGCCAGGTCTTAGAACATTTGTGAAAGACTACTGTAAGTCTTGCACTACCTGTTTACGTTCTAAACCACAGCGTCATCGACCGTATGGGACTTTGAAACAACTTCCTGTACCTGGACGCCCATGGCACTCAATTTCTATGGATTTTGTCGATCAACTACCAAAATCATCGTCCTCCAAGTACGATTCCATACTTGTTATCGTTGACCGTTTTTCCAAGCAATGTATCTTCATTCCCACGCACACGACCTGTACATCAGCCGACCTCGCGCACTTATTCGTACTTCACGTCTTTTCCAAACATGGAGTACCCGAGCATATTACCTCAGATCGAGGTTCCGAGTTTG
The DNA here is from genome assembly GCA_025738555.1 of Cyathus striatus. Lineage (NCBI taxonomy): Eukaryota > Fungi > Basidiomycota > Agaricomycetes > Agaricales > Nidulariaceae > Cyathus > Cyathus striatus. The sequence goes on from JAOVFP010000003.1 coordinate 450,610, forward strand.
TCTCTCATTTTTTCCGCTCTCTTGGAACAGCATTGGACATCGTTTTACACTTTACATCAGGATATCATCCTGAAGGTGATGGCCAAACCGAGTGCATGAATCAGACTATGGAACAATACCTCCGAGTGTATTGCAATTATCAGCAAGATAACTGGTCCGACCTTTTACCACTTGCCGAGTTCGCATACAACAATGCTCCAAGTGCAACCACAGGTATTTCGCCTTTTTACGCTAATAAGGGTTACCATCCGAACATTACGGTACACCCTGAGCGCGATCTTACCTCAGCCCGAGCTCGACACTTCTCTGTCAATCTTGATGAACTTCACGAAATGCTTCGTTCAGAAATTCATTCCGCTCAAAAGCGCTACCAGGGTACTGCAGACACTCGTCGTGTTCCTGCACCAGAGTTCCCTATAGGTTCAAAGGTCTTCGTCAAAGCCGACTACTTCCGCACTACCCGACCTTCTCGCAAACTTGCGGAGAAATTCCTAGGTCCATTTGAAGTTCTCGAACTTGCTGGTTCGCACTCCCGCACTTTGCGACTTCCCCAAGAATTTCGTGCAGTCCATCCAGTTTTTCATGTTTCTATGCTTGAACCTAGTACTGAAAACACCATTCCAGATCGTATCATTCCACCTCCACCTCCAGTGGACATCGACGGTGATATCGAGTATGAGATTGCTGAAATTCTGGACTCCAAATTGGATAAACGTTTGCGGTGCAAACTGAAATACTACATCCGTTGGTTAGGTTATGAAAACACAGATGAAGAATTCACCTGGCTTCCCGCTACTGAGCTTGAGCATGCTACTGATATTATTGAAGAGTTTCACCACCGATATCCGGATAAGCCCGGTCCCACTTCTGTACTATAAAATTTTTACTTACCATTTCACATTTCAGAAAAGATCAAAACAGTATTAATCATTGGCTTACGGTCCTCGTGGGCTCGTCCCTAAGAGGGGGATACTGTTACATCCGTGTCCGGAATCCGCTATTCCGCACTATCCCGACGTTCCCGCACTTCCCACACTTCCGCATTGGCCGCATTTCTGACCAATCGTCGGATACGTCGTCATGATTTATCACTTACTTACTCGTGCTCATCCACTATGTCACCATTTCATATTACTCCTCTATTACTACTCCTATCCGTTTCACTATATCGCATACAGCCATTACTTCCATTCTTCAGCCACTACTCCTCTATGGTGGCTGACTCCATGTTTACCTATCCCTAGTTATACCCTTATACTTCGCTCAAAGTAAACTACTCCATACTTTACTTAGTATTTAAGATCTAGTTTTTGTACAGTAACTTTAGTTTTCGTATCGACTACGATTACGAATATACCACTATACTCCGTCTTCTTGTCTCTAAGGTTTCGTCCTTAGTCCTGGTCTCTATTCCGACCTTCCTCTGTTCCGACCTTTCTGCATTTCGCACTCGACCTTGCTCCTACCTCGAGCTTGTTCCTACCTCGACTTGAAATACGAACCACCGAGAATCACAAGGGGCGCAGCATACAAGCTGAAGCCAAGGTTCACCTCCGCACTTTCCGAGTTCTCCGCTTCCGACCTTGAGCTTACGTAACACTACCCGTAGCTCTCTCCGCGCTAAACCCAGCGCCTCCCTTATCATCCCTCTGAGTGGTACGGTACGTAACACAAGTGTAATATTTGTGAGCATGAATAGGAATACCAATCACACTCAGACATTGAGCATGAGTGTAATACTTGTGAGCATGAATAGGTGAGTGTGAATAGAAATACCACACTCACACTCAAGTTAAAGGACATTGAGTGTGAGTGTAATACTTGTGAGTGTGAATAGAAATACCAATTATACTCATGCTCAAGTTGAATGCAAGTGTAATATTTGTGAGCATGAGTAAGAATACCAATCATGCTCACACTCAAGTTAAAGGACATTGAGTGCAAGTGTAAATAAGTATTATAAATGTGATAGAATATCTATCATGCTCATGCTCAAATTAAAGGGCATTGAGTATGAGTGTAAATATAATACTGACATGCAGTTATACTATGCAAATATGTGTGATAGGTAGTAGTCTATCCTGTATTGCTCCCTGCTTCGTTGTGAATTTCCCTGCTTTGTTATTAAGCCCCCTTCCTTGTTCTGAAGTTCCCTACTTCGCTGTAAAGCCCCATTCTTTGTTTTGAATTTCCCATGGTCTCTGCTTCACTGTGAATCCCCCTGCCTTGTTCTGAATTTTCCTCCTTCATTGTAAAGCTTCCTGTAATTTTATGAGCCCCCTGTTTCATTATAAACTTCCCCTGTTTCCTCTGTTCAATATATACCATTCTCTAGCTCTATAAATTTTTAACTGTTAGTCTGAATTACTGCTACACTCTCTGAGTCATTTTTTCAACTTGTAGATCATATGTACACTCTCTGAATCATTTATATATACTCTAAGTCATATCTAAACACTCTGGATCATTGGTATACATTTTAAATCAATATACACTCATAAAGAAGACAATAACAATGAAATATATATAAAACCCACTGGTGTTCTTCAATTATTACATTACAGTGCTTAGTATATACCAAATTGTATTAAAAACATGCTTTACTATGCCAATTATTCAGTATGTAGTTGATATAAGACAGCCAGTTGGCTCACGCTCATATAAGGATTATTCACGCTCATGTATAGAATATTCACGCTCACATCACGCACAGGGTCCAATTTTCACGCTCAATAGGTGAGCGTGCATGCTCAACTCCTTTTGTGCGTGCCCGGAATTTTCTTGCTGCCCGTGAATATTGAGTAATCGGGTTCAACAGTGTCATACTAGCTGGCGACTTTATTATGCGATCCTATTCCTAGCTACCCAAGGCTCATTTCATCGTGAGATTCGCAATCACATGTAGTCTCACTGTCAGCACCTTGACAAAACATTAATTACTAGTAAGCCTTCCTAATCAACGTATTGATAACATCTGCTCACCATTCTTCGTTCAGAAATCGTTTTAAATGGGGCTTACCGAAGTGAAAATAGATATTCGTCAATGTACACAGCCCAATCATTATCGAGTGTCTCCTGAACAAACCTTAGTACATATGTTAGATCCAATACTCATGTGAGCGCCATCGCTATTATTAAACCTTCCTTAACGGTGTCAAATCGATGCATTGATACATATCTTCTTGTAAGTATTCACTTGGAAATCTTTCTAATTGGAACTTACCGGGATGAGAACAGATATACTCCCATGAGATATTAGTCTTTGCGCACAGCCTTATGAATGAAAATAGATATCGTCTCACAAGACGTCCTCATGTGCACAGCCTGACCGTTATCGCCATACACGTTCTGCGCAGATAAGAACCTCATAAAAACCCTCGAGCCCGATTGATCAACACCCCATCCCCACTTCATCAATAGTGTTTCTTGAGTGCAACACACCATGGCATTTCGAAACGCAAGATACACACGCATCGGAAATCTTTATGCCTTTGACAATAGCCATAGTGATGAATCTGGTGCGTATAATCTCTCTTAATTTCTACAGACTTACCAATGATCATAGAATGGGAACGACTTGCAAAAGCTTCTTGCCTCGGAGCCAGTCATCAGTCAGAAGAACGATATGATGCTCCAAAATGTCATCCTGACACCAGAAAAGTAGTGATAAATGATATAATGAGCTGGGTCGATTCAAAAGATCCTGATAAGAAAATAATGTGGTTAAATGGCCCTGCTGGTGGGGGAAAGTCTGCAATTGCTCAAACAATTGCTGAACGATGTTGTATGGAGAACAAACTCATGGCAAGCTTCTTTTTCTCTAGAACAGCTGCAGGTAGTCGAGATGATGGAACTAAGCTTGTGCCAACAATTTCCCACCAGCTAGGAAATGTTGTTCACTTTGCAAAAAGAATCATCATAAATGAACTGGAAAGGAATGATGCATTATTGTCACATTCCATGGAGGTTCAAATGGAAAAGTTGGTGCTGAAACCACTTTTAGATATATCTTTGGCAACTACTTCAGTCAATCTGAGCAAGGACTCTGACACTGCTTGCCTTCCACATCTAGTAATAATTGATGGATTGGATGAGTGTAACAGACCTGAAATGCAATCTAGAATTGTAAAGATGATTTCTGATGTGGTGTCAAAGTCAAGAATGCAGTTGAGTTTTTTCATTGCAAGCAGGCCAGAGTTAGCAATCCGAAACACATTTAATGATGAGACCATTAATCAACTGTGTCTTCCATTAATTCTTGACAATCAATACAACCCTGATAAGGATATTGAAACTTATCTTCGAAGTGAGTTCACAGCAGTAAAGCGAAAGCACACACTGGCATTCACACTTTCAAAGATGCTGAACTGGCCAGCAGAGAACGATTTGAGAATCCTGGTTCAAAGATCATCAGGGCAGTTTATCTATGCATCCACTATCATAAAGTATATAACAGATAATGAACATGATCCATGTGATAGACTGAATACCATTATTAATATAAAACTTGGTGAGACAATGCCATATACACAGTTGGATGCATTGTATACACATATTCTCTCTGTGGCTGTTGAAAAATTGAAAAATTACAACAATATTCTACTTATATTTCAAGCACTGATATATGTGTCATATACTACACTTCATGATATACATATTCTGGCATCATTTTTAGGAAAGACAAAGCATTACATACCATTACAACTTGCTAATCTCCACTCCATAATTTATGTTCCCAATTCCAATGGAGGGGGGATAAATAATGGTATTCACTTCTTTCATGCATCTTTCAGTGACTTTCTGAAAGACTCTGATAGATCAAAATGCTTCCATGTATCTGAGAAGGAAGCCCATATAGCTACGGTGAATTGTTGTCTTGACATTATTCTGAAAAATGAAATTCCAACTGACATAGTTGATTACCAATATCACACACTCTATTATGTGTATATCAAACTCATTACTCATTTGAACAAATGTGACTTTGATCAAAATGTAACAGAACAGCTTATTTTGAAGTCTGGATCAAATCTGGAACCTATAGTGAAAGCTCTTCTTAAAAACACCTTTAATGCATATGACTATCGCTTTGACATACTTTGTCTTCTTTATAAATTTGACTTATCTGTAGATGCCATCATTGTAAGTTGTGCTATTATTTTCATCAGAAATTAAGTTTAACATGTGGAATAATATTATGTAGCATTCTGCAACTCCATTGAATAAAAATGTATCCCAACTTTTTGGACAAATGCCATTTACAGTGGCCATTGACTTCATGCTAAAAGATTTTTTACATACTGATGATGAATCAAATCTACATAATTACATAGGCGCAGTATTTTGTCTTAATAAGAAACATAGAATTTCAGCTGAAAATTTGTTAGATGATAATGATATTGAATACATTTTGTTGGGAGAAATGTTAGAAAGTCCATTGCTAGCAGGTGATTATTTTCTCAATGACATGAAGAGTGAGCAAGTATTTCGGGGTGCATGGGATTATATAACTGAGTAAGTTAATTTAATTTATGAATGACTCGTCAATTTTAACTATTTATTTGGATAGGAGTGTTATTGATAGTAATTATATGTATTCTTGGCTAGTGTCAGAAGTGACTTCTCCAATAAGCTTTGAATATTTGCTCAAAAGAATAATACCATCCCTCTACTTTAAAACATTTCTCCAGGAATTTGCACAAGATTTTGAGTACTGCTTTTTATCTATATGGGAAGATGATTCTGAAGATTATAACTTTGTTAATGATAGTATACAATCATTAATGAGAGCCATCAACAAATTTTTAAAGGTGACATTTTTTAGTATTATTTAAGTGATTTTTATACACTTCTGATGGCATATAATAGGAATGTGAAGAAATAGAAGATGGCAGGTCATCTAAAAATGAACACTATTATACACACCAAGTTGTGAATTTTGATACTCACATATTCAAGAATGAGGTAGATGCTAGCTATGAAATGGCTATAAAATATTTTCATGAATCTGAGAATATTCAAATACCATTATGTTAGAGTGACTGCAGATTATGTTATTCCCACTACCTTTTAAGGTAGTTGGGTTATGGGGATGTTTGGATTTCCTAGGAAGGCAATTTGTGGATCAGTGTCCAGGATCTCACTTTCTGGCTCACTGATTGGTTAATAGCTTTTGAATGCCATTTTGTGACTGATTACTGTACACTCTCTCATGTAATCAATGCTGGTGTGACCATATTGCTTGTCTGCACAATTAATCCACACTTTCATGTGCCTAGGCAGCTGGAGCCTTCATGAATATATCAAGTCTTCCTACCTTGAAGTTGTTACTAGGTTGCCAGAGGTGCATGGTGACAATGATGAGGAGTTAGTGGAAGACTGGGCTCATGTCATTCAGTAAGTTAGCAGTATTTATTTTCTAGTACACTCATTTTCTTCCTTGCCTGTAGCCTACTTTATGGATCTTCCTAATGAATATTATCCCTCTTGACTACATTTGTTTTAAGACCACAATCGTGAGCATCAGCTAATTGATTGACATGCTATGATGTTCCATACCTCCTCCCCCTTCCCCAGCACCCTTCTCCACAGTGCTTGTCCATTTCACACCATATAATCTCGAGACTTTGGCCACAATTAGCCCTTGCAAATACACTCACTTTGAGTCCACAATCACAAGTTTCGGTTTAAGCCCACAATTGCATGTATTGGCCAATACATTGTCGCTCTCTGGTGTTCCATACCTCATCCCCCTCCCCCAACCTCCCCACAGTGCTTACCCATTTTGGATGGTATGTTCTCGACTGTATGTTCTTGAAACTTTGGCCATCATTAGACCTTGTGAGTACATTCGTTTTAAGCCCCCAATCATGAGTATTGGCCAATGCTCAGGGATTACCAAATCCTTGTGGTATTATGCAATTTGTGACATGACAGAAACAGATATCTGGTACATACCTCTGTACAAGTGGTGTGAAGATTTAATGAGTTCTTGAAGTTCTGCAGCATACAGACATATCAGGGGTTAGTATTCACAGTATATTCCTTAATTTTCTGCCTATGTGCTAGTTAAAAGCATAGCACTACTCTAAGATTGAATAAAATAAATTTAAATGACACTAAAGCTAGGTAATGTGATAGAGTTACAAGTAATACAATGTAATGGTCTGGTGTTGGTAATTTTCAATCATTAATGAGTAGAGGCCATAGACTTTTTCACTTTGAATCTATAAACATTCTTTCATAATTAATAAATTCAATACAAACTTCAATATAAGCAGTTTTTTACTGGGTAGTGGGCTGTGCTGCTTGCCGGCCCTATTTCTTTATTAAAAATATGTGACACTGGTAGCCATAGCATCCAACAATCATACATTTTTGTAGACACTATTATATGAGTTTTATATTCTGTGTCCATCACTATACTGAACCAACTCAACCACTTGTTCACAGTCTTTAAGAGCACTCTATGGTCACCATATATTTAAGTGGACTCATAAATTTCAAAGAGCCTGCATAGACTCCCTGTGTGCTATGAGGGACTTTAAGTGGACTAAACACAGGGTCAATGTGGAGTGAAGACATGCCCTGGCACAAAGTTATTTGTTTCACTCTGATTATTCTATTCCTTACTCAATGCTACAAAGGCTCTTGATATACTTCATCCTCCTCTTCCCCATGTAATTTTACATTCCCATTTCACCCTATTTCTTCCTTTATAACATTTTCTCTCCTCATTTCTTTTTTTTCTTCCTGTTAAGTCATAAAGCTCTCCACCATGTTTCTCAGTCTCCCATTGTCTTCATTTTATCTTCCCTTGCTCCTATGTTCTCAATACTAAATCAGTCACAGATTGGTTCCATTCAACGTATTCATCAACAGGTTATAGTGCAAGTAGCATTAATCAGTGATCACTCAGAGATTTATAGTCCAGTTAGATATCATACTGTTTACTACACTACATTATTAGGAGCACCAGGAATTTTATGCCTATGTAAATTACTGGTAGAGGAGATGGTCAAAAACGATACAGTGAAACGCATCCATTCAATGTGCTAGTGGTGGGAGCTGTGAATGATAAGAGAGTAAGAGAATTTTCAAGAATGATGAGTAGAAGTGTCAAACTTGCAGTAGACAGTGAAACATTAGCATATGCTTCAGCTTCATTATCTTAGAACTCACTGAATAATGGGAAACACCACAAAAATAATTATGAAGTAAGTATTAAGGAGGTATGCCATCATTGTATAAGTAGGCTAATGAATTACGAACATCCGTGCCTGCTCCCTTATGGCATAGTATAGCCAATGTCAGAGGAATGTGCACATCGTTAGGCATCGAGGCATGAGAGTGTGTCCAAAGTTCACCAATGGCTAAGTTATTCCAAGGGTTATAATATCGTCTTTGTTCAGTCCTTCACGCTCCTATTCGCCAGGAACATCTTCTACACGAGCCACGAATGTCCCTCTCTACCGAGGATGTCGGGGTTTGTAGCTCCCAGGGTCAGCATTGTGTATGCAATAAAGCGATCTGTGTAACAGCAGGGATGTGCAGTGGAGGATCTTGGCTGGATGCGAAGGCTAAGGAGGATAGAAACTGTGAAACTGCAGGATCCAAGAGAGGATGTCCGAGCAGCACTTGGGAATGATTAGATATATGCGCTACCGTTATGCGGGAGGTCGTGGTGAGAGGTCGTGGTGCTACGCGTCTTGGTTTGAGGAACAAATCCTGTGGGAGTATATGACAGACGGAGATACACTCGCTATGCCACTTCCTACAGGACTTAGGCAGCGGCTGCATAGGCGTCCTATGGCTCATGTAAAGCCGCTTTGCTGACACATCACTAGCTAGCTCTAGCACAATGAGTAGCTCAGCGTATTATATGCAATATTTTGCGCTGATAATGTCAAACGACGATGGGACGATGGAGGTTCGTAATAGCCATGTTCCCTTTTCTTGAAGATGTAGAAGACGTCGTCATCGTGAAAGGTTAACGCATGGGCGTCGGGGTGGCTTGAACATGCGACATGAGTGTGTGGTACATACATGTTCTGAAGCACACGTAATTCTAAACATCGTCAGTAATGCATCATCATAAACACGAAAGAAGGACTCACGGAAAACTTCTTAACCTTGTCACACCAAGATTATATCCCTCCTCCACGTCCACCTAACGGGCGCTTGACATCACACTACAAGAGGTGATATAACTTTGCCCTATAATTCATTTTAATTGATGCATCACGGAACTGAACACCTATAAAGTATTCATAAACTTGGATAGGCATATAGGAGACCGCTGTAATGTTGGATGAGTCTGAAACCCACGCGTGTCTAGATCTTGGATTTGCTCTCTCCAATGTCACAAAAAGTGACGTGTTGAGACTGCTTTAGACTAACGGTTAAGAGTATCGAGTAACTGGTGTGTAAGTTTATGTATGAAGCCTTCCGTGCGATGGTTTGAATCTCGCTCGGGACAGTCATTTTTATCCGTTCCAAGGCTCAGGCCTACCACGTTAAACCCTATTTTATCCGGATCCTGGCTCAGGCTCTTTCGCAAAAAAAGTAATTTTTATCCGGAAAGAGTACAGGCATTTGTGAGATATTTCGGGGGTCCTGATGCCGGTAATCAAGCCAAGCCGGATCCGTATTGGTCACGCAGTCACGATACAACCATCAATGTCACAAGTCGTGACGCGACATTTTGAACCCGTTGTCTCTTGCCACCTCCCGTTCCCTATTGTTGGCCAGTTGCCCTTCGTCGATTGTACTAAGCACACGTAGCACAGTTTGGTACTTCCTCACACGAGAATCACGACCAATATATGAATGGTTCACTCATTCCAGAGCCCAGCTTTCCAAGCCCGCACGGCCGCAAGGCCAGTCAAACGCCGCCTAAAGAGCTCCTCAGGTCGGACATACGACAGTTGAGTGTGGATGGGGAGGCTATGATTACCGTACGTTCGACATGAGCTCCCCCCTGTTCTCTGCTTACACGATGTCGTCTCATAGAATGATACTGCCTTTGCTGCTTGCTCTGGCTTTTGTTGTCGTTGGTCAAATATCAAGACCTCGACTCAGTCTTCATCAACGTCTCCAACTCCATCACTCACTCCGAGCTCAGCCCCTGCAACGATGACGACGGAATCAATGCAGAATACCTTCCCCGCCACTCTGCTATCGAGTAACGATTCCGATATCCCAGTGCAATCGTACGTTTCTATTCAACTTATTCCCCTTATTTTTACTCACCCCATTTATGTCCCTTAACAGCCCTACTTAATCGACACCTATAAGAACCTCGTACGCGGTAGTCGGCTAGGGTACAACATATGCACCAGGACGACGGAGGGCCCTGAACCGATGTGCTATGCTCTTAACGGCACGTTCCCTGCCCCCTCCTTCTCTCTCCTCTCGTATACCCTCTTTTCATTCTTACCCTTGTTCTTAATCACAGACTTCTGCCTCTGGGCCCAAACCGACCAAACCTCACCAGCCAGCGACGTGGAAGGTAGAATGGTAGCTTAGCATGGCGCACCAACCCTGGGCTACAGGAACATGCCTCACCCCCGCTGGTTGCAACTCACTCGTCCACCAGCATACGTCTCCGTAGAAGGCTTCATCAACCAGACGATAATAAATATCGCGTAGGGGGATTGGGGAGGGAGATCAATCCTCATAGAGCTGACTTGGTTCGTTCCTTGTGTCAAATGTCCTTCTTGAATGCTCTCGACGGTACGTTCCCTACCTCCTCCTCTCTCCGCTCGTACCCCCTCTTTTCGTTCTTACCCTCGTTCTCTATCGCAGACTTCTGCCCCTGGACCCGACCCGACCCAAACACAACAGCCGACGACGTGGAAAGCGGAATGGTAGCGTGGTGCACCAAAGCCTCATTCCTGCAGCACTCGTATATGTCTCTATAGCTCCATAGTAGGCTTCATAGACCAGACAAAGATCAATATCGCATCCTGGGATTGAGGAGGGAGACGGATTCTCATAGGGCTGACTTGGGTCGTCCGTTTGCTTATTGTTCGTGGGTAGTTTGTTCACTTGGGCTCATGAAGTTAGGTAAAGGATTGTTGGCGATGTCAACACAACTTTCACGCAGGCCATAGAATGGCACGAGTACATGACGTCCCCCCTCCCAAGCCCCCCCTCCCCCGCACACGAACAGGCTGAAGCTCTTGACAGTACGTTCTCTATCCCCCCCTGCTCTCTCCTCCCGTACCTCCTCTTGTTCTAACCCTTGTTCTCAACACAGACGTCGGCCTCTGAGTCCGAACCAACCCAACCCCAACAATTGGCGACGTGGAAGGCGGGATGGTAGTTACTGTCATAGTGCATCAAACATCCCGTTCGTTTTTTGTTCGTAACGTGGTTTGTTTACTCCGGCTCGTGTAGAGAGGGAGTCCGTTATGGATTGTTGTCCAACGCATTTGACGATAGCAATATGACTTTCACGCAGGCTACAGAATGGCTCAAGTACGTTATGCCCCCCTTTCCCCTCCTACACACACTGACAAGCCAACCTAGCTTCATAAGCCGTAGGCTCGAACTTCTGCTTCAGTTTGCGACCCCTCAGACGTAAAAGCCGACCAACACTACGAACACATCTTCGATCACATCATCGGGTACGCCTACACCGTCGAACGCTCCAAACGGCACCTTTAACGAAATGTTATAAGTAATTCCCTCCAGAACCAGCGTCACGCACATCACCTAACCCACCTATACCCTTCCTTCTTCAAGTGCGCCCCCCTCAGTCAGGATGCGTGTTTACGGGCGTCGTCGCGAGAATGTCAGAGCACATGAACCGGCGACTGGAATGTATACTACATATATATCCTGCAGCACACAAAACTCTAAACGTCGTCAGCAACACAATCGCGACAAAAATCAAAAGACTCACGTTTAATATTTACAGTAACTCGCACCAGACGATGTAGCAGTCACGTATTTGGATGAATCACAGCACGTCCTAACGAAACGACACAGCCTAGTCACTAGCCTTCACCGCGGAACGTAGGTCATTTCGTACCAGACACCATCCTAGACGATGAAGTACTCCTCACAGTAGACAATGTAGGAGTACCCGGCAGCGAGTACCGAGGAAGACAAAGCGGATGAGAGATCAGCTGGGAGAAGCTCAACATTAGCTTTTAGTCGACGAGGAACTTCGACGTACGCGGAGTGAGGAAGTTAGAACTTGATTGGTGAAAGAGCTTGAAGGATTTGGTCTTCTGAGATTTGGATTCCGAAAGGCGTGCGTGGTGATATAGTTCGCGCTTGGGCGGGGTAAAGTGTCCATCGGCGATGGAACGGCTGCTTTGCTACTTCTTAGTTGTGTTCTGGAGTTCTTGGAGCATGGGGTAGGATGAACCTGACGTGTGTTAGTCTTTTGCGATTTCAATTCTGGATGGCGTGCAGAGTGTTGGTAGACGTGGTCTGTCTGCCAGCGCTGATACGCAGGCTGCCTATGTTACTCTTTAGATGTGTTCCAGATACCTTCGACCTTCGAGCGTAGGGTACGGGAACGCCAGGGAATCCTGAGAGAATAAGGAGGGGACGTCAGGTCTGGGGTACCCTGAACGATGCAGGCGAGAGAGACATTACTTTTCATACGCTATTGCCGCTCCACGAGGCTGATCCCCAATCCTCGCTCTCGAAACCGACCTCTTCTCTTCGCAATCGCAATACCCCTCCTCCATCATTCTCTCCTTCGACCAAGACAGGAGACAGCATTTACCAACACCAATTCCCTATACTGCCCAGGAATCCCGCACAAAGGCTTTGTATCGAGACAGAGTGTACTAAGGTTGTGTCTATGATGACGATGTAGGTAAAGAAGAAAAGTAGTAGGAAAGGAGGAAGATAACGAACCAGACACATGCTCGCAGCTCTGGATCTCTCCCAACCAACAACCTCAGGCATCCTCCCTATCCGGCTACCAGTCCTATCGAGATCGTAGACGGAACCTCTACAGCACTCGCCTTGGGCAGAGGATACACCTCAGAACACTGAGGAGGTGCCCTCGGTTCATACCTGGCGAAGTTCGAGTTCACGATGGATCGGTGAGAGAGTGAAAGATTAGACTGCCACTGCGCGTGCAGAAGTTGCGTGAAGTCTTCTGATGAGGTACACCACATTCCTGTAATATTGTGACGTGCTATCGGTGTTGATGGGTATGTTACTCTTGTCATCTCTTAGGTGGGTGCGACTGTCCACGCTGCAACGACTGTCACACATTGAGCTCATCGAGCCTCATGCCTACGTCGGGTTACGCGTCGTTTCCCACGCTCTGGTCACCATCAGTTCTAAGTGAACCCCTAGGCCGTTGAGGTCCGCACGATAGCTCTTCTCGTCACCGTCGTCGTCAGACTCGGTAAAATTTCGATGATTTCACATCCAATAAGCCTGCTCATAAAATCCACCACCCACGCTGAACGTAAACGTTTAAACAGCTAATATTAATACATACACGCGCATGGATCAATGAGGCGGGAACATCGAATTAGTCGTCGCTTCCCAGTTTTGACAATGTTGGGTGATTGAGTTCAGCAGTGCCCTATGAACTCGTACCCATCCGTGACCCATCGCGTTGCCAGATCCTTTGTCGCCTGTAATCTCCTCAAGTAAGCGTCTTTCACGTGTTCATAAAATTAGAACATCGAACACAAGACTACTATTCAACATTTCTCATCGATGTACTGATAAATATCTGCTTGCCATTCCTCGATCGGAACTCGGCATTCTAATGGAACTTACCAAGGTAAAAATAGTCAGCGCACAGCCCAATTGTTATCCATTATGTTATCGATATCACAAATGCGTCTCCTGAACAAACCTTAGAGCCTTTTGAGGAGCAACTAATATAATACACGCGTTGAACATTACCCATAAGAGCGCTGTCTCGTGCACATAGAAGTTCGGAAATCGAACAAAATGCTATAACTAAACCTTCCATACTGTGTCAAATTGAGTGATTTACCGAGATAAAATAGATATATTCTCATGAGATCTCGTTCTTGCACATAGCCTGAGTAATGAAAATAGATATAGTCTAATGAGACGTTATGCATGTACACAGCCAAACCTGTATCAATCATGATGGCACAGCGATAAGAACTCCTTAATAAAACCTCAGCTCGACTGATCGGCCCCCAATTCCTACTTCCCCAACAGTGTCTCTTGAGCAAACCCCATCATGGCATTTCGACACGCAACGAATACACACATTGGAAATCTTTACGCCGTCGACAATAGCCGTGGTGGTGAATCTGGTACATATAATCTCTCTGCTATCTCTTCATATTTACAAATAATCATAGAATGGGAACAACTTAAAAAAGCATGTTGCCTCGGAGCTAGTCATCAGTCAGAAGAACGATATGACGCTCCGAAATGTCATCCTGATACCAGAAAAGCAGTGATAAATGATATAATGAGCTGGGTCAATTCAAAAGATACTGATAAAAGAATAATGTGGTTACATGGACCTGCTGGTGCAGGGAAGTCTGCAATCATTCAAACAGTGGCTGAACAGTGTTATAGAGAGAAAAAACTTGTGTCAAGCTTCTTTTTTTCTAGAACAGCTGCAGGATCTGGACAAGATGATGGAACTAAGCTTGTGCCAACAATTGCATATCAGCTAGGGAATTTACTGCAGTCTGCAAAGGAAGTCATTATTAATGAAATTGAGGAAAATGAAGGTTTATTGTCACATACCATGGAGATTCAAATGGAAAAGTTGGTATTGAAGCCACTTGCAACTCTATATTTACCAATGCTTTTCTTTGACATGGAATCTAACACTTCACACCTTCCACATCTGGTAATAATTGATGGTCTAGATGAGTGTAACAGGTCTGAAATGCAATCAAGAATTGTGAAGATGATTGCTGGTGTGGCATCAGAATCAGGAATCTATTTGAGCTTTCTCATTGCAAGCAGACCTGAGTTAGTGATCAGAAGGACATTCAATGATGAAGCTATTGGCCAATTGTGTATTCCATTAATTCTTGACAATAAATACAATCCTGATAAGGATATTGAAACATATCTTCAAAGTGAGTTTGCTGTGGTAAAGCGAACACATGGAACACTGTCTTCTGAACTTTCAAATATGCCAAACTGGCCCTCAGAGAGTGACTTAAAAATTCTAGTGCAAAAGTCATCAGGGCAGTTTATCTATGCATCTACTGTCATGAAATATATTACAAATGATAGATGTGATCCTTGTGATAGCCTCAATATTATCATTAATATAAAACCAGGAGAAAAAACACCATATGCACAGCTGGATGCAGTATATACATATATTCTCTCCATGGCTGTTGGCAACATAGGAAATTACAGTAATATTCAACTTATATTTCAAACACATATGTTTTCATATTATTGGAAAGGTGGAATACATAATATGGCATTATTTCTGGGAATGTCTAAGTCTCAGCTACTGTTACATCTAGCTGATCTGCACTCTATAGTATTTGTTCCAAAGTCTGATGAAGAAAATATTCACTTCTTTCATGCATCTTTCGGTGACTTTCTGAAGGACTCTGATAGATCAAAATGCTTCCATGTTTCTGAGAAGGATGCCCATATAGCTCTGGGGAGTTGTTGTGCCGATATCATTGTAAATAATGAAATTCCAATTCAAGAGGTTGATTACAAAAATAGCCCACTCTATTATGCATATGCCTACTTTATTTATCATTTGAAAGGAAGTGATCATGATCAAAATCTAACAGAAAGGTTTTTATTGAAATGTGGATCAAATATAGAAGCTATAGTGAAAATTCTTCTGAAGAAATGTTTTCAAGTTTTTGGGGATCTCTATGTAGTATTTTGTATGATTTATAAGTTTGATGAATCTGCCTATGTCTCCTTGGTAAGTTATGTTATTAAAGTTGAGTTTCACATGTGGTATAATTTGATGTAGGATTCTGCAATTTCATTGAGTGTGGATGTCTGTAAGATATTCAGACAAATGCCATTTACCATAGCTATTGAATATAAGCTAAATATTTCATCAAGTAATGATGATAAAAAAATTCTATATAACTATATGGAAACTGTATTTTGTTTTGTTGAATACTTAAGAATTTCTCCCAAACTGATATCAGATTCTAAGTTCACGAGTATTCATTCTATTTTATTAGAAGAAGTGGATAATATTTTATTGCAAGAAATCATTGAAAGTCCTTTGAGAGCAGGTGATTATTTTCTCAATGACATGAAGAGTGAGCAAATATTTCGTGGTGCATGGGATTGTATAACTGAGTAAGTTCATAAATTAATACTTTGTCATCAATGTTAACTATTTATTATAATAGTCAAATTATTCATGGTTATGATGGGCAACATTGGATGTTGTCAGATGGGGCTTTTCTAAATGGCTTTGAATATTTGCTCAAAAGAATAAAACCATCCCTCTATTTTAGAACATTTCTTCAGGAATTTGCACAAGATTTTGAGTACTGCTTCTTAACCTTACGGGATAAGAGATGCCTGTGGTATGCCATTGGAGATGAATATGATTTTGTTAAAGATAATATACAATCACTGATGATAACAATTCATAATTTTTTAAAGGTGAGCTCTTTATTAGTACTATTATAGTACTATTCATGTGATTTTTACACATTACTGATGGTGCATGTTAGGATTGTGAAATGATAGAAAATGGAAAAGTGTCTGAAAATGAACACTATTATACTCGCCAAATCATGAATTTTGGTGCTCACAAATTCAAGAACGAGTTAGATGCTAGTTACGAAATGGCTATAAAGCATTTTTGCAACTCCGAGAATGATCAAATGCCATTACACGGCGGGCATTTTGCTGTCAGGTTCCGTGCTGTCACGGAACCTGATAGGTAACCTGTCATGGAGCCTGTCATGTAAGATCACTCACAGATCATCGGTGACATTCGTCACATGGAATTGAACCACTTTACAATCAAATGAGCTGAGGGGAGTGGTCCAGACCTGGCCTGGAGCTTTTACTATGTCTCAATTGATGTAAGATACAACATGCATTTTTGAAGCAGAATATCTTCTAGTAAAAGATATTTATTACATCATTAATTGTGTATAGTGGAGAAATGTAGTATATATCTCAAGTACATATATTGTAGAATTTTAGAACATGTAGATAAATAATAAATGAGTGCAATAGTAATATCTTCTACGAGGGATGAGAAGGAGAGGGTAGGTTTCAGGGAACAACTGGAAAGGCCAATCACTGCAGTTTTCCATGAATCTTCGACACATTTGCTATGGCTAATAGTAACCAAAAGTTCGAAGGGAGGGGAGGTGAACTGGTTGTGCAATGGTACGGCCTTCTGGGGGGGATGAGGAGAGGGTAGGTTGCAAGGAACAAATGGATAGGTTAACTACACAGGTTCTTCATGAACCTTCGACATGTTCACTATGGCTACGAGTAACCCAAATTTTGAAAGGAGGGGAAGCGAACTGGTGGCGCAATGGTATGGTCTTCTGGGAGGGATGAGGAGGAGAGGGTAGGTTGCAGGAAGCATCCGGATAGGCCAATTACAGCGATTTTTTATGGATATTTGATATGTTTACCATTAAAACGAGTACCCCAAATTTCGAAAGGAGAGGAGGTGAACTGGTGACGCAAGGGCATGGTCTTCTGGGAGAGATGAGGAGGAGAGGACAGGTTGCAGGGAACAAATGGATAGGCCAATTACATCGATTTTTATGGATATTCAGCACGTTTAATATCGCAATGAGTGGCGTAAATTTCGAAAGGAGGGATGATGAACTGGTGCTGCAAAGGCATGGTCTTCCAGGGGGGATGAGAAGAGGGGGTTACAGGGAATGGACTGGCATGCCTATCACAAAATTTGCTTGTGAGTCGTGTGCATATTCCCCAAGGCTATAATTAGTCCAAGTTACGAAAGTAATGGAGGTGGACTGGAGGTGCAAAGGTAGAGTCTCCCATGAGGAGGGGAAGGTGGAGAGATTGGAAATATGGCATAAAACAATCAATGGATTACTGATTGTTCATGCATTCACCAATGTACCCTTTATGTCCAAAAATACCTCAGTTTGTGAATGGATAGGAGCTGAACTTGTGGTACTATCTCAACTTGAGAGAGTTGCATTGAAATTTAAGTGAGACTGAGTTATGCCAACTCAGATGTGTTTTATGCCATTTCTAAACGAAAATTTTGCACTTAAAAAGCGGAATTGCATAGATACAACATGTACCTAGGTTAAATCACTGCAACCTAAGCAATCCTATAAAGTTAGTTAACTACAGTCAGCAGGGGTCGAGCTGAAGAGCAAACCTCACGCCTCGCGGAGGGATCGGCACAACACAACAAAACAAAACATGTTTCCTAGTGCATGGGAAGAACGCAAACAAGTCACATACTAGTTAATGACTTTAGTTGCATAGTATGACCGTGATGAAATCTGGGGGAAATAAAAAGTCATTGATAAATCTGTCTAACAGGGCATACTGATTTATAGCTGGGTGTCTAAATTCACCTGGTCAAAGTCATTGATATACCTGTATGATAGAGTGTACTGACTTAGTATGGCGGGGGTGTTAATCAAGCAAAATAGTGGTACTGTGGTACTATTGCAGGAATGATTGAAATTGATGAGAGCACTGCAGTAAAAAGGTTAATTTGTTAGTGACAACTAACAAGTTAATCCAATTACTGTGGTACTAGTGATAAAACTGTTGAACTTGATAAATAGTACTACAGTGAGAAGGTTGATTTGTTAGTGACGACTAACAATTTAATCTAATTACTGTAGTACTGGTATTGAAAAACTGTTGAGCTTGATAAATAGTACTGTGGTGAAAATGTTAATTTGTTAGTGAAGACTAACAAGTTGATCTAATTACTGTGGTACTAGTGATAAAACTGTTGAACTTGATAAATGGTACTGCAGTGAGAAGGTTAATAATTTGTTAGTGACGACTAATGAGTTAATCTAATTACTGTGGCACTAGTGATATAACTGTTGAACTTGATAAATAGTATATGTCAGTGGTGGCTGACGGACTCAAGGTACTGGCAGTAATAAATGTGGCAGTATACTCATGCTGGTGTAGACCAGGGTACAGTAGTCAGTAAGTAGAAATTGCATAATGTAATACTACTGCAGGTTTAGAGCCCTGAAGTCTTCAGAATAATATAGTAGAAGACCAGATGTAGTTAGTAAGTAGAAACTGTGTAGTGTACTAAGTAGTTAATAAATAATGTAGTAGAAGATCAGATGCAGCTAGTAAGTAGAAACTGTGTAGCATACTAAGTAGTTAGTAAATAATATAGTACAAGAAGCAGGGACATTTCCCTATGCAAGATTCTCACAGATCCGACGAACCTCTCAGCTCTTGCTGAGTATGTTAACATGACTGGCCGACTCAAACAGACACTAGGTACAATACCACAATGGAAACCACCAAACAATGATGATGACTAGGAGTGGAGATGGGTCAAGAATGGGGGAGGGGAGGATCCCTTTTTGTTTTCAGTCACTCAGACATACACATGATGACTCGCACCCGGAACAACATGATTCAACGCACTGGCCACTGGCCACATCACCAACACCATGGGGCGCACAGTCTGTGACGCCATCAGCCCAACCCTCCTGGTGTCCTGCCACCATGTAGACATCCCGAGTCATTAATATTGAGGTTGACGTATGACACATAAACTATATAGTACTATACTCATTAGCCCTGCACTTTACCTTCTGCTAGGTAGACGCTACACTGTCGAGACATATGGCTCCCATTACTGACATTAAATACAGGATTTAAAATAAAATAAAAAAATAAAAATATAGTAGAAGACCAGATGTAGTTGGTAAGTAGACACCATGTAGTATTATACTGTAGTGCAGTGGTAGTAACTAGTGTTGCCACGGTTTGACTCCACTCCACTTGGTTTGACTTTTACCAGTTTTATGGAGTTGACAGCGGAAGGGTCGAATCGAGTTGTACCTGAGTCATGCACTCGACTTGACTTGCGACTAAGTCATTGACTTATATATAAATCAGGTGTTATTGAGGTTCTTACTAGTAAAACACACTCTGAAAGAATATATAAATAATATATCATATTTTATACACATATGCAGAAACTTACAATGATTTTTGTGATATGGTTCATGTTTAAAGTCACAATTGTTGCGGAGAAAGTTGAAGGAATATAAGTGCTTATCACACAGGGCTGACATTGCATGTGTACACTTGGTGGTGGGCGCCTACCAGCAAGTTGCTAAAGTAAAGATATGATTCATGACACAATATTCGTAAAATACCATAATTAAAGCTAAGATTGCGTAGAAATTATCCTTCAATTAAAATGTGTGCTATATTGACTTGATACGCAGAAAATGCCACCATACGGGGCAGGCTGTGCTGGAAAGGTGATGAGACTTTTTGTGCAACTTAAAGTGACTAAGTCGACTTCGAGTCGACCTCATCTGGAAGTCGGGTCATGAGAACTGGAAGTCAACATTGTCAACTCAGCTCGACTTTTTTCGGTCCCACTTGTATGGTTCGCAGTTTTCGAGTCGAACCGTGGCAACACTAGTAGTAACTAATGGCTAGAACCAGCATATTCGTAGTCAGTAAGTAAAAACCATAATCCATGCAGTGAACTGTATTATAGTGTAGTGTGGCAGTAGCCTTGCGGTCTTCAGAATAATATACTGTTGAAGACCGGCAGGTAGTAGTCATTAAGTTGAAATCACTTAGTATAATAATGTAATAATGGTGTAGTGTGATAAAAGGGGCAGCAAGAAATTTCCGGGCACGCACAAAAGTGAGCGTGAGTTGAGCGTGCACGCTCAGGGTCTGCGCATGGAAATTCGACCCTGAGCGTGAATAATATATACTTGAGCGTGAATAATATTTAAGTGAGCATGAAGCAATATAAAATTGAGTGAGAAGCTATATGTTGTCATCAATATAATCATAAAGATATACTGTAGCATGTCCTCGTAGTCTATCCAAAAATAATTATATATCATACACCCAGTTTAAGCATGAGCGTGATAGATATTTCTATTCACGCTCATGCATATTTACCATAAATTGTCCATGAGTGTTATATTCACGCCCGCACTCGATTTGCTTGAGTTTGAGCATGAGCGTGGTAGGAATATTTATCACGCTCATGCATATTTACTGCTGCTTGCACAGTATAGCGCGTGCGTGAGTATTATATTCACACTCATGCTCGATTTACTTGAGTTTGAGCATGAGCATGATAGGTATCCCTATTCACGTTCGTGCATATTCCCAGCAACCAGAGCGCGAGCGTTGATAAGAATATATATACGTGTTTACTTTCAATTTAAACAAGTTTGGAAGTGAGCAGGAAATGATGAGCGTGGATATTCTGCATGAGTGTGAATAAAAGGGCTATCATAAATCAACACCTCTTACATTAATTACTTGATTTACTATTGCATGTATCTAACGAATATATCAAATAACTTACAAGTAGTACTGACTAATGGAATGGGATAGATCATGTAGGCATGAATATAATATCCTATATGTAAATTCACGTTCATACTCTATTAATCATAAGTGTGATATGTCAATGATATGCATTGCTAAACCGCATACCATTTAAATTGAGATAAGCGTAAGTGTGAATAGATTACCCTATTCACACTCATGCTCATGGTCAAATTCATCATAATTGAGAGTGAGTATGTGCATGAAGTGAATGCTTATTCACGCTCACACATAAGTATTACAGTTTACACCTGGATTGAAGTGTGTGTGTGTCCGTTGTGCTTAGTAGTACTTACTACTCCACCCATGTGTAAGTGTAAGTTAAGTCAAAAGATAAATATATTATTTAATCTTATAAAAATAAATGCTCACATCATGAGCTTGAAGTAAAGACCTTGAGCATGAATTGACAGACCTTGAGCGTGAAAACTCAGACCCTGTGCGTGAAAGTGTGGACCCTGTGCATGAGATGTCGACCCTGAGTGTGAAATACAATCTTGAGCGTGATGTGAGCGTGCACGCTCAATGCACGCTCACACCCTGAGCGTGAAAAATGAGCATGCACATACAAGTTTGAGCGTAAAATATAAAATTTATTCTTCAATATCTGACATTCCATCTCACTTAAAAACCTTACTTGCAGTAACAATAAGACTACAGGAGTACAAAAAAAGTATATATACTTAATTTACATTGTGTTTCGACCCAAAAATAGGCCATTTACAACTAATATATATACCTTGAGTGTGACACGCTCACTTTTGTGCATGAAAATTTGGCCTTGAGCATGGCACGCTCAATCACGCTCACTTTTGTG
Source organism: Cyathus striatus (assembly GCA_025738555.1). Classification (NCBI taxonomy): domain Eukaryota; kingdom Fungi; phylum Basidiomycota; class Agaricomycetes; order Agaricales; family Nidulariaceae; genus Cyathus; species Cyathus striatus. Next base: position 472,949 of record JAOVFP010000003.1, read on the forward strand.
TGTGCCTGGAATTTTCTATGTGCCCTCTTCAAATTAATTGTAACATTGAGGTGTGTTGCATATTACATTTTGCAGTAATATCGTGAATTAACTGATTTTCCTATGTTAAGTTCTTTGCCGATATGCCATTGCACATCGAAGTTTCGATTTATAGAGCTACAACAGAAGAGGGAATAATATTACTGAACAAGATGAAAGAAAAGGTTGAGAAATCAAATTATAAAATAGATAATAGAATTGTGTTGGCTTGTATTTGGAATGTAGTTTAGCTTCGCTCTCTATGTAGGCTATTTACAAGTACTATAGTTTTGGACTGTATACCAAAAGTCCCAGCAGGCTGTCTGTAGAAAGGTACATGTGCCTGAACTTGGTCAAGGGAGGTCACTTGATACTCAGCAAAAAATAAGTCATATACTAGGCCTGCTAAAAGTCCAGGTCTTGAAGTGTAAGGGTTTTTCAATGAATCTTTAGCATAAAGTGGGATTGGTCTGTGAAGCAGTAGAAAAATTTGCTCAACTCCAGAGACATCTAATAGGTAGATTGATTCAATAAATCCATGCAATATGTTGTTTTCATCAGCAAAGCTAACAGAGCTATTACCAGCATGAGTGGAATGAGTTGAGTAAGTGTGATGTTTAAATGTAGTTGAAGAGAGTGATTTTGCCTATGGAGACAATACATTTGCACTGGATGGATGAGGAAATGCACAGTGGTGGCATATTTGGTGAGTGGAGTGAAGATTGATATGTTGAAATATAAGATCATATTCTTCAGATGAAATCATGTGGTCCCAATCTGAAATGGAAGTGTGCATGCTTTCAGACCTGAAAATCTTCAATGCTTTCTGAAGAAGATTAAGTGGTGTTATTGAATTGGGCTCTTTTGGAGGAGCTTGAAAAATATGACCAATTAAACCTTGAAATCAGCCTTGACGGCATACTTGATGTAGCATTGTGTAGTCTAAGTTACCTGAGTAACAGCAATTTAATTGATTTCTCAAACAATAATTATTAAAGTAACTCATGAAGATGGCCATTTGTTTTAACTTTCTGTAGTCTTCCATTATGCTGCTCACCTTGAAATTCACTAGGTATTATAAGTGGTCCCCAATACTTTAGTAATTCACTGATATGCATTGCATAGTGGTGATTTGGACATGATCGAACTTGAGGGAACAACAGTGCTGAAGATTGACAATACTGTATATAGTTTTCTCTGAAGGAATCCACATGTCCAGGAGATATTCGGTATGCACAGGCAATATTATGAGGGTCAAAGTGCACATTTATTGTGCCACACAACTTTTTTGGTGAGCACGCAACTTTTTCGGGGGGTTATTCGGTGCAACTTTATACACGAGGCCACAACTTTTTTTCAGTGCAATTTATTAATAGGCAAAGCCCTACTTTTCCACTTGCCTTCCCACTAATCAATGCCAAATGAAACAAGTATATTAATCTAGCCAGTGAAGGGGTGACAAATTATTAGAGTTAATAAAAGAATGTATAAATTTTAAAACTACATGACTTCTCATGCCCTATGGATACTACAACATACAGCTACGTATATTCACTGTCTCTCTGTGAACACCACTAATTACTAACTAACACTTCATTCCACATAATAACCCTTGTCCGCTTCCTAACCAGACCTCACTCAATGCAAACCTACAACTTGAATGGATGCCATGTTAACATGACGAAGTGGGTAGATATGAGTTTCACACCAATGGTACATTCCTGTTGATTAGTATATGCATAATATATGCAGGAGCATGCTGGAATAAAGAAAGTTAGTTGAAAAGATTGGTTGGTATGAATCTGATGAACGTACCAATCAATGGTAAAATGGGACACGAAGGAAGGCATAGGCTGAGAGAGGAGAATAGTAGGAAAGTGCTCACTCAATGCCATAAGTGACTGCAGTACATATTGGGTGCTGCGCCATTAGCAGAGATCCAAGTGGCATCAGACATGTTGCAACCAACATGATCCACAGCAAACAACTCTTTGCATATCTTCTGTTCTTCTACACACCCCAAATAGCTGCATCCTCCCCATCAATGGCAGCTCCAATACAGTTTGAGCCCACAAGGGGAGCCTATAAAGGGAACTGCAAACATGGCTTAGTGATCTTCTGCATTGTCAACATTGGTGGATTCCAATGCTTTGAAGTGGAGGTGATAAATGGGATGGTGTATTTCGATGAGTTATGATGATGGTCAACAATAGTATATATAAGGGGACATGTGCTGCATAAGTGGAACAATCCAATAGAGGGCACAAAAACAATATAAGTTCAACTAAGAGCAGGTGTTAAGTAATTTACAAGAAGAACACATTGAACATACCATTCCATAGATATATATGTCAACTCCCTAAAGGAACTTCAAGCAGCAACAAACTCATGAATGAGCAGCATCACAGCCTGACAGGGGAAGTTGGAAGTTGCAGAAGCTGGAAGTTAGAAAGCGTCGCATCTTGGTTGCATCACAGTCTCCTTCCCAGACCCTATAGGATGTCTCGATCCTAGAGCAGTACACAATTTTTGATCCAAGTTTGTAAGGTAATAAGTAAAATATTTAAGCCATTGTAATCAACCAATCATATTGTTTGAATCGATCAATTCCCTTTTTGGAATTGGGTACTTTGAACTTTAATTCAGTGAGACATCCTATAGGGTCTGGCATATAACATATACAAACACCACAGCCACCTTGATGGCCAGCTCGCCGACATCACTCTGAGTATGAAAGTAAATGCTCAAGGGGGGAGTTGCATTGACGTGTGTCAATTTCATTGCAATCTGTATGACTCCAATCCCTTCAGTTGTCGACATTCGAAGCAAAATATTTGACACATTTGGTATATGGCAGTGTTTCTGGCAAAGAAATGTGGTGAGGCTGCCCTCAAAAGTGATAGTGAAGCTATTTCAATCATTGGAACAAGCCTTGGGAAGATATGCTGCTCATTTTCTGTCCAGAAGAAAATATACTTATTATAATCACAGGGAAGCAACATATAGAGTCACTGAGTAAAACAGGAAAGAATGGCATGTTCATTGGGAGAGAGTTGAGACACTGCTACAACTACAAGCTTGTTTGAACTTGGTCAGTACACACAAATACAAGTTATAGTGGGTACTAATTACACCTTAGGCTACCGAAAACTTTGAATACAAAATGATCATTGTTAGTCCCAAGACAAATGAGCTCTTACCAAAAGATATACCAATAGCTTGGTAACTACTAACATCTGCAACACTTCTGAGAACCAAAACACATTCTGAATGAAGTCTAAATGAAGTTTGCAATATCCTATGGCCAATCTTGCTTCTATTTGACAGTAGACTCAATGTTCCAATATTTGTTTCAGCATTCAAAAGATATTGAGCCCTCTGTCAAAATTCGAGGTCTGGAAGTTCATTCTAAACAATTGGAAAGTTAGAGATCCACCACCCCTGCTGAAGTTTCTTGTTTTCTTCAATAATATCAGCATGTCTATACCTGCTCAGGGCTTTTTAAGTTTCACCTGCATATCAGGAAAAATCTCCTGATATTCCTGATGACTTCAAGGAGGACAAAGTACAGGGTTTATTATTTACTGATGGTGCGCACTTGTGGAGCAGTGGAACAGTGTATAGTACAGATTTGTTTGGGATGGTCAGTGTCGCAATTGAATAACTAAGCTCATTAAATGTTCTTGTAGTCTATGTTGTCCACCATCATTGTCGTCATGAGTTATGTATGGATCTCTTTAATCGATGCAAGGTGATGCTAAGTAATGCTATTGAAACTCTTGATGCGTCATCTGTTTTTGGAAATGGTCAATTCAAACTCAGCCTCTGCAGTGGTCAGCTCGACCCTCCTATTTGTATATGTTATATGCCAGACCCTATAGGATGTCTCACTGAATTAAAGTTCAAAGGTACCTATTTCCAAAAAGAGAATGATCAAATAAAGTGATATGATTGGTCAATCAAAACTACTTAAGAGTTTCCTAAATAACTCATGAACTCGGAATAAAAATTGTGTACCACTCTAGGATTGAGACATCCTATAGGGTCTGGGAAGGAGACTGGTCGCATCAGTTGCACGCCAGTGCCATGCTGGCAACAGAAGCTCCTGCCAAACAATACCAATAAATGTGTACACAGCTACATACAAGATATATCACATGTACATACTTATGTTTGTTGACTTATCCCAGTGCCATGTGACCGCCTGTCAGTGTCACATAATGTGTAACTTTGCAAGATGTCCATTCGTGATTCAGGACTTCTCTCTGCTCACTTACTTCAATTGACAGCTGTTCCACCCATGATGTACTGAAGCAGCACATACATATAGTATTAGGTATCTATTCAACTCCTCTTCAGCAAAAACAACTTTGACTGATCATATGTTTCTATATTTCTACAGGCTGTCATTGTATATCTGAGCCAGTAAGGATAAATATGGGCAGCATTTGGGTGAAGGACTCATGCATATAGTTTAGCTAAGATGTGTTTATATTCTACTTTGAACTCCCCTAATGTTGTACATTTAATTTTTGTGTTGTTCTCCTTCTCACAGTGCAAAAGCATACATACAAAGCTATGCAAGTTAAAAGTAAATACAAACATGCCTCCTCACCTCCCCCTCTTCCTCCTCCCCCCTCGTTCTCGGGACAGATGAAAAACAACACCTTACACATGTGGAAACCCCCACCACACATGTGGTTGAGTAAATTCACACATTCCCATGTGAATTTCCACACATTGCTAAGTCAAACTACACATTGCTAAGTGCTTAGTGAGTAATTATATTATATGTAAGTATATTAGAAGTATATTAGTCACGATTTACGAGAGGTTGATGACATGACTCAAGTGCACTGCAGACCAGAGTATAACTCGGGCCATGAAGGCTCTAGTCATGTGACCTGGGCAAAGGGCGATTACACAATTCAACAAGTGGGTGCAGTAGTGCAATACAAAGGGAGAGTAGAAGAGCTTGGTGGAGGAGGCATTGGGAGAGCTTGGAGAAAAGACCAAGCTAGAGGAGTTCAAAGAGAGGTGAGAGTGGTAAACAAAAGTAGGTGTACGTTGACCCTAGTTTGGCCCTAGTTCTCTCGCAACACACTTTGCCTCACTCTCCTCCATTGTGTATTGCTTGCCCAGAATGATAGCCAGTGGGCCATCAGACCACATTCCATGAATGTAGCACTCAGTAATGGGTAGTGCCTCATTCTCTTTTTGGAGCAGTTGGAATACACCTATGAAGTATCAGGCTGCTGCTGTGAATGAATATATATATATGCTTACCATTTATACCTAGGCCACCAGGTGAATGTTCCACCTTCATCTTTGTAATTAAATCTTTCTTCTGTCATTGATCCATAAGACTATCATCAAAGAGGGCAGGAGTCTTTCCATCTAAAATGACCTTTGTTGAAGATGCTATCATGCCTTGTGTTAGTTTTAGAATTGGCTATAATATTGCTAAGAACATATACCATTCTCAATGCTTTGAACTGATGCCCCCCAAATACCAGCAGCCAGAATACACTCACAGTAGATGTCCTTTACCTCATAGGACAGCCTTGTGTGTGGCATGAGTGGGTGATTATGCCTGAATTGAGATTCAGGTTTATGAATAACTACGGTCATTTGAATCAGCTCATCATGAGGGACAAACATAGTCCTATAGGCTTTGCATGGATGTTGCTTCATTTTGCTGAGAGCTGCCTTTCCATTAACAATGTGTGCATACACTATAATAACATGTCAAACACAAGGACCCAGAATTAAAACAATAAAACACATGGCAATGTTTACATGACCACCAATTTTTGCTGAGATAATATGTGGGCAGGGATCAGTGTCATGAACATTAGAGCCTGAAACACAGCCCGTATCAAACAGTGAGATAAGTATATCTTCATCAACAAAGTTCTGAATGGACAATGCTTGATGCCAACAGTCTTCTGGTGTCCATTTGCTACAGCCAATAAAGAATCAAGAGCTAAGAGGTTAGAGATGTTTACAACGGGGTGATAGTAGCTAGATTATGTAATAATAACTACTTACTCCTAAAACAACGTAATGGGGTGGCGAGTTTGGAGGGAATTTTGCAGAAGATCGGTATTAAGGATGCTTCCGGGCAAAAGGGGGTGGAAGGGGGATGTATAGGAAGGTTAAGGAATAACTAAGTAGTGGTTAGATAACGTCTCTGGCTATGTACGAGGCAAACGCGCGATTCTCTATGAGTTTGTGGTTTCTTCTTACTAGACTCAAATCAAATTACTAAACAATGATCTCGGAAAATACACTTTATTTCACTACACTACGTCAAAGTACTTTATAACGGAAGCTGCGCGGGGGATAGCTTCCTGTACATGGCAAAACTCGTCTACTTTATATACTGCTGGAAATATGGTGGCTGAAGGTACTGTATAGCTACTGGGTAGTTACATTCGGGGTACTAGGCATGGTAAACGACGTCACTGACAAGGGAAAGCCGTACGCTCACGGAGCGTGCTGGACAGGGGGTCGCGCGTCTGTCATAGGAGGTTGCGCGACGGGGGATATGGCGCCGCGCGCGTTCCTTCGGTCGGGACGGGATTGGCTATACGCAGATGTGCTAAGAATAGCGCAAGGATCTATCAGGGCTCAGGGCTTATTACTTTAATTAAACACGCATCGCTTCGCCGGTTACTCCGAGAGAAGTCGATCAGTTGGCTCGGGGTTCCGGGGTTTGCCGAGGCGTCTAGTGAGGCGCTTCGTCGTCGCTTGCTTCTCTTGGGCAGTGATCGCATTCGCTCACGTGACCTTCGCGCGTTGTTTAGACGTGTTCTGGCTGTTATCCATTTAGTCGCTGAGTTTAGCGCCGCTGCTTTATCTGTCTCTTCTGCATGTAGTACTACCTTAGGCTTGGTCCTATTCACACCCTTGGTAAGTGTACTTCTTAGTACTTTTAACTGGCAGCTCGGGTCTCACTCCAATTCTGTAACTAACCCATGTTTGTTACCATTTGGTGAGTACTAATTACATGTATAGAAAAAGCTAAAATCCACGACTATAGGTAGTGTACGCCCGTCAGGCGTCTCAGAGCTGTCACCAGCTTGGTGCTATTTTAAACATTAAAACTTGCTAATGTAATCACAAGTTTTGCATACCTGTCGCTGTAGCCTCATGACTGGTTTTCCATCACATGGCTTATTCTTTCGGATTTTAGAGTATAACAATGGCCATTGTGTGTTAAGAACATGGTAATATCTAATATTGCTTGCTCAGTAACACAATATGCAGACCACATATAGAAAAATGACATACATTGTTGTTTGCTTTGCAGGTGAAGCTCCTTCCATTTTTCGAGTATTCAGCTGAGCATCGATGAGTTCCTTACTCATATCATGGTCCAGTTCATGACGATTAACACAAAGAAGATCTTCGTTAGCATGTGTGCATGCCCAAACACCTTGGCAAGATAGATGTGAGCAACGACAGAGAACTTCACTAGATCCAAGTATATTAAGGATATTTGTGGAAGAATCTGAGTGCCCGCTGGTACCCTGCCATGAATCCCTGTCCTGCAAAAAGTGAACTATGAGTGTTAAATTGTGGTGGTGTGGGTACTTAAAGCATACCTTATTCTTTATTAATGTGTCAATTCAAACCAGCTTTCCCTCCTCATCCCTAATGTTGTATTTCTCATCACTAAGATCAAGAACATATGCAGTTGCCTGCTGCGGAATAGGCCAGGCTGTAGGGATACCCTTCACATACTTGACAACTTCTACATCAACACGTTTGTTGATAGCTGTCAGCCTGGAAATGACCTTAGTGGTCCTGACATCGTCATCCAACCAAACAGTTGGCATTGTATCTGAATCAATGCTTAGATCGTCATCTGATTCAGATGCATCTGAATTGACAGGGTCCAGAGAAACAATGCTTTTGACATCTATCACAGGATATCAGTATTCATATTTTACTCAGTCTTCAAATTTACTCACCAGCATCAGAATCCAAATCTTCATCTGAAGAATCCAAAATCTCAATAACTTCCTGACTATCCCTCCTGGTTACACGAGTTCTAATTGAGATGGTAGGAGGAGGCAGCACTACAGTTAGATCAACTGACTCCAGTTTGACTTCCACTGGCTCAGATTTGACATGTGCATGTGAAGATTCTATTGGGGTTGCTGACAGCATGGGAGAAGAAGCAGGTGATGATGTTACTGTGAGGCCTGATGTGTCAATCCACCCCGGTCTTCCATGAACTCTTGTAGAATTGAGACATTCACCCAATCATTCTTGCACAACATGGCAGCATTACTCTTGATATAATCCTTCATAAAGGTCTGCAAATGCAAAGGCAATCAGTGATGTAATAATATGATGGTCTATTCACTTACATAGTTACAGAAATCCCTGAGAACATGATTTGGGACATTATTGAGGAATTTCTGGTCATGACCAGGACATGTTGCAGGAGGCATGAACAATGGATACACTGAAAGTTTGACAACAAAAAAAAACCCCTCTCAACAGGTGTCACACATAACACCTGTGACTATTATATTTAATTACTATTATTGAAATAATTCTAGTTCTTATTTAAACACTCTTCCACTCGATCTTATTTCCACATGTGTGGCCCAGACTTTCACACATGTGGCTGGAACTTCCACATGTGTGGCTGGAACTTCCACATGTGTGGCTGGAACTTCCACATGTGTGGCTGGAACTTCCACATGTGTGGCAGGAGCTTCCACACATGTGGTGGGGGTTTCCACATGTGTAAGGTGTTGTACTTCATACCTCCCCCCTCATTCTAGGTGATGAATGTAGTGTCAAGTGCTGCAACTTCTGCTACCCTCAGTGTCTCACAAGCTATTTCATCCCTTCCCTTCTCTCCTCTTCTCATCTAGCAAGTGACATGTGTAACAGCACATGTAGCAACATTGAGCCCAATATGAGGGCAGCCTCTAGTGCTCCCTCCTTTCCCTCTTCCTCTCCTCTCATCTCATCAGTGATGTGTACAGCCGATGTCTCCTCTCTCACCTCTCCTCCACCCTCTCCATCCCCTCGTCTCTGGCCCCCCTATGCATAATGGCATAGCAACGACAAACCCAAGACAAGCACCACTATTGCACTTCTCTCCCTCCCCTGCCTCCCCTCTTTCCCCTCACCCTCTTACCTTCATCTTGCAAGCAATGAGGGCAAGTGCCTTTTCCCTCCCTCATCTTGCAAGTGATGGGGGTGTATGTCTTCCACTCTCGCCCTCTCCTCCCATTGTCTCAACATCAACACCTTGCCACACCAACCACCAGTGTGCCCCCCACTGTCAGCTCATCTCCCTGTTCCCACTTGTCATTTGGCCCACCTCAAGCCTCCTACCTCAGTGACCCTCCTTAAACCACCACCGCCATCATCACAATGACACATTTGTGCACTGTCCCTACTGTCTCCCCCTCCCCCTCAACCCTTCCCTCACCTCTTCTACTCCCTCCCTCATCTTCCAAGTGACGAGGGTAAATAACCTATCTTACACTACTTCCCCTTCCCACACACACCATCACCATCTCCCACCACACCCCACCATCTGCCCGCCCACTCCCACCCCTTCTCGGATGTGTTTGTTGGATAACAGGGCACCTGGGAGCCATGCAGAGCTTTGTATATACTCTTGTGTAGTTTTATTACTCAATAATACTAGTTGTGGCATAGTGCAGGTGGCTGGAAAAATGTGTGATGAGTGGATAGGACCTTGTATATTTTTAGCTTCATGTAATGTTGGGTCACAAGATACTATGGAATATCTTTTAATAGTCAAAATTGGATTCAATTTAAATGCCATTATTAACTTAAAATTTATCATAGAGAAAAGTTGTGCAAAAAAGAAAAAGTTGCACAAAGAAAGAAAAAGTTGCGCAAGAAAAAAAAAAGTTGTGCAAAAAAAAAAAAAGTTGTGCTGAATAAAAAGTTGTGGCCCTGTGTAAAAAGTTGTGGCCTCATGCAAAAAGTTGCACTGAATAACCCCCCAAAGAAGTTGTGTGCTCACCAAAAAAAGTTGCGCGGCACAATAAATGTGCACTTTGACCCTCATACAATATTTGTGCACCCTACTAGATCAGTAAAGTTTATTAACAGATCTTGACCATCATTCATCCACAATTCTGGTAGTACCATTGGGAGAAATATGGTGAATAATGTAAGCCATTGATCAGCTTTTAGCTTTCCATGCGAAGGTTCACCAAGATTAGTCAGTGGTCACTCAATCCAAGAGGGAATTGAAGCATCAGATAGACATTGATGTAATTTTTTGAGCTGACTCTTTGTGAATATAGATGGTATTGTCTCTATGTTTGATTTCCCATTCTCATCATCATTTGTGGAGAAGCCACTAATATCAGACATATTAGTTGCTTGATCATATTCTGAGCCAGAAGTATCTTCAGAGGATTCAGTAATGTTGGAGTCCAAAGTGTGATATGTATTTAGCTTTCATTTCTTATTAGGCTGAGATTTTTCAACAGTGACATGAGAAGATGCCACTCTGGCTGGAACTCCTATTCTCCATTTATGGTGAACATGGTGCTGTAGAATACCTTCAATCCAGTTATGCATTATTCCAAGAACAGTATGATAAACAGGATTCTGGTATGTGAGGTGATGCATGGATGTCCAACAAACACTGTAATTGTCAAGAGTTTGTTTTTGATGTATCTTTGTAGTTGCTTTCCGCAATTGTTCAGCAGCAGCTTGTACCTCAGCTCCAGTGTGGTAGTGCCACAGATGAGGATGGAGTGAATCAATATCAGCAAGATTCAGTTTGCAGAAGGAGCAAAAGTTTCACTTTGATGCAACTCCAGCAAATCCAGAAGCCTTTCAAATTGCAAGTAAATCACCAATTCCAGCTAATATTGCCACATGTTTCAATATTCCTTTGGGATGCCGGTAAGTTTTGAGCTCCTGCCCATAAAAGAGAGATAAAAACTGAAAGATAATTTGATCGAGAAGCACATTAGTTGTTTCAACAGTTGGTTCTCTAGGTAGAGGCATTATGCCTGAAAATTATGTATTTTCTGGAAGATGTCATTGGTCGTAAGGAAGATTGAGACAGAAGAACATAATAGCTCCACATGAAATTGTTTTTCCAGCAATTTTTTTCAATAGCGGATTAAACCAATCAATATAAAAGGCAAATGTTAGATTCTGAGGGTTATTTGTTTGAAAATTTGAAAGGCCTTCAGTCCAGGCAGGACTATCCCAAATTGATTGCATATCAGGAGGATTAGGAACATGCTGATACAACATATCAAGCATATCTTCAATTCCAGGGCATGAAAGGAAATATTCGAGCCATGAATGTAGATCCTGAGTGGAATATAGGCATCTTGGGACATTTTTTATCCCTCCCCGTGTATGTATTGTTGTATAGAGAGGACTTCTGCAAATTCTACTGTTGAAATAAACGACGCATTGACGACAACAACATTACATTTGGCCTCATAGCATGCAAGGGGAGGAAGCAAGAGGCAAATGGATAAGTATTTATGGTACATTGTAAACTACTTAAATAGCACATTGTCAGTGAAATACATAATAGGTATAGTAACATATCTAAAAGCATATGTGGAGGCAGCATGGAATGATTATTGTGACATTTGAATAGGTAATATAATTCTACATCTACTTTTTTCTGTTTGACTTTTGTTACATGTCTGCAGAATATTATCAACTGAATATTGCTCAAAACATTCCAGACAGCAAACAGTTTGTGTTATCTTTGGCTCAATGTGTAGCCTTTCAACTGCTACTCTTGTATCGACATGCAAGTGTGCATCCCCAGTAGATGATAAATGGCCAAGCAATATTGCCAGCTGAACTATTATATCAGTACTTTACACTCCCCCCCCCAGTCTGTCTGGACTCTGAGTGGACTCCATGGATTCCGCGGACTCCTGATGGACTCCGGCTGGATATCTAATTGTCCACCTGGAGTTCTGGTGGAGTCCTGATGGATTCCTGATGGACTTTGTATCTACTAGCATACATCAACTCATTACCAAATTCACTATAGTAATTATTTGAAGTGAACTTAAGGTGAAAAGAATTAAACAAATTATGAAAATTCATTTAAAATAATTAGAACAAATGAATTTATTACAATTAATTTACATATTTCTATTTAATTTCTAAAATTTACTTCCCACCGCTCCTAGCCTTCATTTACCACACTCCTGCCTGGCACTCTTAATGACAACGACAGGCAGGAAAGCACCTGTTGTCGACATGGCACCTGCTCTTCTTTGCACCTTTCCCTCCCTCTCACTGCACCTCCCTTATTTTTCTCACCATCTCGTCATTGCCGCACCCTCCCCCCACATCGTGCTTCCCTCTTAGTTGCACCTGCCTCATTCTTGTTCTCATCATCCCCCCTCCCTCTTCGTTCTGCCCATCTCCCCATCATCCCTTGCAACGCGTCCCCCTCCCAGTTCATCCCCCTCCCTCTCGACGCATTCTCCACCCTCTCGACATGTTCCCATCCCGACATGTTCTCCACCCTCTCGACGTGTTCCCATTCCGATGTGTCCCCCTCCCTCTCAATGTGTTCCCATCCCGACGTGTCCCCCTCCCTCTCGACACATTCCCCTCCCTCTTGACACGTCCCCCTCCCTCGCAACGTGGCATGCACCCCTCGTTGCACCCCTCACTCGTCGACGCGGCATCCTCCTTCTCGTCTCCTCGATGTGGCACCTCCCTCTCAATGCACCATCCTCCTTGCCGACATGCTGCACCCCTCTCGATGCACACACCCCCTCACTAATGTGGCGCCCCCGTCTCGATACGCTGCCACTCCTCAAGGTCATTCCCTTGTTGTTGTTGTCATCTCGTTGTCACTGGGAAGGAGGGAAGAGGAGGAGGGGAGAGGAGGAGGGGAGGAGAGGAGGAAGGGAGGAAGGGAGAGGAGGGTGGGAGGCAAGGGGCAAACATTGTCATGACCGTTAGGTGGTCGTGACATGTCCAAAACGGGAGTTGCCAAACGTGTGCGGTGCACGCACATGAGTGACCTACATATAGTGTAATAAATATTACAGTATTAATGCCTTTGTAGTGTATTGGTTATGTGCCAAAACATGTGAGTATTGTATTATGTAATCATTGGGTAGGCCCATGTTCTAATCTTGCTGTGGACAGCATATATATTTATTTTAATTTAGTACTAGTAGTTATTGTAGTATTAATTAATATAAAGTAAAAGTCAACTGACTGTTCCAATGTTCTGGCAGGAGTCCTGTTGAGTCCAGTTGGATTCCGTATGGATTTAGTTCGCCAGAATTCCTGTTGAACTAGCTGGACCCTTGCTATTCAATGGATTCTGGGTGGACTCCTGGTGGACTCAAGATGGACTAGAGCAGGACCGGACTCAACAAAAATGGCTGGACTTACAGCTAAAATATGTTAAGCTAAAGTCCCACCGGAGTCCATCAGGAGTCCATGGAATCCATGGAGTCCACCCAGAGTCCAGATGGAATGGGGGGGCGAGCGTAAAGACCTCTATTATATCAATAATCTTGAGTGTGCAGTCACAGGCAGACCTGCTAAGTCCACAAACAACATGTAACCATGTGATTAGCATGCATGCCAATAAATATATGGAATTCACAAGTAATGATGCATCTAATGTTTTGTTTATAGGTTCTTTATAAATACAAATAAACTGCTGAGTCTCAACTCACTAGGTGGTCTGTTTTGAAGTTGTTGGATCACTTCATCTATCCAAATGTGATTCTCCGAATTTGTCCTTTCAGCATCTGAAGCACACATGCTATCATTGTTACTAGCTTCTATGATCTGATGAGAATTTAGCTGGAAAATAGACATTAGGCATCATGAGTATATAAGTGGGATCATACACATACTAGTATATTTGGCAATGTGCTAGCTGATTTCGAGCTCTTTATACTTAGCCGGGTGTTCTGTACAGATCCATGCGGAATCCATACAGAATTTTCGGAATCTGTGCAGAATCTGCACAGATTTTTTTCTTTTTGGCAGAGGTTTTTTTGGGTCTGTACAGATTCTGCACAGATTCCACAGAATTCCACATTACAGACCTGAAAAATTCTGTACAGATTCTGTACAGAATCTTATTATACTTATTTTCTTATGGAAAATTAGAATAGAAAATTGTGTGATACTAAGCACTAAGTGTGACACTCTGCATTAAGCATGACACTAAGGGTTAAGTGTGACACTAAGGGTTAAGCATGACACTAAGGTTTAAGTGTGACACTATACATTGATTGTGACACTAAGTGTTGAGTGTGATACTAAAGGTCAAGTGTGACACTAAGCATTGAGCATGACACTAAGGGTTGAGTGTGACACTAAGCATTGAGTGTGACACTATGAAGCATTGAGTGTGACACTCTGCATTAAGCGTGACACTAAGGGTTGAGTGTGATACTAAGGGTTGAGTGTGACACTAAGCATTGAGTGTGACACTCTGCAGTAAGCGTGACACTAAGAGTTGAGTGTGACACTAAGGGTTAAGCATGACACTAAGGGTTGAGCATGACACTTAGTGTGACACTAAGTGTTGAGTGTGACACTCTGCATTAAGCATGACACTATGCATTGAGTGTGACACTATGCATTAAGCATGACACTATACATTAAGTGTGATACTAAGTGTTGAGTGTGACACTATGCATTAAGCATGAAACTATACATTAAGTGTGATACTAAGTGTTGAGTGTGACACTATGCATTGAGTGTGATACTATACATTAAGCATGACACTATGCATTGAGCATGATACTATATATTGAGTGTATCACAGATTTCATGTAGTGTCACACTTGACACCTGTGACAAGGCAACAATGCATGAATCCACACAGAATCCATGCAGAATATGTATGGAATCCATATAGAATAATCACCTCTAATAATAATAATAGCCACTATATAAATTCTGTATGGTATCTATACAGGTCTGTACAGGTCTGTATGGATCTGCACAGAATCTGCATGGATCCATACAGATCTGTACAGACCTCTTGGGGGAGTGTAAATTACTGCTGATTTCATATTTGTGCATTCATTATCTCTTCATTCATGGTCTTGTTGTGTACTTGGTGCAAGTAATCTTCCATGCCACTTGATACCATTTTTATCAGTGAAGCACTTCTGAGAGCATTTGGAGCAAGTGCAGAGGTTGGGCTTGCATGTGTTTCCAGAAGGCATGGGGCAAGTGCATAGTGACCAGTCATTTCATTATCTATTATGTATTGATCAAAGTGTTTTTCTGTTGAGATGTTGATTTGTTTTGCTGATTTGCATAGATGAATTAATAAACATACAGATGCACTTCACCAGTTACACAATAAAATTCACATAATTTCAGCTGCATAGAGACATGTACAACAAATGACTAATGAAGTACAGAAGTGATAAATCAACTACAGCTCAGCTATCATCCTCTATGCCCTCCATATCTTCTAATTTGACTTCTGCACTGGCTCATTCTACCATTGAGTATCAGTCAAGAATGGACTGGCCATATTCTTCCATATAAGTTTCTGCATCCAAGCGGTTCTCGACAGTATCTTTAAAGGCATCAGTAAGGTTCAAAGGTAGAACAACGACATTGTCAGCAACATCAGCTCGAGTTTGGGCTGGGAGATCATTGTAAAAAGCTGGGTCATAGTAATCAAGAGGCATATCCTCTGGAAGTCATTCAAGGGAGGTGAGCTTCTGATCAGATTCAGGAACAATCCTGACTCGCTCTGAGATACAGCAATGAGGGTTAAGGCATAAGAATTTCTCTCTTTCAGTTTCCAACATCCGAATGAATTTCTCAGCTGCAGCTGAACATTCAGGACATTTCTTGATGTGAAAAACTGGTCAGTGTCCAATGAATGAGTTAGCGGGATCTCGTTCATCATCTGATGTAGCCTTGGGAGCCAGTAACTGTTTGTAGCATTTAGGAAATCCATTATCATCAATAAACTTCTCGTGAGCTCTACATAGCTAAATAAGTACTATAAGTATGCAGTACAAACCGAAATGTTGGAACTCGCCCAAAGTCTGTTCTGCATCACCGCATTCATCTCATCTGTCTCCTTCAGTATCCTGGGACTTCTGATTTCCCTATCATATCGAGCCCGTAAAGTATGATTGACGTGGTGGTCGTACACCAAAGATAGAACTTCATGCCCGTCTGCACAACTAGGATCAACACAATAAGGATCATAGGCCCATGCATAAAGAGACTGCCTGTAAGATTCGAGCACAATGACCTTGTGAGCAGAGTTGTAGGCGGAAGTGGCAGATTGGCGTAAGTCAGGGCACCAGACAGAAAGCCCATATCGTGCCATCGTGGCCTTGATGAGCCCAACTGCAAGATCCTCAAAGCACCTTGCATTCCTAACATTGCAACCTGTATCCCCCGGGTTCTTCCATGGATTGATGGTGACTGCAGTAGGGGAGATAAGTTGCTCCATACCATGGCAGTTAACATCATCAGCAGATGAAAAAAACTTTCCAAATTCTCATAGTACTTCAGCTGGAGGGTCGTAAAGTATACTAGATGGATCTGTAAGACCCCACAAGAAGTGGATGTGAAAGAGAAAGGAATCCTATAACAAGATTCAATAAGCACAATAAGAAAGATATGTATACGACGAACCTTCAACCCATTATCTTTCTCCCACCTATCAAACTTCGATAACTGATATGGCTTCTTTTTCTTCGGTGACCTTTCCGATGGCAAGACATTGACACGGGATGGAGCGACAGACATAGCAGGAACATTATAGCTAGTCTGCGAGCCACCACCTTCTAAATGAGACTGTGCACGAGCAAAACGTGAGGTCGAATCTGGAAGTTGGGCAGCTGAAGGTGTAGGAAGTTGGGCCACTCTTGAATCATCACTGGTCAAGGAAACCGAAAAAGAGTTGGCACTACAAGTCTGAACAGTAATATTGTACACGTACATTGAGATCTGGAGTGTAGACTGGAGTTGGTTCACTTGTTTTTGAATTAGCTGAAAAATGACTGAGCAAAGATTTGGGTCGATGTTGTCCATAGTGTGGACGAGTAAGGGGGAGTCTGAGGAAGAAATATGAAGCTGGGGGAAGCAGTATATATGTACTGTAAGTCCTTTCATGCACCGAATACAGCTCATGAAAGAGATCGCTTAGATAGATACTTACACATTGAAGCTGGTCGGTACATCTTGCAGCATGATGGGATGATGTCTTCAAATCTTACCTGTAACTCAAAGTAGTTCCACAACCAGAAAATGGTGGTAGAACATCAGGCAAAAAATGTTGCTTACCATGAATAAATTTCATCTGGACAGTATAAAATACATCTGAGTATATGAACAATATGAAGCAGTGGTTTTCACAGTGCAGATCCTGACAGGTTGACTAGGCCGTGTCTGAATGAAAAGATCATCAATCACATGGCCATTTCATCAGGTGGACTCTAAATTACGCAATTTCTAGTATATAGTCTAGCCTTAGTCTAGAACATGCACATGAAGTCATATCATGACTCACGCTCTCAAGCAACCACTTTTAAGCCAGCTGCCAGATGATCTCTGTTAAAGAATACAGATCCTCATGGGGCTGATTTGGTTCGTCCCGTTTGCTTTTGTTCTTGGGGTGTTTTTTTCACTCGCGATCATAGCAAAGGAATCCGTTAGGCAGATTGTTTTTCGCCGACGCAGTTGTGATGGCAATATAACTTTCACGCAGGCTTTAGAATGGCATGAGTACGTTACGATCCCCTTCCCCCTTCTTCACATTCCTTCCCCCACACAGGCTAACTCTGATTCATAGACGCAAACATCTTCTGCCTCTGAATGTGACCCCTCAGATGCAAACGACGACTGATACTACGAACACATCTTTGACCACAACATCGGGTACGCCTGCACCGTATCTGACAACCCTCCAAACGGCACCTTCGAATCCTGTCAGGATATGTGCGGAGTGTTGGGAGGTGGGGACGTATACGCAGGCGCCAGGCGGAGAGTTTGCGGCCCATTAGTACGGTGCCTAGCAGTTCGGAGTGTGTGCAAGTGGAGCGAGGATGTTCATGCGGTTGCTACTAGTTCGACGTCGGTACGGGTGGGAGCGGAGTGAGTCTGGGTAGGCCTTCCGAGTCATCGGCACTTACTGGTTCCTCTGATAGCAGTGCATCTGCTCCGAGGATGGTCTGCGGGGATTGGAGCTCTCGGGGAGTATTGCTTTGGTTGGTGTTTTCCAGCGATTTGATGCTGTAGTTTGTAGGGTTTTGGTGTATGTATTTTATAGGTAGGTTACCCGTATTGTTCCCACTACCTTTTAAGGTAAGTGGGTCTTAGGGGACTCTTGACATCCTGAAAAGGCAATTTTGAGATCTGACTTTGGGATCTCAACCTGATTGGTTCTTGCTGTGATCTCAACCTGATTGGCTCCTGCCACTATTGAAACCAAAACTATTCAAAATGTATTTAGTACACTTATGAATTGAACCACTATTTCAATCAAATGTTATCCATTGAAAATCCTACTACTATATAATCTTGTGTTGTATTTATTTCCCATCTTCCTTGCTTCTATCTTGAACTGTGTGTTATCTTTACTCCTCCCTCATCTCTGATGAGCTAAAATCAATCCTCATTTCACAACGTGTGTTGCATTCCTTTTACTATTTACCTTGACTAACTTTCATAACCTACAGCCCTTCTATGTCTTCTTCACTCTCTGTCATAACTTCCTCCAACCTTCCTCCACATGCAACCTGAATTGAGCCATGTATGTTACATCCTTCTTAGTAATCTGTATGTTGCTCATTTCTCATCATAGTTTTAATCCATTATTGGAAATCCAAAAAATTTATCACATATATTTATGTCTATGTAATGTTTGAAATATGTTATGAATCTCCATGGAATTAGCAACAGTGCTAGCAATTATCCAGATATTAATAAGTTTCTAAAACATATCTTCTCAGGAAAATGTTTTTCAAATAACACACCTGAACTTTGTAAATCATATTCTGCCCAATTCTTGTCTTCTTATCATTTGAATTGCTATTTTATTGAAACTACTTATGTGCAACAAAGATCTGACTCATCTGTAGTCTCATTCTTTACAAAAACTGCTATATGTCTGTACCTGCTATTTCATATGAATCAGTTTTATCATTTATAAATACTCTGAAAAGAAAGAATTGAAACTAATTGTTTCAGCTCATGTGATTGATATTCTATATCACCTCAGACAGGGTAAAATTGGGGAAGGGTAAATATGGTACAAACATATTTAGTTAAAATTTAGAATATGTCACCAAATATATCTGCCACACATATTTGTAAACAATTTCAGAAAGGGAACATGGATTGGTTTATTGTACAGATAATAAAACAGAGTCAAAGTATGTGACATGCAAATATCCTTATTGAAAATTTTCTGATTGGCTAATAATGGATATGAGACTGTGACATATTCATAATTGGTTTGAACAATTGGGACATGGAGCAAACATTCATTCCAACTTACAATATGGACTTATATCTGACATAATAACAAATTTTGATCATCATTCTAATTGTTAACAAAATCTGTTTGTACCATATTTACCTTACCCTGATTTGACCTTGTCTGAGGTGTATGATTTATGGCATGTTGATGAACTTCAATATCAAATTATGAATCACCTTTGCAATGGTTTGTGTTCAGCATCTGATATATTTCAGTATGTCTAATTTAAAGCTGAATGTTATGTGTCTTTGCAACAAATTGTCATAGCTGTACTTTCCACCATTTTATCTGACCTTCCTTTCCACACTCTCTGCACTTATTGACTTGTATAGATTCTATCCATCCAGTTTCCCTTCCACTCTTCTGACTAAAGGTCACCAAGCTCTTATGTCATCTTACTCATCTGTTTCATTATCCATTCTCCATTATGCTTTCTCCATCATACTCCAGGTATACTAGTCTCAGCATTCATCTCAATTGTTAGTCTGTCCTTGGTATATATTATATTCAAATACTACTCCACCATCCACCACCATCTTATTATCCTTATCAACTAGTATACTAACATCCATTCATTCACCGGTCATTGGTGAAGTTGTATAATATTTAAGTAGCACATCATGTACTACTATTACTCAGTTCAAATATCAACTAAGTTTCAGTCCCTCTTACTTGTCCTTGAGTTATACTCACCTCTGGCTTGAATCGTTACTTCCACAGTAACGACTCTGCACTCCACACTCCACACTTCTGTCCCTCTCCTATTCCACACTCCCATCTCTCCCTTCCACACTCAAAATACCTGGACCATGAGAATGACAAGGGGCACAGCATACAAGCTGAAGCCGATGGTCCTTCTGTCCTGCACTCCCTACCTTTGCCCTTCTGACCTTATGTTGAAATACTGGTCTTGACACAAATATCTTCCCAGTCAGAGTTAAAAATAAATGTATTACAAAATATACTCAATACCACTAATTCACATTCAGTACTAATACTTATTTTAAAATCTCTAACATATTAATGAAGACAGCTTGTCATTCTTTTCTAATAAATATCTTTCTTCTGTGTTAAACAACTATGTGGCTTAACAAGTCTGAATTGTCTGGGGTATTTCCATTTGCTTTATTTTAATCTATTACATAAATTACTGTATTTTAAATTTGTATTATTAATAAATATTCTCAATTCTATTACCTGGCCCTATTGTTTATTTGGTAGGTAGTGGGTTTTGCCGCTAGACGGCCCTATTTTTTATTTTGTAGAGACGGATGGTATAGTGTTCATTAGCACAACATAGCTCATTGATTTCTGTATAAAATCCGGGGCAGTGTCGTTAAGAGCAACTGTACGTGGGCAATCGAGAAGGTCATAAAAGCATGTAACTACAACAGAATTGGCTTAAGTAGGTATATCCAGCAGCGTCTCTCTCGACTCCCCCTTTCCATCCCATCCCATCCTATACTATTCCAGCTAGCGGGGTGTGGTAAGTAGGTCCCTCCAGGTCAAGCGTCATGCACACCACCTAACCCACCTATACCCCTCCGTCTTCAAGTGCACCCCCTTCCTCACACCTCCTCAACGTGTTTCCTTTCCTCCTTTCCTGAATGAAGTGAACGAGGAGTCAGGATGCGGGTCTACAAGCGTCATCGCGAAAACGTTAATATATGAGTGTCAAGGAGTATGCGAGAGGAATGTATATTACATACGTATCTTGCAGCACACATAACTCTAAATGTCATCAGCAACGCAATCATCATAAAAAACAAAAGACTCACGTCTAACATTCACAGGAGCTCGCACCAGAGGACGTAATAGACACGTATTTGGATGAATCACAGCGCGCCCTAACGAGACGACGCAGGCTGGCCACTAGCCTTCACCGTGGGACGTAGGTGATTTCGTACCAGACATCATCCTCGAAAACGAAGTATTCTTCGCAGTAGACGATGTAGTAGCACCCGGCAGTGAGTACCGAGAAAGACAAAACGGATGGGAGATCGGCTGGGAGGAGCTCAACATTAGCTTTTAATCGACGAGGAACTTCGACGTACGCGGAGTGAGGAGGTTAGACCTCGACTGGTGAAAGAACTTGAAATGTTTGGCCATCTGAGATTTGGATTCTGAAAGGCGTGCGTGGTGATGTAGTCTGCACTTGGGCGGGATGAAGTGTCCTTCGGCGCTGGAACGGCTCCTTATGCTACTCCTTAGTTGTGTTCTGGAGTTCTTGGAGCATAGAGCAGTAAGAACAAGAAGTGCGTTAGTCTTTTGTGATGTCAATTCTGGATGGCGTGCAGAGTGTTCGAAGGCGTAGTATGTGCTTGGGAGGGTCAAGTGTCTGTCAGTGCTGGTACGGAGGCTGCCTACATTACTCTTTAGATGTGTTCTGGAGACCTTCTACCTTCGAGCGTAGGGTACAGGAACGCCAGGGAATCCTGTGAGAATAAGGAGGGGATATCAGGACTGAAGTACCTTGGACAATGCAGGTGAGAGGGACATTACTTTTCATACGCCTTTGCCACCCCACGAGCGACCTCTTCCCTTCCCAATCGCAATACCCCTCTTCCATCATTCTCTCCTTCTTCAACAGAGACAGGGGACAGCGTCTTACCAATTCCCTATACTGCCCATGAATCTCGAACAAAGGCTTTTCATCGAGACAGAACGTACTAGAGGAATGTTTATGATGACGACGTAGGTAAAGAAGAAAAGCAGGAAGAAATGAGGATAGCGAACCAAACACATATGCCCGCAGCTCTAGATCTCTCCTAAACCAACAACCTCGGGCACCATCCCTATCCAGCCTAGCCGTCCCATCGACAGCGTTGACGGAACCTCTACAGCACTCGCCTTGGGTAGAGGTTACACCTCAGAATACTGAGGAGGTGCCCTCGGTTCATGTCTGGTGAAGTTCTGGTTACGATGGATCGGTGAGAAGGTGGAAGATCAGACTGCCTCTGCGCGTAAAGTCTCCTGTTGAGGTACACCTTATTCCTCTGGTACTGTAACGCGTTGTCGGCGGGGGTGGGTATGTTACTCCTGAGGTGGGTGCGACTGTCCAACGTTGCAACGACCGCCACCCATTGAGCTCGTCGAGCCCCATGCCTACGTAGGGTTACGCGTCGGTTCCCACGCTCTGGCCACCATCAGTTATAAGTGAGGATCGGGACAGGAGGATGGAGGCGGGAGGACGGAGACGGGTTGGTAGTAGACCGTAGGAGGAGGGACACGGAGAAGGGGGGTTAGCCGGTTAGGGGTTGACGTGCGTTGATGACAAAGCACGGCGGCTATACCTGCTTGACTAAGTGCTCGTCCTTCAACGTTTGTTCGGCGTTCGCATCGTCGTCCCATACTAAACCTGTCTAATTCATGTCTGAGTTCTACCGATAGAACCCTACTTTTCCAGCTAATATTTTTATGAAAAATTTAATATGAGAATAAAGCAAAAATCGAGAAGAATACATTAATAATCACGCATCCTACTGAAGATAGCCCTCTACGAGATTTCGATATGACGATTATAATCATTTGTCCTTCTAGGTTACTCAGTTCATCATTAAATGGGCTACTTATAAGATAAAATACGTCGAAATTCGAGCCAAGTTGTTCCTAGGGTCCTAAATCTTGCTCTTATCGTATTCATGATTACTTGCTTAGACCTTACGCAAAATGTGAATGCAAATATGATAGTTACCTTTGGAGATAAGGGTAGATATCTAATCTTTGATCCATACTGTTCAATCAATCGACGCGAAGTTTCATTCTATTCCTTTTACCTTTCTCCTTCCCTTCGAGTCACCCATATTATGATGCCTCATGGCGAGGATCATTTACTGTTTCCGAATCTCCCTGTAGTTAGTGCCTGAAAAATGCCTTGAATATTGCTGTTACTGAAGGTGTGTTCTTTTGTAAGTACATTACTACAAACTACTGGTATTCGATCTTTGAATCTTACAAGGATCGCTATCAGATTCGCAGGAGAAATGATCGTGTCCTTAGCAGTAATAAGTACCTGCAGCGGTGGTAACTTGTAAGCACGTACTAGTACTGCATCAGGGAGCCTGGACCAGGGTAAAATTCTAAGGAAATTGGAGTTTCGGAGTGAGAGCACATTGATAATCACTGAAGAGATGATCAATTCAGGATACAGGTGCATTTTGCGTCCATTCCATGGGAAGGTTCGTGTAAGCATCAGAAATTGTGTCCCATGAAGGATTAGCACTAAACTATTAATACATATAGGCGCCTGTTGTATTCCGTATATATATGAGCCTTAGGGACGGACGCCTACAATCCTATCAGAAGAGCAATATGAATCTTAACGATGATGATTTGATCAGCTTTATTCAAAACAATATAGCGGCAAGTGCGGTGTTTGGTACACTTAAATATTAACACGTTCTTCGTCGCTCTAACATTCAGTTCCAGTTGCTGCTATAACTTCTTTGGTATATGATATGATACGTAATTTTACTGAAGAAGTATTTTTTCTACTATCCCATCATAATGTTCACTTAGCGATATTCTTCAGGTCAAATACATATGGAGGTAGGATATTGTGAACCAAAATTATTGATGCCTACCGAGCTCCACATTATACAGTGGCATGAAATGGTCACTCCCAAAATTATTATACATTATTGCTCGGTATTCCGGTGTATTTTATCTTTTGTCAGCGAACTTTTTTCGATGTTTATATATTTTCTGAAAATCAACAGCATCGTTCTTTTTGGTGAATCCAGTTAAACTGTAAGTTGGCCACTGACAATTAACATAAATTCTAGCTCCCATACAAAATAGACATGCAGAGGTTTCCCACCATGTATGTACATCATCTAAAAATATTTATTCAAACTTATTACAGCTACCTGTCAGATGTATGCATCAACATGTTTAGTGCAATCACACATTCTGAGCTATTTTGATAGATGCTCATCTTCTATGTGGTTCCATACATTGTAAGTATACAAAATTCGGGTACTTAGAGAAGAGTTATATGATTTTTCTTTTAAAGTGGAGCACATGTACCTCCTGGTTCAGTTGACCTGATATTTATACTCCGTGTGTGTGCGCTGTATGGCAATAGTAAAGGAAGTACGCATTCACTCTCAGGTTATCACTTGCTCAACGTTTATACTCACATCTTAATAGTCATTTTATGTCTAATAACTCTGTTCGTAGGCACGGAAAAATATTGAGCAGAAGACATATTCACTTATCAAGCATCGTGGATCTAGCACAAATCACGGTGTGTTGACCATAAAGGCTTAGTAATGAAAGAGTACTTACCATAATGTGTTTCAGGTTTCATTGACATTTTCAGCACTTGTGTCCATTGCTTATTCGAAATCAGCTGTGGCTATCCCGAGTATAGGATGTATAGGATTTGTACCTCACTTCCTTACAAAACAACAAACGACCTCTTACGTCGTCACACTTGCTCTTCATAGTACGTCGGTTTATTTTATTTTCCCAAAAATATGGCCCTTCAAATGCCCACACTGCAGCCACATTATTTTTGCTAACCTTCCTCAGAGTGGGGAGGGACTTCATCAGAGACAGCGGAGGCCTAACAAATGCTATAATGGGACACAAAGCGGGTGTCGGTAAAGAAGCCCCACTGACTACCTTGATTTTACATGACGGAACACTGTATTTTTTCATTCTCTTAGGTTAGTCAAAATATAATGATATTCACTTGCGGTATATATTTACGATATTTAGGATCTACGCTTATCGCATCAGTGGCATCAGCTCTTCAATTAAATGGATTTCTTAACTTTATAACTCCGCAAGTGTGATGGAGACTACTTTTTCGTACCAGCTTACATTTACCTCAGATGCTATATTGCAATTACATCAATGATGGTGAGTAACGCTAATTCAAAATTGTAATGACATTTATGCTCCGAGTCAGGGCTCTAGATTAATGCTGAAACTTCGACAAACGTACGACGCACAAATAAATGAGTGCATGCCGGCTGTTTCTCGATCAATTTTCTTTGCGGAACCAAGTGGTACAGATTTATCGTTGGAACGCTCGAGAATATCATAGAGTGGTGTATGATGAGAATAATGGTTCTCAGAAAGCCAACCTGAGCAACAGGAGTACAAGTTGTATTAAGGAGAGATTCGTAGTGGATTGGGCTTCTTCAACTAGTAGCTATTTAGGTTGGACTTAGCTTCTATAGAATGTATTCGCAACGACCTATACTTATGTTGAAGCTTATAGTAACCGACATTTTTGACAGCTATCATGAACTATGTCGTAGCACGCCATGCTATGTAGGTGTATGCAACTAGCATTGTGTGAGGCACATTAGTGAGTGTCAGGATGAACAGGTAGTTAGCTCTACAAGAAACTTAGTGCAGGGTATGCAGGACTGAATTGTTAGTGTAGAAAGACAAGGCTAGCTTTTGGTATGCAATCTAATAGTGACGGTGTTGGGCCTGTTGCATTTCTTGACAAATGTGGAATAGAACGCACAGAGTTGAGGTATCTTCTGATGTAGTTATGAGAAAGAACATACCTGGTTGATGCCCCAAAAAGAGGGGGTTGAGCTGGATGTCCTTGAATACCAATTGACATGAAGACACAGATATCTTGGTTTTCCTTGTTGTACAGCTGCTGTGGAGGAAGATACTAGCTTGGGGTATCTTCTCGACAAAGAATATGCGAGTCGATGGACGTGAGATGCCTGACAGGCATACACTACCTGTAGTCATGGATTTTAGCTTTTTCTATACATGTAATTAGTACTCACCAAATGGTAACAAACATGGGTTAGTTACAGAATTGGAGTGAGACCCAAGCTTCCAGTTAAAAGTACTAAGAAGTACACTTACCAAGGGTGTGAATAGGACAAAGCCTAAGGTAGTACTACATGCAGAAGAGACAGATAAAGCAGTGGCACCAAACTCAGCGACTAAGTGGATAACAGCCAGAACATGTCTAGTGACATGCGAAGGTCACATGATCAAACACAATCATTACCCAAGAGAAGCAAGTTATGATGAAGCGCCTTACTAGATGCCTTGGCAACCCCCAGAACCCCGAGCCAACTGATTGACTTCTCTCAGAGTAACTGGTGAAGTGATGCATGTTTAATTAAAGTAATAAGCCCTGAGCCCTGATAGATCTTTGTGCTATTCTTAGCACATCTACATATAGCCAATCCCTTCCCAACCGAAGGAATGTGTGCGGCGCCATATCCCCCGTCACGCAACCTCCTATGACAGACATGCAACCCCCTGTCCAGCACACTCTGTGAGCATACAGCTATCTCTTGTCAGTGATGTAGTTTATGAGCCCTAGTACCCTGAATGTACCTATCTAGCAGCTATGCAGTACCATCAGCCACCATATTTCCAGCAGTATATAAAGTAGATGAGTTTTGTCCTGTAGACCCAAGCTATCCCCCACGCAGCTTCCATTATAAAGTACCTTGACATAGTGTAGTGAATTAAAGTGAACTTTCCAAGATTATTGCTTAAGTGATTTGATTTGAGTCTAGTAAGAGAAACAGCAAACTCCTAGAGAATTGTGTGTTGCATTGTACATAGCCAGAGACATTACATAACCACTACTTAGTCATTCTCCCACCTTCCTATACATCCCCCTTCTACTCCCTTTTTGCCCAGAAGCATCCTTAATACTGATCTTCTGCGAAATTCCCTCCAAACTCGCCACCCTGTTATGTTGTTTTAGGAGTAAGTAGTTATTATTACATAATCTAGCTACTATCACCCCATTGTAAACATCTCTAACCTCTTAGACATCTGTCCATCCTCCAGTTCCAGTGAGGTAAGATTCGAGCTGAAATGGGGGGAAATGAAAACCTGGATTCAGATGAGAGTAGGTATGACAGTTTAAGTAGCTAAAAAATGCGGTATGTATGAGTAAGCGACAGTAAGAATGAAATGTGGTACGGTAATGAAAAACACGAGATTCGCATTGCAGGCAAACTGCATGCTCTACACTGCGCTGTCAGATATTCGATGTTCACGATTGAGATGATGAACTTGTGTAAGAACGAAGCGGGAGAGAAAGCTGTTGTTTTCGTAAGTAAGGTGAAGAAAGAGAGAAAAAGAGCGTACTCGTGGGTTCCTTGACCTTTTTCTCTCCTTCCTCAGTCTCAGCCAAAGGCGTAACGGGCAGCGTAATAATAGCAAGTGGCTCGACGGTCTCTTCCCTGTCCACTTCCGTCTCGTCATCAGCATTAACGAGCTCCTTAATGCGAAGCTTCCTAGCAGGTACAAGACAGCCATGGTACCTTCCCCTTTCTCGCCGTCAGCGTTCTTGGCTGCAAAGACGCTCGTGAGCTAAGTGAAAATGCCAACAGGGTGGTCATGGTCGAGGTCGGTGACGATGTCTGTGTTGGCGTTGGAATCTTTGAAGAGGAAGGTGCCGAGATAGAGTTGGCTTTGTTTCATCATTCCTTTGAGCTAGAAGCTTGAGAAGAGACATTGGGGCGAGGGGAGGGTGAAGACTTGCGGATGCAAAGGGGTTATGAGGGTGGTGGGGGGTGAGCCTGTGGGAGGTGCATATGTTTTGCCTTTGGGTGTCTCGGAGGAGCTGGATGGGGAGGACGTGGATCCATCGCTTATTCCAACCCGCGGAGAACCATTCGGCCGTATGATGCGTGATAGATATTGATTACAAAGCAGGGCAGTTATACCTGTTTGACTCAGCGCTAGTCCTTCCGTCGTTCGCATCGTTGTCCCTTACCTAACCCCCGGCTTACTACTTTTCATTACACTAAAGGTCATAGGTATTTCTTGAGTCTAATTCACGTCTAAGATCTACCGATAAAACTCTACTTGTTCTAGCTAAGATTTCTATGAGGAATGAAGCCTACATACATAATCCTTGCGTAATGCGTAATCTATATGCTTCCGCTTTCAATTTCGTTCCCGCGCGGTTCAACAGCTGTTCAATGTTCAACGATCACGCGCACGGCGAGAAAACCCTACCGATGCTAAATCGAAGAGTTCATCCTTTTGGAAGGGGAAGCCACTGCCCAAAATTTGTGTAAGGTGGGTACTATAGAACGCGAAAGATAGAAGACGCCGGTAGGAAAAAATGCCTTGAATGTTGTTGTTATTGAAGGCGTGTCCTTTTGTACATACCTTACTGGTATTTGATTTTCGAATCGGATAAGGGTCACTAATAGATTCACAGAGGAACTGGTCGTAGCTTGGGTACCTGCAGTAGTGCTAACTTGTAAGCGTGTACTACTGCATCAGAAAGCCCGGACCTTGGTAACATCCCAAGGAAAGAGTTGCGGAGCTCTGGTACATTGACAATGACAAGCCCGAAAGATCATCGGGCTGACAGAATTTATGCAAGAGTTAATTTCGGATTCGAGGGGAACCACATTAAATTCGTGACAGGCCAATATCCAATATCGAAATGACTCGTCCAATAGTGTATACGCAAAATATACCGAGAAAAGATTAGAAGACATGATAAGTGAAGAGATAATCGATCCAGTACACACGTAGATTTTGCGTCCATTCCATGGGAAGCTTCGTCCTAAGTCGGTTGTAACATATGTCTCATGAGAGCTTAGCACTAAATTATTAATACATATAGGCGCCTGTCATACTCCGTATATATATGAACCTTTGGGGACGCCTACAATCCTATCAGCGGAGCGATATGGATCTTAGCCATGATGATTTGATCAGCTTCATTCGAAACAATACAGCAGCAAGTGCGGTGTTTGGTACTTTTAAACATTAACACATTCTTCTTCGCTCTAACATTTAGTTCCAGTTGCTGCTATAACTACTTTGGTATATGATATCATATATAATTTCACTGAAGAAGTATTTTTCCTACTATCCCACCATAATGTTCACTTATCGATATTCTTTAGGTCAAATACATATGGAGGTGGGATATTATGAACTAACAGTTATTGGTGCCTACCGAACTACTAATTATGCAGTGGCATGAAATGGTCGTTCCCGAAATTATTGTACATTATTGCTCGGTATTCTGGTCTATTTTACCTTTAGTAAGTGAGCTTTTTCGGTGTTTGTATAATTTCTGAAAATCAACAGCATTGCTCTTTTAGCCTGTGAGTTAGGTTAAACTGTAAGTTGGCCACTGACAGTTCACAAAATTATAGCTCCCATACAAAATAGATATGCAGACGTTTCCCGCCATGTATGTACGTCATCTAAAAATACTTATTGTTACTCATTACATCTACCTGCCAGATGTATGCATCAACATGTTTAGTGCAATCATACATTCTAAGCTTTTTCAATAGATGCGCTTCGTCGATGTGGTTCCATACATAGTAAGTACACGAAACCCAAGTACTTAGAGAAGATATATTATTCTTCTTTTAAAGTGGATCACAGGTACCCACTGGTTCAGTTGACCTGATATTTATACTCCGTGTATGTGCGCTGTATGGCAATAGCAAAAGAAGTACGCATTCATTCTCAGGTTATTACTTGTCAAAGATTTATACTCACATCTAAATAGTCATCTTCTGTCTAACAGCACTATTCATAGGTGCGGAAAAACATTGAGTGGAAGACATATTCACTCATTAAGCACCGTGGATCTAGCACAAATCACGGTGTGTTGACCATACAAGCCTAGTAATGAAAGAGTACTTACAATGACATGTTTCAGGTTTCATTGACATTTTCAGCACTTGTGTCAATTGCTTTTTCGAAATCAGCTGTGGCTATCCCGAGTATAGGATGTGTAGGATTTATACCTCACTTCCTTGTAAAGCAACAAACAACCGCTTACTGCTTCACACTTGCTCTTCAAAGTATGTCAATTTATTTTGTTTGCAAAAAAATGGACTCTCAAATGTACGTATTGTAGCTACATTATTTTTGCTAACCTTCTTCAGAGTAGGAAGAGACTTTATCAGAGACAGTGGAGGCCTTAGAAATGCTATAATAAGAAACAAAGCTGGTGTTGGTAACGAAGCCCCACTGATTACCTTGGTTTTGCATGACGGAACATTGTATTTCTTCATTCTCTTCGGTAAGTCAAAATATAACGAGTATTCACTTACGATATATATTTACGATATTTAGGATCAACGCTTATCTTTTCAGTTGGTTCGGCTCTTCAGCTGAATACATTTCTTAACTTCATAACTCCGCAAGTGTAATGGGAAATACTTTTTCGTACCAGCTTACATTTACCTCAGATGCTATATTGCAATTACATCAATGATGGTGGGTAAAGCTAATTCAAAATTATAATGTCATTTATGCTCTGAGTTAGGGCTCTAGATTAATACTGAGACTTCGACAAATGCACGACACCGAAATAAACGAATGCACACCGGTTGTGTCTCGATCAATTTTTTTTGCAGAACCAAGTGGTACAGACTCATCATTGGAAGTCTCAAGAAAATATCGTAGAAGAGGTGGAGTCCGATGAGAGTGATGGTTCTTGGATAGTGAATCTGAGGAACAGGAATACAAGTTGTTTTAATGAGAGATTTGTAGTAAATTAGGCTTCTTCAACTAGTAACTATTTAGGGTGGATTTAACTTCTGTGGAATGTATTCACAATGACCTATAGATCACAACCAACTTAACTCTCCAATATGTCGGAAAAATCGAGATTAGCATATCGGGTCAGATATGGCCATATCGGGCCATATAAGGTCATCAGCCATTTGGGGGGCTTACATGGGCCAACATGGCTCAAGAATCAGCCAATAAGGATTATCATGCTGACCGCTACTGACATCCATGATATCAGTAGGATCGAGTTGATAATGCCTGACAAGCCCTGATATGGACCTGAACCAATAATCATTTTTACTGCTTTTATTCTTTAATTGAGTTTAAGCTTGAAAGGTGAAAAAGAATAATTAATTTTAATTGAATGTTCTATACATACATACATACATACATACATACATACATACATGATACCGTATAAGCTAAAAGTACAATATTATACTACAAAATACTTCGGCTGTTTTACCCTCTGGCTTTCGCATACTAAGAAGTCTCTTTCACTTACCTTGGACTTCGCACCACTGTAGTTGTTCATGCAGAATAAAATCTTACTATGCACCAAGTTACAATCATGAATACCAAAGCACCTACCTTGCACCTACCTATCTTTTCGCAGCTGGGTGGGACTTGGGAATTGAATGCGGCATTCAAGAATGTTGGAGTACAGGAGGATTGGAAGGTTATGGTGCCTTATATGTCTTTTGGTTCAGTGCCAAGTGGAGGCAGTACGTCGATGCAACCCCGAAATTTAGAGAATTGGTCAGAAGACTTTTGAATTGCTTTTGAACTGCCACAAGATGCCAACTCAAAACCTGAACCGAAATTAAGTGTCACATACTTTGTGACTACCTAATCAAGTTTGGATTCTGCTCGGAGCTTCAGATGGTGGTTGAATGTCATAAAGTGGCTTATGACTTTACTAGCTTAGTACTTACGATTGTGTCAAAGACTTTCAATGACTGCTGTAGGGGCAATTGTAAAAAACAACTAGCGCAGAAAATGTTGAGACTTATGTAGACCTAACTTCAACTTACATGTTTCTGATATGTTTACTGCTGAAAAATTACAGGTGCTTACCTACTTAGTATGGTTTGATAACATACTGATATGATGAAAGGCAAAGCATAATCAGAACTTATTATGCATATATTACAAGCAATATGTCATGATCAGGAGCTGATGTACTTCACGGGTAATGATTACATGTAGTTAATAGCCTGTAGTAAGTTCTTACAGCGCTTGATAACTCCCCTGATGTGGCCAAGATATGGTTTACAGCGAAACCTGATCAGTACCGATCACTTCATATAAGGCCGTCAGTGGTGTCAGCACCTTATATGCTAATTTCGATTTTTCCGACATAATCACCATTGCGATCCTCCCTTTTATATTCACTCAGAAAGACACCTCTGTCATACACAAGTAACATACAACACCATGGGCACATAGAAAATTCCGGGCACGCACAAAAGTGAGCGTGATTGAGTGTGTCACACTCAAGGTATTTATTTTAGCTCTAAATGGCCCAATTGTGGGTCAAAAAGAGTGTAAATCAAATGTACATACTAGTGTTGTATGGCTGTGTCATATTGTGAATGTGAGTGATGTTTTTAATCAAGATATGAAGTCAAATCTTGAAGAATAATATTTATACTTCACGCTCAAACAGGTGTGTGCACGCTCATGTTCACGCTCAAGGTGTGAGCGTGGATTGAGTGTGCACGCACACATCACGCTCAAGATTTCACTTCACACTCAGGGTCAACATCTCACGCACAGGGTTCATACATTCACGCACAGGGTATGAGTTTTCATGCTCAAGGTCATCAACTCACGCTCAAGGTCTGTCAACTCATGCTCAAAGTTTTTACTTCACGCTCACAAAAAAATTATATGTTACATTTATATCTTGGCTTCACTTGCATGTGGGAGGAAAAGTAAGTTGGAAGTGTAATCTAAGTGAGCATGAATAGGAATACCAATTATGCTCACGCTCAAGTTAAAGGACATTGAGCATGAGTGTAGTACTTGTGAGTGTGAATAGGAATACCAATTATGCTCATGCTCAAGTTAAAGGACATTGAGTGTGAGTGTAATACTTGTGAGTGTGAATGGGAATACCACACTCACACTCAAGTTAAAAAACATTGAGTGTGAGTAGGAATACCACACTCATGCTCAAGTTAAAAGACATTGAGTGTGAGTGTAATACTTGTGAGCATGAATAGGAATACAACACTCACATTCAAGTTAAAAAACATTGAGCAGGAGTAGGAATACCACACTCAGACTCAAGTTAAAAAACATTGAGCATGAGTAGGAATACCACACTCACGCTCAAGTTAAAAAACATTGAGTGTGAGTAGGAATACCACACTCATGCTCAAGTTAAAAGACATTGAGTGTGAGTGTAATACTTGTGAGCGTGAATAGGAATACAACACTCACGCTCAAGTTAAAAAACATTGAGTGTGAGTAGGAATACCACACTCACACTCAAGTTAAAGGACATTGAGTGTGAGTGTAATACTTGTGAGCGTGAATAGAAATACCACACTCATGCTCAAGTTAAAAGACATTGAGTGTGAGTAGGAATACCACACTCATGCTCAAGTTAAAAGACATTGAGTGTGAGTGTAATACTTGTGAGCATGAATAAGAATACAACACTCACATTCAAGTTAAAAACATTGAGTGTGAGTAGGCATACCACACTCATGCTCAAGTTAAAAGACATTGAGTGTGAGTGTAATACTTGTGAGCGTAAATAGGAATACAACACTCATGCTCAAGTTAAAAAACATTGAGCATGAGTAGGAATACCACACTCACACTCAAGTTAAAAAACATTGAGCATGAGTAGGAATACCACACTCACGCTCAAGTTAAAAGACATTGAGTGTGAGTGTAATACTTGTGAGCATGAATAGGAATACCAATTATACTCACACTCAAGTTAAAGGGCATTGAGCATGAGTGTAATATTTGTGAGCATGAACAGGAATACCAATCACGCTCATGCTCAAGTGAAATATAAGTGTAATATTCGTGAGCATGAGTAAAAATGCCAATCACACTCACACTCAAGTTAAAGGACATTGAGTGCAAGTGTAAATAAGTATTATAAATGTGATAGAATACCTATCATGCTCATGCTCAAATCAAAGGGCATTTAGTATGAGTGTAAATATAATACTGACATGCAGTTATACTATGCAAATATGTGTGATAGGTAGTAGTCTATCCTGTATTGCTCCCTGCTTCATTGTGAATCTCCCTGCTTTGTTATTAAGTCCCCTTCCTTGTTCTGAAGTTCCCTACTTCGCTGTAAAGCCCCATTCTTAGTTTTGAATTTCCCATGGTCTCTGCTTCACTGTGAATCCCCCTGCCTTGTTCTGATTTTTCCTGCTTCATTGTAAAGCTTCCTGTAATTTTCTGAGCCCCCTGTTTCATTATAAACTTCCCCTGTTTCTACTGTTCAATATATACCATTCTCTAGCTCTATAAATTTTTAACTGTTAGTCTGAATTACTGCTACACTCCCTGAGTCATTTTTTCAACTTGTAGATCATATGTACACTCTCTGAATCATTTATATACACTCTAAGTCATATCTAAACACTCTGGATTATTGGTATACATTTTAAGTCAATATACACTCATAAAGAATACAATAACAATGAAATATATATAAAACCCACTGGTGTTCTTCAATTATTACATTACA
This sequence comes from Cyathus striatus, assembly GCA_025738555.1. Taxonomy (NCBI): domain Eukaryota; kingdom Fungi; phylum Basidiomycota; class Agaricomycetes; order Agaricales; family Nidulariaceae; genus Cyathus; species Cyathus striatus. Next base: position 507,724 of record JAOVFP010000003.1, read on the forward strand.
GTGCTTAGTATATACCAAATTATATTAAAAACATGCTTTACTATGCCAATTATTCAGTATGTAGTTGATATAAGACAGCCAGTTGGCTCACGCTCATATAAGGATTATTCACGCTCATGTATAGAATATTCACGCTCACATCACGCACAGGGTCGAATTTTCACGCTCAATAGGTGAGCGTGCACGCTCAACTCACGCTCACTTTTGTGCGTGCCCGGAATTTTCTTGCTGCCCCAACACCACATATAATTACTATGTAGGGTATGACGAGGTTACGTAGGGCACTTGTAGTCAATTGTAATAGGTACTATACTATGCACGGGGTACCGAGCGGCAAATTCTGAGACACAGGGTGGGAGGAGGAGGGGAGTTCGATTCAGAGGTGTCCTTAAACGTGTGACAATGATAACTTACATGAGCAGCATTTGACCTTAAATTTTACGTTGTTATTGACTGAAGACGATTTAAATGACCTTATATGTGAAAACAATGAAGAATTAATTCTATAGGCAAGCTACTTGTTACAAGAAGGACTGGTTCTTAACGAACGAAATGTCAGCAGGGAATTCGAGACTCACGAGAACCCGATTAGGATAACAATATACATCAATCAATAATAAGCTGCCTGCCATTGACCGCCGCGGTCAATGACTATCGACCATATGGATCATGTCGAGGTGGATACGAAGATGGTGAATGGGTTTGAGAATTTGAAGCAGAATGGGTAAACGTTTCTTTTAAAATGATAATCGACAGGAGGTCATACGCTACAATTAAATTAATTTCGGGTAAATTGACCGAGGTACTACCGTACATAGAGGTTTAAGACAGAGAGGCTTATCATTTATGTATAGTCGGCGTTCTTGTAGTTTTACTTCAGTGATCACTGGTAGGCGCCGGTAGGCATTGATAGTAACGTGCAGTGAAATACGCGTTGTCGTTCTTGAGCTTCTTTATTGGTAAATGCAATGAAAGCGTAATATAGAATTAAAAGCCTAGTAGACGAGATGATTGGTAATTTGGGGGTGCAGGGATTGTTGTCCATGCACATCATGTATTAAGTAGCGAAGAAAAGACGAAACAAATGACAGCGACAGCTGCACGGTGTCTCGCACCCGCGCTCTCACTGACACCGTCCTGCCTAGCGCGAAGAGAGGATCTGTGTTCAGAAAATACCAACAGCAATAGCATATTTCACACTCCCGTAACATAATACGCACCATTCTTCCCGCGGAGGAACTTCCACAACACCAGGCTCTCTACTCGTACCAATACGCATCCACCAGAGCACTCAGCACAGCATGACGCCCATCCTCAGAAAGGGAATCACGATCTTCATAACTGTGTAAGGTCTGCCCGCAGCATACACAGCTGCCAGCATCAATCGTGTCCTTGCATACTCCCATCCCGATCCCCAGCTCTAGCTAGATGCCAACTTGTCCTCTCATCGTATAGCCGCATCCAAGAGTACCATCTACCAGAAGTATGGTACAAACACACGAGCAGAAGGGTTCACGCGTTTGCCCAGAAAGGTAGACAAAATAACCCATTCAGTAGCTAGCTTATCCTCGCAAAAAGCATTAACACACGCAAGTCTAGGACGCCTAGTTACGTACTCGGATGGATCGTAGCACCCCCGGCGAGGCGAGGCGGGCTGTCCATGCACTCAAAATGGACTAGTAACTGCAGGAATCCACGCGATGCAGGACCAGGAACCTTCCTCGAGAATGGAGGAAAAGACGAAAAGGACAGTAATCAGCTGGGAGAAGCTCGATATTGGCTCGTAAGTTGAGGAGGATGATATACACGAGGTGGAGGGTTAGATCTCGATTGGGGAAGAACTTGAAGGTATTTAGTCCTCTGTGGTTTGAATTCTCGAAAGTGTGTGGAGTGTTCAAAGACATGGTCTGTGCTTCGGCGGGTGAAGTATCCCTCGGTGCCGGTGATGAGGTGCTCTCGGATGTGATGTACTCCTTAATAGAGCGTACGGTACGGGAACGCGAGTGAGTCCTCGGAGAATTAGGAGGGGGGGCTCGGTACTGGCCTATACTAGCGTGTCTTGGACGACGCCGGTGGGAGAGACACCATTTTGGTGCATTTTTGTCGCCCACCAAGGTTGATACGCCTTACGAAGTGACGCTACCCTGGCCTATGTGCATGAGACTTGAGCTTGAATTGCCGCCTTGCTCGATCTCTCCCGGGACCCGCATTTCTCTTTAGGTTTGTCCCTTTCCCTCTCCCACTCAACGCCTTCCTTAGTCGTAGGCTTATCAATAACCATTCCCCTCGTTCTCGAAACGGCCTCTTCCTTTCCTAATCGCAATCCCCACATCTCCCACTCTCTCCTCCCCGACTCAGACGGCGTCTTCCCAACCTTACAACCCCTATATGTCCCAGCAACACTGAACAAAGGCAATGGTGTATCGATTCAGCCCGATCTGAAGAGGGGTCTAAGACATCGATGTAAGTTAGAAGAAAAGAAGGGTAGGTGGAAAACGAACCGACTTCTCCTCAGCCAGTTATATCATCAGGTGCGAGACTATCCTTCATACTCTTCGTCTATGCCTATTCGTTTCACTGTGACGCTCCCCATACAGCTTAGCAGTCCCGTCGATAGGTAACTGTAGATGGAACCTTCCCATCACCCGCCTTTGGCAGAGTCAAGGGTTACAGGATCCACTGCAGGACACTGAAATGAAGGTGTCCTCGGTCCAGATCTTGACCTCTCCCGGTCCACCCTTCGACTCGGGTTCACGATGGTTCGGTGGGCAGTGTGTATGTGGCATCTTCCCAGCCGAGCCGTGTATACGGGCTACAGCATCCACCACACGGCGCTGAGGAGAAGGCGTCCTCGGTTCAGATCAAGACTGTAGACATTAGAAACCAACCTATTCCCTTCCTAATCGCAGACCCCTCCTCCACTGCTCTCTCCACCTTGACCCAGACAGCATCTTTCGAACTCCAATCCTCCATATTTCTCTGAAATCCCGCACGAAGGTAAACTGTGCATAGATACAGCATGTTCTAAAGGAGGACCTATAACATCGATATAAGGTAAGAAGAAGAAAAGGAAGAACCAGACCAAAACACGCGACCTGATTACCTCCCCAGCCAGTGGAAACTTATTCTCCCGTTAACGGCGTAGACTGAACGTCTCAAACCAGGGCTCACAGCAGGAAGCTGAAGGGAAGGTTTCCTCAGTCCAAATTTCAAATGCCCAGTGCCAGCAGTTATTGGTCCATGGTTCTTATTGTCATGCTCACGGCCGATGGGGGGTTGGAGTAAGGTTGGAGGCTCCGTGGAAGATCGGGGAGTGTGTCTCCCCTGCTGTGCGTGATGTCTTCTGCTGAGATGCACGGTGTTTCATGGTATACGACGCGTTGTCGAAGTGGGTAGAGGTGGACGCGAAATACGCTTGTTGTGGGGTTTCTCACGCACTGGGCAGCATCAACTTCCGGGCCGCTGGTCGTCGTCGTCGGTCCGACTCAGCAGCCTTTTCAACAACTTTTGAATCTCCGCGGTTGACTCTACGTCTCTCAGCGTTCGGTGTTCATTCAAACTTCAAGCTAGTCAAAGGTTGTGTATGTTGGCATAAGCGTCGAGTCAGCGCAGCTTGAATATGTGACGTCACAAGAATCAGTGAATAAACGGTCAACCGGTCACATACGTGATACCATTCAAGTTCGAACAGCCATGTCGGATCCCGATACCTACGTTGTACTGCCCTGGAAGAAGCTGGTCGATATCCTTACACCAGGGTATTGCTCAGACTTATTGTATTTATCGCCTACCACGGAGAAAGAGATCGGAGAACATGTCAAAGAATACACTCGCACTAGCTCAAAAACGCGGAGATTAAACCCACTCACCGACATACTCAATGCAATCGTTGGTGATTCCAGCATGGCATTTTGCCGCAACGATCCTTCTTTCTTGTGGGGATCTCCTTCCGAGCGCAAGCCAGCCATTTTGGGGGTTCATGAAAAGTCGTTACGGACTGGAACGCAAGCGCGACTCGGGGAAAACATAAGTCAGAACGGCCCAAGCGAGGATCCATTTCATTGGTCCGAACCGCTGATATTCCTTGAAATGGACGCGACAAGAGAGCTTCACGTGCAAATAGGTATTTATTACTTGCTATCTTGCTATGTTTCTTATCCAACTGACATTTTCCCACAAAAGAATCACCTCAGGAACACGCTACTGGCACAACGATGGAGTGCAACGGTTTTGCACCAAAGTCTACGATAAACAATGGTACATATTTATCGTCAGAGGCATGCGAAACATCTTCAAATTATACTTCATCTACGTGCACTTCGAGCGAATGGAATGAACATGATAGCGCCGTTTTCAGTGCTTTCAGCAACAAAATGCAGGAGAAATGCGCCAGCTACGCGCGGGAGCTACTATCGTATGGTGGCCTTCGTTGTTATGTTCTCGGAATCTTCATTCACGACGAAGTATGCCAATTTCTTTACTATGATCGGTCTGTTATGATCAAGTCTGAGCCATTCTATTGGCTTAATGATATACAGACATTCGAGAAGATCATTTATTCGTTGGCACGTTTAGATTATGGCATGTTAGGATTTGAAACTGTATTCAAAGGCGTAGCTTATACCTTAGCAAATGGCCCTCTTTATCGCCCCGTCCTACCCAATCTGCGACACAAGTACGAACGATACAAATATAAGGACATTTTTATGGACCGGATCTTGGAGGTGGATGACATGCAATTGTCTCTGAAGGATGCTATCGATCAGCGGCATGGCATTCTTGGAAGAGGGATGAAGATAATTCGTGCTAGAGCCACAAACGGGGAACACAGAAATATGAACCTTGTTGTTAAAATGAGCTATATTCCTCAAGGCCAATGTTCAGAAGCCGAGATTATTAAGACAGCTCAAGGAACGGCTGCTTTAAATGAAAACGCCTTCAAGTTCTCGAAGAACCTACCGAATCTGATCGCCCAAATGGTGATACCAGCTTCAGAAGTGCAAAGGCAGCTGCAGCTGCAATGTGCAACATACGAACTACGCAATCTCCGAATTCTTGTCATGGAGGAATTGTTCCCTATTACTCAGTTAACGGATGATGCAGCCAAGCTTGGTAAAGTATTTCGGGAAATATTTGAATGTCAGTCCGACATATTATATTTTGTTAAAAAGTGCTACGACGAACTAATTGATAATTCAGGTCATTATTGGCTCTATTCCCAGTTGAACATACTGCATTGTGACATCAGCGTTGGGAACTTCATGTATCGAAAAGAGGGTGATGTTATTTATGGAGTGTTAAATGATTTTGATCTCTCCAGGTGTATAAATGATTCTCTCTCTGAGCCTTCATACCGTCAGCCGACAGGAACGATTCCCTTTGTTGCTATGGAACTCTTGCACCATCCAAAGACAGAAACTGTGCACATCTATCGACATGATGTGGAATCATTCTTCTATGTGTTCTACTATATTATCACAAGTTATGACAAGAATGCACTTCTATCTGACCCACCTTTACAGTGGTGGTTTATAACTGAAGTCGAACGGATCTATTTTAGAAAGACTACTGACTTTGCGTGCTGTGTGTTTCATGCTCCAACTCCTACATTCCGTGCATTTCAAGACTCTTTACGTGAAATGTTTATTGCTATCAGGACAGGGTATATTATTGATCGCCCTATAATGACTGTGGCGGTGCCTCAGGAGCCATATGATAATGAAACCATGGGAGGAAACATCTCTTACGATAAATTTTCGAGAATATTTAAAGAGGTTGCATCATTGTAGATTATCTTAGGAGAATATGATTGCATGTAGCTATATAAATGATATAATTGGTAAGTTGGAAAGCCCAGTACCCTCTTGTTTATCAACATAGGACTAATATACCACAGGGCAGTTCCCTTGTTATGAACATATTTTTGCGAGTTTAAGGACATGACTTTACTATGAAACAGTATATTATGGGTTATTACCAGAGTTAAGGTCGAGCCCGGGACTGTTAGCTACTACATGCATATCTGTATGTTATCCAGGGGTTTCTGTGACAAAAGCCTAATGTAGTAAATGTCATGAGCTACCGCATCATAAACTGTGAAGTAACCTCCAAAGTCGCAACAAATCCCAAGTCCAATGGAACATGTGACCTTCTGAAAGCGATTGTTCAGCAATAAATCCATGGCCACTGAAAACGCTTGCATGCCTTACGGTACGAAGCCTACCACCCAAAAAGAGAATATAGTGTTCACAGTAGATACGATTTCCCTAATGTGAAGGAAGCTATGTACACCAACGTGAGCTATGCGTACGTAATGTGAATACGGGCAGAGGACTAAGACGAATTGGTAGCTATTTCTAGCACCACGAGCAGCTCAGCATACGATATGTAGTACTTTGAGTTGATAGTGCAAATGATATGCGAGCTGTGACGGCGGATGCGATGGGATGAGATGGTGGAGTCCGTAATGGACCTGTTGGCGTCCTTGAATATTTTGAAAGAAGAATCAGGACACGCGAGGTTGTGGTGTCGTCTCGAAAATGTTAACGCATGCATGTTGAGGAGGAAAGACCTGCATCGTCCAAGGTACCCCAGTCCTGACATCCCCTCCTTATTCTCCCAGGATTCCCTTGCGTTCCCGCACCATACGCTCGAAGGTCGAAGATCTCTGGAACACCTCTAAAGAGTAGCATAGGCAACCTCCGTACCAGCGCTGACGGACACCTCATCCTCCCAAGCACAGACCACGTCTTCGAGCACTGCACGTCATTCAGAATTGAAATCACGGGGAGACTAGCGCAATTCTACTTCTTCCTACCCTATGCTCCAAGAACTCCAGAACACAACAAAGAAGTAGCATAAGCGGCCGTTCTAGCGCCGACGGACACTTCACCCCACCCAAGCGCAGACTACATCACCACACACGCTTTTCAGAATCCGAATCTCAGAAGACCAAACCTTTGAAGTTCCTTCACCAATCGAGTTTTAACCTCTTCACCTCACCCCGCATACATCATTCCTCGTCGACTAAAGAGCTAATATTGAGCTGCTCCCAGCTGTTTCCTCATCCGTTTTGTCTTCCTCGGTACTCGCTGCCGGGTACTCCTACATCGTCTACTGCGAAGAGTACGTCATGCTCGAGGATGGTGTCTGGTACGAACTCACTAACGTTCCGCGGTGAAGGCTAGTGGCCAGCCTGCGTCGTCTCGTTAAGGCGTGCTGTGATTCATCCAAATACGTGACTTACATCCCCTGGTACGAGTTACTGTAAATGTTAAACTGTTAAACGTGAGTCTTTTGTTTTTTTGTGACGATAGCGCTGCTGACGACGTTTAGAGTTGTGTGCTGCAGGATACATATGTATTATACATTCCTCTCGCGTACTCATTGGCATTCATATATTAACATTTTCGCGACGACACCTGTAGACACACATCCCGACTCCTCGTTCACTTTCTTCTGGAAAGGAGGAAAGGAAACACGTTGAAGTGTTAAGAAGGGGGCGCATTTGAAGAAGGAAGGGTATAGGTGGGCTAGGTGGTGTGCGTGACGCTGGGTCTGGAGGGATATGCTTATCACATTTCGTTAGTTGGGATGGGATGGGATGGGATGGATGGGGGAACTAAGAGAAGCGCTGCTGGATCATATGTACCTACTTAAGCCAACCCTGTAGTAGTTACATGCTTTAATGTGAGTATCTCGATTGCCCACATACACTTGCTCGTAAACCAACACAGCCCCGGATAAGATTTTATACAGAAATCAATGAGCTATGTCGTACCAATGAACATCTCATACCATCCGTCTCTACAAAAAATTACAAATGGCCTAGCTATACAATACATATACCAAAACCCTACATACAAACTACAACACTAAATCGGCGAAAAACACTGATCAAAGCAACACTGCCCGAGAGCGCCAATCCCCGCACACCATCCTTGGAGCAGATGCACCGCTATCAGAGGAACCAGTAAGTACTCACTGCGCTCCCACCTGTACCGACGTCGAACTAGTAGCAACTGCATGAACATCCTCGCTCCACCTGCACACACTCCGAACTGCTAGGCACCTTCGCAGTACAAGGCACCGTGCTAATCAGCCTCAAACTCTCCGCCTGGCGCCTGCGTATCCGTTCCTACCTCCCCATCCTCCCCACATATCCTGACAGGTTTCGAAGGTGCCGTTTGGAGCGTTCGACGGTGTAGGCGTACCCGATGATGTGATCGAAGATGTGTTCGTAGTGTTGGTCGGCTTTTACGTCTGAGGGGTCGCAAACTGAAGCAGAAGTTCGAGCCTACGGCTTATGAAGCTAGGTTGGCTTGTCAGTGTGTGTGTAGGAGGGGAAAGGGGGGCATAACGTACTTGAGCCATTCTATAGCCTGCGTGAAAGTCATATTGCTATCGTCAAATGCATTGGACAACAATCCATAACGGACTCCCTCTCTACACGAGCCGGAGTAAACAAATATGTGAATTACTTTAAAAACCCATCGTTAGGCATTGAGGCATGAGAGTGTGTCCAAATTTCACCAATGGCTAAGTTATTCCAAGGGTTATAATATTGTCTTTGTTCAGTCCTTCATGCTCCTATTCACCAGGAACATCTTCTACACAAGTCACAATGTCCCTCTCTCTACCGAGGATGTCGGGGTTTGTAGCTCCCAGGGTCAGCATTGTGCATGCAATAAAGCGATCTGCATAACAGCAGGGATGTGCAGTGGAGGATCTTGGCTGGATGTGAAGGTTAAGGAGGATAGAAACTGTGAAACTGCAGGATCCAAGAGAGGATGTCCAAGCAGCACTTAGGAATGATTAGATATATGTGCTACTGTTATGCCGCCCGCGGTTTGAATGTGAACCAATACAGAACCAGACTTAAGTTCGGTTTTAAGTTCGGTCACGTGCATTGAACCGAACCTCATGTCCGGTTCTTGGTTCTTTGAGATGCTGTTTTTGCCGAACCTGTTTGAACCTGTTTGAACCTATAAATTTATTGTAGAAAAATGGAAATATTTGCATGATTTAGATAATAATATAATGCAAAAGTAGTACTTCTGGCATGTGCAGTAGACCTTGATTACAATGGCACTGCCACAAGATTAGTCAGTGATGTAGATCAATACCATTGAAGGCTTGATCAATAGAACTAAGTGAGAACCGAAAACTCTTTGGTAACTCCAAGGCACCTCTTTGTCTCTTCTGTCAAGACTCTCAACTCAATAACCCTCTGATTGAACTTTGTGGAAGCTGTGTGCTCCTGCTCAGCTCTGCTTGAAAATAAAGGCTCAAAATCTGGAATCCAGAACTTGGAAATGATGAAACGACGAAAACAGAACCACAAACTTTTATGCAATGGAATAGCACTCGAGAATGAAGGGACAAATATTAAGTATGCAACGGCACACCCCACCTTCTAACCATGCAATTTAACTGCGCCAGTTTGCAGTATGGTCTGCCTGAAGCCTTGGGACTTGGGAACTTTAACTATATACCACTCTACACTCTGCTTGAAGCCTTGGGACTTGGAACTCAGCGTCGGGACAACAGAACTACAATATCAAGCTTAAGACTTCAAACTTGGCACTCGGGAATGACAAAATCTATGCCAATTCTTGGTCCCTCAGATAGGCATTACTTAATGGGTCAGAATATTGAATGGAATAGATGTCTTGGAGCATGCGATGGCCTCAGTGGTATATTCATGAAGCTAAGTAATGCCATTCAATTTTCTTACGGATTTAAGGTGAACTCACTCGCTCATTCTAGTGAAATTATTGTATAAATATATGCCATTTGTGATGATCTATGCTATGGAGATGAAAAAAAGTTGAAAAAAAAATCTAGGAGGTCCAGTTCAGTGTTCGAACTTGTTTTGAACCTGAACCTCAGGTCCAGTTCAAGGTTCAGCAAAAATGCCCGAACTGGACCTGAGGTTAGGTTCGAGGTTCAGAAAAAAAGGTGTCTGAACCAGATGGAACTGGACCACAACACCACTAGTTATGCGGGAGGTCATGGTGAGAGGTCGTGGTGCTACATGTCTTGGTTTGAGGAACAAAGCCTGTGGGAGTATATGACAGATGGAGATACACTCGCTATGCCACTTCCTACAGGACTTAGGCAGCGGCTGCATAGACATCCTATGGCTCATGTAAAGCCGCTTTGCTGACACATCACTAGCTAGCTCTAGCACAATGAGTAGCTCAGCGTATTATATGCAATATTTTGCGCTGATAATGTCAAATGATGATGGGACGATGGAGGTTCGTAATAGTCATGTTCCCTTTTCTTGAAGATGTAGAAGACGTCGTCATCGTGAAAGGTTAACGCATGGGTGTCGGGGTGGCTTGAACATGCGACATGAGTGTGTGGTACATACATGTTCTGAAACCTTGTCACACCAAGATTATATCCCTCCTCCACGTCCACCTAACGGGCGCTTGACATCACACTACAAGAGGTGATATAACTTTGCCCTATAATTCATTTTAATTGATGCATCACGGAACTGAACACCTATAAAGTATTCATAAACTTGGATAGGCGTATAGGAGACCGCTGTAATGTTGGATGAGTCTGAAACCCACGTGTGTCTAGATCTTGGATTTGCTCTCTCCGATGTCGCAAAAAGTGACGCATTGAGACTGTGCTTTAGACTAACGGTTAAGAGTATCGAGTAACTGGTGTGTAAGTTTATGTATGAAGCCTTCCGTGCGATGGTTTGAATCTCGCTCGGGACAGTCATTTTTATCCGTTCCAAGGCTCAGGCCTACCACGTTAAACCCTATTTTATCCGGATCCTGGCTCAGGCTCTTTCGCAAAAAAAGTAATTTTTATCCGGAAAGAGTACAGGCATTTGTGAGATATTTCGGCGGTCTTGTGTATCTTGGTATATCTAGATTGCATCACGTGACATCCCGACACGTCGGTTCGCCGAAACTCGCAAACCTCAACGCGCGTCTATAAGCGCCAAATTGCGAGCATGCAAACCCAAGCAAACCACTGGCGCCCTTCCGCTATTATTAAGCTTGTACACATTAAATTAAAATATTAATGATTATGTATTAGTTTAATAATTACACAATAACATACAAAATTTGAGGCCAAGTGGCCAAAGAGTAAGTAGAAAATAAGTTTGGTCTTCTATATCTCGTTATGTCTAAATTTTGGATCGACTATGTTGCTGTAAGTCGCCGTCTGCCCAAAAAACTTACTTCGTTGTTTTTACGGAAATTTTTAACACTTGCATCACACTTACATCTCTGTACACCCTGGTACATTGCAAGCAATATGCGCTACTATTGAATTTGGACACTGTTGTTTCGTTAACAAAATGCATAATACAACATTTGTGTTTTACACCTCATTGACGAGCTTATGTTGGATTTAAATGTGTATCCTGCAGATGAATTACTTATAAGCATTATGGTTTAAATGTTTACAGTACAGTATATAGCACATTGGTTGATTATTACTCTAAGTCTTTTCCTAATTCCTTTACTTCTCGTTAAAAATACTTATCGTCCAGATGTAATTTTCGCATTTTTAATCAACAACATCAACTTTGTAAACTAATGTACCTACTGCGTATTCAACAAGCAATTTATTATGTAAAGAATGGTTGAGCTGGTTGTGAGCTGGTGTGGCCATAACCCTTGCGTAACCCTGTGCGGCCAGTGGCGTTACCGCATTTGGCAAATCTAGATATACCAACATACTACGGACTCATATTTCGGGGGTCCTGATGCCGGTAATCAAGCCAAGCCGGATCCGTATTGGTCACGCAGTCACGATACAACCATCAATGTCACAAGTCGTGACGCGACATTTTGAACCCGTTGTCTCTTGCCACCTCCCGTTCCCTATTGTTGGCCAGTTGCCCTTCGTCGATTGTACTAAGCACACGTAGCACAGTTTGGTACTTCCTCACACGAGAATCACGACCAATATATGAATGGTTCACTCATTCCAGAGCCCAGCTTTCCAAGCCCGCACGGCCGCAAGGCCAGTCAAACGCCGCCTAAAGAGCTCCTCAGGTCGGACATACGACAGTTGAGTGTGGATGGGGAGGCTATGATTACCGTACGTTCGACATGAGCTCCCCCCTGTTCTCTGCTTACACGATGTCGTCTCATAGAATGATACTGCCTTTGCTGCTTGCTCTGGCTTTTGTTGTCGTTGGTCAAATATCAAGACCTCGACTCAGTCTTCATCAACGTCTCCAACTCCATCACTCACTCCGAGCTCAGCCCCTGCAACGATGACGACGGAATCAATGCAGAATACCTTCCCCGCCACTCTGCTATCGAGTAACGATTCCGATATCCCAGTGCAATCGTACGTTTCTATTCAACTTATTCCCCTTATTTTTACTCACCCCATTTATGTCCCTTAACAGCCCTACTTAATCGACACCTATAAGAACCTCGTACGCGGTAGTCGGCTAGGGTACAACATATGCACCAGGACGACGGAGGGCCCTGAACCGATGTGCTATGCTCTTAACGGCACGTTCCCTGCCCCCTCCTTCTCTCTCCTCTCGTATACCCTCTTTTCATTCTTACCCTTGTTCTTAATCACAGACTTCTGCCTCTGGGCCCAAACCGACCAAACCTCACCAGCCAGCGACGTGGAAGGTAGAATGGTAGCTTAGCATGGCGCACCAACCCTGGGCTACAGGAACATGCCTCACCCCCGCTGGTTGCAACTCACTCGTCCACCAGCATACGTCTCCGTAGAAGGCTTCATCAACCAGACGATAATAAATATCGCGTAGGGGGATTGGGGAGGGAGATCAATCCTCATAGAGCTGACTTGGTTCGTTCCTTGTGTCAAATGTCCTTCTTGAATGCTCTCGACGGTACGTTCCCTACCTCCTCCTCTCTCCGCTCGTACCCCCTCTTTTCGTTCTTACCCTCGTTCTCTATCGCAGACTTCTGCCCCTGGACCCGACCCGACCCAAACACAACAGCCGACGACGTGGAAAGCGGAACGGTAGGGTGTTGCACCAAAGCGTCATCCCTGCAGCACTTGCATATGTCTCTATAGCTCCATAGTAGGCTTCATAGACCAGACGAAGATCAATATCGCATCCTGGGATTGAGGAGGGGAGACGGATTCTCATAGGGCTGACTTGGTTCGTCCATTCGCTTTTTGTTCGAGGGGTAGTTTGTTCACTTGGGCTCATGTAGTGAGGTAAAGGATTGTTGGCGATATCAACACAACTTTCACGCAGGCCATAGAATGGCACGAGTACATGACGTCCCCCCTCCCTCCCCCTCCCCCGCACACGAACAAGCTGAAGCTCTTGACAGTACGTTCTCTATCCCCCCTGCTCTCTCCTCCCGTACCTCCTCTTCTTGTCCTAACCCTTTTTCTCAACGCAGACGTCTGCCTCTGAGTCCCAACCAACCCAACCCCAACAGTTGGCAGCGTAGGAGGCGGGATGGTAGTTGCTGTCATAGTGCATCAAACGTCCCGTTCGTTCTTTGTTTGTGACGTGGTTTGTTTACTCGGGCTCGTGTAGCGAGGGAGTCCGTTATGGATTGTTGTCCAACGCATTTGACGATAGCAATATGACTTTTACGCAGGCTATAGAATGGCTCAAGTACGTTACGCCCCCCTTTCCCCTCCATTCTCCTCCCTCTCACACACTGACAAGCCAACCTAGCTTCATAAGCCGCAGGCATGAACTTCTTCTGCCTCAGTTTGCGACACCTCAAACATAAAAGCCGACCAATATTATGAACACATCTTCGATCACAACATAGGGTGCGTCTACGCCGTCTTTGACAACGCTCAAAACGGCACCTTCGAATCCTGTCAGGATATGTGCGGAGGGTGGGGAGGTGGGAACGTATACGCAGGCGCCGGGCGGAGAGTTTGAGGCCGATTAGTACGGTGCCTTGTACTGCGAAGGTGCCTAGCAGTTCGGAGTATGTGCAGGTGGAGCGAGGATGTTCATGCGGTTGCTACTAGTTCGACGTCGGTACAGGTGGGAGCGGAATAAGTCCGGGTAGGCCATCCGAGTCATCGGCACTTAGTGGTTCCTCTGATAGCAGTGCATCTGCTCAAAGGATGATGTGCGGGGATTGGTGCTCTCGGGGAGTGTTGCTTTGATTGGTGTTTTCCACCGATTTACTGTTGTAGTTTGTAGGGTTTTGGTACATGTATTGTATAGCTAGGTCATTTGTATTGTTTTGTAGAGATGGATGGTATGAAACGTTTATTGGTACGACATAACTCATTGATTTCTGTATAAAATCCAGTGCAGTGTTGTTGGTTTAGGCGTAGGTGTACGCGGGCAATTGAGACATGTCCTCACATAAAAGCATGTAACTACTACTGTACAGGGTTGGCCTAAGTGGTACATATGATCCAGCAGCGCTTCTCTCAGTTCCCACATCCATCCTATCCCATCTCAACTAACGAAATGTGATAAGTAAATCCCTCCGGATCCAGCGTCACGCACATCATCTAACCACCTGTACCCTTCCTTCTTCAAGTGCGCCTCCCTCAGTCAGGATGCGTGTCTACGGGCGTCATCGCGAGAATGTCAAAGAGCGCTTGAACCTGCGATGGGAATGTATATTACATACGTATCTTGCAGCACACATAACTCTAAATGTCATCAGTAACGTAATCGTCATAAAAAACAAAAGACGCACGATTAACATTCACAGTAACTCGCACCAGAGGATGTAAGTCACGTATTTGGATGAATCACAGCGCGCCCTAACGAGACGACGCAGGCTGGCCACTAGCCTTCACCGTCGAACGTAGGTGAGTTCGTACCAGACACCATCCTCGAGGACGAAGTACTCTTCGCAGTAGATGATGTAGGAGTACCCGGCAGTGAGTACCGAGGAAGACACAGCGGATGAGAGATCAGCTGGGAGGAGCTCCACATTAGCTCTTTAGTCGACGACGAATGACGTACACGGAGTGAGGTGAGGAGGTTAGAACTCGATTGGTGAAAGAACTTGAAGGGTTTGTTCTTCTGAGATTTGGATTCTGAAAGGCGTGCGTGGTGATGTAGTCTGCTCGGGTGGGGTGAAATGTCCGTCGGCGCTAGAACGACCGCTTATGCTACTTCTTTGTTGTGTTCTGGGTAGGAAGAACAAGAAGTGCATTAGTATTTTGTGATGTCAATTCTGGATGGCGTGCGGAGTGTTAAAAGGCGTCGGCTGTGCTTGGGGAGGTGAAGTGTTCTGTCAGCGCTGGTACGACGGCTGCCTATATTACTCTTTAGGTATGTTCTAGAGACCTTCGACCTTCGAGCGTAGGGTACGGGAAAGCCGGAGAATCCCAGGAGAAGGAGAATAAGGAGGGGATGTCAGGACTGGGGTACCTTGGACGATGCAGGTGAGACATTACTTTTCATACGCCATTGCCGCCCCACGAGGCTGATCCCCAATCCTCGTTCTCGAAACCGACCTCTTCCCTTCCCAATCGCAATACCCCTCCTCCATCATTCTCTCCTTCGACAGAGACAGGAGACAGCGTCTTACCAACACCAATTCCCTATACTGCCCAGGAATCCCGAACAAAGGCTTTGTATCGAGACGGAGTGTACTAAGGGAACGTCTATGATGATGATGCAGGTAAAGAACCAATGCAGGAAGAAAGGAGAAGGATAACGAACCAGACATATGCCTGCAGCTCTATATCTCTCCCAAACCAACAACCTCAGGCACCCTCCCTATCCAGCTTAGCTGTCCCGTCGACAGCGTAGACGGAACCTCTACAGCACTCGAGTTGGGCAGAGGATACACCCCAGAACACTGAGGAGGTGCCCTCGGTTCATATCTTGTGGCGTTCTGGTTCACGATGGATCGGTGAAAAGGTGGAAAATCAGACTGCCTCTGCGCGTGAAGTCTTCTGCCGAGGTACACCGTATTCCTGTTGTACTGTAGTGTGTTGTCTGCGAAGAGGGGTATGTTACTCTTGAGGTGGGTGTGACTGTCCACGCTGCAACGACTGTCACACATTGAGCTCGTCGAGCCTCATGCCTATGTAGGGTTACGCATCGTTTCCCACGCTCTGGCCACCATCAGTTCTAAATGAACCCCTGGGCCGTTGAGGTCTGTGCGATAGTTCTTTTCGTCACCGTCGCCGTCAGACTCGGTAAACTTTCAATGTTTTCACATCCAATAAGCAAAGCACAATAGGTACGTCTTCATTCTTGGTACAATATCAGACCCCTAACAAAATTCAAGTCTACTTGCAGTTCACGTAGTGCTACTAGTACTCGATATGTCGACATCCCCGCAGTATGTTTCCCCCCTTACATTTCATTATTGACATTGTGGGACCAGGCAGGCTAGGCATATGCTGATGCTGATACAGCAGCAGCTTCAATAGTAATACACTCTGTTCTTGTAGATTGACCTATCAAATCAACCCTACTCCCGAGCCTAAGTATACATGTCGCACCGAACCGTGAACGTTCGAAGACTATAGACAAATCCTATGGGGATGACACCGGCCGTACGTATGTGTATTCTAATTTTGACGAATAGCTTCTACTTATAAACATTCTTTTCCACTAAATTATACAATCGAGTGTCTAATATTCCAGCAAAGGAGTGCTTGTGGAAGTCAAAATTGGGATGCTATACTCACATTTTGACATTCCCAGGTCACAAGCTCTGTTTTGCTTCTTTCTCACCCATGTGAAGTCATGCTGCGCATCCTAGTAAGAGCATTGGTGACCAAAGCCTACTCACAAAACACAACCACCCACGCTAACATAAATGTCTAAACTATGGAAAGCCGGACAACCACGCTCAACTAGATCAAAGCAGTTGAACTCTGACATTCGGCAAGACAGCAGTCGCTTAGATATGTTCTTAGGCGCATCTTGTTCGGCCAGAATTTCAGTTAACCGCTTAGTCCAAACTTCAAGTCCTACTGTATTCAGATGCAAATGTAAGACTTGGTATTACAATAGAGTACTATAGCATGTGTTGTTACTAATTATTTTGTACATTCACTTAAGTTCAATAGATACAATTGAGAAATAAGATGTTAAAAAAGTGTCTATGTTGTATAAACCTAGCTTTGAGATGAGACTTGTAACCTGAAAAAGCATACAGAGTGCAGTAGCATATGTCTACTGCTATTTTTCTAATAAGTTGTTGGAATAGGGTTGATCATGTCTGCAAGAATAGTCCACTGAATTTGTGTGTAATAGCTTGATGCGCACAGCAGGAGTTGAACTCGAGGTCGAATGCGTGGGAATTTATCACATGATATAAAAGTCACGAGCGTCGTTTCCTCCATGGAAACGACGCTCGTGACCTTTATAACAATTAATTTTTCACCAAGTACCGTCTCCATTAATATTATCATTCAGTAATGCATTGTTTAGAAATTGCACAATTTACTGAAGGTACTATAGATTGTTTCAAACATAGTAGTAGATAATTGACCTATTTATGGAGTGATTTTAATCAAAGTACCTACAAGCTCATATAAAAAGGTCATACAGATCCTTAACACAACTCCAAATTTGTAACAGCATGCAAGGCACTAGATTTTTATGCTGTATTGAGAGTTGTTAAGTTAAACCATTCACAGTAATTGTTGCAAATATGCTCAGATGCAAAATTATTGAATGCAGAACCCACATTCCCCTGGCCAAACAGGGTGGCATCATCTTCAAGTGATCTTAATTGAAATGTTACTCTATCTCTTTGAGTAGCTGAAAAATAAACTCATGGTGCAGTCATTATTTGTGGGTCAGATAAAAGTGTGGCACTCCCTGTATTATAAAAAATTATATAAGAACACTCAAAATAAAATGGTAAAACTGCACACCTTGTAGATCTGATACATATACCAAGGAATCAGTTTTTTCATACTGAATATGCTGCATGAAACAGAGAAATTCTGTGATGGCATAAAGTGGATCACTTCCATCTAGAAGAGGACGAGCAGAACCATTGTGAATGAATTTTATGAAGTCATTTCCTTCATTCTCGATGAACTCTTCTAGCAAGTAGACATTGTGCATCATTGCTGACTTTCCACCAGGCTTACTACCAGCAGTGTCATGAACAATCCCAACACCAGCCTTCACAAAGTGTATCTCAGGGATTTTGAAAGGAGGCTCTCCTTTGGTTGATATCACCTGTGAGATGTATGAATACGAATAAGACAGTAGAGATGCTGCCCAGTAGGTAACATTGGCCTCGACTAGTGTCTTTGTCAGCTCTGAATCAATTGCAAACCATCCAATTGATAGTCCTGTCTGAGAAGAGCTATTTCTTGTACTTTTTCTATCATCCCGAAAGTAAACCCGCTTTACAGCAACAGGCTGGTTTAATGTATCTCCAAGGCCAGATTCCGCTATTGGAGTGAGTGTAAGGAGCCCTTTATGTGCAGTTTTACAAGCTCCAATACCAATAGACTCAAGATGATTGATGGTTAGTGTACCAGGACATGGGTCCATTAAAGAGAAGGACTTTTTGGTATTTTCAGCAAGAAGCTCTGCCAGACTGATCTCAGGAATTGTATAAAACTGGATTTGCTCCACTCTGTATTTTGCTTATATGAGTGTTAGTGATTTTGTATGCATAGTTATTATGTGAATAAACTGCTTACCAGAATTAGCTTGTATATTAGCTGATAGTCCACCAACTTTTAATGCTTCACAGATCTTAAGTCTATCTGGAGATTTATATGGAATTGAAGTGTGTATACGCTTCTTTAATGGAGCAGGTGTTGGTGATAACTCCAAGGAGCTTAGTGTATTCTAGGAATAAGGTTAGATGTGCTGCTGCATACATAATTAATGAGTATACATACTGTACGAGTTCGTTTCTTTGAATCAAATGACTTCTTTGGTGTCGTAATAGCTGCAGTGCTGCCATTCAAGCTAGTTGAATGACTGGTTTTTGCATTGTTCAGAGTACTACCAGAGTCTACATTGACCATGGAATCAAATTGGTCAGATATACCGAAATCATTGGACTCATTTTGCAACTAGGAAATGCATGTCAGCATTAATAGAACTTGTCTATACAAATAGACATACTTTAACATCCTAAATAAAAGCAATATAAGATTAGCTTGAATATAAACAAACTAGTAGTGCTTCCTACCTCCTGAGCAGCGACATAGTCCAAGCTTTCTTCCCACAAATATGCTGGAACAACAAGCCCTAATATAAATGGCTTTGAAGGTATCTTGAATGCATTCTTCTTGTCTTTTCCTCGTCCTTGTCCAAGACAGCAATTATAGAAATATGGCTGGTCTTGTTGCATGTGTGCAAGATCTGTCCAATTACAAAGCTCACGAATGGTAAGTGACTTGGTTTGAAATGGAAACCAATGCATCGCCTTCCGAAGTTGAGGTAGCATTGTATCCTCTACCAATTTGATTAAGTCCCAAGGTGTAATCATGGCTGGGATATTCTGGTGGCCTTCTTGTAGATTCTACTCAAAGTATATTAGCAATAGTGTTCACAGTAAAATATAATTTAGTTACAAACCGAAATCAACTCAGGCCTAGTTTTACCAGAAATCTCATGGACTGCCTGAACTATAATGCTAATTGTTTCAAATTGGCGTCCCTGGTAACTAAATCACTGGTACTTGTCCCACTCTGTCTTATAGAGTGAATGTGAACCAGAGTACCCTGAGGGAGTAATTTGTTGAGACACTGCATAGCTTCCACCATTTGCTGACCATGAACTTGGTATTCCCACAGCTGGCAGTTGACAAGTAGAATCAGGTGTATGTGACCATCACTGCAGTACTGCTGAGGGAAGGCTATTTGGAAGATGTGTAACCTTTCGTGCAAGGAAACTGGAATCTAAACAAAATATCAAAAAACATCATGGTTAAAATATTTAATTACATACCTTTTCTTTGAGCCTGGTTTACAGAAGCTCTGATAGACTGTACATCAATAGTACTGGATTGTGAAGCCACTGAATTCTGTTCAGAAATTTCAGAACTGAGCTGATCTGCAATTGCAGGGCCTAAACATCAAGTATATTAGTATATTATTGTTAAATGAAAATATAAAAGACATACTTATGATGGAGTCCATGGGTAGTTGTCGATTTGTACTGGATAAGTGACTTGCAACATCAGGCCCTATCTGGTGTGAGAAAATTTTCATCATATACTAATAATAATTCAGACTTACTCAGAAGTGTATCTGGTTTCTTTGCATAATATTCAAAGCACCCATCTCAAACAAATTTACCGCGAGTACCACCTGCAATATAGTGCTTGCTATCACCAGGCTGGAGAATGATTGAACAGCTGCTTCTACCACATGGGATGGGTTCGCTTGCATGGGTATCTTCAGTGAATTTAGCAATAGCTTCGGCATTACCAAAGTTCATGTTGATAGCAATGAAAGAGTGAAAGTGGTGGGATAAAAGGTGCTGCTGAGAAGATACAATGAATTTCACAAGGTATTTATATTTTTAGTGAGATCATGTCTCGTATCATAAGTCAGATGTTCTGAAATCATGACAATTCACAAATACCTCATGTGTGATGTCGCTGTTACGTACCGATTCTCTTCCTGCTTAGAAGTGGTTGCGA
The DNA here is from genome assembly GCA_025738555.1 of Cyathus striatus. Lineage (NCBI taxonomy): Eukaryota > Fungi > Basidiomycota > Agaricomycetes > Agaricales > Nidulariaceae > Cyathus > Cyathus striatus. The sequence continues at coordinate 528,288 of JAOVFP010000003.1, forward strand.
AGACACCCGGAGGGTGTGGGAGAACTATAACGGAAACCCGAAGTGAGTACGGGTGCGGAAATGTAGAGCCGGAGTGCAGAAAGAACCGTGGCTTCAGCTTGTGTGCTGCGCCGCCTGGATATCCCCAGGGAATGGTTCGTATTTCGAGGAAGATGATATGTAACCAAGGAAGATATTCCAGAGTATAAGAGAAGGCTTTGCCACTACACTAGGTAGCGAGAGAGAAACCTGAAGGAAAACCCGGAGCGGGTTTCGGAACTTAGAGTAGGAAGAAAGTGTACAGAGTTGATACGAATACTGAAGACTACCTATTACATCTGGAAGACTACTTATACTAAGTAGGAACCTATAGATATGAATGTAGAAGTATTATACAAAGGACAAGTCAAAGGAGTAAGTAGGAAATGAAGTCTGGGCAAAGCGGAGTAGGGGCGCAAATGACGCGCTCAGAATGAAGATTAAGGAACTAATCTACAAAGGCCATAATGAAACGTATAAGTAGGAATGGAAGGGAGGAGTAATAGAATGATGACGCGGTGAGGCCGTCATAAGAGAAAGTACGTATCCGGGATACCCGATAGAAAACCTGACGGGTTCCAGGTACATTCCCGGGCGGGAATGTCGGGAAGTGTAAACCCGAAGCGGGTACATTCCGGGAACGGACCGGGTATGTTGGAAGGTCACGTGGGAACGTCAGCATGATGTATCCGGACACGGATATAACAGTCGCATGGTAAGATATTAAATAAACAAACGTAAATTTTACCCAGTGCATATGTTTTGGATGATCGTGAAGTGGAATATAGATGGTATAGTGGAAGGCAATGCAACAAATATTAAAAGGATTTGACTGATTTTTATGTCATTTGCCATACTAAGACTCTCAAGAGCCAAGAATGATCAACTCTGATTACTCTTATTCAATATAATTACAAGCAAGCAGTTACTTGACCATAATATAATGTGCTTGATGTTGAGCACAGTAAGATGTTAAATAACCCAAATGTAAATTTTGCTCATTGTGTATATTTTGAATGAGTGTGAAGTGAAATAAAAATAGTATAGTCAAAGGCAATGCAGCAAATATTAAGAGATTTTGACTGATTGTGATGTCATTTGTGATACTAAGACTCTCAAGAGCTGAGAATGATCAACTCCAATTACTTTGACCTAGTATAATTACCAGCTAGTGGTTACCTGAACGTAATACAATGTGCTTGATACTGACAGGTTGGCCAGAGTAATTATCATGAAGTGCGATAAAAGACTCCTGGTAAGGCATGAGGAAACTAAAACAATGGCTAATATTAAATACTAATTACTTCCCATTGTGTGAGTATGAAATTGGAACTTGGTAGTAGGATCTTCGCTTATTAGACTGAGTAATCATTAAATTTGTAAAGATACAGACTGGTAAAGTGCTTATGTTTTATGTAATGTGTAGCACATTTATTTTACATAGATTTGCTATGCACAGCTGCCTTGCAAAGTATTTTTAGAGAAGATTGACAATATAAATACTTTGGGGTACAATAAAAAATCGAATCAACTGTTTCTTCATTCACTCATGTGTATACACTACTTGCTGTCATTACCAACATCGAAATTATGGCTAGAACAGGACGCAAAAATCAATATAATCCTAACCGTAAGTTTGGATTCATGTGTACTTATTGTTTTGCCATTGTTAATTTCTCTATGCCATAGCTCCTATCGATGACATCGCCCCACACATAATTAGGTACTGGAAAATGCATCTCACTGATAAGAACATACTTCATTACTTGAGGACAAAGCACATGGATAATACTCGTTATGGATTAGGGTAAGTTGTGTAACTTTGTGTTCACTATTATTCACATTAGATATCAAGCTTACACTTATTAAATGAATAGTTTGACCAGGTTTATTGAAATGCGTGAGAAAATGGGGCTTTTTCGAACTCGGAAGCAAAATCATGATGTCGAGAGCATTCGGCCAGCAATGATTCGCTTATGAACTCAGTATCCAAAAGCTGGTGCTTGTGAGATGGTGAGTTTGTTATTTCATGAGGAGAACATGGCAGTCTCTAGGTCTGTTTATGTTATTGATGTCAAATTTTTCATTCACTTACTATTATGAATTTCAGGCGAATTGTTACATCATACTTTGCTCTCTATGAGCCTGAGCTTGTTCAACAGCGGCGTGCACAAAGGCTGCGTCAAAAGAGGTGGTGGGCTGCTGGTGTGAATGATATAATTGCAGTGGATCAGCACGACAAGTGGAAATACAAATTTGGTCTGGGTTTACATACTGGCATCGACCCATTTGCTGGAAAGATTCATTGGTTGAAGGTTTGGCATACTAATAGTAACCCTAAACTTATTCTTGCATATTATCTTGAAACTATTGAGAATCTTGGTGGTAAGCCTTTTAAAATTTTGTTCAGATTGGCCATTATTAATAAATATATGTAGCGATGCCTCTGGTTACTCAGAGTGACCCTGGCTCCGAAAATTTTGGACTTGCCAATGGACATACATTTCTTCATCACCTTCATGATTCTGCACTTCAGGGAACACTTCAACACCACTGGATGTGATCAAAGAAGAATGTTAAACCTGAGATAACATGGTCACAGCTTCGTCGAAGGTTCACTCCTGGATTTGAAGATATCCTTGACAGGGGCATTAATGAAGACTTGTATCACCCAGACCATACTATTGAAGTGTTCGTAATTTTCTATAATATAAAATATATTTATTCTTACAAGTTATCACAATAGCATGGTATTCCGATGGGTATTTATTCCTTGGCTACAAGGCGAGCTTGATGGCTACAAAGACAGGGTTAACAATACAGCAAAGCGTGCTGATCATAACAAAGTGCTTCCTCATGGTATACCTAATGACATTTTTGAAAATCCAAATGAATATGGTGTCTTAGATTTCAAGGTGAGTTATCGTTTTTATAAATGATTTCTTATGCTAACAGTATGCAAGATACCAGTCAATATGGAGGCTATTCAGGAAGCACGTGCATTGTTTTCACCACCTAATGATCCTGTATTCCAGCTAGTACCAGAAACATTTTTTAATCTGGCTCAGGACATATATTCACAGCATGGTTCACCAGTTATTACTAGGAACAATGTCTGGGATATCTACTTGTTAATCCTTAATAATATTCAGTCAGGAATTGACATTCCACCTGGCATTCAGGATACCTGGACTGAAATTATTAGGACTTCACTATGTGATCATCATGATACCATGGATTTATTACCTGGCCTTTCAGAGTTAGAAGGAGGGATTGAAAATGCTACAGCAGAGGGATTGTATTACATGGGTGGTGTGAACAATGGGAGGGGAATAGGTAAATGAAAGTATTCAATATATATACTTCACTATCTGACAAATTGCTGTGTCCAGATGAATCTCATTCAGCACAGCTTGATGCTATGATGAATGCAGACCATCCAGTTATTTATGAGGAGCATGAATTTCCAGAAATTGAAGTTAATTTCACTTCAGATGAGGATGACTCAATCAACGGAGATGGTAACTTGGTGAAAAATTAATTGATATGCTGGTACTTGCAGATACTTCAATTAGAATAGCTCTGTAGATAGGTATTATTACTGCTTGAAACAATCTACAGTACATCTATTGAAATATGCAATCTCTAAATGAACATAAGCAATGATGTATTTATAATATGAGTGAAAATCAATGTGCCAGTGTTGTAAGAAATGCACCTGGCTCAACACTTGAGTAAGTCACGAGTGTTGTTTCCATGGAGGAGACGACGCTCGTGACTTTATATCACGTGATAAATTCCCACGCATTCGATCTCGAGTTCAACTCCTGCTGTGCGCATCAAGCTATTACACACAAATTCAGTGGACTATTCTTGCAGACATGATCAACCCTATTCCAACAACTTATTAGAAAAATAGCAGTAGACATATGCTACTGCACTCTGTATGCTTTTTCAGGTTACAAGTCTCATCTCAAAGCTAGGTTTATACAACATAGACACTTTTTTAACATCTTATTTCTCAATTGTATCTATTGAACTTAAGTGAATGTACAAAATAATTAGTAACAACACATGCTATAGTACTCTATTGTAATACCAAGTCTTACATTTGCATCTGAATACAGTAGGACTTGAAGTTTGGACTAAGCGGTTAACTGAAATTCTGGCCGAACAAGATGCGCCTAAGAACATATCTAAGCGACTGCTGTCTTGCCGAATGTCAGAGTTCAACTGCTTTGATCTAGTTGAGTGTGGTTGTCCGGCTTTCCATACTAAACAGCTACATACAACCATATGAATCAATGAAGGCAGGGACATCGATTTAGTAGTTGCTTCCCAGCTGTTGATAATGTTGGGTGATCAAATTCAGCAGTGTCTTATAAATGTACTCGTACCCATCCCAGGCTCATCGCATTGCCAGATCCTTTGTCACCTGTAATCTCCTCAAGTGAGCGCCTTTCACGTATTCATAAAATTAGAACACCGAACACAAGACTGCTATTAAACCTTTCTCATCAATGTACTGATAAATATCTGCTTGCCATTCCTCGATCAGAATTCGGCGTTCTAATGGAACTTACCAAGGTAAAAATAGTCAGTGCACAGCCCAATTGTTATCCATTATGTTATCGATATCACAGATGCGTCTCCTGAACAAACCTTATAGCCTTTCGAGGGGCAACTAATATAATACATGCGCTGAACATTACCCATAAGAGCGCTGTCTCGTGCACATAGAAGTTGGGAAATCGAACAAAATGCTATAACTAAACCTTCCATACTGTGTCAAATCGAGTGATTTACAGAGATAAAATAGATATATTCTCATGAGATCTCGTTCTTGCGCACAGCCTGGGGAATGAAAATAGATATAGTCTAATGAGACGTTATGCATGTACACAGCCAAACCTGTATCAATCATGATGGCACAGCGATAAGAACTCCTTAATAAAACCTCAGCTCGACTGATCGGCCCTTAATTCCTACTTCCCCAACAGTGTCTCTTGAGCAAACCCCATCATGGCATTTCGACACGCAATGAATACACACATTGGAAATCTTTATGCCGTCGACAATAGCCGTGGCGGTGAATCTGGTACATATAATCTCTCTGTTATCTCTTCATATTTACAAATAATCATAGAATGGGAACAACTTAAAAATGCATGTTGCCTCGTAGCTAGTCATCAGTCAGAAGAACGATATGACTCTCCGAAATGTCATCCTAATACCAGAGAAGCAGTAATAAATGATATAATGAGCTGGGTCAATTCAAAAGATACTGATAAAAGAATAATGTGGTTACATGGACCTGCTGGTGCAGGGAAGTCTGCAATCATTCAAACAGTGGCTGAACAGTGTTATAGAGAGAAAAAACTTGTGTCAAGCTTCTTTTTTTCTAGAACAGCTTCAGGATCTGGACGAGATGATGGATCTAAACTTGTGCCAACAATTGCATATCAGCTAGGGAATTTACTGCAGTCTGCAAAGGAACTCATTATTAATGAAATTGAGGAAAATGAAGCATTATTGTCACATACCATGGAGATTCAAATGGAAAAGTTGGTATTGAAGCCACTTGCAACTCTACATTTACCAATGCTTTTCTGTAACATGGAATCTAAAACGTCACATCTTCCACATCTGGTAATAATTGATGGTTTAGATGAGTGTAACAGGTCTGAAATGCAATCAAGAATTGTGAAGATGATTGCTGATGTGGCATCAGAATCAGGAATCTATTTGAGCTTTCTTGTTGCAAGCAGACCTGAGTTAGAGATCAGAAGGGCATTCAATAATGAATATATTGGTCAATTGTGTATTCCATTAATTCTTGACAATAAATACAATCCTGATAAGGATATTGAAACATATCTTCAAAGTGAGTTTGCTGTGGTAAAGCGAACACATGGAGCACTGTCTTCTGAACTTTCAAATATGCCAAACTAGCCCTCAGAGCATGACTTAAAAATTCTAGTGCAAAGGTCATCAGGGCAGTTTATCTATGCATCTACCATTATGAAATATATTACAAATGATCGATGTGATCCTTGTGATAGCCTGAATACTATCATTAATATAAAACCAGGAGAAACAACACCATATGCACAGCTGGATGCAGTATATACACATATTCTCTCCATGGCTGTTGGCAACATAGGAAATTACTATAATATACAACTTATATTTCAAGCACTTATGTTTTTGCATGATGAGGAGTGTTGTAGGATACATGATATGGCATTATTCCTAGGAATGTCAAAGTCTCACCTACCATTACATCTAGCTGATCTGCACTCTATAGTATTTGTTCCAAAGTCTGATAAAGAACATATTCACTTTTTTCATGCATCTTTCAGTGACTTTTTGAAGGACTCTGACAGATCAAAATGCTTCCATGTTTCTGAGAAGGATGCCCATATAGCTCTGGGGAGTTGTTGTGTTGATATCATTGTAAATAATGAAATTCCAATTCAAGAGGTTGATTGCAAAAATAGCCCACTCTATTATGCATATGCCTACTTTATTTATCATTTGAAAGGAAGTGATTATGATCAAAATCTAACAGAAATTTTTTTATTGAAATGTGGATCAAATATAGAAGCTATAGTGAAAATTCTTCTGAAGAAATGTTTTCAAGTTTTTGGGAATCTCTATGAAGCATTTTGTATGTTTTATAAGTTTGATGAATCTGTCTATGTCTCCCTGGTAAGTTATGTTATTATCTACATTAAAAGTTGAGTTTCATATGTGGTATAATTTCATGTAGGATTCTGCAATTCCATTGAGTGAGAATGTCTGTAAGATTTTCAGACAAATGCCATTCACTGTAGCAATTGAATATAAGCTAAATATTTCATCAAGCAATGATGATAAAAAAATTCTATATAACTATATGGAAACTGTATTTTGTTTTGTTGAATACTTAAGATTTTCTCCCAAACTGATATCATATTTTAAGGTTTTTCATTCTACTTTATTAGAAGTGGATAATAATTTATTGCCAGAAATCCTTGAAAGTCCTTTGAGAGCAGGTGATTATTTTCTCAATGACATGAAGAGTGAGCAAATATTTCGTGGTGCATGGGATTGTATAACTGAGTAAGTTCATAAATTAATACTTTGTCATCAATGTTAACTATTTATTATAATAGTCAAATTATACATGGTTATGATGGGCAACATTGGATGTTGTCAGATAAATATTTTCTAAATGGCTTTGAATATTTGCTCAAAAGAATAAAACCATCCCTCTATTTTAAAGCATTTCTCCAGGAATTTGCACGAGATTTTAAGTACTGCTTCTTAACCTTGCAGAATATGAGACATCCAGGGCATGCCATTGGAGATGAATGTGATTTTGCTAAAGATAATATACAATCACTGATGATAGCAGTTCACAATTTTTTAAAGGTGAGCTCTTTATTAGTACTATTATAGTACTATTTATGTGATTTTTACACATTACTAACGGTGTATGCTAGGATTGTGATGTTATAGAAGATGGCGAGGTATCTGCAAACAAACATTATTATACTCATCAAATCACAAATTTTCATACTCACAAATTCAAGAATGCATTTGATGCTAGTTACGAAATGGCTATAATGTATGACTCCGAGAGCGACAACTCCGAGAATGATCAAATGTCATTATGGTAGGGTGACTGCGAGCAGTGTGTCACTTTTTACGTTACTGAGATATGCTAAGAGATATTAATGTGATAAATATCTTGTCGAGTCTTGAATCAGAACTTCGCTTGAAAGTTCTTATTCATCGTTATGTTCACTCCAACCCTGCTTTTTCTAGGTTGAACAGACATTCAACCTACTCACTTTCAATTGATTTGTTTATGCGTCATCCAAACCTTCACCTTTACATGATGATGGTAGCAATAGCATCCACAATTGATACATTTCGTCAAATACTGTTATGTGTTGCGGTTTCTATTCCAATACTGTCCTTACCTTTGTCTCTCTCACCAGTATTCATATGTATGGTTATGTATTATGTGTTCTCTAGTACTGGTATCACATTTCTATGTTCACATTCAACTCACCTTCCTTACTCAGACCGGTACTTATTCACGCTCAGTTCAAATTTCGCGTCTACCACCCACTAACCTCACAAAACTTTTTTCGCTGTACACCTCTTACTATTTCTTACTGTACAACATAGTTATTCTAGCATTCTGTACTGTTCCCTTCTTTCTTCTCTTTTGCACACATCCTTATTCTTCTCTTTTTAGCTCATTCACTCTTCTCCTTCGTGTCTTTTCATCCATTTTTTCATGTCCTATATTTTATCCTCCTACTTTCTTGCGTCGCAGTGTTGCTTTACAACTCTTTGTACGGCATCGGATTTTTTACTGTAATATATTTAGTCTGCGCGGTGTTATGACTCTCGCGTTCACGATGAATGGTCAATGCGAGTTCAAATGGTCGGTAAGCTTGAAGCGGAACCAACCACATCACATACAGGCTACTGCGATAAAAGGCTTTACCATTTCTCCGATCCGTTTGCGTGGGAAAGAAGTTGATGTTCCACAGGATGCCCTTGACAATGTGCAGCACGGGCCACAGGCTAACCAGGCCTCATTCGCGTCCTACAGGCTACGCACCCGGCGATCCCCTCCACAGCCCGCCAAAGTACCATCCTCAGTGCTTCTCTCACTTCTCAAACTCAGCTAATGACATCGATGTGACAGATCTACATAGTCAAGTATCACACACGCACACCCAGACCGACCCCATTTTTTCGAGGTCAGAAGGTAGAGCTAGGATTCCAATCCATGTCTTTACACGACATGTGGACGGGTGGGGTTTTTGGAGGGGGTAAGTTCCACCACGCCCCTTTCGAATTTAAATTCACGATCTATCCCTTCCCCAAATCCTAGATCCAACCCACTTGCTACGTTCTCCCACTCCACATCTCCTCCTATCTAACAACGCGCCCACACCGATCGAATCCAGCGCCATCCGTGCATCCCTGGCGCTAGTGGACGTCGAAATCGCAGCGATCTATGCGAACCCAAAATCCTACCCCAACGCTCCAGCGCACCTGACCAAACGCCTCCAATTCCAACGCTTGCACCAACCCCTCCTCTCTCCAATCCGCAAGATCCCACACCCAATCCTGCGCCGAATCTTCCAGTGCGCTGTGTAAATCGACTCTGATACTCTCCCCGCCGGGCCTGGGCCAGTTCCCCACGCATGGTGGTCCATTACCCAAATCAGCAGCACATGGCGCCATACGGCCTGAGGTAAGTGCGGTTGGGAGGGGAGATGGGGGAAAGGAGGAGAAGGGTTGGAATGGTCAGCTAGTAAAGTGGCGGGAGCTAGGAGGATTGATGTTGTTTTGAGGTTTTTGGAGGGGTTTGAGGTTCCTGATGTTGCTCATTTGCGAGTGCGGAAGCGGCGCAGACATTCTTCCCCACTACTTCACTCGCAAGTAAACGATTCACATATCCCAACGGAATCGTGCGTTTACATCCAACTCGTTCCCCTTCTTCCTACTGACCCTCTTTATTTCTCCTAACAGCCTTATAAAGTCAACTCGGGTGCAATATATGCATCAGCGTGACAGAGAGACCTGAATCGATGTGTCAAACGGCTTTCTTGACTGCTCTTAACGGTACGTTCCCTACCCCTCCTTCTTTCTCCACACCTACACCCTCTTCTCGTTTTTGCCATCGTTCTCAATTACAGTCTTCTGCCTCTGGGCCCCATCCAACCCAAAAACAGAAGTCGGCGATGTGGAAAGCGGAATGGTAGCATGGTGCACCAAACCCAGGCCACAAAACGATGCTGCATTTGCTGCTCGCTCTGGCTGTGGATCTTGTCGTTGATTGAACATTTATATCTACTGTATCTCCATGCTCGTCCCCATCCGTTCGAGTCGTGGCTATCAATTTGATCAATCCCTGTCACTAACTAGTGGGGGCGCGCACTAGATGGTCAGTGAGAGGTCATTGATTTCGTTTTAGGTCTGAGCACAATCAATGGTTAATATGGAATCAATAGTTAGTATGGAATCAATAGTAACTAGAAATCATTGTAATATAAATCAATTAGAAATGAAATCAATGGAGATCAGTCCAAAATCAATCAATCTGTGAAATCATTAAAATTAAAAATCAATCAGAATGAAATCAATGCAGAAATTAATTCAAATCCTTCAGTCCCCCACTACAGCTCAACATACAAGTAGGGTAGTTAACCATGTAGTAATAACCACTGTACTATAGTACCTTTTCTAGTTAATCTGCACAAATATACTTGATACATAGGTAGAAATCATTTGTACCTGAAAAATCAATCAATGTAAGGTGAAATCAATCAATGTAGGGTGAAATCAATGCTATGGACTTAGTAGAATTACACTCTATAGGTGGAATCAATCAATTTAAAGTGAAATCAATGGGTAGAAATCATTTGTACCTGGAAAATCAATCAACGCAGGGTGAAATCAATGCTATGAACTTAGTAGAATTACCTTCTATATGTGGAATCATTAATAAATCAATGAGAATAGATGATAAAATCATTGTGAAATCAGTGCTATATATTTAGTGAGTGCATATGTCAGTGATTAGTCATCATTCTTTTATTTTATCATTATTATATCTGCTCTATTACAATTACAAAGTACCTAAGTACTTGTATGTTACATGTTACAGTCAATTCATTAAAAGAAAATACCGTGGGAATTATTCTCATAGTGTCTCAACGATGTCCATTAACGTTATCTAGATGTATGCAAGATGGATGAGAAAATTATAACACATTTTAAGCAAATGTTTGTTTATTTATCCAATAGACTTGAATATATATCACATTATAAATGATCCTTTAGTTAACTGGAAAGTATATATGTAATTATTGCTTTCCCATTGATTCCACATACATAACAGCATTGATTTCACTTTAAATTGATTGATTCCACATATAGAATGTAATTATACTGAATTCATAGCATTGATTTCACCCTACATTGATTGATTTCACCTTACATTGATTGATTTTCCAGATACAAATGATTTCTACCCATTGATTTCACTTTAAATTGATTGATTCCACCTATAGAGCATAGTTCTACTAAGTCCATAGCATTGATTTCGCTTTACATTGATTGATTTTCCAGGTACAAATGATTTCTACCCATTGATTTCACTTTAAATTGATTGATTCCACCTATAGAGTGTAATTCTACTAAGTCCATAGCATTGATTTCACCCTACATTGATTGATTTCACCTTACATTGATTGATTTTTCAGGATCCCTTGTTTTCAATTGCAGACTTCTGCCTTTGGATTCCACCCGACCCAACCTTAACAGTAGAAGATGGAATCATAGGTGCTAGTATGGTGCACTAGACCCGGACCACGTAACATACCTCATCCCCGCAGGTGCACTTATGAGGGTGCAATTCACTCATACACTGACATACATCTCCTTCATTGACCGGACGACGATCAATCATGGGAAGATTGGGTAGAGGAGACAGATCCTCATGGGGCTGATTTGGTTCGTCTCGCTTGCTTTATGTTCTTGGGGTGTTTTTTTCACTCGCGATCGTAGCGAAGGAATCCATTAGGCAGATTGTTTTTCACCGACGCAGTTGGTGATGGCAATGTAACTTTCACGCAGGCTTTAGAATGGCATGAGTACGTTACGTTCCCCTTCCCCCTTCTTCACCTCCCTTCCCACACACAGGCTAACCCTGCTTCACAGGCGTGAACATCTTCTGCCTCTGAATGTGACCCCTCAGATGCAAACGACAACTGATACTACGAACACATCTTTGACCACTACATCGGGTACACGTACACCATCTCTGACAATGCTCCAAACGTCACTTGGAATCCTGTCAGGATATGTGCGGAGGGTAGGAATTAAAAGCGATGACGTATAGGCAAGTGAAGAGTTTGTGGTTGATAAATACGGTGCCTTATACTGCGAAAGTGCCTAGCAGTTCGGAGCGTGTGCAAGTGGAGCTAGGATGTTCACGCGGTTGCTACTAGCTCGACGTCGGGGGCGGGGGCGGGGGCGGGGGCGGGGACGAGTGAGAGTGCGAGAAGTAATACTGGTGGGAGTTGGGTCACGAGCGAGTCGGTCTTCGGGGTCATCAGCACTTACTGGTTTTCTGAAAGTAGTGCATCTGGCTCGGAGAATGGTACATGGGGATTGGCGTTCTCAGGGAGTGTTGGGCCGCTTTGGTTGGTGTTATGATTTTCAATGAGTTGATGCTGTAGTTTGTAAATGCTTGGTGTACATAAGTATTGTGTAGACAGGTCGCCTGTATTGTTTTGTTGACACGGATGGTATGTAGTGTTCATTGGTACGACATAGCTCGTTGATTTTTGTATCAAATCCGGAAGCATGCAGCTACTACCGGGTTAGCTTAAGTGGATACATCCAGCAGCGCTTCGCTCAATTCCCCCATCCCATCCCATCCCAACTAACGGAATGCGATAAGCAGATCCCTCCAGACCCACCGTCACGCACACCACCTAACCCACCCATACCCTCCTTCAAGTGCGCCCCCTCCCCACACCTCAACTTGTTTCCTGTCGTCGCGAAAACGTTAACACATGAGTGTCAAGGAGCACTTGAACCTGAGACCGGAATTTATACTACATACGTATCCTGCAGCACACATAACTCTAAACGTGGTCAGCAACGCAATCGTCATAAAAAACAAAAGACTCACGTTTAACATTTACAGTAACTCGCACCAGTGGATGTAGCAGCCGCGTATCCAGATGAATCACAGTGCGTCCTAACGAAACGACACAGGCTAGCCACTAGCCTTCACCGCCGAACGTAGGCGAGTTCGTACCAGACACCATCCCCGACGATGAAGTACTCTTCACAGTAGAAGATGTTGGAGTACCCGGCCGTGAGTACCGAAGAAGACAAAACGGATGAGAGATCAGCTGGGAGGAGCTCAACATTAGCACTTTAGTCAACGAGGAATGACATGCGCAGAGTGAGGAGGTTAGAACTCGATGTGTGAAAGAACTTTAAATGTTTGGTCTCTTGAGATTTGGATTCTAAAAAGCGTACGTGGTGATGTAGTCTGCGGTGTTGCGATTTGTGAGTTATTTATTCCATCAATATGCTTACGTCTCTCTCACGGGTGTTCTTATGTACGGTTATGTATTATGCATTTTCTTCTAGTATTAGTATCACATTTCTATGCTCATCTTCATCGGTCGGACCAGCATTCATGCTCAGTTTATGTTTCGAGCCTACCCACCCACTCACTAACCTCACAAAACCTTTTCATTGTACACTTCTTACTATTCCTTACTATACAACAAAGTTACTCTGGCATTGTTCCTTTCTCTCTTCTCTTTCGTGTCGCATCTTGACTCTTCTCTTTTTACCTCTTTCTCTCTTCTATTTCGCGTCTTTTCATCCGTTTTATCATGGCCTGTATTTTACTTTCTTGCGTCGTAGTGTTACTTTATGATTCTTCGTGCGGCATCGGAGTTTTTGATGTAATATATTTTGTCTGGGCGGCATTACAACTCTCGCGTTCGCGATAAATAGTCTTGGAGTCGTCGATGCGAGTTCAAATGATTGGTAATTAGCAGAACGAACTACGTCGCCCACGGGTCACGGCGATAAAAGGCTCTAACAATTCTCTGATCCGTTTGCGTGGGAAAGAAGTTGATGTTCCGCAGGATGCCCTTGACAATGTGCAGCACAGGCCACAGGCTAACCAGGCCTCATTCGTGTCGTACAGGCTACCCACCCTAGGGTTTCCGGGAGGGCAAGTAGCACCACGCTTCTTTCGAGTTCAAATTCACTACCCGCCCCACCCAACATTCCTAGATCTACTTCCCTTCCTACACTCTCGCCTCTCGCACTCCGCACCTCCTCACATGCAACACCGCACCCACCGACCGAATCAGCTCCATCCATGCCTCACTCACCCTCATCGACATTGAAATCCCAACAATATATGCCCATCCCGATACCTCAGCCCATCTTACCAATGCTTCCGATCCCAACGCTTACACCAGCCCCTCGGGGTCCTCTCTCTCCAATCCATAAGATCCTACATTCAATTCTGCAATGTATCCTTCCGCACACCATCCACACCAAGATTGTCTCCCCTCTCCACCAGGGTCAACCCTCTTCGCATGATGGCCTGTAGCCCAAGTACACAGCACCAGGCACCACTTTGCATCTCCCTCTCGCCACTCACTCAAACCCGCCATCATCCAACTTCACCCACCCTTACTACATCCAACTAGAATTGATGACAAAAGAGGAGGGAGCGAGGAGGAATGATGTTCTTTCGAGATTTTTGGAGGAGTTTGAGGTACAAGTTAATGTTGCATATTAAAGAGTGAGTTCATTTCTTCCAGTGAAACAACAGACAATAGATATCGTACAATTATTCTTCCTCACATGCATCGGACCCCCTTCTACTAGACAACGTGCACTATGAACTCCATGCACACACCCACTCCCTACTTGAAAGCCGGAAACCGTTATTCATGAAGTGCGCGAGGTTTAGGAGGGGACAGGTGGTTTGATTGACATGTGAATGCAAAGTCATCGTGAGTTCTCCTTCGTTGAGTTTGGATTAAGTTTCTTATTTCGTGGTTTAGGCTTACACTCGATGGCTCTTAAAAATGCCACATCCCGCGGGCCGCCCCTCTTATTCATAGCATTTCAGACTCTGAAACGTGAGGGCCATAGAGTCCCTTGAGATCTAAGATCTAGAATGCGATAGGACTAAGCATTTCGACATCCTTGGTGCAACTGCGGTATTAGCTCTGTCTTCTCGTAATAGTCAGCCATTTCAGTCGGGTATGGACAGGTTCAGGCCTAGATTGATAGAGCTTCAGGATTATTTCACCTCTCAATAGTGATCGGACGAGCTCAGCAAAGTCATAGCCGATGAGTTTGCATGTCATTTGTGGTTAGAACTTTAACATTATATACTCCCCAATCATCACAAACATTGAGCAGAGGGCGGTTGAGTTCAATAATAGTGTTGTACATAGGATGAACATTTCATCAACTGTAAGCCCTCAGGCCTCAACGTTCAACTCCAGTGAAAAATCGATCTATTGCCTTCAAGTGACATTTAGTGAATTATGGAGATGAGGAGAGAAATAACGTACCTGGTTGATGCCCTCTGAAGAGGGAGTCGAGCTGAATGTCCTTGAGTACCGATTGACATGAAGGCGCGGATGTGTTGGTTGTCCTTGCTGTAAGGATGCGCTATCAGATATTCGATGTTCATGGTTGAGATGGTAAACTTGTGTAGGAACGAAGTGGGAGCGAAAGCTGTGGTTTTCGCATGTAAGGTGAAAAAAGAGAGAAAGAGAGAAAAGAGAGCGTACTCTTGGGTTCCTTGACCTTTTGTCTCCTTCCTCAGTCTTAGCCGGGGGCATAACGGGGGGCGTAGGAATCGCAGGCAGCTCGACGGTCTCCTCGCTGTCCATTTCCGTCTCGTCACTAACCTTAACGAACTCTGTAATATGAATCCTCCAATGTTAGTAAAGACAGCCGTGATCCCTTCCCCATCCTCGCCGCCAGCGTTTTTGACTATAAAGACACTCGTGATCTGTGCTAAAACGCCAACAGGGTGGATATGGTCGGGGTCGGTGATGTCTGCGTTGGCGTTTTGGATCTTTGAAGAGGAAGGCGCCGAGATAGAGTTGGCCTTGTTTCATCATTCCGTCGGGGGCTGTGACGACGGCTTTGTAGAAGCCTGAGAAGAGGGCGGCCCACAGGGGAAGTAGGAATCGCAGGCAGCTCAACGGTCTCCTCACCGTCCATTTCCTTCTCGTCACTAATCTTAACGAGCTCTGTAATACAAATCCTCTAATGTTGGTAAAGACAGTCGTGATCCCTTCCCCATCCCCGACACCAGCGTTTTTGACTACAAAGACGTTTGTGATCTGCGCTACAACGCCAATGGGGTGGACATGGTCGAGGTCGGTGATGATGTCCATGTTGGCGTTTTGATCTTTGAAGAGGAAGACGCCGAGATAGAGTTGGCCTTGTTTCATCATTCCTTTGAGGGCTGTGACGATGGCTTTGTAGATGTCTGAGAAGAGGGGACGGTGGGTGAGGAGGGCGAGGACTTACGGATACGATTGTTTTGCTATTGAGACAGAGGGAAGAGGGGAATGAGTGCGGTGGGCGATGAGCCTGATGGGGGTGCATATGTTTTGCCTTTGAGTGTCTCGGAGGAGATGGATGAGAAGAAGGAGGGCGTGGATTCATATTTCATTCCAACCTTGCCTTCGTCGACGTCTTTCTTTCTGTCTTCGCTGTCACTCTCGTTCTCCGATGCATTAGGCGTGCATTATGTGCAAGGCGGGAGGTTGTGATACCGCACAGGGCTGTACGTAGCCCGGGGATGGACATGCTGAAGATGTTAACCAAGACCTGCTGTCATAGTTGAAGTACCCGTCGGTGAGCCGATCCATCGAGCAGCGGTAGCCTAGAGAGAGAGGAGAAAGAAAGAGGAGAAAGCCACTTCCCCTGTGTGGGCGATGACGATGAAGATGTCGACGGAAGATGGGAGACGGGTTGGTGGTCGGAGGAGGGACTTGGAAGGGACGCGGAGAACCATTCGGCCGTATGAAGCATGGTGGACGTGATTACAAAGCAGGGCGGCTATACGCGCCGCTTCACTCAACGCTCGTCCTTCCGTCCATCGGCGTTCGCATCATCGTCCTTTACTAAACCTCGTTCAAACTTCAAGTCAATGGCTAGTATATTTGGAGCTCATAGGTATTTCTTGAGTTCAATTCATGTCTATTGTCTACCGATAAAACTCTACTTGTTCCAGTTAAGATGCTCCAGTTAAGATTTCTATGGAACGGGAATGAAGCCTACGTTGGTTGCTATTAGATTGATATGCAATTTTTAATCACGCATATAATTCTTGCGTAATCCGTAATCCATATGCTTCCGCTTCCACAGCGGACATTCTCGTGCGGACCTCAGCAACCGTTCAAGGTTCAATGATCACGCTCATGGCGAAAACCTCAATCGACGCTAAATCGAAGAGTTCATCCTTTTGAAAGGGGAAGCCGCTTCTTAGGCGCCCAAGGTTTGTGTAAGATGGATAATCATTGAACGCGCTAGATAAAAGACGCCTGAAGGGGAAAAATGTTGTTATTGAAGGCGTGTCCATTTGTAAGTACCATACGGTTAATCAACCCCCGAACCTTACAAGGATCACTATTACATTCGCATGGGAAATGCTTGTGGCTTTAGTACTAATAAGTACCTGCGGTGGTGGTAACTTGTCAGCACGTACTACTGCATCAGAAAGCCCGGACCTTGGTAACATCCCAAGGAAACAATGTCGGAGTTGTAGTACATTGACAATGACAAGCCCGAGAGATCTAAGTCAGTCTGACAGAAATTTTGTGGGAGTTAATGTCAGATGCGAAGGGGGAACCCGGGGGAGATCCACTTTAAATTCATGCCAAGCCAATATCCAATACAGAGATGACTCATCCAATGAGAGCATCTAGAAAATAAACCGAGAAAATATTAGAGGACATGATACGTGAAGAGAAGATCGATCCAGGACACATGTGCATTTTGCGTGCATTTCATGGGAAGCTTCGTCCTAAGTCGTGTACTAGATACAGACATATATTTTCCGCTGTTTAGAGATTTATATAAAGATACACTAGAAATAAATAGACGGTGAACTGGTAAGCATCAGAGGTTGCGTCTCATGAAGGATTAGCACTAAACTATTAATACATATAGGCGTCTGTTGTACTCTGTATATATGAGCCGATCGGATGCCTACAATCCTATCAGCAGAGCGATATGGATCTCGACGATGATTATTTGATCAGCTTTATTCAAAACAATATGGCGGCAAGTGCGGTGTTTGGTACGCTTAAACATTAACACAATCTTCTTCGCTCTAACATTCAGTTCCAGTTGCTACTATAACTTCTTTGATATATGATGTCATATATAATTTTACAGATGAAGTACTTTTCTACTATCCTGGCTCCATTACATTCACTGATCAATATTCTTCAGGTCAAATACATATGGAGGTAAGATATTATGAACCAGAAATTATTGATGCCTACCGAATTCCACATTATACAGTGGCATGAAATGGTCACTCCCAAAATTATTGTACATTATTTCCCGGTATTCCGGTCTATTTTACCTTTTGTCAGTCAGCTTCTTTTCGAGAGTGTTTGTATAATTTCTGAATATCAACAGCACCGTTCTTTTAGGTGAGTTTGGTTAAACTAAGTGAAGTTGGACAATGATAGTTAACATAAATTCTAGCTCCTATACAAAACAGATATGCGGAGGTTTCCCACCAAGTACGTGATCTAAAAATATTTATTCGAACATATTACAGCTACCTGTCAGATGTATGCATCAACATGTTTAATGCAATCATACATTCTAAGCTTTTTCGATAGATGCGCATCGTCCATGTGGTTCCATACATTGTAAGTATACGAAATTCAAGTACTTACAGAAGAGTTATTTAATTTTAATTTTAAAGTGGAGCACATGTACCTCCAGGTTCAGTTGACCTGATATTTATATTCCGTGTGTGCGCGCTGTATGGCAATAGCAAAAGAAGTATGCATTCATCCACAAGATATTACTTGCCAAACGTTTATACTCATATCTAAATAGTCATGTTCTGTCTAGCAGTTTTATTCATAGGTGCGGAAAAATATTGAGCAGAAGACATATTCACTCATCAATCACCGGGGATCCAGCACAAATCACGGTGTGTTGACAATAGAAGCCTAGTAAAGAAAGAGTACTTACCATAACATGTTTCAGGTTTCATTGACATTTTCAGCATTTGTGACCATTGCTTATTCGAAATCAGTGGTGGCTATCCCGAGTACAGGATGTGTAGGATTTATACCTCGCTTCCTTGTAAAGCAACAAACGACCTGTTACGGCCTCTTACTTGCTCTTCAAAGTATGTCAGTTTATTTTGTTTGCCGATAAATGGCCTCTCAAATGTACATACTGTAGCTACATTATTTTTGCTAACCTTCTTCAGAGTAGGGAGGGACTTTATCAGAGACAGTGGAGGCCTTAGAAATGCTATAATGGGAAACAAAGCGGGTGTCGGTAAAGAAACCCCACTGACTACCTTGGTTTTACATGACGGAACATTGTATTTCTTCATTCTCTTCGGTAAGTCAAAATATAATGAATATTCATTTGAGGTATATATTTACGATATTTAGGTTCAACGCTTATCTTATCAGCGGGTTCAGCGCTTCAGTTGAATACGTTTCTTCACTTTATAACTCCGTAAATGTGATGGAAACTCCTTTTTCGTACCAACTTACATTTATCTCAGATGCTATATTGCAATTACATCAATGATGGTGAGTAATGTTCATTCAACTTTATAATATCATTTATGCTTCGAGTCAGGGCTCTAGATTAATACTGAAACTTAGACAAACGTACGACACACAAATAAATGAATGCACACCGGCTGTGTCTAGATCAATTTTCTTTGCGGAACGAAGTGGTACAGACTCATCGCCGGAAGACCCAAGAGAATATCGTAGAAGAGGTGGTGTATGATGAGGATGAGGGTTCTCGGAAAGTCAACCAGAGCAACAGGAATACATGTTGTTTTAAGGAGAGATTCGAAGTAAATCGAGCTTGTTCAACTAGTAGCTATTTAGAAAGGATTTAACTTCTGTGGAATGTATTCGCATAACAACCAAATTAACTCTCCGATTACCAGCATCGCGATCCTCGCTTTTATATTCACTCAGTAAGGCACCTCCGTCATACACAAGCAACATACAGCACCACACTTAATTACTATGTAGGGCATCACGAAGTAACTTAGGGCACTTTTAATCAATTGTAATAGCTTCTATACTATGTAAATAGTTTTCACTTACTGTTACCTGTTACCTAGTGTAATTGACTTTGAGTAATCTTTAGATAGGTCGAATCTCATATACTTACATTGGGGCTTACAGTTGGTAGTGTAGAAAGATGAGGCTAGCTAGCGGCATTCGACTTAATAGCGACAGTGGACGGATTGAACTTGTACCTGTTGCATTTCTTGACGAGTGTGGAACAGGACGCTCGGAGTTGAGGTGTCTGCAGATGCTGTTGTGAGAGCGTTAACACATGTGTATACCATCCCTAAACCCTCATCAGCTCGACCTGCAACTGACTAATTGCGCAGGGATCTTCAAATCCTCCACGGCGGTCTTGTGTCGATTGTTATATCTCGATTGGATCTTCACATGTGCATGTGACCTCCCGCAGGCTAGTCCGCAGAGCTGAATGCGCGTTTACCTCTGGTTCAGGCATCTACCCGTGAACCAGGCGTGGGAAATGCGCGCTTCCGCAACAAATTCAGCGCCGGTTCAGCACCTTCAGCGTTGTTTCTACCATTCTTGGGGTGTTTTTAATTGCAAGTACTTTAAAACATAATTTATTTCTTAGATAAAAACTTCTAATCATTTTCAATATGAATTACGCATTATTGAATATTGAACGCAACAAGTACTAATGTAATTCAATCATGGAACATGCCTATAGTATATAAGTAGATGACGAGAGAGACAAATTAAGTAAAATAGGAAGTAAGTATCCTGCCATCAAGCGGTTAAAATAGAGTATTAGCGGAGGAGACTATGGTAACAATTGTTTAACACTACTGCATGTTCAAGATGTGAATATCTAATTATCTCTTAAACCACAATTTGGAATGGCTGCAGAAATATTTCACTTTGATTAAATTGTCGTAGCGCTGACAAGCTCATGCTGAGCTCAGTATGATAGTCCTCGTTAATATACTGTATTAGTATTCACTACTATTCTAAAATAAATACATACACTACTAGGTTATTTCGATAATATTTCATGTAAATATAATATATATTCTTAATAATAGTATGAGCTAGTAATTGGTGCTTGTGAACTATAAGGCAATGTACTTATTTTTTTTTCATAGTCAACTACATTTGTAGCTTGTTATACACGAGAGCGGTCATTATTTATTAACATTAGACATAAGGCGAGCGCCAGCTCAGTTATCGTTGGCATGCTTCTGAGCTGGCGTGGCGCAACCCTGAGCCGGAACAATTCGCTTCCATATATGGTACAGATCCACTATCGAGATATAACAGGGGACTACAGACTAGTGTTGTTAAACAGCTAAACATGACTCAGCTCGGCTCGGCTCGGCTAGGGCTGGCTAACCTCGTATTCAGCTAAGCTGCAGCTAATATACATTTTAGGAAGTTGGTAAAGATATGAGGAATATTTATGTTATTACTAGCATAATCTTGCCATATAAATAATATTAAAACGACGAAAATCAAGTGAAAGTAGCTGAAAATAAAATTAGAGTAAGTAAGCCAACCGCAGACACCCATTCATATCCCAACATGACGAGCAACTACTACTTACCAGTGATGTGCCAACCGCTGGTTTTTCGGTTGAAACTGAACTGACGGTTTTCCGAAGTATGGCGAACATTAGAAAATAGCCTACGGCTTTAATCATGAGAAGAAAGGCTTTGGTCACGTTTTTAAGAGGGGTGGGAAAGTGCTAGATGTTCATCTAAGATCTCATTTAGACTCCACTCTAAATGTACTAAAACGCCAAACCTTCGTGTGCTCAAGTCCACACGTTAGGGGCGCAATGGCCTAGCGGTTCCATGTGCCTACTCCTGGTCCAATCCCAGGAGACTGAGGATTCAATTCCCCGCCCCTGCACCCAACCAGTTACACCTTAGACCCTGGTTGATTCTGCCGCTACCTCTTACTCTTAGGCCTACAGGGCTCTCTTCAACTAACTGGACACAACTATTCAACCTTGTTGAAAACAGAATGTCCTGTGTTAAATCACAAGGTTCCACCAAAAAAAAAAAAAGTCCATGTGTTAAGTCTTCTTCATTCAAATCTTTAATCTTCTACCATTGAATCCCCAAGGTAATCCCATATTCACATGTTTAAATTGATATCATTTTTGTTACTCCGATATTTTAGCTATCATCTCTTGTATATATTTAGTTTACATTATTCAGTTGACCGCGGTTTCTCCAATGTAATGCCAACTTACTGAATGAAGACAATTGCACAAAAGATAGAAGACACATAAGTTAATTTCAGGCCTATATATCCGAAGTATCTGATAATTTTCCTCTATATGTTAGATATTCTGGGTTGCACAGCTTCCTTGACAGCTGTCACTTGTCACCTGTCATACTTGACAGATCTGTGATTGACAGATACTTGATTGACAGATTTGTGATTGACAGATTGACAGCTGTCAGTTACCTTAGTTACAGGACTTTGGTTGGACTTTGGTAGACTTACTCAGTATATAAACACTCTGTAACTTGGTAGTTGTTAACAAGTTTCCTCCCTATCTTGTGTCTGTGTCTGTGTTTGTGTCTGAGTTATTGCTCTCTTATCACCCTCTTTGCTCCTTTATCACTCTCTATCCTCTCAATCACCCTCTTTTATTCTTTTTACTTCTCACACTATATAAGTGATATTGAAACATAGTAGGTTACATTATTTCTGTACAAACATGTCCAGTAAACCTGGAGGATGGTGGTGCTCTCATTTTGCTGACCACCCGCTATTTCTTACTCAACCTAAGCCTAAAAATTTTTTCGCACAACCAGACTCTCATGATAGGACAAGATGTTATTGCCTTCGGTGTTTGGATGATGATATATTAAAGGTATGGTTTTTCTTCATACAAAATGGCAATAAATTAATATGATTGTTTGAGATTACTCTATATGAAGAAACTCTAGTGAGACAACAAGAATTAGATAGTGCTCATGACATAAATGCCATCAAACTAGCTTGTGAGTCTATCATTATAATAACATATCTAGATTAAGTAATGCAAGTATTATAGTATTTAATGTTCCAGGATCTGTTGCATATAGTAACAATCTGGTTCTTGATGGTTCACCACTGCCTTGGAGATGGCTTGAATCTTGCCCTGAAACTTTAATAAAACACCTACAAAAGTGTAAACTAGTGAGTATGGAGGTAAAAACTAAAGCAAGGAATACAGAGAAGGACAAGCCACCCAAATCATCATCTCGCATGCATTCTGATACAATTCCTTCTCAGGATATGGATATTACACCTAGAGCTCAAAGGACTTATACTACATTGCATCACCCTGTGCCTTTGCAAATTTCTAACAACCCAAGTCTTTCTAATCCAGATTTATTAGGGGATGTGTTTATGCCCCCACCTAGTTCAGCCCACCATCTGGATCAGTACACAGTAATAGATCAAGATCTTCATTCAGATCTGCATCGGCAAGATCTTCATCAGCAAGATCTGCATCAGCGCATCATCAAGTACCTGTACATCGCTCCCTGTCTTGGCACAGCAGTACTACTGAACTAGTTGCTTGGTCCCCAGAGCAACAAACACTATTTGAATGATGCCTAATAAATTCGACTGCATCTGCTGGGTTTCCTCTGACATGGGTGGAAAATCCGGAGTTCCGTGGATTTTGTGAGGACTTTATTCCTCATGCAACAGTTCCTTCTCGCAAGGTTCTTGGCCAGAGATTATTACCAGCAGCATTAGAAGATGTTTGTGCTAAGGGTCGAGATCTTTTGTACAAACAAAATGTTACTCTACAAGGTGATGGATGGACTGGTGAAAATAATCACCACTTTCAGGCATTTATTGTAACAACAGGTTGGCATGTAAGTATTTAATTGATCTATCAAATTCACATTGTTTGAACTAACATGTTTCAAATGTTTAGTTAGTGACTGTAGCAGTGTATGACACAACAACAGAAAAGAAAACAGTGGATAATTTATTTGGGCTCATTCTCAAAACAATTGACTCAATAAAAGAGAATTGGAATGCAACAGTGATAGCTGTTACTACTGATTCATCTGGTGATCGCAGGAAAGCCTGCAAAGATTTGGGAATTTTGTGCCCTGATCTTGTTACTCCTCCTTGCTATACTCATCAGGTAAGAGATATTATTTATTCCTTACAATTTTATTTTCTGATCTCTATCTAGATCAACTTAATTGTTGGGGATTACCTTAAATCTGATAGTGGGTTTCTCTCATATGCGAGCTCTGCAAATGAAGTCATCACATGGCTACGGAGTAAGACTGCACTTCTTGGTCTGATAAGGGAAGTCCTGATTCGACGTGGGAAACAACCACTCTCCATAATTAGACCAGTTCCAACAAGATGGACCGCATACTATCTTGCATATTGGCAGCTTCTGGACTTGCACACAGCTATTGAGCAAGTTATTCTTGAGGATACAGAAAAGGATCCAAGTGAATGTCATGTTATCACTGGGGATAGAGCTGCAAAGAATAAGGCTGAAACTATGGTATCTTATCTTAGAAATCCGCTTTTTTGGACTGCAATTGCACAGTACTATTTGCTTTATTTTATTTCAATTTATTTCTAACTCATTACTATACAGTGTCAAGAATTACTTATCTCCACTTGCAATAGCTGCAAATGCAATGCAGCATACACATTGCCAGCTTGATAATGTTCTTATGACATTTGGAAGCTTGGCTATGTACTTCATAAAATTAACAGATGCCGAAGACTTGCCCATTCAGAATGCAGTTCTCGCAAGTCTAGAAAAGCACTGGAAATCTGCTGACCAAGATGTTATTATTGCCTGTGTCATTCTTAATCCATTTCTAAAATTAGAACCTTTCAATGCTAATCTTAGCATGTTTACTGTTGCACAAATAGGCGGGCTAATGGTCCGCTTATGGCAACAATTTTTTTTATCTGCATCACCCCCTTCTCTCTATCAGGAAGTACATGAATATTTAACATGCTCTGGAAAGTATCAAGTACATGCAACTGTGAGTCAAAGTTTCAAAAATGAAGCAGAACTACAGGTATGTCTTTAGAACAGGTCTTATGATTTATACTTAATTTTAATTTTATACATATAGAACGAATCTCCAAATCCTCTGGATTACTATGACAACATGAAACCAGTTGATCCAAAGGCTGAAGTTCCCCCACTTATCCAACTTGCTCAATGAATTCTCACAATTTGTCCCAACTCAGCATCATGTGAAAGACTATTTAGCACATTTGGCTTGATTCTAACGAAGCTTCATACATGCCTGGGAACACAAAAATTGACAGATCTTGCAGAGCTAAAGATGCACTTACAAGATATCCATCTTAGGGATGCTGAAATGAAGAAAAATATGCGGAAAAGGGTTTTTGGGATAGAAAAAGAGAAACAGAAACAGGTTGGACATATTTTGGCACCTATTTCTTCCCATTTCGATCCAGCACCTTCTAATCTCCTTCATCCACTTCCTTTATTTCCCATCAATGAAGATAATCATCACACCCGCTCTCTTCGTGCTATAACCAGACAATTAACAGGCTTGGACTCATCAGATGATGATCATCTGACCCCACCTACAACTTGTGCAAACAGTATCAGTGTAATGCTTCTAGACCTTTTCAACTTCAATACTACTCATTGGGTAAAGATGCAACAGCAGAGTGCAGTTGGAAATCTGGAGGCAGAGTTGGAGTTTTATGATTTGCTTGATATGGATGCAGATGGTGAGCCAGATCTTGATCTCGATATTGATGATACAGTTGAGTATCTTATGATGTGCTGAAGTATATACATTAAGTACTATTTACTGTTCATTATCTATGGTATATAGAGTAACTACATGTATAAATGCTAAGTATATGTTGCATAGCAGTAAGCAAAGAGTAATGTTGATGCGCATCAAACACGCATCAGACATGCATCAAAATGACCAGAACAAGAGACAGGGCCTTCGGAGTTTAAAACTATTGTCGATGCTGCCAAAGGAAAACCAAAAAGCCTTATGGTTGATCAAACCAACCTTTCGGCTAGACCATCGAGGTTACTTGGATGTTCGATGGTTGGCACATCACTGACTACTACAACTACATATCAGATGCCTAAGAGAAAGTGTTACATAATAATTAATTAATTAAGTGCTGGTAGCTCTCCAGCTGCCAGGGAAAGCGTTACTCCTTACCTAATATAGGAAACCCCCCAGCTAGCCCAGGACCCTGGATTATTGTGGTAAAGGTCATTCTGTGAAGCAGACAAAATTTTGGGAAATTTGACCCTTAGGTTGTTCCAAAACTGGACAAATTGGGGGCTTTAGGATGAAAAGGTTATTCCAAATGTGCGAACAGGGATCACCCCATGCCCTGCAGGTCATTCCAGCTGGACGGACACTGCTGGGCAACTGAAGGCCTTACTTGGGAGTTAGATTCTATGATGTAAGGATATATATGTATTAAGTTAGTGGCCACGTAAATGTAGTGAATCAATAGCAAATATCACAATTATAGAGTGCTGCATGATTGAATTTTGTCTAAGTACTTAGTAGTAACAGTGCAAATTAAAGAGGGGAATGAATCTCTCAGAGTGTTAGTGACAGACAAGCAATATGCTCGAAGTTGAACTCAAACACTCGAATATGGAATATGAATGACTCCTATTGCTAATCTGGAATAAACCAGCACAAGAATAGTGTACTACTGACTAGAAAGACCGTATTTATAGAAAAGAACCATGAAGTAATCGCATGTAAGTAGCTTACACTACAACACATGTCTACTGTGCATTTACATTAAGAACTCATGTACTACGTATGGCCGAACTGTGTGATTGTGCCCACAGTCATGATGAGTAACGTATGTTGATATGCATGGTGTCCGCATTGTAGGTCATGTGACTAGTCACATGACATAGATAAGATAGTTGATTAGATAAAAGATTAGATAAACGGTGAAATCCTAACATTACCCCCCCTTTAAGAGTTGTGTCTTCACGACATTTCAATTGATTCTTCTGGTCGGGGTGGTCATTCTTGAATTCGAAGAATAATACAAGGAATGTAATGACTGAGTATGAAAATGGCCATGCAGAGGATGAAGATAACTATTATGTAAATCAAAAGAGTGATGTTGTTGGAAAGCATGTTTGATAATTTATTTGAAGTTGAATGACTTCATATTTATATGTTTGGACATTCTGGATTTTCCTGATGGAATTTGTTTAATAGACTTTTAGATCTGATTAATGACGTAATCGGTTCCCATGTACAATGATCATAAGAATAACCTTTCCATTTGATCTTGTATAAAACTTTTTTCTGATTTATTTTCCATGCCAATATAGCTTCTACTTTGTATTTTTCCTGTTCATCTACAATAATAGCGGGTGGAGGTTTTGGTTTCTGTTGTGATTTGTATTGGGCAGGGATATGCTTTGTAAGAAGTTGTGTATTGAATGTTGGATGTTTTTGGTTCCAAGTTTTTGGTAATTGTATTTTGTAAGAAGCTAATCCTACTTTCTTTATTACTTTGAAGGGTCCATATCGTTTGTCATCTAATTTTGCAACCGGTCTATTGGAGTTAATATTAATTCCTTCAATGTAAAAAAGATCTCCAGGTTTGTATTCAGGTGATTCATTTCGATTTCTATCGTATCCACATTCCACCGCCTCATTTGATAGAGTGAGTGCTGCCTTTGCATTTTCCCTGGCCTTTGTTATGGTTGTTATGAATTCATCAACTCCAATAGTTCTTGAAGTTCCATTAGGTCTAATTCCAGTGTATGGATGATGTCCATACATTAAATAAAATGGAGTATAACCTGTAGCTCTATGTATCGTGTCATTGTAATTAAATTTCGTGACTGCTATTTTGTCGGCCCAATCGTTCTGGTCATAGTTTACATAAATCCTGAGATATTGTTCTATCTCCTGATTTACTCTTTCTACCTGTCCGTTTGTCTGTGGTCGATATGCAGTAGATAGGTTCATTTTAACACCTAATCGTTTTGTGAATTCTTTTGTGAAATGAGATGCGAATTGTGATCCTCGATCACTTATAACATGTTGTGGCATTCCGAAGTTTTTAAATACTTTTCATAAATATAGTTCGGCAACTCCTGGACTATCGATTTCTTTATTACATGGAATAAAGGCTGCCATTTTGGTAAATCAATCAACTACTACCATTAGAAAGTCAAATCCTCGGGAATATGGTAGTGGTCCAATGAAATCAATTGAAATTGTATGCCATGGTCCTTCGGGAATACTGTTAGGATTTAATAATCCAACTGGTTTGGATTGATGAATGTTTGTTCTTTGACATGCTTCGCATCCAGAGACATATTTTATTATATCAGATCTAATTCATGGCCACCAGTAGTTCCGTGTTATTAATTCCTGGGTTTTGTATTCTCCATGATGTCCAGATATGGCTGAATCATGACATAATCTAATTATACATTCTCTTAATTTGGCATTTTTTGGAATGTATACTCGATCCTTCCATGTGATTATTCCTTCTGGGGATTCAATCCAATCTTTCAATTTTAGGTTAAGCATCTTGATGACTTCTTTATCTTTATTTTTTCTAGATTTTCGGACTTGTTCCATTATTTCTTCATCTTCACCGTGAACTTCATATGTTTGTCTAAAATGTTCCAGTTTGAGAAGAATAATGTCTTCATTGTCATGTTCTCCTTGTTCGTGTCCTGCTCTTCTAGATAATAAGTCTGCCTTAGTCATCTGATTTCCGGGTTTGTGATGTAAAGTATAATGAAATTCTGATAATTCAGTTGACCATCTTGCTTGTCGGTGATTTAGTTTTTGTGGTTTCCTGAAATATTGAAGATTTTTGTGATCTGTCCAAATTTCGAATACTTGTTTGGCCCCTAAGAGATATTGTCTCCACGTGTCTAATGCTCTCATAATTGTGAGCATTTCCTTATCGTAGATTTCATAATTTCTTTCGGTTGGACTTAAGGTGTGTGATAAAAATGCTATTGGCTTCCATTTTCCATTGATCTGTTCTTGAGATAGAATGGCTCCATTTGCAAAATCGGATGAATCAGCTTCTACATGATATTTTCCATCATCATTCGGCATTGCTAGAATTGGTGCTGATATGATTTTATCCTTAAGTTTGGAAAATGCTAATGCCTGATCGAGTTCCCATTTCCATTCATTTTTTCCGGTTAATTCATGAAGAGGTTTTGCTATTTTTGCAAATCCTTGAATGAATCATCGATAGAAATTAATGAATCCTAAAAACTGTTGAAGTTCTCATTTATTATTTGGGACGGGCCAATCTACTATGGCTTTTACTTTTCCTGAGTCCATTCGTACAGAGTTTTTGGAAATGATAAGACCGAGGTATTCTACTTCTGCTTTTTCGAAGAAACATTTCTCTGGTTTGAGGTATAATTTGTGTTCTTCTAATTTTCTAAGAACATGTTTTACCATTTTCCTATGTTCTTCTAAAGTCTCCCTGAATATGAGAACATCATCCATGTATACAATAACTGTTCCTTCGTTAATTTCCATTCGGAATATATCATTCATCATCGTTTGGAAAGTTGCTGGTGAATTAGTAAGTCCAAAGAACATAACTAAAGGTTCGAATAATCCTCGATTAGTTCTGAAAGCAGCATATTGTTCATCGCCTTCTTTGATTCGGACATTATTGTATCCCCATCGAATATCTAATTTGGTAAAGTATTGTGCCTTTTTTAATTTATCTACTAACTCTTGAATTAACGGTAAAGGGTATCTATTTTTAACCGTCATTTCGTTTAGTTTTCGATAAT
The DNA here is from genome assembly GCA_025738555.1 of Cyathus striatus. Taxonomy (NCBI): domain Eukaryota; kingdom Fungi; phylum Basidiomycota; class Agaricomycetes; order Agaricales; family Nidulariaceae; genus Cyathus; species Cyathus striatus. The sequence goes on from JAOVFP010000003.1 coordinate 557,988, forward strand.
CCTGAATAGGTCAAAGTGAACCATCTTTTTTCTTAATAAAGAAGAATGGTGATGCCCAAGGTGATTTCGAAGGTCGGATACATCCTGAATTAAGGTTCTTGTCAAGGAACTCATCGAGTTGTTTTTGTTCATCTAGATTTAACAGATAGATCTTGCAATCAAATGATGTCACTCCCAGTAATAATTCTATTGCATGATCCCATGGTCAGTGAGGTGGAAGTTTATCAAATGATTCCTTTGCGAATACTTTTTCGAATTCATGGTAATACATTGGAATAGTTTCTTTCCAATGCTTCTTTGGTTTTTGCTGATTTTGAGCTTCAGCAATTTTCGAAGCAGTGGTTTGGAACACTCTCAATTCGATTTGTTCAAAAATGTTTACCACTATGATGTGATCATCTGTTTCAAGATCTATCTGTTCATCTAGATCAGATTCTTCTTCTTCTGGATCCATCATATTGATTAATGGAGTACATTCTATCGGACAACATGTAAACTTGATGGTTTCATTTTTCCAATCTATTTCTGGATTGTGAGTTCGAAGCCAATCATGTCCTATGAACATAGATGCTTTTCCTAAATTTATAATGGCTAGTTGTAGTATTTCCACGTGTCTACCAAGTCTTACTCTTAGTTCGACATAATTGGTTATAGATCCATCACTATTAAGGGTTCTGTCTGCATTGTAAACTGGAGTGGGCCATGGAAATTTCTTTGTCGTGATTTGATTGTCTTCTACAAATTTCCGATTAATGCATGTTCCTGTACTTCTGCTATCTAGTAACGCTTTTACTCCATATGTCTGTTGAGTGTCCAATGTTGTAACTGTTAAATTAAGATCCATTTGATTTCCGTTTGTTCCTCGGATAAATCTTTTAGGTTTTCTTAATTCTTCTAGAGTGGGAATTACTTCTTGATCCAAAAGGTTGTTTAACTCTGAAATTGTTTTCTGAGTTACTTCAGGTCTTCATTTAGGATGTGTCCAAATACTAAGTGTTGCCAAGGCAAGTTCCGATATTTGGTCTTTTAATCTCCATGCGACCCAATACACGTTTCCGGGTTTTACTTCCTGATTAGGGAAGGTGCGCTTAGATCGTTCCTTTTGTTGCGATACGAACTTAGATTCCAGATCAATCGTAGGTACAGCTACATCATATGGTACATAAATAGAGGCCGGCGAGTTCGTGCTTACTGCTGGCCTTGGGGAAAACCCAATTGAGTAATAAGGAGAGCTCGTTGGTCTTCGGATAGTTTAGTGATATCTGGTAGTTCTACTACTCCACTAGTGGAGGCTACAGGTATCAAAGAGTCCATGTTTAAGTTATGTTGTACATATGGGCCACGAGGGTTCTTAGGGCATGTGTTGGACATGTGTCCTTTTTCCTTGCAATAAAAACAGCGACCTTCTTTCTTAAGTTGGTTGAGATCCATATGATAACCACCTTGTGATACTGTGAGATTGGATTGGTTCAGTGTCTGTTGTTGAGTTTGTCTGGTTGGGGTCATGGTGTTGGGTGTGTTCGGTGGTCGACTGTTATTTTGATTTTTGGGTCACGTCTGTTGTGTGAGGCATCCAAAATTAGCTTCCTGTCGATTCCTATTGTATTCCGCAGCTTTATCGACCCAATCAATAAGTTTATCAGTGACTTTAAGTCCACCGACTTCCATAAGTCTTCGTGCTAGTAATGGGTGCATTCCTCGGTGGTATTTGTCTACTAAAGCAGTATTATCGAATCCTGACAGATTCATCCATTGCATAAAATTGATAGTGTAGTCTTCAACTGGTCAATTTCCCTGTACAACCTTGTTGATCTGTTCGATTGCATTGTTCTGGGTTTTCATTGATATGAAGAAGAATTCTAACCTTTTGACAAATGTATCCCAGTTTGCAAAAGGGCATGCATGTACGAACACTTTGTGTTTTACTGCTGGTGATGTGTCTGTTGCTGCGATATCAACCTTCTGAGTGTCCTGTAGTGTTGGTTCCTGTCCGTTATGTTGTAATTTCCATTGAGCTCATTCTTTGTTAAATGAGATCAGATCTCCTAAGAATGTGTCAGCCCATCATTGGGCTCGATTGTCTTTTCCCTTTTTTACTTTCAGTAATGCGATTGTGATCTTTTTCCAATCATTCATGATGTTCTTCTCTTGGAAGTATAACATCATTCTCCTGATCCAGTTGTTAACGGTGTGAGGGTCTCCCTCATAGTCTTCAGGAATCTCGACCTTTTCCTTTGGTTCAGGTCGATCTTCCTTAATTCCTTCTCTAATCTCCGTAATAATCCCCTGGGTCATAGTGGAGATTCCTTCTGTGACTATCTGCTTATTGGCAGGTGTCATATTATTCCATCTGGTAACTATTTCATCTTTCATAAAGACTGCCACTAGGGTGCCGATGAATCCAAGAATAACCTCGAGAGAGATCATTTTCTAAAAGTTGGGGTTGTCGGGGTATGTGGGTGTAGGTAGTTCTCTACCATCATTGTGAATGGTGTTGAGAAGGGTTTTGTATCCTAATGGAGAGTAGAAGTCTTGTTCGAAGGGTGATATGTATCTTGTAGGTGTACTAAATCTTAGTGTGTCGTTGTGTCTGGGTTCAGTGATAATAGTAAGGGTTCGAAGGATGGGATGTGGTGGTGGAGTGGGAATATGGGGTAACAGAATGTAATTGGGGTTTTGGGCAAGAGAAGGGTAGGTGTTAGGGTCAAAATCCAAGTTGTCGGAGTCCACCAACACTGCTCTCGGAGTTTGTGGATGGGAATAGGGTGTGGGTCGAGATCGAGGAAGATAGATGGGTACGGAGGAGGAAGGGATGTGATAGGATTGGGATCGGAGAGATCGAAGGGTTTGGGAGCGAGTGATTGGTGCCACTGTGAAGGATGAAGTAACAGAAGCTCTTGATGATGCTCGGAGACTAGCGAGATGTCCTAAGTCTCACACACACCAATTTGCAGATAGAACCAGCTGGGGCAACACGTGGTAGCCTCCCCAGTCACTGGCGCCGTGCCAAACTCAAGGCAGAGGGCCTAAGATGATCGGTAATTCGGATAGTGTTGGGCTCAACATTACACCAATCCTCTCGTACTTCCAAGTACAACAATCAAGTCTATCGAACAGGGTGTATGTCTGGTCCAAGAGGTCCAAGACGGGGAACGTGGTATAGAAAAAAGTTTTGCCAGGGGTCGGCGAGAGAAGAGAGTTCAAGGTCGAGAAATGAGGTAGATTCTTGTGCTTTTGTTAGCGACAGACAAGCAATATGCTCGAAGTCGAACTCAAACACTCGAATATGGAATATGAATGACTCTTATTGCTAATCTGGAATAAACCAGCACAAGAATAGTGTACTACTGACTAGAAAGACCACATTTATAGAAAAGAACCATGATGTAATCACATGTAAGTAGCTTATACTACAATGCATGTCTACTGTGCATTTACATTAAGAACTCATGTACTACGTATGGCTGAACTGTGTGATTGTGCCCACAGTCATGATGAGTAACGTATGTTGATATGCATGGTGTCCGCATTGTAGGTCATGTGACTAGTCACATGACATAGATAAGATAGTTGATTAGATAAAAGATTAGATAAACGGTGAAATCCTAACACAGAGGCTACAGCTGCTTATATGGGAATTACACACTATTAAGGGAAAGTCACAAAAATGAAGCTATTGACTAGACAGGCAAGAAGGAAGACACATTGGACATAAGCTAAAGTTGGATAGCAACACGTCAGGTTGTTGAGTTGAGGTACATTGACACCATTTGTTTTGTGGTTACAGACATACAGGAATCTGAAACTTTCTTTTATTATATGAAAGGATTTGAAAGTGACACCAGCTTTAGGTTGCTTTTCAACACCATATATGGCTATAAATTGAAATCTCGTCACCGGAGATCATCAATTTGTTATTACAGATGACAATGTTCAGTTTGGTACTGCAGGGACCAGGTGTCAAGCAAAATAATCCATATGCCTGAGCCATTGTTCGTGGCATTCAAAATTGCTGCTATGTCTAGCAGAAAAAACATACAGAATAAAATCGGAATTAAGCCATTTCAGTAACTAACAGCATCTATCCACTTTCACATGTTTCGGTTCGGACACCTCAGACAGGCCTAAATCAGGTTCATGTAAATATGGTACATCCTGATTTTTGTAACAATTAGAATATGCCATAAAATATGTAATGTGTCAGATGCATTAGAAAATTCTAAATTGGGTAATACATCTGCTTATTGTTCCAATTGTTTCGTGCTGATTTTACCTGTGCAACGTGAACCGAGCCTCCGAAAAATTTCCGATTGGCCTAGGAACAGATGGGGTCACGGATCTTATTGTAAATATGTTGCATGGATCGGTCAGTTTTCCTATTCTTGCACATACTCTAGATTTGTTCACACATCAGTCAGATAACATATTTTAATAACTATTCTAATTGTTAAGTAAATCGGGTTGTACCATATTTACAGCGATCCGATCCACCCTTGTCTGAGGTGGGATGGTTCAAATTTACTAAGTACGAGTGCAGTCCTTCCGACTCCTTGTTGATAATTTGCATCAACGCCAACCAGAACCACAGGCCTAAGTCTCAATGTTTTTAGTTCATGAATCTACCTTTGTGTGAAGTGCTTTAATACTACTATGCTACTACATCCTCAAAGATCTAACCTAAAACATAATTTTTAAGCATTGCAGAGGGGCAGACGGCGACTTACGGCAACATAGTCAATCTAAAATTTAGATATAACGAGATACAGAGGACCAAACTTATTTTCTACTTACTCTTTGGCGGCTTGGCCTCAAATTTTATATGTTATTGTGCAATTATTAAACTAATACATAATTATTAATATTTTAATTTAATGTGTACGAGCTTAATAATAGCTGAAGGGCGCCAGTGGTTTGCTTAAGTTTGCATGTTCGCAATTTGGCGCTTATAGACGCGCGTTGAGGTTTGCGAGTTCCAGCGAACTGACGTGTCGGGATGTCACGTGACGCAATCTAGATATACCAAGATACATAAGACCGTCTAACGATATAGACTGCGGAGACCCAACCGATTTCGGCACCGACACCATGCTCGAGGGCGAATGGGACTTGGCTTTTCTTAGATCGAATGATGCGCTGAATCCTAGTCTCATGGGGCCTCGAAGATATTTCTTACATGGTCGAGTACGGTAGCAAGTGAGTAACGAGGAAGATGCTAAGGATGGTCGTCGTTGTCACTGATGAGCTCGACTTATTGGTGACCATGTCATATCAAATTCATCCTTCGAAACAACCCAACCTGTGTTTAACATCAGACTAAGTAAACTACGAAGGAATCTTCACTCACAGCAAATTCCTCAGTACACACGAGGCGTCCAGGGCCAAGTGACTAACACTCGCACCAGGAGATGTAGTCGCGCCCCAACGAAACGACACAGACTAGTTGTTAGTCACTGGAAACCCAGGCGATTTCGTACGAACCACCTTCCTCTATGACTAAAGAGGGGGTACCCGGTAAAGAGAACCATGTCTATGTCTACTAGCATCGTCGCAAAAGCGTTAACACATGCGTGTTGAGGATGGCAGTCAGGACCTGGCTTGAACCTGCGACACGAGTGTACAGTACGTACGTATCCTGCAGCACACGTAATTCTAAACGTCGTCAGCAATGTATCATCATAAAAAGCAAACAACTCACACCCAACGCTCACCGTAACGTAACCAACCATGCGAGACCTAAATCCCTCTTCCAAAACAAACCTATCTTGCTTGATATCAGACGACTCCGAGCAAGAATCATGAATCACGCAATGAATTCCTCTTCAGTAGCCCAAAGAGTCCCGAGCCAAGTGACTAACACTCGCACCAAGGGATGCAGTAGTGCCCTCGAAACAACGTAGACTGCTTACTAGCTTCACTGCGGAAACTCAGGTGATTTCGTACACCATCCTCGAAGACTGACGGGACCGTGTGTAGTGTTCACAATCACAATCGCACCCAAGACCTGAACTGCGCTTATACGCTGTTGCGCACACCAACTACCATATGCTGTATAGTAGAAAGGAGAATCTTCAATCGACGCAATTATAGCTAGCAGAGAACAATGTTGATCGTTAGCCTTAGATTTCTGGATGACAGCAAGTTCAACTTACTGAGTCTTGCACTAGGGGACATCGTCACGTATTCGGATGAGTCGTTGCGCACACCCAGCACATCGCTCTCAAATGGCCCTCCTCCTTCCCGATCGTAATCCTCCTCTCCTCTTCTACACTCTCCTCCTCGACTCAGACAGCGTCTTCCCAACTCCATTCCCTCCGTATTGCCTAGGAATCCCGATGAAGGCGAACACTGGCACTGATACAGCCTGTTCTAGGCTAATGAAACCTCTAAGATAACGATGTAAGTTAAGAAGCAAAGAAGGAAGAAAGGAGGTAAACGGACCAGGCACGTATCCTCTGATTTCTTCTCCAACTAGCAACCTCGTCAGGTGCGAGTGCATTCACCCACCCTATCTGGCTCAGCAGTCCTGTCGATGGCATAGTCTGAACCTCTCCAATACTCACCTCGTGCGGAGTAACTCGGTGGTGATATGATACACCATAGGGGAAAGGAGTCCTCAGTCGATGTCATTCTCCCCTCATCACGATAGACTCCAGATAACTCGAATATACCACGTCCAGGCAGCAGCTATGTGTCTGCCTCTCGTGTTCACGATGTACATACGGGATGGAAGATCAAAGAGTGTGCCCCCCCCCCCCTTCCCGATGCACGTTCTGCAATGGTGTACCTGGTATTGCGATGCATTGTCGGTGGTTGGTCGGCAGAGGTGGGCATGCCAAATACACAACCAATACACCAATACACAGTGACAAGAGGAGCGGTGCCGAGCTTCATGCCCGCCTGGCGCTTACGCACGTGGCGCCATTTCGCACGCACTGGGCAGCACAATACTCGGGCCGTTGATGTCCGAGATCCTTGGATAAAACTCGATACCAACTCGATACTTCTAAATTTCCACATCTTTATCGTATCGTGCTCTCTTAAATTAGTGCCACGCTTGCGTACATTGGTAAGAGTTCGGTTAGTTACTACGGCCATGGCTTTCTCATTGAATTCCGCATAAAGGGGATCTCTCTGCCCGCCTTCACGAATATTAAGTAGTGACCATTAGAACAGTCGATTTCTGCAACTTCTTGAATGACATCACATTAATGCTGTACTTGTCGCACGCAAGTACTAGGGGACCGTTCAACTTTGCAGATGTATTCCGAACAACAGCTCCTACATAAGTACTTTACACAAATTGATTCCTGCTCATCAATCTAAGCAAGCAAGTTTCACTGGATACCCTTACTACTCGAGCAAAGGACAACCGGTAGAGATCTAAACTTGGGATTTTTCATTTTTTTTGTCGTCTTCAGTTGAATTTTAGCACATCTGGTACGAGTACATGGGTCGACGGTGTACCGCCAGCTCACATGATTCAATGTTTATACTCGGTGTGAAATGTACATATACGTGTAACAGTGCACCTTTGCATTATTCCACTGCCATCACTAAATTCGGGCAAACCTCCCGTGAGAATATAATGCAATGTGAGTTGATGTGCGCGGTATGAGCTGATACAATCTTACGTCGGAGCACAATGCTGCACATGGTAATTCATCGCCACCTCAACTAGCTATTTCTTATGGCTATTCATGATTCTAAATGCTGCTCATGGGAAATCATGAGTGCGGCATATTATTGCATTTGTAGCATGAGACTGTGGTGAGGTTTCTATAGAATCATAAGTTCATTAACATATTTCGGTGCAATCATGACTTTCATGTGTGATAATATTGCACATATTCTTCTTTCCCAAGCAGATGCAGAAAGTATATATGTAATGAAATTAGAAAGTCGAATTAAAAATCAGAACAAAATATATATTCATCTATATACAATGTACACGGCACTCTGTACTATGGGTCTAAACAACAAAGCTTACCATTCTGTCCTTCGCTTTTCCGGCTGAGATTCTTTCTATGACGATCAATCCTGTTATGCCGCCTGTGCTGATGATCCAGGGATACCAAAGGAGTCACTAATATATGAGACTATTAAACGGTGAATGTCAGAAAGTAATGGTGATACAGCGACACCCTTACCTAGACGAATTCTTGCATCGCTACAGGTGCTACTTAGCCATTATGAAAATATACAATAACGGCATCAAATGTAATGGACATACTCATGCCTCTACGCACAAAATGACTTATCGCCAGAGCTGATACATGTACATGTAAACAGTAGCAAGTATCTATTAGATACATTATACACTCAATTGAAATGAACATATGAAGGAAATGTATAAACTTACTTGTGTGCGAATAAGAAATGTGCAATGGAGTAAAAGTTGGTGATACATCAAAGAGAGGGCTGACAAGTATGAAGTTAAACGCAGGACGAAAGATAGCGAAAGATCCGGTATAATGGGCTTACATATATCTTACTCTACATCGCCACATGGGGTATTCAAAATTCATATTTAGCGAGAGCGGGAGCTGGCGCGACGGATCCTGACTCCTGATGTGTACCAATTCTATTGCAGAATCGACCGCACATATTTCTGGACCACAAAAAGTCCAGCCCTACATGTATGTCCGTCATCGAAATGCCTAGGCACAATTCCGTGAGTATGGGGTAAGACAGTCGGCAGGCCTGAGTGACTGTGACTTTGCATTTGCCAAGCATTCCGGAAGTTTAGGTACCTCTATCGCCCATGATCCGCTAGAATCCAGATTGGATCAATCGCATGGTTGCAGTACTAAAACATCATGACCACCATTCCGCACTCTAAAGCGATTAAGAACGGTGTCAGCACACGGACTTCTAATTCCGCGACTTGACGGTGTCTCAATGCTATCTTCGGAAACGTTTAGCTGGAAGGCTCTGTGCCACCTTACAAGTTGTGTAACAGTCATGGGGTAGTACCTGTAAGTCGGACGAGGATACGTGCCACGTTTGGCGGGAGAGAACACTCTCAACAACGGGAAGGAAGTTGGGCACCTTTGATGAGAAATTGTAATAGTTTCTCATAATGTTATAATCATAGACGAGTTAGTCCGAGTTTAAAATGAACAAGGAGAGTGCTGCATTGCTTCGAAGAGGCAAAAGTTGACACATACAAAATGCTGCTTATGAGATACTATAATAAAAGACTTGTGAGTCTTATGTGAGTCAAACATAATATGTTGATAAGAGCATACCCGCTTATCAACAGTATCTGGGCTCGTGAAATGTATATGTCCACTTGTACATACGATACAATATCTTAGTGAGATCAGGGGTGTTGTATACTATGATATCAACATCACAACCAGCGCATAACCGCTCATAACCCCCGTGAGACATGTGCGGCTATTTGAGACTTTCACCGATTTAGTGATGGCCCACTAACCGTCCCAAATGCTGAGTAGCCGATATCAACAGCGTAGTAGCAGGTGCTTAATGTTTTACTCGTGGTCATTTGTGAAACATTCCGTTACTAGCTGAGCCTATATCGTCGCCTGAACTCGCCGCTCTGAATGTACTTGGATACTCGAACCACGGCTGTCAGTAGGTATTGCAGACAACAGCCCTAATTTTAAACATAATGAAGCAAATGAGCATTCTGGGAGAGGCTGTGCAGATCTCCGCTAGACAGGGACTCGATATTTCTGTTAGGTGTGCGTAGAGGTTGAGAACCACGTGGTAACTAGATACGCGTATACTCTAAATGGGACTTACCGAGATGAGATAGATGCATTCTCATGAGATATCATTCAATCTGCACAGCCCATCCGTTATCGATGATGATAGCATACACGTTCAGCGATAAGAATATCTTAATAAACCCTCCAGCTCGATTGATGAACACTTCATTCCCACCTCCCCAGTAGCATCCCTGAGCGAACCTTGTCATGGCGTTTCGATATGCAAATAATACACACATTGGAAATCTTTACGCAGTCAACAATAGTCGTGGCAGTGAATCCGGTACATATAATCTCTCCTTAATATCGTTACATTTTACGAATGATTATAGAATGGGAACAACTTGTGAAAGCCTCATGTCTAGGAGCCACTCATCAATCAGAAGAACGCTATGATGCTCCAAAATGTCACCCTGACACCAGAAAAGCAGTGGTAAATAATATAATGAGTTGGGTTGATTCAAAATATCCTGAGAAGAGAATAATGTGGCTACATGCACCTGCTGGTGCAGGGAAGTCTGCAATCGCTCAAACAGTTGCTGAACGATGTTCTACAGAGAAAAAACTTGTGGCAAGCTTCTTCTTTTCCAGAACAGCTACCAGAACTGGACGAGATGATGGGACTAAGCTTGTGCCGACAATTGTACACCAACTAGGAAATTTGGTTCTGTCTACAAAGGAAATCATTATAAATGAACTTGAAAGGAATGATGCATTATTATCACAATCCATGGAAATTCAAATGGAAAGGCTAGTATTGAAGCCACTTGCAGATATATATTTGTCAACTACTTCAGTCAACCAAAATAGAGAGGCTAATGCTACTCACCTCCCGCATCTGGTAATAATTGATGGTTTAGATGAGTGTAGCAGACCTGAAATGCAATCAAGAATTGTGAAGATGATTGCTAATATATTGTTAAAATCACATATGCCTCTGAGCTTTCTCATTGCAAGCAGACCTGAGTTGGAAATCAGGAACACATTTAATGATGAAGCTGTTAGTCCATTGTGTACTCCATTAATTCTTGACAATCAATACAACCCTGATAAGGATATAGAAACTTATCTTCAATCTGAGTTTACCACAGTAAAATGAAAGCACACACTGGCATCTGTACTTTCAAATATGTCAAACTGGCCATCAGAGAATGATTTGAGAATTCTAGTAGAAAGATCATCTGGACAGTTTATTTATGCATCTACTGTTATAAAATATATTAAAAATGATTGGCATGATCCCTGTGATAGCCTTAATACTATCATTGATATAAAAATGGGTGATACAGCTCCATATGCACAGCTGGATGCAGTATATACACACATTCTCTCCATGGCTGTTGGCAACATAGGAAATTACAGGAACATTCAACTTATATTTCAAACACAAATGTTTTTATCTTTTAGCTCATATTTTGGGATACATGATCTGGCATTATTTTTGGGAATGTCAAAGTCTCACCTATTGTTACATCTAGCTGATCTGCACTCTATAGTATTTGTTCCAAAGTCTGATGAAGAACATATACACTTTTTCATGCATCTTTTAGTGACTTTCTGAAGGACTCTGATAGATCAAAATACTTCCATGTTTCTGAGAAGGATGCCCATATAGCTCTGGGAAACTGTTGCATTGATATCATTGTAAATAATGAAATTCCAATTCACAAGGTTGATCGCAAAAATCTCACACTCTATTATCCATATACCTACTTTATTGACCATTTGAAAGCAAGTGATTATGATGAAAATCTAACACAAAATTTGTTATTGAAATGTGGATCAAATATAGAAGCAATAGTGAAAGTTCTTCTGAGGAGTACTTTTGAAAATTATGTTGGTCTCTATGATACATTTTGTATGCTTTATAAATTTGATAGATCTGCATATGTCTTCTTTGTAAGTTGTATTATTATCTTCATTAAAATTTGAGCTTCATATGTGGTATAATTTCATGTAGGATTCTGCAATTCCATTGAGTGAGAATGTCTGTAAGATTTTTGGGCAAATGTCATTTACTGTAGCTATTGAATACTGCCTAAATATTTCATCAAGTAATGATGATAAAAAAATTCTATATGGATATATAGAAAGTGTATTTAATTTTCATGAGAACAATAGAATTTCTCCCAAAAAGTTATTAGATCATGAATCTGATGATATTGACATTGTTTTGTTGCAAGAAATCCTTGAAAGTCCTTTGCGAGCAGGTAATTATTTTCTCAATAACATGAAGAGTGAACAAATATTTTGTGGTGCATGGGATTATATAACTGAGTAAGTTCATAAATTAATGAAAACTTCATCATCAATGTTAACTATTTATTATGATAGTGAAATTATTCATGGTTATGATAGGCAACTTTGTATGTTGTCAGATGAGGGTTCTCCAATGGGCTTCAAATATTTGCTCAAAAGAATAAAACCATCCCTCTATTTTAAAGCATTTCTTCAGGAATTTGCACAAGATTTTGAGTACTGCTTCTCAACCTTACGGGATACAATATATCCAGAGCATACTATTGAAGATGAATGTGATGTTGTTAAAGATAATATACAATCACTGATGATAGCCATTCACAATTTTTTAAAGGTGAGCTCTTTATTAGTACTATTATAGTACTATTTATGTGATTTTAACACATTACTTACAGTGTAAGTTAGGATTGTGAAGTAATAGAAAATGGAAATGTGTCTGAAAATGAACACTATTATACTCACCAAGTCACAAATTTTGGTACTCACAAATTCAAGAATGCATTAGATGCTAGTTATGAAATGGCTATAATGTATTTTTGCAACTCCGAGAGCGACAACTCCAAGAATAATCAAATGTCATTATGGTAGGGTGACTACAGGTGGTGCATCACTTGTTATGTTACTGAGATATGCTGAGCAGTATTAATGTGATAAATATCTTGTCAAGTCTTGTGTCAGAACTTCGCTTCAAAGTTCTTATTCATCATTACGTTAACTCCAACCCCACTTTCCCTCGGTTGAACAGATATTCAACCTACTTACTTTCAATTCATTTGTTTAGGCATCAACCCAACCTTCACCTTTATATGATACTGGTAGCAATATTATTCACAATTCATACATTTTGTCAAACACTGTTATGTGCTGTGGTTTCTATTCCATTACTGTGCTTGCCTTTATCTCTCTCACCAGTATTTGTATGTATGGTTATGTATTACACATTTTCTCATACTGGTATCTCATTTCTATGCTCACATTCAACTTACCTTCCTCACTCAGACTGGTACTTATTCATGCTCAGTTCAAGTTTCGCATCTACCACCCACTAACCTTGCAAAACATTTTCACTGTACACCTCTTACTATTTCTTACTATACAACATAGTTATTCTGGTAATCTGTGCCATTCCTTTCTCTCTTCTCTCTCATGTTGCATCCTGATTCATTTCTTTTTAGCTCATTCACTCTTCTCCTTTGTGTTTTTTCATCCATTTCATCAGGAAAAAAAGACAATGGAATATAGTAGTATGTAGTCCATATAGCAGCCATAACCACCATGGGAAAGTCCCTGTTTTATAGCACTGTATAGCTCACACTTCACTTGTGGTAGCCTGTGATAGCTTGATGTAGCATCATGTGATCACCATGTAGTATGCTGTAGCAGTAAGTGAATGCAATATATGCAATGAAAGCAACCAATCTATCTGAACTACATAGTGTATATAGGCTTTATACTTAAAAGACCATTACAACAATTACTATTCCCCATATGCATCCACTTCTTTTGCTTTGATTGAACCAATTATCACAAATATACATAGAATAAAAGCATATATAATATATTAGACTATGACAAACTAGTAATGCCTACAAAAAAATGACAAAACAACACTCCTGAGCTCCCAACTTAATACATGACTTACACTATCATGCACTCAATGTTGAATGCGCAAATGCCTCCAAGTCTGACTCATGCTCCCGTTTTCCGTTAGACCGCACCTGCTCATATTCACTCAACAGCCACCGAGGTCATATGCTCATTGCATGGTAAAGGGTAATATATTGTATATATTGTATCCTTCTCAGTTTCACTATGCCACCCTTGTTTTGTACTAACACTTACTTGTACTATACTGCTATTGCACTACACAGTGCACTCTTGGCCACAAACCTTCCCCTCTATGTAGTTTACTCCATTATCTCAGAGTAAAGGACTTGTACTGTATATAAACACATGTAGTTTAGCTAGTACACCTCAGCTGTTGTTTACAATGCTGAGGTGAGTTCTCTTAGTTGTACATAATGTAACATCTACTTACAATTACCTAGTGAATCACTCTAGGTACTTATTTAATATACTAGCCATTGTTTACAATGCTAAGTGAATCACTCTAGGTTTTCTACAGGTAATGGGCCCTGCCCACTGTTAACTCAAAGAAACAAATTTTACAATGTGTTGAACTTACCTTTATTATGTCTGCCCAATCTACGTCACTCTCCGACACACTCCCAGGTTCTGTGCTGAAATTGGATGCAAACAGTTTAAACTGGACTGTTTTCTCGTTTCATTTCCAGGATGCTGTGGAGGCAAAAGGGTACTGGGGTCACTTTGATGGCTCGACCCCACACCCTGTGTTGACTCATGCGCCAGCAGCTCCTGCTACTGCTGCCACTGTTTCCAGTCCTCCTGCTGAGGGTACCAAGGGTGCTGCTGCACCAAGCCAGCCTTCAGAGGGAGATGCTTCTGCCACTAGTCCACCATCGGACACAGTTACACCTGGGGATATTGTTCAGTGGGACAAAGATGAACGCTCAGCAAAGTCTTTACTTACCCAGAAAATCCCCGACTCAGCTTTGATGTTGATCAAAGACAAGTTGACGGTGCCGGAGCACTGGGAAACAATTGTCAGGGAGTATACCAACAAAGGAGCATTTGAGCAAACAGACTTACAACAGGGTTTCCTTGATTCGCATTGCCCACTGAAAGGCAATGTGAAAGAATTCTTGGATAATTTGTGGAAATGTTGTATCAAGTTGCTCTCGCTAGGGGTGGACATTAGTGAAAATGATTATCGTTCTACAATCATTTCGAGCTTACCTATTCATCTGTCCAAGTTTGCTTCAAGTTTGTTGGCTACTGCAAAAATGTGGGGCAGACCAGTGAAGCCAGATGATTTGATTTCTGCGATCTTGGAAGAGTACTCCAGGGATTCAAGGCAGTGAATGTGTTATAAGAAAACAAAAGAGAGCAAACAAGATGTTGCACTTGTGGCCACCTCAAGTGGAGGAAAGGGGTCAGAAAAGAAGGCAAGAGGTGCTTGCTTTTATTGCAAGGAGATGGGCCATTGGAAACGCAATTGCCCAAAGGCTAAGAAGGAGAAGGAGCAGTCAGCATCCTCCAAGCAAACAGCTGGATCTGCAAACACTGTGCTCAACTCCAATTCTGAACTAGAGGGCAGTTTTGTGGCACTTTCGGACAGCGATTTTGAGCTAGAGGAAATGCTGTATGAATCTTCAGCTTTTCTGAGCGAAGATGACAAGCCCTTGGGTAGTGATGACAGTTTCTTGGAGGTGGGTGATGAAACAGCACCAAGTTGGGAGTCACTGGGGGAATCTGAAAGCAAGTGGGATAATATATCCCAGGAATTGGCCTCAGACTCAGAGGAAATCTCTGCCACTAACACTGTAATCAACAGCATGTCCACAGAATCTCCACGCATGGAGATAATCAACTCCAGGTGCACACGGCACATTTCACCATACCACGACGCATTTACAAGCCTTCAAGAAATCCCCCCACACATTTTTAAGGCTGCCAGTAAGCACAAATTCAGTGCAATAGGGCAGGGCGAGATGGTAATTGATGTACCAAACAGTATCGATATCTTGCAGCTATGCCTCACAGAGGTCTTGTACTCTCCAGAGGTGGGGTACACCTTAATTTCGGTAGGCATGCTTGATGATGCCGGATTTGCAATCACATTTGCTGGTGACAAATGTGTAATTTGAGGTGTTGACAGCACTGTAGTAGTGCAGATTCCCAAGTGAGGGAAGTGTTAGCGACAGACGAGCAAAAACTCGAAGTCGAACTCAAACACTCGAAAAGATAGAGGCGAAGTGAATCTTATTGCAAGTCTGGAATAAACTAGCACAAGAATAGAGAATAACTAATTAAAATGACCGTATTAATAGTAAAGTCCTCGAGGTAACTGCATGTAACTATTGCCTACATTACAACGCATGTAACTGTGCTTCTACTGTGCAAACTCATGTATTCTACGTGTTAAAGGCCTGGCCGAACTGTGGACTGTGCCCGTAGTCTTAATGAATGTTGCATGTTGATACGCAAGGTGTCCGCATTGTTATGTCACATGACTAGTCACGTGATGATAAGATAAGATAGGCGGATTAGATAAGATAAAGGGGTGAAATCCTAACATTACCCCCCCTTTAAGAGTCGTGTCCTCACGACATTTCGATTCCGATCGTCTGTTCGAGATTACGTAATCGTTGATTTTCTCGTCGTCGGTCTTGAATTCGATAAAGGAGTCGGACAATCCATGGTGAAATGGCGAAAGCGAATAAAAAGGCAAAAAGAATGAAGAGGACAGAAACAATAATGAGCGTTTGGGAAGAATCCATAGTTTGGAATAATAATTTCTGGTAAAGGAATGTCTTGTATTTATACATTTAAGGCTTCCGGATGTTCCCGATGAAATTTATTAAGTAAGCTCTTGGCTCCCGTTAGTGCGTCGATCGGTTCCCAAGTGCAATCTTCCATTGAGTAATTTTTCCATTTAATTTTATATAGTATTCGTTTTCGGTTCTTTTTCCATGCTAAAATAGACTCTACTTCATATTGTTCTTGTCCGTCGACTAAAATAGAGGGTGGCGGTTTCGGTTTTTGTTGTGTTGGATATTGAGCCGGTTTAAATTTAGTTAATAGTTCTGTATTAAATGTTGGATTTTTTCTGTTCCACGATTTTGGTAATTCGAGTTTGTAAACCGATGGTGCAATTTTTTCAATAATTTTAAAAGGTCCGTAACGTTTGTCATCCAATTTCGAAACTGGTCGGTCGGATTTAATATTAATTCCTTCCAGATAAACCTTATCTCCAATCTGGTATTCGGGTGCTTCTTTTCTATGTTTATCATAGTAACGTCCCATTGTTTCGTTTGCTAATGATAAGGCTGCTTTCGCATTTTCTCTTGCCTTTTCCATTGTTTTAACAAACTCTTCAACGCCTATGGCTCTTGTCCTTCCAGATGGTCTAATTCCAGTATAAGGATGGTATCCGTACATTAAATAGAATGGGGTATATCCGGTTGTTCTGTGAACGGTATTGTTATAATTAAATTCACAAATATTAATTTTTCGGGCCCAATCGTTCTGATCGTAGTTTACATAAATTCGCATATATTGTTCTATTTCTTGGTTTACCCTTTCTGTTTGTCCGTTGGTTTGGGGTCGGTAAGCCGTTGACAGATTCATTCGGACACCAAGTTGTTTTGTTAATTCTTTGGTGAAAAATGAAGCGAATTGTGATCCTCAATCGCTGATTACTCGTTTTGGAACTCCGTAATGTGTAAATACTTTTTCAAGATATTTTTCCGCTACTCCTGCACTATTGATTTCTTTATTGCATGGTATGAACGCGGCCATTTTCGTGAATCGATCGACGATTACCATTAGGAAGTCGAAACCTTCTGATAATGGAAGTGGTCCTACAAAATCGATGGATATTGTATGCCAAGGGTGTTCAGGTATGCTATTCGGAATAAGTTTCCCGACTGGAGCGGATCTATGAATATTCGTTCTTTGACATGCTTCACATCCAGATACGTATTTCTTTATGTCCGCCATGAGCCTAGGCCACCAATAGTCCCTTGTGATTAGTTCCATTGTTTTGTATTCTCCTCGATGTCCTGATATTTCCGAGTCGTGACAAAGTCTAATTATGCGTTCCCTTAGTTTGGCATTTTTAGGAACATAGACACGATCCTTCCATGTAATGATACCTTCTTGGGATTCGATCCAATCTTTAGATTCAAGGTTAAGCATCTTAATTACTTCTTTATCTCGGTTTTTTCTAGATTTACGAATTTGTTCCATGATTTCTTCGTCTTCTCCATGGACTTCATAAGTTTGTCTGAAATGTTCCGGTTTAAGTAATACAAGATTCTCATTATCTTGATCCCCTTGGTTATGTCCCGCTCTTCGTGATAATAGGTCTGCCTTTGTCATTTGATTGCCTGGTTTATGATGTAATGTGTAATGGAATTCTTGTAGTTCTGTATTCCATCGTGCCTGGCGTCTATTTAATTTCTGAGGTTTCCTAAAGTATTGAAGATTTTTATGATCGGTCCAAATTTCAAAGATTTGCTTAGCTCCTAAAAGGTACTGTCGCCAAGTGTCTAATGCTCTCATGATCGCAAGCATTTCTTTATCGTAAATCTCGTAATTTCGTTCCGTCGGACTTAATGCATGTGATAAAAAGGCGATTGGTTTCCATTTTCCATCGGGTTGTTCTTGAGATAATATAGCTCCATTCGCAAAGTCTGATGAGTCAGCTTCTACTTGGTATTTTCCTTCGTCATTTGGCATTGCTAGAATTGGTGCCGAAATGATTTGATCCTTGAGTTGAGAAAATGCGAGAGCTTGGTCTAATTCCCATTTCCATTCGTTCTTTCCTGTGAGTTCATGGAGTGGTTTGGCGATTTTTGCGAATCCTTCTATGAATCTTCGATAAAAGTTAATGAAACCTAGGAATTGTTGGAGTTCTCTCTTGTTGTTCGGAACTGGCCAATCGACGATTGCTTTAACCTTTTCAGAATCCATTCGTACAGAATTCTTAGAGATTATAAGGCCGAGATATTCTACTTCAGCTTTTTCAAAGAAACATTTTTCCGGTTTAAGATATAATTCGTGTTCTTCTAATTTTCTAAGAACACGTTTTACCATCTTTCGATGTTCTTCTAAGGTTTCCGTAAATATTAGAATATCATCCATATATACGATTACTGTTCCTTCGTTGATTTCCATTCTGAATATATCGTTCATCATGGTTTGGAAAGTAGCCGGGGAGTTTGTAAGACCAAAGAACATAACTAAAGGTTCAAATAATCCTCTGTTGGTTCTAAATGCAGCGTACTGTTCGTCTCCTTCTTTAATTCGGACGTTGTTGTATCCCCATCGAATGTCTAATTTAGTGAAATAACGTGCTTTCTTTAGTTTGTCCACTAGTTCTTGAATCAACGGTAATGGATATCTATTTTTAATCGTCATTTCATTTAATTTTCGATAGTCCTGAATTGGTCGAAGTGAACCATCTTTCTTTTTAATAAAAAAGAATGGAGATGCCCAAGGTGATTTCGAAGGTCTGATGCGTCCTGAATTAAGGTTTTCGTCAAGGAATTCGTCAAGTTGCTTCTGTTCATCGAGATTTAACGGATAGATTTTGCAATCGAATGAAGTGGCTCCTGGTAATAATTCAATGGCATGGTCCCAAGGTCTACGAGGTGGAAGTTTATCGAAGGATTCCTTAGCGAATACTTTTTCGAATTCATGATAGTACATCGGAACGGTTTCCTTCCAATGCTTTTTAGGTTTTTGCTGATTTTGAGCTTCAGCAATCTTAGAAGCAGTTGTCTGGAATGCTCGTATTTCAATTTGTTCGAATAGGTTTATCGCAATAATTCGATCGTCTGATTCTAGATTAATTGGTTCATCTAGATCTGATTCATCTTCTTCTGGGTCCATGGTATTAATTAATGGAGTACATTCTATTGGACAGCGCGTGAATTTGATCGTGTTCTCTTTCCAATCTATTTCCGGATTGTGAATTTTTAACCAATCGTGTCCAATAAACATAGATGCTTTCCCAAGATTGGAGACGGCGAATTGAATTATTTCCACATGTCTCCCGAGTCGGACTCGAAGTTCAACATAATCGGTAATAGCTCCGTCACTATTTAAAGTTCCATCTGCATTATAGACAGGGGTGGGTCGTGGAAGTTTCTTTGTTGTGATATTATTGTTTTCCACGAATTTTCGATCAATGCATGTTCCGGTACTTCCACTATCGAGTAAAGCCTTAAGTCCATAGGTTCGTTGAGTATCCAAAGTGGTAATCATTAGATCTAGATCCATTTGATTTCCTTTAGATCCTCGAATGAACTTTTTGGGTCCCTTCAATTCGTTTAATGCCTGAATTACATCTTGATCTGAAAGATCGTTCAGTTCATTAATCGTTTTAGAGGTTACTTCTAATTTCCGTTTCGAGTGTGTCCAAATTGCGAGTGAAGCCAATGCAAGTTCCGATGTTTGGTCTTTTAATCTCCGTGCGACCCAATACACGTTTCCAGGTTTTACTTCCTGATCAGGGAAGGTGCGCTGTGATATCTTTTTCTTGAACGATACGAACTTAGATTCCAGATCAATCGTAGGTACAGTTACAGAAGAAGCTATATAAATAGAGGCCGGCGAGTTCGCGCTCACTGCTGGCCCTGGGGAAAACCCAGTTGAGCAATGAGGAGAGCCCGTTGTTCCTCTGATAATCTAGTAATGTCCGGTAATTCTACGA
Source organism: Cyathus striatus (assembly GCA_025738555.1). NCBI lineage: Eukaryota > Fungi > Basidiomycota > Agaricomycetes > Agaricales > Nidulariaceae > Cyathus > Cyathus striatus. The sequence goes on from JAOVFP010000003.1 coordinate 578,283, forward strand.
TTCCGCTAGTAGATGCTACAGGTACAGGGTTATTTATATACTGAGTGTCCATGTTTACGTTACGTTGTACATAAGGGCCTCGGTTCTGCTTTTTAGGGCATGCGTTGGCCATGTGTCCTTTTTCCTTACAATAGAAACAACGTCCTTCGCGTTTCAGGGCGTTCATAGTGTCGATGTCCATACGGTCTCCTCCTTGTGATACCGTGAGATTGGCTCGATTGGGGGGAGGTGCGGGGTTTTGTGGGAAACGGGGTCCTTGGTTTTGGGATTGGAATTGATTAGGTCGTGGTCCGCCTTGTTGGGTATTCTGCACGCCTTGTCTCTGTCCGTAGTTCTGGTTTTGTCCCGGGTTAAATTGTTGTCCTTGTCGAGGGTTTTTATTCCTATAAATGTTCTGGCGTTCTCGATCGATTTCCTTTGCTATGGTGTACCATCCTTGGAGACTGTCCGGTAGTCCCCTCATAACAATCATTTCGTGTAATCTTGCGTCGAGTTTGTCCCTGAATTTCCTGATAATTGCGGCGTCGTTGTATCCTGTTTGTACGGCTAGAGTTGAGAATTTAATCACAAACTCGTCTACCGTCCAACGTCCTTGGTAGCAGTTTTCTAGTTCGTCCTGAGCGTCCTGCATTTCAGAGTAAACTCCAAAATAGTGTAAAAAATCTTCCTTAATGACTTCGAATGTTCGGGTAGCTTCTGAAGGGGGTTCATCCATAATGATCATGGTTCGATCAACCCATCCGGCAACTGCCTGATTCTTTGATCCATCTATGAGGCTCAGCATGAACCTCACCTTTCCGTCGTGGTCGAGGGGATTTACGCGAGATCCAGTGAAATACGATTCTAATGATCTCATCCAGGCTCGAGCCTGTTTCCTATCTCCGGTGAATTTAGCAGGCTTTTCTATTTTTAAAGCTTTGCTGTCTTCAGCCGTCCTATGTCTTTCAGCCATACTCGTGGCTGCTGCTGCGGTTTGAATGATTGGTTCATGTAAACCAAACATTCCTCGTCCTACAAATCTGATTGCATCTACGATCAGATGTACCCAGCTTCCTTGCCCAGTTGGGGCTGGAGAGTTAGGTGGGGGAGAAGGGGGTTGTTGTCCGATAGGTATTTGGGAAGTGGACGGCTGTCCCTGTTGTGGTTGTGGAGCGAAGAGTCCGAAGTTCGGAACTCCTATGATCGGAGCCGGAGATCCAGTCTGGGATCCCCTTTGAGGTGGAGTGGGTCCTTGGGTGTCGATCGTGGGAATGGGATCCATTAGAGATCGGGGTTGTCGGGGTAAGTGGGTGTAGGGAGTTCACGTCCGTCGTTATGTACGGTGTTAAGAAGGGTCTCGTATCCGATTGGAGAGTTAAAGTCTCGTTCAAAGGGTGATATGTATTGAGTGGGAGTACTAAATCTCAAACTATCGTCGTGTCCGAGTTCAGTGATGATGGTGAGGATGCGAGGTTGTGGGGGGAGTAGGGCGACGGGGTGGTGGGATGTAATCGGGGATTTGGTGAAGAGAGAGGTAGGTGTTGGGATCAAAGTCCGAGTTGTCGGAGTCCACCGACACGGCTCTCGGAGATTGGTAACGGGTATAAGGTGTGGGACGAGATCGAGGAGTATGAATGGGTACGGATGAGGAAGGGATGTGATAGGATCGGGAACGAAGTGATCGGAGGGTTTGGGAACGGGTGATAGGTGCCAGAGTGAGACTAGGTAACAGATGCGTTTGAAGGGGCTCGGAGACTAGCGAGACGTCCTGAGTCTCACACACACCGACTTGCAGATAGTACCAGCTGGGGCAACACGTGGTAGCCTCCCCAGTCACTGGCGCCGTGCCAAACTTAAGGCAGAGGGCCTAAGATGTTCGGTAATTCGGAAGTGTCGGGCTCAACGTTACACTATCCTCTCGTGCGTCCAAGCACAACGAACAAGACTATCGAATGGGGTGTATGTCTAAGGATCCGAAGGTCCAAAGAACGGGGAACGAGGTGTAAAAGAAAAGTGTGCCGGGGGTCGGCAGAAGGGAGTTCGAGGTCGAGAAACAAGGTAGATTCTTGTGCTTTTGTTAGCGACAGACGAGCAAAAACTCGAAGTCGAACTCAAACACTCGAAAAGATAGAGGCGAAGTGAATCTTATTGCAAGTCTGGAATAAACTAGCACAAGAATAGAGAATAACTAATTAAAATGACCGTATTAATAGTAAAGTCCTCGAGGTAACTGCATGTAACTATTGCCTACATTACAACACATGTAACTGTGCTTCTACTGTGCAAACTCATGTATTCTACGTGTTAAAGGCCTGGCCGAACTGTGGACTGTGCCCGTAGTCTTAATGAATGTTGCATGTTGATACGCAAGGTGTCCGCATTGTTATGTCACATGACTAGTCACGTGATGATAAGATAAGATAAGCGGATTAGATAAGATAAAGGGGTGAAATCCTAACAGGAAGGGGCTGTACCATATGGTACATGAGCTGGATACAGCAAATGTGGCCGATGAGACAGTGACACTGGATAAATTCCACCGTCACATGGGCCACATTTCTCCTGAAACCACAAAGTGCCTTGTCGAGAAAGGCTTTGTAACTGGAATATGGCTCGAAAACTTATCCTCAGGTGATCTGTTCTTTTGCAAATCCTGTGTGTATGCAAAGGCGATACAAAAATCGGTCCTGTGATAGTGCGAGGGTGACTGTGTGACCATATTTGGTGGAGAGGTCCACTCAGACCTCTGGGGACTGGCCCCTGTTGCAACTAAAGCTGGAAAGAAATATTATATCACCTTTGTTGATGATAAAACCCAGCTTATGCACTTGTATCTCCTCAAATCCAAGGATGAGGCTTTTGGAGCCTACAAGGAGTACGAGGCCTGGGCAGACACGAATGTGAATGCCAAGATCAGGACACTGCACTCGGATCGAGGGGGAGAGTACCTGGGGAAGGACTTCATCAGCCACCTTAAGAGCAAAGGTACACTGCAGAAATTGACTGTGCATGATACTCCTTCACAGAATGGAATTGCGAAACATCGAAATCGGACCATCGTTGAGCGCATTTGAGCGTTGTTGCATGCCAGCAGACTACCGAAATCCCTTTGGGGTGAGGCAGCGCGACACGTAGTGTGGTTGATGAACCACACAACAACTTGCGTGCTTTCGGAGATGATGCCATACAAGGCTACTTTTAACAAGAAGCCTGATTTGCGTGACATGTGAGAGTGGGGCGAGAAAGTGTGGGTGCATGTCAAGAAGGGGAATAAGTTAGGAGGATGTGTCCGTGAGGGACACTGGATGGGTATTGATGAGCAATCAAAGGGCATACATGTATATTGGCCTGATACATGCACTGTTAGTGTTGAAAGGAATATCTATTTCAATAAAACGGGTGTGTCAGCCAGTCATCTCGAGGGGGAGGATTGGGAGTTCACTATCGAGACTCCTGCTGACTTACCTGCCTCAAAAATGAGCAAAACATTGCCTTCCCCAGCCACTGATAGCACAAAACCCGAAAATCCATCCTCCCCTGTCCCTTCTACTCCAGCAAAGCCTTCCCCACCGCATAGTGTCAACCCTCCCAGTGCCAATCCTCCGGATATTGTGCCTCCCGAGCTCCAAGGATGCCCACGTCAAATGTTGAAACCATCTGCACACATACAGGAGTTGTTGGATGGAATGGCAGTGTATACGAACTGTCATAATGCGCCTATCATACCGGTTGGTGTCCAAATGTTGCGCCTGAGCCAGAACCAGTGGCCAAACATGAGCCTATGGTGTTTGAGGGGGAGGGATTCGCAGACTGGATTATGGCGGCAGATTACATTGAAGAATACACGATGGCAGCTGAAATCAGCGAGGCGGAAGTGCTGGAGCCTCAGCACCTCACTGAGGCGAAGTCCAGGCCAGATTGGCCTCTCTGGGAGCGAGTGATTGAGGAGGAGCTGGCAACTTTTGGGGGAAATGGGGACTTGGGAACTCGTTGATCCACCAGAGGATGCCAACATTGTCAGCTCAAAATGGGTATTCAGAGCTAAGAAGGACACTGATGGAAGTGTCATATGATACAAGGTGTGATTGGTTGCACAGGGCTTCTTGCAGGTTCCAGGTGTTGACTACTTTGACACATTTGCGCCAGTAGTGTGACTTGCGTCAATACACACTGTGCTCGCAATTGCAGCAGCTATGGACCTGGAACTCCACCAAATTGATATAAAGGGTGCATACTTAAACGGAAAACTTATGGATGATGAGAAGATTTACATGTGCCAGCCCCCTGGCTATACAGCCCCCAATTCCTCTGGCAAGGTATGCTTTCTCCATAAAACCCTCTATGGCTTGAAGCAGTCTGGTCGTCATTGGTACCAGAGGCTCTGTGAGATCTTGATAGATTCCATGGGATTCAAGCATTGTGAGGTAGACCAGAGTGTGTTTATCAACAAGGAGGAGGGAGGGAAGAAGCTAACAGTAGTCCTAGTGCATGTCGATGATTGCACGCTGGTGGTGACGAGCCTTTCATTGATCAACCAGTTCAAAATCCGAATTGCCGGTCATGTGGACATTACCAATTTGGGCAAACTGCATTGGCTACTCAGAATTGAAGTCCGCCATGTTCGTGAACGTTGCACCCTCTTTCTTTCCCAATGTTCGTACATCGACTCCATCCTCTGTCATTTCAACTTGCAAGATGCAAAGCCCCTCTCCATCCCTATGGACCCAAGTGTCTGTCTCACCTCTGCCCAATCTCCATCTTCGGCACGTGATTTTGTGTTTATGTGCAACATCCCCTACTCTGAAGCAGTAGGCTCTATCAACTATGCTGTCTTAGGAACTCACCTGGACTTTGCATTCCCTCTTCAAACTGTGTCTCGTTTCATGTCAACTCCTGGTCCTGCTCATTGGGAAGCTGTACAGCAAATTCTCCAGTATTTGAAGGGCACAAGGGACTTGTGGTTGGGTTTTGGTGGTGAATCCACAGTTTTGGCAGGGTATTCAGATGCAGATGGCAATATGTCTGAGGATAGACATGCCATCTCAGGGTATGCTTTTATTTTAAATGGTGGTGCTATTTCTTGGTCCTCTAAATGACAGGAAATCATCTCGCTCTCGACAACTGAGAGTGAATACATCGCCACAATGCATGCCTTGAAAGAAGCCTTATGGCTTCATTCTCTTATCACCCAAATTTTCAGTTTCAATCTCACCCCCACCACCCTCTTTTGCGACAATCAATCCGCAATTGCCCTTATGAAAGACCACCAATACCACGCACACACAAAGCACATCAACATGCATTATCACTTTATCCATTGGATCATTGAAGAAGGATCCATCTGCCTTGTCTACTGCCCAATCGATGATATGGTAGCTGACATATTCATGAAGGTGCTACCCTCCACAAAGGTCAAGCATTTCGCTAATGAACTCGGACTTGTTAGGGTTTGAGGGGGAGTGTTGAATGCACAAATGCCTCCAAGTCCAACTTGTGCTCCCATTTTCTGTTAGACTGCACCTGCTCATATTCACTCAACAGCCACTGAGGTCATACGCTCATTGCATGGTAAAGGGTAATATATTGTATATATTGTATCCCTTTCAGTTTCACTATGCCGCCCTTGTTTTGTACTAACACTTACTTGTACTATACTGCTATTGCACTACACAGCGCACTCTTGGCCACAAACCTTCCCCTCTATGTAGTTTACTCCATTATCTCAGAGTAAAGGACTTGTACTGTATATAAACACATGTAGTTTAGCTAGTACACCTCAGCCATTGTTTACAACGCTGAGGTGAGTTCTCTTAGTTGTACATAATGTAACATCTACTTACAATTACCTAGTGAATCACTCTAGGTACTTATTTAATATACTAGCCATTGTTTACAATGCTGAGTGAATCACTCTAGGTTTTCTACACTCAGTACCTAACCTTCAATCCCAGACAGCCCTCAGATCCTTCTGCTCCCTATGTACTGCAAAAAGCACAGCATGGTCTCATCAAATCATGCAAGATATCCATCTCTGGAACATTCTACAACTATACTAGGTAGCAAATATTAGTCACACAATCAAGCACAACAGTGCAAGGTACTCACCACAAACCCCCAAGCAACCCCCAGCCCACATATCACCAACACACTCCAAGCATACAAGACACACATCCTGAGACCACAAACCCCCAAGTGACCTCCAGCCAACACAACACCGACACCCTCCAAGCACACAAGACACATATCCCAAGATCACACAACTACACTAGGCAAAAAATGTTAGTCACACAACCAAGCACAACAATGCAATGGACAGACCATAAACCTGAGTGACCCCCAGCCCATGATCACAAGCAGATTTCTCCACTGTTGGTGGGAGGTAAGAGGAAGTAAGAGTAAGGAAGAAATGGACATGCATGAAAAAAATTTCGAGCAAACCCAGAGTGGAGATTCATTGTATCACATGAGTAATATGTAAGCGATTGGCTGGAAACATCAACTGGCAAGTGCATGCGCAGCCAAGCACACCGCAGCATGCCCACCTGGCCCCCTCTTCATTTCCTCCTACCGCTCGTCATAGTCACATTAATTATGTTGATTTTAGTCACAAAATTCTCCATTTCATGTTACATTACTCAGTGCGGTATATATTATAAGTTAGAATAGGTAATCATCAAGGGATTCAAAGATGTAATATGTAAATTAGGCCTGTTCATATTGAAATCATCAAATAATAGTACTTCTACATCATTACAAACATGATATATGGCATTAGAGAAAAAGAATTTAAGGAACTTATATAGTTTACATTATACCACATATCATGTACAAAGGTATATGTAGTTGGTTGTCTAATGTATATGAATCTATACCTCCTTCACTCTTTCATCTGTAGCCTATAATTTTCTATGAAGCAGTTCAGTGCCAGTATATTGCGCTACGCATCATAAACTGCTGTTATGCAGTGCTATGCCGCCTATACAGAGCTGTGTGGCTTGGCGGATGATCGACATCGGCTACCAAGCTTGGCGCTTAGTTTGGTAGCCGGATCGGTATTTCCTGATGTTTTTCATGCTCTATATTTTATCCTCCTACTTTCTTGAATCACAGTGTTGCTTTACAACTCTTCATACAGCATCGTATTTTTGCTTTAATATATTTAGTCTGCGCGGTGTTATGACTCTCGCGTTTACGATGAGTCGTCAGTGCAAGTTCAAATGATTGGTAATCTGGAAGTGGAGCGAACTGCGTCACGTACGGGCTACGGCAATAAAAGGATTTAACCTTTTCTCCAATTCGTTTTGCGTGGGAAAGAAGTTGATGTTCCGCAGGATGCCCTTGACAATGTGCAGCACAGGCCACAGGCCACCCAGGCATCGTTCGCATCCTACAGGCTACGCACCCAGAGATCCCCTCCACAGCCCGCCAAGGTACCATCCTCGGCGCTTCTTTCACTTCTCAAACTCAGCTAACGGCATCCATGTGACAGATCTACATAGTCGAACGTCACACACGCACGCCCAGACCGATCCCATTATTTCGAGGTCAGAAGGTTGATGTCTTCAAACGACATGTGGATGAATGGAGTTCCTGGAGGGGGTAAGTTCCACTACGTCCCTTTCGAATTCAAATTCACGACTTATCCCTCCTAAAGATCCTAGATCCACCCCACTTGCTACGCTCTCCTACTCCACACCTCCTCGCATCCAACAACGCACCCCTTCAACTGAATCCAGCACCATACATCCATCTCTAGCGCTAGTGGATGCCGAAATTGCAGTGACCTACGTGAATCCAGAGTCCTATCCCAACGCCTCAGCTCATCTGACCAAATGCCTCCAATTCCAACGCTTGCACCAGCCCATCCTGTCCCCAATCCGCAAGATTCCACACTCAATCCTGCCCTGAATCTTCTAATACACCGTATATACCGACTCCGACTCTCTCCCCGCCGGGCCTGGGCCCCATGCATGGTGGTCCATAACCCAAATCAGCAGCACCTGCCGCCGTACTGCGCTCTCCCTCTCCCCTCTCCCACCTTCAATTCCCCTAAACACCAACTCAAGTCATGCCTCCTACCTCCACCTTCTCTCTACCACCCTCAAAACCTCCCAAAATTCACTAACATTGCACATATTCGGGCGCGCGTACCTAGGACACCCTGGCTCCCCCTCTCCCACACCAGTCCATCCCGCCCTTGAGTTCCTCCTCTCGCACAGCCACAAATGGTCCCACATCTTCCTCCACCTCATTGTTCGTGCCGAGGATGGCTGTGGGACCGGGAACAACCCCTCTCTGTCTTTCTGGTCTTTCAAATGCCGCAAGATGCACTTGACGCGTTGTTCGTGCTCGAAGGTTGTAATTTGATATGTAATCTGGCGGAGTCGTTAAGGGCGAAGGAGAATACATTGGCTATTGAAGAGAGTGCGATTGGGAGGGGGGAAGGGGTGAGGAGGGCTGGAGAGGTTAGCTAGTAAAGAGGCGAGAACTCAGAGGACTGGTGTTGTTTTGAGGTCCCCGGAGGGGTTTGAGGTTCCTGATGTTGCTTATTTGCTTATTCGTCTTATTCCCTCCTTCCTTTCGTTCCTCTCAGTTCCGTGCTGATGCCAACATAGATGCTAGACATTTCACACTACCTCCTCCTCGTCGCGCGCATAGACCCACTTCTCATACCTAATAGTCAGAATTTGGTTCAATGGAGAAGGGACCGGCGTACGTACATATTCAGCTTTACAGGTCTTAGAACCAGAAGAGCTTGTACTGGTACGTTCGTAGTGTTCACAATCGCAACCCGCACACCAACCATCCTATGACACCCTACCACCAGCCACATGTCTTCTCACTCTAGCCCACCAGCCAAGATTCTCGAAGATAGCATCGAACTATGAAATATAGAGGGGGCATTCATTTATCACTACAATTATTAATCTAGTTTTTTATTAGCTGTTCTTTCTTAATCCAATTTTCTCTAAAATGAATTGCATTTCTAATGGTAAATGTCTGTTAAATGAGATGGTAGTGGGCCCTGACACTTGCCGGCCCTATTCTTTATTACTATATCCGGTGTCCCAAAGGTCCCTAATATCCAACTACCTTAAAAGGTAGTGGGAGCTATTACTAAAAATAGTGCTCGCTACGTGCTATTATTAGTATTCTCCCATGCTATCGGTGGCGTCATCGAAAGCGCACGCTGCTCATATTTCTGAGTCGTTTCTGACACTATGTATTTGGAGCAGTTTACTTCCCACGTGCCGTACTAAAGATGCGGGAAACCGAACACCGTGTGGCGTTCCACCTTGTCTGCTAACCACCACCTGCCAACGTCAAGCAGAACCTTGTAATTGAACGACTTCAATAGCATTCAGAGTGTGAACAATATGCCTTGGGACATTGTGAAGTTGAATGATGGTTCGTAGAGATATCTCTTAATTCGGTACTAATGTAAAGTGCTAACATAGTCTGTAGGCTATTCAATGCCCAGCATCAAGGGGCTGTCTTCCGAGCAATTCGCGAAAGTCATCGGGGAGGCGTTACGCACTGTGACACCTCCCAGATATGTCACATGCTAAGCCGATTTATTACGTGACCTTGTCAATGAGCTTAGCGCGGCAATGCCACAAGGGAATCTGAATGCATTGCAATAATGCTTGAGTCACTGAAGTATTAGTAGTACTTAACTCGCAGTAATTGCATCAATAGATAGTCAATAGATTGTGGAACAATTAATATCTAAGATATATACGTGCATTAGATTGATGCAGAGGTATGTGGATTTTTTAGAAACTCGGAAGGAGGATTGCAATGTCTAACAAAATAAAAGTCTTCACAAGAAAAAGAAAGGAAAATAACCATTGTATCTGGATATTACTGTCGGCATTGACCTTTGTGTATTATTCTTGTAGAAGGCCCCAAGTGCTTCTACTACAAGCTGAGTGCGCACACTATTAATAAGCTCAGTGTCCCATAACCTCTTGTCTTCTTGAACAGAAATGAAGTACAAAATTACTACTACCGGGTTGATCTTCAGGTTTTCAACAAGTCCCTGTGCAAATGTTCCGGGTCATTGCAGGTTTCGGAGACCGTTTGGAAATATAATATTCAATCCCCGAGCAAAGGTTGTTGATGGATACAGGTGGATACATTTATTGCAAATGAATTGTCTACACGAAAAGAGAACATTCTGTCACTTGAAGTTCAGTGAAAGCTTGGTAAAAGCTCTATCAAGAAAGAGGCCGAAGAAATAAATTTACTGATCTGAATAAATAGATGTAAAATACTTATACTATTAACTGGATCGATCAAATGTGGTGGTGTTGCTCGGGGCTAACGCAGGCTCTTGCTTCCTCCCCCCTTTGATACATACCTACTATCTTCAAGTTCCCTTTCAATCTATTTGGCTATTTTCACCCTTATTTCCTATGTTGTGTTTAACTAGTGCGGGTAAAGTGCGAGATCGGCATATGTCGTCTCACACTGCGCTTGCAGTTTTTTTCCTATCGTAGATTCTATCATACTCTCGCGCAGTACTTTTAAATCCCCTCCCTCCATCCTTTTTTTTTTGGGTTATTTTCTAGCTTAGTTACCACTTTTACGACACAGTCCCTTGTAGCTGGCTTGATCCTGACCCCCTCAATCAGATCTTCTGAAGAGTTCTTAGGCTCGAGAACGTTTAGACCTCAAATATTCATTTAATTCGCAAAACCATTAGGACTCGTACCAACCTTAGTATCTCACCAAGTTTTCGAAGCTCAATTTATTCATAACTGTTAGTAAGTGTACTACGTTCGTTTTACATTTCAGCGCTGCATTTGTTTCGTTACAACGTGCAGAATTCCCTGGGAACACGTTCTTATACTTATTGAAAAAGTAGTTATTTGCGTGTAATCACTTACTCAGAATAGCGGTGTATTATGCCCAACTCGCATGACGATCGCCAATGAAGCTGTCGGAGGCAACCGATTAGTATATCAGGGAGGTGTCACAGTGCGTAACGCCTCCCCGGTGACTTTCGCGAATTGCTCGGAAGACAGCCCCCTGCCCAGCATTGCGTAAGTCTATGGATACTGATACACCCTTGTGCGCTCACCAACTGGAATTGGCTTCATAGTTTTGGAACTTGGAAACTTGGAAATGGCCAAGGACCAACTGACCAAGTCGATCAAGCTATTTCAGTCGGTTTCAGCCATGTAGACACCGCTCAACTGTATGGCAACGAACAAGAAGCTGGCACTGCTATTCGCGAGAGCGGGCTCTCCAGGAGCGACATTTTCATTACAACGAAGTACTCTGGCCTTGATGTACTGGATATTCCAACTTCGATAAACAACAGTCTCAAGAACGTACGTCTTTATTCTTTGTTCAGACAGTGTATATATATATCGATGAATGAAATAGCTTGGTGTCGAGTACATTGATTTGTACCTCATTCATCACCCAAGCCTCGCAGTTCCTGATATTCCTACCGCGTGGAGACAAATGGAGGATTTGAAGGAGAAAGGACTTGTGAAGTTCGTAAATCAGAACGACTTATACTTTCTCTAGATTATTAACATTAGCTAAAAATAGGTCTATCGGTGTCAGCAACTTTGGTGTAAAAGACTTGGGAATTTTGCTCGCTCATGCGAAGTTCAAACCGGCCGCGAATCAGGTTTGTTTACTTATTCCTCATAAATTATCATATTAACACTGTGTATAGATTCTTCTTCATCCCTATGTATGGGAACAACAAGCTCCAATCGTGACATTCTGTGCTGCAGAAAATATCGTTGTGGAGGCGTACAGTGCTCTCATGTTAGCTTTCCCCGATTCCAAGCTTGCTTCATAAGCTAATAATAAAAACAGCCCTGTAACTTCTCGTCCCGGAGGACCAGTTGACAAGCCTGTTCAAAAAGCAGCCGACCGCCTCGGAGCATCAATGGATCAAATTCTTATAGCATGGGCAAAAGCCAAAGGAGCTGCTGTCGTTACGTAGGTCCAGCATTTGTCTAACTTTAGAACACCTAATGACTAGTATTTAAACAGGACCAGCTCAAAGAAATATCGTCTTGAGGGATATCTTGCTGCCGGAGACTTGAGTTCGTGTTTTATTATATTACTTCATTATAATTCTTTATTAACGTCTTCGATCACAGAACTTCTTCCAAACGAGATTGCAGCTATTGATGCTGCTGGCGCAATAGGTACTAAGCTCTATGTAGCGAAGCAGTTCCTTCGACGCGCTGTCGGCGTTATGCTCCTCGGAGCTGCGCTTCTGGGCGTTGCGTCGTATTCTGGTATAAATGTCATTTGAAGCAGCTGAGAGGCTCGTTTTTTCGCTATTGCACAGATCCTCCTCTGATTGATCTTAAAACGGACACGTTATAAATACGGATGAGATAACAAAGTTATGAATTTACATAAATACTACACAAGAATAAACACACTCGTACAGTGCAAATATTGAGAAGTTTGACGTTTTGATACTTCACTATCAAAGTATTGCTAAGTTAATATGGTTTGAAGGTGATAAAGATATTTCGCCAAGGACCTTGATGTCGGTCCTTCCTGAGAAGACCTCGTGCTAAAGCACGGAAATAGTTAGCCGTGGTAATTATAGGAGTTAATCTATGAGTGTATATTTAAAGGAACGTTTGTATGTTGATCCTCTCCTGTACACTACGAGGACCTCTCGTTTCATCAAGCTGTTAGGATTGGTCCATCTCCTACCAATCCCCGCACAGGCCATTCTATTCGAAAATATTTGTGATGTACCCAGAGATATTAGTTACGACTTTCTACTTAATTATATGAATGGAGTGTTCCGCCATAACATTGATAATATTTTGTTGAGACATTTCGTGGTGCATGGGATCTTATAACTAGGAATTTACGGATGCAAGTTCTCCAATGAGCATATTTGCTTGAACAAATAAAACCACCTCTCTATTTTAAACAATTTCTTCTGGAATTTGTGCAAGATCTTGAGTACTGCATTTTAACCTTATGGGATAAGGATTATAAAAACCGTATTATTGAAGATGAATGTGATGTTGTTAAAGATAATATACAATTGCTGATGAGAGCTATTGACAAAGGTGAGTTTTTATTAGAATTATTTATGTTATTTTTATACAATTCTGATGGTGTATGTTAGGAAAGTGAAGTGATAGAAAATGACAAGGTGTCTGAAAATGAATACTATTATACTCATCAAGCCACAAACTTCGGTACTATCAAATTCAAGGATGTGGTAGATGCTAGCTTTGTCATGACCATAAAGTACTTTCGCGACTCCGAGAACAATCCAATACCATCATCCTAGGGTGACTGCAGCTGGCGCACCATCCGTTGTGTTACTCAGATAAATATCTTCTTAAAAATCTGTGACACTGGTGGCCATACTATCCACATATTATACATTTGATAAGCACTTTTATTATGATTTTTCAATTCTAGTACTATGCTTACCTTCATATATATCACCAGTACTCTAATATACTGTTATATACTATCCGTTTTCTATCATTTTCGATTCAGCTTCTTTTGTCCCTTACAAGTAACACTTTATCGATTATCTCAAGATTATCTCCTCGTTTCCTTGTTTCTTTCTTTCCCTTGGGACATCCTGCTCTTCACTCTCTCGTCTGCTCTTTTTTCTCTTCGGCTCCTCTTCCCACACTCATACAGTCTCACAAAGACAGATGTAGACTGGGGAACTGGCGGCCTGGCCGATAGCACCAGGCAGACGGACGCCGCCGTGCTGGTGATCAAGCCAAGCCGGATTTGTATTGGTCACGCAGTCACGATACAACCATCAATGTCACAAGACGTGACGTGACATTTTGAACCCGTCTTCTTTTGCCTCCTGCTCCCCTTCGTTAGCAGTTGCCCTTCGACCATCGTACTAAATACGCATAACACAACCTTCGGTACTATCCCACGTGAATTAAAACCAACATATCAATGGTTCTCTTTTTCCAGAGCCCAGCTTGCCAAGCCCGCATGGCCGGAAGGCCAATCAGACGCAGTCTAAAGAGCTCCCAAAAGCGCAGCTATGAGCATCGAAGAGCTCCTCAGGTCGGACACAAGACAATCGAGGATGGATGTGGAGGCTATGATTACCGTACGTTCGACGTGAACTCCCCACTGTTTTCTGCTTACACGATGTCGTCTCAGAATGATACTGCCTTTGCTGCTTGCTCTGGCTTTGAATGTTGTCGTTAATCAAACATCAAGACCTCGACGCAGTCTTCATCAATGTCTCCAACTCCATCACTCACTCAGACCTCAGCCCCTGCAACGATGAGGACGGAATCAGCGCAGAATACCTTCCCCGCCACTCTGCTATCGAGTAATGATTCCGATATCCCAGTGCAATCGTACGTTTCCATTCAACTCGTTCTCCTTCTTTTTACTCACCCTATTTACCTCCCCTAACAGCCCTACTTAAACGACGTCTATAAGAGCCTCGTGCGCGGTAATCAGCTCGGGTACAACATATGCACCAGAACGACGGAAGGCCCTGAACCGATGTACTATGCTCTTAACGGTACGTTCCCTACCCCCTTCTTCTCTCTCCTCTCGTATACCCTCTTTTCGTTCTTACCCTCGTTCTCAATCACAGACTTCTGCCTCTGGGCTCAACCAAACCAAACCTCACCAGCCAGCGACGTGGAAGGCCGAATGGTAGCTTAGCATGGTGCCCCAACCAGGAACATGCCTCGTCCCCGCAGGTTGCAACTCACTCGCCCACCGGCATACGTCTCCGTAGTAGGCTTCGTCAACAAGACGATGATAAATATCGTGCCGGGGGATTGGGGAGGGATATCAATCCTCATGGAGCTGACTTGGTTCGTTCCGTGTGCCAAATGTCCTTCTTGAATGCTCTTGACGGTACGTTTCCTACCTCCTCCTTCTCTCTCCGCTCGTGCCCCCTCTTTTCGTTCTTACCCTCGTTCTCTATCGCAGACTTCTGCCCCTGGCCCCGACCCGACCCAAACACAGCAGCCGACGACGTGGAAAGCAGAGTGGTAGCGTGGTGCACCAACGCCTCATCCCTGCAGCACTCGCACATGTCTCTATAGCTCCATAGTAGGCTTCATAGACCAGATGAAGATCAATATCGCATCCTGGGATTGAGGAGGGGAGACGGATTCTCATAGGACTGACTTGGTTCGTCCGTTCGCTTTTTGTTCGTGGGGTAGTTTGTTCACTTGGGCTCATGTAGTGAGGTAGAGGATTGTTGGCGATGTCAACACAACTTTCACCCAGGCTATAGAACGGCACGAGTACGTGACGTCCCCCCTCCCGAGCCCCCCGACACACGAACAGGCTGAAGCTCTTGACAGTGCGTTCTCTATCCCCCCCGGCTCTCTCCTCCCGTACCTCCTCTTCTTGTTCTAACCCTTGTTCTCAACGCAGATATCTGCCTCTGAGTCCGAACCAACCCAACCCCAACAGTTGGCAACGCAGAAGGCGGGATCTTAGTTGCGGGCATAGTGCATCAAACGTCCCGTTCGTTTTTTGTTCGTGACATGGTTTGTTACTCGGGCTCGTGTAGAGAGGGAGTCCGTTATGGATTGTTGTCCAACGCATTTGACGACAGCAATATGACTTTTATGTAGGCTTTAGAATGGCTCAAGTACGTTACGCCCCCTTCCCCCTCCATTCCCCTCTTTACCACACACTGACAAGCCAACCTAGCTTCATAAGCCGCAGGCATGAACTTCTGCCTCAGTTTGCAACCACTCAGACGTAAAAGCCGACCAATACTACGAACACATCTTCAATCACAACATCGGGTACGCCTACACCGTCTTTGACAACGCTCCAAACGGTACCTTCGAATCCTGTCAGGATATGTAGGGAGGGTGGGGAGGTAGGAACGTATATGCAGGTGCTGGGCGGAGAGTTTGAGGCCGATTAGTACGGTACCTTGTACTGCGAAGGTGCCTAGCAGTTCGGAGTGTGTGCAGGTTGAGCGAGGATGTTCATGTGGTTGCTACTGGTTCGACGTCGGTACAGGTGGGAGCGGAGCGAGTCCGGGTAGGCCTTCCGAGCCATCGGCACTTACTGGTTCCTCTGATAGCAGTGCATCTGCTCCAAGGATGGTGTGCGGGGATTGGCGCTCTCGGGGAGTGTTGCTTTGATTGGTGTTTTTTGCCGATTTAATGTTGTAGTTTGTAGGGTTTTGGTATATGTATTGTATAGCTAGGTCATTTTTATTGTTCTGTAGAGACAAATGGTATGAAATGTTCAGCTCATTGCGTTTGTATAAGATCCAGTGCAGTGCTAATTTAAGAGCAAGTGTACGTGGGCAATCGAGATATGTACTCGCATAAAAGCATGTAACTACTACAGAGTTGGCTTAAGTAGGTACATATGATCCAGCAGCGTGCTGCGCTTCACCCACTTATACCGTTCCTTCAAGTGCGCCTTCCCCCTCCTAACACCTCGACGTGTTCCCCTCCCCCGAAGAAAGTGGAAGAGAAGTCGGGACGCGTATACTGGCGTCATGGTCGTCGCGAAAACGTTAACACATGAATGTCCATGTCAAGGATCACTTTAACCTGCGACAGGAATGTATACTACATACGTATCCTGCAGCACACATAACTCTAAACGTCGTCAGCAACGCAATCGTCATAAAAAACAAAACACTCATGTTTAACATTTACAGTAATTCGCACCACAGAATGTAATAGTCACGTATTTGGATGAATCACAGCACGCCCTAACGAGGCAACGCAGGCTGGCCACTAGCCTTCACCGCGGGGCGTAGGTGATTTCGTACCAGACACCATCCTCGAAGACGAAGTACTCTTCTCAGTATATGATGTTGGAGTACTCGGCAGTGAGTGCCGGGGAAGACAACGGATGAGACATCAGGTAAGAGGAGCTCAATATTAGCACTTTAATCGACGAAGAATGACGTACGCGGAGTCAGGAGGTTAGAACTCGATTAGTGAAAGAACTTGAAAGGTTTGGTCTTCTGAGATTTGGATTCTGAAAGGCGTGCGTGGTGATGTAGTCTGCGCGTGGGTGGGGTGAAATGTCCGTCGGCGCGGGAACGGCTGCTTATGCTACTTCTTTGTTGTGTTCTGGAGTTCTTGGAGAATAGGGTAGGATGAACTTGAAGTGCGTTAGTCTTCTTGTGCAAAATGTTCGAAGGCGTAGTCTGTGCTTGGGAGGGTGAAGTGTCTGTCAGTGCTGGTACGGAGGCAGCCTATGATACTCCTTAGATGTGTTCTATAGACCTTCCACATTCGAGCGTAGGGTATGGGAGCGCCAGGGAATCCCGGGAGAATAAAGAGGGGGTGTCAGGGCTGGGGTACCCTCGACGATGCAGGTGAGAGAGACATTACTGTTCGTACGTTATTGCCCCAATCCTCGCTCTCGAAACCGACCTCTTCCTTTCCAAATCGCAATACCCCTCCTCCATCATTCTGTCCTTCTTCGACGGAGACAGGAGACAGCGTCTTCACAATATCAATTCACTATACTGCCGAGGAATCCCGAACAAAGGCTTTGCATCGACACAGCCTGTTCGAAGGGAGCGTCTATGATAACGATGTAGGTAAAGAAAAAAGAAGGAAGAAAGGAGGATAACGAACCAGACACATATGCCCGCTGCCCGCAGCTCTGGATCTCTCCCAAACCAACAACCTCAGGCACCATCCCTATCCGGCTTAGCCGTCCCGTCGATAGCGTAGACGTTACCTCTACAGCACTCACCTTGGGCAGAGGATACACCTCAGAACACTGAGGAGGTGCCCTCGGTTCATATCTGGTGAAGTTCTAGTTCATGATGAATCGGTGAGAAGGTGGAATGTTAGACTGCCTCTGCGCGTGAAGACTTCTGGTGAGGTACACGGTATTCCTGTGGTTCTGTAACACGCTGTCGGCGGAGGTGGATATGTCACTTTTGTCATCTCTTGAGGTGGGTGCGACTTTCTAACGTTGCAACGACTGTCACCCATTGAGCTCATCGAGCCTCATGCCTACGTAGGGTTACGCGTCGTTTCCCACGCTCTGGCCACTATCAGTTCTAATGAACCCCTGGGCCGTTGAGGTCCGTGCGATAGTTCTTTTCGTCACCATCGTCGTCAGACTCGGTAGACTTTCGATGATTTCACATCCAATAAGCAAAGCACAATAGGTACGTCTTCATTGTTCATAAATATAAGACCCCTTCTAAGGTTCAAGTCTACTTGCAGTTCGCGTAGTACTCGACATGTCGACATCCCCGCATTATGAAGTTTTCCTCTTTATATGTTATTATTGACATTGTGGCACAGACTTTTCGCACCGAGCTTATGAATGTTCGAAAATTAGAAGACTGCTAGTACTATAAGGACGACATCGGCCCTACGTATGCGTATTCCGATTTCCGACGAATGAAGTTTACTTATATACATTCTTTTCACCAAATTATACAATCAAGCGTTTAGTATTCCAGTAGAGGAGTGCTTGTGGAAGTCAAAATTCGGATGCTATACTCGTATTTCGACGTTCCAGGGTCACAGGCCCTGTTTTGCTTCTTTCTTGGTCATGTGAGATTATGCTAGTAAGATCATCATTGACCACAGCCTACTCATAAAACCCAACCACCCCCATTCGAGGCTCATTGCATTACTAGATTCACCGTCGCCTGTAGCATCTCCATGTGAGCGCCTTCACCTTTTTTATAAAATTAGAACATCTAACACAAGACTACTATTAAACCTTCCTCATCGATGTACTATAAATACCTGCTTGCCATTCTTCGCTTGGAAATAGTTCTAAATGAGACTTACCGAGGTGAAAATAGATATATATATATTCGTCAACGTACACAGCCCAATCGTTGGTATTTCGAGAAGAAACAAATACATACATTAAGATCAATACCCATGTGAGCACTGTCGCTATTATTAAACCTTCTTTAACTGTGTGAAATCGATGCACTGATACTATATTCCTGTAAGTATTCCCTGGATGAAATAGATATACTCTCATGAGATGTCGTGCTTGAGCGCAGCCTGAGTAATGAAAATAGACATATTCTCATGAGACATCGTGCATGTACACAGCCAAACCTGTATCAATCATTATGGAACAGCAATAAGAACCCCCTTCATAAACCCTCAGCTCGATTGATGAACCATTCATTCCCACTTATCCAACAGCATCTCTTGAGCAAACCCCATTATGGCATTTCGAAATGCAAAGTATACACACATCGAAAAACTTTACGCAGTCGACAAAAGTCATGGTGGCGAATCTGGTACATATAATCTCTCCGTCATCTCTTCATATTTACAAATAATCATAGAATGGGAACGACTTACAAAAGCATCTTGCCTCGGAGCTAGTCATCAGTCAGAGGAACGTTATGACGCTCCGAAATGTCATCCTGACACCAGAAAAGCGGTGGTAAATGATATAATGAGCTGGGTAAATTCAAAAGATCCTGATAAGAGAATTATGTGGCTACATGGACCTGCTGGTGCAGGGAAGTCTGCAATCATTCAAACAGTGGCTGAACAGTGTTATAGAAAGAAAAAACTTGTGTCAAGCTTCTTTTTTTCTAGAACAGCTTCAGGATCTGGACGAGATGATGGAACTAAGCTTGTGCCAACAATTGCATATCAGCTAGGGAATTTACTGCAGGCTGCAAAGGAACTCATTATTAATGAAATTGAGGAAAATGAAGCATTATTGTCACATACTATGGAGATTCAAATGGAAAAGTTGGTATTGAAGCCACTTGCAACTCTATACTTACCAATGCTTTTCTGTAACATGGAATCTAACACTTCACATCTTCCACATCTGGTAATAATTGATGGTTTAGATGAGTGTAACAGGTCTGAAATGCAATAAAGAATTGTGAAGATGATTGCTGATGTGGCATCAGAATCAGGAATCTATTTGAGCTTTCTCATTGCAAGCAGACCTGAGTTAGTGATCAGAAGGGCATTCAATAATGAAGCTATTGGTCAATTGTGTATTCCATTAATTCTTGACAATAAATACAATCCTGATAAGGATATTGAAACATATCTTCAAAGTGAGTTTGCTGTAGTAAAGCGAACACATGGAGCACTGTCTTCTGAACTTTCAAATATGCCAAACTGGCCCTCAGAGAGTGACTTAAAAATTCTAGTGCAAAGGTCATCAGGGCAGTTTATCTATGCATCTACTGTCATGAAATATATTACAAATGATCGATGTGATCCTTGTGATAGCCTGAATACTATCATTAGTATAAAACCAGGAGAAACAACACCATATGCACAGCTGGATGCAGTATATACACATATTCTCTCCATGGCTGTTGGCAACATAGGAAATTACTATAATATACAACTTATATTTCAAGCACTTATGTTTTTGCATGAAGAGGAGTGTTGTAGGATACATGATATGGCATTATTTCTAGGAATGTCAAAGTCTCACCTACCATTACATCTAGCTGATCTGCACTCTATAGTATTTGTTCCAGAGTCTGATGAAGAACATATTCACTTTTTTCATGCATCTTTCAGTGACTTTCTTGTGGACTCTGATAGATCAAAATGCTTCCATGTTTCTGAGAAGGATGCCAATGTAGCTCTGGGGAGTTGTTGTGTTGATATCTTTGTAAATAATGAAATTCCAATTCACAAGGTTGATTCCAATAATCACACACTTACTTATGCATATACCTACTTTATTGATCATTTGAAAGAAAGTGATTATGATGAAAATCTAACACAAAATTTGTTATTGAAATGTGGATCAAATATAGAAACTATAGTGAAAATTCTTCTGAAGAAATTTTTTGAAGATTTTGTAAATCTCTATGAACCATTATGTATGTTTTATAAATTTGATGAATCTGTATATGTCTTTCTTGTAAGTTGTGTTATTATCTTTATTAAAAGTTGTGTTTCATATGTGGTATAATTTCATGTAGGATTCTGCAATTCCATTGAGTGAGAATGTCTGTAAGATTTTTGAGCAAATGCCATTTACTGTAGCCATTGAATACTGCCTAAATATTTCATTAAGTAATGATGATAAAAAAATTTTATATGAATATATAGAAACAGTATTTAATTTTCATGAGAACCATAGAATTTCTCCCAAAAGGTTATCAGATTATAAAAGTTATGATATTCATTGTATTCTATTGCAAGAAATTCTTGAAAGTCCTTTGAGAGCAGGTAATTACTTTCTTAATGACATGAAGAGTGAGCAAATATTTCGTGGTGCATGGGATTGTAGAACTGAGTAAGCTCATAAATTAATGAATACTTCTTTATCAATGTTAACTATTTATTATGATAGAGACATTATTCATGGTTGTAATAGGACACTTTGGATGTTGTCAGATGAAAGTACTCCAATGGGCTTCAAATATTTGCTTGAAAGAATAAAACCATCCCTCCATTTCAAAACATTTCTTCAGGAATTTGCACAAGATTTTGAGTACTGCTTCTCAAACTTAAAGGATATGGGATATCACGCATTTATCACTGAAGAAAAATATGATGTTTTTAAAGATAATCTTCAATCACTGATGATAACCATTGACAATTTCTTAAAGGTGAGCTCTTTATTAGTACTATTATAATACTGTTCATGTGATTTTTGCACATTACTGACAGTGTAAGTTAGAATTGTGAAGTGATAGAAAATGGAAAGGTGTCTGAAAATAAACACTATTATACTCACCAAATCATGAATTTTGGTGATCACAAATTCAAGAATGAGTTAGATGCTAGTTATGAAATGGCCATACAGCATTTTCAAAACTCTGAGAATGATCAAATGCCATTATGGTAGAGTGGTAGAGTGAGCAGGTGGTGCATCACTTGTTATACTACTGAGATATGCCAAGAGATATTAATGTGATAAATATCTCGTCAAGTCTTGTGTCAGAACTTCACTTCAAAGTTCTTATAAATCGTTACATTTAGTCCAACCATGCTTTCCCTAAGCTGAACAGATGTTCAACCTACTCATTTTCAATTCATTTGTTTAGGTGTCAACACAACTTTCACCTTTACATGATACTGGTAGCAATAGCATCCACAATTGACACATTTCCTTACACACTATTATGTGTTGCAGTTTCTATTCCATTACTGTTCTTACCTTTGTCTCTCTCTCACCAGTATTCATATGTATGGCTATGTATTATGTGTTTTCTAGTACTGGTATCACATTTCTATGCTCACATTCAACTCACCTTCCTCACTCGGAATGGTACTTATTCATGCTCAGTTTACATGTGGCTTGATTAAGTAAGAAACATTATGTAATACACATGCTCACATGAGGTAGTGTGTCGTGTCATTCTTTCCCATATTTATCAGCTTTTTATTGCTCACTTTCATATAAAGGAGTAGGGCCAGCAAGTGGCAAAGCCCACTACCCTCTTGAAGAGTCTTGATAATTAACCAAATTAATACCAAATTAATTCATGTCCTATACCATGTTATTAAGTAATTAATGAATGTGAATCTATGTAGTGCCAACAATATGATCAGATTGTTGCTTGCTGTGGATAACCCACTAAATTATCCCAAGCTCTTCACCAAATCCAACAGTTTTATTAGTTTCATTTGTTCAAGTTGTCATGGCTGAAGAATACATGAAACAGGTAAGGGATCAAATTGGTATATTATAATGTGTAATGATCAAGTAACAATTGGCTTTGGGTGTGGCACATCATCGAGTCAAATCTTTGCAGAAAAGACAGGCTAAGGACAGTTGGGATGTACAATGGAACTATTACAACTGACCATAGAGGACATGGATGGAAGACGACAGGGGATGCGACACAGTAGCACTATCATGACAACATTGAACAATGAAGTGTCCCACTAGACATGTGAGGTGAACCAGGGTCAATGAGGGTCAATTACTTTGTCTGAAAAGTTGAATGCCCCACATAACAGCAAGGACAGGGTGCAGGGAGGGCGATGCATTGTCAAAGTTTGTAGATGGCCCCTGATGCTTGTGGATAACTAGAGGGAACTTAATCAGTTAATTTGGAACAAACATTGAGTATAGCTGGAAATACTATGTAGCAATTACAACGACACCTAACCTGATCTCAAACAGTACACAGTACATGGCCAGAGGACTATATGAAAGGGAGAAGACACATCCATTAAAAATGTCAGCTGCTAGAGAAATCCGAGCATTGATGTGAGGATATGGTGAATGAAGCCTGCTTGGGAGTATATAGTGCCAGTGTATGAGTCAATAAAGTTCATAGGTCATAAACCAAATTCAGAGAAGTGGAGAGGTAAAAGTTGGGAAAGGGGGTAGGGACTGGTAGCAAAATGATTTGTATTACCATAAGTGCGTCATGGCTGGGGAGAGGGACAGCAGCTGTCACATACAGAGAGTCAATCCATCTACAAGTTCACAGAGACACAAGGGTTATGTCAATCAGGTAGTGACTCTAGAGCTTGCCAGTATCTATGATGTTGCTGAATTCTCTGGGTCATTGTTGGCAGTAGAGATAAGATGATAGTGGATATCATCTCTGTCCAAAAAATGGTTGAATGAACTATTGACATTGCATCTTCTGATTCCTTCCTGCCCCATCTGAATGGCCTCTGTAGTAGCCCTTCACAGACCTCCACACTCTATTTGCCTTCATGCAGTTATCAGCTAGTTGAATGTAGATCCAATGGTCACCTCTTGGAATTCGAATCTCAGAAGTAATGGTACATAGGATGCTCTAGTACACTCACTGTCTGGATAGACGAACCAAGCTCATATAGCCAAGGCAGAGTCAAGCTGAGTCAAAGGTTTACCAGTGTTGAGAGGAGGAGCAAGGGGTGGCAATTGAGGGCTCAGGGTGCTGCTTTGGGTGGCATGAAGCCTGGGGATGAGAGGACATGTGAGGATGTGTTCACTATGCCACTTCCTATAGGACTTGGACTACGAGTGCATAAGCTGCCTATGGGACTTGCGAAGCCACTTCTTGGCAAAAGCACATCTATGCTCATATTAGCTCGAGAAATGACCTCAACGTCTTCATCTGCAATGTACACAAGGACAGCAGTGGCAGAGTCTATGATGGAGGGTACAGCATGCTCTAGCTGCTCTGTAGAGTGTGCATGGGGGATATGGTGGGGGTCTGGGTTGGGTGGTGAGAGCATTGATGGAGAGATAGGTTTGATATTGCACTTGGATATGGCTGAGGATATCGAGTGGTTAGAGTAAATAAATCAATGGTCAGACAAGGTTATGTGAAAGTAGAGATAGGGGAGATGTACATGGATGTGGGGGAAGAAGGCATCGAGCTGGGGGAGTGTGTGTTGAGGAGGGCTTGAGGCCACACAGCCTTTTTAGTGTGATGACTATAATTGTTGAAGATTTGGTGCTTCAGGTCTGTGGTGGGTGATATATGGGGGTTTGTGTGCTGGTGGAATCTAACAGTGATAGTGAAAAGGGTAAACTGGTAATGATTAGCAGAATAAAAGGATGTACTTTGGAATTTAGTGGTTGTTTGAGACATTATGGGACACTATGAGTGGGGTCCATTATCATATGTCTGGTAGAGCTAAGAGAGAATGAAGATGTATTGATGGCAGTGGGGCACTATCATGTCGTCAACATGATACACCAAAGAAGAATCAACTTGTTGGCACTTACAAAGCAATGAAAAACATTGCACAAGCTATCTGCATGGAAAACATTCCTTATCCCATGGCATGCAAGATCATTCACAAGTATGAGAAAACTGGAAGCACATCAAACTTACCTCATTCTGGGCATCCCTCTATCATAAATGATCACCTTCAATGACATATCATCAGAGAAGCCATCAAGAACTGATGAAAACCCTTTTCTGAGATCGCCAACCAACTTCAGCTGTCTGTTGGACCAGATACAGCGTGGCACATATTGGCACAGGCTGAGTACCATCAAAGATTGGCACATAAAGTCCCTTACCTCTCCCTTACACACCACAAGTATAGAAAGATGTGGGCAATGCAATTTCAGAAATGGAAGAGAAAGCATTTCAGACAAGTTCTCAGATGAATGCTATATATGCATTGGAGACAAAGCTGGGCAAGTTTATGTTACATGCTGTCCTAGTGAGGAGTACAACAGTGACTGCTTAATTCCAACATTTAAGCAGTCTTCTGTTCATGTTATGGTATGGGGGTGTATTATGGATGGAAGGAAAGGGCCATTAATTGTTTTGGAATACCCTGGGGGAAAGGGTGGAGGAATGACTTCATGACACTATCAAGAACAGGTGCTTGATGGTCCCCTGATGCAGTTTCATGTGGAGGCCTCCAAGGAATTGGGTAAAGTCTATTTTCAGCAGGATAATGCGCCAAGCCATATGAGCAAATCAACCTGAGCATGGTTTGAGTGCACTAATATTATCCAGTTCCCACACCCCCCAACTTCACCTGACTTAAACCCCATTGAGCCGGTCTGGCACAAGCTCAAGAGGGTTGTAAGATCTTTACCACATTGTCCCACATCTGTTGGTGAACTTACAGCTGCTTTCTGTGCTGCTTGGGACTCATTACCAATTGAAGTTGTCAACAGACATGTTGGAAATATGGAGGAGAGAGTAAAGGCTGTACTGAAGGCTCATGGAGGTTTCACTCGTTTCTAATTATTTATATACAATATAGACAATCATATATTCTAATGAGAGCAATTTATTTGAAAAAAATTGTCAAGGTGCTTCATGAATTGTCCAATTTTCAAGAATGAAGAGAATACATGAGATGTGTGGATTACTGTATTGTCTCAGGATCTCAGTCACATTATCAGAAAATGTGAATTACAAACCAACCAAGCTGTGTATTTAGAATACAATACTTGTGCAGTATTATGCACCTTGTTTTAATATGTCACAGCTTAAATCAGAATTTTTAGGCATCTCTATGAGATGCTATGAATATTTTTGTTGCGGAACCTCCAAATCACATAATTCCAGGAACCTGGTCAGTGCATGGGAATAAAGCTGAGTGCTAGCAACTTTTATTGACCATACAATCACTATGTTTCCATCTTCCCCCCCCACCCTACCACTGCGTCCCAAACTTTTCAACAGCTACATTTCCTGGTTAAAGGTACTATATATTCATTTACAAAACATTTATATCACTAACAACGTGCATTTCTAGCTGGATTTGGCATACTGGTGTCATGTTTGCTGGATGAAGAGTGGGCATAATAGGTATTTCATTGTCACTCTCAATTTTGTGATCTGACATTGGGAAGACAGCAGCCTTTTTACCTTGTTTAGGTTTTCATGGACCAGATGCTGCTGCTTCTGCTGCTGCCTTCCTTGCAATGGTAGCTGCAGCCTTCTTCCTTGCAGCCTCCTCCACCCTCTTTGCAGCAGCTGATTCTTGCCTCTCTGCTGCTGTGTGCTGCTTCTGCTCCATCTCAAGTGCCTTCTCCAGCTCCCTCTCCTTCCTCTTTGCCTTGCACTCTTCAAGCTTACACTGTTTTTTGGCTGTAGCTTGCTGTTGTTTATCCAATCATTCTTGTTCCTTCTGGTTACACACCTCTTGTCTAGCATCTGATGAAAGGCACTTGTAATGGTCATCAATCTGCTTCCGTTGAAGCTTCAACTGCGGAGCCAATTCCTTCAAGACATTCTTCATGGCCATCTCCCACTTGCAATGGGCTAGAGCATCAAGAGCCTTGTCTGCTGTCATGTGCCATGGATGAGTGCTACTTTGCTTCTTCAATCCTCTCTTCTGCTCTTTATGGTAAGCCCTATTTCACAATCACTCATTCTCCTTATCCATTAATACTAACTGAGTATAGTTTTTTTCAAGCTGAAGTCCCGACTCCAGATATTGCTTTTGCAAATCCTGGATGTGGTTCCAGAGAAACTTGGCATATGCACTGGGTGGTGGAGGTGGGGGTAGCTCAGACCTTTGTACCAGGATTTCCAAATCACTCTCTGTTGGCCAGTCTGGCAAATTTGAAAGTACAAATGCCAGTGTGTGCTTTTGCTTTACTGTGGCAAACTCAGATCGAAGATAAGCTTCAATATCCTTGTCAGAGTTGTATTTATTGTCAAGAATTAATGGAGCATTTGTTAATTTATAAACTTACTCAGTTATACAATCCCATGCACCACGAAATATTTGCTCACTCTTCATGTCATTGAGAAAATAATTACCTGCTTGCAAAGGACTTTCAAGGATTTCTTGCAATAGAATATGTTCAATATCATATCTTCCATAATCTGATAACCTTTTGGGAGAAGTTCTATGGTTCTCATGAAAATCAAATACAGATTCTATATATTCATATAGAATTTTTTTATCATCATCATTTGATGAAATATTTAGGCAATATTCAATAGCTACAGTAAATGGCATTTGCCCAAAAATCTTACAGACATTCTCACTCAATGGAATTGCAGAATCCTACATGAAATTATACCACATGAAACTCAACTTTTAATGAAGATAATAACATAACTTACAAAGAAGTCATATGCAGATTCATCAAATTTATAAAACATACAAAATACTCTATAAAGATCATCAAAATCTCCAAATATATTCTTCAGAATAATTTTCATTATAGCTTCTATATTTAATCCAAATTTCAATAACAACTTTTGTATTAGATTTTGATCATAATCACTTGCTTTCAAATAATGAATAAAGTGGGTATATGCATAGCAGAATGGGAGATTTTTGTCATCAATCACATGAATTGGAATTTCATTATTTACAATGATATCAACACAATGACTCCCCAGAGCTATATTAGCATTCTTCTTAGAAACATAGAAGCATTTTGATCTATCAGAGTCCTTCAGAAAATCACTGAAAGATGCATGAAAAAGAGAATATGTTCTTCATCAGACTCTGGAACAAATACTATAGAGTGCAGATCAGCTAGATATAACAGTAGCTGAGACGAAATGACATCATAACACACACTTACAGTGCATGTATCAAAGTGCTATTATCAACAGGAGGTGTACAGTGAAAAAAGTTTCATGAGGTTAGTGGATGGTAGACAAAAAATATGAACTGAGCATGAATAAGTACTGGTCCAAGTCAAGAAGGTGAGTTGAATGTGAACATAGAAATGCAATACTAGTACTAGAAAACACATAATACATATGAATACATATGAATACTGGTGAGAGAGACAAAGATAAGGACAGTAATAGAATAGAAACTGCAAAAAATAACAATGTTTGATGAAATGTATGAATGTGGATGCTATTGCTACCAGTATCATGTAAAGGTGAAGGTTGGGCTGACACTGAACAGATGAATTGAAAGTGAGTAGGTTGAATGTCTGTTCAACCTAGGGAAAATGAGGTTGGAGTAAATGTAATGATGAATAAGAACTTTGAAGTGAAGTTCTGACACAAGACTTGATGAGATATTTATCACATTAATATCTCTTAGCATATCTTAGTAGCATAACAAGTAATGTGCCATCTGCATTCACTCTATTATAATGGCATTTGATCACTCTCAGAGTTGCAAAAATACCTTATAGCCATTTCATAGCTAGCATCTAGCTCATTCTCAGTAATTTACACTCCCCCAAGAGGTCTGTACGGATCTGTACGGATCCGTACAGACCTGTACAGACCTGTATAGATACCATACAGAATTTATATAGTAGCTATTATTATTATTAGAGGTGATTATTCTATATGGATTCCATACATATTCTGCATGGATTCTGTGTGGATTTATGCATTGTTGCCTTGTCACACATGTCAAGTGTAACCCTAGGTGAAAAGTGTCACACTCTACAAAATCCATGATACACTCAATATATAGTATCATTCTCAATGCATAGTATCACACTTAATGCATAGTGTTATGCTTAATGTATAGTGTCACACTCAACACTTAGTGTCACACTCAACACTTAGTGTCACACTCAACACTTAGTGTCACACTCAACACTTAGTGTCACACTCAACACTTAGTGTCACACTCAACACTTAGTGTCACACTCAACACTTAGTGTCACACTCAACACTTAGTGTCACACTCAACACTTAGTGTCACACTCAACACTTAGTGTCACACTCAACACTTAGTGTCACACTCAACACTTAGTGTCACACTCAACACTTAGTGTCACACTCATCACTTGGTGTTATGCTTAATGCATAGTGTCACACTCAATACTTAGTGTCATGCTTAATGCATAGTATCACACTTAATGAATAGTGTCACATTTAATGCATAGTGTCACACTCAACGCTTAGTGTCACACTCAGCACTTAGTATCACACTCAACAACACTTAGTATCACACTCAATGCTTAGGTATCACACTCAATGCTTAGGTGTCACACTCAATGTTTAGTGTCACACTCAATGTTTAGTGTCACACTCAACGCTTAGTATCACACTCAACACTTAGTGTCACACTCAATGCTTAGTGTCACGCTTATAGTGTCACATTTAACATATAGTGTCACACTCAATGCTTAGTGTCACGCTTATAGTGTCACATTTAACATATAGTGTCATGCTTATAGTGTCACATTTAATGTATAGTGCCACACTCAACACCTAGTGTCATGCTTAATGCAGAGTGTCACATGCAAGGAAATAAGTATAATAAAATTCTGTACAGAATTTTCAGGTCTGTAATGCGGAATTCCTAGGAATTCTGCGTAATCCGTACGGAATTTTCGGAATCTGTGCGGAATCTGTACAGACCCAAAAAAACCCCTGCCAAAATGAAAAAAATCTGTGCAGATTCCGCACGGATTCTGTACGGATTCCGTGCAGATCCGTACAGAACACATGGCTAAGTGTAAAGAGCTCCTCATTCCTGAATTTGAGAGTACCAAAATTTGTGATTTGGCGAGTATAATAGTGTTTATTTGCAGATATTTCACCACCTTCTATCACTTCACAATCCTAGCATACACTGTCAGAAATGTGTAAAATCACATAAATAGTACTATAATAGTAATAATAAACAGCTCACCTTTAAAAATTTGTCAATAGCTCTCATCAGTAATTGTATATTATCTTTAACAACTTCAATAGTATGCTTTGAATATCTTGTATACTGTAAGGTTGAGAAGCAGTACTCAAAATCTTGTGCAAATTCCTGAAGAAATGCTTTAAAATAGAGGGATGGTTTTATTCTTTTGAGCAAATATTTGAAGCCCAATGGAGAAATCATATGTGACAACACTGAAGGTTCCCCATGATCACCATGAATAATTTTGCTATCATAACAAATAGTTAACATTAATGATGAAGCATTCATTAATTTTATTAACTTACTCAGTTATACAATCCCATGCACCATGAAATATTTGCTCACTTTTCACATCATTGAGAAAATAATCACCTGCTCTCAAAGGATTTTCAAGGATTTCTTGAAATAAAATATATCTGACAAGTACAACATCTCTCATGTCATAATCTGATATCTTTTTGGGAGAAATTCTATGGTTCCCATCAAAATCAAATATATATTCTATATATTTATATAGAATCTTTTTATCATCATTACTTGATGAAATATCTAGCCAATATTCAATAGCTGCAGTAAATGGCATCATTCCAAAAATCTTATAGACATTCTCACTCAATGGAATTGCAGAATCCTAAATGAAATTATACCACATATGAAACTCAACTTTTAATGAAGATAATAACATAACTTACAAAAAAGGCATATGCAGATTCATCAAATTTATAAAACAAACAAAATGCTTCATAGAGATCATTAAAATTATCAAAATGTGTTCTCAGAAGAATTTTCACTATAGCTTCTATATTTGATCCACATTTCAATAACAACTTTTGTGTTAGATTTTGATCATAATCACTTGCTTTTAAATGTTTAATAAAGCAGGTATATGCATAAAAGAGCATGAGATTTTTGTGATCAACCCTGAAAATTGGAATTTCATTATTTACAATGATATCAACACAACAACTCCCCAGAGCTATATGGGCACCCTTCTCAGAAACATGGAAGTATTTTGATCTATCAGAGTCCTCCAGAAAGTCACTGAAAGATGCATGAAAGAAGTGAATAAGTTCTTCATCAGACTTTGGAACAAATACTATAGAATGCAGATCAGCTAGATGTAACAGTAGGTGAGACTTTGACATTCCCAAAAATAAAGTCATATTATGTATCCCACCATACCAATCAAATGGAAACATATATGCTTGAAATATAAGTTGAATATTACAATAATTTCCTATGTTGCTAGCCTTTCAGAATCCAAACCTCAGAAGACCACACCCTTTAAGTTCTTTCATCAGTTGATTTCTAACCTCCTCGCTCTGTGCATGCCATTCCTTGTCGACTAAAGAGCTAATGTTGAGCTTCACCTAGCTGATCTCTCATCTGCTTTGTCTTCCTTGGTACTCGCTGCCGGGTACTCCTACTTCGTCTACTGTGAAGAGTACTTCATCCTTGAGGATGGTGTCTGGTACGAACTCACTTACGTTCTGTGGTGAAGGCTAGTGGCCAGCCTGCATCATCTCGTTCAGGCACACTGTGATTCATCCAAATATGTGACTTACATCCTCTGGTGCGAGTTACTGTAAATGTTAATCTGTTAAATGTGAGTCTTTTGTTGTCTATGATGATTGTGTTGCTGATGACATTTAGAGTTATGTGTGCTGCAGGATACTTATGTAGTATACATTTCTGTTGCAAGTTCAAGTTCTCATTGACAGTCTCGCGACAATGCCCGTAGACACATATCCTGACTGAGGGGGAGTGCACTTGAAGAATGAAGGGCATAGGTGGGTTAGGTGATGTGTGTGATGCTTGGTTTGGAGGGATTTACTTATCACATTTTGTTAGTTGAGATGGGATGGGATGGATGGGGGAACTGAGAGAAGCCCTGCTGGATCATATGTACCACTTAAGCCAACCCTGTACAGTAGTGTTTACATGCTTTATTGTGAGGACATGCCTCAATTGCCCATGTACACTTATGCTTAAACCAACACTACACTGGATTTTATACAGAAATAAATGAGTTATGTTGTACCAATGAACATTTCATACCATCGGTCTCTACAAAACAATACAAATGACCTAGCTATACAATACATATACCAAAAACCTAGAAACTATAACATTAAATCAGCAAAAAACACCAATCAAAGCAACACTCCCCAAGAGCGCCAATCACCACACACCATCCTTGGAGCAGATGCACTGCTATCAGAGGAACCAGTAAGTGCCGATGACTCGGAAGGCCTACCCAGACACTCTGCTCCCACCTGTACCGACGTCGAACTAGTAGCAACTGCATGAACATCCTTGCTCCACCTGCACACACTCCGAACTGCTAGGCACCTTCACAGTACAAGGAGCTCTTTACACTCCCCCCCCTTACACCTGAATTTCACATGAATTTCATGTGAATTAGTGAAATTCATGTGAACTTTTTACCCATTATTTTTTCAATTTTTGGGTGAGAATGCAGCAAATTATTTCACGTGAATTTCACATGAATTCTCACATTCCAGATTCACGTTCACTCTCAATTCATGTGTAATTCATGTGAATTTCACATGAAGTGTGAATGGGTGAATGGAACACTATTCTTACTATATATAGTATAGCATATAAAAAAAAGAGCGTTCACACCAGTATTCAAACACTCTCCCTGGCAAAACCAGCCAATATTTTCCCACGAATAGGACACTTAACTATTGTGCCATACAACCTTATTTACCAAAAGTACTATATACTATATAGTCACCATATACTCTCTACCCACCAACTGTTTTTGTGCAACCTCAAATTACTTCCCACATGTTCACTGTTGTACCACGTATCCCCCACTGTCCTCCCACCACCACCACTACCACCATTCTGCTCCCTCTCTTTTCTCCATCCAACTTGATGTCATAGAGCACCGTTTCATGCTTGATAAGTTTTTTTCACATTGCAGATGATTGATATTGATGGATATCAATGAGTACTGAGTACTCTTTCTCTAGGATTGATTCCCCTCTCCCTCACCACTGTCGACTCTCACCATTGTCGATCTACCTGCAGTCAGGCTGTATGTGTCACTCCCACACATGTTTCAACTGACTATCAACTGACTCTCACCTGACTCTCATATAAGTCTCAATAGTCTCACCTGACTCTCATCTGACTCTCAACTAAGTCTCAGAAGTCAGGTTAGACTCTCATCTGACTATCATTTGACTCTCAACTGAGTCTCAAGAGTCAGGTGAGAGTCAGTTGAGACTTCTGAAATTGGTATTGGGCTTAGCTTGAATTCTTACCTGACTCACACCTGACTCTCATCTGATGTGTGACATGTTGAAAAAGGTGTGACATGTTGGAAAGAGTGTGACACATTGGAAAGAGTGTGACATGTGTGGGAAAAGTGTGACATGTTTGGAAAAGGCGTGACATGTTGGAAAATGTTGGAAAAGGTGTGACATTTGTGACATGCGTGGGAAAAAGTGTGACATGTTTGGAAAAATGTCACATATCATAGCCATTACACTTGCCACACTTTTCCAACATGTCACACTTTTTCCCACGCCTGTCACAAATGTCACACCTTTTCCAACATTTTCCAACATGTCACGCTTTTTCCAAACATGTCACACTTTTCCCACACATGTCACACTTTTTTCTATCATTTTCCGACATGTCACGCTTTTTCCATCATTTTCCAGCATGTCACACTTTTTCTAACATTTTCCAACATGTCACGCTTTTTCCATCATTTTTCAGCATGTCACACATGTCACCCCTTTTCTAACAGTTTCCAGCATGTCACACTTTTTCCCTTGTCACATTGATCACCAATAATGTATTGACAACTTGCTTATTCAACAAACAACTATCACTGATAGTCTAATGAGAGTCCTATCAATCTAGTCTCAAATTACTATTGAGACCTGAGTGAGAGAGGTTTGAGTTTTGTGAAAATTTATCATTTAACTCTCACCTGACTCTCACCTAACTCTCACCTAACTCTCATCTGACTGTCATTTCAGGCCAAAAATCTCAACCTACTCTCAACTGACTCTCAATCTACTCTCAGAGAGTCTCAACTGACTATCAACTGACTCTCTGATAGTCAGTTGAAACATGTGGCTAAGTGTCACGACCTCCAGTCAGGTAAGTCTTTTTTTAGCATGTATCTATGTTAACACAACTGACATTTTCTTATTGATTACAGCCTCCACTCCCACATATGCGCTTCGTATCGATACAGCAATGTTGCATTCGACATGTTGACCCACCTGCAGTCATTGGTAGTTGCTTGCAGGTAAGGTTTTTTTAGCACATGTGCTAAAAAAAACCCACACATGCTTCGTATTGCTGCATTCGACACCGCAAGATACACACATTGTCAACATACTACGATGTGTCAATATGCACAAAATTGTCTTCCCCACCTCAACTTCCCTTGGTTTTGTCATCCGGTAGGGAGGGTAGTGTGTTTGGACATGTTTAGTGGGTTTATGGGGTAGTTGTGCTCAGGCAATTGGGGAGTATGGTATGTCTCCTTCCCCCTCCCCCTCCCCATGCTAACCCTCCAAGCTTCATGGGCAGCAACACATTCTACATCAGACCACAATAGCCCCCCTCTCAACATCTGCCCCTTTCAGCCATCTGCCTTGTCCCATGTGGGCTTATCGATGCCACGTCATTAGTTGGCAGCTTAACTACAGCAGCCCCCCTCTCAACACCTGGCTCTTTTAGCCCCAGTGTCAATGTGAAACACTGACACTGTGTTACTGCCCCCTCCTCGATGACTCCATGCTTGCTGTGCCATCTGCTGTCCATCCAGCACTGCTCTTGTCCCTGTGGGCTTATCAATGCCACATCATCCATAGGTGGCTAACATGCGCACGTACGATGCTAGGAGGGATGCATGTGCACTGAGGCCCATTATAGAGCACTGCCTGCTTTATCCAGTTCATTGCTGGCAGGTAAGTCTTTTCAGCGCATATCTATATCCCTACAATTGATATTTCATTATCTATTACAGCTACCATTCTCACATCGACACAGCAGTCCACCCCTTTCAGCCCCAGTATCTGGTGTACGTCTCCCCCCTCCCTCAGCCTCTGTGTGTGCATGTGTGTGTTAGCATATATCTCCTCCTCTCTTGGCATCTGTTCTGCATGCATGCATTAGTGTATGTCTCCTCCCTACCTCACTGGTTGTGTGCATGCATACATCTCCCCTATCCCTTGGCATCTGTGTCTGCATGTGTTTCCCCCCTCCCTCACTGGTGCATGCATACATCTCCCCTATCCCTCGGCATCTGTGTCTGCATGTGTCTCCCCCCTCCCTCACTGGTTGCATGCATGTGTGCATACATCTCCCCCCTCAGCATCAGTTGCATGTGTGCGTGCATGTGTCTCCCCCCTCAGCATCTGTGTCTGCATGCGTGTGTAGGTCTCCCCCCTCTCTCAGCATCTGTGTCTGCATGTGTGCATTAGCATACATCTCCCCCCTCAGCCTGTATGTGTTCATGCACCGTGCTGCATTTGTGTATTGCTAGGGGGTAGGGGGGGGAGAGATTTGAGATTTGAGGATGTTCAGAGCATCTGTGCATAGATCTGTTTGTGTATGTCCACCCTCTCCCTCGCCTGTCAGTATGTGTGTACCGTGTTGTCAATGTTACCCTTAGAATAGTCTCGGGGTCGTCAGCATGGGGAGTTGGCATAAAAAATGGTGCACATCATAGTTAAGTTTAGTATAGATAATATTAGTCTACCAATAGAACTGATTCCTGAGTCATTAAGATATTTTTGGATAAGATCAGAAGACTGTCAACATGACATGTGTGTGTACATATGGGACACAGACTGTTGAAGGATTGTTCATTGTGTTCCCAATCTCTGAGTTCAACTTTGTTCAACTCTTTGTTTAACTCTTCCTCTGTGTTTTCAATAAATATGCCATCTCAAAACAGCAAAAAAAACAACAATACCCCAGTCTCACCTCCAACTTCTCACAGTGGCTTGATTCGCAATGAGCCACCTGCATCTAAAGGCTGCAAATGCACACAATCTGGTGCAGATACCACAGCTGAACCAACTGCCAAGAAGCCTGCCATTACAGCTAGTGAAAAACAGTGGATAACAGTGCAAAGCAGGAAAAGAAAAGTGGTGGAAGGGGAAGAGGTGGGAAAAAGAGGGGGAAAAGTGGATGGTATGTATCAACTATTTTAATTAATTTTCATAGTTCAATGTCTGACTTAAATTTAAGTAAAACTGCTGGTGATAAGGATAAGGAAGATGAAGCTGCAAGTAATGCAGCTAATAAAGAAAAATCCAAGGCATAAGTATTTATTTCATTTGCACTATATTATTCTAATGCAATAATTTTAGTGCTATGAAGAAACTCCAGGAAATGTCAATTTCTATTGCACCACCTATGCAGTCCAAGACTGCTGGTGCTTCTGAGATTACTGAGACTTCTGAGATTACTGGGGCTCCTGAGATTACTGAAACTTCTGAGATTACTGGGACTCCTGAGATTACTGGGACTTCTGAAATTCCTGGCCCTTCTGAAGTTCCTGGTACTTCTGAGGTCTTGGCTACAACTCCAAGCCAATCAAGTGAATCTGATGATAATAACTTTGAAGTTGGACATGCCAGTGAAACTAAGAGCATTACTCAGGATAATGATGAGGAAAATGAAGGTGATACAGAAGATAAAGACAGTGATAGCAATGGTGATAGTGATAATAATAACAATAATGATAATGATGTGGAAGAAGAAATAGAAGAAATGATTATAGATGAGAAGAACACCAGCTTGGCACAGGTTGAGGAAGATGTGGACACAATGAGTATTGGTATGTACTATATTTTTATTTGTACCTTTTCTAAAATGTTTATAGACTCCACATTGGCATCTGATGCCATACCTACAAAGAAAGATTTGAAGGGTGCATCCATAAAGAATAAGTAAGTAAAGTTGTGAAAGATAGCATGTTTTACTTTTAAATTTGTATCCAATGTACTTTTAGTTATCTCTATATCTGTGTATGGCTTCTTCAAATCTATTATGCAATAGTGATGCAATATTATTGGTTGATTGCACTAGCATATTTACCTATGGCTTATGGTATTGGACCTGAACAAGAATTTCCTATGCTGAAGTTTGCTAAATTTAGTTCATTTATTCAAGAAACATTTGGTTCAAAAATAAGCTTATCAACTGTTTTATTTCTGCTATTTACATTAACAAAAAATGTTGAATTGCTAAATCTGCATGCAAGGCAGCAGTATCGTGAAGGAAATAATCAAAGAAGAACTCAAATCTCAAGTTGGATGAATGTATTAGCAACTACTGTTCAAACTGTTCTTGGTGATAAAACAAAGTATTTATTTTCAGAAAATGAGATTTCAACCATAGTTGATGATGATGAAATAATTTCTGAAATTGCAATTAAGCTGGATAAATTTGCAAAATTTTTAAAGCTGCATCCTTATGATGATGATGGATTTACCCAGGAATTTGGGCCTATTTCTGAGAAAAAAATTACTCCTGTATGTCTTGTATGCCGAACATCTATGCGATGTGTTACAGTATCTTGTGAAGGTCATTCATTAAGACAAAATTCAAAATATTCTGATATTCCTAAAGTTACTTTAATTGAAGGAACAAAATTGTACTACAACACATATATATTAACTGGTCATTGTTCAAATTGTAATACAATTTACTATGCAGATCATAAGCATATTAATATTAATGGTCAAGAGCCCCAGACAGAATATTTGAATAATGCATGCTATGTTAAAATTGGGACACATTTATGGGTAGATCATGTATTCTCAAAAGCAGTTATGAATGCCACATATAGTTTTCATGCATCTACTGCTGCTTATGCAGAATTCTGGACAAATAGCTATGGTGATAATAATGAGTTAAGTTGCTGACAAGTTTGGGATGCATTTATGGAAGAATCAATTTGCAATGTGAGCACAGCATCCAATAAACAATTTGTGGTTCATGATGGTCTATCCACTAAAGATGTTACTATAAAAGCATATGAATATCTTGGAGAGAGTGGAAGAATAAATGTGGCTTCAAACCACAGCTGTGCAGAGTGTACTCAACCACTTAAATCAACTGCAGATACTATGAATAATATAAACAACAATGCAGCATCTGAAATGGCTTCTCCAGTAAAAATGGTTGTTATTGATGGTGTTGTAATGGGACCAGTTCACTGTGCAATGGAAGGCTGTTCTGCTAATGTGACCAATCACCGTGGTGGTGTATTCTGTGGATATCATAATATTCAATATGGAGCAAAGTGTCATGTGAAAGATTGTACCAGACAGGAGGTTCATGGTACTGAAGCATGTGAAACTCATCAAGAAATATGGAATAAACACTGTTCAAATTATAGCTCAGCAGACGAGCATTACAACATTGCAATGAGAATTTGTCTTGGCTACCTAGAATAAATTGTACCAATCAGCCACATGATGAAGAACAGAATAATGATGATTTTTATACTCATAAAACATACTTTTCTCCAAACTGTTATTACTGTGTAGAGACAATTTGTGCTCCATGTGGTGTTGTCATTACATGGACAAGATTTGTCAGGTCTGGATCCTCAAGACATATTTTGGAATTTTTAAATATGGTTTTTCCTGATCCTAAATTACAACCAGTATATATATGCATTGGTGAAGCATGTCTTGTTCTTTGTTTCATTGTAAACAATGCCATTCATTATATTTGGCTTGATACAAGTCGATTTGTTGCTGACAGTTATCACTATACAAACCATAAAGCAGATGATGATCTTTGCCACACATACTGCAATCCTGCACCTAATGATGGTTCTGCTCCTAATCTTGTAGTAATTGATCATGATCATAATGGAAATCCATATTTCAAAAGAGCTTTTAATACACAAGTGAGCTTAAGTACTTTAAGTCATATTCAATATTAATATTATTAAAGGCTTGTGAACAACTCAATGCTTGGCTTGGTGGATTTGAATCAATACTGAAAAGAATGACTGTATCAAACTTTAACTGGTTTTTGCATGCTATGTTGTTTTATCACACACAGCATGTATTAAACAAGCAGCAAAAAAGAATGGTAAGGTTGAGTAGGAATTTATTTGAAAATGAGGAGGAAGAGTACATGTAGGTTGTAAATTGTAAATTGTAGACTATTTTGTGTAGAGCATTAAATGATTAGTTTGGTTTCACTATAATTTATCACATTTTAAGTAAACTTTATTTTATTCTAAGTATCATAAGGTAAACTTCTATAATACAAATGTACTCATGTAAAACTATATGTTAATTATACTTATCTTTATCAGTACTAAATAGCCTATAATTCATCTAATATTCATGTAAAATTCACATGAATGACACCTAATTTTCAATGTGAAATAGCCTATAATTCATCTAATATTCACATGAAATTCATGTGAATTTCACCTAATATTCAATATGAAATTTCACCTAACTTTCACCTCACCTTCACCTCACCTTCACCTAATTTTCACTTAAATTTGATGGTTTTGGAATATTGTATGTGAAGGTGAAATTCATGTGAAATTCATGAGAAATATACCCTAAATTGGTGAAATTCACATGAATTCATGGTGAAGGGGGGGGGGAGTGCAAAGTACTGGATCCAGGTATGTTACAGGTTTTACTGTTGTTACCATTGATGCACTAATAGTATTAGTTATAGATGCATCAGTAGATACTGAGGTGAGTGAAGCAGCAGATGGGGTATCACTGGGCATAAATGATGGAGATGGGGATATATTTGATGTGGAAGTAGTTTTGCATTGTGGGGTGGATTCCACTGGGATAAGCATTGAAGGTAGACATGCAGGGATTGGCTGTGCAGCTTTAGTGGTAGTGTTTTGGGATGGAGCAAATAGAACTGGATCAATTGCATTTGGATTTAGAGGCCAGATTCTGGTTTTGACAAATGCAGATATAATAGTAGACTGTTTGAAAGCTGCAGTATGAGCCTCTGAGTAATGCATAAGAAAGTTGAATTTTGAGATGGGTATATATTCATTTGAAGACTTTATGACATGATATTTCCAATGGCTGGCAAGTGGTCCAAAGACCCCAACATCGCAAGGTTGCAATGCATGTGTAATGTGTAATGGAAGACAAACCACAATAATGTGGTTGTCAGCTGCAAATTTGCAGAACTTGTATGTACAATGTGAATTATGACCATCTAAGATCAGGAGCTGATAGCCATTGGAGATATTTTGTGCTTGTGATGCTGGATGAAAATCACATTCCAGCCACTTTGAACCCAATTCTTGATCAGTCCAGCAATTTGGGGAATGTGAGAGACTATTAATAAAAAAATGTTAGAATGTCAACATAAATGCATATAATTTATAATACCTTGCATTACAAGGGTTATTTCTTCCCCATTCCAAATCTCTGTGTTTACCCTGGTAAATGACAGAAGGTGGAAGAGCTGTACCATTGGCAGAGACAGCTTCAATAATAGTAATCATTTCACAGTTGCCATCCTCAACCTGATTAACAGTCTTTTGATCATGGTCAACCAAAGCAGCAATGTGCTTCTCAACTCCTAGCTGTATACCTTTTTCATTGGCATTGTAAATATTCTCAGAGGGAATGTTATATTTTGTAATAATATCATCCAACATTGTGTAGAACTCAGCTACAACAGTTGTATTTAAAGAGCATGTACAGTACTGTTCAAGACTTGAAGTCCATTTGACCTTCAGATCAGGGTGGCAAGACATGAACTGGTGAACCCATGTATGCCCCACCTTAGTTCCTGAAATGCTCTTGGCATGATCCATCAAGGTTGATTGGGTGATTTGCATGCCACAGTATCCCATCTCCTTAACCCATTCAACTAAAACATCCTCCTGAGCATTGGTAAGTTTTCATTGAGATCTATGTGACTCTTGCCTAGGTTTGATACCATTAATACAGTCGGTAAGTGTACTTTGGGGTACATTATAAGCCTTTGCTGCCTGCCACAAGCTAAACTTATGTATCCCAGCATCAGTACTTTACACTCCCCCCCCCACTCCAGCCAGACTCCGGGTGGACCCAATATAGTCCGGATATTCCAGATGGACTCCAGCTTGTTCAGCTGGAGTCCTGATGGAATGGATATTGTCCTGGTGGCATCCTGTTGGAATATATGGAGTCCTGATGGAGTCCATATTCTTCACTGGGTCCTGATATCTTAGATGTGTTCTTAAGTAAGGGTTCAGGACTCCAGGTGGACTCCAGGTGGACTCTGGGTGGACTTCACAAGCAATTAGGTGTATTAGCATTTGTTTTGAGTATAATAATAATATAAGGGATCAGGACTCCAGGTGAATTCCAGGTGGACTTAACAAGAAATGTAGGTGTTTTATAGGGTCTCAATTAATTCTCATACACATTTTCCCACACATCTCAGCATTGATAACAGCAATCTACCACCTCCCTACCACATCTCTATTACCACTTGGTTGTCATGCCAACATGATGTGGCTAAGTACTTCCATTATTATTACACTTAGGGGCATTATTACTATAATCATTAATATTACTATTACCTATTACATTTTTCACACTATATATAAAAATATTACATAGAAATTATATTTCAGTACTATCATCAAGTTCTAGATCTTCACTAATAATGCTAAAATTTTGGCTGTTCTGCCATTTTATTACATGTTGAGTATGATGAAAGATCATAGAATGTATGAACCAATTAAAGTTGCTTGGAGTCATGCATTTCATTATAGATTCAAAACCACCAAGCCATGAGTTTAGCTGTTCACAGGCTTGTGTATTGAATGCTCATTTGTAATATCTTTCACCATCTCTATCTTGTGCTATGTAAGCAAGATTTGGTGCAGAACCATCATGAGGTGCAGGATTACACCACTTCCTACAAAGGTAATCATCTGAGCGATGATTTGTATAGTGATACCCATCCACTACAAAGCAGCTACCTTTAAACCAATATACCCAACTTCCATTTGCAACTGCTGTTCTAAGAACCTTACATGTCTTATCAATACATATATAATCTAGTCTTGATTCTTCATTAGGAAAAACATCTTCCAAGAACTTAAGTATATTGGTTGCTGACTCTGACTTCACAAACTTTGTCCATGCAATTACAGCACCACATGGAGCACATATTGTCTCTACACAATAATAGTGAGAGGCACTAAAATAATGTTTTTTGTTTGAAATTTCATTATCTGACTCATCATGATGAGACACCTGACAGGTGTACACTACCTATAGTCATGGATTTTAGCTTTTCTATACATGTAATTAGTACTCACCAAATGGTAACAAACATGGGTTAGTTACAGAATTGGAGTGAGATCCGAGCTGCCAGTTAAAAGTACTAAGAAGTACACTTACCAAGGGTGTGAATATGACAAAGCCTAAGATAGTACTATGCACAGGAGAGACAGTGAAAGCAGCAGCGCTAAACTCAGCAACTAAATGGATAACAGCCAGAACGCGTCTAGCAACACGCGAAGGTCATGTGATCGAACGCGATCACTACCCAAGAGGAGCAAGCGATGACGAAGTGCCTCACTTAAATGCTTCGGCAAACCCCAGAACCCTGAGCCAACTGATCAACTTCTCTTGGAGTAACCAGTGAAGCGATGCGTGTTTAATTAAAGTGATAAACCCTAAACCCTGATAAGATTTTTGCACTATTCTTAGCACATTCACATATAGCCAATCCCGTCCTGACAGAAGGAACACACGCAGCACCATATCCCCCATCGTGCAACCTTCTATGACAGACATGCCACCCCCTGTCAGTGACGTAGTTTACCCTCCCTAGTACCCCGAATGTACCTATCTAGCAGCTATGTAGTACCATCAGTCACCATATTTCCAGCAGTATATAAAGTAGATGAGTTTTGTCCTGTAGACCAAGCTATCCCCTGCACAGCTTCTGTTATAAAGTACTTTGATGTAGTGTAGTGAAATAAAGTGTATTTTCCGAGATCATTGATTAGTAATTTGATTTGAGTCTAGTAAGAAGAAGCCACAAACTCATAGAGAATCATGTGTTTGCCTCGTACATAGCCAGAGATGTTATCTAACCACTACTTAGTTATTCCTTAACCTTCCTATACATCCCCCTTCCACCTT
Organism: Cyathus striatus; assembly: GCA_025738555.1. Classification (NCBI taxonomy): domain Eukaryota; kingdom Fungi; phylum Basidiomycota; class Agaricomycetes; order Agaricales; family Nidulariaceae; genus Cyathus; species Cyathus striatus. The sequence continues at coordinate 621,376 of JAOVFP010000003.1, forward strand.
CTTTTTCCCGGAAGCATCCTTAATACCAATCTTCTGCGAAATTCCCTCCAAACTCGCCACCCCATTACGTTGTTTTAGGAGTAAGTAGTTATTATTACATAATCTAGCTACTGTCACCCCGTTGTAAACATCTCTAACCTCTTAATGAGGCTGCTGAACACGTCTTCTTCTGGTTTTATTCCAAGGTAGATTTTCAGCTGGTTTACAAAGCATTCTTTGTGCACCATTTAAGTAGTCTGAACTATGTTCTAAGTTATATTTATGCCACATTTTCTGGTGCTCATTGCAAGTTTGTGTATTATTTATCTTTTGATTTGGACAGTCACGAACATGACATCTTGCTCCAAATTCCTGGTTATGATCACAAAATACACCTCCTCTATGGTTTACAAGTGTATTGGAACAATTGTCATATGCACAGTACTTAAAATATATATTAGTATAATATTACTTATATTTAGTTGTGCATTACCTGTGGTTCCATAACAATCCCATCAATTACTACCATTGTAACTGTTGCACTCTCATGTGGTGGTGAGTCTTGAGTTTCTCTGTAAGACTGTGTACACTCTGAGCAACTGTGACCATGTGATGCATGTATATTTCCATTTTCACCCAACTTTGCAAATGCTTCTTCTGTTAATCCAGTAATTGAAAGTCCATCAAGACCAATAAAATTAACATCAGATGCTGTAGCAACCATGCATGTTGATTCATGTATAAAAGCCTGCCAGACTTGTCTGTGACTTATTTTCTTTCCATTTCCAAAACTATTGTTCAAATATTCGGTATAGGCTGCAGCAGATGCATGAAAACTATAAATACCATTCAGAACACTTTGGGAAAATGCTCTATCTACCCATAGATTTTGTCCTACTTTCAAATATTTAGCAGAGTTTAAATGAACCTTGTAATATCCCTGTGTCTCATCATGGGCACATTCATGCTCTGCAGAATATAATGTTTTACATATTTTACAAACACCTGATACCACATAAGCATATTCAGATATTTTTGAGCCTTTAATTAATGTTGCTGTAAGTATATCTCTAATTTTAGTATGCACACGTAATGCCTGTCCTTTACAACTCAGTGTCTCACACTCTGCAGTTATAGGACATATTATATGAACAGGATCAATACTGGCATGTGATACAGGTTTCAGTTGTCCTCCAAAAACTTTTCTCTCCTTGTTGAAGGGATACAACTTCAGAAGCCTTGCCATTTTGTCTAGTTTAAGGCCCAACAAAATAGATCTACCCTTTTCAGTTGTGTACTCAGTAATTTCATCATCTTCAAAGAGATCATCTGAGTCCTTGCCAATTTATTCCTGGATAGCTCTAGCAAGTAACCTAATCCATGCAGTTGCATCAACATTTTTTCTCCCTTTAACTTTGCATTCTGCTGTCTTGCATGCAGACTGCTGCAATTACTGGTTGACTAAAAATAAATAGAGCCAATATTGCACTTGGAAACCATTGAAATAGCCAGATTATTAATAGCCAGAATAAAATATGTTGAGTAATTTCTGGCATTAATATAGCCCATATTCAGGTTATACACCACAGATATATCTTAAAAGTTGCAGCCCAACTGAAAATTTACATTGTAAACTATTACAATTTGATTTCAATATACTTACTTTCGCTTAGACTTCTCCTTTCTCTCACTAGTACTCTCATCTTTATCTCCCTTCTCCTCCTTGCTCTTACTCTTACCCTTTCCCTTCCTTTTCTCCACCTTTTCCTTCGGCCACTTTTTCAAGTCCAAAAACATAGTGGTCACTTTCAAAGCCCCAAAGATCCAAGTCAGTTGGACTCTCCTCATCTCCAGCTAACCATGCATGCATTGCTGGGAAATTTGCAATCTTGTCAAAATTTGAGTAGTTATTGTACTTTTCCTTTTTAGTTGCTTTTGCAACTGGCCAAGTCCTGTTCTTGTCCATCACATTATGCTCAGAAACTGCCTTTATACAGGCAGTATATTTCTGGTAAGAAACTTGAAGTCCAGGTGCGGTATTCTCAAGAATATCCCAGGGAATCTTTAGAACAGCTATAAGCTCCTCAGTATGTTGCTCTGAGATCCCACCCCTTTGAGCCACAGAAGGGGTGTGAGAGCGAGACACAACACAAGAACTAGCTGCTGAGCTTCCAGCTGATAACCGAATATAACTTATCTCATCATTGACAGGGGGGGTTGCATTTGGCTTAAATCCAGACTATAAAATAACACAGCATAAGTAAATTTTACAAGAATAAGAGAATGAAATATGTAGTTACACTCAGTACTGGCAGAATAAATTCACCATCAATCTTGAGCCAGTTGACTTCCTCATCTTCCATAATGGCAGTTTCAAAACTTCCCAGAAGATTCCAGGCTTTGCTTTCATAAACAAATAGACAGTGATCAGCAGCTTAAATGATATTAGCATTTGAATAAACAATAAAAAAAAACATACTAAAGAAATGTTCAGCTTTTGCTTTGAGTTTCTTCAAGATGGGTGTGATGGTTAAAGTATGATTGTGCTTGAATGAAAATGATGCCACTCCAGGTACCATAATGGTACTTGGCTCTGTGTCAGATACGTACAGCCAGACTTGTCCCTTGACTGAACCAATGGTAGCACTTTCAACAGCACTGCTGAAGTCAGCAGCATTCAGGCGATTCCTGAATGCATTTCCTCTGATAATACCACCTACTTAGAGTTAGTATAGTATATAGTTATACAAAAGATAGATTTACCTTTGCTTCTCGAAGAACCTTTGGGGCTAATCAGAGCTATGTCCACAGTATCTACTATACCTGGTTTACTGGTGGTACAAGGTGGACTGACTGGTGGACTAGTCATGACAATATTTAGAAATGAATAGTGTATACCATCTTTATTCTGACTATTATCATTTCCATCTGCAAAGAATAATAAATTAATATGAATATAAATATGACTGAATTGTCCATACCTTTATCCTTACTGGTTTGGTCTTCTGTATGCTTTTCATTACTAATATCACTTCCTTTCAAGATGTTAGTTACAGTAATATGGTTAAGACATTACTGAATTTTTCTTACCTTTGTCCTTACTGGTTTGGTCTTCTGTATACTTTTCATTACTAATATCACTCCCTTTCAAGATGTTAGTTATAGTAATATAGGTAAGATATATCACTTACCATCACTGCCATCTGATTCTTCTTTATCACCAACACTCAATTTGTCACCTGAATTTTCTGAATTTTCTATATTTTCTGCAATATAAGTATTAGCAAAAATATATATCAGAGCTATCAATTGCAAACATTTGCTTTTGCTTTCGTTGTTGGTTTCGGATTCACTGGATTCACTTTCTTCTTCAATTGTAGAGGATGTGAATATTTTGATGCATGTTTTATGATATATTTTCTTACATTTTTTCATGTCTGAATTATGCTTATGAGTAATGGTAAAAGCTGGAGCTGCTGGTTGGGGCACACCAAGGGCTGGACCTTGCTTTGGAGGAGAAATAGGAAGCCCACTTTCCTCCAGTACCCTTTCAGCACTAAGTATTAAATATATTATCAGTTCATAAATATTGTATAAATATATATAATACATATGTAGTAAGATCAGGAGTGCCCTCTGCATCTGCAGCAGCATCCTCAGCTGCTTTCATTTCTGAAGTTTTTTATTAGTGAGGCAGTGGAAGAAAGATTGAAACCATACCGAGTTTTTTTGCCTTGTTTGCTCTTCCATAAGTGTCAGCCAATTATTTTCATTAAATGCCTAGGTTTTATGATCATGGTGATCATATAAGCTAGGCATTTTTTTTATGATCACTCACTATTATATATGTAGTAGTGAATGTATGATTACTAGTGAATGTATAAGTGATCATAAGTGATCTTTCAGTGTTTTAGTAGTGTTTCAGGTGGATATTTACTAACTACTGGTACTAATGAATGTAATGGTGATCATAGGTGATCATTAGGTGTTTCAAGTGCATATTCACTTATTACTGGTACTAAAGAATGTATATGTGATCATAAGTGATCATTATATATTACAATAGCATATTATTTTGAATAATATTATATATATCACACATGTGACATATCTCGAACTCGTCACACATATTCCCGCACCTCACATTGTTCCTGCACTTCACATTTGTGACATCCTTCTCGCGTCACGTCTGTCACGCATATTCCCGCGCATCACGCATATTCCCAGGCTTCTCGCATATTCCCACGCATCACGCACATTCTCGCGCTTGATGCACATTCCTGCGCATCACATATTCCCACGCATCACATCTGTCACATTCTTTCTGTGTGTCACATCTGTCACACATATTCGCATGCATCACATTTGTCACATATATTCATACGCATGCATTCATTATTCACGCTGTGTGTCACATATATTCACACGTGTCACACTGTTCATGCGTGTCACGCTATTCATGCATGTCACATATATTCGCATGCGTCACGCTATTCACGCGTGTCACGTACGTCACATTTGTCATTTGTCACACTTTTAGCGCTCGTCACACATGTCACCTGCTTTCATTTGTCACACTTTGCACAACTATCATGCATTTGATGGTGTTACTCTTTGATTCACATTACATGTTTTATGTGTGTCACTCATTATGCTTTTTGCATATGTTACATTTTTCACAATTTTCACAGCTCAGTAATGTAATTTGGCTTTTGATATTGACAATATATCAAAATTTGAAAGCTATGGTAAGCAGGGAATACTCAGCAATAGCATGTGCATGGACCACTCCCTGATGCTGTCTGAGTAGTTACCTGGTTGATCCTGCTAGTAGTCATATGCTTGTTTAAAAGATGAAGCCATAAGGTTTAAGTATAAGTATAAACAATATATGTCAGAGATATAAGTACATGTAGCAGTGTAGAAGTGAAACTGATTGTGACACAATATCAGTAAGAGTTGAGATAGTTTTCATTTTCTCTCTGTATCGATATATCACAAGATTATGTAGTCATATAGAGTAAGCAGATATGAATCAATAATGTGTATTGAAGATATCATTATAACCAATAGTGATACAAGAATAATAATCATCTAATAACTGAGATGTGTAGTTTGATGCTTTCACATTTTTTGTCCATGTGTGGGTCTATCACCAAATTGTTCAATATGAAAATGTTCAATAGCATCATATCACATCTCTAGTCTTGATTGTAAAATATCAGTGGACTTACATACACACTCTACATGTTTCAATCTGGCTCCTTATTATTGTTACACTTCTATAATTTACTAATTGTCACATTTCTTGTTACAACCTTCAGTTTAGCGAGAACATGATTATTTCCTTTGCTTTAATAATTTACTCTGCACTGTTGGATACTTCTGTTCTGTAACAATTTGAACAATGGTATAGATATACAGGTAATCAGATACACATAATCAGCTTCTCTCCCTGGGTGTTAAGTGTTCAGTACATCATGATTCTCCTTCCTACTGTGCCTTCAGGCTCCACAAGTGTGAGTAAATGTCAGAAGCAATTCAAATTCAAATTGAGAACATGAAAAACTTGATATGTGATATACATCAAAAACATGATATACATGAAAACCATGATGGGCTAGTAGACTATCACAGGTGATACACTAAGTATCCCCCACTTAATATAGGTTCCACATCTAGATATGTTGTCAATATCAAAAGCCAAATTACATTACTGAGCTGTGAAAATTGTGAAAAATGTAACATATGCAAAAAGCATAATGAGTGACACACATAAAACATGTAATGTGAATCAAAGAGTAACACCATCAAATGCATGATAGTTGTGCAAAGTGTGACAAATGAAAGCAGGTGACATGTGTGACGAGCGCTAAAAGTGTGACAAATGACAAATGTGACGTACGTGACACGCGTGAATAGCGTGACGCGTGCGAATATATGTGACATGCATGAATAGCGTGACACGCATGAACAGTGTGACACGTGTGAATATATGTGACACACATGAATATATGTGACACACATGAATAGCGTAATGCATGCGAATATATGTGACAAATGTGATGCGTGCGAATATGTGTGACAGATGTGACACACAGAAAGAATGTGACAGATGTGATGCGTGGGAATATGTGATGCGCAGGAATGTGCATCAAGCGCGAGAATGTGCGTGATGCGTGGGAATATGCGAGAAGCCTGGGAATATGCGTGATGCGCGGGAATATGCGTGACAGACGTGACGCGCGAGAAGGATGTCACAAATGTGAAGTGCAGGAACAATGTGAGGTGCGGGAATATGTGTGACGAGTTCGAGATATGTCACATGTGTGATATATATAATATTATTCAAAATAATATGCTATTGTAATATATAATGATCACTTATGATCACATATACATTCTTTAGTACCAGTAATAAGTGAATATGCACTTGAAACACCTAATGATCACCTATGATCACCATTATATTCATTAGTACCAGTAGTTAGTAAATATCCACCTGAAACACTACTAAAACACTGAAAGATCACTTATGATCACTTATACATTCACTAGTAATCATACATTCACTACTACATATATAATAGTGAGTGATCATAAAAAAAATGCCTAGCTTATATGATCACCATGATCATAAAACCTAGGCATTTAATGAAAAAATTGGCTGACACCCCTTGCCCTTCTTTGTTGGTGGCTGAGCTGAGAGATCAGCAGCAGAAGTATCACACTTGCGAGTCTCACTGCAAGTCTTGCTGTGAGTCTCCTGTGTAGCTGAGAGTGGTGCAGATTCAGCAGGAAGAGTCCTGGAAGCCTGAGTGATAGCAGAACGAGTAGAAAGACAAGCCATTGTGTATAGATGTGTTAGAATAATTTGAGATAGTGAGATGGTGGTGGTTGAGAAGAAAGAGAAGGGGATTGATGCATACCAATACCTTGGAAGCTGCACAGCACACACATGATCAAAAGACTAAAAATATGAAGCATTTGATTAGCTATACTGAACACAGATAAATATATATTATATTTGATTGGCTACAACATGATTACATAAACTACTTCAGCCCCCCCCCTCCCCGAAACACAGCCTTGAGAACACAGCCTTGAGGCAAGACAGCACAGGGGAAGGAGGTGAGGGGGTGGAGATGAGGGGGTGGAGATGGCACAAGGGGAGGAGGCAAGGGGGTAGAGACAAAGGGGAGGAGACAGCACAGAAGGAGGGAACAAAGGGGAGGAGATGACACCTGTGCTTGTCACTTTCTAGACAGCACAGGGGGAAGCAGCAAGGGGAGGAGACAGTGCAGGGGGAAGAGGGAGAGGGAGGAGGTGAGGGGGAGGAGACAATGCCTGAGCTCATCACTTGCAAGATGGCACAGGTGGATGACATGAAGGGGTAGGAGGGGGGACAGCGATTCATCCTCGTCACTTGCAAGACAAGGCAGTAGGAGGAGTGGGATGCACACTCAACATTTGCGAGACAAGGTGCAAGGGAGGAGAGGAGACAGTCACTCGTCCTCATCACTTGTGAGACGAGGCAGTGGGAGGAGGAGGGGGACATGCACTTGTCGTTGAGACAGTGCATTGGAGAGGGAACAAGGGGAAGGAGACAAGGGGGAGATGGTGCAGGGAGGAGACATGGCAGGAGACAAGAAAGAGGCCACACACTTGTCATTTGCAAGATGAGGAGGCAGAAGAGGGGGAAAGAACAGTCATCCTCATCACCTGTGAGACAAGGAGGCAGGGGACAAGGGGGTGATGGCACACTCGTCCTCAGATGAGGTGACAGAAGAGGGGGGGGACACATGCTCATTATTTGTGAGATGAGGAGGTAGCAGAGGAGGGGATGGAGTGGTGTTAGCCAAAATTATCATAAAAATGTAGTGTTTTATGATTGCTGCAATCATAAATAATGATCACCTTCATGATTATGCATTTTGAGAGCTTATCCACCTACTAATACTAAATCTAATGGTGATCATAAGTGATCATTGGCTATTTTGAAGTGAATATTACTACTGTAGGTCTATTGTAATATGGTGATCATATGTGATCATTGGCTATTTTGAAGTGAATATTACTACTGTAGATCTATTGTAATATGATGATCATATGTGATCATTGGCTATTTTGAAGTGAATATTACTACTGTAGATATATTGTAATATGGTGATCATATGTGATCATTGGCTATTTTGAAGTGAATATTACTACTGTAGATCTATTGCAATATGGTGATCATATGTGATCATTAGCTATTTGAAGTGAATATTACTATATTGTAATGTGGTGATCATATGTGATCATTGACTTATTTTGAATTGAAAATTATTACTGTATAAACAATCATTGTTACTAATTGGATATTGCTATTGTAGTTCATGTCACATTTGTCATGATCTTTCTGCATGTCACATATTTCCCGTGCTTCTAATAATTCTCGCGCTCCATATCATTCCCGCGCTCTAGATAATTCTCGCGCACCGCGCTTGTCACGATTGTCACGCTTTTTACACGCGTCACGATCGTCACGCTATTACATGAGTCACAATTGTCACGCTTTTCACACGCTTCATGGCCGTCACGCATTTATGGCTGTCACAAATGTGACATATTTCTAGTGTGTCACGATTGTCAAGCCTTTACATGTCACATTCATCAACACTAGTGTTGGCATAATTAGTTAATGGTGGTCATATTATACACTATTCAATCTATATATGAGTTCATCAAATATTGATGGGGTCCCAACAAGTGTGCAATGACAATTGTTCCCATACCTTTCATGATCTAGGAATAAGAGTATTGTGTGACACCACATTTAATTCTCAGTTCATTGCTTAGCAATGTAATTCAGTCTTTTACATTGACTAGTCATTGATTGATCTGTCAACTGTCAATCATTGACACACACTTTTTTGACAGACGAGGTCTGATCCTGCCAATATCATTGTTGCACATGACTATAGAAAAATGATAGAATGAATACTAATACTAAAAGAGTGAGTAGAAGTGAAACTGATTGAGACACAATAAGACAGTTTTTATTAACTCCTCATTTCAATAAAACATAGAAAACTATCATGTAGTTATATAGAGTCAGCAGTTATGTGATTTGGTAATGTGTGTTGAAGATATTAGTATAATCAATGGCTAATGCAAGAATCATAATCATCTATAGGCTGTAATGTGTAAGTTTAATGTAATGTGGAATCACATCTATTCACTATCTATTCATATGTGTTAAGCATGCAAGGTTCTATATTCTTCTCTGTCTGGTTGGTACATGTTTCCATAATGTTCAATACCATTGTAATGACCCTAACCATTATGGTTATTATTTTGTCATTTTATCACATCTACAGTCTTGATTGTAAAACATGGCATATTCCAAATATATCATACACTCTAAATAGGACTAAAACTCCAACTACATATACACTCTACATCCTGTAATCTAGTTTCTTATTAATGATACACTCCCATAACATTATATTTGTCATATACTGTGTTACAACCTTCAATTCTACAAGTGCATATTCATTTACTCTGATTTTTAATAATTTGCTCTGTGGTTTCAGATACTTAATCTGCTTCTGTAATAATTTGGATGGTGATACAGACATACCAGAAACTGCACATGTGGCTGGCTTCCCTTGTTCAGAGTTAAGTTTTAGATACCACACAAACTCTCTTCTTAACTATGTTCTTGGCTCCACATATGTAAGAGACAATAATTATTACACATATCTATTGCTGTTATACTTTGTGTCAGATAAACAAAGTTAAAATAATTTACATGACATTAGAGGCTAAAAATGTGATAGCTGTATGCATGAAAAATTGTGACATGTTGGAAATATGTCACAAATGTGATGAGCATAAACACATGATAATTGTGACACATGCGAAATATGTCACACATGTGACAGGCTTAAATGCGTGACAATCGTGACGCATGAAAAAAGTGTGATAATCGTGACGCATGTAAAAAGCGTGACAATCGTGACGCGCGGGAATAACGTGACAAGCACAGTGCGCGGGAATTATTTAGAGTGCGGGAATGATGTGGAGCACGAGAATTATTTGAAGCGCAGGAAATATGTGACACATGGGAAGATCGTGACAAATGTGACATGAACTACAATAGCAATATCCAATTAGTAACAATGATTGTTTATACAGTTATGATTTTCAATTCAAAATAAGTCAATGATCACATATGATCACCACATTACAATATAGTAATATTCACTTCAAATAGCTAATGATCACATATGATCACCATATTGCAATAGATCTACAGTAGTAATATTCACTTCAAAATAGCCAATGATCACATATGATCACCATATTACAATAGACCTACAGTAGTAATATTCACTTCAAATTAGCGAATGATCACATATGGTCACATTATAATATAGTAATATTCACTTCAAAATAGCCAATGATCACTTATGATCACCATTAGATTTAGTATTAATAGGTGGATAAGCTCTCAAAATGCATAATTATGAAGGTGATCATTATTTATGATTGTGGCAATCATAAACCACTACATTTTTATGATCATTTTTGGCTGACACATATGGGGGATGGGGATGGACATTTGTCCCTGTCACTTGCAAGACAGTGCAGGGGGACGAGGCATGGGGGAGAAGATGAGGCCTGCACTTGTCAGTTGTGAGATGGTGCAGGGGGAGGAGGCATGGGGGAGGAGATGAGGCCTGTGCTTGTCAGTTGCAAGATGGTGCAGGGGGAGGGGGTGGGGCAGTGGAGACAACACATGTGCTTGTCTTTTGCAAGATGGCACAGGGGGAGGAGGTGTGGGGGAGGAGACAACACCTGTGCTTGTCATTTGTGAGATGGCACAGGGGGAAGAACCATGGGGGAAAAGACAAGGCCTGTGCTCATCAGTTGTGAGACAGTGCAGGGGGATGAGGCATGGAGGAGGAGACAATGCTTGCACTCGTCAGTTGTGAGATGGCACAGGGGGAGGAGGCATGGGGGAAAAGACAAGGCCTGCACTCGTCAGTTGCAAGACAGTGCAGGGGGAGGAGGTGGGGCAGTGGAGACAATGCATGCGCTGATATGCAGGCTATATTGTAAACGTACCCTTTATAAATTCACGTTCTTAATTAAAATAAGAACTTCGGACCGAGTGTGTTAGAGTAGGGACACGAAAGGAGGAACCGAGTTCCCGGGTTGTCTCCTAAAAAACTAAACAAGGGATTAAAATGAAAACATATAAAAAGTGCAATACTCTGCCTTGGTCTTGAGCTTACAGCCTTAACAAATACCTACTTTTTCATTTTCTATTTTACATTACAATACACAGCCTGGAATGTGCTATTTCCCAACTAAAATAGATGAACCAAAGAAACTTATGGAAACACTAGAATAAAAGCACACATGACTTACAGAACCCTAGAACTCGATTTGAAAGGTACAGACACAGTGACCAAAATACTTGATGATGATGGCATGTGTAGAAAGGGATGAGAGCAATGTAGTGATGGCGTGTTGACAAAGAAAGCGAAGACACATCACACATCACTGCCACAGTTTCCGAATTAGGAAGGTGCTTATGGAAGCACGCATGCGCTGTCGCAATAGTGCAATAGATAAGGAATGTGGTAGCGCCGTATGATTGGCTGCACACAGATGGGCTGGTGCTCCGTGCTGACTCACTCCGGACCTAGAACTAAGCTACCATAAGGGTAGAAAAGTACCATAGATAGGGAACTGTAAAATAAGTGTGGAGTAATTGTATATAGATGAGTGAGGAGGGAAAGAAACAGTAAGAACTGCCAGGCATTCTTACGTCCCACAGATAGGGTTGTTCAGATGAGATACAGATGAGATTTAGAAATAGTTACAAGATGTTTAGACACTAAGAACTATGTACTGAGTTTGCTGAATTGAAACTGAATACTTTGACTTTGAACACTTTGACACGTACCAAAAATAAACCGAGTTTACTTGTTCTAATTTTAACATGTTCTAAATTTGGAATAGACATAATTATGCCCCTTGAACTTACTGAAATCACACCTCAGGATTTAAGTATTATTATTGTATTAAGGATTTCTATTCTAAGTACTTAAGAATTACTTAAACTTGTAACATGACTCAACAGCACTTGTTACCTCAGACAGGACTGAATCGGGGCGGGGTAAATATGGTACAAACAGATTTTCTTAACAATTAGAATGTGTATCAAAATCAGCTCCTTGAACAGATTCATGTTCATATTTAGAAAATAATGATGGATTGGTTCTAAACCCATATCGCGCTTCCATATTGAGAAAATGACAATAGAACAAAGGTAGAATCTGTGTGAAAAATTGGTTGTTAATGCAGATTCTTGCACAAATCCTGAATTGGGACGCACATTTGTTCACTGATCCTATCTAAACACAGATTCTGGCTATGTTCAGCGCCCCTATCTTATCACACATTCAGAATTTGTCCTGGTAACAGAGTCTGGATTGGTTCGTTCATCAGATCCACTTGCCAATTCTAAATGTAATCAAAAATATGTTGTCCTACCCTATGTATGTGCAGATTGTAAATATGGTAACATATCATATTGATTGTCCCACTCACAGGGCCACTCACAGGCCACTCACACCCGCTCATAACCCACTCAACTCCCCACTCCATCCCCACTCAACTACATATATACAATTTCCCGCACCGTAAATATGTCCATATTTGCAAAGACATAGAAAATGAAAATTTGAAACTCTACTCAAGCTCCTGTGCCATGAACGACCCTGGCTTCTTTCCTCTTCATTACAGATCCTCCTTCAGCTGCAGATGTGACCAGTGTTCAGCGACTTTTTCGGAAATTTCGCATTTTGATCTTGATAATATCAAGAATGAGCCAATTGCTGTCATATTTGCGAATATCAGGATATCGACCTGCAGCCTTCAGAAGCGGTCGTTAGATAATGTCACAATAATTTGTGGAAAGATGTACCTTCTCACATACAATGTCAAGTTTACTGCTTTCCTGAGCAGCGTAAGTAATTCCGAAATCCAACTCCTCGTGGGCTAATTGAATAATATAGTTCTGCATGTCACAATGGTAAGAAAATAAATATTGCTCTGAAATAAATTATCACCTCTATATCGCTAAGCCGCTCCTGGCTGCATTCCACATGGTCAACTATTTTATAATTTTTTCCTGCCTCACCCCGGGGTTTAGGAATAAGTACTCCAGAGCTTGTTGACGGTTCAGTGTCCTCTTCTTGGGGAAAGCAAGTCCTAAGAGTGCATGGAGGTGAGCTCAGAATACGTTCCGGCGAAAATCGTGAGCATATAGTCAATGGAGAAAAATGGCGCAAAACACGGTAGTTTCTAGTGGCAGGCATTTTTAACGTACACATCGTGATATAGATGTGTACTTATAGTCTGAGAAACAAAAAAGAAGATAATTAACAAGGAAGGAAACATGTAGAATTCAGAACAATATCGCCTCACCAAATAAGAATAGATGGGTTGGTATGGAGAATGAGACAATAGAGTTCTGGAGGTACTATTCGGTCGAGGACTGAACAATAAAGTATGTTAAATGCAGTAATACACCGACACTATAGGCTACTAGAATTTGACGTTGCCTCATAATTTGACGTTGCCAGTGATTATCTTGCGGCAACGCCGGGCAACGTCACAGAAGCATGAGGGGCGTGCTAGTGTAGCTGTGATCAAAGTCGAAGGGTGAGGTATATGGTGTAGAAGTAGAACAACGGTGTGGGGTGCGAGTGGGAGAGACAGGCCATGGCTAAGCGCTGAGGTGGATGTGATGTGGTCATGTAAGATGGGGGTGGTGCAAAACCGTGAGGTGGTGGTGCTGCGAGACGGCGTAGTGTTGCTGGTGGTGATACATTATAGGGCTGTACACTGTCGCTGTATGATACGGTTATACGGTAGCCGTATATACGGACCCGTAACCATCCCGTCGAGGCTTTAGAGACTTCTTCATATGGTACGGCTGCAAAACCGAGTCCTATTCTGGAATGGGCTGTAGATGAACCCGAGTGTGTGATATTTATATTGGATGGAGAAATGCGCGCCAGTCACTTTCCATAACGAAGTATTGAGAAGTTGAACCATATAACCGTATATAACTGTAATATGGCCGTATTCATACGGTTTGTTTACGATCAAAACCGTACCGTAGAAGCAAATTCCTCTTCCTCCTTTGTCCCAGACATCGGTGAAGCTACAAGAGATACCGTCGGAGTAAGGACTGGCGACGGCAACAATGATCTCCCTTCAAGCTGACGTTCTATCTCAGCCTCAACAAGTTGCAATACGTTGCTGGACGCTGGTGGGCGTACCTGTGTGACGACAGAATCGTGAGATGATGACTTAGAGTGTGGGGGTGGTGACAATGGCGCATGCGACGTATCCATTTCAAAAACGACAGTCTGAGGTGGGACCACTGCGAAAGCGATAGGAGAATCAAGAAGTGGTCAACGAGCTTCTGGGATATTGGGGAATAAGTCTACTGGCATAGTGATTAATGGAGAAATGAGAGGTAGGTCGGCTAATCCGTCAGGTGAGTCGACTTCCGGTGAAAGAGGACTTCGACCACAACCACTGGCATCGAGGTTAACATTATATCTGTAAAATGCGGTAAAATTGCCTTACCTACTAGCAGTGGTGAGGTAAGTAATAAGAAGTTGTGGCCCCTGTACCGAAGATGCTGTAGTGGGTTGCGTATCGGTCTATAAGCAAGACCATCAGCAACTGAACACCTCTAACTTATTTCGGACTTACCTGTCCATAAGCAGAAGGAGGTGAGTAATCTGAGGCACTTGAAGGCGACATCGATATTGTGGCGGATGGAGATGGCAGCGATTTGCGAACAAAATTTTTGAAATAAGACCTGTATACTGTATAAATCCGTCCCATATCCGTAATATGGACCGTACCGTTTTTTCGAGCTTAAAAAAATCTTACGGTATGGTGTACAGCCCAGATAAGGTAACGAGGCCAGTGATGATGAGAGGCGGGAGAAGGGGACACTGTGGTCGTAGAAGA
The DNA here is from genome assembly GCA_025738555.1 of Cyathus striatus. Lineage (NCBI taxonomy): Eukaryota > Fungi > Basidiomycota > Agaricomycetes > Agaricales > Nidulariaceae > Cyathus > Cyathus striatus. The sequence continues at coordinate 636,409 of JAOVFP010000003.1, forward strand.
CAGCCATCGTGATGCAGACACAGGGAAGGGGGCGGTCATAGCAAGACGAAATGGGGAGAAGGCGACGGCATGGAGTTGTCCGGACAAGGCAGTGGTGGGAGGAGGTGGGAGAAGGGGACCGCAGGGGAGGGGCGGACAGGGCCTACGATGCGCAGACGAGACGTGACGTAGCAGGCGGCGTTGACTCGAGCTAGGGGAAGGGGCTGACCTGGCTCCGATGTATGCGCGTGGCATCAGTATCACATGGCAGAATGGAACGTTGAGGTGGGGGGGCGTTGAGGTAGGGGTCGGTGAGGAGGCGGTGGTGGTGGCAGAAAGGAACACATTGAGGTGGGGGACGTTGAGGGTAGGGGACGCGTGGTAGAGGATGCGTGCTCGTTGAGATGGGAGGCGTTGAGGTAGGGGACGGGTCAGCGAGGAGGCGGTGATGGTGACAGCAGAAGGAAGCGAGTTGAGGAGGGGGATGTTGAGGTAAGGGTCGAGTTGGCGAGGAGGAGAGATGCGGCACTGGGTCGCTGAGATGTAGGTCGAGGACTGGGGGAGCAAGAAGAGTCGTGAGCGGGGCGGCGTTGTGGAGGCGTCGGTGTAGGTGTAGCCGTCTACGCTGTGGGGCGGTGTTTGGGGGGGGGGAGTAGATCGTGGGTGGGGGAACGTCATCGTTGTTGGTCGTTGGTTAGTCGTGGGGGGGGGAAGTAGGCCAAGTGTTGTCACCGATTTGGAGAGTAGGTGGGGTAGTGGCAGGTATCCGTTCGAAATAAGCTTTCAAATGCTTCTCAAGTCCCACATCGTCTTGCTCGTCTACTGAATTGTACTGGGCATTCAGAGATCTAAAATTGAGGTAGATTCTTGTTATTTCAGGTGGTTTTCTCGAAATAATGTTTGCAGGTGATCTTTAAACATGGCAATAGAACCAACCTTCATCAGCTATAAGAAGCAGGCCGAGTTTTATAATGTGAATACCTTTCTCTTCAGTTTCTTGTTTTCTAGACACCAAGATCACATTAGGTAGGTGACCGGGTTATGGTGCGCTGGGGTGGCCCGGGGGAGCATTGGAGAGCGGCTAGGCTGTTGGGCATTTATCATCAAGGAGAGGAAAATGATGAGAGGAGGGCAAAAGGGCTTGAAATTACAGAAGTCGAAGTAAGTCTCGTGTCAATGCAAACCAATTAACACTGACCCATCCTCATAATAGACAGTCCACTTCTATGTGTGCACTGGAAAGACACCAAGAAGTTGTAGGATGGTGGGCTGGTACGATATACGTTACCCGTAAGTATCTGTAACTATTGTGTTTTTTCTATCTACCATATCATTAGTGCTCGAAAGCGGAAATTGAATGGAATACATAGTACATAGCTGAAAAGTTGTAATGTTGTAGTGATTAATAATATTTTGGAAGAGACTGGAATGAGAACGCAAGGAGAATGTACAGTTAGTAAGGGTTAGGAAATATGCTGTATCATAAAGGAGAAGGGAAAGTATGCGTAGCCTGTTGTCGTTATATAATGTAGCTCGGGATGCCATACCGAGGGTAGGGCACCAGGAGGGGGTAAACGGAGGCATCCCTGGGGGAGCGCGCACCGTGAGGTAGTTGTCTTGGGGCCTGGAAGCCGTATGGGTGTTTGACATGTCAAATCTCTCGTATAACGCCCAGCGTTTGTCGGAGACGTTCTGTAGCATTTGACGAGCGAATTACAATGCAAAGGCCACAACGTTTGCCAAGTATTCGTACCCTACAATGTAAATAAATAGTAGACAAAAGATAGCAATCCTGCCGGCCACTTCAATTACTGCTGGCATTCTTCGCTGAAATATTTGCATATGAGATGTCTGTTCAGAAGTAGGGCACGGATGATTTTTCGGGAAGGTACTGGTGGGTGAATTTCTGGTACCTGACATCCATACTTTTATTTCGATGGCGTCCCTATCCGATGTCCCAGTCGCAATCACACAATGCTCGTCAGAACTGAATGCCTGTAACTGTGATTAGAGTTGCTCGTGTACTAGGCACATTGAACGAACCTCAGTGATTTGGACTAGTGTACCAACTAACAACAGAATAGTTAATGTGACATCAGCTGCATACATATACCATAATAACTTACCATAGCCACGGGGTAATAATGCGATTAATGTTCCCAAACACTGATCATATATGCGTACTACTCCATCATCACTGCCGACAACAACCAGTTCACCTTCAAATGCCGTTGAGACAACAAGAGGTACATTTGAGCGAATGGCATGTTTTAGTGATCGAAGCGGCTGTACCGGAGGTATAGCATAAATGTCGACACCATCTCTAAGATTTGAAACAATTAAAGTATCGTTGTCAGCACTAACAATTGCATGACCACTTAAGAAATGGTACTGGGTGAGTTAATGTAACTGTGATGGCAAAAGACTAACATTCTGGTGTGTATCTCATGGATCCATCGCATCTTCCAAGGTGACATTTGATAGCAGAAACTGGTACCGCATGATTTAACACTTTTACAAACGGAGGGACAATATGACGTACATTTCACGGGATTCCAAATAACAGAGAACTAGTTCTGTTCCATTCTCAATAAATGCGACATTTCTAGCCGTGTGAGGAAGAGGAGTTGTCTCCACATACAACGTGGCCTGACCTAAAGAGATTAAGTGGGAAATACGTAGGATTTTGAAGATGAATTGCTTACCTGGAAAATTTAAGTTCCAAACCTTGAGGTAACCTTCTCCAAGTGAAGCAAGTCGACTATGGAACGGGTCAAACTTCAAGTCCTCCAAGGAGCCATCATGCGCAGAGATTGCCAACACTTGTTCATAACTATCACCAAAGGTATCTTCCTGATATCCTCGTATGACACCACTTCCAGTTCCAAAATATAACACTGTGGTACCAGTTTCAGGGAACGAGGCCCAGCAGATCGTAGTAACTTCCCCAATCATGGATGCTTCCCAAAGGCTTTCACCAGTATCCAGGTCCCATATTACTACAAGTCCGTCATCACCTGGAAGGGTATTTTATTCATTCGTATAATGCTCAATCTATAGTACGAAATTGCACTTACCACCACTAGCCAATTTTGTACCATCCGGGCTTATCTTCAATGTGTTGATCACCTTCGAATGGCGAGTGAACGTATATTCCAAGTCAAACTGCGAAAATTAATTCCTCAAAGCAAACACAAAATTTATAAGTACGCACAGTGAGAGTATCTGGCTTCATGAGGAGGGCGGTGTGATGGAACCACACCTCATAGCAATAGTATAAGTATCAAGATGTGTATCATACCTATTGTATTGTTTTGATACCTCATTTCCTCACTCATTTTCCTACTCAGCGAAAGTAGAGCATGCTTAATCTAGCTAGTCTAATGGAATTGTGAGTCATGTAGATAAAAGAAAGATAGAGGACGACTCGGTGAACAAATTATTGTTCAACACCATCTGAATCTCTTATGGAGACCGACTGGCGCTTGTTCAGCGGATTGGTAGTAAAAACAATAGCAGTTTGACAGTGGAGTCCATCCCGTTGCTGAACGCCACTGTGTTTCATAACACATCATTTTACGGATCGGACCTAGGGACTACCAGACCGACGCCCCCTCAATATCGAAGGCCGCTAATACATATTATCATTGCCATGATTCATCAACCTTTTGTGAATTGTGGAGAGGCTAAAGTTAATTGTGATTTGCGAATGAATTCTATACGCCCATTCGAAAACAAACGGTCAGCTTGTATAAATTAATTACTAATTCATTCAATGCCGAAGCATATCAACATTACCGTTCCCCAATCTTCACTGTGCATATATTTCCTCCTCAGTCTTAAGCTATAATCTTCAACTCATTTCGACAAATGGCAAATATCCGAAACATTGTTAGACCTCTCAGCTGCAACCTGGTATGTGGTAATAGAAACTTACCAGGCTATGTTCTTCGATATCTAACCAAATAACTCAGGAGTATTCTTCTGTTGCGCGGGCGATCAGAAGGACCCTTGTCAAAGGCATCAGTGTAAAGGGCGGTAGTTACAAATGCGGTACTCAAAAGCTTGACAGCCCCTTGTGAAGTAAGGGCATTCGAAAACGTCGAAAAGTGGTATGCTTAAGCAAATAGACACTTGAACAATTCATGTCTAACTTTTCAACTTCTAGATTACCGTCGAGAAGCAGTGTAATATGGCTCCTGTCTTCCCCATTCTGAACCTTCCAGCAGAATTGGTTGACTTGATAATTATTCAAGCAGAGGATGGTTGCTTGTTGTCGCTGATCCACACTAATCGACAATTGCACTATGCTACTACGGAAGTGTTTCTTAGAAGGCAAGGAGCACTGAACACCGACATTTTCGGACGTACCAATATATCACTTAAAGGAGTCGTTAGTCCGGCTGTAATTCATCTTCTAGCGAATCTATCCACACGTTCCCGACGCCTCAGAGTAGATGTCAGCCTACACTGTGTGCTAGAGCACCTTACAGGACTACGTACATTCTTAAGCAAGGCTTCTGGTATGGAAGAGTTCACCATAGTTCATAGTTATGATGACGGAGAAGATACTCTGCCGGCAGAGCTCCAAGTCATCTGTTCCATCACTGCTATTCTGGCGAGTCTCCCTCCTTCGTGTACAAGTGTTGGCCTTGACAGCACCTACTCTCCATGAGTACTGTGTTCCACGGTAGCCTTATCGTGTCCGCCGGAGATACCTTGCGACATAATCAAAAATGGTGTTGCAGTTGGGCTACGAAACCTCCGTATAGCGACTCACATATTCGGTGATTCGAAAATGCTTGACATATTGTCTGTGCTTCTGGACGGACTGTCGCTAGAATTTTTAAGCATCAAAGGGAAAAGTGGAAGAGATATCGTACCAATCTTGGTTTGTGGATCGCTGCAGACCCTAAAGACACTCTTGATCTCCTGTGACGAACCATTTTCATTTGTGCCATCCACCACGTCTTCCGCTATGTGCCAACTACAATGTTTATGGATCTGTTGTACACCGGAAGGATGTAAGTCAGTCAGGAAAGGGTTTATCAAGATACCAGAGAGTGTTACCGATATTACATGTAGCGAGCAGTTCCAGCTGACAGCCGTCTCGTCTTCATTGAAGACAATTCAGCTTCGACTATCCGATTCATTTCCCAATCCAGATAATCACAAATTCTGCAGGGCCATAGCGAACATTACTTCCCCTCTCCAATCCACATACATTTTCGATTCCGACACGAGCATTACCATTGTGCTTCCTTACTCGATGGATGAACATATGGTAGCCAAAATGCAGTGCAAGTGCTCCATACCCGACATTAGTGCCATACGCAAATGTCAAAAGATTGATATCCATTTGGACTGTTCAGAAATTCTTTATCATGTGCATTGTGTTGCCATCTTTCCCAGCCATCTACCTGAATTAGATTATTAGGATTACTTTATCAAATTAATGAAGCACGCTTCAAGGCTAAGGAGCCTAACAATACACCCACCTTATGGAAATAGCCTGCGGTTCACCAAAAGCAAGGACTACATGCAGTCTTTTATAACGAAGCTTCGGATGTACTGCCCCAAGCTGGAGTCAGTAAGTTGTTCTCCCGACATATGGATACGTCGCCCCGACAGCGGTGACTTCATAAAGCAACTACTTAAAGAAATGGACTAATAACAATGTAGTGGTGGAACATATATGTACGTAAGTATATACCTTGCAAAATGCATTAGAAATCCTGTAGCAATCATCTTGTAAGTCATCGATATTAAATAGATAGCCCAATAGCAATGCATACATGAATATAGGGCTTCAAGGCCAAAACTCCATCAGTCCATTTGCGCTTGCTCGCGGGGTAGATCTGAATCTTGTTTGAGATTACGCGAACTCTCTCATCTAATAAATCCTTCCAGAGACTGATACCGAACTCTTCAAATCGGTCGAATATGCTTGGTATATCTGCCCGTTGCCTATAAGGGTGGACTGCGAATAAAATACATCCTTGTTCGTCAATTACTTCAAAAATGTGTCGAATTATGGCTGGAATTAGCTGCTCAGAATCGGGATCTTTATAGAATATTATGCTATTTCTCGATGTGTTATGCTTTGATGATAGCTGGCGTCCGTTGACTATATATCGATCATATTCGGTGACTCTAGTATCGTCCACGAAGCCGGCCGCTTGTAACACTTCCAAATCGAGCTTAATATCTTTCCTGCTGGTAGGCTGACATGTATCGTCTGCCAACAATCGCATATCATGAATCAATGTCCCAGACTGAACATCAGGAAAACACTCTTGCACGATTTCACTACTCCGTCTGATAATTTCGGGACATCCTGGGCGTTGTAAGAATACACGCAGCTCCGACGCAGCACAGAAAGCATTCAACATTGATGCTTCCAGCTCTCCTAAAGATCCATCAGTGCAGGTAATGACAAATATGATAGGTGTGACATGTGTGACATACACAACAAGTGTGACAAGTATGACAAATGCAACATACATGACATACGTGACAGGTGTGACAGGTGTGACGTACATAACAGGTGTGACATACGTGACATACGTGACATATGTGACAAATATGTGGAGCGTGACATTCGTAACACTCGTGACATATGTGACGAGCGTGACAGGTGTGACATGTGGGAAAATGTGATATTCCTATATTCATTTATAAATTAATATGCTATTATTTATACAATGATCACTTATGATCACTTTTACATTTATTAGTATTAACTAGTAGGCATTATGCACAATAATATGCTATTATAACATATCATGATCACATATGATCACTTCCACATTCATTAGTATTAACTAGTAGTCATTACACACTATAATACACCATTATACTATACCATGATCACTTATAATCACTTCCACATCCATTAGTATTCACCAGTAGTCATTACACACTATAATATGCTATTACAACATACCATGATCACTTATGATCACTTACACATTCATTAGTATTCACTAGTAGTCATTACACACTATAATACACCATTATATCATATCATGATCACTTATGATCACTTTCACATTCATTAGTATTCATTAGTAGTCAATATGCCCTTTAATATCCATCATACACTATTATAACATCCAATGATCACCTTTGATCACTCATACATTCATTAATAATAATGAATACCGTTAGATTTTAGCAGTGATCATGGAAGTCAGGGATTTTGTGATCACTTTTTCATAAAACCTGGGCTTTTTATGATCCAAATTGGCTGACACTTATGGGTCTCATAGCCAGGTTTCTTGGTTCACGAGAAATGCATGTGCATCACTTCTTGCGAGGAACCTGGCACCCTCTTTTTGTGAGGCTGGATTCCGTGTTCCATCTTCTAGCCACTCAAAATACACAGCACGGATGCTATCGCAAGAACTTTCAAGATTCCTATCATACTCGAATAAATTTCGGAACATCATTTGCGCGTCCATTTCATACGACAGAGGTGGGGCAAGAAATGGTGGGGAGTCTTGGGTAGGCAAGGAACAGACATCCTGGAGAGTGATGGAAAATACTCGATCTTCAAGGTCTCGAAGATCGGCTTCAGCCTTGGTTTCTTCCTTGTGCGCAAGATATTGTGCTTCTGTCATTGTTACCCCGTTACACTGACTGCAATAGCAAACAGTAAGTTTCTTTTCCTTATTAGGACGTGGCATTCTTGAAAAGGCTGTCAGTAAGGAGTGCACTAATCTATGGTAGTAAAAACACTTACTAGATGCTGAGCTGTTGATGTGGGCGGAGTGGAGAGCGTCGGTGAAGCTTTATAGTTACTATAATATAATAACTGCAGGATACAGAATAAAGACAGGTCCTAATAGACGACATCGCGGCTGAACCGATTTACTCAGACAAACATGGTTGCTTATAAAACAAGGCATTGTTATGGTAGGCATTACAAGGCATGTATGATTTAACGCACTACTTAAGAATGAGTCCAAGGTTGACATTCCAACAATGAGTTCCCTAAATTTGCACTCTCTAAGTTTACGTCAATCTTTTGAAAGAGAAATTTTACCGAAACCACACCACATCCTTACGCTACACAAAGAATGGCCACTTGAAATACTGGGAAAAACATCTAATGTCACAGGGAGTGCACGGACTCTTAAGGGATCGTCCCTGATCCCTAAACCACGCGGTGAACTGGGCCGGCCAAGCAGAGGGGGTATTCATTGCAGACTTCTCTACGCTGGGAAAAAGACGAGTATACAAGGGTACAGGTATATAGGCCTTTTGTATTCACCTAAAATATCATGGTTACTTATCTATAGAGCAGAAGTTTGCGAAGATATGTATTTCTGAAAACATGAAGAAGGGTCAGCCATTTAGCGCACAACTGAAAGAGAAAATTGACCTTGTTGTGGAATTGGTGAGTGTGCACATTTTTTTTACAAATTTACTAACGTCTAATGTGTAGATGAATCAAGAGTTCCCAATACTACTAGACTACGAAAAAAACTGGGCAGCTATCGACTTTATTCGTGCAAGTATGAAAAATTGCTCGCGAGAACGGAAGTAGCAGTATTTGATGTATATACAGTATAACCTGTATGAAAGTGGTATATACAAATAATAGTCTTTGTGGTCCGAGGTGACATATTACATATGTACAGTAAACAAGAAAAGAAGTAAAAATGAAATCAAGGTATATACAAACAATAGTCATTCTGGTCCGAGGAAAAATATTACATATTTACAATATACGAGAGCATCATGTGGGGTCCGAGGCGACATATTACATATGTACAATAAACAAGAAAAGAAGTAAAAATGAGATCGTGTATGCAATTGTGCTTAATATATATGACTTTGTGTATACATACATATCATATTAGCTTCTTTGTATCAACCTTCACTTCAGCAACATGGTCTGCATTTATCACTCTTCAGCAACTAATACATAGTATAAGGAAAGTTTTACGAACTGTGTCAGGTAGTTCCCGTGGAGGCTGAGGATCCAATACAGTCTTTTGGCCTTTAGTAAGAGCCTTATACCAAGTTTGATCGTAATAGTTCGACGGAAGTCCTTTGACACATTGTTGGTCTTTCCTGGTCTTCTTTCCGGCCTTTGTTCCGGATGTAGATGCACCATGTTCCCTGAAGCAATGAACGTTACCACCTCCCTTACAAAGGCCAGTGCTGTAAGTTTCTATGTTCCTGAATAAATCAGAAATACTATCGTTTCGCCAAGCTTTCACCCTTCGCCGAACTACTTTCCGCCGTGTAGTTGTACCTTCGACTTCCGTTTCGTCCGAGCTCATCCCATTGACTCCCAGTATCTCATGAATGTGTTTGACCTCCTTCCATAGTTCATTGTCCTCTTCTTTACTAGACAGGCGAGCCTTGATAACTTTTCCTCGGCGTTTCCATGTCTGCATGAGAATCTCAGCAGTGCGAAGTTAGATAACAAACATAATGGAACACATACCCCTTCCCTACGAGTGAAACATTGGTTTCTTACTTTCTCTGCAACCCCACTTAGCTTAATTCTCTCTTTCTTTGAATGTGGTGTTTCATCGGAGTCCTCAGATGGCGGCTGTAAGGCCCGATATGCCATAACACTATGTCCTAATCTACTCTTGATCTTAACTGCTAGGGCTTCCATCTTCATATCATCCTGGGCAATGATGATATTATCCCGTGTACTTTGATCATTAAGCAGTGCTTGGTAGTCCAAAGTGAGGAGCCGGATCATCTCTGTGTTCCAATTGGATGATAAAGGAGACATCCAATCGAGCGTTGGGGATGCAACATCTGGTACTGCTCTACGATCCTCAAACTCTTTGAGAAGCGCTTCGGATGAAGGACTGCGAAAATTTGTAGCATCTTTATACCACAGCCTCTTCGCAACAAGGTAATTTCATAGGTGTTCCTTTGTGAGAATCATTAGAAGGTTCAGTCCTGTAATTGAAAGGTCAAACTTACATTGAACCGTAATTCATCTGTGTTCTTTTTGGAGCGCTTCCTAGGAGATCGTACCGCTAAACCATTGCTTTCATCCGCAGCGTCCATACCATCATCCTCAGATGAACTTGGGCCATTAATCGGGCTAGGGCTCGTATTAGCTCCCGGGAGCGTGTTTAGTAAACCTGTGAGGGTTTGGACAAGCTGGTCATTGTAACGTTGAAGTTCTGGCTCAAGAGAAGTGGTGACATGCAGCGATAGAAATGTTATCTAAAAAGTTGAGATAAGGCACGGTATACAAGTATGTAGATACTTACTTCCTCTAGGGAATAGCGCTGTGGAAAAACAGTTGGCTGAAAATTCGAAGGCATTGTTGGTTGCTGGTGGTCGGGCGAGGGAATAGCTGATGGATTGGCTTGGGCTTGCTGGTGGCTGGGCGGGGGATTGGGTGAAGGATCATTGGGTGAGGGGATTACAGGCGGCTTGTGTAGTAGTAAACTTGGATCAATTTCCATACCGGAGGGCAGATCTTGGTGGGATGATGCCATGCCATCGATTTCCATCTGAAAATGGAGAGGATGCGTAGGAGCAGGGACATCGGGAGGTGAACTCGGACCAGGGATACCGGGTGCTGGCATGGGAATGTTAGACGACAGGACTGCAGAGGCTTGCGGTTCAGTCGCGGTGGATGGTGACCCATATGGTGTAGGATGATGGCCGTTCACAGAACTGGGTTGAGCAACAGCCACCAAAGGCGGAGGGGGCAAGGACCCGGGCAGTATAATTGATGCTGCTGCGCTAGCCTGCAGCGTAGGGGATGGTCCTGCTAGACTGGAGTTCTACGCAAATAAATTTAGATAAAAGGGCGAGCAACGCGGTTACTTACTACTGTAGCACGATAAAGCCCAGAAACCCTATCCTCCATTTCAGGCGCCTGGCTGGAAGGGATACTCGGAGGTAAAGGTGGAGGTGGAGGAACAACACTACCAGAAAGCCGGGGGGGCAAGGATCCGGTTTGCACTGGTGGCACAGTCGGGGATGGCCCCGCTAGAATGGGGTTCTACACAACGAGATTAAGGGAATAAAAGGGAGAGCAATTCGGCTACATACTGGTGTATCACGACGTAGCCCAGAAGTCCTATCCACCGCTTCAGATACCTGGCTGTCTTCTGCGTCTGGCTGCCAGGTAGCAAATGGATTCTCAGTTACTGGCGCTGGCTCATATTCATCAGGCCTTCGTTCAACCCTAACACAGGTGTATCGCGTAGTTGCCTGGAAAGTAGATGTAAGTTCATGGTATTATTTCGTTGCGTAACTGTACGCACCGGCTCATTGACAAGAGATTGAGACCGATTATGGTTCAACCTTTTAGGAATGGGGTAGTAGGGATGACCAGGTTCGACAGGAGGGTGTTGGTTGTTCGACATTGTGGAGTGTGCATCGTTTTCTGCCCGACGAACAAGCATAAAATACTGAGATAATCCGTTCCGATGACCACTTGTGCGACCTAAACAATACAGGTATCCAGGGTAAATAAAATGAACAAGGAGAGAATGTACACTGTAAACTAATCAATAACGTAGTCCTAGGTAACATACTAATTGTTGAGCGGGGAGTGAGTGGGGACACTTTGTTTTACAGTGCATTACCATTACTACTAATAATTTAAGGCCTTATACGATTATTCTACTGTTGGTTTGTGTATTATCAACTATTACTACAGCTACTATAAGGTACAACTACAAGAGCACATGGGTGTAAGTGAGAGAGAGGGACGCGGCGTTGCGATCAGTATGGGTGTTTCGAAAGCATTTAGGGCAGGTTGGCCAGGTCAGCTGACCTGCCCTAAATGCTTTCGAAACGGTCGTATTGTACACACGCTCACTACTCCCTTCTTCCTTACTCTCATGTTCTTCGTAGGTACTGTAGTTAGTATAGGGATGTATTCAGTTCTTTTACATAGATAGTAGTACTTTTAGATAGGATAATATTAAGAGAAAGACGCACCTGACGATGGTCTAATCCGAATGGAAGGAACAATTGGGCCTGTCAACGTCAACGATAGCGCCAAAATATGGAATGCTGGTAAGTCATTTTTCTATTATCCTATTATCCTTGGCAAGCCAACTAAATATCAGTATGGTAGTCCTAGGTAACGGTATGAGCGGCGAGTGAGCAGGGACTGTTGGTAATATACGATTATTCTACGTACAACATACTTTTACTAACAATACTATGTGTAAGTGAGAGAGAGGGGCGCGGCATTGCAAGGATGCCTGACGAAGAACTAATCTTAATGGAGACCAGTGCGAACAATTGGGCATTGTGTAATTATCAACGTCAATGACAGTTCCAAAATATGGAATATTCGCCAGTTAGTTGTTTTGCTGTCATCTTTGAAACGCTAACTAAATCTTGTGATAATAGGTTATGACTCCTCATTCAACAGGTAAGCCTGCGATCACTGCCAGTGAATATTACAATTAACTGTATTTAGCGATGTGTTTTCCTACAACAATAGTGCTGGCACCTATCTCCTATAAAATAGTACGCACACTCTTATCATGAACTTCATACTCCCTTCGTACTCTTCATTCAATAACCAATCTTGACAGCATCAATGTCCATTCAAGCCGATCTTCCTAAGGTGTGTAGTGTTGCTTTCACGTCCTAGTTGAACCAACAGATTAACGGAAAAATACTTAGTTCAATACTACTCAAACACTAAGTTATCATATGAAGCCCATAAATGTTTTGAAGCTAAGTCCGGATGCGTCAAAGCTTCTAAGTGGAGGTAAGTACTTGCATGTATTTAATACTCACAGACTTGCTGCTCACTCTACTAGCGGACGACGGAATGGTGGTTATTTGGGATGCCATGAGCGGGATCAGTCTCGAAAAAATTAACTTGGTATTTCATGGACCTGTGTCTTCTGCTGTCTGGATGCCTAGTTCAGATGGTACTACATGTTCCAACTTCGCAGTCGGGTCTTCGGATGGTTCCATAATGGTATATCACCATGAAAGTAGCAAGGTATCTTATCGCTTAACCTATATGTTATTCGTGTATTTATTCCTTTTCATTTCCAGTACGTATGTAAGAGTGTTACAGAGGCACACGAAAATCGTATAGAGGATTTGGCATTTGATCGGTATGGTCAGCATCTCGCCAGTATTGGCGACGGCCGTTTGCTGGTATGGATGGTCAACCACAAAGGTACACGTTGTCAAACATGATGTCTCAGGAATTCACAGAGGACACAGGTGACCTTGACGAGTATGCTGGAACTCCGGCACCAGATTTTAAGTATAGATTTCGTAGTGTCGCTTTTCACAACGATGGAAAACAGATCTTATATTCCGTTTTGGAAACGCACAAAATGTGAGTAATAACTGTCGCGATTACAATAGAATGCTATGACTGATCTCTTGCGATAGTATAAACTATCAAGTTAATCCTTGGACTCACCAATGGAGTCGTCGCTTACGGTCTCGAATGTAGGTATTTACATTGCGTGCTAAGTGTCTTGCCTTCCACTTACCTATACCAGTGGACATGCAGTCGTGTCTGGAAAAGAGATGCATGTTTCCAACCTGTTCAATGGTGTCGATACATATGCTCTTCCACCTTCCCAGCCGTTAAAGACTTACGAGCATCCGATTTCCCGCAATTACCCCATGCACCTTGCATGTGGTCAACAAGGTTCCCTTATAATTGTTGGTAGCGACGACGGGTTTCCGCGTGTGTTTTCACGCTTCGGGAATATGCAGACGTCTTTGCCACATGAGAGAGGCATTCTAACGCAGATTGTGGACGTAAGCATATTTCGTTAAAAATTGAGACAAGCTAATACACTCTCTTTAAGTGTGCCACAATCGGTTCGATATGTATAATAGCCACAGGATCGTCAGAAGCTGATAATCGTGAAACACACTATCCAATTAAGCTATGGAACTCAACCTCCGCTGTAAGCCTTCTATCTTGCTGCTCGCATTTATTGTTGATCATTTCATCTACAAGCATAACACATCGAAGGGCACCTCCACTCAACAGAAAGTCCCAAAAACTGAATCACTGACCTACATGCAGACGTTATCTATTATATTAATTGTTCTATGTTTCCAGGCACTATTATCAAGCGAGACAATTACAGAGTGGGTTCAGACGCATGTGGCATCAGTGTCGTTGGAGAAATGGAATTTAGATTTCAGTTTTCGCAACTACGCACTTTAAATAACACCTACACGCCTTAAATAATGATATCGAACTATGGACATAAAACTACGCGCATTAAAAAATGATATTAAACTATGGCTGGTCTTGATTTGTATGTTAGACAATACAAGAGTGTATTGCCTTGAATATGAGTGCACGGGGAATGGAGCGGGGAATGAGCGGGGAACATGTGGGGATATCACGTGCCGGAAGAGTCTGCCCTAAACATTTTCATATCCAATAAATAGAAGGCAGGTGTTGCGGGTTCTTACCTTAATAGTTTCATTGCCCTGACATCACAGTAGATACTCTAGCATACTCTAGTATACAATGGCCGAAGACAATTGCGCACTGAATCTAGATGGTAGCTTGAAGGACGCGAGTCAGATTCAATGGTATTTTGACCCTGATGATGAAGTACCTCAACCTCAGCAGAGAAAAGCGAAGAGAGCTAAAGTAGCGGTAATGAACCAATCTGAATATAGTAATGCAATCATTAACACCAGGGCATAGACATTTTTAGATCTGGAAGCTCAAGTGGGTTCTGACTCTGAGGATGAAGATGACGAAGAGCAACTGGACGGTATGTGTATAAAATGGCAATACTTGAATGCAATGTTCTGATTGAGAGTCATTTTTGTAGAATTTATTGTAGATAACGAAGATGACGATGAAGATCCCAACATTCCTGTTTGCCGGCTGGAGCTAGCACACTCGGTTCAAGCTGAACGACAACCAGAAATTATCGGCCGTCTCTATGAAAAGTATGTCGCCTCATGCGGAGGTGCACATTCGCTTGCTGGACCTAGTTCAACAACCCCCATAAGCAAGCACAATGTTGCCCATCGCAGTCGAGTAGCTGTTAAGGTCAGTGAGTTGCAATCGTTGACGAGTATCTGATTCACATTTTGTAGAACGGATCAGAGGAACGGATTGTATACCAGCTCAATTTACATGCTGGTCCCAAGCACGTTCGAAGTGCCTTTTCATTGTCCGTTATCCCAGGGCACATTTACGTCGAGGCTCTTAATCTTGAGGAAATTAAGAAGTGTACCAAAATCTTTGGCGAAGTCGACCAGTCCCGTATTCATTGTGCACCAAATATTATGTGGGATACTTATCTTGGAAACGTTGGAGCGAGCTATACACCCTACAAGCACACTTGGGTACAACTCAAAGGAGAATTCCGATATGACCTGGCGTTTATTATAAACGTCTGCGATCACACATTTCGGATTGACATTGTTCAATTGCCTCGAGTAAAATACACAAATTCATCCAAACGAAAGCAGCCGTCGTCGTCGTCGAGCTCGAAACCACCCTGCAAGCTATTCAACCCTGACCTTGCAAGGCAAACATGCCCGGATAAGTTCAAAGTCCAATATGAAGACGCCGATAATAAAATTGTAAAAGGATATATATTTCGAGGGTCGTTTTATACGGCTGATGGGTTCTTACTACATCGGGAAGTCGATTCTGACGAGTACTATCAAGTCGAAGGGATACTGACAATGGAAGAACTGAGATCCTTTGATTGCTGTAGCCACATTCCTAAAGAGGTTTTAGAGCAGACAAGGCGGGCAGTATTATCGGCAAATATACGTATACACGATCAGGTAAAGGTTGTCCTTCAAGGAATAGTTTCGCTGGCCTTCATCGAAGACATCACGGAAGAAAATGCGACGATAAGACTCTTTCATTCACCAGATGATCTTTTCGAATATCCATTAAATTTACTTGAGAAGTGCTTCAAAATTGGCGACGGAGTTAGGGTAAAGTCTGGCGTACACAAAGGAGTTGTCGGTATGGTCACAAGTGTGGAAGCATGTGGGCGTATAGGCGAGGAAAATATTACAGTTGTCGCCTTTCCGTTAAAGAAGGCAACTTTGAATCCACTTATGCCAGATTATTTTTATTCTGACCGATTAAGCAGGGAAAACACGTACCAGTTCACTCCTCAGATTTGGACTTCTGTAGCGAAGTTCATAGAAATAGTACATTTAGGTGGGAAGATAGTAATGACGCAAGCACCGCAGATGCATCTGGTAGTCAGACTGTTGAGGATAGGCTCATGCATAATGATCCATATCAGTCGCTTTATGGGTTATATGGCATGGTCACCTCTGGTCCTCAAAAGGGGGATATTGGGATACTAAAGAGTGTCAATGCTAATGGTCACGCCGAGCTTCAAGTTGAAGCCCGCCTGATAAGTACGGGAAAACTTGAAGAAGTTTCAATAGCAGATTTATATATTCCTGGGTATTTACGCATCTCAATATGCATTCCAATCTATAAAACTAAGAAATTATTACAGATACAACATTTCGAATATATTGCCAATATGCATTCCAATCTATAAAACTAAGAAATTATTACAGATACAACATTTCGAATATATTGCCATTTGATCTCGAAGGAGCTACAGATCATCCTTCACAGAGTGTCTGTATGACACCTGCTTGGGAAAATGATTCTGGGATCGGGTCCCAAACACCGGCTTGGGATCCTAGCTCTAGAACCCCGCAAGTAAGTACTTATAATTACATTTGCAAAGGATTGATTCTTGATCATATTTGGATTAGATTTCCAATGTTGTATCCGCCGAAGAGCTTGCCTACCCCCATCGAAGTTAGTTACTCATCTTGATGTTGTCGTACATCACTAATAGCAGTTAATAGTTCCAGAAAACGTAGCCTCAACATCTGCCTTGCAAGCTTCTACTCCTCTTCCAAACTCGATGAGAATGGCTGTTATTGGTGAAGGGTCATCTGCTCATGATGCTTCTGGCAGATGCATTCAATAGTGTGTATCATTCTTACAGTTCTGGAATATTGACCAATATTAATATCTTCGTAGGCCATTGGATAAATCAACTTCTCGAAGCAGACAGCTCATTTTTGGATCGCAGATATCTTCATGTGGTTATCTCAGGATCTCTGCCGACTGCTGCTAGCTCTGAATTCGAAAGGGGACGATATGAAAAATGCAGCGGTACCTACCTGGGATTGGTGAGAAGTAATAGATCTATCCGGGTGGAAATAACAGGCGGACAAGAACTTGAACTCCCAGCGGAGTATGTGCACCCGGAGGCCCCTAGTAGGAAGGGAGAACGTGTAATGGTTGTAAACCGTCGTAACCACCAGTTGTACAGGGAAGTATTCATGGTACTTGGCCTGACAGAACACGGAATTGAAGTCTGTCCTGTAAAAGGACAGAACATAGCAAAAAAGATGCGTGTTGTACCAGCTCAGGATCTCGGAGTATTTGTAGAAAAACTTTTTTAAGCGCATGCCTTTATGACATCTTGGACATTGCTCATGTATTATAATTTTTTGTTTGAATTGTTGAAAGATGAAGAGTCCCTTCGTCATTGATGATGCAAGATATTTCGTGTATATGTCGCCAGTCCTTTGCAGATTTGTATACTCGAACAGTAACATCCTTATTTCGCGGCACCTTCACTGTGGTATGTCGAGGTTTCGTAGAATATGTTACATTTCTAACCACATCCATAAATGTATCAGATTTCATGTGTGTTAATTGTAGGGACTCGATGTTCTGTGTTACTGCTTCTGGTGTGTCGCGATCTGTTAGTTCATAGGGGAGGTGCTGATACTGAAAATTAGTGTGGCTTGGATGTTCGTGTACTCTGTAGGATATCCAGGATACTCCATGAGATAGGCAGAAGGGAAGCCTTAGGACATACCTCTTTTTTTTTCGTTTCGGCAACTCCTCGTGTTCACCTTCGGCCAATCGTTTTCTCGAGCTGGAAGTATTTCCTCTGTAAAACAATATCAGTCGGTGAATTTTGACATTTGAAGAGAAGTCTTAACGACTAACCTTGTTTTTTTTCTTTTTGAAGACTCTTCATGTTCGCCTTTCGCCGGTCGTTTCCTTGAGTTAGGAGCTGTTGATAATGTTTTGGTTTGACCTTTCTTATACGCAACAAGTGTGACTATGAAGTCGTTCTTAATTGGTAACCCTGGCTTCCTTCGACCAGTCACTTGAACATTCACATGATTGTCTTTACAAAGTTGCTGAAGAATGTGGTATGGGAAGGACCTGAGTGCAGATTCACGAACAACAGCTCTTTGAAGAACCCGTTCTGCTTCCTGGATCGACAAGTTAGACATTGTGACTTAACGACTCCAGAATAAACCATGACTATAAGTATTCAATGCTAGATATGATGCCGGGCACTTGCCGAGCCAAGCTTGTTATCCTCTTTTATAGCATATAAGTATGTTATTGTTTCTTATTGTATTCTCAATCACTATTACTACGAAGAGCTTATAATACGTAACATTCACTGTCCTATACAATCTAACCTCCTGGCTCTACCATATCGCGGCTCCGTCCCTGGGCAGGAACTGAGTGGGATGGAATGGGGAGTTGAGTGGGTTATGAGCGGGTGTGAGTGGCCTGTGAGTGGCCCTGTGAGCGGGACAATCAATATGATATGTTACCATATTTACAATCTGCACGTACATAGGGTAGGACAACATATTTTTGATTACATTTAGAATTGGCAAGTGGATCTGATGAACGAACCAATCCAGACTCTGTTACCAGGACAAATTCTGAATGTGTGATAAGATAGGGGCGCTGAACATAGCCAGAATCTGTGTTTAGATAGGATCAGTGAACAAATGTGCGTCCCAATTCAGGATTTGTGCAAGAATCTGCATTAACAACCAATTTTTCACACAGATTCTACCTTTGTTCTATTGTCATTTTCTCAATATGGAAGCGTGATATGGGTTTAGAACCAATCCATCATTATTTTCTAAATATGAACATGAATCTGTTCAAGGAGCTGATTTTGATACACATTCTAATTGTTAAGAAAATCTGTTTGTACCATATTTACCCCGCCCCGATTCAGTCCTGTCTGAGGTGTGTCATCTGCAAAACAGCACACCAGGGGGAGAAAATGGGACAAAAAGATAAAAAAACTGACCTGTTAGTCCTGTATGTGTTCTCACACACACAACCATCGTCATTTAAGATTAAGTTAATCTAAGGTGCTAACAGGAATCAACTTTGTTTGTGTTACAACACCTGAGTGTCAAGAAATATTTAGCGAGGATATTCTTGAAAATTTGGTAGGTGGCCCTGTACAGCAAGAGCTGTATGAATTGTATGAAATTTGGTATGAAGGGTTATGTACATCAAAGGCTGTATATAATGACAAGTATAATGAAAGGGGTATAGTACACACTATAGACTTAATGCTATATCTGATGTGTATATTGTATAGATCAATGTTCAACTTGCTTAGAACTTGACCTATGATCTGCTTATTATTCTGTTACTGTTACTCTGACTGTAACTGTGACTTCTGACTAATACTGTGACTGTTACTGATCTGTTTACTGTTGCTGATACTGATACTATTTCTGACTGGACTGGCTGTGCTGATAAAACTGTACTAATAACTGATGACTAATGACAAATGGGTGAGACTACTGGGGGGTGGGTAGCTATCTATCAACTGCCAAACTGCTCTCCTTATATACCTTTTCCCAACCTGCTTAGTAATCCAATTCCCACTCTACCATCCTACATTGTTCTCCAAAACAAGTAGTGTGCAAGTGTAGATTTTAGATCTGAGGCTGTACAGGACAATGGTATTTGAGGGTTAGTCAGCAGAGTACAATAGCTTATGTTAGAACAATGTATAATGAATTACATTGTTCTAAATAAAGAGCTACATTGTTCTGGGCAAGAACAATAGGAATCCATTTTTATAACAATGGAGTAGTGAACAATAGATACCTATCTGCCATTGTGTGAACAATGGCAGTGAAAACAATAGTGTCATATATAAATAGTTTTGCATTGTCCTCAAACAATGGGTGAATAACACAATGTAGTTCATTAGTTATGAACAATAGGATTGAAAACAATGGAGTTGTATATGAATAGTTTTTCTCATTGTCTTCAACAATAGGTGAATAGTACAATGCAGTTCATTAGTTATGAACAATAGGATTGAAAACAATGGAGTTGTATATAAATAGTTTTCTCATTGTCTTCAACAATAGGATGAATAACACAATGAAAGAGTGTCATATTATCCTTTGTTAGTGCATTGTTTGTGCAAGCAATTAATTATTGATATGTGTATGATGTTTAATGGTGATTTAAAGTTATTTGTTCATGTAAGGTATTGGTTTGTTCATGTATGGTATTGGGTATATTTGATTAGTAGTGTATTGTATCATGTGATGGTGTGAAGTATTCAGTCATGTGACATGAAAGTGCAATTTCTTTAATTGTGGTATACAGTGCATTTGCATGCATTATATATAATCAAAAATTATGCCTGACACCATTCACAGAGCTCCCTGCCAACCACCTATTATTGGTCTTGTAATCAATTCATTGCCTGCCAAAACAGATAGTTTGAGGCAACAATGTGAGACCGTAGAGTGGGCTTGAAGCGATGACATGGGACCGTGAGTGAGCTTGAGGTGACGACAAAGTGGGAATATTGAGGCTGGCGCTAGGCGACGAAGAGGGAATGGTGAGGTGGGCTTGAGGCAATGACATGGGAGCTTGAGTTGTTGACATGGGAGGGTGAGGTGCTGACGTGGGAGAGAAAAAAAAGTGCTTGGGAAAAAACATACCATATGAGGAAAGTGCAATATCACTGGTGGTTATGTAGCCATAAGTGTCAGCTAAAATTTTCAAAAAATGCTAGGTGGAATTGATTGCCTCAATCAATTTCACCTGGCATTTTTTGAGTGCCTATTATTGTATGGTAATGATCATAAACAATCAATAGTTGTTCTAATTGAATACTACTATTGTATGAATATTTCAGGTGATCATAAACAATCATTTATTGTTTCTAATTGAACACTACTGTTGTGAAATCTATCAGGTGATCATAAACAATCATTAGTTGTTCTAATTGAATACTACTATTATATGAATATTTCAGATGATCATAAACAATCATTAGTTGTTTCTAATTGAATACTACTATTGTATGAATATTTCAGGTGATCATAAACAATCATTGATTGATTCTAATTGAATACTAATACTATATGAATGGTTTAGATGATCATAAAAATTGAATATTATTATTGTGTTAATCTCTTAAGTGATCATAAACAATCATTGATTTGTTCTGACTGAATATTACTATAGTATGAATGTATTAAGTGATCATAAACAATCATTGATTGTTTCTAATTGAATATTACAATTGTATAGGTGTAGTAGCATCACATATGTCACAGTCACATTCTTACTGCGCGTCACATATGTCACAAATATTCCTGCGCATCACATTTGTCACGTTCTTAGGCGCGTCACACATGTCACAAATATCCCCATGCACCGCATTTGTCACGTTCTTACTGCGCATCACATATATCACACTTATTCCCGCGCATAGCATTTGTCACATTCTTAGGCGCGTCACGTATGTCACAAATATTCCCGTGCACCGCATTTGTCATTCTTCCTGCGCATCACATATGTCACAAATATCCCCGCACATCACATTTGTCAAGTTCTTACATGCATCACATAAGTCACACTTATTCCCATGCTTCACATCTGTCACGTTTTTACGCACATCACATATGTCACATCATTGATGCGAATTATATATATTACACTTGAAACACACATTACAGTCTATAATACCCTTCACACATGTCACGCTTTAAGCGCGTCACATCTGTCACATTTTCGACGCGCGTCACAGTTGTCACGCTTTAAACGCGCGTCACATCTGTCATATTTTCGACATGTGTCACAGTTGTCACACTCGAAACACATGTCACATCTGCCATATCTTTGATGTGTGTCACATTTGTCAGGTTTAAGATTTGAAGATGTGATACATTTGTTTATGAGGTGCATTGCATATTTCACACATGTCTTGTTGGTATCCAGTTTTTTATCATCTCAGACAAGGGTGAATCAGGTTGATGAAGATATTGTACAATCTGTTTTTCTTATCAATTAGAATATCTGTCATAATGTGTCAGATTACCAATCTGTCAGCAAATTCTAAATATGCACAACAATATAGCTGTCTGATTTATGTACAATATTTTCAATAATCTGAACCCATCCATTTGTTACTACATCTGTCACACTACAAATTTAACAGTATTTCCTAATTGTTAATAAAATCAGAGTGCACCACATTTTCCACAACCCAATTTTGGCCTGTCTGAGGTGTATGTGTGTAACATCTTTCAAGTTCATTGCAAGCTTTCACAAATGTAATGCTTAAAGTGCATTTCTGCACCTCAGATTTGTTATATTTTGTTCTAAAATCCCATGTGGGGTATGTTCTGTTTATCTGACCCAGAACATAAATACAATTATAAGGTACTGAACCTTGACAGCCAAGTTTTGAAAGGGTACAAAATGTTTTATATTCAGGACTAGAGATGTGATGAAATGGCTAAGTAATAACTATAAAGATTAGTCTGGATGTGAAAGATGATGATGTTGTGGATAACATATACGATAAAATGATGAATATATGTGATTTCACATACACCAAACTTATACATCTCAGATATTAGATGATCTTATATCTCCAACTCATATAATTGAGTCACATATCAGATTACTCTATATGGACCCCTGGTTATAATAGATAGTGATTATGCAACAAATAGGGGTAGCTGACTGTATGCAATAGACTGAGAGTGAAATGTGGCATCACTTAGTGCTGATTCTTTGGTTATGAACTGTATCAGAATATTTCCATAATGAACTTGTTCAAACCTCATCAATGTGTTACCATCATGATATATATGACATGCTATTCCATGCATGTTCAAAGTGTTACAAACATAATACATATAAAGAATGTAAACATCAAATCATGATGCATACCTGACAAATGTGACGCATGTTTAAAGCGTGACAAGTGTGACGCGCGTCGAAAATGTGACAGATGTGACGCGCTTAAAGCGTGACATGTGTGAAGTGTATTATAGACTGTGATGTGTGTTTCAAGTGTAATATATATAATTCACATCAATGATGTGACAGATGTGACGCGCATTTCAAGCGTGACAAATGTGATGCACCTCGAACATGTGACAAATGTCACGCGCATTCAAAGCGTGCCAAACGTGATGTGTGGGAAATATTTCAAGTGCGGAAAATATGGATGCATGGGAATATGTGTGACATATGTGACGCGCGGGAAGAACGTGACAAACGCGATGTGCGGGAATATTTGTGACATATGTGATGCGCAGTAAGAACGTGACTGTGACATATGTGATGCTACTACACCCATACAATTGTAATATTCAATTAGAAACAATCAATGATTGTTTATGATCACCTAAACCATGATATAGAATTAGTATTGAATTTGACACAATTAATGATTGTTTATGATCACCTGAAATATTCATACAATAGTAGTATTCAATTAGAACAACTAATGATTGTTTATGATCACCTGATAGATCTCACAATAGTAGTATTCAATTAGAAGCAATAAATGATTGTTTATAATCACCTGAAATATTCATACAATGGTAGTATTCAATTAGAACAACTAATGATTGTTTATGATCATTACCATATAATAATAGGCACTCAAAAAATGCCAGGTGAAATTGATTGAGGCAATCAATTCCACCTAGCATTTTTTGAAAATTTTAGCTGACACCACTCATGTAGCATAGTGAAAAAAGATACTATAAGGCTGCTTGGTGTAGTGGTATATCATTCGCTTTATTTGCTCACATGATCTCTATGTACTGTGATTCTTGCCAGATGCAAAATTTTTATTCTATATTAATAACATACAACTAGTAATAAGTAACTGAGCTGGTACATTAGTAAAGTAAATATAATCTGGTTCTGCCATAGGTCCAGCTGGAGTCCAGGTGGGTTCCGAAAGGATTTGGTCTGCCAGAATTCCTGCTGAACTGGCTGGAGTCCCACTAACCAATGGATTCCAGCTGGAGTCCTGGTGGACTCCAGGTGTACTTGAACTGGACCGGATTCAAAAAAATTGGCTGGAAGACTCAAGTGAGAGTTTTGAGACTCAGGTGAGAGTCAGTTGATAGTCAGATTATAATTACATACAAAATTAGAATATCACTAGTCTCACCTTACTCTCACCTTACTATTAGCTTACTTTTATTCAATCTGGTATCAGATATTAATCTGAGAGTTGATTGATACAATTTCACCTGACTATCATCTGACTATCAATTAATTTGTATGAGTTATTGGTGTAAAATAAGATTGCATCTTAGAGACTCCATGTAGATTCCACCTGATCACTATAGTTTCCCACAGTCATTACACATGTCACAATGTGTGACATGTGTGACATGCTGGAAAATGTTGGAAAAAGTGTGGTGCCTAAGCTGTCCCTAGACTCTATTGTTACAGTTGTAACATGTTTCCTACAGTCATCAAACTTGTCACACATATGTGAAAGTGTGACATGTTGGAAAATGTTGGGGAAAAGTGCGACCTGTGTGACAAGTGTGGGAAAATGTGACATGTTGGAAAAAGTGTGGCAAGTGTGATGGCTATGATATGTGACACATTTTCAACATGTCACACTTTTTCCCACACATGTCACGCTATTTCCCCAACATTTTCCAACATGTCACACTTTTCCCACACATGTCACGCTTTCCAACATGTCACGCTTTCCAAACATGTCACACATGTCACAATGTGTGATATGTGTGAGGACTGTGGGAAACTATAGTCTAGGTAAGTGTGATGACTGTGCACACTTGTCCTAGTATGTCATTCAGGAAGTCTCTACTGACTCTCAACTGACTCTAATGAGACTCTCAGTTGACTATTGACACTCAGTTGAGAGTCAAATGACAGTCAGATGAGAGTCTAATCTGACTTCTGAGACTAAGTTGAGAGTCAGATGAGAGTCAGATGAGACTACTGATACTTATATGAGAGTTAGGTGAGAGTCAGTTGATAGTCAGTTGAGACATGTGTGGGAGTGACACTTACAGGTAAAGGCTAGAAAGTGAAAAATAACCGGCTTCCCAGTGTGGCCAAGTTCCTGATAGCTGACAGTATGTAATGTTCCTTACTTAATCCAGCCAGGTGTAAATTTCACATCTAACACCCACTAACCTCATGAAACTTTTCACTGTACACCTCTTACCATTTCTTACTATACAACATAGTTATTCTGGTATTCTGTACTGTTCATTTCTCCCCTCTCTCTCATGTCGCATCTTGATTCTTCTCTTTTTAGCTCACTTGCCCCTCTCCTTCATGTCTTTTCGTTCGGTTCTTCATGTCCTATATGCTTTATCCTCATACTTTCTCGTGTCACAGTGTTGCTTTACAACTCTTCATATGACATCAAATTTTTGTTTTAATATATTTAGTCTGGGCAATGTTATGACTATCACGTTCACAATGAGTTGTCAATGCGGAACCAACTACATCATGTACAGTCTATGGTGATAAAAGGCTTTAACATTTCTCTGGTCTGTTTGTGTGGGAAAGAAGTCGATGTGTTCCACAGGATGCCCTTGACAATATGCAGCATGGGCCACAGGCTAACGAGGCCTCATTTGTGTCCTACAGGCTACACACCGGGAGGTACAAAGTACAACACCTTACACATGTGGAAACCCCCGCCACATGTGTGGAAATAAGATTGAGTGGAAGAGTGTTTAAATAAGAACTAGAATTATTTCAATAATAGTAATTAAATATAATAGTCACAGGTGTTATGTGTGATACCTGTTGAGAGGGGTTTTTTTTTTTTGTCAAACTTTCAGCATATCTGTCATTCATACCTCCTGCAACATGTCCTGGTCATGACCAGAAATTCCTCAATAATATCCTAAATCATGTTCTCAGGGATTTTCATAACTATGTAAGTGAATAGACCATCATATTATTACATCACTGATTGCCTTCACATTTGCAGACCTTTACAAAGGATTATATCAAGAGTAATGCTGCCATGTTGCACAAGAATGATTGGATGGATGTCTCAAACCTACAAGAGTTCATGGAAGACTGGGGTGGATCGACACATCAGGCCATCACAGTAATGTCATCACCTGCTTCTTCTTCCATACTGTCAGCAATCCCAATAGAATCTTCATGTGCACATGTCAAATCTGAGCCAGTGGAAGTCAAACTGGAGTCAGTTGATCTAACTGTAGTGCCACCTCCTCCTACCATCTCAATTAGAACTTGTGTAACCAGGAGGGATAGTCAGGAAGTTATTGAGATTTTGGATTCTTCAGATGAAGATTTGGATTCTGATGCTGGTGAGTAAATTTGAAGACTGAGTAAAATATGAATACTGATATCCTGTGATAGATGTCAAAAGCATTGTTTCTCTGGACCCTGTCAATTCAAATGCATCTGAATCAAATGATGATCTAAGCATTGATTCAGATACAATGCCAACTGTTTGGTTGGATGATGATGTCAGGACCACTAAGGTCATTTCCAGGTTGACAGCTATCAACAAACATGTTGATGTAGAAGTTGTTAAGTATGTGAAGGGTATCCCTACAGCCTGGCCTATTCCGCAGCAGGCAATCGCACACGTTCTCAATCTTAGTGATGAGAAATACAACATTAGGGATGAGGAGGGAAAGCTGGTTCGAATTGACACATTAATAAAGAATAAGGTATGCTTTAAGTACCCACACCACCACAATTTAACACTCATGGTTCACTTTTTGCAGGACAGGGATTCATGGCAGGGTACCAGCAGGCACTCAGATTCTTCTGCAAATATCCTTAATATACTTGGATCTAGTGAAGTTCTCTGTTGTCACTCACATCTATCTTGCCAAGGTGTTTGGGCATGCACACATGCTGATGAAGATCTTCTTTGTGTTAACCGTCATGAACTGGACCATGATATGAGTAAGGAGCTCATTGATGCTCAGCTGAATGCTCAAAAAATGGAAGGAGCTTCACCTGCAAAGTGAACAACAATGTATGTCATTTTTCTATATGTGGTCTGCATATTGTGTTACTGAGTGAGCAATATTAGATATTACCACATTCTTAACACACAATGGCCATTGTTATGCTCTAAAATCCGAAAGAATAAGCCATGTGATGGAAAACCAGTCATGAGGCTACAGCAACAGGTATGCAAAACTTGTGATTATATTAGCAGGTTTTAATATTTAAAATAGCACCAAGCTGGTGACAGCTCTCGATTCTTCATTGGCTGCAGCAAATGGACACCAGAAGACTGTTGGCATCAAGCATTGTCCATTCGGGACTTTGTTGATGAAGATATACTTATCTCACTGTTTGATACAGGCTGTGTTTCAGGCTCTAATGTTCATGACACTGATCCCTGCCCACATATTATCTCAGCAAAAATTGGTGGTTGTGTAAAACACTGCCATGTGTTTTATCATTTTAATTCTGGGTCCTTGTTTTTGACATGTTATTATAGCATATGCACACATTGTTAATGGAAAGGCAGCTCTCAGCAAAATGAAGCGACATCTATGCAAAGCCTATAGGACTATGTTTGTCCCTTGTGATGAGCTGATTCGAATGGCTGTACTTATTCATAAACCTGAATCTCAATTCAGGCATAATCACTCACTCATGCCACACACAAGGCTGTCCTATGAGATAAAGGACATCTACTGTGAGTGTATCCTGGCCGCTGGTATTTGGGGGGCATCAGTTCAAAGTATTGAGAATGGTATGTGTTCTTAGCAATATTATAGCCAATTCTAAAACTAACACAAGGTGTGATAGCATCTTCAACAAAGGTCATTTTAGACAGAAAGACTCCTGCCCTCTTTGATGATAGTCTTATGGATCAACGCCGGAAGAAAGATTTGATTACAAAGATGAAGGTGGAACATTCACCTGGTGGCCTTGGTATAAATGGTAAGCATATATATATATTCGTTCACAGCAGCAGCCTGATACTTCATAGGTGTATTCCAACTGCTCTGAAAAGAGAATGAGGCACTACCCATTACTGAGTGCTACATTCATGGAATGTGGTCTGATGGCCAACTGGCTATCATTCTCACATTCAATACCTTCCTTCTGTCTCTTATTCATGAGGCTACATCCTTTGAGGTTGACCATACCTTCAAACATGTACAAGAATTCAATGAGTGGGAAATTGTGATCTACAGTACAGCAGATCAACATGGTAGGTTATTCACAGCTTTCTAATCATCATAGTCTGAAAATCATACTTAGCACTCACTATTGGCTGGGTCTACACAAATGGTCATAATTGTAGCTATTACAAATGACTGTTTGATGAATTTCAAGATGTTGTTCTCTGTACAACTTCCAAACCTCTTGGATTCAAGAGGTTAATGCAAGGTGGCAATTTGCTGTGTATGAATAGCAATCTTGAGATGGCCCAAATTCTGGGATTTGGGGATTCTATTATCTCCACCAATGACCCAATCTACAGCAGCATCAAGGCTGGTACTACAATGGAGGAAATCTTGCCTTATGTCATTAAGCTTTGTCATACACATGCCAGGTGGTAAGTATAGCTTCAACTTTTGTTCAGGAATACATTATAATTGATGGCACCATACTACCTCAGTGCTCTTCTTGATTTCAAAGGCTCGCTTTTGAATGATGATTTTTGGTATCTTATGACCTTCCTCAATATGAAAAAGGAAGAGCTTCCAGCATTTGATGAGTTCATTGAGATGCTCAATAAGCCAAAAATCACAAGTATGTCACAAACCGTGCTCCCCACCAACCCTTAGTCCATCCACAAGTTCAACTGACATACCACTTAACAGACTGGTGGCAACACAAATGCAAGAGCAAATGGATTCTGTTAACATTATTAGAAAGCTTGTCTCTTATGCACTCAGATGATTGGAAAATTACACCCTTGACTATGAACTCAGGTGAGGGACAACATCATTGGACAAATAAGCAGATGGAAATAAAGCTGTCACTGATGGAAGCTATTAAAAGATATGTCGCAAACTTTCATTTCAGGTCTCTCTTGTTCCAACTTCACATGGCCATCAAAGTGCAGAGGCAGTTGATAAACACATTTCAGAAGTGGTTAGACAATTCTGAAAGACTGGTGTCACTACCAGCTGCAATACTTCACTCCAACATTGAATCACATGCAGGGTCCAACATGCTGCAAGCTCAATGGAGAAGGAATTGAGTAAGCACATTCATGAAGATGAAGCATCATTACTTCGTCAAAAAATATCAGATGTGAAGAATGAACAAAAAGAATCACAAAAGGAATCCAATCGACGTCTCAAAGACATGCAGGATGAGCTTCATAACATGAAGGATACACTGTCAATGAAGACTCAAGCTGGGGGGGACTCCTGTGGGAGAGTGAAAACAGTGAAGCCGCGCCGCAAAGCAGCTCGTGCAGCTACTGCTCCTTATCCACCCAGTATGTTACATCTTATTATCTACAATTTTCAAGCACTTATCCATATTTAGTGGTAGTTAATGACTCTGATTCTCAAGGTCCATCAGTGATGAGAGGTCCATATCCTACTCATACATCTATCATACTTTATTAACAGTGGAACACTAATTTATATATCCTTGACAGTCGAAGCTGGACTATCACCAGCTATAGAATTCATCGAGTCAGCATACATGCAGCTCAGAGTCCTACCTGAGTCAATGCTTTCACAGCTACTGTATCATTTTGACCAAATGTTCAAGATTTTTTGGCATGACAATAAACTTTGGTTCATTGTTCAGTTCAGACTGATGTTTTGTGCATGACATCAATGAAATTTGTTCAAGGTGGGTATGACTGAAAATTTGAAATGTGAAAAAATGGACCACAATCTGAAAGTTTCTCAAAGAAGACAACAATGATAACAATTACAATGACACCTTCCACTTAAAAATGCTGTAGCTAACTGCAGCATCAATTATCCCCCTTAGAAATACTTTGTATTCTTCGAATGCTTGGAGCATTAGAGTACTCATCCACCCTATCTAATTTACATGTACACTAACTCAAATACACAAGAAATTTTTGAAATGTAGACCTATTTTTGTTTCACTGAACCTTTGTTCAAACCAAACTGTGATGTGTGACAAATGCGAAATTTGTTCAGTTCAGAGAGGTTCTGTGACATGTGACTGAACATTTGGTCGAAATGATACAGTAGATGCCGAGAAAGCAGTACAGACTGATTGTGCGTACCCTGGTTCTCCAGTTCAAAGGTCAACACTCAACCTGCTCACTGATGTACTGAACATTCAAGGCTTGGATTCTGACATGTATGTAACCCTGCCACCAGGCTCACTGGAAGTTCCGGTGTACATGTCAGAGGTTGTGGAGACTCTGCCTCATGATGTATTCTTATCTGCACCTAATGCCGAGTGGGATTATCAAGAGCCATTTTCTGAATCGCAATTCTTAGATGACTTCCTGCTACAACATCCCAGTCCCACATACAGTACTGATAGCCACTTGTAATCTACAGATAATTGACTATTGTTATTTGCCAAGTTATACAATTTGAGATTTTGATTGGTGCCCCATAGCTATTCCCACACCTCTTACCTTTCTACTACCATATGTGGTTCTTGCTTTGTTCTCGCATCTGCTCCTGTTCTTGTCTCATCACTTACATTCTAGCTTATTCCTATCGAATACTTCAACATGCTGGAGTTTGGGTGAGCGATACACAATGGAGGAGAGTGAGGCAAAGTGTGTTGCGAGAGAACTAGGGCCAAACTAGGGCCAATGTACACCTACTTTTGTTTACCACTTTCACTTCTCCTTGAACTCCTCTAGCTTGGTCTTTTCTCCAAGCTCTTCTACTCTCCCTTTGTATTGCACTACTGCATCCACTTGTTGAATTGTGAGTGACATGTAATCACCCTTTGCCCAGGTCACATGACTAGAGCTTTCACAGCCTGAGTTATACTCTGGTCTGCAGTGCACTTGAGTCATGTCATCAACCTCTCATAAATCGTGACTAATATACTTCTAATATACTTACATATAATATAATTACTCACTAAGCACTTAGCAATGTGTAGTTTGACTTAGCAACATGTGGAAATTCATGTGGTAATGTGTGAATTTACTCAACCACATGTGTGGCTGGGACTTCCACACATGTGGCAGGGATTTCCACACATTGTGGAGGAAATAACTCGAGGACGCTTGGCGAGTGTCACACCTGACTGTAAGAATTAACTACAATAATCCTAGACCAAGGTAGTTAGTAATAGAGACGATAACGAATACTTAGCTGGTTGGTTTGAAGTTGATTACGACGCTTCCTATAGACTTGGTAACTCAAAGACTCAGTTCGCGCGTGCAGAGTTTAGCCAGAAAAAGGGAGGTGAATTCTCCTTAGGTAAAACCTAAGATATATACATGTGCAGCAATCGAAAGGGAATAGCACACGCGTGCTCTCACGTTGCCAGAGCCCAGGAATTTGGTAAGGTAAAAGAAATCATATGAAATCAAAAGCCTGGAGACGGAAGACAGTAACACGAAAGAAACAGTGGGGTAATGGAAGTATAGTAATAAAAGAGACCGTGTTTTCTAACAAAAGAAGGAATAGATGTCGACTTACCACTCCCAATATTCCTCGAACCGATGCACGATGACGGCGACTCTCTCTTGACGTTACCACGAAGCACACAACGTTGGAGATAATGGCTGGCTACTCTCCCCAAAGTAGCGGTGCAGTGGACTAAGCTGCAACTCGACAACGTGTGGTCGGTGGCGGGGTGCTCTATCGTCGGACACCGGCAGTCGGAACACCGAAGGTGGTAGAAGAGAATGAGGGGTCTAGATGAATGACGTAGCAGTAAAAGGAGGGTCGAGATAACAGATAAAAGAAAAGAAAAGAACGATCGAGATGAAATTTGAATAAAACGAATGGAATATAATAATCCCTATGCCTCGACCCAACTCCCTGTTCCTTCCACCAATCAACGAGTTGCTCGATGAAGGTAAATACCCGGTCACCGCGTATCGCACCGGTCTTGAGGGCAAAACGAGTAACTTGAGGAAGAAGGGGGGGTCTTGAAAGGGTGTGAAACCCTAAGCCCTAGCGTCTTGGACCGTCCGAGGGGCGCATAATGCCCAGCGAGTCCGAACGTCGTCTTGATATGCCTTGAGGACGCACAGTCAGAGAGCCTAGAGAATACGAGAAAAGAGAAAGCAGAAAGTAATATGAAAAGCAGTAAGCGGAGCGCGTTGAAACGTAGGCGAGACGCGACAGCGCATACGCGCGTTACGTGCTGTTTGGCATCGGCTTCCCAATGTTTGGTTAAGCCGCGCCATGCCTGTAAGTCCATGCATTTAGGTGAAAGGGACAAAAAAGTAAGAGTGTGCTTGCGCAACACTTCATGAGGTCCAAAAAAGATAATAAGAATGAACGTATTTACTGTTAGTGTAAGTAGAAATAGCCAATAGAATATAAAAGACAAAATAAATGAATTAAATCGAATTATAAGTATATTACTGGGTTATACCAGTGCACCATCTACTTCCTCCACAACATGTGGTGGGGGTTTCCACATGTGCAAGGTGTAGTTTTTCATCTGTCCCGCTATGCACCCAGTGATCCCCTCCACAGCCTGCCCAGGTACCATCCTCAGCACTTCTTCTCAAAGCCAACTAATGACATCAATGTGCCAGATCTCATAGTTGAGTGTCACACATGCACACCCAGACTGACCTCACTTTTTCGCTAGGATTCCAATTCATGTCTTTACACAACATGTGGACGAATGGGGTTTCTGTCAGAAGTAACAAAGAATAAGGAGGGTGGTTGAGAGCAAAGAGAGTGATAGGAGAGCAAAGATAGTAGTAAAGGAGCAAGAACTCAAACACAGACACAGATACAGACACAAAATGGGGAGGAAACTTGTTTTACTACTACCAAGTTACAGAGTGTTTATATATACTGAGGCTGTCTACCAAAGTCCCAACCAAGGTCCATGTAACTAAGATAACTGACAGCTGTCAATCTGTCAATCACAGAACTGTCAATCAAGGATCTGTCAATCACAGAACTGTCAAGTATGACAGGTGACAAGTGACAGCTGTCAAGGAAGCTGTGCAACCCAGAATATCTAACAGTTTCAGGGGAGGTAAGTTCCACCACACCCCTTTCAAATTCAAATTCATGACCTATCCCTTCCAGTGGTCCTCCACTCCATGCTTCCTCATATCCAACAATGCACCCCATCAACTGAATCCAACACAATCTGTGCATCTCTAGCACTGATCTATGTGAACCCAGAATCCTATCCCAATGCCCCTGCCCATCTCACCAAATGTCTCCAATTCCATTGTTTGCACCAGCCCATCCTCTCTCCAATCCACAAGATCCCACACTCAATTCTGTGCCGAATCTTCCAGTACACTGTGTACACTGACTCTGATACTCTCCCCGCTGGGCCTGGACCAGTTCCCCATGCATGGTGGTCCATAACCCAAATCAGCAGCACATGGCACCATACAGCCTGATGTAAGTGCAGTTGGGAGGGGAGATGGGGGAAAGAAGGAGAAGAGTTGGAAAGGTTAGCTAGTAAAGTGGCAAGAGCTAGGAGGATTGATGTTTTTTGAGGTTTTTGGAGGGGTTTGAGGTTCCTGATATTACTCATTTGTGAGGGCAGAAGCAGTGCAGACATTCTTCCCTGCTACTTCACTTGCAAGTAAACAATTCACATATCCCAGTGGTATCATGTGTTCACATCCAACTTGTTCCTCTTCTTCCTGCTGATCCTCTATACTTCTCCTAACAGCCCTGCAAAGTCAATACTGATGACAACCCCATATGCAGTAGTCAACTCAGGTACAACATATGCATCAGCATGACAGAGACCTGAATCAATGTGTCAAATGGCTTTCTTCACTGCTCTTGATGGTACATTCCCTATCTCTCCTTCTTTCTCTGTTCCTACACCCTCTTCTTGTTCTTACTCTCATTCTCAATCACAGATTTCTGCCTCTGAGACCCATCTGATCTAAGCACAGCAGTCACAGCAGTCGGTGGTGTGGAAAGTGGAATGGTAGCATGGTGCACCAAACCCAGGCCACAGAACGATGCTGCATTTGCTGCTCGCTCTAGCTGTGGATCTTGTCATTAATTGAACATTTATATCTACTGTATGTCCATCCTCATCCCCATCCACTCCACCCACTATGAACTCATGAGTACACAACTCACATATCCCAGTGGAGTCATGTGTCTTCATATAGCTTGTTCCCTATATTTTACTCATCCCCTTCACCTCTATTAACAGCCCTATGAAGTCAACACCAATGACAACCTTGTCCATGGTTGTTGGCTCTAGTACAACATATGCATTAGCATGATGGAGGGCCCTGAACCATTGAACTATGCTTTTGAAGGTACGTTCCTTATCCCCTCCACTCTCCTCTCGTTCTCCCTCTTCTCACTCTTACCCTCATTCTCTATGGAAGACTTCGGCCTTTTGGCCCCACCTGACCCAACCTCAACAGTCATGCTATTGTTAGAGGGGTTGCTTCGATGGATCAGTGCGAGTCATTGATGTGCAAGGGAGGGACTAGCAGTACCCAGTGCGTCTAAGAATTGTGCCACTTCAGTGGCACGATGTAACCCTGCATCAAACATCCCTTGAATGGCATTGACCTGATTCCTTTTACAAGCATTTTCCATCTCCAATGCCTCTCTGAAGATGTCAAACTGGGTAACTAGAGTGTTCCCATTTGGTAAGTCAGAGAGGAAGTTTCGAGTCGAAGTTAACTGGTGGTCAGGTATGTTTTGTAAAGCATCGCGATATTTGTTAATAAGTTTGAGGGGTGCAGTGGGTTGCTCTAGTAAGGAGTGTCGGTAGTTGGTGTTGGCAATGATGGGGGGAAGAACAAGAGGTTCAGTGGAATGGATAAAGGTGGGGCGAGCATTTTCAGTGGAAGGGAGAGAGCCAGTGGAAGAAGAGATGTTGTTGGAAGACATTTGTGAAAGGTTTGATACGACTGGTTAATCATTGGCAGTTTGTAGTAAACTGTCTATTCAGTTTAGACCAGCTTTCTTCTTATAGTCTTCTAACAACTCTTGAGCATTGCTCAAGTATTCTTTGTGTACCCATTCATCTTTTGCTGACAAATATCCTTTCCATCATATCCTGTACCACATGACTGGTTCTGTGCATTGATTTTTTCTTTTCTTGGGTGTCTTGTGACCAACAATAGCTTCAATTTCCCATTCTGGTTCGGCTTCAACAAGATACGGAGGTTCTAAGAAGTTTTTCCCATGAACAGAGGTTTCGACGTATGGCATGAGAAGAACTGTGTTAAAGACAGGATGAATGGTCCATTGTTCTGGGAGTTCTAGTTTATAC
This sequence comes from Cyathus striatus, assembly GCA_025738555.1. Taxonomy (NCBI): domain Eukaryota; kingdom Fungi; phylum Basidiomycota; class Agaricomycetes; order Agaricales; family Nidulariaceae; genus Cyathus; species Cyathus striatus. The sequence goes on from JAOVFP010000003.1 coordinate 671,876, forward strand.
GTGTATGGTGCCAGTTTTTCGATGATCTTGAGGAGTCCTTCTCATCATGGTGCCATTTTTCTGGAGGAGTAAGATATGGACAGGTTTTTTGTGTTGAGCCATACCATATCTCCAACTTCATACTTCGTAAATCCTCGTTTTTGTGCTTTGTGGGTCTTCTGTTGAGTGATTTGGATGAGAGCTTGTGCCTCTTTTCTGGCTTCAGCCATATCATCTATTCTGATTTCCGCTTCTTTGACATAAGTGGTGTCTCTTACTGTGGGAGTGATGACCGGTTCGTATCCATGCAGTAGATAGAATGGGGATTTCTGTGTGACAGAGTTAACCTGAGCATTTCGTGAGATTTCTGCTTCCGGAATATGATTTGCCCATTCATGTTGTGTAGCACTACAGAAGCATCAAAAATAAGTTTTGATTTCTTGGTTCATTCATTCCATTTGTCTGTCAGTTTGAGGGTGATAAGCCGTAGATCCTTTCCATTTGATTTTGTGGAAGTGAAGTATTGCTTGAAATACTTCTGCTATGAATTGTGTGTCTTGGTCAGAAATGATGGAGTTGGGGTGGCTGTATCGTCTGTAGAGCGTTTTTCGGATGAGAGTTGCTATTCTTTCTGCATTAAGACCCTTCATGATGCAAGGTTCGAAAATTACCCCCTTAGTAGACCCATGGTCAACCACAACCATGATTGCATCAAATCCCTTGGATTTAGGCAAGTCAGTGATAAAATCCATGGAGACTTGTGAGAATGGTCAAGTTGTTTCTGGTATAGGGATAGGGTTAATCAGAGGTTTTGGTCTTCAGTTGTAATGCATTTGTTGACAGGTTGCACATCCAGCTACATATTGTTTAACAAATACTCCCATTTCAGGCCACCAGTATTCCTTTTTGACCTCCTTTTCAGTAGAACTTTGTCCATGATGTCCAGCAGGTAGGCCTTCATGTTTGAGAGCTACTATGCTTCGTCATAGTTTTTGGTCTTCTGGGACATAGACTCGATCTCTAAAAAGAATTAATCCACTTTCAAGTCCCCAGTCATCTAAAGAGGACCGAATAGGTGGTATGTCTTTTGCTTCGATGGCCATGATTATCTTTTGTCCCAAGTTATCTTTTTCAGTTTGGTTTATAACCAGGTCTCGAAGTTCAGTAGAAATTAGATTAATTCGTAGATCTGCTTCTAAAATGTTAGCAAACCAGTTTGAACCAATGGTCAGGCAAGACTATTAAACCCTTGTTTTCTTCTTTGTCAGGAGTTAAGTCTGGACATCTTGAGATCATATCAGCTTCGAGATTCTTTTTTCCTTGGATGTGTTGCATATTGATCTCGAATTCTGATAGGAAAAGAGACCACCATGCTTGTCATCTGGTGACCTCTTGAGGTTCTTGGTAGTATTTCAGGTTTTCATGATCTGAGAATACAACAATTTTGTTCAGATGTCCTTCAAGTAAATGCCACCATGCCTTAAAGCCATCGACAATAGCATAAAGTTCTTTATCATAAATTTGGTAGTTTCGTTCGGTGGCTGTAAACATGTGGGATATGTATCCACATGGTTTCCAAAATCTGTTTTCGTCTTCCTGTTTAAGAACTGCTCCTGTGGCATAATCTGAGGCATCGACCAGCATGGTGAAAAGTTTCTCAGAATCAGGTATTCTGAGGATTGGTTCTCTTAGGAAAGCTTCTTTAAGGTCATCAAAGGCCAATTGTTGCTCTGTGCCCCAATTCCATTTTTTGGTGTTCCTAGTTAGCTTGAGGATTGGTTCAATTCTTTTGCTATAACAAGGGATAAATTGACGATAGAAGTTGCAAAATCCTGTGAATGATTGGATTTCCTTGACCTTGGTGGGAGCAGGCCAGTCAGCTATTCCAGCAAGTTTTTTAGGATCCATAGCAATATTGTTTGGCATAATGATCATTCCAAGATAATCAACTTCTGTTACTTCAAAGGAACATTTCTCTGGTTTTGCAAATAATCCATTATCACGAAGTATCTGAAGGATTTCTCGTGTTATCTTTCGGTGAAGTTCAAGGTCATTCTTTGTGAAGATAAGTATATCATCCAGATATACTCAAACAAGTCCTTGAGAAATGTAGTCTTCAAGTAAATGATTGATCATTCACATGAAGGTTGCCGGAGAGTTGCAGAGTCCAAAGAACATGACGGTTGGTCTAAAAATACCTCTTTTCGTGATGAAGGCAGCCTTTGACCTATCTTCTGGAACAATTTGTACTTTATTATATGCTCCTCGGAGATCCATTTTTGTAAATAAGTTGGCACCTTTAAGATCTTCTATCAGTTGTTTGATATGGGGTAGTGGGTAATGATCTTTAATGGTTCTGTTGTTCAGATAACGGTAGTCTTGGCATGGTCTCATGTCTTCCATGTCTTTTTTCCCAACAAAGAAGAATCCTGCAGTGTTCTCAGCATCAGTGGAGTCTGGTTGTACTTCTTCAATATATCCTTTTTGGAGGTTTTCATCTATGAATTCATTCATTGGTTGTTTCTCTTTTATACTGAGAGGGTATATCCTGCTTTTGCGAGGTATGAAGTCCTGTTTCATCTGAATATGATGATCCCATGGTCGTGAAGGCAGGAATTCTTCAGAGGTGTCCTTGTCAAATATGTCTTTATAATCCTGAAGATGTTCTGGTACCATTTGTTCAAAGGTTTTTTTTGATCTTTTCGGGTTCATAAGATAGCTGTTGTGAGATTGTCTGCTTTACTCTAATAGGAATCCCATATTTTTCAAGTAAGGGTTCCTTTGTTTCATAAGATGTGCCTAGTCTGTGTTCCGTGATGAAGGGATCTTCGATTTTCATTAAGAAAGTTCGTAAATAAACGCTTTCAGCAGTCATTTCTTCGAGATTGTTGTCTTCTGCATCGTTTATCTGCATCCAATATATTTCAATTGGGTTCCAGTTGTCCAGTAATGGTAAGTCTGAGATTTCTATCATCTTCTCATTGGGGATTCTTGTATCCTTGAGAGAATACCTATAATCTTGAGGGAGCGTTTCCATTTTCTCTTTCTCCAATTAGTCGGGTATTTCTTCAATAGAAGCCGGTAGTCCTGATCGTTTATTTTCCAAAGTAGGTTTTGCCATTTTCATTCGAGCTATTGCAATAGATTGTGCAAATCTTTGGTTAAATTGCCTGTCTAATCGCATTTGATCAATTTTCAGAGTTCCTTCTTTCCAGTTTATTTGAGAGTTAGTTTGTTCTAGGAAAGGGTAGCCCATAATGATTGATTCGATCCCAAGTCCAGAAAGGTAAAATTGAGTTGGAATAGTGGCAGTTCCAACTTTTACTTTGTCGTCAATGTAGTGTGAGATATATCCCTTTTTGTTGAGAGTTCCATCTGTGTTGTATATCAGTGTTAGTTTTTCCAAAGATTGCGGGGTAAGGTTAAATTTCTTTGCAGTTGCTCGGCTCATAAAGTTTCCTCCAGCCCCTGAGTCGGTTGGAGCTGGAACAGATCCCACATTTCCTAATGTAACAGGAACTTGCATAGTATTTCATTCAATATCAGCTATAATTACATTGGAAAGTAGAATAGGAGGTCCTACAGTGGGATTAATAGTCCTCCTTATTGAAAACCCATCTTGTTGATACTTTCAAAGTATTCAACTTGTTCAGCTCCTGGGAGTTCTGCAACCCTGAGCTTCATTTCTTTGGCAAGATCTTTTCCCATCATTTTTTTGATGAAAGGGTTGTTGTTCTTGGTGTTAGTGCGTGGAGTCGTTTCTCCTTTGTTTCATTGTGGGCATTGACAAGCCAAGTGTCCTTTGACTGCACAGATGAAACACTTTCCAGCTTGCAAATATTCTCCTCATGTTTTCGCATCTAGCCAGTTTATTTCCATATGATCTATGTCTATGGCATTTGGGTCCCGAGTCGTTGTCTTTGGTCTGGGTGCGAAGTATCCCCTTCATCCTGTTTTATTGTACTGCTGTATCTGTCTGTAATTTCGGTCAAATTTTCTGGCATCATCTTGCCATTTTGCTATTGTGTTGGGAATGTCTTTCTGGGTATGGATACTTTGGAGAAGAGGTCGATTAAGACCTGCTTTAAAAAGATCCATTTTTGTATAGTCATCAAGTCCTTCTATGTGGCTGACGAGTATCTCGAATTTCGTAATATATTCATCAGCTGTTCCTTTTCCAGAAGCTGGACTGCACCTGGAGTCCGCTGGACTCAAGCAACTGGACTCTACCTGGACTCTACATGGACTCTACCTGGACTTTACCTGGACTCTACCTGGACTTTACTTGGACTCTACATGGACTCTACATGGACTTTACTGAACTCAAGTGCCTAAGCTGTACCTAGACTCTATTGTCACAGTTGTAATGTGTTTTCCACAGTCATCAAACTTGTTACACATGTGTGAAAGTGTGACATATTGAAAAATGTGGGAAAAGCGTGACATGTTGGAAAATGTTGGAAAAGTGTGACATGTTAAAAAATGTGGGAAAATTCATGACATGTTGGAAAAAGCATGGTGCTTGTCACAGTTGTAACATGTTTCCTACAGTTATCAAACTTGTCACACATATGTGAAAGTGTGACATGTTGGAAAATGTTGGAAAAAGTGTGACATGTGTGACGATCGTGGGAAAAAAGTGTGACATGTTGGAAAATGTCGGGAAAAAGTGTGACATGCGTGACAAGTGTGGGAAAAGTGCGACATATTTGGAAAAAGTGTGGCGAGCATGATGGCTATAATATGTGATACTTTCCCAAACATGTCACGCTTTTCCCACGATTGTCACACACGTCACACTTTTTCCAACATTTTCCAACATGTCACACTTTCACATATGTGTGACAAGTTTGATGACTGTAGGAAACATGTTACAACTGTGACAAGCACCATGCTTTTTCCAACATGTCATGAATTTTCCCACATTTTTTAACATGTCACACTTTTCCAACATTTTCCAACATGTCACGCTTTTCCCACATTTTTCAATATGTCACACTTTCACACATGTGTAACAAGTTTGATGACTGTGGAAAACACATTACAACTGTGACAATAGAGTCTAGGTACAGCTTAGGCACTTGAGTTCAGTAAAGTCCATGTAGAGTCCATGTAGAGTCCAAGTAAAGTCCAGGTAGAGTCCAGGTAAAGTCCAGGTAGAGTCCATGTAGAGTCCAGGTAGAGTCCAGTTGCTTGAGTCCAGCGGACTCCAGGTGCAGTCCAGCTTCTATCTGGACTCCACTTGGAGTCCATGTAGAGTCTATAATTTTCTCTATATAAAGTCCAGGTGAAGTCCAAGTGGAGTCCAGGTAGAGTCCAGGTAGAGTCTCAGAGTCCAGGTGGAATCTACATGGAGTCTACACGATTTCATGGAGGAGTGTAATGACCTCTCTCAGAGCCATTTCTTGGATTTTTTCTTGTCGCCTTCAAAGATAGAGGGAGGGTTTAGCTGTTCTGATATTTCAGAAGGTGTTGTTGATATAGGGAGTGGAGGATATCCTTTGTCTGCTGTGACATATTCGTCGTTATCTGGTGGTTGGTTTTTCTTTAAGTGTTCAACTAGTTCCTGAGCTAGTAGAGTTTCTGGGATCTGACTTCCCACAGGGTTTAGAAACACAGATTATTTTCTAAACATTAAGCAAGTGGTGCTCAGCTAATCTAGGTCTGTGTTTCTAACCATAGTGCATTTTCCCTTAGACTTTCAATGTCATTTCTAAATTTCATAAGTGCTTTAGTAATCTTATCACACATTTATCTTTTCTTTTATTCACAATGATATTGCTTTCTAGTTGTCTTTTTATGACTGAATCTCTCAGAAACTCTGTAAGGTGGGCAGTGCATATGTGCATGCTAGTCTGATGTAGCTTTTTCTTTGATATAAGTGCTGTTCCCTCCCATAGTGAAGAACTTCAATGGCACTGTGAACCAGTTTTCTCAAAAATAAGTATGTAATGATATATTTTTTTCACAAAGAATCACTGTGATGAATAAGTATACAAAATAACATGACATAATGCCTACTACATTGCCAATTATACTGTGACTATGTCATATGAGGGGAGGGAGAGCACCATATCAGTAGTATGAATCTTGAGATGATATGTCCCTGCAGGGATTTTGATATTGGAGATCGAAAATGCATTTACAGGAGGGCATTTAGAACTAGAAGAGGGGGGGTGGCTCTTCCAGATTATTATCTAGAAAGGGGTCAATTTTGAGATCAGCTGTCAAAGTGTGCTGATTTGGACAATGGCATCATGGCCAATCTTGCTTACAACATTTAGAAATTTAATCTAGGTTTCTAACATGGTGGGCATTTTGCTGTCATGTTCCGTGCAGTCATGTAACCTGTCATGTAAGTTGTCATGTCCAATCATCAGTAGATCAATGGTGACAAATGTCACAATGAACTGACCTGCAAAAGTGATTTGCAAGAACAAAGAAATTAGCATGTGGCAGCTGTGAAGTTGGAATATCAGAGGTGAGTTGGATAGGATTATGAGCGTGAGTTCGCATGTTCAATTTAGCCTCAGCATAAATTGTTATATGTATTATATTTGACATAGTGAACATTTGGTCTTTGAATATATTTGACTGTATTAATGAATGGTATAAATTTGAGCTACAGTTTTTCAAAAGATATAATACAAGAAATATTTTCAGGCAGAATAAGTAGTTCATGTCTCACATTTCTTTATTGAAATATACATAGCTATTAACTGTTGGTAGAGTCAAAATACAATAGTAATAAGCTGGCATGTCTTCCTTCTGAGGATAATCCAGATTGGCCACTAGATATTTTAGAGGAATATAAAGGAGAATCACCAACAGGAGGAAGCTGAGCAAAGTCACCAAAATAATAATTCCAATTCCACCAAACATTTCTGCAGCTCTACTTGGATATGCTTGACACAAACGGTGATCAATTTGACCCATGCTAGTATGGCCAACCATTGACTTCTCATCTAGTATCAAAAGTTGAACATCCTTCCAACATGTTTGAAAGTGAGTAAGAGAAGCTTGGGATAGTTGACTAAAGGTTCCTTTAACAGGAATCATGCAAGCAAAATTTATAGTCCAGCCACAAATACCAAAAGCTGCCACACCTGTTGGAGCCATACAAATTACAGGGTCAGATATAGCATCAGGAAATAAATTGTGAATTGCTGTTGAAATTGCCCAAATAATGAAGGACTTTCCAGTACCAGCTGTGCCATCAACATTTAGATGAAGTGGAGAAGAATGTTCACCACCATGTATAATTTTTTTGATATAAGCCATAACCTGTAAAAAAACTTTTTGCTGATCCCCTTTAAGCTGGTGATAGTCTACTTCTGGAAGAGTCTGTATAAGATCATTTGGTGACTCCTTTAATTTTCCTGTAAGCCAGGTAGTAGCTTCTTCTAAAATATTAATTTGAGGAGTGTCAGAAATCCAGTCATACTCCAAATCTAAATCACGTCATCCTAAATTTCCAGTAATAGATTCTGTAACTTGATTTGGACCACGTGCAACTTCTAGCATTCATTCAGCAAGGTAAGGTTCATCTTCATTATTCTCATCATGTAAAGACTCTGAGTCTGATTCATCACTTTCAATATCTGAATCATTGGTCTCAGACAATTGAAGTGGAAGAGTATCATCAAAGTGAATATGAAGATCAAGACAGTAAGTGCCATATGCAGTTCTCCAATCTGGACAACCATTTAAAAGATCTTCTACTTTTTGAAATGGATGATGAAGGATCATTCTTGCATAGCAATATTTCTCATATGTTTCTGTGTCACTTGGATCAAGTTTATATCGAGGCCAAATTGACACAACATAAGGTTTGGCCTGTCTTTTTCCATGCTTAATATATTGTTCACTTCTCCAATCTGTTACATACCGATTCTCTTCCTGCTTAGAAGTGGTTGCGAAGACACCCGGAGGGTGTGGGAGAACTATAATGGAAACCCAAAGTGAGTACGGGTGCAGAAACGTAGAGCAGGAGTGCGGAAAGAACCATGGCTTCAGCTTGTGTGCTGCGCCGCCTGGATATCCCCAGGGAATGGTTCGTATTTCGAGGAAGATGATATGTAACAAAGGAAGACGTTCCAGAGTATAAGAGAAGGCTTCGCCACTACACTAGGTAGCGGGAGAGAAACCCGAAGGAAAACTCAGAGCGGGTTTCAGAACTTAGAGTAGGAAGAAAGTGTACAGAGTTGATACGAATACTGAAGACTACCTATTACATCTGGAAGACTACTTATACTAAGTAGGAACCTGTAAATACGAATGTAGAAGTATTATACAAAGGACAAGTCAAAGGAGTAAGTAGGAAATGAAGTCTGGGCAAAGCGGAGTAGGGGTGCAAATGACGCGCTCAGAATGAAGAATAAGGAACTAATCTACAAAGGCCATAATGAAGCGTATAAGTAGGAATGGAAGGGAGGAGTAATAGAATGATAATGTGGTGAGGCCGTCATAAGAGAAAGTACGTATCCGGGATACCCGATAGAAAACCCGACGGGTTCCGGGTACGTTCCCAGGCGGGAACGTCGGGAAGTGTAAACCCGAAGCAGGTACGTTCTGGGAATGGACCGGGTATGTTGGAAGGTCACATGGGAACGTCGGCACGATGTATCCAGACATGGATATAACACAATCCCAGTTTGTAGCAAAGTCAAGCAAAGTAACACTTTGCAAATCATCAGTGGGTGGATGTTTAATGTAGTGTTGCAAAACACCAAGTTTCTCCACATTGGACCTAGTAAAGTTCACAAGGAAACTTTCATCTGGGTCAACACAGACATCTCAAAGAACTCGAGAAGAACAAATTAATGGACACCCAAGAAGAATGTGGCAAGTTTCCTGAGCAGATATATCATGCTCAGACACAAATGTGGAGAGAGTCTTCTGATACAGTGGCATGCAAAAAGAATGAGCATGCCTATTTTTCGGAAGTAGCAAAAAGTAATCTGCTCTCAAATCTCACATACTTGCAGTAATTTACACTCCCCCAGGAGGTCTGTACGGATCTGCACGGATCCGCACAGAATCCGCATGGACCTGAAAATTCCGTATGGAATCCGCACAGATCTGTGCAGATTCCGTACAGGTCCATGCAGATCCGTGAGGATACCATACAGAATTTATATAGTGGCTATTATTATTAATAGAGGTGATTATTCTGTACAGATTCCATACATATTCTGCATGGATCCTGTGTGGATTTATGCAGAATCTGTAAGATCTGTTTAATACCTTAATTTTCCTGTTTCAAATTACAATGAACACTATTAAAACTGTTAATTCATAATCTCATATCATCCCTACCACCATCTTCTCTCCACTGCTGTCAGGATCTGTGACACTATGTGAAATCATTGTCACAGGTGTCAAGTTTAACCCTAGGTGAAAAGTTTGACACTACATGAAAAGTTCTGTACAGAATTTTTCAGGTCTGTAATGCGGAATTCTGCGTAATCCGCATGGAATTTTTGATTCTGTGCAGAATCTGCACAGATCCAAAAAAACCTCTGCCAAATCTGTGCAGATTCTGCACAGACTCCAAAAATTCCATATGGATTCTGCATAGATTCCATGCGGATCTGTACAGAACACCCAGCTAAGTGTAAAGAGCTCCATACTTGCTCAATTTTCATGTAATTTTATATAATTGTACTATATATGTATAAATTCTATTTACAATAGTTATAAAAGTAAAAAATGCGAAAATTCAATGTCTAGTGATATATGTATCAAATATACCAAAAATGCGAAAATTAACCCCAATTAACCATTATTGTGGCAGATCAATTTACTTGATAATATCACAATCTGAATATGGATGTCTAAAGAGGTATATAAACTTGCTCTGCGTCAAATTATGTGTGGAGGTAGTAAGGACTGGGTGTGGGAGGACCCGAGCAATTTGGGGTTATAGGAAGCATATGTTTTATTATTCAAGCTGTATCTTTTTAACTAAGCCAGGTAAGTACATACTTTAACTTGCATAATACTTTTAGAATGTAGTACTATATACGAGCAAAGAATTGTATTAAACAGTCAAGATATAAGCTTGCTAAATGTAAAAGAATATATGCAAGATATGTAAACCAGCATAAATTTGTGTTAGACATTCTACAAGAAATAGTTGGAATTACGCCCTCATATTGTTGGTAGATATAGACATCTACATTTAAAATGTGTACTAAAAGTATTGTAAGCAGTGAGTGTCTAGTTGCTGAGATAATGTCCGCTGAAGTTTGAGATTTTGGCCCAAAATGCTATCTTTTTGGTATTTTGAGCTAAATTTTCGAACTTCATGGGACATTATCTCAGTAACTGGACACTCACTGCTTCTAATATTTTTAGTACACATTTTAACTGTAGATGCCTATATTTCCCAAATGTATGAGGGTGTAATTCCAACTATTTCATGTGGAATGTCTAACACAAATTCATGCTGGTTTACATATCTTGCATATATTCTTTTACATGTTAAATGCTTATATCTTAACTGATTAATACAACTATTTGCTCGTTTATAGTACTACATTCTAAAAGTATTATGCAAGTTAAAGTATGTACTTACCTGGCTTGGTTAGGAAGATACAGCTTGAACAACAAAACATATGCTTTTTATACTCTCAAATTGTTTGGGTTCTCCTGTACCCAATTTTTATTGTTTTCTCACATACCTTGACATAGAGCAAGTATAGATACCTCGCTAAACATTCATATTCCCATTGTGGTACTATCCAGTAAATTCAGCCGCCAGGAATGTGGTTAATTGGGGTAATTTTTAGCATTTTTGGTATATTGAATATATATATTACCAGACATAGAATTTTTTGCTTTTTTACCTTTATAACTATTGTAAATAGAATTTATGCATATGTAGTACAAGTATACAAAGTTACATGAATATTAAGCAACTATTTAAGATTTTAGAGCAGATTACTTTCTGCTGCTTCTGAAAAATAGGCATGCTCATTCTTTTTGCATGCCACTGTATGCCACTCCTGCACGATCTGTATTTTCAAGGCATGAAATTGCAGTTTGTAATGCTTGCTGATGGCCAGAAGAAACACTCTCTCCTTTGCTTGCATATCTTGCTGCATATGAAACAACTGCCTCATGGTTAATTACTGGGTGACAATCAATATTTGCATGTGAACCCAAAATAAATCCAATATTGTGTGGATTTAGTATTGCATCATTGTGCTTGGGATGATACTCTGCAAAATCCTGTCCAGTTTCTTTGCTGTATACAGATACATTTCTACATTGTTTAGGAAATCCAAACCAACAAAATATTTCACCAGTATCTTTTTTCTTTCTTTGACAATAGGAAGGAGTGCATTTTGTATGGCATTGAAGACGATTCAGCATTTCAGCTAGTTCATGTTTGGTATCTTTTAGTGTGTTGAACAATCGTGCTGATGGATGTATATCAGCTGGTTGAAGATATGGATCAGGATTCCAAGTAGAAATGTGATTATCCCAAAAGTCAAGCCATTTCTGCACTTCCACAGGATTAGAAATGTCCAATGTATCAACTGATGGTGCATCATATAGCCACAAAAATCCATGAACATGACTGCTTACATGATGTTGCCATTCATAATACCACTAGAAATCTTTAACATTCCACTTGGGCTGAAGATACACCTTAAAAAAAATTTCCCAATGTTTTTGAAAGTAATAAGCAGCAATTGCTGAATTGTTATTGAGATTGTTCATGTGTGTGTGATAAGAATGAGCATTTTCTGGTTCTTCTGCATTATAATTTGGCATATGCTTGTGTAAATCTGGCCACTGTATATCTGCTGAAGAAGCAGTAATAAACAAATGAGGTGTGCCACATTCTGGAGAGTGAATTTATGCAATGAGATCTCTTTGAGCCTTTTGCCTGAAGGGTTTTGATCCTTGAAGCTTTTCTGCATCATGGGATAAGTGATTCATAAGCCCATGAGCTTCATTATTGTCCAGCATCTCTCTGATATCCTCAACAGTTAGGTGACAATCGTCCTTGTGAGTTGTTAAGTACCATGAAAATGCTTTCTTAGCTGCTTGCCTCATAATAGTATTGAGTGACCAGTAATGAAATCTAGGGTGACATGCAAAACAGCCACCTTTGTAGCATATTAAGTGTGCAGCCCATTCAGCCATAGTCATTTTTTTATCATGGGATGCATGATAATCAGCTTTGCCAGTTGGAAATAGTGTAGGAAATGTATCAATAGCAATCTTTTCTGCAGTGTATTCATTGATAGGAGTTCCATGAATATGTGGAATAGTTAGAATTATATTACTATTATTATTCATTGCTGCCATTCTAAGTTGCTCCATCTCAGTTTGTGCTACTTGTACCTGAGGTACAAAACCACATGAAAATAGAGGCTGTGATGGATCATTTGCAGAATTATCTGAACCTGCTTGTGGAGGACCCAAATCTTCTGGGAGATCAGGCATATCCTCAACTTGAAGAGTGTGAACATGAGTATGTACAGAAGCATCAACAGGCAGCTGATCCAATGCATGTTGATCAATCTGAACAGAATGTGTATGAAATGTAGGATGGCATTGAGTTAGAAACTCCAACCACTCTCGAATGACTGCTCTGCATACACGGAAATCCTTATAAATTTGATTATTTGTACCCTCCTCAATGCCATGACGACACATGACAATGACATCACAATCTTCAGGTAGAAGAGGAAGATGTGTGTATAAGGTAAGAGTGTCATGTGGAAAGTTGCAGATATGCCCAGTATATTTAAATTTCCCTCCATGTACTTGCCACAACTGAATAATAGCATGAATAGGAGATATTAACATCTCTTCCATTTGTATTAATGGTTGAAGTCCAGGATTAAGTGTAAATGCGTCAGGACCTGGATCCATTGCATTGATAGCCTGAAATCTGGAATCATGTTGACATTTTGAACATATACCATTTTTGAGATTCAAATCAAACCATTCTTCATTACATGCTGTACAGACCTCCAGATTTATTCTCATAATTTCTTCATGAAAATTTTGCAACAATACTTTATCTTCATCTGACACAGCAGATTCAGACAATGGAGAAGGTGGTTGCAGTGGAGAATTTTCAATGTGATCCTGTACTGCAGGTTGTAATAATGGAGAATTTGGTTGTAGTGGAGGGTGTTCAAAGTGCTCAGGTACTACAGGTTCAGGAATTTGATGTTCCAAATCATTAATTGCAGCTTGAGCAATTCGTTGCTGATTTAACCGTGCAGGGCAATGGAATTGGTGATGGAGGCAGCAACAGGTCCAGAAATGGATTTGGCAATGGGTCTGGTAACAGAGGTGATAAAGGAGGTGGCAGTAATGGGTTCAGAAATGGATTTGATAATGGACCTGGTGACAGGTCAGGTAGTGGATTTGGTGATGGAGACAGTAATGGGCTCAGAAATAGGTCTGGTAATGGGTCCAAATGTGTTAGGTAATGGGTCTGGTAAAGGGCATACTAATTGTGGTGATAATGCATCAGGTAATGGAGTTGGCATTTGTGGTGGTGATGGAGCATGTGAAGAAAGAGATAAATGAGGGGATAATGGAGGTGAAGGGTACCCCAGAAAGAGACCTTATGAAGACTGTGAAAGAGGAACAAACAGACATCTAGGTTGAGGAATCAATTCTTCATCAGAGTCCAAATCTATGTTGTCCAAATCTAATTGACTGGATTGCAAGCAAGCAGCAATTGGAGAGTGCAGTGGAAAATTAATGCGAGTCCTTTTATTATGTTCTTCACAGGTTGCAGGTGTGGCAGGTGTACACTGTGAGTATGAACAACTTGCACTGTTTTGTGGTGTAGAGGGAACTGTAGTTGAATTTGTAAACATTACAGAAATCTATAAGCAATAATTAAACTATATACCATTATTATGCTGATTTGTAGGAGTAAATGATGGTTGTGATGGCTGCAAAATTTGAGAGAGTGTTCTAGGATTCACTGGAGTTGGAAGAGGTATGCGAGATGGGCCAGAATTAGATTGAGATATTATTAAAGACTCAGAACAATCTTGAAGCAGGAAATAGCAGTGGTAAACAAATCCCAAGTATTTTACACTTGCAACAGGGTTGAACCTGTGTTCTTTGTTATGTACTCAAGAGAATTCACCTGAAGAAATCACTGCAAGACAGCCTGCTGTGGAATTTAAATTCCAGTGCTTATTGACACCTCTTTATCACCCCTTTTCTGTATAGACAGGTGGAAGTGATGGTGAGAATGTAGTAAAATGTACTTAAGCATTAGCAATGACTGTGGAGTGAGAGAGGTCCAGGCAAATCCAATTCAATAGAATGGAAATGCTTTTAGGCAATAGCAAACTGAGGCTATGCAGATAGACTTCACAACTCTGTAGGCTTGTTCTATTCAGGTTTCACCTCTTATTTACTAACAAAGCCAGAAATTGCACAACAGAAGCTAGAAAGAAGTGTTATAGTAATGGAATGATGGAATGTAGAGAAGAAGAAAGTTATTGACAATGAGTGAACAGATGTTGATGATGGGAATGTGTATATACATAAGGTTTGATAGTGCTTTTAGTGTTTTGCAGTGCAGACAACACGAGTGCAATGCACAAATTCAAGTGTGGTGGAGAAATCCAAGCATTGACTGGCAAATCTAACAAGCATTTCAGACAAATCTGAGAATTGCAGAGAAATCTGAGTGTGGCAGCAAAATCCAGATGTGCATGCACAGCCACTACGCATTTTCGCTCACCAATGCAGACAAATAGGGGGAGCAAGCTCCCCCAATCAGTAGAGTAACACATTTATTTTTAGTTGGGTGAGTAGGTATTAGGAGGTGCACATCAATTACATTCAAGGTTGTTGGGTATAATGGTAAAAATGTGATTTTGTTTACAGTCTTTTTGTGTTGCAAAAGCATGCGAGTTCGAATGATGATGGGTTTCTTTTTTTAACCAGTACCAATTAGGAGTCTTTCAGATTATAGCATTTGTCTATTATTTATGGTGTGTTTCTTATCAACTTGTCTTTATTCTATATATACTGTATGACATAAAAATAACAAATACATAGGTAAAGCATACTACTATCTAAAACAGAATATTTGTGAAGCACAAGGCTATGCAAATGAGAGTGTGGACTGAGGCTGAATCGAACACGCAATATTACCCTCTTAATCTTATTGAGAGTGTCTTATGTAATCTTGTCCAGCTCACCTCTGATATTCTGTCTTCACAGCTGCTGCATGCTAATTTCTTTGTTCTTGCAAATCACTTTTGCAGGTCAGTTCATTGTGACATTTGTCACCATTGGTCTACTGATGATCAGACATGACAACTTACATGACTGCACAGAACATGACAGCTAAATGCCTGCCATGTAAACGCTGCAGGAAGTCATCCAATGCGAGCTCAAATGATTGGTAAGCTTGAAGTGGAACCAACTTACATCACATACATGCTATGGCGATCACAGCTAATTGCAAATCGATATAGCACCTAGCTTTACACACACACATAGCTGAATTTCTTGGCTTATCCACCTGGACCCAGGGATATGGAGCACCCAGCTAGAATTCATCAGGGAGGATATGGCGCCATGGGGACCAGTAGATTGACACCTATAGACACTGCCAGCGCCAGTTTTATATACTCTCCTCATTTGCTCCTCATCACCCAGAGGGAGATGTTCCAGCAGGTTAGCTTGAAGCTTGGCAGCACTAATTGGATCAACTCAGCTATGTGTGTGTGTAAAGCTGGGTGCTACATCGATTTGCAATTAGCTGTAAGGCTTTACCATTTCCCAAGTGTATACCAGAAATGATATCAATGTTTCGCTTATGGGCATCATCTCTGGTTGATCTCACAGAGTGAAGGTACCATTTTAGGAAGCTTGCCATGTGATTTCACATGATCTCCATAAATTGCTGATGTAACCTTAGTTCCCACACCTTCACATCATGGCAGGTCAATTGAACTCATCACACAGAAAGCAATGGGCAGAAGCACCTGGGGAGGTACACACTGTAAAATACAGGTGCCTCAAAAATGTGGCACTGGAGGCAGAGAAAGAAGAACTGCAACATCTGTCATTGTTGCATTAAGGTACTCATTCTAGAAAATCACTTAAAACAGCAGAAATACACTGCTGCTTGTGCACATTCAATGTTTTTTATCAGAGTGAACTCAGGCTGAAGGTTTAGTAATTAGAAATAGGCTGAATTTACACTATATAATTATAAGTAGTGGGTGCAATTGCATATTGTATGTCACATAGTTTCCCATTAATGATGCTTTCCCTCTACTTTCACATTAAGCATGACAATTATATTATTTGGTTTTGGGCACCCCCATACAAATATGAAGCCTTCCATTTATTTTCTTGTTAAGAATGACAACTATTTTATTTGGTTTCAGGCAGTTACGCACTGGCAGAAATGTTGATTAAATTATCCTACTACTAGTGTATTTTCTCATATTTAGTTGTGTACATGCTCTAAATTCTTGCTAGCCATTCCTTCACAGTGCATTGCTCTGAACATAGATGAGATGATCCAAATCAACACATTAGTTACCATGTACATATTTATTTCAGACTACTACGTGTATGACTGACCACTTTTGTATAGATACTAAACAATTCCCACTACCTTTTAAGGTAGTTGGGTTATAGGGTGGTTTGGATTTCCTCATAAAGAAATTTTAGAAATCGGGGTCAGGATCTCACTTTCAGGTGATTTGATTGGCTGACACCTTAAAACCCTTAGCCCTGTGACACAGTGAAGCTATGTATGACAGCCTCCTTCATGACATGCATAATGGCCCCTAGCAATTCTTACTTTTCACTACTCCCTGCACTTTACCAGTGCTTAATGTTGTAGCAATGCTCACTCAGTACTCAAGTATTCATTAATCATTGCCCATCAATATGCAGCAGACATATCTCACAACTGCCTGTCATCACCTGTTCTACTCTCTCCAATTGCTCTCCAAGCTCTCTCTTGATTCATTAATTTTGAGTCTCTGGTTTTGCTCTGGTTTGTTTCTAGTACTTCTATACACACACTCTTTTGATATTGCTCTCTCTGCGGCTTTGTTGTTACTCTCTGACTTTTTTGCTCCCTGGAGGTAGCTTCATCGCTAACCATCTCCTCACTCCATTCAAGTGCAGGGAGTACAACATACTTATGCTCCACTCTAAACCACTCGAGCCCCATTCCCAGAAACAGCAAGTTCTCACTGATTAGGAGGAGGAAAATGATTTCTCAACTAATACCAGGTACAAGGTTCCTCTTGATGCGCCAAATTTGTGATCTGTATTTAAATAGTACTAATATATTATGTAATACTCAAATAATCATCGCAAATCACAGGCTTTAAGTTCAAGGGAGAGATAACACAGATTATGTATAAACTAGTATAAAGGAAGTAAACTATAGATTCCAAAACCTTTCTAATACAAAATTACTCGGTTCAAGTACTATTCAGATTCGTTTCTATTCTAATTTATTACACTCCTAGAGTGGAAGAAGCCTAGGATTTCTCCTGGGATTGCTTGCTTTTACTCCTCCTTCCTGTCTTCCTTATATACTATTTTACAAATAAAGCTGTACACTACCTATATATGGAATAGAACTACTCTAGAATACTCTAAATGACGACATACAAAGTTTCAAGTGCATAAACCATGCGGAGCCATTTAATACATGTGGAATTCCATGTGGTAGATTAAAACAGCGGGATATTCTTGGAGTACAAGTACAAAATCACATGACATGTTCCGGGCTATGTGTAACCGCAGTAACCGGTTCGGAGATAACGGTTCTAACGCCTCGCGTTTGATCACGTGACAAGAATGCGCATAACGTGTTCCCTTAGGTTTAATCAAGTACTGGGTGCTTGTACATAGTCTTTTGGACACTAGTGATTAGATAGCACATCTTGTATTTAATTCCCTTAGTATATATCAAGTAGATATTTCTGCTGGCAGCACAGGACTCAACCCCAGCTCTCAGATGTCCCATTCCCCTAGTAGCATACTTGTTTATTACAAATATTGTAGCTGGCAGCTCAGGACTCACCCCAGCTCTTGTACTCTGATGTGCAATACTAATACTAAGTTCTAATATTATATGACAAATAGAGAGATTTAGCCATTAAATAGTTTTAAGATGTATCACTCTGATGGAATTATTAGATTTCAGAGTGCAGCACTGGACAAAACTACAACAGTGGAGTGCGGTGGGATCATTGCAAGATGAGCAGGAGCTATATGAGCTCATTGATGTAGATGCTGAGGGTGAGCTTGATTTGGAGCCAGACTTGGATGAAATTGTAGAATCATTATGTATGGAATGAACAAATCACAATGTTATTCTCCTGTGGTAGAGTACAGAATATAAATAAGCAGTATAGACATGTACTACTTGAAATCTACTTGTATCAAATGAACCTACTACTCCTAGTATGTGAATAGATGATTGAGGCTGCCTTGCTTGGCTTTAAAATGGCATGAGTATGTTACATTCCCCTTCCCCCTTCCTCACCCCCCTTCCCACACACAGGCTAACCCTGCTTCATAGGTGTGAACATCTTCTGCCTCTGAATGTGACCCCGGCACTGTCAGGACATGTGGGGTGGGTGGGGATGTGGGGACATATATGCAGGCACTGGGTGGAGAGCTTGAGGCTGATTAGTATGGTGCCTTGTACTGTGAAGGTGCCTAGTAGTTCAGATTGTGTGCAGGTGGAGCAAGGATGTTTATGCAGTAGCTACTAGTTTGATGTTGGTACAGGCAGGGGTGGAGTGTGTCTGGGTAGGCCTTCCAAGTCATTGGCACTTGCTGGTTCCTCTGATAGCATGGATGGTGTGTGGGGATTGGCACTCATGGGGAGCATTGCTTTGATTTGTGTGTCATGAAAGTCGAAACCACATTGCAATATATTTAGCCTTAAATCATTGCTGACATTGCTGGAGATTCAATGTTCCCCATGCCCTCCACTCCGCCTTTGTTTATATTTGTACACAGTGTTGATCCCATCCATCACTCCTTCAAGCACCCTTCCTCATCACCATGGCAGCACATCACACTTCCTTGTCATCATGCTCAACAGTGAGCAAGTATTTTTTTATTTCTTAGCTCAATTCTTTATCATTTTCTTCGATTATTTTTGCATTATTTAATATATATTATGATATATGTACTACACAATGTTTCACTATGTAATGAAGGGGATAAAGCTATTAAACATGTGAATTAAAGACAGTTTTTAAATAATCTTCTACTGTAATATATTCCATCCTTTGTTAAATATTTGATAATATGTTGTATTATAAATAGTAGACTGTGTGTTTGATTAAGGGAAATGTAATAAAAGTGTAAAAATGAGAGCGGAGGCATGGGAAACAATGAGCGGGAGGTGGGCCATGGTGATATGCATGTGATAACCCAAAGGGAAGGGCAGGAGACAATGATTAGCAGCTGGAACTGATTAGTGAAGGGTGTGGGAATAAGCAAATTGATTGCAGGCACTTTGCTGCTGTAGAGCAGGCATTTTGCCTGCACTATAAAACTGAAGATTTTACTGATTTTGTTATCATAGTGCATGAATGATATTTCCATTATGTAATCAGCTGATCATGCATTGATGCGCTGTTTGTGTGTTCTCTCACTTTCTCCCTCCAATCCAGACACACTTGTACATCACCTCAATGCCACAGTTACTCAAGAGTAACTCAAGATTGTTGGTATTTCACACTACCAAGACCTGCTGAATACAATACTTAGTTTGCCTTACCAAAGGCTGTGTCATCACTCCAAGTCCCTCTCCTGAAGTTTTTATCTTACAAATTTTCTTTCAATTCATCAGTATGCTTTATATTTCAAACTTTCCCTTTTTCTTTCAATAATCTACAACCTCAACACTGTTAATTTCCGCTTTATTCAACTATTCCTCATTAGGTACTCTCTTTCTTTAAATTTTCTTTAAAATCCATGTATCTACTTCCCTGAATTCAGTGAGAATATTCTCCCCCTTTCTCAACACCTTAGAACACCCAGGTCAAACAGATGTTCAATGGGGCAGCAAGAAAATTCTGGGCATGCACAAAAGTGAGCATGAGTTGAGCATGCATGTTCAGGGTCTGAGCATGATAATTGCGACCCTGAGCATGAAATATTGTGTCTTGAGCATGAGGAAATTCTATATGTGCATGAAGGTATTATATTGTAAATTACATAGTTTTGTGTTATACTATCCTAAAGAAGGTGTGAATATAATCATTCATGCTCACTTTAATAACCATTCCGAGCCCCACCTTATCAAGTTAGAGCATGAGTGTGATAGGTATTATGATTCATGCTCACGCATATTTACCACAGCATGTGCATGAGTGTTGTATTAATATTAATGCTCCCTGATTTACTGATGGGTATATCATTTCACACTCACAAATATTTCCAGTAACTTGGTTGTGAGCGTGAATAATATATAAGTGAGCATGTAGAAATATATAAGTGGGCATATAGCAATATATTGCCAATAATTTATCTATTCCAAATACATGCTCTGTACTACATCGTGTTCTTACTGTCTATCTGAGTAGCACATAAATATTATATTCAATTACACACTCAAGTTAATTGAGTTTGAGTGTGAGGATGATAGGTATGCATATTCACACTCATGCATATTTATCATAAACTTGTGCATGAGTATGAACATGTACTAATATTATATTTGAGTTACTAGTTGATATTGAGAAAGTGTGATAAGTACTTATTTTCACACTTATGTATATTTTCAGTGACTTGAGCATGAGTGTGAATACAAGTCGTATTTATACACACTCACTCTCAATTTCAAGGACTTGGCACTGGGTGTGAGGTGTTGAGCAGATACCTATTCACACTCACACTATATTTCTACATATATTTTGATCCTCACTCACATTTATTATTGTGGCTTGAACATGAGCGTGAAACACTGTTCTTTTTCTCACATGCACACAAACTTACTATAATTTGCCAAGCCTGAGCATGATGGAATTCCTATTCACACTCATGCATATTTATCAAGTACAGTGTATGTGTCTATTGTACTAATTATTAGTCCTCCCACATGTATGTGAAGTCACAATATAAGCATTGCATTTAATCTTATGAAATAAATATTCATACTGTGTGCATGAGTTTAGATACCTTGAGTGTGAATTAACAGACCTTGAGTGTGAAAATCCAGACCCTGTGCATGAAACTTCGATCCTGTGCGTGAGTTCCTGGCCCTGAGCGTGATGTGAGCGTGCATGCACACACCTTGAGCATGAAAAATGAGTGTGCACATTCAACCTTGAGCGTGAAATGTAATTTTTTTTCTTTGATATCTGAGCCTTTATCTTGATTAAAAACCTTACTTATAGTACAATAGGACTACAGCAGTACAATGCCATTATATATACTTGATTTACACTTAGTTTGATTCAGAAAATCAGCCATTACAACTATTATATATATAGTGAGCATGACATGCTCAACTATTGAGCATGAAAATTTGGCCTTGAGCATGGCACACTCAATCATGCTCACTTTTGTGTGTGCCCAGAATTTTCTATGTGCCCACTGTGTTAATGATCTTCACATAGACTGCAAGTTATATTTAACTGCACTAACACTGTAATGGTGTTGTTGGGTTTGACTTGTCAGGTCCAGGGCATGCTGGTATGAAGAATTTATTTTTAGTGACACAATATACAAGCATGCTAACATATTCCCAAGCATTTTCATTCTTTCATTCATAATTTATCACTCATTTTCAATCTGAAAAAATTCTATGTTCTATCATAGTCATATACCCACTCCTTCTTACTTTTTACACCTGTAAGGTCACATCTCTGGCCCAATCTAAATTTTTCTAACCTTAGTCTACAGCTTATAAGCTTGTTTTAACTACCTTCAACATTATTATAAGCAGATACATTATACTCTGCACTGGTATGCTCAACTTTTAATATTGCATTTTGCATTAGCTCATTTCGAGTTTTTAGGCCTATATAGTACATATGAATCTTATTTTCAACATTTCTCACCCATTGCTATTCACTATGGCCTATTGGAATACATTTACAAGTATCCAATAACTTCCTGGTGCATTCTAGTACAACCACCCAAGCTTGTGTTATTGGTATGTGTTAATCTTACAGTGCCATTAAAGGGAGAGGAAAAGTAACCTATGGATTTACGGGCCACAATCTCACCCTATATTACATAGTAAGTTTAAATAACTGTAGCAATATCAGATTTCTAATATACTACAAATTAATAGAACTTGATTTGGATATGACACTCCAATCACTTTTTGACAATCTTGAGTATTGTTACACTAGAACAGTAAATATAACCTCATATGTGATAGTCTCCAGCATTTTAATATATCATTCTGTGCAGACTAAACACGCTCACAGTTGAGAATTTACATCTCAAGAGCATAAATTTTTAAATTATTTATATCTAAGAATATACATGAGTGTCAGCTAATATGATCATGAAAAGCCCTGGTTTTTTTGATCACCATGATCATAAAAGCCAGGGCTTTTTTTGATCACCTACTATTGTATATTTACTAATGAATATATGGGTTACTAATGAATGTCATGGTGATCATAGGTGATCATGCCATGTTTTCAAGTGCATATTAGATAGTATGTCATTTCAAGTGTGTATTCACTTATTATTACTACTAAGTATTCTGGAGGTGATCATAAGTGATCATAGGTCATTTCAAGCACATATTCACTTATTATTACTACTAATCATTCTGGAGGTGATCATAGGTGATCATAGGTCATTTCAAGTGTGTCTTCACTTATTATTACTACTAATCCTTCTGGAGGTGATCATAGGTGCATTTCAAGCACATATTCACTTATTATTATTACTAATTATTCTGGAGGTGATCATAGGTGATCATAGGTCATTTCAAGCACATATTCATTTATTGTTACTACTAATCATTCTGGAGGTGATCATATGTGATCATAGGTCATTTCAAGCATGTATTTACTTATTATTACTACTAATGATTCTGGAGGTGATCATAGGTGATCATAAGTGCATTTCAAACACATATTCACTTATTATTACTACTTATCATTCTGGAGGTGATCATAGGTAATCATAGGTCATTTCAAGCACATATTCACTTATTATTACTACTAATGATTCTGGAGGCGATCATAGGTGATCATAGGTGCATTTCAAACACATATTCACTTATTATTACTACTTATCATTCTGGAGGTGATCATAGGTGATCATAGATCATTTCAAGCATGTATTTACTTATTATTACTACTAATGATTCTGGAGGTGATCATAGGTGATCATAGGTGCATTTCAAGCACATATTCACTTATTATTACTACTAATGATTCTGGAGGTGATCATAGGTGATCATAGGTGCATTTCAAGCACATATTCACTTATTATTACTACTAATGATTCTGGAGGTGATCATAGGTGATCATAGGTCATTTCAAGCATGTATTCACTTATAATTAATACTAGTGATTCTGGAGGTGATTATAGATGATCATGCCTTATTTTTAAGTGCATATTAGCTTATTATTGGTACTAATAAACAGTCACATGCCAACAATTTATATTGTAGTATTGATATAATGGAAAAAGTACATGAGGCATATATACATATATTCTGAACTATACTAGAACTATGTTTGTTGGCATTATTTCTAACCTACTTGATCAAATAGATCCAAATTATCTTCAAATGTTGCATCTTGCTCATCTTCCCAATCTTCTTCACTATCATCACTAACTTCTTCCTCTGAGCTTTCAGAGCTAGATTTGGCATGTGAAGATAAAAGTACATTTGATGTAATATATTTTTTACTCCAATCTGGCATGTAGTTGTCTCTTTGGAAAGCAGGTAGCCACCACTCAGCACTGCTCTTAGCTAACATCTTACAAATTGATGCTTGCTTTAAAGCATATGCCATAACACCTTGTTTTATATCAGAACCAATATTTTTTTCATTGTTTCTTGTTTTGCATATGTTTCCCCACCATTTTTCTTTCCACTCATAATATTGAATAATACGTCTCATCTCCTCTCTAAGAATATGTAATTCTTCCAACCATCTGTCTCTTCTGGCATGAGATTTTGCCCATTCCACTCTTAAACTATCATTTACTTCATTTTCACTATTATCTCCCTTGGAAGATGTGCGAGATACAAGCCATATCCATGACATTACATGTCGACCATTGCTTGATGAATTATTAGGTTCATATTCTGGTCCTTTCAAATCCTCTTTTTTAAGCTCAAGTAAATATTCTTTCCATTCTCCATTTGGATCAAGTTTAGCCACTGCTGAACGTGCCAATCGATATTGATCAGCATAAACTTTTACTCTTGCTTTATATTTTGCATGCAACTTCCGCATGCAAGTATTTGACTTATTTCCAGTTCCAGATGTATTAAGCCTCTTAAATAACCGCACAGTTGATGTTATTCGTAAATGGCGTCGAATTTCAGCTAATGTATCATGGGCTAGTGCAAGCCTTAATTTTAGTTCTGAATCAGCTGCTTTTTTTATTTCTGAGTTAGCATGTAATTGAATTGGAAGAGATGAAGGAAGATATAATGGAAGTAACTTAGTTTTAATGTTGTCACCACTATTATTAATTGATGTGGATGCTAATAGATCAGCTACTTCTGGCATATAGACTATTTGAACTTCTTGCCAGTTTTTAATGCGTGTGCTAAGAGCAATGCATTTTTCTTCAATATCAGCTAACTTAGTTGATGTTGGTTTATTTCCCAGCTTTGAAATCTCAAGTTTAAGTTTAAATCTATTAAATAATGTCAGTTTCTGTACAGTTCTTGTAACTTTTGACATACTGTTGCTCTTCCAACCCAAACCCAACAAGTAAAAGTTTTGTCAAGGTCATTTTATGTTTTGGGGTGATTCCTTTTTTAGCATCTGAAGCTTCTTCATGTGTAAGCTCAAGTCTCACATCTTGCAAAGTGGTTGCTTAACAATATATTAGCTTCATTTTAGTATAAAATTTTAACTTACTGCACTCTGGTTCATCATATGGATTTGGATTGGTGTGGTCAAGATTCCATGCTATAAGTTGAGACTCCCACTTAGCTGTGACACTAGGTAGAAATGTAGCATTGAATTTATCAAATATATCTTTTTGCTTTTTACTCATTTGAACAGCTTCATTATATTTTTTAAGAAAAAGTTTGCCTATAGTAATCAATTCATATATATATCACATAGCAAAGTAAAACACTAACGAAAGCCAATTGACTTTTGAAAGTTCCAGTCAGTCCAATGGTCATTGAGCACTTCATGACGTGCTGCTGGACCCATTTCACGTGTACTTGGACGAAGATGATTGCTACTGGACCAAGTAGTTTCAACTTCCTCCCCACAAGTTCTACCAGCCCCTGGCATATATGCCAATGCAAAATTACTACAACATGAACTTCCATGACCATTTATATGCCAAGAAGGAACTCCAACATCAATCTTTGTATTTGGAGAAACTCTCATAGACTCAGGGTATGAATTTATTCGTTGCCATAAATTTTTTGACCACTGACATCCAATATCATATGTGATCATAATCCATGGAAGATTAACACTAGCAAGTGTTGAAAGTAAAATGTAGTCAATGTTGCAGTATCTATCAAGGTTATAAATATTAAAATTGTAATGGTTAACAATTTATACTTGCCGTTCCCCTTTCTGTAAATCACCAGCACCATTAGGGCGAATTAAGGTATGTCTGGAACAAATTACAAGTCCTGTTCCAGTCACTGAATGACCTGGAGCTGAGTGTATTCCAGCTTGAAGAATTGCATCATGAGCTGAATCACAAGTGTTGATCTATTGAAATTTATTAGATTTGTGTAAAGAAAAGGCATATTACATACTTCTGGATTTTCAATGTGATTTCCAAGGTGTTCTTGATAACTTTTATCTTCAACAAAAGGACCCCACCCAGGCATGAGCTCAATGTCCTGAATGCCACGCTCCTTGCAGCTCAACTTAAAATTTGCATCAATTGCCAAATACATAGCATACAAATATCTTTAAAATAATTAATTAAATCACTTCAAGTATGATAAACTAGGCATACCTCATTGATTCTGTTGTTTCCCAGCCCTCAGGAAGATTTTTCTCAGGATGAGGACATGCAGGGCATTCCACTGTAAGCTCCCCTAACTTTGTACCCATAATACCCTCAGTAGATTGACCTCGGCCACCTCGCTTACACATGAAAAGAATTCTCCACATTCGTACTATATTTCTAAATTCATTGTAGCAATTCTATAAATATGTTAGTACATGTGCAGTTTGAAAGTTTTATCTTTACTGCTCACAATTTCATTTTCCAACTTGCACTTATCAGTTTTCCGGCAAAGGGTATAGTACCAGTCATACAAAGAAGTCTTTCCTTGCTGTGTAAGTTCATGGAATGTTTCAAGGCATTCAAATGTAACTACAGTTTGAGGTCTTACAAAACTTGCTGGAAACAAATGAGCCCGCAATAATTGTGTATATTGTGAAATGGGTTCAGGTCTGCAATTACAGAATGAAATTGAAACAGAATGAACTCCAGTGATATCAACAACAATCATATTGGTTGTAGCACTGTCTGCATTCAAACAGGCTGCTCCTCCATATCCAAGTTGAATTTTAAGTCCAATATTTTTAAGTGATTCCTTCACAAAATATTGCCCATTCCACTTCTGAGAAGTTGTAAGCTTTAAATAATACACAGTAATAAGCAATCTATCTCACCTCTACTCTGTGAAGTGGTAAATGTGTATGTTCTCTTTTCATACAATTTTTGCATCGTAGTAAACCTCCATGAAAGCAATCAATGCATTTATAAATACCACTTTCTTTCTCACACACTGAACAATTTTCTTCATTGATATAATCTCCCTTGCCATCATGGCGAAGAAGTTCATCAAGAAATACATCTCTAAATTTCAACCACTCTGTTAGTTTTGCCTATGTAATTGATTTAGCTGCTTTGTTACATTATTCAATTTTTTCTGCTTACCGATGATTTTTGATTACGTTGCCGCTTAGGTTGTGAGGACTGATCATGACTGGATTCAACTACTAATATCTGTTCTTCATGATGATCATCAATCTCCATTTCCTGAAATGACTGCTCATTATTTTGTGTTATAGTCTCTTCCAGTACAGAATGCTCAATAGTACGCTTTCTCTGTGACACCTTTTCAATTTTGTTCTTGCTTTGGCCTTCTTTAATAACAATTGATGAGATGTGTGATGTTCTGTGAGCTGCACTAGCAGTTTTATTCCTTTTTAATACTTGACTTGATTTGTTTGCACCAACTGTAAATGATGTGATACGAGATAAAGTATGAGCTGAGCCTGTGCTAGTGCCTTGATTTTGACTTAATGTCTGACTTGATTCACCCACACCAGTAGTATGTGATGTAGCATGGGATGAGGGATATGGCACACTAGAGCTTTTATTTTGATTTAATGCTTGGGCAGATTCATGAGATTGAGCAGTTGGATGGAACTGAATAGAAATATTAGAAGATCTTGCACTTGATGAACTCCGTAACCGTTTTTGACTAGTTGCTGATCCTTCAGGTGCACTTGAAGAACCACGACGCTTTCGAGCCATTATAATAACAGACAGTGGGTGATAGGAAGAAATAGAGTGGACAGTGAGTGATTGAGTGAAAGGAAGAGTTCAAAAATATGCAATGTTCATTTTATAATGTTTGCACCAATTTCATGCATGTACCTTTAGACCTTTGGTATGTCTTTGAAACCCCCCTATCCATATCACGCGGTCGATAGCAAGTGAAAATTTGCAACGTTTCTGCCAAGTTTGCACTGGTATGTCTTCGAAATTCCCTTACCCATGTAATCATGATGCGGTCGATATCAAAGTAGACCAAATGACCCTCATCTATCAGACCACGAGGCGCTAGTGTGCACACAGCTTCTTTGATAAGGCGTACTAAAGCGAAGGGTCAGAATATATTAATAGGCCTCGATCAATCAGAAAGGTCACCGGGCGATGCCACCTGTCGATGCCATGTGTCGTGTCTGTGCATGTCAACACGTCAGTGAAGAGCTTTCATTCCCACTGCACATGTGGATTTTACGACTCACCCCCCACTCTGGCCTCTTCACTATCACCCCCTTACACTGTATTGTTCACTGTCACCTCCAGACCGAGTGCACGAACGACACGGCAAACGCACTCTATTCGGACGATATGTAAGAATGCTTTCTCCCTCTCCCCTCCTTCCTCGCTAATCTACATTATACATAGAAATTGATAAGAACAAGAGACTCGTATAGTATGTCCCTCTCTCCCTTCTCTCCCGCCATTATACAAGATACTAACACAGCATGATACCAGCCCACCAAAAACAAAACCCATCTCAACAATTGATAACCCATTTTATGACAGCATACCCTGCATTACAGCAAAATAGAAGTGCATGCAGCTCCGTGCGCATGAATAGGCGCAGTGGGAGAGGGAGGAGAGGGAGGAGGAAGGCGCATAGGAGTGCTAAAAAGTTCATTTGTTTCTATTTTTTCTCGCTTCAAGAAAGGATATGCTGATAATTATATGATAGGAACATGAAACTGTTAAGCTTCGGTGCAGATGAAGAAGCAGATGTACCGTCCTCCTCAAGTCTCCCTCCTGCCGCCATTATGGAGAACGGAACCCCCTCTCGATTCCTGTCCCCCTCTTGCCGCTGTTTATCTGCTGGCGTATGTATGGACAATTGAAACTCGATAATCTGTCCCTCGCTCTCGAGTCTTTCCCATCTCATGGCTGTTTATCTGGTGGCGTATAGACAGAGAACATAAACTCGACGCTCTGTCTCTCTCGAGTCTCCCGTCTCACAGCTGTTCATCTCCTGGCATATGTACAGAGAATGGAATCTTGAAGCTCGATCCCTCTCGAGTCTCCTCCCTTTCACTGTCGGTACATTGAATGGAATCGAAGCTCGACCTCTTGACCTCTCGCTGTTGTTTCTCCCGGCATACATACGAAGAATGGAATCTTGAAGATGTATGTGTACATGTGCTGAATCCGACGAAGTTCCATCACCGTTGAGTGTCACGCCTCTCACCGCCTGTTTTCTCTCCTTCACAAAGTGCATCATTCGGCTTGGTGTCAAAGGCAGGGGGGCTGGGAAGCTGGTACGTTTCTCTTCACCCCCTTGTCCCCTTTCTTTTTTCGTTCTCTCTTTCCACCAGTTCTTCATTATAAACTCGTCTCCTTTGTTTCTCCCTTTGTTCCTTTCATTTTGTAACCCTGAAGCTAACGGTCTTTGAAGGCAGAGTGCTACTATGCATGTGTATCAGAAGGACAATATGGGAAGCGTGGAATGACATGAGGGGGATATGTAGCTATAGCCTATCGTGGAGGAAGTACTGGTGTTTCCCAGTATAATACTCATAATTCGATTATTCCTTTTATTTTCACTTTTATATCTAATTGACTATTCATACTGACTACAACCTACTATATTTTCATTTATATTTACCCAATTTTGCTTCACGCCATCCAGTGCATTGGGTTTTGTGCTCCCTTTCTTATTTTCGATGGACTTAGAGACTCCGCGCGGCTTAACCAAATATTGGGAAGTCGATGCCAAACACCACGTGACTTTGCCTACGCGCTGTCGTGTCGCTTTCAACACGTCTCGATTATTCCTCTGTTTTACTTATGGCTTTTCTCCATCTTCTCACTATCTAGGCCTCGAACCTTCGCCCTCAAAATTGTGTAAGGCAAAGTTTGGATCTTCTTGGCACAGTGCGCCCACCGGACTGCTCAAAGGCTAGGGTTTAGGGTTAACCACCCACTCGTTACCCTCTTTCTTCCTCAAGACTTTTGCATTGGCGACGACTCAAGACCGGACATTCAATCACTGGAGTGCAGCAACCGGACTGCTGCTCTCTGCTTATATCTTTATCGTTGGTGGAAGGATCTTCATGTCGAGGTTTTGGGACAATAATTATCTGTTGGTCTTGATTCCTTCTGATCATCTTTCAATCTTTCCTCTTATATTTCTTTACCCTCTTTCATTATCGCTCGTATATCTAGGTATTGTCTTTGTCACTGTAATT
Source organism: Cyathus striatus (assembly GCA_025738555.1). Lineage (NCBI taxonomy): Eukaryota > Fungi > Basidiomycota > Agaricomycetes > Agaricales > Nidulariaceae > Cyathus > Cyathus striatus. The sequence goes on from JAOVFP010000003.1 coordinate 702,025, forward strand.
ACGAGTACTCCGATGGCCGAAGGACCTCGCTGAGCACCCCACTGCCATCCATATGCATGTTGAGCCGCAGCCTAGCCCACTGCACTGCTACCTTGGGGAGGGTAGCAGTTTTCTCGCCTTTGCTCCAGCGTCATGATTCGTAGTTGCGTCCAGTGTGTGTAGCCACGTAGTTCGTAGGTCCTAAAGGGTGTTCGTAGCGGTGAGCTCTATTAATTCTTTTTTATATATAAATGAACGGTCTCTTACTACCATATCTTCTTTACCTTACTGAATTCCATTTTTGTTTGCATTATCATTCTTTTTTTTATACATTTCACGCTCCTTCATGTACCTATTCCATATTCTGGGCTCTGGCAACGTGAGAGGACGCGTGTGCTATTCCTTTCACCATGCCATACATATATATAGTTTAGGAAACACTTACGGGAAGTTCACCTCCCTTTTGGACGTCATCTTTGCGTGCGCCCACTAAGTTTAACTGAGCTAAGAAGTCGATTGGAAGTGTCAACACCACACCGCTACTGGGAATCTGTCGAACTAAGTGTTCGACTTACTGTTAATTCACTAAATACTCTATTCTAGGATTAGTGTGTACCGCCTACTAGGCCAGGTGCGACGCTCGCCACACATCTTCAAGTTATCTCCTCCACACTATGGGAGGCCGTTTGGTGGCATGGAGCATCGTGTTAGTAAGAGAGATAAGTTTTCAATAACATATGTTGTATATCAGTAGTAAATATAACGATTATTTTCTTTCTTTCGTTTTACCCAAGTTTTACGATGAGGAAAATGTGTTCTATATATGTATGGTCCACATACATTGTAATGAAAGCCAGAGGTTTAAAATTATGAAGTATAAGTGAAGTTCCCGACATGAGATTCCAATGATTGTTCTAGTGCAGCACATACATAAGATCCATAGTTACACTATCAGGCAGTTTCATACTGTCCAAAGATATGGGCACTATATCTGCGGTAACAGCTACAATGTCAATTCACTGACTTTCGGAAAGTGTGTTCCAGGTGCTGCTATCGAGCCAATAACTTAGACAACCTCAACAACCTAAACTTAAGTCTCAACAGCTCCCAACTAATGCGACGACTAGCCAATAGCAACAAACGGTTTGACCGGCTGCACTGTTGGGGGTCCCTGGCACAGTTCTTACCAACAGACATCCCAGTTAAAGCAGCTTTGGTCTTTGCAGAGCAGTTTTTACTACTACTATGTTCTAATTATGATTTTTGTTACATGAAGGAGACTAGTAACTACTTATTGCAAATATTCTGCAGAACAAAGTCGATATGACTCTGCTCCATTTCGGAGGCTCTGAAGCAAGCTCACATTGAAGTTCAAACTGGAAAAAATAAGTCAGCTCCTGGATTTGGAGGCTGAATGCTTCCACTTAACACACCATGGTGCAGTAACCCAACAATCCCTTCAATGATAGAAGCCGAAGCCATTCAACCATCTAATCAATGTTATCTCACACATCTGAAGACGTTCCAGATACGATTACGTAATCACGCATCACGCTGAAATAACGCGTCCATACGCATTCCACTCGTCTCAACTTATCCTCCTCTCCCCGCTCGCCCTGTCCTGCACTTTCCTCAAAATGTACATCTTCGTGCACCGCTCCGACACCATACCCAGTTCTAGGGATCGTTTCGACTCACCAAGACCTCCCTGCCGCCACTCGCAGTCCAAACCCTGAGTTTTGACATCGGAAACTTTACATGAACTCAACACTATTCCTTATAGTGGACTCCCCGAACTACCTCCAATTTATTCGTCATGTTTCAGCTATGTTACACTATTTATTATTCATTTTAATCCGAGATCGTCGCTCACTAGTGTCCCAGAGTGACCTACTCTTTTCTGGTTTAGTTGTTCGCTGTATTTTCTACAGCTTGGCTAATCAACTTTTACACCATCTCATACTCGAAGTCTAAGTCTACAACACCATCTCAACCGTCTCACCATTCACTTTCCCAATTTAATGCTTATGCCATCGCTCATTTTCTCTAGAACTTCATATTGAAGTTCTATCCCTCTCGTTACATCGCAAACTCTCATTTTACCGCTCTGACTCCTTTCCCCTCACGTTAGAACACCCCAGTCAGACGAACATCTCGACGACTCACAATATTTGTCTTTGTGAGGTACGCTCAACCGCACTTTCACCTCTTCAACCACATACCCCCTTCCACATTGACATCATTCACAACACCCATAGACTTCATACTTCTATGGTAACATACCATGCCGTGTTCATGGACAACAAAAGGGCAACGACTATGGCTTGATGCTAGATTACCTGGGTTTATTGATGCAAAGGCCAATGGTATGACAACACGTTGGCTCGCAGACTTATACGTCAATTACTTGCAACAGTGGGGTATGCCAACTCCAAGCAAGAGGGAAAAGTGTGAGTGGGGTGCAAATGCAAAGAATAATAAGTGGATGAAGAGGTGCAAAGTAAGTGACAGCACTTAAGAAACATTATTCATACTTGTAGACTCACAATTTTGCGCAATCATAGCAACTGAGCAGGTGGTTTCGTAACAGCATTCGCGATTCAACTACCCCAATGCGAGGTATTCTCAAACAGTCTGAAAAGCGGACATTACAAGAGTGGCAGGTCTACAGGAACTTATACATCGATTATCTTAAGCCCTTATTGGAGGACGCATGGCAAAGGTACCTTTCAACATTGCCAGTGAACTCCAAGAATGTGAAGTCACAATTCGAAATCGAGAACACTCTCATTCACCACCATTATGCCAATGAAACCGCAGATGTTATAGCAGAAGTCCAAGAAATTCATGCAGCAGCACGCAAAAGAAGCCGGGTAACTATTGATGACATGGATACTGACAAAGACCGTAACAAATGGTATGAGAAGTAAGTTTACTACAGATAATGTTGAGATTGTAGCTTTTCACTTACATGCAATATGTAGATCAATTAAGCAGTTGCATGCAACACTTTCTTCAACGATAGAAGAATTTTCGAAGAATACTGGCTGGAAATTCACAGTTTTGGCAGGTGGACCTCGTCCACTTTATGGTGGGGATATGGAAACTATGATATAAGTCAATGTTACCTTGGCTTATTGTCTTTCATGGTACTCACCATACACGATCATGCAGTTTTCACTGTGGCATGGATAAAAATAACGATACATGGGAATCAAAGATGGGGAGCACTATTTTCGCAAAAGAGGTTAGCGACAAGTTCGATGATTTCCTTCGTGGATGCTTTTGTAAGTACACTACAATGTGATTTAATATTATCTGGTGCTTACTTGTGCTAATGAATATGCCCAGCTGTAGATGATTGCAAATCTCGAAGCCTTGAAGGAAGTCTGGGACATCGCTCAGTCACACCAACTTCTGCTGGTACTTACGATGGTGACGATGGTGAGGGTGAAGTAGATGAGGAAGCAGGATGTGAATATCAAGCAGTAGGGCCCACACTGCCAGCTGTCAGACAGGATACTGCCCCTGATGGCCACTCTATGTCCCAACACCCACCACCGAGTCTCACAAAAACAGTCAAACATTCCAAGAAGTCAAAGAAAGCCCGGAAAGATCCTTCTGGGATTCTACCTGATGCTCGTCGCAAATATGGACAGCTAGCGTGAGCTGTAATTCTCTTCTTTTCTGTGTACTCGAGCTAATCACTTGCATCAATTAAATTCATAGAAATACCTCACAGTCACCCAGCCCTGAACCCAACAACAGGAACGAACTTCATACACATGTTCAAAGGTACATATGGATTCTAGGTGCTTAGAGTATGTCTTCGTTGTCTGACCATAACTTTCTATTGTACCAGCACCATGCCTCACCAACCTGCCAATGCTGCAAGCACAGAGGAAGCCATGTTGTATGTTACAGTCTTCAAGTCTCCTTACCGGATGTTCGGATTAACTTCTTTCACTTGACAGGTATACCGACATTGGCAATGGGGATCATTCACCAACGTAAGTCCGATGTCACATAATAAATTTAACCATATATGTATAATTATCTATTTCGGATAGAGATAGCTCGATTGCTGGTGCCGGTGATGACATCGAAGCACTACCAGACTATGCGCAACTGTACATTCAGTATCTCTGGGATGTGTCATCAGATGTATGGTGGAGATTGCTTGTCAAAGAATGGAAACGATTTGAGTTAATAAGCCCAGACAGAAGTGTAAGTTACCACTTTTACTCACATTTTAATCTTTAATTGTTTTTAATTCTAACATATGATGTAACCAGGCTTTTCCTACGAAACACCGCCCAAAGGAAATCACTTGGTGGATCAAGAATCATTGAAGCACGAAAGCTATACCAAATATAGTAGTGGCAAAGTTCGGCAGCACTTGGACCGAATGGTGGACATCCATTCAGCCTAGTTGGCGTGTCGAAGATGATGGTAACCTAAACAGGTTACCCCTACCGCCTTCTTGTGAATGGGGGCCATTGTTCCGTGGGGGACCTTTAGGCCTATGCTGTGTAATTATGTCACTGTCCTGGTGGCATAATTCGATTCAAAACACATCAGATAATCGCTCTAAAGTAGATTTTTGGAATTCTGTCGACGACGTAACATGGATTTTTCAACAAATCGACACACTTCCCACACTTTTGGGAGCTAAGCAGGATATTGACAGTCCCACTGATTCTAGGAAACCAGCGAAACGGTAAGCACTAACTTCTATCTCCACATAACATTTTTTAAATTTATACATCATTAATAGCGCAAGGAAATAAGTTCTGCAATGGTATATCTATGATCTCTCCTTTGTATATTTCTTTATTTCATTCTACATCGGCATTAGTTTATGCGTTGTTTTTCTTTTCTTAAACACATTTTAATTTCGTTTCTTTTAATTCATTTTTCGTTACATTTAGGCTGCCTGAAATATGTTCCTTTTAATTCCTATTCCATACAATAATTCTTATACCGCATTAGCCTGATTGAAACACGCCTGCCAATCCCCCCCCAACACCGCCTACACCTACTCGGTATTCACAATTCTTGTCTTATAATAATTACATATACTTTTAATAGACCAGGCGCAGCTTGACCAAATATACGGAAGTCTTTGCCAAACAACACGTGGCCTGCCTATGCGCTAGTGCATTCCAACTTCCGCTTGCACCTCAACACGTCTCAGCTACAAACTTTCTGATAATACCCACTGCTTCTGTGTTTTCTCGTCGTACTCAGAATTTACAGGCTGTTCTCGGCATCTTTAAAGTGTTCGGTTTACGACTATCGAACGACTCGACAGCTAGAGCTTAGGGGTTTACACGCACTCAACACACCTTTTCCCAGCTCGTTCTAGTCGCACATTCAAGGCAACCACCATAGAACGAGGGTAGGGCACTCAGAGTTATCAAAGGACATATTCATCGTTGGAAGGAGCTGGGTTCTGTGCCGAGGGAAAGGGATTAGGTTCGTGTTGATTCCTTTTTATGTTCTTTTCTACAAATTGCGCACTTTAGATAGATCATGACGAGGACACCACAGTATATAGTCCGCTGTTCTCCCTCCTCGTATGCGTCAGACAACGATGCCACATATACGGCCCTCTCCTCATTCATCCTCCTCCCCTGGGCAACGACAACGGGGACGATCCCAGTGTCTTCGCGATGTCGTCGATGCCACGGCAACCCACACCTGCCAACCCCCGCCCCCCTACTTTCCTGCATTACGACGGCAATACTGGCGGTGACACCACACCCCCTCTTGCATCCTCCAACCCTGTGTTACGATAATGATGCCTCTGGCAAGAGCGGTGTCGATGCCACGGCACCCCTCTTCCCTCCACTGCGTCAGGCCGACTAGGATGAAGCTCCCTCCCCCTCCTCCCTCTTCCGTTGTCACGAAGACAACTATGCTGCTGGCAAGAGCGGCGTCGAAGCCACGGCACCCCTCTTCCCTCCTCAACTGCGTCAGGCCGACTAGGACGAAGCTCCCTCCCCCTCCTCCCTCTTCCATTGTCACGAAGACAACTATGCCGCTGGCAAGAGCGGTGTCGACGCCACAGCAACCAGCCTCCCTTCCCTCTTCCCTTCCCTGGTGTCACGACGAAGACAATAACGCCACTACATCCAGCTCAACAGTGACGCTGCTGGCGAGAACTGCTTCCTCCAGCCCCCGCTCCCGTGTCACGACAGCGATGCCTGTCCACCTGGCAAGAATGGCGTTGAAGCGACGTCGTACAGCTCCTTCCACCTCCTTCCTCCACTGTGTTACGATGATGGCAACAATGTCGGTGCCTTGCAATGTCGACCACGCCATGCCAGCTCACTTCTCCCACCCTCTCACACCACCTCCGGCTGTCCTCTTCCACCACTGCACCACCACCACCTTCCTCTTCCCTGCATCTCAATGAGGACGAGAGCGGCATCAACCCATTGTGTACCGTACCCTCCCTCCTCCATGATATCATCGTGCACGACTCTCTTTGCTATGTTAACCAGCCCCCTACCTCTCCCCCTGCCTGTGGGTTATTCCTCCCTCATCTTTCCTTCCCCCCCCTTGCGTCATGATGATGACATCACGTCATTTATCCCCCTCCCTCTTCTGCATCAGCAACAGATGATGACTGGTGTCTTCGCAACATCATTGATAGTGACGCTACACTACTGCCATCACTTCATCCCCCTAGGCATTGTCTCCCTCCACAAATTACCCATCTCCCATTTGCCTGCCTTGCCTCCCGCTAGCTGTCTCTCACTACTGCATCTCCAATACCACCTTGTCTCCTCTACTGCTTGTATTATTATTATATTATATTATAATGTATTTGTACTTTACTAATATACATTATTTTTGAATAACTGGTGAGAGTTCAGTGCATGTAGAGTGACACAATATGTGACATTAATATGTACACTACAATGGAAACTGCTACAGAGCTGTGTAACATACAAGGTAGATTTTGATGCTAAAACTAGAGCTGCAGGTGTGATACAGAAGGACTTATCAGGTAAATGGACATAACTTTTGGACTTCACAGCTTTGTGACTTCAGCAATCTTTACCAGAATTTGATGGGTTTATAAAGCCAACAAAGTCCTGCAAAGCTGAGTGACAATTTGTTGATGAATTTAGATGCTAAAATTAGAGCCAGTCAGTATACATAGTTGATAAGCATGCAAAGTAGATTTAAACACTAGAATTAGAGCTCCTGAGCATACAAGTGGAATTGGATGCTAGAATTAGAGCTGTGAGTATACATAGTTGATAAGTATGCAAGGTAGATTTAGATGCTAGAATTAGAGCTGCTGAGCATTGTGGAAGAGGTTACTTGCTTGGCAATATCCTCAACACAAAGAAATGTTGCAAGTTAGTGGACATTTGCCCATCCACCAGTTCTAGCAAGGTACAATTTGAGTTGATATGGGGGGAAACAAAAATCCGAGTTCAATGAGTGTACTGATAAGACTAACTTTTAGAAGATGTTTATTTATTTAGGATTTATTTAGTGCAAAGGGTGTAATAATTGTAAGCTAGAAATAGAGACAATGAATTTAAACACTACATGATGCAATTGCTTTCAGGTATGTCCAGAACAGACTTCAGACTTCAGATTTGTGCTCAGAATCCCAATATCAATTTCAGAATGTACTCTACTGTGAGAATGAAAGACAGCTCATGCAGTGCTTAGGGTATTCTAAAATGGGTTTAACCACTTATATACTGAATTATATAGTAGCAATCTCAAATGCACTGGTATAGGTTAGCTAAGCTTGTATCATACTTCTAAGAATATTACTAAGTATACAGGAGGTGTGAGGATCCCTCCATATGATAAACCATGTGGATGTGCTCCATTTCTAATGTGCATCAAGTGCCACACCTGGTTATTATTAGACATGCATCAGGACATGTGGTAATACATGTGCTAGCTTTGACATTTACTCAGTGACAATGGATCTTGGAGTTACAGTGCAGGCACATCTGATGACACTTTCCAAGTGTCACATATAGTATTAGTGAACATTTAAAACATACATGGAGGCATGTGGTTTCCTGCATAGCTGCATTAATACACAGGAGCAGTACTAATAACCATGACATTAATAACAGATAAAGCCTAGGTTACAAAGGAAACCTCACACTGAGGTATATTCTGAAGACTCATGACTAATCAGACTTGGTACTTGGGACATTACTAGTGGTGCAGGGAGGGTATGGATATGTTCCATAGTAGCATGTTCACAGTTCTACCTTTCTGTATAATCTAGCTATCTAGTACTGGTAATTATACAGAAATTGTTTGGCAGCCCAAATAAATTGCTGTTGTGTCAAATCCCTTAATTCATATCAGATGTGATACATTGACTGGCAGTGCAGGACTCAACCCTAGCCCTTGGACTCCTCCCTTGATAGTGTACTCAAGCAGAATACTTTAGCTGACAGCTTAGGACTTGCCCCAACTCATGGACTCTTGGGCTTGATTCACAATAATATATTAATGATACTAAGTGTTTATTATATTTTGAATAATAGCCTTACTATTTAACTAGGCATATTAGTAAATATGTCAATTTAAGTAGCTAATGAATGTGGTATATATGAGTAAGCAACAGCAAGAATGGGGTTTGGTATGGTAGTAATAATACGAATATGTGCTTAAATGATCTATGATCACCTTTGATCACCTTCAGAATGATTAGTAATAATAATAAGTGAATACATGCTTGAAATGACCTATGATCACCTATAATCACCTCCAGAATGATTAGTAGTAATAATAAGTGAATATGTGCTTGAAATGACCTATGATCACCTATGATCACCTCCAGAATGATTAGTAGTAATAATAAGTGAATATGTGTTTGAAATGCACCTATGATCACCTATGATCACCTCCAGAATCATTAGTAGTAATAATAAGTGAATATGTACTTGAAATGACCTATGATCACCTATGATCACCTCCAGAATCATTAGTAGTAATAATAAGTGAATATGTGCTTGAAATGACCTATGATCACCTATGATCACCTCCAGAATCATTAGTAGTAATAATAAGTGAATATGTGCTTGAAATAACCTATGATCACCTATGATCACCTCCAGAATCATTAGTAGTAATAATAAGTGAATACATGCTTGGAATGATCTATGATCACCTATGATCACCTCCAGAATCATTAGTAGTAATAATAAGTGAATATGTGTTTGAAATGCACCTATGATCACCTATGATCACCTCCAGAATGATTAGTAGAAATAATAAGTGAATATGTGCTTGAAATGATCTATGATCACCTATGATCACCTCCAGAATACTTAGTAGTAATAATAAGTGAATATGTGCTTGAAATGACCTATGATCACCTATGATCACCTCCAAAATCATTAGTAGTAATAATAAGTGAATATGTGCTTGAAATGACCTATGATCACCTATGATCACCTCCAGAATGATTAGTAGTAATAATAAGTGAATATGTACTTGAAATGACCTATGATCACATATGATCACCTCCAGAATCATTAGTAGTAACAATAAATGAATACATGCTTGAAATGACCTATGATCACCTATGATCACCTCAAGAATGATTATTAGTAATAATAAGTGAATATGTGCTTGAAATGCACCTATGATCACCTCCAGAAGGATTAGTAGCAATAATAAGTGAAGACACACTTGAAATGACCTATGATCACCTATGATCACCTCCAAAATCATTAGTAGTAATAATAAGTGAATATGTGCTTGAAATGATCTATGATCACCTATGATCACCTCCAGAATACTTAGTAGTAATAATAAGTGAATACACACTTGAGGTGACCTACTATCTAATATGCACTTGAAAACATGGCATGATCACCTATGATCACTATGACATTCATTAGTAACCCATATATTCATTAGTAAACATACAATAGTAGGTGATCAAAAAAAGCCCTGGCTTTTATGATCATAGTGATCAAAAAAACCAGGGCTTTTCATGATCAAATTGGCTGACACCCCTCGAATATATGTTTATGACAGTATTTAACATGGTGTAATGCTTGCTTTGAAGGCAGAGGTAGAGATGTTCAGCCAGGATGAGCTGAGGGAACAGCGCTGGGAAGCTTAGAGTCCTAATATCTCATAGGTTGTGACCGAGAAGATGGGACTTAGAGTGTATATAAATGATTCAGAGAGTGTACATATGATCTACAAGTTGAAAAAATGACTCAGAGAGTGTAGCAGTAATTCAGACTAACAGTTAAAAATTTATAGAGCTAGAGAATGGTATATATTGAACAGTAGAAACAGGGGAAGTTTATAATGAAGCAGGGGACTCAGAAAATTACAGGAACCTTTACAATGAAGCAGGAAAATTCAGAACAAGGCAGGGGGATTCACAGTGAAGCAGAGACCTTGTGAAATTCAAAACAAAGAATGGGGCTTTACAGAGAAGTAGGGAACTTCAGAACAAGGAAGGGGGCTTAATAACAAAGCAGGGAAATTCACAACAAAGCAGGGAGCAATACAGGATAGATTAATACCTATCACACATATTTGCATAGTATAACTGCATGTCAGTATTATATTTACACTCATGCTCAATGCCCTTTGATTTGAGCATGAGCATGATAGGTACTCTATCACATTTATAATACTGATTTACACTTGCACTCAATGTCCTTTAACTTGAGTGTGAGCATGATTGGCATTTTTACTCATGCTCACAAATATTACACATATATTTCACTTGAGCATGAGCGTGATTGGTATTCCTGTTCATGCTCACAAATATTACACTCACACTCAATGTCTTTTAACTTGAGCATGAGTGTGGTATTCCTATTCATGCTCACAAGTATTACACTCACACTCAATGTCCTTTAACTTGAGCATGAGCATAATTGGTATTCCTATTCATGCTCACAAGTATTACACTCACACTCAATGTCTTTTAACTTGAGCATGAGTGTGATATTCCTATTCATGCTCACAAGTATTACATTCATGCTCACAAGTATTACACTCATGCTCAATGTCATTTAACTTGAGCATGAGCATAAGTGTGGTATTCCTATTTATGCTCACAAGTATTACACTCACGCTCAATATTCTTTAACTTGAGCATGAGTGTGGTATTCCTATTCATGCTCACAAGTATTACACTCACACTCAATGTCTTTTAACTTGAGTGTGAGCATAATTGGTATTCCTATTCACACTCACAAGTAATAAACTCATGCTCAATGTCTGAGTGTGATTGGTATTCCTATTCATGCTCACATAGATTACACTTCCAACTTACTTTTCCTCCCACATGTAAGTGAAGTCAAAATATGAATGTAACATATAATTTTTTTGTGAGTGTGAAGTAAAAACTTTGAGCATGAGTTGACAGACCTTGAGCATGAGTTGATGACCTTAAGCATGAAAACTCAGACCCTGTGTGTGAATGTATGAACCCTGTGCGTGAGATGTTGACCCTGAGTGTGAAGTAAAATCTTGAGTGTGATGTGTGCATGCATGCTCAATCCACACTCACACCTTGAGCGTGAACATGAGCATGCACACACATGTTTGAGCATGAAGTATAAATATTATTCTTCAAGATTTGACTTCATATCTTGATTAGAAACATCACTCACATTCACAATATGACACAGCCATACAACACTAGTATGTACATTTGATTTACACTCTTTTTGACCCACAAATGGGCTTTTTAGAGCTAAAATAAATACCTTGAACGTGACACACTCAATCACACTCACTTTTGTGCGTGCCCGGAATTTTCTATGTGCCCTTTGTAAGTAAGTATACTTATGTACCCTGTACTTTGATTACATACTCTAGTGGTTCTTCACAGTAGTACTGAATAACTTCAACAATATCTTGTAGGTCTTGAGTGATTGAATAGCATGACACTGTCACTATGTGTTTATGGAAAATACATCTAACAAATTCAGAGAAATCAGTACAGCAGCTTCTAATGCAAAGCCCTGCAAAATAACTCCCCATAAAAATGTGTCTGGTCTATGAATGGATATGCTGCTATATTTTATGCATTGATATATCCTACCACCACAGATATCTCTTTTATAATGTCCGTTTTGATGACTTTATGAGGTTTCGGAAATATCCTATTATACTTCCCACGCTTTTTTAAGCATCGCGCACAGCATGTTGTTCGACTTATATCCAACTTCATTCCTTTTGCCGTTAAAACACCTTTCTCTGCGCAATTTACGCTCTGTCACTCTAATAATCTTCTTACAACTTGGATGAGTGTATTTTATACTGGAGATAACCAAGAGATAGCATCTCCAAAACATCTCAACGACCCTTTCATAATTCTTATTCGGTGCAAAATATATAACAGTAGCATAGAACGATAAAAGAAGAGCTTAAACAAAAGTTCAGTAATGCTTAATGTTACACTTCAATGAAATTGGATTTAACGGCAAAATGGCTGAAATTCAGTTTCTTTAATATGAGTGCCACGTAGTATCACTTACATCATCGGTTCATCTAGTACACAAATACTTGCATCCGAGCTCATGTATATATATTATTCTATTTTACTGCAACGAATTAAATAACTACTTAAGAACACATAGTTACTGGATAACCATGCTTCAGTTAGTAAGCACTCAGTCTTGCTTAAGTGAAATTCTGAAACCGAGATTATAATATCTAACCGAGAAGCCGTGGTGCCGGACACCGGAGCTCAATTATATTTGATGTGTTTGAGCGTGGTCATTAGGCTTTCCATACTTACGGCACAGTTGTTATTTATCTGTTGATAATAGAATTGGCTACGGGAATATGCAACGAAATAGACATAGATTTTGAAACTCCGATATATGAAATATTCGAATCCATTCGTAATAGATTCCTACGGAAAAGCATCCACTCTCTAAGGGAAAATGTGCTATGGTTAGAAACACAGACCTAGCTGCGGGAAGTCACGCACTTACAAGAAGGATGAACAGGTTAAAAGTCCGATGAATGGGCCAAGCAGGACTGGGAGATTGCGCCATGTAGCACGAGATTTCGGTGTCAACGGTCACGTTGAAAACACCAGTCGCACATGCTAGCCTACCACCTCAGATCGACAGGTGCTTTCATGGTGAGTGAGCTGTAGAGGGCTGCATTAGCACATGAACGAACAGGACAGAAAGATGACATGAAGACCAGATTGGATACGGGGGGAAGGGATGGGTAGAAAAATCGGATAAGAAAAAACGAAATAAGCTTACATATTATCCCCACCATGTTCATATTCCATCCTAACACACCTATCCTATTCGGGGTTGTACGCTTCTCCAGGCATCTTTGCCAGCGGCTCGTAATCTCTCGTACTGGCCAGTGCTGACTCACCGCAATAGGATCCACAAGCATTCTAAATTAAAGCTGGTTGTTGAGTTCGGACAAAGATAATGAGCAACGCATGTGGTATTCCGAAGACAGAATAGCGCTGGAACGAGGCATTGTTATCTATAAGAAGATAAGAAGTGGGGGGGGGGGAGGAGGAGGTGTGGATGACGACATATCGATGCATGCGTTGAAACTGGAGAGCATGGTGTTAAAGTGCAGGAAGACAGGGACCAGGGGGAAGACAGGGATCACGGTGAAGACAACGACCAGAGGGTATGTAGATGATTGTCACACAACGTCACAAGGCATCTGCCAAACAGCCAATAATATAGAGATAATAGGGAACTACATAAGCTACTACATACCCCTAAAATGTACTGTGTAGTGTAACATGTACCACCTCAGACAGCAATCATAGAACTGATCTGATCCGATTTAGTCTTGTTTGAGGTATATACCGTAAATATCACCATGAATCTTTTGAAGTACCGCTCAGTGCCATACAGTATAACTGAGGATGCAACGAGGTACGGTAATGAAAAGAGATTAAAACCGCATTTTGCAGTGCAGGAAGAGTGCCTGCTCCACATGGGTTCAGTTCTTCTAAACTTAAAATACCTTCCCTCTTCCGTCTTTCAACTACTTGCAACTATTATTCCCTATGGAAGTCCCGCCTGAGCTCGAGCTTTACTTTAATCCTTGGAATGAAGATACACCTATAACTCAAAACGAGTATAACAGTGCTATGAGTGCCTCACTGGTTCAGGCAGGTGTGTTAAACGACTCATCCACTCACTTGACAGCAGGTAGAGAAAAAACTACATACTAATCTCTCCGAAGATAGATATCTGGGCTTTTTTTCTTCATCTTCTTGGATTGACTTCGAAAGCGGTCCAGTTGACGCAGAAACCGTGGAAATTGAGGCTCCGGGAAGCCATGATAACCATGATAATGGTGAACTAAGTAAGCAATACCACACCCTCAATTTTTAAAAGAAACCAATAATGAAATGTCTATAACTCCTACAGGAACTAGCACACTTTTCTGCAAAGTCGAAGACCGATTGACAGCAACGACATCCACAGTGCAGACCAGAGAATATAGTAAGTCACTGTATAACTATTTATACTATTCATAAAATAGTACTTTCTTCTGACTTTACGTCTTCACAAGTTATGTGTGATGGAAATATAGTTTTGAAAAAGAATTCTTTAACCGACGAGAGTCACGCATTTCCTGAAGGTGTGTGTGCTGATCTTAAATTGCTGAGCTGTCAAAAGTTAAATAAAGTTTTGAGACAGAACCCAAAAATACTCTCAAGAATGCCAACAACTTTGTTCGTGGGATCTATCTCCCAAATGACGGAGTGGAAAGCAAAGCACCTGGAGATTATGGCGAGTTATGTCATGGCTATTCATAAAACGCCTTTTCTGAGTAGTTACTTTTCCAGAAACCGCAAGCGGTCATGCTACTCCGTCTGAGCCTGGACATTCAAATGATAGCATCGAATCTTCGGAACAGCCATCTGGATCATTTTCTAATTCGCATCACAACAAATTTGTTAAACCAATATTCATAGATCGTAGTGTTCGAAACGGAGGTACTTGTGTTCATTATTGTACTTATTTTCGCTCATTCTTGAACTACAGTAAACATCAGTGGTGTCTATGTGCTAGTGGCTGGAGGAGTAATCTCAGTCGCAATCACAGTCGCTGTGAAGCTTAGACCTGAAACTGTACATTCTCCTCTATCAATTGCATTAGAAATTGAAGCAAGAGGGAGGAATAATGACCCAAATGGAATGTATAGAATGCGGTTATCCTTCACATCTGGGGTTCCCACTAAACCCCTACAGACCAAACTACCATCTGCACCGCGGAATTTGAGCGTGGAGAATACAGAGAAAGCTGACGTACGGTCGTTGGAAGCTGCTGCATATAAAACAGGAGTGACAGAAAGAGCAGGTTTACAAGTAATGTCGTATGCTTACATAGCGGATTCACAGTCGCTGCCATGTAATCTTCTCTACAGGAAGAACAGCAAGTTAGCCTTGATCCAGTCCCTGGCTGTTTATGGGCTAATATGTTCTGCAGCGATTATGGTGACCATTTACAACAGCACATCAGATCTTACGATATGAATTTATGTGGGGTTCTTGTATTTATGCCATATATTTTAAAGACGCTATGTACCACTTTTCTACATATGGCAATCAGTTATTTATATGAACCCTGGGGGATATTATTTAAAATATAAAACACAGGTGAAAAGGGTCATGATTTTGATATCTACGTACTTAGGACTCGATATGAGATGTAAAAGGTTCCATATGGAAAGCCGGTGTGGCTGAGTTCTGTGGTCTACTCACCGAAACTGGCCGGAGTAGTTCTTTGGTGAGGATTTTCTTGGAGTGACGTATTGTAATAGTACCTAAATAAATTAGTACTTACCAAGGCGCGCAGGCAACTAAGACTTAGGATCACACAATTAGGAGTAAGGAACGGGGGAATAGATTCACTCTTATTGTACATACAGGACATTCAGTTTTTCTTTTATGCTAGTAAATAAATCTATAACGCTCTACATAATTCGACACAACGTATTCTACAACGTTCCGATTCTCGGTCATCTCGGCATCTCGAAGATTTGAGAACAATCAAGTCACTTCTGGCTTGTACCTGCACAACATGACAAGCATTTGACATGCATCTAGAGTGTAGTCCAGGAGGCCATTGACAATGTTTGGTATCATAGGTCTAATATTCCTAGCATACTCCTACCTATTATAAAATCATTAGGGCCCTTTCGAGTGCACGGGGAAGCCTTTAGGGGAGGGGAAGGTCAAGAAATCATTCCCCCAGGGGAAGAGATCACCCTTTCCCACGGATTTAGTTCTTTGTGTCACATAGCGTCACAGTCCGTCGGTGCTGATCAGTGCTGATCGCTTGGTGTTGGCTTGATGGTAGCTACATAATGCTCATCATGCTCAACAGTGAGCAGCTGTTTACTTGAATGCCATCTCATTTATTCCACATTTTTCCCCAATTTTTATATATATCTTAAAGTGTACATACCTATAAAGAGTATATAATAAATTTTAGCTTAAATATGATGAGTTAGCACCAAGTATAGACTGATCTCTTCTGTTCTTATCAACATGTTTTAACTGCTTAAATTATTAGGGCTCCATCTCTAAAGCATAACATTTCATGTACGGTAAGCTATATTTAAGTTTATGAAAAAGATTTATGAAAAAGTGCTAAAACTGAGGTGGATATGAATTATTTATGTGCTTGCTGTTGAGCGTGATGTTGAAGAAGCTGGTGCACGACCACCATCAAATCCATCAATAACATGATGGAATGGCACAGGCATGTGAAATGATGAGCAGATGATCTGCTCATCAAGGTGAGTTGTCACCAAGGTGAAGGTACCTTGAGGCACCACAATTTCCTTTCTGGGCACCTCAAGGTACCTTGGTAGCACTGAGTCAAGGTGTACCTTGAGGTGAGTAAGCCAAACATGAACAATTGTTTCACCTCACATGTTTCAATGTGCCTTCCTTGTCAATGTGCCTCCAAGACATGACTTTTTCTCCTGTGTACTCAGTGCTGTATGTACTGCCTTACAAACTCCCCAGCAGCCTCGCTTTTTCTTGTATTTTACTGTTTTATAATTGTACATGCTTGCAATAGACAACTGTTGCCATAGGCATTATTTTATAGCAACAGAAACACTGCAATGAAAGAAATTTTCATGGGTGGTATGAGCCCAACATGAAACTATTGTGGACTGTGAAGCAATTTAGATGTGAGTAAATTGTATAAAAGATTTATTTCCTTGTGAATGTGCTGGAGGTATTGCCTAATAAATTGTAACACATATGGTTGAGCTCTCCCAGTTCCACATCATCTCTTCTCCACAAGGCTCTCAAGCTTATTTTTTTTACTAAAATCCAACAGTTTCAAATCAATATCATTTATATTGCTAACTCTTATCAATATCTACAGTATGCTCACCTCCAATCAGGATGAAGACAAATGAAAATTTAAACGAACTGTTTGTGATAGCACTGTAAGTGACATATCACTATACCAGTGCCCAGGCCAAAGTACTAAGTAGTCATCAGACTCAAATGCTGAAATATCAATATGCAATGAATATGGCAAGAAACAAAATTCCAATATCTGTAGGACAACACAAAGTAAGCATACCGTGCCCATCGACACAGGCACATGCAAGGGACACTGTCGCATGCACAAATGAAAGCTCTTTCGAGAAGCTTTTTTTCTGGGAGCTTATCACTTGTCAGCACATCAACTTCCCTCCAGGACTCATAGCCATTTGTTCATTTTCAACATATATGTTCAAATCCGAAAGAATTGGAGAAGTTTGATCTCGTTGCAATGTTCTAGGAGGTAAATTTTATGCATGGTCTCAGTTCTCTCTTCAACTACTAACAATTTATTTATCTTTAGAGCCAAAAAATCGATTTCCCATTCCTATCCTACTCCACTACTACCGCAAGAATTAAAGGACTCATAGAGCTACTATTACCTAGTAAATTTGGCCTCTTCAACTAGTAGCTATTTAGAGTGGATTTAACTTCTGTGAAATGTATTCGCACTGGACCACGGATCACAACTATCAGCAACATTATGCCTTTCAACTGAAATATAATCCTCAAAATCATTGTAGACTAAATGAGAAAATTAAAAACCAATGAAACCAAAGTAATCACGGCTCCGGGCATTACAAACTGTGCACTGTACTGAAGATAATTGAAACGAGCTAACGGCCCCCATTCATCTTTGGGCCTCAAAGTTGATAATAATAATCATTGGACTCTATAAATTGTCGTTTGCGTTATTGGAAAGAATGTTCTGCAATGGGCACTAAATTAGTCTCTCGGCTACATCTCAATCCTCTGAAAGCTGAAACGTAAAGAGTCGTCAAGGTAAAATACTGATATATTCGAGTGGATGCATTGATATAAACAATAAAATTACTTATTATACATCGGACATACATCGTAACCCCATAGGAAGATTACCTCCAAAGACTTCCTCTCGTATGCAGCCATTGCAACTTAGACTTCGAAATCCAAACATCATTATTGCATAACGAAAATGATGGCTGAAAAAAGCGTATAATCAAATATGCTTACTAGTCCTGCAGCCCTCATTGACTGTGCGAGTCTGTACCAAATGTGCTATTGGATGTCCAGTGCTTCAGAGAGGTTGTTGGTGAGGAATGGGACTTGTGTGCGTTCGAGAAATCTGACAGTGAAAGTGTGTTAGTTAAATGGAGATGGGCATCAGCATGGGAGGACGTACTTTGTGATTCTGGGGTTGTTTGAGACATTTGCGTCCATAACATAAGTCCGTTGTTGTCCTCTGGGAGTGCAGTTATGAGGCGAAAAGGAGGATGACTGTGTCAATTTCGGTTCGGCACCGAATAGCATTCTTCAGATCCATTCAACGTTGGTCCTTTGCTTAGAACAAATGATCCGCTTAACTCTGGTCTCATGGAGCCTCGAAGATATTTCTTACATTGTTGAGTACGGTAGTCAGTGAGTAACGGGAGGAAGATGCTGAGGATGGTCGTCGTTGTCGGCGATGAGCTCGACTTATTGGTAACCATGTCATACCAAATTCGTCCTTCGAAACAACCCAACCTGTGTTTAACATCAGACTAAATAAACTACGAAGGAATCTTCACTCACAGCAAATTCCTCAGTACACACGAGGCGTCCAGGGCCGAGTGACTAACACTCGCACCTGGAGATGTAGTCGCGCCCCAATGAAACGACACAGACTAGTTGCTAGTCACTGGAAACCCAGGCAATTTCGTACGAACCACCTTCCTCTAGGACGAAAGAGGGGGTACCCGGTAGAGGGAACCATGTCTATGTCTACTAGCATCGTCACAAAAGCGATAACACATGCATGTTGAGGATGGCAGTCAGGACTTGGCTTGAACCTGCAACACGAGTGTACAGTATGTACGTATCCTGCAGCACACGTAATTCTAAACGTCGTCAGCAATGCATCATCATAAAAAGCAAACAACTCACGTCCAACACTCACAGTAACGTAACCAACCATGTGAGACCCAAATTCCTCCTCCAAAACAACCCAACCTTGCTTGATATCAGACGACTCCGGGTGTGAATCATGAATCATGCAATGAATTCCTCTTCAGTAGCCCAAAGAGTCCAGAGCCAAGTGACTAACACTCGCACCAGGGGACGCAGTAGTGCCCTCGAAACAGTTTACCACCCTCGAAGACTGACGGGACCGCGCGTAGTGTTCACGATCACAATCGCACCCAAGACTTGAACTACGCTTATACACTGTTGCGCACACCAACCACCCTATGCTGTATAGCAGAAAGGAGAATCTTCAATCAACGCAATTATAGCTAGCAGAGGACAATGTTGATCGTTAGCCTTAGAGTTCTGGATAACAGCAAGTTCAACTTACTAAGTCTTGCACTAGGGAACATAGTCACGTATTCAGATGAGTCGTAACGCACACCCAGCACATCGCTCTCAAACGGCCCTCCTCTTTCCCGATCGTAATCCTCCTCTCCTCCACCACTCTCTCCTCTTTGACTCAGACAGCGTCTTCCTAACTTCATTCCCTCCATATTGCCTAGGAATCCCGATGAAGGCGAACACTGGCATTGATACAGCCTGTTCTAGGCTAATGCAACCTCTAAGATAATGATGTAAGTTAAGAAGCAAAGAAGGAAGAAAGGAGGTAAACGGACCAGGCACATATCCTCTGATTTCTTCTCCAACTAGCAACCTCGTCACGTGCGAGAGCATTCACCCACCCTATCTGGCTTAGCAGTCCTGTCGATGGCGTAGTCTGAACCTCTCCAATACTCGCCTCGTGCGGAGTGACTCAGTGGTGACATGACACACCGTAAGGTAAAGGAGTCCTCGGTCGATGTCGTTCTCCCCTCATCACGATAGACTTGGGATAACTCGGATGTACAGACGGGATGGAAGATCAAAGAGTGTGTCCCCCCCTCCAGGTGCACGTCCTGCAATGGTGCACCGGGTATTGCGACGCGTTGTCGGTGGTTGGTCGGCGGAGGTGGGCACGCCAAATACGCAACCAATACACAGTGACAAGAGGTGTGGACCGTGTGGTGCCAAGCTTCATGCCGTGGCGCTTACTGAGTTACACACGTGGCGCCATTTCGCACGCACTGGGCAGCACAATACTCGGGCCGTTGATGTCCGAGATCCTTGGATAAAACTCGATATCAACTCGATACCCACGCTTGCATATCACTGCTGGCACGGGTCTTTTTTCCGGTCGGCAAAATAGTTGCAAAACCAGTTGCAACATGTTTGCGTTTTGCTGAAATATTTAGCTTTCTGAAAAATTATGCTTATTGTTCACGGTCAAATAAATCACACATATAACATTATCTATGTATTTAGCAGAAATAAAAGCTTAGCCTTTTGTTTCGATTTTTAGCCCATCAAAATCTGTGTCAAACACAAAATTGTGTACTAAATTTGGATCTGGGTTCTTTTATTGTTTAGTGAGGCGTCAAAATGTGACAGAAATGTATTGATTTGGTGATGTGAAAAGTTTCTATTTTGATAGTAAGTTTCCCTACGCGGAAAATCTAATGAAAATGTGTTGTTTTCTCGCTGGGAAGATCTAGCGCGCGCTGGGGCGTTCGCTGACAAGCCACTCAGCGTTGTATCAGCGTGTCCAATGTGTGTGCGATAAATATTAAAGTATCTTCAATTCTCCGCAAAATGCCGTTCACTTTTACATGTGGCCAGATGTAAGTACTAGTGCAAGACTAATATTACAATATGTGTGCACTGAAATGCTAAAGCAGTGTCTGAAGGTCAATGAATATCTGTACTAATTCTAATATTCTTGTGTTGGAAGTGGAATAGGGAATGGTATTACATACAAAAGAATTACTATACACGACACTGAACTTAAGACACTAATAATAGTGGTTAATGACAATGCTGAGTTGACGCTTTACCTAATGAATACACTACCTACAATTGTGTTATCACTGTCTTCCTTTTATTGTTTCATATGGGGATAGATCAGCAGACAATAATTGATCTTATGACGAGTATCATGCATCCATGAGTTTGCAAATAAGCTACTACAGTCAAATACAACACCGTAATAAAGAATTAAATGCATTCACGCTCAGTGCCCATAATTAGTAAGGTATTTACATATACACTAATATGCTGTACATGCTATTAGTATTATTATAATAACTAGTTATAATTGGTCCGGGAGTGGGCAGTTGGTAGTATTATGTACTATACATTTCCCTTCATTGTGTGTCTCGTAGTAAACTAGTAAACCCCTCCTTTTTGCAATTCCAGCGTCATCATGCACATACACACCAGTGCTTCCTTATTGGAGCACTTTACACTCACCCCCTGTTACACGTGGAATACACGTGAATTCCACCTGTACATGTGTACTTCACATGTACTTCATATGTACTACACTCCACCTCAAATGTATTCAAATCAGCAAATTTCTATTCAAATTTGTGAATTTTGTACACATGAAGTACACATGTAGTGCACATGTCACCTCAGACAGGAGTGAATCGGGGCGGGGTAAATATGGTACAAACAGATTTTCTTAACAATCAGAATGTGTACCAAAATCGGCTCCTTGAACAGATTCATGTTCATATTTAGAAAATAATGATGGATTGGTTCTAAACCCATATTGCGCTTCCATATTGAGAAAATGACAATAGAACAAAGGTAGAATCTGTGTGAAAAATTGGTTGTTAACGCAGATTTTCGCACAAATCCTGAATTGGAACGCACATCTGTTCACTGATCCTATCTAAACCCGGATTCTGGCTATGTTCAGCGCCCCTATCTTATCGCACATTCAGAATTTGTCCTGGTAACAGAGTCTGGATTGGTTCGTTCATCAGATCCACTTGCCAATTCTAAATGTAATCAAAAATATGTTGTTCTACCCTATGTACGTGCAGATTGTAAATATGGTAACGTATCATATTGATTGTCCCGCTCACAGGGCCACTCACAGGCCACTCACACCCGCTCATAACCCACTCAACCACTCAATACATATACAATTTCCCGCACAGCAGATATGTCCATATATGCAAAGAAATAAAAAATGAAAATTTGAAACTCTACTCAAGCTCCTGTGCCACGAACGACCCTGGCTTCTTTCCTCTTCATTACAGATACTCCTTCAACTGCAGATGTGACTGGTGTTCGGCGACTTTTTCGGAAATTTCGCATTTTGATCTTGATAATATCAAGAGTCAGCCAGTTGCTGTCATATCTACGAAGATCAGGATATCGACCTGCGGCCTTCAGAAGCGGTCGTTAGATATTGTTACAATAATTAGTGGAAAGATGTACCTTCTCACATACAATATCAAGTTTACTGCTTTCCTGAGCAGCGTAAGTAATTCCGAAATCCAACTCCTCGTGGGCTAATTGAATGATATAGTTCTGCATGTCACAATGGTAAGAAAATAAATATTGCTCTGGAATAAATTATCACCTCCATATCGCTAAGTCACTCCTGGCTGCATTCCACATGGTCAACTATTTTATAATTTTTTCCTGCCTCGCCCCGGGGTTTAGGAATAAGTACTCCAGAGCTTGTTGACGGCTCAGTGTCCTCTTCTTGTGGAAAGCAAGTCCTAAGAGTGCACGGAGGTGGGCTCAGAATACGTTCCGGTGAAAATCGTGAGCGTATAGTCAATGGAGAGAAATGGCGCAAAACACGGTAGTTTCTAGTGGCAGGCATTTTTAACGTACCCATCATGATGTAGATGTGTACTTATAGTCTGAGAGACAAAAAAGAAGATAATTAACAAGGAAGGAAACATGTAGAATTCAGAACAATATCGCCTCACCAAATAGGAATAGATGGGTTGGTATGGAGAATGGATGAGCACCTGTATGGAGAACGAGACAATAGAGCTCTGCATCAACTAGGGAGGCACTATTCGGTTGAATTGAACAATAAAATATGTTAAACGCAGTAATACACCGACACTATGGGTTACTAGAATTTGACATTGCCAGTGATTATCTTGCGGCAACACCAGGCAACGTCGCAGAAGCATGAGGGGCGTGCTAGCGTAGCTGTGGTCGAAGCCGAAGGATGATGTGTAGGAGGGGGTTAAAACTTAGTACTTAGATAGTAAACGTACATTAAAACATATTGTAATTAATAGATAAATCCATGAATATATATAAACTCGTCGTGAGGGGGAGAGGCTTTACATGATGTAGAGGTAGAACAACCATGTGGGGTACGAGTGGGAGAGACAGGCCATGGCTATGCGCTGAGGTGGACGTGGCGTGGTCGTGCAAGATGGGGGTGGTGCAAAACCATGGGGTGGTAGTGCTGCGAGACGGCGTAGTGTTGCTGGTGGTGATACAGTAGCGTCGTACATACAAGGTTAATTCAGCTTAAGGAACAGTGGATGGAAAGAATATAATAGCGTTGAACTGAAGAAATGAATTACGTTAGAATGAACTGGAGAAGGGGACGCCATAGTCGTAGAAGACAGTCATCGTGATGCAGACACAGGGGAGGGGGCGGTCATAGCGAGACGACGTGGGGAGAAGGCGATGGCATGGAGTTATGCGCCCTTCTCTGAGCCCGGGTTCGATTTCGGCTTGCGAAGGATGATGTCCCGCTACGCCGAGCACAGGAGTTCCCGCGCCAGCACAACTACTGTGCTCCCCGACTATGAAACCAGTCAGCGGAACCGTGAGCTTCCACCCATACCCATCCCTCGAAAGGTCCGGTCAGGGAAGCAACTTCAGCACGCCGCCGAGTGTGTTACCGAGTGCTGCTGTCTCACTAGACGATGTGATTGATATTAGTCGAGAGACAGTGGGGCTGCAGAGGGCGATGACGCTGCATTCCGTGCGCTCGGTGCCCGCGATACACACCGCAGCTTCGAGGAGCGAGGAGGGAGCGTCTAATGCGAGTCTGACGACATTGTCGTCTAGTGTTACGCATTCACCATTGACCCCGTTGAGGCTTGAGAGGAGCGAGCCGCCTGCGTATGCCAACGCCTTCTTTACCCTCGGTGACCCGTTGCACGCGGTATACGTTTTCGACTCTTTCATCCAACAGCATGGTTCTCCTCCCTCCCTCATATGCACTAGACACGCGACCGATATATCACATATCGGCAGCAACGAACTGTTTCAACCCCTTGGCGCACACTATTGTCCGGAAAAGGCAGCGGTGGTGGGAGAAGGGGACCGCAGAGAAGGGGGGGACAGGGCATACGATGCATGGACGGTGCTGGGAGACGTGAGGTAGCAGGCGGCGTTGACTCGAGCTAGGGGAAGGGGCTGACCTAGCTCCGACGTATGTGCGTGGCGTCGATATCACATGGCAGAATGGAACGTTGAGATTGGGGGACATTGAGATAAGGGTCGGTGAGGAGGAGGCGGTGGTGGTGGCAGAAGGGAGCGCGTGGTAGAGAACACGTGGTCGTTGAGGTGGGGGACGTTGAGGTAGCGGCCTCTGAGCCAGTACCAGTGCCGCTCTTTCAGCCTCTTCCCTTCGTTGCTGTCGAAATACCCTTTGGGGAAGTATGTGTCGAAGTAAGCCGCTTGGGAGTGAGGTGAGTCGAAGGCGCCAGTGGTAGAGATGAAGTGGTACGATGCTGGCTTGAGGACTGCACTGGAGATGGCTGTGTCTAGTGTGGACTGGGAGAGGCTGGTGCCGCTTAGGAGGAGGGTGAGGCCGTGTGTGGAGGAGAGGAGGGTGAGGGTGTGCATGGGCGAGGAGGAGGTGGTGATGGTGGCAGAAGGGAACAAGTTGGGGTGGGGGACGTCGAGGTAGGGGACGGGTCGGCCAGGAGGGGGCAGTGGTGGTGACAGTAGAAGGGAACGAGTTGAGGTGGGGGACGTTGACGTAGGGAACAGGTCGGCGAGGAGAAGGCGGTGGTAGTGGCAGCAGAAGGGAACAAGTTGTGGGGGACGTTGAGGTAGGGGACGTTGAGGTAGGGGTCGGTGAGAAGGAGGCGGTGGTGGTGGCAGAAGGGAGCGCGTGGTAGGGAACGCATGCTCGTTGAGTGGGGGATGTTGAGGTAGGGGTCGCGTGGTAGGGGACGCGTGTTCGTTGAGGTGGGGGACGTTGAGGTAGGAGACAAGTCGGCGAGGAGGCGGTGGTGGTGGCAGCAGAAGGAAACGAGTTGTGGGAGACGTTGAGGTAGGGGACGCATTGTAGGGGATGCATTCTCGTGCCTGTGGGGACCAGACGGCAGACGTTGAGGAAAGAACGTACCGTCTACTCCACGTAGACGGCACTGGGTCGTGATCGTGAGTGGAGGAGCATCGTCGTTGGTCGTTGGTTAGTCGTGGGGGGTGGGGGGGGGAGAAGTAGGCCAAGTGTTGTCACCGATTTGGAGAGTAGGCAGGGTAGTGGCGGGTATCCGTTCGAAATAAGCTTTCAAGCGCTTCTCAAGTCCCACATCGTCCTGCTCCTTTACTGAACCATACCAAGCATTCAGAGATTTAAAACTGAGGTAGGTTCTTGTTATTTCAGATAGTTTTCTCAAAATAATATTCGCAGGTGATTGTTAAACATGGCAATAGAACCAACCTTCATCAGCTATAAGAAGCAGGCCGAGTTTTATAATGTGCATACCTTTCTCTTTAGTTTCTTGTTTTCTAAACAGCAAGATCACGGTAGGTAGGCGACCGAGTTATGGTGCGCTGGGGCGGCCCGGGGAGGCCTTGGAGAGCAGCTAGGCTGTTGGGCATTCATCATCAAGGAGCGGAAAATGATGAGAGGAGGGAAAAAGGGCTTGAAATTAGCGAAGTGGAAGTAAGTCTCGTGTCAATGCAAACCAATTAACACTGACCCCATCCTCATAATAGATAGTCCACTTCTACGTGTGCACGGGAAAGACGCCAAGAAGTTGTAGGATGGTGGGCTGGTACGATATACACTACCCGTAAGTTTCTGTAACCGTTGTGTTTTTTCTATCTACCATATCGTTAGTGCTCGAAATAGCTCAAATTGAATGGAATATATAGTACATAAATGTGTAGCTGAAAAGTTGTAACGTTGTAGCAATTAATAAATATCTTGGAAGAGACTGGAATGAGAATGCAAGGAGAATGTACAGTTAGTAAGGGGCAGGAAATATGCTGTATCATAAAGGAGAAGGGAACGTATGCGTAGTCCATTGTCATTATATAATGTAGCTCAGGATGCCGTACCGAGGGTAAGGCACCAGGACGGGGTAAATGGAGGCATCTCTGGGGGAGCGCACACCGTGAGGTGGTTGTCTTGTGTCCTGGAAGCCGTATGGGTGTTTGAGGTGTCAAATCTCTCATAGTTGGTCCCAAATCCATTCCGTCTCAATAAATCTTCATCAACTTCGGTCTTCGTCGGAGGGGGGCTTCCATAGAGGGATAACGCCCAACGTCTGTCGGAGACGTCCTGTAGCATTTGATGAGCAAATTACAATGCAAAAGCCACGACGTTTACCAAGTAGTCGAACCCTACAATGTAAATAAATAGTAGACAAAAGATAGCGATCCCGCCGGCCACTTCAACTACCGCCGGCATTCTTCGCTGAAATACTTGCATATGAGATGTCTGTTCAGAAGTAGGGCACGGATGATTTTTTGGGAAGGTACTGGTAGGTGAATTTCTGGTGCCTGACATCCATACTTTTATTTCGATGGCGTCCTTATCTGATGTCCCAGTCGCAATAACACAATGCTCGTCAGAACTGAATGCCTGTAACTGTAATTAGAGTTGCTCGTGTACTAGGCACATTGAACAAACCTCAGTGATTTGGACTAGTGTACCAACTAACAACAGAACAGTTAATGTGACATCAGCCGCATACATATATCATAATAACTTACCATAGCCATGGGGTAATAATGCGATTAATGTTCCCAAACACTGATCATATATACGTACTACTCCATCATCACTGCCGACAACAACCAGTTCACCTTTGAATGCCGTTGAGACAATGAGAGGTACATTTGAGCGAATGGCATGTTTTAGTGATCGAAGCGGCTGTACAGGCAGTATAGCATAAATGTCGACACCATCTCTAAGATTTGAAACAATTAAAGTATCGTTGTCGGCGCTAACGATTGCGTGACCACTTAAGAAATGATACTGGGTGAGTTAACGTAATTGGGACGGCAAAAGACTAACATTCTGGTGTGTATCTCATGGATCCATCGCATCTTCCAAGGTGACATTTGATAGCAGAAACTGGCGCCGCATGATTTAACACTTTTACAAATGGAAGGACAATGTGACATACATTTCACGGGATTCCAAATAACAAAGAATTAGTTCTGTTCCATTCTCAATAAATGCAACATTTCTAGCCGTGTGAGGAAGAGGAGTTGTCTCCACATATAACGTGGCCTGACCTAAAGAGATTAAGTGGGAAATGAATGGGATTTCGAAGATGAATTGCTTACCTGGAAAATTTAAGTTCCAAACCTTGAGGTAACCTTCGCCGAGTGAAGCAAGTCGACTATGGAACGGGTCAAACTTCAAGTCCTCCAAGGGGCCATCATGCGCAGAGATTGCCAACACTTGTTCATAACTATCACCGAAGGTATCTTCCTGATATCCCCGTATTATACCACTTCCAGTTCCAAAATATAACACTGTGGTACCAGTTTCGGGGAACGAGGCCCAGCAGATTGTAGTAACTTCCCCAATTACGGATGCTTCCCAAAGGCTTTCACCAGTATCCAGGTCCCATATTACTACAAGTCCGTCATCGCCTGGAAGGGTATTTTATTCATTCGTATAATGCTCAATCTATAGTATGAAATTGCACCTACCACCGCTGGCCAATTTTGTACCATCCGGGCTTATCTTTAATGCGCTGATCGCCTTCGAATGACGAGTGAACGTATATTCCAAGTCAAACTGCAAAAATTAATTCCTCAAAGCAAACACAAAATTTATAAGTACGCACAGTGAGAGTATCTGGCTTCATGAGGAGGGCGGTGTGATGGAACCACACCTCGTCGTAGCAATAGTATAAGTATCCAGATGCATATCACACCTATTGTATTGTTTTGATACCTCATTTCTTCGCTCACTCGGCGAAAGTGGAGCATGCTTAATCTAGCTAGTCTAATGGAATTGTGAGTCATGTAGATAAAAGAATCCCTGGGTCCTGAGATTTCAAGCTTTCATCTAATTAATTAATGGTGAACTATTAAAAAGAGAAATGACTTACCAGTACGTTAACATATTGCTGCTTCTTAACCCTTCGACCAACTCGTCTCACCTTTTCTGAGACATTGAAGTGTCGACAAAGTGATTGCAACACGGGAATAGACAATCTGCGTAGTCCTGAAGATGTTGGCTGGGACGACATTACTTCTAACCCTTTCTGAACTGACTTGGCCGTGGGTTCATTTGTTTCCAGAGTTTCGTTATGTTCCTGATTCTCTTCCCAATTCATACCAAGGATTACACGAAAATGATGTTTGACCAGACCTAGATATAAGTTGTGCATTCCATCGACGACTGCATACTTTGTCGGATCCCAGTATTCCAGACAGAGAAGCTCTGACCATCGAACTCCATTTTTTTAAAAAGATTATTCCTTTGAGTTTTAGTGGAAGCATCTCGCCAGTCGGCCGCCGCTTTAAAGTGTTCTTCATATGTAACTGGCGTCCAGCTGGTGGAGGAGCAGTCGATGTTATTAATATCTGGCTTCCGGAGATGACACAGAGAACAAAAAATTGTCGCAGAATGCGACGCACAACCTGTAAGTTTACGAGAGCCAGGTAGATCGCAAACTGCAGGAACAATAGCCTCACGACCACAAATCCCATTAGGATGTTCGTATGTGCGGCTATACCAAGTACCCTGATGATAGCTCTTGTGAAGGACGTCTACTAATGGAGCTAAGTAAGGATTTAGGCCATCTAATGATGGCTGACACGGCCCTGGTATCAACCCAGTGAGATAGATGTTCTCTGAACGGTACCGCAAACTTGGGGGTAAGCTAAGACATACAAGAGCCAACGATCCTACTGACGCCGATTTTCCTGCCGCTTTGTTGTGATAAGGGTTAAAAGCGTCGTAGCTTATACTCCAGAGAGTACGTAGTTCTTCATTTGAGTCAACGAATACTTTACCGTCAGCACCAACAAACTGACGAATTGCTACTGCTTGATTGATATCTCAAATCCCATCAACAGATATTGCGCGCCTAGTGCGATCAATCAATTGCTCTATTCCAGGGCGCGAGTACAGTGCTCCCGCAAAAGCTGTAAAGTCCTGCATTACATATGGCCTCGAAGGAACTGCGATGGTTATACCATTCCGAACAGCATGCTTTGTTAAGTGCACTCCGCACAGTTTCGCACCGGTAAAGCGTTTGAAGGTACAGCGAAAAGGGTATGCACCCTTTTCATCTGGGGGATAAATAGATGCGCAGGCTTGACAAGTAGCGAATATAGTTGTTTTGGGATCCAAGTTGAACTTTTTTCTCGCGGTTCGCAAGTCGTCAGGTATCGATTCGAGCACGGATTTCTGATCAGCTGAGAGAACTGAACCGAGTAAAAGCTTGACCATACGGAGGATAAAGTTGCAAGTAGGCCTGGCAGTATTCGCAAAAACATTGACAGCGACAGTAAGGAAGAGGGAGGCTGCAATGATTGGATGGCCAAGGCGCAAGGGATGGTCAAAGTGACTACCTATGACAATCAAGTTACTAATCGCACTCTCAATAACATCGAAGTTACTCACTAGTATCATAGTATTTCCCATAAGAAACGCCCAGATTGCTCCAACGTCGAATGCGCGCATGGATGTCCACCAATAGATTCTCTGCTCGTTCCTGTATCGAACGTTTGAATGAAGTATTTGCATTGTCACCTGAAGTGGGAATGAGATGAAGCCTAGCTATAAGGTCTCGTAGCCAGGTTTCTTGGTTCACGAGAAATGCATGTGCATCACTTCTTGCGAGGAACCTGGCGCCCTCTTTTTGCGAGGCTGGATTCCGTGTTCCATCTTCTAGCCACTCAAAATACACAGCACGGATGCTATCGCAAGAACTTTCAAGATTCCTATCATACTTGAATAAATTTCGGAACATCATTTGCACGTCCATTTCATACGACGGAGGTGGGGCAAGAAACGGTGGAGAGTCTTGGGTAGGCAAGGAACAGACATCCTGGAGAGTGATGGAAAATACTTGATCTTCAAGGTCTCGAAGATCGGCTTCAGCCCTGGCTTCTTCCTTGTGCACAAGATATTGCGCTTCTGTCATCGTTACCCCGTTACACCGACTGCAATAGCAAACAGTAAGTTTCTTTTCCTTATTAGGACGTGGCATTCTTGAAAGGCTGTCAGTAAGGAGTGCGCTAATCTATGGTAGTGAAAACACTTACTAGACGCTGAGCTGTTGATGTGGGCAGAGTGGAGAGCGTCGGTGAAGCTTTATAGTTACTATAATATAATAACTGCAGGATACAGAATAAAGACAGGTCCTAATAGACGACATCGCGGCTGAACCGATTTACTCGGACAAACATGGTCGCTTATAAAACAAGGCGTCGTTATGGTAGGCATTACAAGGCATGTATGATTTAACGCACTACTTAAGAATGAGTCCAAGGTTGACGTTCCAACAATGACTTCCCTAAATTTACACTCTCTAAGTTTACGTCGATCTTTTGAAAGAGAAATTTTACCTGAAACCACACCACATCCTTACGCTACACAAAGAATGGCCACTTGAAATACTGGGAAAAACATCTAATGTTGCAGGGAGTGCACGGACTCTTAAGGGATCGTCCCTGATCCCTAAACCACGCGGTGAACTGGGCCGGCCAAGCAGAGGGGGGTATTCATTGCAGACTTCTCTACGCTGGGAGAAAGATGAGTATACAAGGGTACAGGTAATAGGCCTTTTGTATTCACCTAAAATATCATAATTACTTATCTATAGAGCAGAAGTTTGCGAAGATATGTATTTCTGAAAACATGAAGAAGGGTCAGCCATTTAGCGCACAACCGAAAGAGAAAATTGACCTTGTTGTGGAATTGGTGAGCGCACACATTTTTTTCACAAATTTACTAACGTCTAAATGTGTAGATGAATCAAGAGTTCCCAATACTACTAGACTATGAAAAAAACTGGGCAGCTATCGACTTTATTCGTGCAAGTATGAAAAATTGCTCGCGAGAACGGAAGTAGCAGTATTTGATGTATATACAATATAACCTGTACGAAAGTGGTATATACAAATAATAGTCTTTGTGGTCCGAGGCGACATATTACATATGTACAGTAAACAAGAAAAGAAGTAAAAATGAAATCAAGGTATATACAAACAATAGTCATTGTGGTCCGAGGCAAAATATTACATATTTACAATATACGAGAGCAGTATGTGGGGTCCGAGGCGACATATTACATATGTACAATAAACAAGAAAAGAAGTAAAAATGAAATCGTGTATGCAATTGTGCTTAATATATATGACTTCGTGTATACGTACATATCATATTAGCTTCTTTGTATCATTTCAGCAACACGGTCTGCATTTATCACTCTTCAGCAACTAATACATAGTATAAGGAAAGCTTTACGAACTGTGTCAGGTAGTTCCCGTGGAGGCTGAGGATCCAATACAGTCTTTTGGCCTTTAGTAAGAGCCTTATACCAAGTTTGATCGTAATAGTTCGACGGAAGTCCTTTGACACATTGTTGGTCTTTCCTGGTCTTTTTTCCGGCCTTCGTTCCGGATGTAGATGCACCATGTTCCCTGAAGCAATGAACGTTACCGCCTCCCTTACAAAGGCCAGTGCCGTAAGTTTCTACGTTCCTGAATAAATCAGAAATACTATCGTTTCGCCAAGCTTTCACCCTTCGCCAAACTACTTTCCGCCGTGTAGTTGTACCTTCGACTTCCGTTTCGTCCGAGCTCATCCCATTGACTCCCAGTATCTCATGAATGTGTTTGACCTCCTTCCATAGTTCATTGTCCTCTTCTTTATTAGACAGGCGAGCCTTGATAACTTTTCCTCGGCGTTTCCATGTCTGCATAAGAATCTCAGCAGTGCGAAGTTGGATAACAAACATAATGGAACACATACCCCTTCCCTACGAGTGAAACGTCGGTTTCTTACTTTCTCTGCAACCCCACTTAGCTTAATTCTCTCTTTCTTTGAATGTGGTGTTTCATCGGAGTCCTCAGATGGCGGCTGTAAGGCCCGATATGCCGTAACACTACGTCCTAATCTACTCTTGATCTTAACTGCTAGGGCTTCCATCTTCATATCATCCTCAGTAATGAGGATATTATCCCGTGTACTTTGATTGTTAAGCAGTGCTTGGTAGTCCAAAGCGAGGAGCCGGATCATCTCTGTGTTCCAATCAGATGATAAAGGAGACATCCAATCAAGCGTTGGGGATGCAACATCTGGTACTGCTCTACGATCCTCAAACTCTTCGAGAAGCGCTTCGGATGGAGGACTGCGAAAATTTTTAGCATCTTTATACCACAGCCTCTTCGCAGCAAGGTAATTTCGTAGGTGTTCCTTTGTGAGAATCATTAGAAGGTTCAGTCCTGTAATTGAAAGATCAAACTTACGTTGAACCGTAATTCATCTGTGGTCTTTTTGGAGCGCTTCCTAGGAGATCGTACCGCTAAATCGTTGCTTTCATCCGCAGCGTCCATACCATCATCCTCAGACGAACTTGGGCCATTAATCGGGCTAGGGCTCGTATTAGCTCCCGGGAGCGTGTTTAGTAAACCTGTGAGGGATTGGACAAGCTGGTCATTGTAACATTGAAGTTCTGGTCCAAGAGAAGTGGTGACATGCCGCGATAGAAATGTTATCTAAAAAGTTGAGATAAGGCACGGTATACAAGTATGTAGATACTTACTTCCTCTAGGGAATAGCACTGTGGAAAAACGGTTGGCTGAAAATTCGAAGGTATTGTTGGTTGCTGGTGGTCGGGCGAGGAATTGGCTGGTGGAGGTTGGGCTTGCTGCTGGTGGTTGGGCGAGGGAATAGCTGATGGATTGGCTTGAGCTTGCTGGTGGCTGGGCAGGGGATTGGGTGAAGGATCATTGGGTGAGGGGATTACGGGCGGCTGGTGTAATAGTAAACTTGGATCAATTTCCATACCTGAGAGCGGATCTTGGTGGGATGATGCCATGCCATCGATTTCCATATGAAAATGGAGAGGGTGCATAGGAGCAGGGACATCGGGAGGTGAACTCGGACCAGGGTTACCGGGCGCTGGCACGGGAATGTTAGACGACAGGACTGCAGAGGCTTGCGGTTCGGTCACGGTGGATGGTGACCCATATGGTGTAAGATGATGGCCGTTCACAGAACTGAGTCGAGGAACAGCCAATGAAGGCAGAGGGGGTAAGGACCCGGGCAGTATAATCGATGCTGCTGCGCTAGCCTGCAGTGTAGGGGATGGTCCTGCTAGACTGGAGTTCTACACAAATAAATTTAGATGAAAGGGCGAGCAACGCGGTTACTTACTAGTGTAGCACGATAGAGCCCAGAAACCCTATCCTCCATTTCAGGCACCTGGCAGGAAGGGATACTCGAAGGTAAAGGTGGAGGCGGAGGAACAACATTACCAGAAAGTCGAGGGGGCAAGGATTCGGTTTGCACCGGTGGCACAGTCGGGGATGGTCCCGTTAGACTGGGGACCTACACAATGAGATTAAGGGGATAAAAGGGAGAGTAATTAGGTTACATACTAGTGTATCACGATGGAGCCCGGAAACCCTATCCACCACTCCAGATACCTGGCTATCTTCTGCGTCTGGGTGCCAGGTAGCAAACGGATTCTCAGTTACTGGTACTGGTTCATATTCATCAGGCCTTCGTTCAACCCTAACACGGGCGTATCGTGTAACTGCCTAGAAAGAAGGTGTAAGTTCCTAGTATTATTTCATTGTACAACTTTACGCACCGGCTCATTGACGAGAGATTGAGACCGGTTATGGTTCAGCCTTTTAGGAACGGGGTAGTAAGGATGACCAGGTTCGACAGGAGGGTGTTGGTTGTTCGACATCGTGGAGTGCGCGTCGTTTGCTGTCGATGAATAGGGATTAAATATTGAGCTAATCCGTCCCCATAAACATTATGGCGACCTAAACAATACAGATATCCGGGGTAAAAAACGAACAAGGAGAGAATGTACACTATAACTATAGACGTCTTTGTAAATCTAACTATTGTCTACTAGTAATGAATAGGGTAGTCCTAGGTAACTGTACTAATTGTTGAGCAGGGAGTGAGCGGGGACACTTCACTGCGTTACCATTACCACTATTAATTAGGGCCTTATGTGATTATTCTACTGTCTGTTTTGTATATTAACTACTATCAGCTACTGCTACAGCTACTATGAGGTATTGTTACAGCTACTATGAGGTACGACTACGAGAGCACATGGGTGTAAGTGAGAGAGAGGGACGCGGCGTTGCGATCAGTATGGCTGTTTCGAAAGCATTTAGGGCAGGTCAGCTGACCTGCCCTAAACGCTTTCGAAACGGTCGTATTGTACCCATTAGTGTCAGCCAATTGTGATCATAAAAAGCCCAGGATTTATGAGTGCCGCAATCATAAAACCAGGGCTTTTTATGAGTGCCTCTACTATTATATATTTACTAATGAATCTATGGGTTACTTAATGAATGTAGTGGTGATCATAGGTGATCATAGGTTATTTCAAGTGCATATTCATATACTATTACTACTAATAGTTTCCAAGGTGATCATAGGTGATCATAGGCCATTTCAAGTGTGTATTCATATATTGTTACTACTAATGAATCTATGGGTTACTAATGAATGTAGTGGTGATCATAGGTGATCATAGGCTTTTTCAAGTGTGTATTCACCTATTATTACTACTAATGATTTTCAAGGTGATCATAGGTGATCATAGGCTTTTTCAAGTGCATATTCACCTATTATTACTACTAATGATTTTCAAGGTGATCATAGGTGATCATAGGTCATTTCAAGTGCATATTCACCTATTATTACTACTAATGATTTTCAAGGTGATCATAGGTGATCATAGGTCATTTCAAGTGCATATTCACCTATTATTACTACTAATGATTTCCAAGGTGATCATAGGTGATCATAGGTCATTTCAAGTGCATATTCACCTATTATTACTACTAATGATTTCCAAGGTGATCATAGGTGATCATAGGTCATTTCAAGTGAGTATTCACCTATTATTACTACTAATGATTTCACAGGTGATCATAGGTGATCATAGGTCTCATATATATTAGCAAATGTCACATTGGTCACATATATTCGCACGCGTCACATCTGTCACATATATTCGCACGTGTCACAGCTGTCACATATATTCGCACATGTAACAGCTGTCACATATATTCGCACGCATCACAGTTGTCACACATTTGTCACGCTTTTCACGCGCGTCACGCTTTTCACGCGCGTCACGCTTTTCACGCGCGTCACGCTTTTCACGCGCGTCACGCTTTTCACGCGCGTCACGCTTTTCACGCGCGTCACGCTTTTCACGCGCGTCACGCTTTTCACGCGCGTCACGCTTTTCACGCGCGTCACGCTTTTCACGCGCGTCACGCTTTTCACGCGCGTCACGCTTTTCACGCGCGTCACGCTTTTCACGCGCGTCACGCTTTTCATGTGTGTCACGCTTTTCACGCGCGTCACGCTTTTCATGTGTGTCACTCTTTTCATGCGCGTCACGCACGTCACATTTGTCACACTTTTAGCCCTCGTCACGCATGTCACATACTTACATTTGTCACACTTTGCACATCTATCATGTATTTGATGGGTGTCACTCTTTTGATTTTTGATTTATCTGACACAAGATATAACAACTATAAGTATGTGTACTTAATTTTGCTTTCAACATTTGCTCACATGTGTGGAGCCTGAAGGCACAGTAGGAAGGAGAATTATAATGTACTGAACACTTAACACTAGTGAGAGAAGCTCATCACATGTGTCTGGTTACCTGTATATCTATACCATTGTTCAAATTGTTTCAGACCAGAAGTATCCAAAAGTGCAGAGTACATTATTAAAGCAAAGAAAACAAACCCACTCCTGTTAAATTGGGGGTTATGACATGTGGCAATTAGTTCATTATGGAAGTGTATCAGTAATAAGCAACTAGAATGAAACATTTAAAGTGTGTATGTAAGGTCAATGACATTTTACAATCAAGACTAGAAATGTTATATAATGGGATTGAACATTTTCATATTAAACAATTTGGTAATAGACTCACACATGGACAAAAAATGTGAAAGAATGGTGAAATATGTGATTCTACATCACATCAAACTTACACATCTCAGTTATTAGATGATCTATTGGTTATAATGATATCTTTAATACTCACCATCATACTCTTTGCATATGTTACATTTGTCACTTTGCAGCTCAGTGATGTAATTTGGCCTTTGACATTGACAACATATCTAAATTTGATAACTATGTTAAGTAGGACATACTGAGCAATAGTATATGCATGAACCACTTTCTGATTCCATCTGAGTAGTTACCTGGTTGATCCTGCCAATAGTCATATGCTTGTCTCAAAGATGAGTCATGCTATCTGAGTATAAGTATAAACAACATATATCAGAGGTGTGAATACATATGGCAGTGTAGAAGTGAAACTGATTGTGACACAATGTCAATAAGAGTGAAGATAGTTCTCATTACCTCTCTGTATCAGTAAATCAAACTATTATATAGTCATACAGAGTAAGTACATAAAACTAAATAGTGAGTATTAAAGATATCATTATAACCAATAGATCATCTAATAACTGAGATGTGTAAGTTTGATGTGATGTAGAATCACATATTTCACCATTCTTTCACATTTTTTGTCCATGTGTGAGTCTATTACCAAATTGTTTAATATGAAAATGTTCAATCCCATTATATAACATTTCTAGTCTTGATTGTAAAATGTCATTGACCTTACATACACACTTTAAATGTTTCATTCTAGTTGCTTATTACTGATACACTTCCATAATGAACTAATTGCCACATGTCATAACCCCCAATTTAACAGGAGTGGGTTTGTTTTCTTTGCTTTAATAATGTACTCTGCACTTTTGGATACTTCTGGTCTGAAACAATTTGAACAATGGTATAGATATACAGGTAACCAGACACATGTGATGAGCTTCTCTCACTAGTGTTAAGTGTTCAGTACATTATAATTCTCCTTCCTACTGTGCCTTCAGGCTCCACACATGTGAGCAAATGTTGAAAGCAAAATTAAGTACACATACTTATAGTTGTTATATCTTGTGTCAGATAAATCAAAAATCAAAAGAGTGACACCCATCAAATACATGATAGATGTGCAAAGTGTGACAAATGTAAGTATGTGACATGCGTGACGAGGGCTAAAAGTGTGACAAATGTGACGTGCGTGACGCGCATGAAAAGAGTGACACACATGAAAAGCGTGACGCGCGTGAAAAGCGTGACACACATGAAAAGCGTGACGCGCGTGAAAAGCGTGACGCGCGTGAAAAGCGTGACGCGCGTGAAAAGCGTGACGCGCGTGAAAAGCGTGACGCGCGTGAAAAGCGTGACGCGCGTGAAAAGCGTGACGCGCGTGAAAAGCGTGACAAATGTGTGACAACTGTGATGCGTGCGAATATATGTGACAGCTGTTACATGTGCGAATATATGTGACAGCTGTGACACGTGCGAATATATGTGACAGATGTGACGCGTGCGAATATATGTGACCAATGTGACATTTGCTAATATATATGAGACCTATGATCACCTATGATCACCTGTGAAATCATTAGTAGTAATAATAGGTGAATACTCACTTGAAATGACCTATGATCACCTATGATCACCTTGGAAATCATTAGTAGTAATAATAGGTGAATATGCACTTGAAATGACCTATGATCACCTATGATCACCTTGGAAATCATTAGTAGTAATAATAGGTGAATATGCACTTGAAATGACCTATGATCACCTATGATCACCTTGAAAATCATTAGTAGTAATAATAGGTGAATATGCACTTGAAAAAGCCTATGATCACCTATGATCACCACTACATTCATTAGTAACCCATAGATTCATTAGTAGTAACAATATATGAATACACACTTGAAATGGCCTATGATCACCTATGATCACCTTGGAAACTATTAGTAGTAATAGTATATGAATATGCACTTGAAATAACCTATGATCACCTATGATCACCACTACATTCATTAAGTAACCCATAGATTCATTAGTAAATATATAATAGTAGAGGCACTCATAAAAAGCCCTGGTTTTATGATTGCGGCACTCATAAATCCTGGGCTTTTTATGATCACAATTGGCTGACACTAATGGGTACAATACGACCGTTTGAAAGCGTTTAGGGCAGGTCAGCTGACCTGCCCTAAACGCTTTCGAAACGGCCGTATTGCACCCACGCTTACTACTCCCTTTCTTCCTAACTCTCATGTTCTTCGTAGATACTGTAGTTACTATAGTATTGTATTTAGGTGCTTTTACAACGTTTAGATAGATAATAATTAGAAAACAACGAAAGAAAGGCATACTTGACGATGAACTAATCTTAATGGGGACCGGAGGGAACAATTGGGCGTTTGACAGCTTCAAAATATGGATTGTTCACTGGTTAGTTGTTTTTCTGTCATCCTTGAAACACTAACTAAATCTTGCGATAATAGGTTGCGACTCCCTATTCAACAGGTAAGTCTGCTGTCACTGTCGAAAAATATTACAATTAACTGCATCTAGCGACGTGTTTTCCTAGTTTTTCTACAATAATAGTACTGGCATCTATCTCCTATAAAATGTACGCGTACTCTTATCGTGAACTCTATACTCCCTTCGTACTCTTCATTCAGTAACCAATCTCAACAGCATCAATGTCCATTCAAGCTGATATTCCTAAGGTGTGTAGTGTTGCTTTCGCTTTCATGTCCCAGAACCAACAGATTAACGGAATAATACTTAGTTCAAGACTACTCAAACGCTGAGTTACCATATGAAGCCCATAAATGTTTTAAAGCTAAGCCCGGATGCGTCAAAGCTTCTAAGTGGAGGTAAGTACTTACATAGATTTATAGACTTGCCACTCACTGTACTAGCGGACGACGGAATGGTGGTTATTTGGGATACCATGAGCGGGATCAGTCTCGAAAAAGTTAACTTGGTATTTCATGGACCTGTGTCTTCGGCCGTCTGGATGCCTAGTTCAGATGGTGTTACATGTTCCAACTTCGCAGTCGGATCTTCGGATGGTTCCATAATGGTATATCACCATGAAAGTAGCAAGGTATTTCGCTTAACGTATATATTATTCGCTTATTTATTCTTTTTCATTTCCAGTACGTATGTAAGAGTGTTACAGAGGCACACGAAAATCGTGTAGAGGATTTAGCATTTGATCGGTATGGTCAGTGTCTCGCCAGTATTGGCGACGGCCGTTTGCTGGTATGGACGGTCAACCACAAAGGTACGCGTTGTCAAACGTGACGTCTCAGGAATTCACAGAGGACACAGGTGACATTGATGAGTATGCTGGAACTCCGGCACCAGACTTTAAGCATAGATTTCGTAGCGTCGCTTTTCACGACGACGGAAAACAGATCTTATATTCCGTTTTGGAAACGCACGAAATGTGAGTAATAACTCTTGTAATAACTGTTGCGATTACAATAGTCATGCTATGACTGATCTCTTGCGATAGCATTAACTATCAAGTTAGTCCTTGGACTCACCAATGGAGTCGTCGCTTAAGGTCTCGAATGTAGGTATTTACCTTGTGCGCTAAGTTTCTTACCTACCACTTACCTGTACCAGTGGTCATGCAGTCGTGTCTGGAAAAGAGATGCATGTTTCCAACCTGTTCAACGGAGTCGACACATACGCTCTCCCACCTTCCCAGCCGTTAAAGACCTACGAGCATCCAATTTCCCGCAATTACACCATGCATCTCGCATGTGGTCGACAAGGCTCCCTCATAATTGTCGGTAGCGACAGACGGGTTTCCACGTGTGTTTTCGCGTTTCGGGAATATGCAGACGTCTTTGCCACACGAAAGAAATATTCTAACGCAGATTGTCGACGTAAGTATATTTCGTTTAGAATTGAGACAGGAGCTAATACGGTCTCTTTAAGTGTGCCGCGATCGGTTCGATATGCATAATAGCCACAGGATCGTCAGAAGCTGATAATCGTGAAACACACTATCCAATTAAGCTATGGAACTCAACTTCTGCTGTAAGCCTTCTATCTTGCTGCTCGTATTTATTGTTAATTGTAATTTCATCTACAAGCATAACACATCGAAGGGCATCTCCACTCCAGAGAAAGTCCGGAATACTGAATCATTGACCTATATGCAGACATTATCTATTATATTGATTGTTCTATGTTTCCAGGTACTATTATCAAGCGAGATGGTTGGAGAGTGGGTTCAGACACACGTGGCTTCAGTGTCATTGGAGAAATGGAATTTAGATTTCAGTTTTCGCAACTACGCGCTTTAAATAACAACTACGCACCTTAAATAATGATATCGGACTATACAGATATAAACTACGCGCCTTAAACAATTATATTAAACTATGGCTGGTCTCGATTTGAACTATTCATTCTACATTCACATTAGAACTAACCTTTCCAAAGCACCCATCATACGCCAACGCACACCTATTCGAAACAGCCTTCAACTTCTTCGCCTCCTTCACAAACCGTTTATCATCAATACAATCAGCCTTATCACCGTCTCCCTTACCCCCACCTCCACCCAACTTATCCAAAGCCAAACCAGCAGATACACGTATATCCAAAACATATGTTGGACAATACAAGAGTGCATTGCTTTGAATATGAGGGCGTGGAGAATGAAGCGGGGAACGAGTGGGGAGCGTGTGGAGATGTCACGTGCCTGAAGAGCCTGCCCTAAATGTTTTCATATCCAATAAATAGAAAGCGGGTGTTGCGGGTTCTTTCCTTTGTACTCTCATTACCTCGACACAACATAGATATAGTTGAAGTAGATATAGTAGCTACCGTAGATACTTTAGCATACAATGGCCGAAGACAACTGTGCACTGAATCAAGATGGTTCTTTGAAAGACGCGAGCCAGATTCAATGGTACTTTGACCCTGATGATGAAGTATCTCAAAATCAGGTACCTCAACCTCGGCGGAGAAAAACAAAGAGAGCTAAAGTAG
The DNA here is from genome assembly GCA_025738555.1 of Cyathus striatus. NCBI lineage: Eukaryota > Fungi > Basidiomycota > Agaricomycetes > Agaricales > Nidulariaceae > Cyathus > Cyathus striatus. The sequence continues at coordinate 743,706 of JAOVFP010000003.1, forward strand.
CGGTAACGAAACCATCTCAATATAGTAACGCAATTGCTAACTTCAGGGTATAGACGTTTTTAGATCTGGAAGCTCAAGTGGCTTCCGGCTCGGAGGATGAAAATGACGAAGAGGAACCGGACGGTATGTATATCAAATAGCAATACCTGAATGCAACATGCTGATTGAGAACTATTTTTATAGAATTTATTGTAGATAGCGAAGAAAATGACGATGAAGATCCCAACGTTCCTGTTTGTCGGCTGGAGCTAGCACGCTCGGTTCAAGCTGAACGACAGCCAGAAATTATCGGCCGTCTCTATGAAAAGTATGTCCTCTCACGCGGAGGTGCACATTCGCACGCTGGACCTAGTTCAACAACCGTCGTAAGCAAGCACAATGTCGCCCATCGCGGTCGAGTAGCTCGGGACTGGTCCCTTTATGACATACCAGTTAAGGTAAGTGAGTTGTCACCAGATCTGACGAGTATCTGGCTCACATTTTGTAGAATGGATCGGAGGAACGGATTGTATACCAGCTCAATTTACATGCTGGCCCCAAGCACATTCGAAGTGCCTTTGCATTGTCCGTTATCCCGGGGCACGTTTACGCAGAGGCTCTTAATCTTGAAGACCTGAAGAAATTTACCAAAATCTTTGGTGACGTCGACCAGTTCCGTATTCGTCCTGCACCAAATATTATGTGGGATTCTTACTTTGGAAACGTTGGCGCGAGCTATACACCCTACAAGCATACTTGGGTACGACTCAAAGGAAAATTTCGATATGATCTGGCGTTTATTATAAACGTCTGCGATCGCACATTTCGGATTGACGTCGTTCAGTTGCCTCGAGTAGAATACACGGATTCATCGAAACGAAAGCAGTCGTCGTCGAGCTCGAAACCAGCCTGCGAGCTATTCAACCCTGAACTTGCAAGGCAAGCATGCCCGGAAAAGTTCAAAGTTGAATATGAAGACGCCAATAATAAAATTATTAAAAGATATATATTTCGAGGATCATTTTATACTGCCGATGGTTTCTTACTACGTCGGAAAGTCGATTCTGACGAGCACTATCAAGTCGAAGGGACACCGACAATGGAAGAACTGAGATCCTTTGATCGCTGTAGCCAAGTTCCTAAGGAGGTTTTGGAACAGACAAGACGTGCGGTATTATCGGCAAATATACGTATACGCGATCAGGTAAAGGTTGTCCTCCAAGGAATAGTTTCTCTGGCCTTCGTGGAAGATATCACAGAAGAAAACACGACGATTAGGCTCTTCCATTCACCGGATGTTCTCTTCGAATATCCATTAAATTTACTTGAGAAGTGCTTCAAGATTGGCGACGGAGTTAGGGTAAAGTCGGGCGAACACAAAGGAGTTGTCGGTATGGTCACAAATGTGGAGGCGTGTGGGCATGTAGGCGAGGAAAATATTACAATTGTCGCCTTTCTGTTAAAGAAGGTAACTTTAAACCCATTTATTCCAGAGTATTTTTATTCTAACCGACTAAGCAGGGAAAACATGTACCAGTTCGCTCCTCAGATTTGGACTTCTGTAGCGAAGTTCATAGAAATAGTACGTTTAGGTGGGAAGATAGTAATGACACAAGCACCCCAGATGCATCTGGGAGTCGGACTATTGAGGATAGGCTCATGCGTAATGATCCATATCGGTCGCTTTATGGGCTATATGGCGTGGTTACTTCCGGTCCTCAAAAGGGGGACATTGGGATACTAAAGTGTGTTAACGCCAATGGTCGCGCCGAGCTTGAAGTTGAAGCCCGCCTGATAAGTACGAGCAAACTTGAGGAGGTTTCAATAATGGATTTATATATTCCTGGGTATTTACGTATCTCAATATGTATTCCAATCTATAAAACTAATAAATTATTACAGATATAACATTTCAAATATACTGCCATTTGACCTCGAAGGAGCTACAGATCATCCTTCACGGAATGTCTGTCTGACACCTGCTTGGGAAAATGATTCTGGATCGGGTCCCAAACACCAGCTTGGGATCCTAACTCAAGAACCCCGCAAGTAAGTACTTATAATTACATTTGCAAAGGATTAATTCTTGATCATATTCGGCTTAGATTTCCAATGTTGTATCCGCCGAAGAGCTTGCCTACCCCCATCGAAGTTAGTTACTCATTTTGATGTTGTCGCACGTCACTAATAGCAGTTTATAGTTCCAGAAAACATAGCTTCAACGTCTGCTTTGCAAGCATCTGCTCCTCTTCCAGACTCGATGAGAACAGCTGTTATTGGTGAAGGGTCATCTGCTCATGACGCTTCAACAGATGCATTCAATAGTGTGTATCATTCTTACAGTTCTGGATTATTGACCGATATTAATATCTTCGTAGGCCACTGGATAAATCAACTTCTCGAAGCGGACAGCTCATTTTTGGATTGTAGATATCTTCATGTGGTTATCTCAGGATCTCTACCAACTGCTGCTAGTTCTGGGTTCGAAAGGGGCAGATATGAAAAATGCAGCGGTACCTATCTGGGATTGATGAGAAGTAATAGATCTATCCGGGTGGAAATAACAGGCGGACAAGAACTTGAAGTCCCAGCTGAGTATGTGCACCCGGAAGCCCCTAGCAGGAAGGGTGAACGTGTAATGATCGTAAACCGTCGTAACCACCAGCTGTACAGGGAAGTATTCATGGTACTTGGCCTGACGGAACAGGGAATTGAAGTCTGTCCTGTAAAAGGACAGAACAGAGCAAAGAAGATGCGTGTTGTACCGGCTCAGGATCTCGGAGTATTTGTGGAAAAACTTTTTTAAGGGCATACGTTTATGACACCTTGCACATTGCTCATGTATTATAATTTCTTGTTCGACTTCAACATAGTATTTTAAATTTGTACATAATATTACATTTCATTGGCGAACTTTATCTACTATATTTTTATTGGTGCAAAGAATTACTCGTAGGAATCCTTCTGGGTCCATGAGGTCGTCCAATTCATCAACAGTAAGCTTTCCTGAATTATATTGATAATAAGGATGATATCTCTTAGGGTCTATGGGCTACAAATAGTCAGTAATTAATGGTGAGTTCATAAAATTTTCATACTAGAACTGTCATTGATGTTTGGAGCTGCTCTTCAATTATTGACAGGTGAAGAGTCCCTTCGTCATCGACGACGCAAGACATTTCGTGTATATGTCGCCAGTCCTTTGCAGATTTGTACACTCGAACAGCAACATCCTTATTTCGTGGCACCTTCACTGTGGTATGTCGAGGTTTCGTAGAATTTATTACGTTTCTAACCACATCCATAACTGTATCGGATTCCATGTATGTTAATTGTGGAGACTCGATGTTCTGTGTTACTGCTTCCGGTGTGTCACGATCTATTAGCTCATAGGGGAGATGCTGATACTGAAAATTGGTGTGGCTTGGATGTTCGTGTACTCTTTAGAATATTCGGGATACTCAGTGAGATAGGCAGAAGGCAGAAGGGAAGTCTTAGGACATACCTCTTTTTTTTCTGTTTCGGCAACTCTTCATGTTCGCCTTCGGCCAATCGTTTTCTCGAATTAGAGGTATTTCCTCTGTAGTACAATATCAGCCTTCGAATTTTGACATTTGAAGAGAAGTCTTAATGACTAACCTTTTTCTTTTTCTTTTTGGAGGAGACTCTTCATGTTCGCCTTTCGCTGGTCGTTTCCTTGAGTTAGGAGCTGTTGATAATGCTTGGGTTTGACCATTCTTATATGCAACAAGTGCAACTATGAAGTCGTTCTTAATTGGTACTCCCGGCTTCCTTCGACCAGTCGCTTGAACATTCACATGATTGTCTTTACAAAGTTGCTGAAGAATGTGGTATGGGAAGGACCTGAGTGCGGATTCACGAACAACGGCTCTTTGAAGAACCTGTTCTGCTTCCTGGATCGACAAGTTAGACATTGTGATTTAACGACTCCAGAATGAACCATGACTATAAGTATTCAATGCTGGATATGATGCCGGGCACTTGCCGAGCAAAGCTTGCCATCCTCTTTTATAGCGCACAAGTATATTCTTATTGTTTCTTATTGTATTCTCAATCACTGTTACTACAAAGAGCTTATAATAGGAAACATTCACTGTCTTATATCGAACCTCCGGTTCTATAATAAAGGTTGAAAAAGCCTTATCAACCCAAGGTGTGGGGCTAACATCTCGGCTCCATCCCTAGGCAGGAACTGAGTGGGGACAGAGCGGGGAGTTGAGTGGGCCATGAGTGGGTGTGAGTGGCTTGTGAGTGGCCCCGTGAGCGGGACAATCAATATGATACGTTACCATATTTACAATCTGCATGTACATAGGGTAGGAGAACATATTGTTTATTACATTTAGAATTGGTGAGTGGATCTGATAAACAAACCAATCCAGACTCTGTTACCAGGACAAATTTTGAATGTGCGATAAGATAGGGACGCTGAACATAGCCAGAATCCATGTTTAGATAGGATCAGTGAACAAATGTGCATTCCAATTCAGGATTTGTGTGAGAATCTGTGTTAGCAACCAATTTTTCACACAGATTCTACCTTTGTTCTATTGTTATTTTCTCAATATGGAAATGCGATATGGGTTTAGAACCAATCCATCATTGTTTTCTAAATATGAACATGAATCTGTTCAAGGAGCCGATTTTGGTACACATTCTAATTGTTAAACAAATCTGTTTGTACCATATTTACCCCGCCCCGATTCAGTCCTGTCTGAGGTGTGTAGGGGTGAAATATCAAAATTCCACATGGAATTGCAAAGTGAAGTTCACAAGGAATACACATGTACTAGTTACACTTGTACACTACACATTGTAGTTACTTATAATACACTTACTCACCACTACCACAACAAAAATAAATGTTTTAGCATAATGACACAAAGGATTGTCACAATGTCACACTTGTAGTTATGACACTTTTCCCACAGTCATCACATTGTCACACTTGTCTCACCATATCACAGTTGTCACACACTGTGACAACTGCAACATGGTGGGATGACTGTGACATGACAGGACATGTGTGACACTGTGCATTACATGTGACAAATGTGTATTGAGTGTAACACAATGTATCAAGTGTGATACCATGCATCAAGCATGATACCATGTGTCAAGTGTGATATGATGCATCAAGTGTGGCACTGTGTGTCAAGTGTGATACAGTGCATCAAGTGTGACACCGTGCGTCAAGTGTGACACCATGCGTCAAGTGTGACACAATGCATCAAGTGTGACACCGTGTGTCAAGTGTGACACCGTGCGTCAAGTGTGACACCATGCATCAAGTGTGACACCATGCATCAAGTGTGACACCGGTGCATCAAGCGTGACACCGTGCGTCACATGTGACACCATGCATCAAGTGTGACACTGTGCATTAAGCATGACACTGTGCATCAAGCGTGACACTGTGCACCAAGTGTGATACCATGCATCAAGTGTAACATGGTGGGATGACTGTAACATGAGGGACAAGTGTGATAACATGTGACACTGATACAATGGGACAAGTGTGACAACTGCAATAACTTCAAGAATGGCAGGAAATGATATACATGGAGGGTGGGAACAGAGGGGAATGACACATATGAAGGGTGGGAATTGCAAGAAACAATATAAAAGTACACATGAAGTACATCTTAAGTACACCTTTCAACTGTTATTTCCATCAAGTTATAAGAAAGGTGGAATCCATGTGTACTCCACATGGTTCCATGTGAATTACACATGAAAAATGTGTACTTTTTTCCAGATATGTGGATTCCATGTGGACTTCACATGGAAATGTGTACTACACGTGGAGTACACGTGTATAGGTGGGTGTGCGGAAAGTACTGCCTTATTGTTATAGTTGATAAATTAACTTCTTACATTAAGTTGATATAATCATCTTTATTCGGCTCTCTCACATGACAACAGGGCTGAGGGAAAAGAGGTAGCAAGAAGTGTGATTGGATGTGATCTTGTAATGCGGAAGAGCAGACAATTAGGTAACAGAGTACTATGTAAAGACAACCAGTGTCTTGAAATTGGATGTGTGCTTTATCATCAGTCATTAAATCAGTACAGTCAACAATTAACATATTATGCTGATCACGCTCACGTTCAAGTGACCTTAGGAGATACATGTGAGTGTGGAAATAGTTATATAATATATATACCCTAACTCAAAGAGTCAGTAAACATGTGTGGTGTGCATATAAAATATTAATATTTATGCTCACTAGGCTCAAATTATAGAAATAAGCTTGAGCGTGAATAGGAATACTCATCATGCTCACGCTCAAGTTAAAGGACATCAAGCATGAGTTATTGATTCAAGCTCACTTACATATTATCCACACTCAGATCGAATTCCCACATGCAGACCCTGAGTGATGATCGATGAGCACTGAGTACGGGCACGTAGATTTTACCGAGCACGCACAAAAGTGAGCGTGAACTATTATGAGCATGATTGTGATGGATATATCTATTCACGCTCACACTTATCATTATATAATGGATATGTGGTCAAGTACTATGTATCACACTCATTAGTAGAGTATGAGCATGAATGTACATATAGTATAATATATTTATCCTCACATGATCTATCGCATTCTGTTCATTAGTACACAAGTCGACGGCCTATTTGATATACTCTTAGACACATGCTGTAGTACACCAAGCAATTAATATAAGTGAAGGTTTGATTTATGATAGCCCTTTTTAACTTTATTGACACTCACATATAGAATATCTGTGTTCGGCATTTCCGGCTCACTGCAAAACTTGTTTAAATTGAGAGTATACATAAATATGCATGAGCGAGAACAGACCTATCGCACTCATGCTCAAACTCAAGTAAATTGAGCGTGAGCATGAATATAACACATGCGCGCAAGTTATACTATGCAAGCAGCAGCAAATATGCATGAGCGTGATAGATACTCCTATCACGCTCATGCTCAAACTCAAGTAAATCGGGTGTGAGTGTGAATATAACACTCACGCACAATTTATGGGAGATATGCGTGAGTGTGAAAATAAATACCTATCACGCTCATGCTCAAATTCACGCTCATTCTATAGTAAATATATGTGAGCGTGAATGTATATTCTAATCTTTATTCACAGCTCATGTGTACTTAGTACGGTGTTATAATTTGAGCGTGAGCGTGATGGATATTACCTATCACGCTCATGCTCAAATTACAAGGACACACTAAGTACACATGAGCGTGAATACTGATTAGAATATACATTCACGCTCACACACATTTACTATAGAGTGAGCTTGAATTTGAGCATGAGCATGATAGGTATTACCTATCACGCTCACACTTAAATCAATATATATATTCACGCTCACATATATTTACTCATTTGAGCATGAGCATGATAGGTATTACCTATCACGCTCACGCTTAAATCAATATATATATTCACACTCACATATATTTACTATAGAGTGAGCCTCACACTCAAATTAGTTTATATATTCACGCTCACATATATTTACTATAGAGTGAGCATGAATTTGAGTGTGAGCGTGATAGGTATTACCCATCACGCTCACGCTCAAATTATAACACCGTACTAAGTACACATGAGCTGTGAATAAAGATTAGAATATACATTCACGCTCACATATATTTACTATAGAATGAGCATGAATTTGAGCGTGAGATATTCACGCTCACATATATTTACTGTAGAGTGAGCGTGGATGTATAATACATATTATTCATGTTCATGCTCAATCTAATTGAGTTTGAGTGTGAGCGTCCATTCACACTCATGGACACTCATACCAACTATTAATGTGAGAGTGGATAATTATATTTACACCTTTTTAAGACAATACAATACAGGAATATGTCAACTTATTAAGAAATTATCTTCATGCTCATTTAGGATTTCTTCACGCTCAAGTGTAGGAAATTCACGCTCACATATAAGATCTTCACGCACAGGGTCGATATTCCACGCTCAACTCACGCACATGTGTGTGCGAGCTCGGAATCATCTCCCTGCCCCACTGAGTACTGAGTACTCATTAAACTCCTCAGTGTTCTGAGGCATGATGTTCTCATGCTTATAATTTACATTTCCACACTCTAATATTAGTGCTGCAGCTGCAGCGTGTCCATCATCTAATGAATGAAAGTAAATGACATTTAATTGAATAGAGATAGTATTTATGTATAGTATTCTAGATAATGACGCTGAAAGCACATGGTACTAATTGAATGATGATGCTGACTTAACACTGGCTAATTTTGGGCTAATTCTAAGTGCTTCGAGACACTGATTGTCCTCTATTACTTAATTTTCTGCTTCTCTCCTTATTTACTATTCACCAAGCTACAACTCTGGCACACTGTAACCTTGCCAACTCTCTTTCTTTATTTATACTACTTATTCGTGATTTACTAGTGGTTTCAGAGCATAGTACATAATACTAATAGCACAACAGCACTATCCCCACACATATTAGTATATATATTTAAATACCTTAGTTACAAGCACCTATTTTTGAATATGCAAGCTCAGTGTGCATGTATACAATACTTTAACGTGTTGCTATATTTATTTAACTGTAATAGCTCCTTAATCGTAAAAATATGAGTTATATAATTGAAACCACAACATATGCACACTCAACTTGTGAGTTGACTGAATACAAATGTAGCATTAATGAGCTCTTTACACTTATCCGGGTGTTCTGTACGGATCCGCGCAGAATCCGTGCGGAATCCATACGGAATTTTTGGAGTCTGTGCGGAATCTGCACAGATTTGGCAGAGGTTTTTTTGATTCTGTGCGGAATCTGCACAGAATCGAAAATTCCATGCGGATTACGCAGAATTCCGCATTACAGACCTGAAAAATTCTGTACAGATTCTGTACAGAATCTTATTATACTTATTTTCTTTTGGAAAATTAGAATAGAAAATTGTGTGACACTAAGCATTAAGTGTGACACTGTGCATGAAGCGTGACACTATGCATTGAGTGTGACACTAAGCATTAAGTGTGACACTATGCATTGAGTGTGACACTATGCATTGAGTGTGATGGTAAGCATTGAGCGTGACGCTAAGCATTAAGTGTGACACTATGCATTGAGTGTGACACTAAACATTAAGTGCGACACTATGCATTAAGCATGACACTAAGCATTGAGTGTGACACTATGTGTTGAGTGTGACACTAAGCATTGAGCGTGACACTAAGCATTAAGTGTGACGCTAAGCATTAAGTGTGACACTATGCATTGAGTGTGACACTAAGCATTGAGTGTGACACTAAGCATTAAGCGTGATACTATGCATTAAGCGTGACACTAAGCATTAAGCGTGATACTATGCATTAAGCGTGACACTAAGCATTAAGCGTGACACTATGCATTAAGCGTGACACTAAGCATTGAGTGTGACACTATGCATTAAGCATGACACTAAGCATTGAGTGTGACACTATGCATTAAGCGTGACACTAAGCATTGAGTGTGACACTAAGCATTAAGTGTGACGCTAAGCATTAAGTGTGACACTATGCATTGAGTGTGATGCTAAGCATTAAGTGTGACTCTAAGCATTAAGCGTGACACCACTAAACATTAAGTGTGACACTAAGCATTAAGCATGACACTAAGCATTAAGTGTGACACTAAGCATTAAGTGTGACACTAAGCATTAAGTGTGACACTAAGCATTGAGTGTGACTCTAAGCATTAAGCATGACACTAAGCATTGAGTGTGATGCTAAGCATTGAGCGTGACACTAAGCATTCAGTGTGATGGTAAGCATTGAGCATGACACTAAGCATTCAGTGTGACATTATGCATTAAGCATGACACTAAGCATTGAGTGTGATGCTAAGCATAAAGCGTGACACTATGCATTCAGTGTGACACTAAGCATTGAGCGTGACACTAAGCATTAAGTGTGACACTGTGCATTAAGTGTGACACTATGCATTGAGCGTGACACTAAGCATTGAGTGTGACACTGTGCGTTAAGTGTGACACTAAGCATTGAGCATGACACTAAGCATTGAGTGTGACACTGTGCGTTAAGTGTGACACTAAGCATTGAGCATGACACTAAGCATTGAGTGTGATGCTTAGCATTAAGTATGACACTATGCATTAAGTGTGACACTAAGCATTGAGTGTGATGCTAAGCATTAAGCGTGACACTATGCATTAAGCGTGACACTAAGCATTGAGTGTGACACTAAGCATTGAGCGTGACACTATGCATTAAGCATGACACTAAGCATTGAGTGTTACACTAAGTATTGAGTGTGACAGTATACATTAACTGTGACACTATGCATTAAGTATAACACTAAGTGTTGAGTGTGATACTATACATTCCCATTCCATTGTTACATTAATCCACACAGAATTATCACCTCAAACAATAAAAATAACTACTATTTAAATTCTGTATGTAACCCACACAGGTCTGTACGGATCTGTACGGATTCCGCACAGATTCGAAAATTCCGTACGGAATCCGCACGGATCCGTACAGGCCTCCAGGGGGAGTGTAAATTACTGGCATTAATGTAGTTCTTTGTACTACATGTTACCTTGAAATTGTGTATCGTAGTTTGACCATGTACATAATAATGCTTTAGTTATCGAGCTTTAAACTACGGTGCCATATGCTTCGTTAAGAGCATGTCTGCAGTTATTTAATAATAACATTAACCGCTGAAGCCGCAAGTACATTCAGGTTTAAGTGCTCAGTGCTCCACTTCGAGTGTACGCAGACACTTCAATGGTTAGCCCTTAGTTATACCTTAGCATAGATGATACCACTGCTCACACGCGCAGCCGCCTAAACATCCTTAACTATTTATAATCTCTCGCATTAATATAAACACATAAATATACATTATTGTCCATCACTACCTTACTATCACATCAAACAAAACTACATCTAACGTCGACGTACACCCATGTGCTTTGTTACACTGGCAATTAATGTCATGTAACCTGCTCAGTTTTGACTGCTGACAATTATTGTTGGCTGTGATTGTAAAAGTTAGCAAGGACCCGAGTCCCGCTATAAGCAGGTTCTAAAGGGCTAGAGCAGGCTCATGACACTTATCTTGACGTCAATAATTGTCTGGTGACATCCATCGAAGATGAAGCAACAAAATAGAAAACTGCGACAACACAATTGTAGGTGGTGCCATGCTATTAATTAAATCAGCATCAATTCGAAGTTTTATTATCAGCTTCCTAAGCTCAGCGTCATGATCTAGTGACTCTTGAGTCTTTTGTATATCTCACTATTCCCTATTCCATTTCCAACATGAAATACTAGACTTTATACAGATTCTTCAAATACTCTTTCAGTGTGTACATTCTGTAATGCCTTACACTCGTACTTACATTAGGAAACATTGAGGAGACATATAAAATAAAATATTGTTTATCACACACACAAAGAACCAACACTGAGCGACTTTTCAGCACGCACCCCAGCGTGCACTAGATTTTCCGAGATCAAAAACAACACATTTTCACTAGGTTTTCCACCTTGGAAAACTTACTACCAAAATAGAAAATTTTCACATCACCAAATCGTTTCATTTCTGTCACATTTTGACACCTCGCTAAACAATAAGAATACCCGGATCCAAATTTAGTACACAATTTTATGTTTGGCACAGATTTTGACTACATAAAAATTGAAACAAAAGGCTAAGTTTTCATTTCTGCTAAATACATAGATAATGTTACATGTGTGACTCATTTTACCAGGAACAATAAGCACTATTTTTCAGAAAGCTAAATGTTTCAGCAAAATGCAAACATGTTGCAGCTGGTTTTGCAACTATTTTGCTGACTGTAAAAAAGTCCCATGCCAGCAGTGTATGCTGGTAAGAGTTAGTTTAGTTACTACGACTGTGGCTTTCTCATTGAATTCCGCATAAAGGGGATCTCTCTGCCCAGCATTCACGAATATTGAGTAGTGAACAGTCGATTTCTGCAACTTCTTGAGTAACATCGCATTAATGCCATACTTGTCGCACGCAAGTACTAGGAAACCGTTCAAGCAAAGTCTCTTTGCAGATGTATTCTGAACAATAGCCCCTACATAAGTACTTACTTTACATAAATTAATTCCTGCTCATCAATCTAATAAGCAAGCGAGCTTTGCTGGATACCCTTATTACTCCAGCACAGGACAACCTGTAGAGATCTAAACTTGGGATTTTTCATTTTTTTGTCGTCTTCAGTTGAATTTTGGCACGTCTGGTACGAGTATATGGGTCGACGGTGTACCGCCAGCTCGCATGATTCAAATTTTATACTCGGTGTGAAAATGTACATGTACGAGTAACTGTTAAACTTTGCATTATTCCACTACCCACTAACCGTCCCAAATGCTGAGTAGCCGATATCGATAGTGTAGTAGCAGGTGCTTTTCATTTTACTCGTGGTCATTTGTGAAACATTGTGTTACTAGTTGAGCCTGTATCTTCACCTGAACTCATCGCTTTGAGTGTACTTGGATAACTGAACCACGGCTGTCAGTATGTATTGCGGATGACAGCCCTAATTTTAAACACAATAAAGCAAATAGGCATTCTGGGAGAGGCTGTACAGATCTCCGCTGGACAGGGACTCAATATCTCTGTTAGGTGTGCGTAGAGGTTGCTAACAACGTGGTGACTACGGACGACGTGCAACGACTAAAGTTATCATTACATCTTTTTTTTTTTTTTTTTTTTTTTTTTTTTTTTTTGTGGTACCTGTGCTTTAAACACAGGACACTTCTATTTAACCAAGTTAAATTTTCATGTCCGGTAATAAGGTGACCCGAGGGTCTGTAAGAAAGAGAGATCCTGAAAGTTGTTTACCACGCGCCGAAGAAATGCATTACGCACACCTTGATGATTCCACAGGTAGTGTGGGGCTCCGAGCTAATGTACAGTTCTATCCGGGGGGTTTATTCTACGTGCCACCCATGGACGATCTTTTATAGGCTTGATACCCACTAAAACTTCGGGGTTCCATCGCAAGTATTTCCATTTTGTAAGTTCATTATTGTCTCTCAATGTGCCGGACCATGTCTTCTTTACTAGACATGGGTTTATAGCCCTCTTTTTGTAGTATTTTGTATTTGATGAATGGAAGTCTAGTTTTAGTATATTATTGATCATACTCAACCACCGATTGTGCACTGCTTTTGGTGGGATTATCTTTTCTGTGTCGCATTCGTCGTCAATTCTCCAGTCGCATCTGAGGCGCCAGATATAATAAGCTGATGCAGAAACAACAAGCGTAAATAGACGGTCGGCCCCTGGGCATTGGGTGCCGTCTTCCGTTTTCCAGTTTGAAAGTCCACATCCTATGATTGAACCGAATGAAATGTCGTCCCAGTGGATATTTTTCATTTGCAACAGTTGTTGGACAAGCTTCCATACTATCTCTTGGCCAGAGGCTTTACATTCGGTAAGTGTGTGTTCAAGTGTTTCTTCCATGTTGCATTCAGGGCATTGTGCTCTTTGTTCTAGACCGCTGAGGTGTCTCCAAAATTTGCCGCATTTATGGATGTCATGGGTTGCTTTCCACAGGAAGTTCCTGGTACGTTTATTTTGGATTTTTTTTGATCTAGTGCTCTTCCATATCTTACTATTGGTTGGTAGACTTCCTGTATGTTCTTTTATGCTATAGCGCACTCTTTCCAGGTTGATTGATGTACTTCTCCGTTCTAGGTCTTTTTGGTTTCACTGGGCTCTCAAGATCCCCTGGTATGCTAGGGACTGTGTCATTGTGGATAGTTTGACGCCGGATAACCGGAGTTCATGGGGGATATGGATGTTAATGAAGGTGTCTTCTTCTGCGCTTGCACCCTCATTTGCAAGGCGATCTGCTTCTTCATTTCCCTCTTCTCCACTGTGGCCCTTTACTTTCTTGAGGTAAGTACTGGCTTTCCGCATTCAGATCTGTGCTATTGTTGCTTTTGTGACTTCAGCATTTTCATAGCCTATCCAGTCATTATCTTCGGCTGTCCTACGGCTTGTAGTGAGTGTTGTTATTGATACTTGTGAATCTGTTCTAGTTTCTAGTACTTGAACTCTTGCCGTTTTCTGCGTGGAACAGAGTACTCCTACTGCTTCGCCTGAGTTATTTGTTTGTGGGAGTTCACGGGGTACTCTAATGGCTTCATTATTAGGATTATTGTGGTGTTGCCAGACTCCTGCACCAGCCTGGGCATCGAGGTCGCCATTGTTCAGGCAGGAGCCATCTGTGTACCAAATTTGTCTGGGTATTTGATGTGGTTCATTTTGTGGGGGTAGCACTATGTCAGGTGAGATGTCAGATTTATCTGTTGGGTCAATGAACACTCTGAAGCCATCTTTTAGGCGTGTAGTGATCATATCTTTGATCATACTTATTGTTAGGTCTTCATCTTCATTTTCATCGGCATTTGGAAGGGAGTTTTCTACTGGGTTGTTTGATGGAAACCACTTTTGCATTAATGATTGTATGAGAGTGACTCCGGCTCTTTTACACCTGTCATTCATTAGGCATCGGGATTGAGTGTCGCATATTGCACATTCCTGTTCGTGGGGGGCCGTATCATCGTGGTCAAGGAAGTCTATCATATCGCCTACAGTAAGGATTTTGTGTGTATCCTGCAGGCATCTAGCTGTCTTACCATTGTTTCTAGGCTTTCGTGCTTTATCCTGACCAATGTGGTGCCAAATTGGCATATCACGTTTAACGTTGTCAGCCAGTATTATAGCAAAGAAGCCAACCTTGTAGTCTCTAGCTACTTTTAGCATTTGTTTCAGGTCTGTTGGTAGGTTGGTTTGTTGCTGTTTTGGTTGCCATGTTTGGAGGAAGCAGTTCATCGCGACATTCGGGTTCTTCAGCCTGCTATCTTTTGGGACTTCTCTAGCTATGAGGATGTCTGCTAACAATGTCCATTTTGGTCGTTCTGGGCCAAGGTCGAGGTAACGTTGAAGTTTCATTAGTTCTATAGCCTTGTTTCTAACTTCTATATCTAGGAGTTATTTCCCTCCTTGCTCATGGGATTCACGCATGATTAGTCTCGATACGGCGGGTGGGCCTCCATTCCATACGAATTTTGATATTAATTTCTTGAGGTGATTTTCAATATCTGCAGGCATTCCTTGTACCCTGGTCTTGTATTGGGTTTCCCCTCCAGCAATGAGTTGGACTAGTGCACAACATCCTTCAATGGTAGGGCGCATTCTTGACCATTTTTCAAACAAATTTTCACATTTCTCAAGTGTGGGTGTCCATATATTTGTTTCATTTATGTGGTTGCCTACAAAGGCACCAAGTGCCCGTATAGGCTCTCCATCGCGCGCTATTTTGATGGTGGGTGGGATTTCCAGATGGTCTGGGAGTTGTTTTCGTTGTGTTGCGACCAAGATTCAATGTTCCTGTGTTCCTATTGGTAATATTTCAGTTTTTTCCACATTAAATTTTGCGCCTGATGCTGCACACCAGTTTTTTAGGATTTCAAAGAGGACATTATGGTCATCATTCTTTGCTAGGAATACGGAAGTGTCATCTGCAAATAGACTGGTGATTAGTTTTGTTGTTTGCTCCGGGATTTTCATTCCCTGCAGGTTACTTTTTCGGAGTGTAGATGCCAGTGGTTCAATTGCCAGATCAAAAACAAAGCATGAGAGCAGATCACCTTGTCTAGCACCTCTTGTAACGGTGTATGGTTCACTAAGAATGCCATTGATCATTACTTGTGTTTGTGCATTGGTGTATAGGGACTTTATAAGGTTTATTGTTGTGTCAGCGAAGCCATATTTTTTCAGCACGCACCAGAGGTAGTGGTGGAAAATCTTGTCATATGCCTTTTCCTGGTCTAGGAACACTATCATGCCATCGATTTCTTCAACTTCGCAGTAATTTATTGTATTCTTTAGTAAGTCTATTTGGTCTTCAATTCATCTACCTTTGATAAATCCGGCTTGATCTGTGTGGATTAGGTAGGGTAAGACTGGTGCTATTCGATTTGTTAGGATGTGTGTTAGCATCTTGTAGTCAGTGTTCAGCACCGTAATTGGTCTATAGTTTTCAATGTGGGTGCGGTCTTTTTTCTTGAACAGTGGGCACATCCATCCTTCATGTAGGGTTGAGTTTACTGCTAGTCCTTTTTGGTGGATTTCATTAAAGACAAGGGCAAGTATGTCTGTAATATCAAAGGTACAGTTCCCTTTTGATTCTTCTTCGTCGCCAATTGTTACTAGTTGTTTCCAGAATTCATTTGGTATTCCATCTAAGCCAGGCGCTTTTCCAGGTTTAAGGTCTTTTATAGCTTGACCTACTTCTTTTTTTGTGAAGAGATTTGCGATATTATCTGTGTCGGTTTGGTTCAATTGTGTTTCTATTTGTTCCAATGCATATTCAATCATTTGTTCATGGGATTCATTTTGCTCCTCCATGTTTGGGATGTCTGCAAGTTGGAGAGACTGGTGGTGATTCTTCGCAATACGTGCCATCTCTTTGGATGATCGAGTGAGTTCGTTTGGGTTCTCTGCATTTTCTTGTAGTGCTAATATTGTATCTCTTGGTTTACTTTCACGTATGGTGCTGAGCCATCGTTTCCCAATTACTTCTTGTTCAATGTGGTAGTTAACATGAATATGTTGCTTGATCTTGTCAAATTGTTTAATTCGTAAGCTTTTTATTTCGTCCTCCAGTGTAGCAGAGCAGTGACTTTTCTCTGCTTCAGTGATGTTATTTGACTGTAAGGTTTCTTTTAGTTCTCTTTCTTTCCTAGTGATGAGTTGCCTCGTCATGGGTATTCTCTTTTTACAATATGATTTAATTTCATGGAGCATCTTACTTTTATACTGGTCATACAGTGATTGTAGTGGGTATTCATTGGGGTCTTCAACTAGGTCGCAAGGAGTTTCATTCATTTTTTGTGCGTATTCTTTGCAGATAGCTGTGACATTGTTCATTATCTTCGGGTCTTCTAGTATGAAGCTAGGGATGGACCAGCGGCCTGGGCCAATTTCTGGAGCACCTGGGTCGAAGAATTGTACTTGGATTACTTTATGATCTGCTTGCTCAATCCCGCTATGGTACATGTCCCATGCTCGGCTATGGCATAGTATTTGGTCTGTCACATATATACTGTCAATTCTTGACTGTGCTTTCGTGTACTCCTGTTGGTATGAGTAGCTAAGTTCATTCGGGTTCGTGTTTCTCCAGCCATCTATGAGGCCCAACCGGTTTTTTACTTGTTTTAGAGCATCAACAGAGTCTATATCATCAGCATGGGAGGGAAGGCAGTCCGCACATTCTTCCACCATGTTAAAATCACCTAACATTACATCTGGTTTTGGGATTTCACGGGACTCTATCATGTTGTCAATTTTCTTCCAGAACTCAATTCGGTCTGGTGTGAGGTTAGGTGAGTAGACATTCAGTATTCTCATTAGGTCACCATTTTTTCGCCATTGGATTGTTAGTAGAAGTGCTCTTCCGGGTATCACTTCAATGGCCTTTGCTTCCTTCCATGCTGAGTTCTGTTTGTGGAGAGCAAATGCTACTCCTGCGGCATTTGGAGTAGATGGATTTGTTGAGTTGATGATGCGCATGTGTTCACGGAATTGGTCATTTAGTCTGAGCTCATCTACTTCTTTAAGGTGTGTTTCTTGTATAGCTAGCACACCGATACTATTTTCATGGAGGATATGATTGATTCGCTGCCATTTGTGATCAGTTCCTGTAGCTCCTCCTCCTCGTATGTTTAAGGATGCAATTTGCATGTGTGCACGAAGTCTTTTCTGGGGACTACGGTGTTGCACTGGCATATCAGTTGGGGAATTACTAGGATGAACTGCGGTTTCCCCTGGGCTGGTGTTTGGTATTTGGGTCCTTTGCCTGCTATTTTGCAGGATTGCATTATTCTGCGTTTGAGCTGTCCCCTCTCCCCTTTCCTCAATATCTCGCGCACTCTGATGAGTGTGAAAGTTATCTCCAGGGGTGTGGTTCAAGCTTTGGGAGTGCCCTAGCTGGGCAGAGGCAATATTCGCCCCGTGATGAAAAGAAGAAGTGTCCGGGTATCTACCTCCTATTTCCCTACCTCCTTCATTGAGGGGTCGGGTGGTAGACGGACCCTCACCCCCTCCGGAGGTCTGAACGATGTTGCCAATGTGTTGATAAGTTCTGTCCGGGTTGGTAAGTAAAGTTGAGGGGTTAGTAGCTGGTCTTGCACCACATCCTTACAGCCATACAGGTCGGGTGAGGAGCCATTTGACCCTGGCTTCCACAGGTAGACTATGTCGAGTTTACCTTATGCCAATCTAGGATATTGGCGTTCGGATTTTACGACTTCAGCCACTCGGCACGGCACGTCTGGACCTAAATAGGTCGCCATTTGTTGACGTGTTGTCAGTACGTCGATAACCTGTTGCTTTCCTGTCCTCCTGGGAGTCAGTAGATTTGGGCAAAGGTTTTAATATTCACTTGTTGATACAAGTGGGCCCCGAAGCAGAGAGTCCTAGTACAGTTTAATTGTGGGGCATGGATAATTTGTCGTAGTTAAGGAGATAGAGGATAGAGGGTAGAGAAACATGGGTTACTTATGCGTCGCAAGGATTCAGGCATATGAATAGAGATGAGCACAGTACGAAGACAATATTTCATTTAGCCAACTATTAGAACACATGTATATATTGAATAGGGGTTAGAGACTTTACTACGCGCCCCTCAACAATTATACTTAGAAAGCACTGCGACGTCCGCGGTTGCGGCCAGAGCCACGACCTGAGCTATTACCTCTATAATTCTCCTGCCGACCATGATAGCTACCACGGCCACCTCCCCGATTAGCGGTGAAGGCTCCTCGTTGGCCTCCATTGCCATGGCCTTGGCCTTGGCCTGCCACTACTTGTGCGAGAATCTGCATCTCATCTGGTTCGTCATGGTCTTCTAAGTCCTCTTTGGCGACCTCAATGCCCAATCTTGCTGGAAACAGGCAGAGGAAAGTGGGGTGATCGCAGTAATTTACACTCCCCCTGGAGGTCTGTACGGATCCGCACGGAATCCGTACAGATCCATACAGACCTGTGTAGGTTACATACAGAATTTAAATAGTAGTTATTTTTATTGTTTGAGGTGATAATTCTGTGTGGATTAATGTAACAATGGAATGGGAATGTATAGTATCACACTCAACACTTAGTGTTATACTTAATGCATAGTGTCACAGTTAATGTATACTGTCACACTCAATACTTAGTGTAACACTCAATGCTTAGTGTCATGCTTAATGCATAGTGTCACGCTCAATGCTTAGTGTCACACTCAATGCTTAGTGTCACGCTTAATGCATAGTGTCACGCTTAATGCTTAGCATCACACTCAATGCTTAGTGTCACACTTAATGCATAGTGTCATGCTTAATGCTAAGCATCACACTCAATGCTTAGTGTCATGCTCAATGCTTAGTGTCACACTTAACGCACAGTGTCACACTCAATGCTTAGTGTCATGCTCAATGCTTAGTGTCACACTTAACGCACAGTGTCACACTCAATGCTTAGTGTCACGCTCAATGCATAGTGTCACACTTAATGCACAGTGTCACACTCAATGCTTAGTGTCACGCTCAATGCATAGTGTCACACTTAATGCACAGTGTCACACTTAATGCTTAGTGTCACACTCAATGCTTAGTGTCACACTGAATGCATAGTGTCACGCTTTATGCTTAGCATAAAACTCAATGCTTAGCGTCACACTTAATGCTTAGCGTCACACTGAATGCTTAGTGTCACACTTAATGCATAATGTCACACTGAATGCTTAGTGTCATGCTCAATGCTTACCATCACACTCAATGCTTAGTGTCACGCTCAATGCTTAGCATCACACTCAATGCTTAGTGTCATGCTTAATGCTTAGCGTCACACTTAATGCTTAGTGTCACACTCAATGCTTAGTGTCATGCTTAATGCTTAGTGTCACACTTAATGTTTAGTAGTGTCACGCTTAATGCTTAGAGTCACACTTAATGCTTAGCATCACACTCAATGCATAGTGTCACACTTAATGCTTAGCGTCACACTTAATGCATAGTGTCACACTCAATGCTTAGTGTCACGCTTAATGCATAGTGTCACACTCAATGCTTAGTGTCACGCTTAATGCATAGTGTCACGCTTAATGCTTAGTGTCACACTCAATGCTTAGCATCACACTCAATGCATAGTGTCACACTTAATGCTTAGCGTCACACTTAATGCTTAGCATCACGCTCAATGCTTAGTGTCACACTCAATGCTTAGTGTCACACTTAATGCTTAGCATCACGCTCAATGCTTAGTGTCACACTCAATGCTTAGTGTCACACTCAATGCTTAGTGTCACACTCAATGCTTAGTGTCACGCTTAATGCATAGTGTCACACTTAATGCTTAGTGTCACACTCAATGCATAGTGTCACGCTTAATGCTTAGTGTCACACTCAACACATAGTGTCACACTCAATGCTTAGTGTCATGCTTAATGCATAGTGTCACACTTAATGTTTAGTGTCACACTCAATGCATAGTGTCACACTTAATGCTTAGCATCACACTCAATGCTTAGCGTCACACTTAATGCTTAGCGTCACACTCAATGCTTACCATCACACTCAATGCATAGTGTCACACTTAATGCTTAGTGTCACACTCAATGCATAGTTTCACGCTTAATGCTTAGCGTCACGCTCAACACATAGTGTCACACTCAATGCTTAGTGTCACACTCAATGCTTAGCTTAGTGTCACACTCAATGCATAGTGTCACGCTTAATGCATAGTGTCACGCTTCATGCACAGTGTCACACTTAATGCTTAGTGTCACACAATTTTCTATTCTAATTTTCCAAAAGAAAATAAGTATAATAAGATTCTGTTCAGATTCTGTACAGAATCTGTACAGAATTTTTCAGGTCTGTAATGTGGAATTCTGCGTAATCCGCATGGAATTTTCGATTCTGTGCAGATTCCGCACAGAATCAAAAAAACCTCTGCCAAATCTGTGCAGATTCCGCACAGACTCCGAAAATTCTGTATGGATTCCGCACGGATTCGCGTGGATCCGTACAGAACACCCGGCTAAGTGTAAAGAGCTCGGTGATCACAGGACTTACACAAGTTACAACTAATGATTCTGGTAAAGTCTGCGCTACGCGCGAACCAAGTAGGCCCAACAATCATGAGTTGCCGAAGACTCCGAACTACATTCCCCCAGTGAAAGGTCGCATTGTCAGTGATAGGCTGCATGTATAGCCACCAAACTGCTATCTCGATCTCTCGTTCATCCTTAGCATTGAAGACCTTAATGTGGATGAGGTCTGCTTTAATGCTGTTGAGGATGTGATCAACTCGGTCCCCCTCTGGTACGCCTTCAAGTGTCGAGATGTTGTTGAGTTTCGTGGTAATGGCAGAGAGGACTGGTCGGAACTTCTTCTGAACAGCAAGGACTACCTCCTGCGCCCTATCGCCAGAGTTCACCATGGGAATATGAAGGTACATCAAGAAGGACGAGATTGGCAGGTCTATGTGGTGAATGGTGATCCAAGAGTTGCCGAGACAGACACATCCTAGGATGAGGAGGGACTGAATTACTTCCTGGTCCTCTGCTATCAGGAGAGTCGGATGAGGATACTTGCGGCGTATAGGAGTGACTTTGTCATGGGGTTTAGGAGGATGGCAGAGGCCTTGAGATGTGACTAGCTTGAACTTCGTATCTGGACCTACCATCGAGCGTAAGACTAGCTCGATCTTCTCGACACGCTTCATGTTCGCAATGAGATTATCCGAAGCCTTTATGTTCCCTTCAAGAATCCAGCAACAGTTCGAGGCTGGGTGCTGTTTGCTGACTTCTAGGATAGCACGATTGACCTGTTCGAACATAGTGACATTGTCTAAGCCATGAGGTGCAAGGGAGTTGGATTGGGGAGGGTCAGGATGTACGGTAGTCTGATCGTCTCTCTCAGGCTGCTCTGGAGCACCCCTTTCAGTGACGTTAGACGGGGTGATGATGGGTTCAGTAGTATTGGATGCGGCGTTGCTGGCTGGAGTGGATGGAGTAGCAGAGTCGATGTTAGGAGGAGAGGGTTCATGAGTATTCTCCAGTTGAGTTCCGTTCTGTGCAGAGGGCACTGTGGGCGGAACACCTATTCACATCAGCCGCTATAGATTGGAGGGAGTAGTAGTGACATACCTGTGTTGATATGTGTCTGCCTGCCCTGAGTATCTGCGCTCATTCCTTCGACATGGTCCAGGTTGGAGGGGGGATTAGAGGCTGGAGTTTGCTGTGCAGGCATAGGCTGCTTGCCCTCCTGGGGCTTGTCAACGTCTATACTGTCACTGATTCTGCTATTATTATTATTATTAGGAAGTTGTTAAGAAGGTGTGAAGTACATACTCCGATGACTCGATACCGGTCATAGTACACTTTGTCGGGGACGGGGAAGGGGAGGTGGGTCCGAGTTCCAAGCTCTTCCTCTTGGCCCCCGTAGTGGTGCCTGGCTGCTGTTCGGAATTGGTGGCAGATGCGCTCATAGCTTTCTTCTTGAGTGAAAGAACTTTGAAGCCTCCTGTTGTAACCGTTCCAGGAGCAGGTTTTGCCGCTAGCGCAAAGGATGGAATAGAGGGAGATGAGGCAGGTGGGATGGTTGGGATAGAAGGAGCACCAGAGGAATGGTTGGGGATTTGGTTAGATTGCATAGTGCTAGAACGATGTGAGATGTTGATGTGAAGTGGTAAGGGTTGGGAATTGGGAGGATACGAAGCACACCTTATAATCTCTATGGCTCCCTTTGTCCTTCAGGTTTTGACACAGTGGTTGACATATTCCATTTCGGAATTTGCGGTGGTGAAGACAAAGGCAAGCATTCCTTTTGATAGCTGGTTTAGGTTTCAGGGAGTCGAAGGTGTTTGCTTGTTCTTTGTTCCCTTTGATATGAGGATGCACGGTCTTCCTGTGCCACTTCGTGCCTCGGAGTGGCAATTCATAGGGGAATAGGGGCGGGAAGGCATCCACCCGAGTTATAGGTCGTTGGGATGGGGAGGGAGTGGGGACTAACAGTGAGCGTTGTCATGAGATAGAAGGTTCAAGTCATTGCCATTGCTCATGGGGTCTGTTAGTAATTCTTATGTGTCATTCTTCTATAACTTTAGTCATGTTAAAGAATATGGAAATTATGAGATATATGTTAGTGGACTCTTCATTTGACACATTCCGGTACATCTACGTACATGATGACTCTAGAGGGGGGGGGGCAGGAGGATTTTTCCCTGAGGATCGTACTGTTGTTACCCCCATCGCGAACGGTGGAGGCCACAACTGTAGCTAATTGACCCAATCCTTGACCAATCACAAACCGTGGGAATACCATCGATGGTGCTGGTTCGAGGTCAAGGAGCCCTCCCCTTATCATTACATCTTCGAAGTTCGATACACGTATACTCTAAATGGGACTTACCGGGATGACAATAGATGCATTCTCATAAGATATCGTTCCATCGGCACAGCCCATCCATTATCGATGATGATAGCATACACGTTCTGCGATAAGAATATCTTAATAAACCCTCCATCTCGATTGATGAACACATCATTCCCACTTCCCTAGTAGCATCCCTGAGCAAACCTTGTCATGGCGTTTCGATATGCAAATAATACACACATCAGAAATCTTTACACAGTCGACAATAGCCGAGGCAGTGAATCCGGTACATATAATCTCTCCTTAATATCGTTACATTTTACGAACAATTATAAAATGGGAATGTCTCGTGAGAGCCTCATGTTTAGGAGCCACTCATCAATCGGAAAAATGCTATGATGCTCCAAAATGTCACCCTGACACCAGAAAAGAATGAGTTGGGTTGATTCAAAATATTCTGAGAAGAGAATAATGTGGCTAAATGCACCCGCTGGTGCGGGGAAGTCTGCAATTGCTCAAACAGTTGCTGAACAGTGTTCTACAGAGAAAAAACTTGTGGCGAGTTTCTTTTTTTCCAGAACAGCTACCAGAACTGGACGAGATGATGGGACTAAGCTTGTGCCAACAATTGCACACCAATTAGGAAATTTGGTTCTGTCTACAAAGGAAATCATTATAAATGAACTTGAAAGGAATGATGCATTATTATCACAATCCATGGAAATTCAAATGGATAAGCTAGTATTGAAGCCACATGCAGATATATATTTGTCAACTACTTCAGTCAACCCAAATAGAGAGGCTAATTATACTCACCTCCCACATCTGGTAATAATTGATGGTTTAGATGAGTGTAGCAGACCTGAAATGCAATCAAGAATTGTGAAGATGATTGCCAATACATTGTTAAAATCACATATGCCTCTGAGCTTTCTTATTGCAAGCAGACCTGAATTGGAAATCAGGAACACATTTAATGATGAAGTTGTTAGTCCATTGTGTACTCCATTAATTCTTGACAATCAATACAACTCTGATAAGGATATGGAGATATATCTTCGATCTGAGTTTGCCACAGTAAAATGAAAGCACACACTGGCATCTGTACTTTCAAATATGTCAAACTGGCCATCAGAGAATGATTTGAGAATTCTAGTACAAAGATCATCTGGACAGTTTATTTATGTATCTACTATCATAAAATATATTACCAATGATTGTCATGATCCCTGTGATAGTCTTAATACTATCATTGATATAAAAATGGGTGATACAGCTCCATATGCACAGCTGGATGCAGTATATACACATATTCTCTCTATGGCTGTTGGCAACATAGGAAATTACTGTAATATACAACTTATCTTTCAAGCACTTATGTTTTTGAATGATGAGATATTTGGTAGGATACATGATATGGCATTATTTCTGGGAATGTCAAAGTCTCAGCTACTGTTACATCTAGCTGATCTGCACTCTATAGTACTTGTTCCAAACTCTGATAAAGAACATATTCACTTTTTTCATGCATCTTTCAGTGACTTCCTGAAGGACTCTGATAGATCAAAATACTTCCATATTTCTGAGAAAGATGCCCATATAGCTCTGGGGAGTTGTTGTGTTGATTTCATTGTAACTAATGAAATTCCAATTCACAAGGTTGATTACAGAAATCTCACACTCTTTTATGCATATGCCTACTTTATTGATCATTTGAAAGCAAGGGGCACATAGAAAATTCCAGGCATGCACAAAAGTGAGTGTGATTGAGCATGTCATGCTCAAGGTATTTATTTTAGTTCTAAATGGCCCATTTGTGGGTCAAAAAGAGTGTAAATCAAATGTACATACTGGTGTTGTATGGCTGTGCCATATTGTGAATGTGAGTGATGTTTCTAATCAAGATATAAAGTCAAATCTTGAAGAATAATATTTATACTTCATGCTCAAACATGTGCATGCACACTCATTTTCACGCTCAAGGTGTGAGTGTGGATTGAGCGTGCATGCACACATCATGCTCAAGATTTTACTTCATGCTCAGGGTCAACATCTCACACACAGGGTCCATACATTCACACACAGGGTCTAAGTTTTCACACTCAAGGTCATCAACTCATGCTCAAGGTCTGTCAACTCACACTCAAAGTCTTTACTTCATGCTCACAAAAAACTTTTATGTTACATTTATATTTTGGCTTCACTTACATGTGGGAGGAAAAGTAAGTTACAAGTGTAATATTTGTGAGCATGAATTGGAATACCAATCACACTCAGACATTGAGCATGAGTGTGATACTTTTGAGTGTGAACAGGAATACCAATTATACAGTAAGAATACCAATCATGCTCATGCTCAAGTTAAAGGACATTGAGTGTGAGTGTAATACTTGTGAGCATGAATAGGAATACCACACTCATGCTCAAGTTAAAAGACATTGAGTGTGAGTGTAATATTTGTGAGCATGAACAGGAATACCAATCACGCTCATGCTCAAGTGAAATATATGTGTAATATTTGTGAGCATGAGTAAAAATGCCAATCACGCTCACACTCAAGTTAAAGGACATTGAGTGCAAGTGTAAATCAGTATTATAAATGTGATAGAGTACCTATCATGCTCATGCTCAAATCAAAGGGCATTGAGCAACATGCTTTACTATGCCAATTATTCAGTATGTAGTTGATATAAGACAGCCAGTTGGCTCACGCTCATATAAGGATTATTCATGCTCATGTATAGAATATTCACGCACAGGGTCAAATTTTCACACTCAATAGGTGAGCGTGCATGCTCAACTCACACTCACTTTTGTGCATGCCCGGAATTTTCTTGCTGCCTGAAAGCAAGTGATTATGATCAAAATCTAACACAAAAGTTGTTATTAAAATGTGGATCAAATATAGAAGCTATAGTGAAAATTCTTATGGAGTCGATTTTTGAAGATTATCATTATCTCTATAAAACATTTTGTATGTTTTATAAATTTGATGAATCTGCATATGTCTTCTTTGTAAGTTATGTTATTATCTTCATTTAAAGTTGGGTTTCATGTGTGGTATAATTCCCACTACCTTTTAAGGTAGTTGGGTTATAGGGTGGTTTCGATTTCCCTATAAGGAAATTTCAGAAATCGGGGTCGGGATCTCACTTTCAGGCAATTTGATTGGCTGACACCCTAAAACCCTTTGCCCTAAGATGCTGTGACCAGTGTGATATGCCTATTTGTATTACACATTTGAGTTACCTTGTCTGTGTGACACACCAATTACTATTTCTATTTAAAAATTTTGAATTGCTCCAGTGACTATTTAATAAATTCTCTTTCTTTCCTACTCTTTCATACTATCTTCCTGTATCATTCTTCATCAGTACTCTCACCCTTACATATTCATTAGCAATTTGCTACTCCTTATGAGGATCTAAGTATTACATCCATTATGTACAAATATTTTTTTGCCACTTGATTTTTCTGATGTTATTCTTTGTAGGGCTTCAAGTGTTCAAGGTTCGGAAGAATTCATAACATCCTGCACTCAGAATCGCTCTTTAGACCATCTTTCAAGTACTGAACAATTACAAGTAGATTACTGTATTCTAATCATGTCTACATTACTAAAATATCTCTGCAGCACAAATCATTGTTTGGAATTGTAAACCATCTATCACTTATTGTGTACACTATGTCTTATTCTCAAACATTCTAGTCTTAAATTTACTTTGAGGACAAAGGTATACATTCAGCCACAAACTATTTGTGTGTGCTTTACCTTAGCAGCAGATCCAAACAAATCTACAGACTCCATAATTTGATTGAGTGCATCAGCATAAGTTCATATTTGCACTTGTTTACAGCACATTTATTTCAATGCACTATGTCTTACCTATACTATAACTCTTTATTCTCAAACTGTCTGGTCACAAATTTACTTTGAATATAAAACTATACATTCTACCAACAAGTACTTATAACTGTTTTAGCTTAGCAGTAGATCCAAACAAATCTACAGACTCCATAATGTGCTTGTGCACATCAGCATTAGGTCATATTTACACTTGTTTACATCATATTTATTTCAATGCACTATGTCTTACCTATACTATAATTCTATATTATCAAACTGTCTGGTCTCAAATTTACTTTGAATACAAATCTATACATTCCACCAACAGGTATTTGTATCTGTTTTAGCTTAGCAGTAGATCCAAAGAATTATACACACTACATAGTTTGCACTTGCTTACATTACACTTCCTTTGAATGCACTATGTCTTACCTATACTATAACTCCTTATTCTCAAACTGTCTGGTCTCAAATTTACTTTGAATACAAACCTATACTTTCTGCCAACAAGTATTTGTATCTGTTTTAGCTTAGCAGAAGATCCAAACAATTCTACAGCTACATAGTTTCTTTGTATGCATCAGCATGATCTCCCACAGGGTACAAATGTATTCATTAAGTGGTCCAGGGTACTTTTCTTTCTGTAATATTTAATCTTTTTGATATTAATTCAGTACTCCTTTTAGTTCAGACCTATCAACTTAACATTAATAACTTGCACATCTTTCAGATATTCCTTACTCACTGTTATATCCATGTCTGGATACATTGTGCTGACATTACTGAAGGTCCCCACATGACCTTCCAACATACCTGGTCCATTCCCGGAACATACCCACTACAGGTGTATACTTTCTGATGTTCCCATCCAGGTTTCCTACCCAGAACCCGTCAGGTTTTCTATCAGGTATCTTGGATACATAGTTTCTCTTATGACGGCCTTACCACATCATTGTAGTATTAATCCTCCCTTCCATTCTCACTTGTATGTTTCATTATAATCAATGTAGTTTAGTTCTTTATTCTTCATTCTGAGCATGTTATTTGTGCCCCTACTCCGCTTTGCCCAGTCTTTATCTTTTACTTATCCCTTTAACTTGTCCTTAGTACTATGCTTCCACATTCATACCTACTGTTTCCTAGTACATATATATAGTCTTCAAGATGTACTAGTAGTCTTTAGTATTCATATCAACTCTGTACACACTCTTCCTACTCTAAGTTCCGAAACCTGCTCCAGGTTTTCCTTCAGGTTTCTCTCTTGCTGCCTAGTGTAGCAGCAAAGCCTCTTCTGATACTCTGGAACATTTCCTTTCATCAAATATTGTCTATTGTGAAATATGAACCATTCCCTGAAGGTATCCAGATGGCGCAGCACATAAGCTGAAGCCATGGTTCACTTCCACACTCCTGCTCTATGTTTCTGCACCTGTACTCACTTCAGGCTTCTGTTATAGTTCTTCTGTGCCCTCTGGGTGTCTTCGCACCTGTTTCCTAGTAGGAAGGAATAGGTATGTAACACTCACTCTATTTTATTTGTACTCTCATTTATCTTCTGTTCAACAACTGTCTCACTACATCACTAATAATTGTTAGCACAAGCTACTCTTACCTAAACACATAATATTTCATATTGTTAGGTGACCATTATGTATTCCACAAGGTTGTTGACTTGATCCCAGACAAGGGTCAACAACCTGCACAATACTGCTACTAACTGCCATACTCAAGCCATCCATCCTCCCAGAAACACTTGTCTGAGTATTGACAACTGCAATTCTATGCATTACTTCAGGTGGAAAACATTGGTTTGGGAAGAGCAATATTGAAATTGTATTTATTTTAACTGAGTCCATACATACAATCCAACTCAGCTTCATTGAGAATACAAGTATTACCTGGAGTGAATAGGTACATGCACTGTGGGGTATGGTAGTGGGCTGTGCCGCTTGCCAGCCCTATTTCTTTATAATATAATAGCAGCAGGTATATTGATCCTATCACACTCAAGCAATTTATACTTACAAAATGAAAAAGGAACGCAAGATCTTTATCGATATTCCCACTACCTTTTAAGGTAAGTGGGTCTTAGGGGACTCTTGACATCCTGAAAAGGCAATTTTGAGATCTGACTTTGTGATCTCAACCTGATTGGTTCTTGCTGTGATCTCAACCTGATTGGCTCCTGCCACTATTGAAACCAAAACTATTCAAAATGTATTTAGTACACTTATGAATTGGACCACTATTTCAATCAAATGTTATCAATTGAAAATCCTACTACTATATAATCTTGTGTTGTATTTATTTCCTATCTTCCTTGCTTCCATCTTGAACTGTGTGTTATCTTTACTCCTCCCTCATCTCTGACTAGCTAAAATCAATCCCCATTTCACAATGTGTGCTGCATTCCTTTTGCCATTTAATTTGTCTAACTTTCATAACCTACAGCCCTTTCATGTCTTCTTCACTGTCTGTCATAACTTCTTCCAACCTTCCTCCACATGCAACACCTGAATTGAGTCATGTATGTTATATTCTTCTTAGTAATCTGTATGTTGCTCATTTCTCATCATAGTTTCAATCCATTGTTGGAAATCTAAAAGATTTATCACATATATTTATGTCTATGCAATGCTTGAAATATATTATGAGTCCCCATGGAATTAGCACTAGTGCTAGCAATTATCCCGATATTAATGAGTTTCTTAAACATATCTTCTCAGGAAAATGTTTTTCAAATAACACACCTGAACTTTGTACCATATTCTGCCCAATTCTTGTCTCCTTATCATTTGAATTGCTATTTTATTGAAACTACTTATATGCAACAAAGATCCAACTCATCTATCATCTCACTCTTTACAAAAACTGCTATATGTCTGTACCTGCTATTTCATATGAATCAGTTTCATCATTTATAAATAGCATTCCTACTCTGAAAGAGAAAGAATTGGAACTAATTGTTTCAGCTCATGTGATTGATGTTCTCTATGATTCATGGCATGTTGATGGTCTGTGTTCAGCATCTGATATATTTCAGTGTGTCCAATTTAAAGCTGAATTCTATGCATCTTTGCAACAAATACCTTCCCAGTCAGAGTTATGTATTACAAAATATACTCAATACCACTAATTCATGTTCAGCACTAATACTTATTTTAAAATCTCTAAAATATTACTGAAGACAACTTATCATCCTTTTCTACTAAATATCTTTCTTCCATGTTAAACAACTATGTGGCTTAACAAGTCCAAATTGTCCAGGGTATTTCCATTTGCCTTATTTTAATCTCACCTATCACAACCTGTTTCTTTCCAGACTTATGAACTTCATATCCACAAAATATATGAGTTTTAATCTATTGTTTCAATTGCTGTATTTTAAATTTGTATTATTAATAATTCCCTTACCGGCCCTATTGTTTATTTGGTAGGTAGTGGGTTTTGCCACTAGACGGCCCTATTTTTTATTTCATGTAGGATTCTGCAATTCCATTGAGTGAAAATGTCTGTAAGATTTTCGGACAAATGCCATTTACTGCAGCCATTGAATATAAGCTGGGTGTTCAATCAAGTAATGATGATAAAAAAATTCTATATGGATATATAGAAAGTGTATTTAATTTTCATGAGAACCATAGAATTTCTCCCAAAAAGTTATCAGATTATAAATCTGATGATATTGACTGTATTTTATTGCAAGAAATCCTTGAAAGTCCTTTGCGAGCAAGTAATTATTTTCTCAATGACATGAAGAGTGAGCAAATATTTCGTGGTGCATGGGATTTTATAACTGAGTAAGTTCATAAATTAATGAATACTTCATCATCAATGTTAACTATTTATTATGATAGTGAAATTATTCATGGTTATAATCGGCAGCAACATCGGATGTTGTCAGATGCAAGTTCTCCAATGGGCTTCAAATATTTGCTCAAAAGAATAAAACCATCCCTCTATTTCAAAGCATTTCTTCAGGAATTTGCACAAGATTTTGAGTACTGCTTCTCAACCGTATGTGATAAAAGAAATGAGCTATATCAATAGTTGTTTAGCTATAAACATGATGTTAAATATAATATGCAACCACTGATGAAAGCTGTTGACAAATTTTTAGAGGTGAGCTCTTTATTAGTACTATTATAGTACTACCAATGTGATTTTTTCACATTACTGACGGTGTAAGTTAGGATTGTGAAGTGATAGAAAATGGAAAGGTATCTGAAAATGAACACTATTATACTCACCAAATCACGCATTTTGGTGCTCACAAATTCAAGAACGAGTTTGATGCTAGCTATGAAATGGCTATAAAGCATTTTCAAAACTCCGAGAATGATCAAATGCCATTATGGTGAAGTGAGCAGGCGGCGCATCACTTATTATGTTACTGAGATATGCTAAGAGATATTAATATGATAAATATCTCGTCAAGTCTTGTGTCAGAACTTCGCTTCAAAGTTCTTATAAATCGTTACATTTAGTCGAACCATGTTTTCCCTAAGTTGAATAGACATTCAACCTACTCATTTTAAATTCATTTGTTTAGGTGTCAACACAACCTTCACCTTTACACGATACTGGTAGCAATAGCATCCACAATTCACACATTTCCTTACACACTATTATGTGTTGCGGTTTCTATTCCATTACTGTTCTTACCTTTGTCTCTCTCACCAGTATTCATATGTACGGCTATGTATTACGTGTTTTCTAGTACTGGTATCACATTTATATGCTCACATTCAACTCACCTTCCTCACTCAAACCGGTACTTATTCACGCTCAGTTCAAATTTCGCGTCTACCACACACTAACCTCGCAAAAAGAAATTCACTGTACACCTCTTACTATCTCTTACTATACAACATAGTTATTCTGATGTTCTGTTCTGTTTATTTCTCCCCTCTTTCTCGCGTCGCATCCTGATTCTTCTCTTTTTAGCTCACTCACCCCTCTCCTTCGTATCTTTTCGTCCGGTTTTTCATGTCCTATATGTTTTATCCTCATACTTTCTTGCGTCGCAGTGTTTCTTTACAACTCTTCGTATGACATCAATTTTTTTCTTTTAATATATTTAGTCTGGGCGGTGTTACCCCTCTCGCGTTCACGATGAGTCGCCAATGCGAGTTCAAATGATCGATAAGCTTGAAGTGGAACGAACTATGTCATGTACGGGCTACAGCGATAAAAGGCTTTACCATTTCTCTGATCCGTTTTGCGTGGGAAAGAAGTTGATGTTCCGCAGGATGCCCTTGACGATGTGCAGCACGGGCCACAGGCTAACCAGGCTTCGTTCGCGTCCTACAGACTACACACCCAGCAATCCCCTCCACACCCCGCCCAGGTACCATCCACAGCACTTCTATCACTTCTCAAACTCAGCTAACGACATCGGTGTGACAGATCTACATAGTCGAGCATCACACGCATGCCCAGGCCCCAGACCCCAGTTTTTCGAGGTCAGAAGGTTGAAGTAGCATTTCAATCCATGTCTTTAAACGACATGTGGACGAATGGGGTTTCAGGAGGGGGTAAGTTCCACCATTCCCCTTTTGAATTCAAATTCATGACTTATTCCTTCTGGTGGTCCTCCGCTCCGTGCTTCCTTTTATCCAACAACGCGCCCCGTCGACTGAATCCAACACCATCCATACATCTCTAGCGCTAGTGGACATCGAAATCGCCGCGATCAACGCGAACCCAGAATCCTACCCCAACGCCTCTGCCCATCTCACCAAATGTCTCCAATTCCAATGCTTGCACCAGCCCGTCCTCTCTCCAGTCTGCAAGATCCCACACTCAATCCTGCGCCGAATCTTCCAATACACCGTATATACCGACTCTGGCTCTCTCTCCGTGGGGCAAATCAGCAGCACATGGCGCCGTACCGCGCCCTCCCTCTCCCTCTCCCACATACCGACCCTTTAATTCCCCTAGCCACCAACTCAAGCCATGCCTCCTACCTCCACCTTCTCTCTACCGCCCTCAAAACCTCCCAAAACTCACTAACATTGCACATATTTGGACGCATGTGCCTACGACACCCTGACACCCCCACTCCACACCAATCCACCCGCCCTTGAGTTCCTCCTCTCACACAGCCACAAATGGTCCCACATCTTACTCTACCTCACTGTTCGAGCAGAGGATGGCTGTGGGACCGGGAACAACTCCTCCTATCCGCTCTGTCTTTCTGGTCTTTCAAAGGCGGCAAGATGCACTTGACACGCTGTTCGTGCTCTCGGCTGGAATTTGATATATAATCTGGCGGAGCCGCTCCATGCGAGGGGGAAGGCGTTGGCTATTGAAGTGGGTGCGATTGGAAGGGGAAAGGGGGGAGGAGGGCTGGAGAGGTTAGCTAGTAAAGAGGCGAGAACTCGGAGGACTGGTGTTTTGAGGTTTTTGGAGGGGTTTGAGGTTCCTGATGTTGCCTATTTGCGAGTTAGTCTTCTTTCCTCCTTCCCTTCCTTCCTCTCACATCCCTTGCTGATACCAACATAGATGCTAGACATTTTACACTATCTCCTCCTCGTCGCGCGCATAGACCTGCTTCTCATACCTGACGACGTCCACTACAAACTTCAAGCATGCGTGCATGCGTTGTTGCAGAGTTGGAAGCCGCTCTTCATGGAGGAGTTCGAGATGCGTAAGGGGTTTAGAAGGGGTGGAGGCATTGTGTTGGGGTATACGCAGTCGTGGTGAGTCCACGCTTGATACCTTAATAGTTTTCTCTTCTTCACTCTCTTTTTCACTGTCTCGATGGGCCGCCTTCTTCCCTATGACACTTTACGTTCTCGTTTTACCCTTCTTCCCTGCTTGATACACCCACCTTCTATACATTTCGCCTTCCCATAACCCTTCCCTGTTCGATAAATCCCACGCTCTATATGTTTTGCTTTCTTCCTTTGTGACACTTCACATTCATTCAGTTCCTTCTCCTTGCATCCTCGACTTACCTTTTTTACTTTCTTCTCATCACTTTATGGGTCTAGCCACTGACGCATTCACAGATATCGATTCCGACGCAGACCTTGAAAGCCCCCTATTCGAAATATAACCCCACGTTCATCTCCTCTCCATCACATTTCTCCACCTTCTTCGGTCTTGGTTAGAGTTAGGATTAGAAGGGCTATTCAACAGCTCTGAACTCTCCACACGGGGATACCGAGAGTGACTAACTATAGATTGCTATTTGCTACCAAGAGCTAGGCACCCCAGCTCTCACATGCACCATCGAACATTTCAACACACAGTGAGGTTCTTTTCGTTGGTGATCAGCAAGTACGTACTCATAGTTCTGCGGTACTATTTCTGGTACTAGTCTGTGCTTCTCAGTGAACGTCACGAACTACACACACACTTGCACAATGATAGATCAACTTGGGGTTTGTTGCGACCTTTCTAAACAGCTGCTTTCATGTAAGTGAAACAGAATCCGAACATTCGATCGCGTGGCACCGTCATACGAGTGGTGCTAGAGGAAGAAGCCATTGAGCTGGGGATTGGCTGGAGAACTGTGCGCAGAGGCTCTTCTGGGATTGGATTAAGAGGTAGTGGGGAGGATGGTGTCGATGGCGGTGGGGCAGTGAACATGGTTCTTCGGCACCGTTGGTGCTTCGCTAAGATCGAATGATGTGGTGAGCCCTTGTCTTGCGGAGCCTATAGGTAAGTAATGTCTTAGATGGAGAACATGGAATGACGGTGGTCTGTGAGCGAATGCTTTTAGTAGATGAGGATCACCGTCGGTATCACGATGAGCTCGACGTCATAGCGTCAATACTTTACTGGTTGCATGTTGCGATGAGTTAGATTTGGAATGGTTTTTTGTGTAATAAATTATATTATATTTGCTTCAAGCTTATTTAAAGAGATGTTATCGGAATCAATGTCGACCATATAAAATGAAAAAACAAAGAAAATGAAAAATGAGAACATAGCAACAGAGACAAAACATCGACTTTCCAGATCTCTCCTTCTCCAGCAACGACAACTTGGACTAGCACATGCAATTCTAAACATCATCAACAAAACATCGTAAAAACAAAAGCAATACTATAACACCATGCTTAAATCCCTCTTCCGCATCCACCTAATCCGCGCAGGAGCTTTGAAATCTCGCAACGAATTTCTGTTCAATATGCCCACAGACCCACTCGCACCAGGGATTCAGTAGACGCGTATTCGGATGGATCGTAGCTCCCCCAACGAAACGACGCAGATTGGCCACTAGTCACTGCGGCTACCCAGGCGATATCGGACTAGACACCTTCCTGGAGGATGAAGGACTCTAGCCTACGAGTCACGATACCAACGAGAGCTCTGAGAGCTGAGAGAGGCTCAATGTTGGCTCTGGAGTGGGGGGGTGATATCTCGATCAGGGAAGAACTTGAAGGTCTTCGGTCGTCTGTGACTTGGATTATGAAAGGCGTGGGGGTGTTCAGAGATGTGGTCTATGCTTGGGCGGGGTGAAGTGATCACAGTCAACGCTAGGTCGACGGTTACCCCATTCCTTAAATGGGTTCTGGAGTCCTCGGAGCATAGCGTACCTGAATGTGAGCCTAGGGCGAACGGCTGGGGCGACTTCGACGATGCCAGTAAAGGAGAAATCGAATTTGGAGCGCTTTCGTCGCCCTACGAGGTTGATAAGCCTCACGCTGCGATGCTCCACATGGGTTTGCCGATCTCACTCCCTTCTTTAACGCTCCTTAGCCGTAGGCTAATCAACAACTCCCTCCCTCGAAACTGAGCCCTTCCGTATCCACCAAAACGATTCACTCTATATATCGAGCCAGAAGTAGCACACGAAAGCGAACCCTGGCACGGTGCGGGACTCTTGCTCCCCCATCTGAAGTTGCACAAATGCATGATGTTTGAGATAGATTCTGGGCGTTTAATTCGACTACTCGTGTTTGTAGTAGTGGAGGGAGTCGCATCCTCTGTCTGTGATGCTTGAGGGAGAAGAAAACGGGAGGTAGGAGCGTAGGCGTGGGTAGGATATGGAAGAGGTCGTAGTCAATAGTGAACGTTGGCGGGAATGGTCTTCATTTCGTATCCTGAAGCACACGTAATTCTAAACGCCATTAGTGGAGTTCAATCTTGGCGATGCACGATACAGCTACAGCTGTCTTGTAACGCGCGCTAAGCTTTTTCGGCAGGATTGTAGTGTTGCTGTCAAGTTGCTGTAGCGATTGATTTGTAGCGATGCGACAAAACGGCCAAGATTGAACTCCCCTATTGGCAACACATCATCATAAAAACGAAAGAAAGACGCACGATAAACTTGTTAATTATACGATACTATGCTTAAACCCCTCCTCTGACTGAGTCAACCCAAATGCTCTTGTCGTAAAAATAAACAGCGCACGCAGGAGTCTTCAAATCCTGCCACGAATTGTTCTCAATACGCCCGAAGAGGCGAACTTGCGCCCTAACAAAACAATGCAGAATCGTTACTAGCCACTGCAGGGGCTACTAGAATTTGACGTTGCCCTGTATTTTGACGCTGCCGTGACGTTGCCTCACTGGCAACGTCAATTCTTGCACGACAACGTCACGCAACGCCGGGCAACGTCACAGCAACGCCAAAGTGCTCGCGATCGATTTGTTCCCACACCCTCGCTAACAAATTTCGACCGCGAGTCAATGTCTCCCGCCCCTCCCTTTTGGAATTTCACACATGTGTTACCATTGCCCGCCTCCTGCTCATCGTTTCCCATGCTTTTCCTCACAGTTTTTGATAATTTTCTTACACAAACACATAGTCTATTATTTATACTACAATATAGAGTTATCTTACTTTACAAAGTATGGTACATGTTACAGTGAAAGATTTAAAAAAATGTGTCTAATTCACATTTTTCATATCTTTATTACCATAATTACATAGTGAAATATTGACTGATACAGTATACAACCATCAAACATGACAACAAAAATAAGAAGTTGATTTACAACGTCATATATAAGAGTAAAAAACATAAAATTGACATGGGTGAGTAGCTGAATATGTACTCTACAACATAGTAAAATTTTGAAAGATTTGGGATGCATTAAGTG
The DNA here is from genome assembly GCA_025738555.1 of Cyathus striatus. Taxonomy (NCBI): domain Eukaryota; kingdom Fungi; phylum Basidiomycota; class Agaricomycetes; order Agaricales; family Nidulariaceae; genus Cyathus; species Cyathus striatus. Next base: position 781,087 of record JAOVFP010000003.1, read on the forward strand.
GGTGAAATTTGGAAAATAGTCAATGAAGTTTGAAACCAGCCTTTACCACATGGCGTGACAGAGTGATTGCCAAAATTGTCAAGCCACAGACCCAACACATGACAGTTGCTATCATGATGCACCATCATATTCCCTTCCCTACTCCTCCTCCTCCTATTTTGGCTGCTTTTTTGCTTTTTTATAAGCATCATTTGCTTCCTTAAACCTCTTGGTATGTCTTGCATTCTCTGCTTTTCTTTCTTCCTCATTCTGGTCCCACTCCTGCACTGCAGCCTGCCACAACTCCTGGGCTTTGGCTTTCCTGGACTTTTGGGCTTCTTCTTGCCGCTGCTGTTCAGTGCGCTCCACAACCTTCTGGTAAAATTCATCACCAGATAGCATTCGAGGTAAGCCATCCCCCATTAGCTTTCCTAGCCCTTTCTTTTTCTTTTTATTCTCCTTTGATGCGAGCTCAACTTGCACCTTTTTGCAGTACATCTCGTTTAAAAGGTTGGATGCTTGAGCTTGTACAAGCCTTCCTTGAAGGTTGTTGTTGTCGATATGGGTCTCCTTTAAGGCAGCAAGGAGAAGGGCCTTGTTCTCAGTCTGAGGTGTTATTGAGAGGAGGTCTACAATCATGGTGGAGGGTGGTTCTATTGGTTGTGATGACACATGAACCATGTGTGATGAAGAAGTAACAGCTGCTTTCCCAATAAGGTAACCCATGTTGGTTGTTGCCAGCTCTCGTGCTGCTTCATCAACTATTTCTTTCCTGTGCTTCTTCTGCACTTCTGATGGGGATGGTGGGTCTTCATCATCACTCTTGTTGATTGTTGCTAATGTTGTGGCTTCGTCTTCTATTGACAGGTTCTCAATCATTTTTGCTATTGTTCAAAGTGGGGTAGGAGGTGCTGCAGGGAGATTTGACTGTGTAGATTTGGGCTGGCTTGGTGCAAGCATTGTTGGAGTAACCACAGTAGGATCAAATGGATGTACCCCTGTTTTGTGAAAGGCTGCTTTAACATTTTCAGCAGATAATGCTGCAATATGAGCATTTCTGTAAATTTCAAGAAAATTATCTTTTGTTATTTCTCCTGCATGAGTACATGCAAACTTGTCTTGCTCCTGGCTTAGTCGACATTTCAGGACTGCAAATATGACAACATCCAGCCCTTGATATATATGTGTGGTATGTGATGGATAACATAGCACAAGAATCTTCTTCTCTCGGGCATAGTTCAGGAAGTCCAGGCTATAGTGGGATGTATGACCATCCACTAGCAGTAGCCGCCATTCATCACCAGCCTTCTCACTGGTCTGCTTGTCGAAGAGCTTTAGCCAGTCTGTGCCAATTTCATTGTCTGTCCAGCCCTTCTGCGAATACCCAATGCTGCAAATACAAGTGAGTCTTATATCAATTGAACAGTCTTACAAAGTATTTGCAGGGTTGTTTTGTTGCCATTTAACATGGTATCCCTTTCCCTTGAAAATAACCCTGGGAGGTAGGCTAGACCCATCTGCACAAATTGACACCAGGACAGTAATATTTTCTTTACTGCCAGTCCGTCTTTGGTAATGGGGTCCATGTCATTGACCACCTATGACTTGCCCCTTCTCAGAACCATATGATTGACACCTGACTTCATCAACAGCATATATGTTCTCGCTTTTGATATTATAGTCATGTAATGTTGACTCGAGAAGGTCCCACCACATTTTGTTTGTATTCAGGTTAGCAGCATTGGCTCTCTTCAATTCCAATGGTGTTGACCATGTAGTTTTTATCCTGTCTGAGTGTTTCTCGACAAAGCATATAGTCCAGTTTTTGCCAATACCTTCTGATGGAAAGTCTGAGTTTGGGCCCAGCTGAGCACGTACCAACTTGTCAACTGTTTCTTTCAATAAATGATGTGTAAAAAGAAATCCTTGATTTGCTGATTTTGTAAGGAGATCAAGTACGAGTTCCGTTTCAGAGGGAAGTAGCCACTGCTGCTTATATGCCCTCTCAGACAAACTGTGTCGGCCCTTCACTCTTTCTATAATGGTATTATAGTTGAGCTTAATATGTTTTCCTGTTGATTCCAAGTAAATTTGCTCAAAATCTAAAGCAATTTTATGTGCACTCTTTCCCTTTGGCTTCTTCCTCTCCTGGCGATATACATCTGCAGCATGTGATATCCACTCCTCTACAACCTTTCTATCCTCACACTGCTTTAGTGATTGGGATTTAGTTTTAGCTGTCATTGTTAAAATTGATATACAGAGAGAGAAGAGACTTGATTTTAACATGGGGGACATCCATATTATGCTGCATAGGAACATGGTTTCCGTGTGGCATCCTCATGGAATACAAGTGATACTACAGAACTTGTGGACACACAATTCATTAATTATCATGCATGCTGTGTCCAGGCAGTACATAGAAGCTAATAATAGGCATTATGGAATGATTTACCTTTGCTGCTCCTTCGTACAAGATCATTTACTTTTCAAACTGCTCAATTTTTGGAAAACCCATCAAAACATAATGCTAAATTTTAGATTAATGTTGATCTCTGTGCAAGGGATACATACATCAATGTATAACTAACATATCTAGCTGTAATTTACAAAAGAATGCACAGCATTCTGTGCTATTTTGAGACCAGGAGTGAGGAGATAAGAGTGATTTGTCATGTGATGTGGTGGTGTCATGTTTGATGGTTGTATACTGTACATATGTCATAATTTATATTAGATGATGCAAAAATAATTGAAGAAAATAAAAGAGAATTGAGCTACAAAATAAGAAAAAACTTGCTCACTACTGAGTATGATCACAAGGAAGTTTGATATGTGCCACGGCAATGAGGAGGGGTGCTTGATCAAGTGATGGATAGGTTGAACACTGTGTACAAATATAAACAAAGGTGGGGCGGAGGGCGTGGGAAAAGTTGAACCTCCAGCAATGTCAAAGGCAACGTCAAGCAACATCAGGCAATGTCACGGCAACACCAAATCTAACAAAAAAAATCAAATCAGCAACATCACACAATGCCAGGAAATGTCTGGCAATGCCAAGCAACGTCAATTCTCAGATCGGCAATGTCAGTTCTCAAATGGCAATGTCAGGCAACATCAAAATCTGATTTTCAACAATTTCTACAACTAGTATAAAAATGAGCAGAGTGCATGTATTTCTACCAAATCTTTATTTTTATTTTTATATATCATGTATTTACTAACTAAAAGCTGTCTAGAGTAGAAATGTTGTGTACAAAGGAAAAGAAAAACTTATTTCCAACTTACATATTTCACTGTGAGATTATAAGTTATACCCTGTTATACATGGGTCATATTCCTTATCAAGTGCTAATATATGTTATATGAATGCAAGGTACATTTTTCATTGTGAAATAATACTAATTTATCGTATTTATTACTAACTAAGCATGTGCACAAGCAGGACTTGAACACAGGACCTCACCAAGCAATGCCACTGCAATGCCAGGCAATGCCAAAATTAAATATGCAACGTCAGGCAATGTCCATGCAACGCCAGGCAATGTCACTCGGGCAACGTCAAAATATAGGGCAATGTCAAAATCTGTAGGCCCTCACTTGCAGGAATCCACACTATCTCATACCAGACACCTCCCTTGAGGATGAAAGACCCACTTTTGGCGATATAGGGGTATAATATGTAGTGAGAACCAAGGACAACGACAAAACGGATATGTGGTTTGCACTTGTGTGTGATAAAGAGTCTGTTAGCATTAGGTCCAGGGCCCATGACCAGAACGTGAGCCTTAAAGGAAGGGCTGGGTTGTCTTAGATGATGACGGCAAAGAAGACATGGCATATGACGCGCTATTGTTGTCCTGCGAGGATGATATGCCTCACGCCGTGACGCTACCCACGAATCATCTAATGCCATCTTTCTACTCCCGCCTGCTTTCGCCTTAGGTTTGTCAATCTCCCTCTCCTCTTTGACACCCTGCTTATCTCAAGCCAATAACAATCCCATCCGCTCCCTTTCGAACCGTGTCAACCCAATGTATCACTTCATATCTCAGGCAAAGAATGAAAAATGAAGGTGAACCCTGCATCGATGCAGGACTCTTGCTCCCCCGTCGACTACTCGAGCTTGTAGCAGTGAGGGGAGTGATCCGTAAAACTCCAGCTCCCTCTGTCTGTGATGCTTGCGAGTGAACAAAACAGGAGGTGAGAGTGTAGGTGTGGTTTAGCAAGGAGGAGAGCTGGAAGTCATTGGTGAACGTTGGAAGGAGTAGTGTTCTGAAGAGGGGAGGGATGAGGCGCAGGAGTGGAGTTGGGGTGTTAAGTGAGGTCTTCGTTTCGGTGTTGGTATTCTACTCAGACCCAGTATAAGTAGCATAAAAGGAAGGCTGAGGAAAACGAACCAAACAAGCGCCCAGACACAGTCCTCCCCAACCAATAACAAAGACCATCCCTCTTCATCATCCTCTATGATCTAGCAGCCCCATTGACAGTATAGACTGAAACTCTCCAAGGCTCACTCTGGGCTAGGTAACATGTCACAAGATCCACCGCTGGACACCAAAGTCCCCACATAAGGATCAAGTCAAGTATGAAACATCCAGCAGCTACATACTAGCAGCCGTTCTTCAAGTTCTTGGGCTCCTCTTCTCACGTTCACGGTGAATGGATTGGTTCACTGGGTTGAATATCAGATAGTGTCTTCTAAGAGGTGAGTCATGTTCCTATCGTATTACGATGTGTTGTCAATGTCATTGCCATGTACTAGCCCAACAGGGACTTCAATGGAGGGAATATGCAGTGGTGGACTGATTGATGCGGAGGTAGTAAGTAACTGGGAAGCTGAGGGGTTGATGTGCGTTGATTACAAAGCATGGCGGCTATACCTGCTTGACTCAGCGCTTGTCTTGTGCTCATCCTTAGGTGTTTGTTCGGCGTTCGCATCGTCATCCTGTACTAAACCAGTCTAGTTCATGTCTAAGTTCTACTGATAAAAATTCTATTTCCAGCTAAGATCTCTATGAAACATATTAATACAAGAGTGAAGCAAAAGTCGAAAAGATATATTAGTAATTACGCACCCTACTGAAGGTAGCCCTTGGTACAACATTTCGATATGATGAAAATAATCATTTATCCTCCTAGATTACTCAGTTACTCATTAAATGAGCTACTTAAAAGATGACATACATCGAAACCCAAGCCAAGTTATTCCTAGGGCGATTACTTGCTTAGACCTTATGCAAGATGTGAATGTAAATATGATAGCTATCATTGTAGGTAAGGGTAGATATCTAATCTCTGATACATACTGTGCAATCAATTGACACACAGTTTCATTCCATTCCTTTTACCTTTCTCAGTCCCTTCAAGTCGCCCATATTTTGATGATTCATGGCGACATTCACTCATCAAGCATTGTGGATACAGCACAAATCACTGTGTGTTGACCATAAAGGCTTAGTAATGAAAGAGTACTTACCATAATGTGTTTCAGGTTTCATTGACATTTTCAGCACTTGTGTCCATTGCTTATTCGAAATCAACTGTGGCTATCCCAAGTATAGGATGCGTAGGATTTGTACCTCACTTCCTTACAAAACAACAAATGACCTCTTACATCGTCACACTTGCTCTTCATAGTATGCCAGTTTATGTTGTTTTCCAAAAATATGGCCCCTCAAATACCCACACTGCAGCCACATTATTTTTGCTAACCTTCTTCAGAGTAGGGAGGGACTTCATCAGAGACAGTGGAGGCCTAAGAAATGCTATAATGGGACACAAAGCAGGTGTAGGTAGAGAAGCCCCACTGACTACCTTGGCTGTACATGATGGAACATTGTATTTCTTCATTCTCTTCGGTAAGTCAAAATAAAATGAATATTCACTTGCGGAATATATCTACGATATTTAGGATCTACGCTTGTCGCATCAGTGGCTTCAGCTCTTCAATTAAATGGATTTCTTAACTTTATAAATCCGCAAGTGTGATGGAAACTACTTTTTCGTATCAACTTACATTTACCTCAGATGCTATATTGCAATTACATCAATGATGGTGAGTAATGCTAATTCAAAATTATAATGATATTTATGCTCCGAGTCAGGGCTCTAGATTAATACTGAAACTTCGACAAACGTATGATGCACAAATAAATGAGTGCGCACCAACTGTTTCTCGATCAATTTTCTTTGTGGAACAAAGTGGTACAGACTTATCGTTGGAAGACTCAAGAAAATGTCGTAGAAGAAGTGGTGTATGATGAGAATGATGGTTCTCGGAAAGCCAACCTGAGCAACAGGAATACAAGTTGTTTAAGGAGAGATTCGAAGTAAATTAGGCTTCTTTAACTATTAGCTATTTAGAAAGGATTTAACTTCTGTGGAATGTATTCACAATGGACTATGGACCACAACCAACCTAACCTTCAGATGACCAGTATTGTTATCCTCAGCTTTATATTTGCTCAGCAAGGCACCTCTGTCATACACAAGCAACATACATGTAATTTGTACAAGTATATCTTTCCTGCACTGCACACACCTCAGACAGGCCTAAATCGGGTTCATGTAAATATGGTACATCCCGATTTTTGTAACAATTAGAATATGCCACAAAATATGTAATGTGTCAGATGCATTAGAAAATTCTAAATTGGGTAATACATCTGCTTATTGTTCCAATTGTTTCATGCTGATTTTACCTGTGCAATGTGAACCAAGCCTCCAAAAATTTTCCGATTGGCCTAGGAACGGATGGGGTCACAGGTCTTATTGTAAATATCATGCATGGATCGATCAGTTTTCCTATTCTTGCACATATTCTAGATTTGCTCACACATCAGTCAGATAACATATTTTAATAACTATTCTAATTGTTAAGTAAATCAGGTTGTACCATATTTACAGCGATCCAATCCACCCTTGTCTGAGGTGACAGCAGCAACTTATGCACCGCACATAATTACTATGTGGGGTATCGCAAAGTAACTTAGAGCTCTTGTAATTAATTGTAATAGGTACTATACTATGTAAGTAGTTTTTACTTACTGTTACCTAGTGAAGTTGATGTTGAGTAATCTTTAGATACGTCGAATCTCATATACTTATGTTGAAGCTTACATTAACCGACATTTTTGACAGCTATCGTGAACTATGTCGTAGCACGACATGCTAGGTAGGTGTACGTAAGAGCATTGTGAGCGGCACATCAGAGTATCAGGACGAACTGGTAGTTAGCTCTACAAGCAGCTCAGTGCAGGGTATGCAGTATTGTAAATTGGTAGAGTAGAAAGATGAGGCTAGCTTGCGGTATGCATTTCTTCACGAATGTTGTACAGAACGCGCCGAGTTGAGGTGTCTTCTGATGTAGTTATGAGATCATTACCATAATACATATGAGTCGAGGTTATCTTGATCCTACAATACAAGCGTGTGGTACGCATCCGAGAGCACTCGTAATTCTAAATGTTCATCAGCATGATAAGTATTACCATAAAGAACAAAACATTCACATTGGGGATTCGCAGAAAACTCCTTTAACATCCCTAAACCCTCATGTTAATCTGCACCTGACTGATCCGCACAGGGATCTTCAAATCCTCCGACAAATTCCTTCTCAGTACACCCGCTGATCCACTAGCACTCACACCAGGAACATGTTCCGATTGATCATAGCAGGGTCTAACGACGTAGACTGCAGGGACCCAAGCGACTTCGGTAGGCACCGACACCATACTCGAGGATGAACGACTCCTCGTGTTGGGAAACGTAGGCGTAGCGACCATGGAGGATTGAGTACGGTCTAAGAAATACCTCGTCAATGGTGTTGCGAGAATGTGAGTGCATTTCTGCCGAGAGAAGTTTGAATATGCGACATGTGTGTGTGGTATCCTGCAGCACCTGCAATTCTAAACAGTCCTCAGCACAACATCATCATTAAGAAAAAAACACATGTTCGACATTCTCAGCAAACTCCCTTACTGCTCACAAATCTCCTGACGAATCCCTCGAAACACCTGCCGACACACTAACACTTGGGCAAGTGGATATATCAGAATTGGTAGTCACAGCCCTAGCAGAGCAGGCCAGGAGACCCAAGTAATTTTGGGTCTGACTCTCAGGGACACAAGGCTTGCTGTGTTGGGCAACATACACATAGAGATGACGGAGGATCGATCATGTTCACCTCATTCGTGGGCTGCTCCTGCCCCTGCAGCCTCACTAACTCCTCATTGAACTCCTTTCTACTATTGCTCTCCATCCCTAGCTCCTTCTCGATATTCTTCAACCGCTCCATTAGGTGGTACTTGCACTGGCATTTGGCGATCTTGAAATTGACATCTCATTTTCGGAGGCAGTCGGGGACGGAGAGGGATTCGAGATGTCTTGGAGCTCCTGGACTTCACCTGTTAACACTCAGACTGCTGTGAAGTCGGCGAGTTTGTCGGGTTCGTCGAACTCAGCCTGTCGAAGACGTTTGAGACGATCTGGATCTGGTATTAGTAGGGTTGATGGAGACGAGGAGAGAACATATGTACCTGGTTGATACTGAAGTTGGGGTTTTGGTCCCGAAAGACAGGATTGAGCTGAGTAATGTGGTCGTCCTTGTTGTATGGATGCGTTGCCATGTTCTTGATGTTAACGATTGAAATTGGGAATGTGTGCAGCAACGACGTGAGGAAGACTGGGGTATTCGTAAGTAAGGCAAAGAAAAAGAAAGGGAGAAAGCTTACTCGTAGGTTCCTTAACCTTCTCTCCTTCCTCAGTCTCATGTGGGGGCATAGCAGGCGGCTCGACGGTCTGCGGTTTCTCAGCCTCCCCCGCGTCTATCTCCTTCTCGTCACCAGCCTTAACGAGCCCCGTACTGTGAATCCTCCTATGCGGGTTCAGTAAGACCCTCCCCATCCTCACCATCAGTGTCCTTGGCTGCAAAGATGCTCGCGAACTCAGTGAAAACGCCAAAGGGGTGGATTTGGTCGAGGTCAGTGGTAATGCCTGTGTCGGTGTTGAGATCCTTAAAGAGGGGCGTGCCGGTGCATTAGGTGCGTGGATAGCATGCGAGTCGGGAGGTTGTGAGCTCTCACAGGAATGTACTGTGTAGGGCTGTTCCTAGCCTGGGGTTGGGCTTGTTGGGGCCTGCTGTCATAGTCCCATATGTAATCCTGTCCCTCACAGTGGTATCCAAAAGAATTAAGAGAGAGAAATAGGAGAAAGCCACACACCCTGCATGGGTGAGGATGGGGAGGAAGATGGAGATGGGAGATGGGAGACCGCGGGTTGGTGGTTGGAGGAGGGACATGGAGAGCCACTGTTCGGCCGTATGACGCGTGATGCATTGATGGACGTTGATTAACATGTAACGTACATCGCTTCGCGACGCACGTTAAAGGGCAAGCTTGACGAATCCTAGTTTTTAGATATATATTTTTTATACATTCTAAATTAACTTGTTGCACTATATTTTAAATGCCACTATTTCGGCTTGAATTTTGTTGAAACAGAATGTAATCAGAATAATTATTATGTACTTTATATCAGTAGTCTTGTCTTCAATGTTCTATTAATGTGTGCTTCATTTTTATATACCAAACAGTAGTCCAACTTTTGTCCTGATATCCTAATTTTATTTTAATAGCCTGTGAATTATTTATTTATTCTACCTTCACTCTAAATGCATGGGTGCACTGGTTGCCTAGTACCAATTATCCAATAGTATTTGAAGGTGATATAAAAGTACAAACTTAGTAAAAGTACTCATTGTTGAATCTAAAGTTTGAGCAGAGATGTATTTATGATGGAAATGTGTATATTCAATGCACCATCGCAATGCTGACTAATGCACTGTATTGGCCCAGTACCCACCAACACAAAGCGGACAAACCTGAGCGTTTACGAAACATTCCGAAAGTGGTGGAGAAATCCGAGCGTGGCTGGCAAATCTGATGAGCATTTCGGAAAAATCCGAGAATGACGGACGAATCTGCACAGCCACTATGCATTTTCGCTCGCCAACGCAGACAAATAGGGGGAGCAAGCTCCCCCAACAAAGCAAGGTGGCTAAGTATACCTTGTGTTGATGCCGATCCGCTCGAAAGCTGTTGAGCTGGTGAACTGAGCCAAGATTAAGCTGAGCAACTTTGACAGGCCCAGCCAAGATCACACTCACGGCAAAAACCTCCATCGACGCTAAATCGAAGACTTCATCCTTTTAAAATAGGAAGCCACTTCTTAAGTGCTCAAGGTTTGAGGATACCTATTGGACGCATGAGATAGAAGACGCCTGAAGCGAAAAATGCCTTGAATATCGTAGTCTTGTGGCTTTAGTACTAATAAGTAGTACCTGCAGTGGTGGAAACTTCTAAGCACATACTACTGCATCAGAAATCCCGGACCTTAGTATCATCCCAAGGAAAGAGTGTTGGAGCTGTAGCACATGGACAATGACAAGCCCGAGAGATCTAAGTCAGTCTGACAGAAATTATAGAGTTAATGTCGGATTCGAGGGGGGAGATCCACTTTAAATTCACGCCAAGCTAATATCTAATATTGAGATGACTCGTCCAATTAGAGTACATATATGGAAAATACACCGAGAAAAGATTACAGGACATGATGAGTGAAGGGATGACTGATCCAGGACACACATGCATTTTGCGTGCATTCCATGGGAAGCTTCGTTCTAAGTCATGTACTGGTTGTGGGCATATGTTTTCTGCTGGTTCGATATTTATACGAAGATGCACCAGGAATGAATAGATGGTGAACTGGTAAGAATCAGAGGTTGTGTCTCATGAAGGCTGGGCACTAAATTATTAATACATATAGGCGCTTGTTGTACTCCTCTATATATATGAGCCTTGGGGTGCGACAACTACAATCCTATCAGAAAATCAATATGGCTCTTAACGATGATGATTTGGTCAGCTTTATACAAACCAATATGGCAGTAAGTGCGGTGTTTGGTATGCTTAAACATTAACACATTCTTCTTCGCTCTAACATTCAATTCCAGTTGCTGCTATAACTTCTTTGGTATGTGATATCACATATAATTTTACTGATGAAGTATTTTCTTACTATCCTGGCATCATAATGTTCACTTATCAATATTCTTCAGGTCAAATACATATGGAGGTAAGATATTATAACCAAAAATTATTAATACCTACCAATCTCCACATTATACAGTGGCATGAAATGGTCACTCCCAAAATTATTGTACATTATTGCTCGGTATTCCAGTCTATTTTACCTTTTGTCAGTGAGCTTTTTTCGATGTTTGTATAATTTCTGAAAATCAACAGCACCGTTCTTTTAGGTGGGTTCAGTTAAACTGTAAGTTAGCTACTGAAAGTTAACATATATCTTAGCTCCCATACAAAATAGATATGCAGAGGTTTCTCACTATGTACGTCATCTAAAAATATTTATTCGAACTTATTACAGCTACCTGCCAGATGTACGCATTAACGTGTTTAATGCAATCATACATTCTAAGCTTTTTGATAGATGCACATCATCCATGTGGTTCCATACATAGTAAGTACATAAAACCCAAGTACTTAGAGAAGAGATATTGTTATTCTTTTAAAGTGGATCGCAGGTACCTGTTAGTTCAGTTGACCTGATATTTATACTCCGTGTGTGTGCACTGTATGGCAATAGCAAAAGAAGTATGCATTCATCCTCAGGTTATTACTTGCCAAACACTTATACTCACATCTAAATAGTCATTTTCTGTCTAACAGTTCTATTCATAGGTATGAAAAAATATTGATCAGAAGACATATTCACTCATCATGAACTGTGGATCCAGCACAAATCACTGTGTGTTTACCATAGATGCCTAATAATGAAAGAGTACTTACAATAACGTGTTTCAGATTTCATTGATATTTTCAGCACTTGTGTCCATTGCTTATTTGAAATCAGCTGTGGCTGTCCCGAGTATAGGATGTGTAGGATTTACAAGTGTACCTCACTTCCTTACAAAGCAACATACGACCGCTTACAGCCTCTCAGTGACACCGTGTGTCAAGTGTGACACCATGCGTCAAGTGTGACACCATGCATCAAGTGTGACACCGGTGCATCAAGCGTGACACCGTGCGTCACATGTGACACCATGCATCAAGTGTGACACTGTGCATTAAGCGTGACACTGTGCATTAAGTATGACACTGTGCATTAAGCATGACACTGTGCATCAAGCGTGACACTGTGCACCAAGTGTGATACCATGCATCAAGTGTAACATGGTGGGATGACTGTAACATGAGGGACAAGTGTGATAACATGTGACACTGATACAATGGGACAAGTGTGACAACTGCAATAACTTCAAGAATGGCAGGAAATGATATACATGGAGGGTGGGAACAGAGGGGAATGACACATATGAAGGGTGGGAATTGCAAGAAACAATATAAAAGTACACATGAAGTACATCTTAAGTACACCTTTCAACTGTTATTTCCATCAAGTTATAAGAAAAGTGGAATCCATGTGTACTCCACATGGTTCCATGTGAATTACACATGAAAAATGTGTACTTTTTTCCAGATATGTGGATTCCATGTGGACTTCACATGGAAATGTGTACTACACGTGGAGTACACGTGTATAGGTGGGTGTGCGGAAAGTACTGTTCAAATCAGGGCTCTAGATTAATACTGAAACTTCGACAAGCATACGACGCACAAATAAATGAGTGCATGCTGGCTGTTTTTTGATCAATTTTCTTTGCGGAACCAAGTGGTATAGACTCATCATTGGAAGACTCAAGAGAATATCATAGGAGAGGTGGTGTAAGATGAGAACAGGGTTCTTCAAAAACCAACCTGAGCAACAAGAATGCAGGTTATTTTAAAGAGAGATTAGAGGGCTGGTAGGAGGATATCACTAGAATATGAGAAATCATAGGTGTATTATGTAGTAAATTAGGCTTCAACTTCAACTAGTAGCTATTTAGAACGGATTTAACTTCTGTGGAATGTATTCACAATGGACTATGCATCACAACCAACTTAACCTTCTGATTACCAGCATCATGATCCTCAGTTTTATATTTACTCTGCAACGTACCTGTCGTACACAGGCAACATGCATGTAATTTGTGTATGTATATCCTTCCTGCACTGCACAGCAGCAACTTATGCACCACACTTAATTACTATGTAAGATATCACGAAGTAACTTAGGGCACTTGTAATCAATTGTAATAGGTACTATGCTGAGTAGTTTTTACTTACTGTTATCCAGTGTAGTTGGTGTTGAGTAATATTTAATACATTGAATCTCATATACTTATATTGAAGCTTACAGTAACCGATATTTTTGACAGCTATCAAATAGTAAGCTCTACGAGCAGCTCAGCGTAGGGTATGCAGTACCGTGAATTGGTAGTGTAGAAAGATGAGGCTAGCTCATGTTATGCGACCTAATAGTGACGGCACTGGGCCTGTTGCATTTCTTGATGAATGTGGAACAGGATGTGCAGAGATGAGGTGTCTTCTGATGTAGTTATGAGATTGTTACTGTAATACATATGCGTCGAGGTTAGCTTGAACCTGCAATACGAGCATGTAATATGTATCCGAGAGCAACTGTAATTCTAAATGTTCGTCAGCATCATGAGTATCACCATAAGGAACAGAACATTCACGTTAATGATTTGCAGTAAACTCCTTTAACATCCCTAAGCCCTCATCTTAATATGCACCTGATTGATCCGCACAGGGATCTTCAAATCCTCTGACGAATTCCTCCTCAGTACATCTGCTGATCTACTAGCACTCGCACCAGGGTAGGTCGGACTGAAATAAGATGAAACATGAAAGCAGTTCAACGTTGTAGATAAAAATAACCTTACCTTAACGTAGATGGGTGTATGAGCAGTGTTCAATGAGATAGACTTGAAGTTAACTGCCTCTGCAAGGTGCCCTAGCACATGAACCGCTGACGCCTGCGAGGATGGCGAGGCTTATCATCAAGACAATGAGTCTATCGCGCGTCGTCAGTAACATATCTACAGAAAAGCGAAATAAAGCACGAACAACGATTCCAATACCATTCTTGCCTTCCTCATGAGTAACCTGGCACCACCATGATGCTACCCGAAGTCAAGAACCCTCATGAAAGGAAGAAAAGACTCTTAAATGAGACGGGGAGTTTGAGAGTCGCAAGTTCCTCGTTAAGGTGCTTCCAGGATGAATCGGCACTGGTCTCCTGAAACCATTCATGGCTGCCACGATGTTCACACGAGTGTCTACAACTCTTAAACAGAGAATTTTAAAAAATGTGCCTAGGAAGAATCAAACCCCTACCCATCAAAGCACAGAAGACATCCACTTCAATCATTCACCACTAGGCTACGTGCCTACATAAATGTCATGTTTGGAATGATTTTCACCCCGTACCCGGACTGCATTTTTTAAAATGATTATAAACCTGTTATATGCTAAGTCTGATTACATAATTAAAGAAACACATTTATTCTGGCTCGAAAGCTACACGGTGTAAATTTTGACGTGTGTTACGTACCGATTCTCTTCCTGTTTAGAAGTGGTTGCGAAGACACCCGGAGGGTGTGGGAGAACTATAACGGAAACCCGAAGTGAGTACGGGTGCGGGAACGTAGAGCGGAAGTGCGGAAAGAACCGTGGCTTCAGCTTGTGTGCTGCGCCGCCTGGATATCCCCAGGGAATGGTTCGTATTTCGAGGAAGATGATATGTAACCAAGGAAGACGTTCCAGAGTATAAGAGAAGGCTTCGCCACTACACTAGGTAGTGGGAGAGAAACCGAAGGAAAACCCGGAGCGGGTTTCAGAACTTAGAGTAGGAAGAAAGTGTACAGAGTTGATACGAATACTAAAGACTACCTATTACATCTGGAAGACTACTTATACTAAGTAGGAACCTGTAGATACGAATGTAGAAGTATTATACAAAGGACAAGTCAAAGGAGTAAGTAGGAAATGAAGTCTTGGCAAAGCGGAGTAGGGGCGCAAATGACGCGCTCAGAATGAAGAATAAGGAACTAATCTACAAAGGCCATAATGAAACGTATAAGTAGGAATGGAAGGGAGGAGTAATAGAATGATGACGCGGTGAGGCCGTCATAAGAGAAAGTACGTATCCGGGATACCCGATAGAAAACCCGACGGGTTCCGGGTACGTTCCCGGGCGGGAACGTCGGGAAGTGTAAACCCGAAGCGGGTACGTTCCGGGAACGGACCGGGTATGTTGGAAGGTCACGTGGGAACGTCGGCACGATGTATCCGGACACGGATATAACAGTATCCCCTTTTAGGGCCGAGCCCACGAGGTCATACTGTGTGCGAGAATATATAACTAAAAATAATACAAGAAATCCTATTGGTCAGTAGATGTTCAAATAAGAGAACAAGAGCGCATCTGATTCCTTTCTAACCCCATCATGGATAAGAGTGTCAATCTAGCAAATATTTCTTCGGAAGATTATGCTGCTTCCCTAGCCTATCGTGCGGCCAACCAACAGTCAGAAAATTCGACTCCAGCATCCCGGAGTAGTTCCGGAAAGCCGAGACCAAAGCCGAGGCCTATAAATCCGGCTCCAAGGCGGGAGAACGCCGCGTACGTAGCTGTTCCACCGGCAACACTTCCTCTGTTCGTTCCGGGACGGCGGCAAATGCGGTTACGCCGCGGGTCGTAAATCCGACGGAGACGAGTGTCGGGAGTGGGTCGGAAGCGTCGGGAGACGTGGACGGGTTCTGGATATGAGGCGGAAAGTGGTGGAAACATAGGAAATAGTAAGGGTAAGGGTACAGATGATTCTGGGGAGCCAAAGGAACTACGATACTATCATGATGTGCCTTGCATAAACTGTCAGGATCGGGGAACTGAGTGTTATCGCTTGAGGGAGTCAAACAGGTGAGTAAAACATGATTATCGGTCTGTATAGTTTATAGGAACTCCCTGTAGTGCTTGCGTTGCTTGCGGGGTGCTTAAGGGAAAATGTTCCCTTAGCACTCGAGGCCGGAACAAAGCCGGAACAAGTCCCGTTCCATCCGGTCCTTCGGAACACTCGGATACTCACATGGGTCCCCCATCCGTTGCGCCATCTCGCCAGTCGTCTCGTCAAAGCATGAAGCGGGCTCGGATCGACGACACGGATGATGAGTTTATCCGTCCTTCATCCGCAGTAGCGGGTCCATCGTTCCGATCCTCTAGTGCAAACGATTCTGCTAATCTGGTCTCCTTGTCCACTTCCATGAATGTCGCAACATCCATCCTAAGCGCGATGCGGCTGCAGAACGATACTATCATCTCTTTGCAAAGGGAGATGATCACTCAACTCGAAACCTCGCGGATACCAATCGCAAAGTGGTAGGCGAACTTGGTAAGTTGTCGCGAGTAGTTGCCGAAGTATCCGAGCACGTCGTCCATGTTTCCAACATCGAAACCCTGTTGCGGAACGCCTCCGGGATCCGGATGCGTACGAGGAAGTTGTTATGGGTTCCGGATTGCGTCGGAAGGTGAAGTAGGAGCTCGGGTCGAGTCGCAGACGCAGAGGGAGTGATGGAAATGATCGTAACACGTTACCAAAGTTCTAATGTACTTGTATCTCGCTTTTTGGTTGTTATTCGTTGTTTTTGGTTTTTGTATAAGGTGAAACTGCAAGCGGATAATAAGTAACGTGAAATTTAAGAAATAGGAGTAGGGCCGGGCTTATCCGGATAGCGGGAGTGGAACTCTTCAATGATATCCGTAGCGTGTTCCAGTTCCGTGGCTGGAAGCCATGAAAACTCTTCATCTGTCCCTTCATACCCTAGCCAGCGTACGTAGTACCTCAGTTTGCAACGCAAACGACGATCCAGTTTAGAGTCCAATATTTCCGAGACCTCGTATTCAATATCACCATCAACCTGGACAGGTGGTGGTGGAGGAATAATGCGATCTGGGATAGTATTTTCAGTATTGGGTTCAAGCATGGATACATGGAATACTGGGTGGACTGCACGAAATTGTTCTGGAAGGCGCAAGGTACGCGAATGCGATCCGGCAAGTGCGATGACTTCAAAAGGTCCTAGGAACTTTTCTGCAAGTTTCCGGGATGGTCGGGTTGTCCGGAAGTACTCGGCTTTAACGTATACCTTTGTCCCGACAGGGAATGCGGGTGCGGGTTTGCGACGCGCATCGGCGGGTGCTTGATAACGTTTCTGCGCACTGAGTATTTCGGTCCGAAGCATCTCGTGAAGTTCCTCGAGGTTTACTGCGAAGTGCCGTGCACGAGCGGAAGTGAGATCACGTTCCGGATGTATCGCAAGGTTCGGGTGATAACCCTTGTTTGCGTAGAACGGTGAAATTCCTGTGGTTGCGCTCGGTGCATTATTGTAAGCAAATTCAGCAAGAGGTAAAAGATCACACCAGTTATCCTGCTGGTAGTTGCAGTAGGCCCGAAGGTATTGTTCCAGAGTTTGGTTTGTGCGTTCCGTTTGGCCGTCGCCTTCGGGATGATAACCCGAGGTGAAATGTAAAGTGATGTCGAGGGCCGTACCGAGGAGCGGAAGAAATGTGACACAAACTCGGAACCACGATCGGAAGTGATGTGTTCCGGGACTCCGTGCTTGGAAAAGACATGAAGTACAAATAGAAGCGCAAGGTCGGAAGAAGAGCAAGTGGTATGAGTGGGAATGAAGATAGACTGCTTGGAGAAACGATCCACGATAACGAGTATAGAATCATACTTGGAAGCCGATGATTTTGGAAGTTGATCTATGAAATCCATAGATATCGAATGCCATGGGCGTCCGGGAACCGGAAGTTGTTTCAGGGTTCCGTACGGGCGGTGGCGCTGTGGTTTAGAACGCATGCAAGTATTACAAGACTTACAATAGTCCTTTACAAACGTCCGTATAAGCGGCCAAGTATATTCGCGTCGAATTAGCTCGAGGGTCTTGTTCTGTCCAAGGTGTCCTGAAAGCGGGTGGTCGTGTTTGTACTGTAAAACCCGAAGCCGAAGGGTTCCGGAGTCCGGAACATAGATCCGGTTATCTAGACGGAGGAAACCGTCCGGGTTACAGTCCAACGATTCTCGGGAGTCCGCATTCGGATAACTGCGACCGGGTCATTAGGGAGAGCTGATAATATGTCAGTATGTAACTGTTCAATGTCCATGATGATACTAGCGCGAAGAGCAGGTACAATAAGTGAGGTTGCTCGGAGAGAAGTGATAAGCTGTTCCTGGGTGAACACTGGACGATAGTTATGCGGATTGACCTTAGCGTAGTCGCTATCCCCCTCTTTAGGGTAGACGTCCCATCGTCTAGTCAGAGCATCCGGCTTCGCCCCGAGTTTTCCGGGTCGAAAGCGGATCACTAGATTGAACTGGGAAAGATACTCGGACCATCGGGCTTGTCGTCGGGACAAGATCTTGGTTGTGGAAAAGTATTCCAAGTTCTTGTGGTCTGTGACGACATCGATGGGTGAACCGGAACCTTCCAGGTAATGACGCCGACTTGGAATGCTTCGAAGATAGCAAGCAATTCCTTGTCGTGGGTGTCGTAGTTTAACTCGGGAGGTGTAAAGGTTCGTGAGTGGAAAGCGATAGGGTGAATCTCGCCATCATCGGAAACTATAGACAGGATAGCAGCCAACGCGTAATCCGAAGCGTCGGTTTCCACGATGAGCTGCTTGTCGGGAACCCAATGGGTAAGAATGGGTGCCGACGTGAAAGCGTCCTTAAGTTCAGTGAAAGCGGAACGGCATTTTTCCGAGAAGTTCCACGGATTACCCTTCCGGGTAAGGCGGGTGAGCGGAACAACTATGTCGGAATAGTTGTATATAAAACGCCGATAGAAATTAGCGAACCCAAGGAAGGATTGAATGTCTTTTACTTTCCTTGGTTCGGCCATTCTTGAATAGTCTTCACCTTTGTTGGAGACATGGTGAGACCGTTGGGCGATAGTATATATCCGAGATATTCCACGGATTCAGTGGAACTCACACTTATCCGCGGCGCGTACAACCCGTGCTTCCGGAGTCGACGCAAAACTTCCCTGACATGTTGGCGATGTTGCGCAAGGTTATCAGAGTATATAAGGATGTCATCCAAATAAACTATGGCGCACACATCAAGAAGGTCTTTGAAAACATCGTTCATGAAGCGTTGGAAACCGCGGGTGCATTGGAAAGTCCGAAGGGCATGACTAGCCATTCGAAGGATCCATAGCGAGTCCGGAAAGCGGTTTTCCATTCATCGTCCTCGGCAATGCGGACCAGGTGGTACGCATGACGTAGGTCGATCTTGGTGTAGATACGGGCGCGGACGGGACTGTCGAGCAAATCTGAAATGAGTGGCAAAGGATAACGATCCTTTTTAGAAATAGCGTTCAACCCGCGAAATCCACACAAAGCCGAAGCGATCCGTCCTTCTTGCGGACAAAAAGGACGGGAGCTCCGCATGAGAGCGTGAAGGTTGAATAAATCCGATCCGGATATGTTCATCGATGAATTCCCGAAGAGCGGAAAGCTCGGATTGGGAAAGGGAATAGATCCGACCTACAGGAGGTGAAGCACCTTCTTCTAGGTTGATCTTTAAGTCGTAGGGACGGTGAGGGGCAAGTGTATCTGCCCGGGACTTGCTAAATACATCAGCAAACTCGTGATACTCAGACGGTATTGAAGAGAGATCCGGAGCTTCCTCTGGATTGAGGGCAGCGGCGGAAGCGACAGCACCAAGCTGGATACGGAAAGTCTGTGCTCCCTCTAAACGGCATGCACGCGAGAAGGCGGCACCATTTATTAGCGAAATGCTAGGAGGAGGTGGCAGAGACTCATCAGAGGTGACCGGAGATGGATCCTCGGAAGCGGAACCTGGTTCCGAGATCCCGGATTTGAGCGGAAGTTGCTCGGAAGTGTCTGGAGTCCGGAATGTTAATGAGCCCGATACCCAGTCAATCAACGGATTGAAGCGGGTGAGCCAATTGTATCCTAGGACTGCAGAACACACGGAATCAAGAGGTGTCACATAGAGTTCGACTGTAATACATTCACCGGTAGGGAATAGTACAGGCAGTGTAACGAACTCGGTTATAACATGATTGGTGGTGCCATCGAAAAGTCTGAGAGCGATAGGTGGAGTAGGTGAGGTAGGAATAGCATGTGTCCGAACGAAAGATGAATCCATAAAACAATGGGTAGAACCCGAATCGACTAGAGCGCTATATGAAACTGTACAGGGTGTAGGGAGAGCATGGATGGTACTACAAAGTGGAATATGAAGGGCATTGGGGTCGGAAAGAGCGGAAGCGTTGAGTCTTACCTGCATCGGCTGCGCACAAGGGGAACAACGCGGTCCTCGGCTTGTGTGGTGTCCAGAGGACCGCTCCCTATTTTTCGAACCCGAAGCCGGGTTGGAAAGAGGCGCGGACCTGCGGGTCGAGGGACCCGCAGAAGCCGACGTAGGAGCCGAAGCGGATATTCCGGATGCCCGGGCTCTAGCCGCGGAAGAGGCAGAGCGGGGACATTCTTTGGCGCGATGCCCCGGATTACCGCAGAACAAGCATAGATTGTTGTCCATGCGACGCTGACGTTCTTGTGGCAAAAGTTTGCCATCTCGACCAACCTTGTCATTCAATTCCGGCCTCCGCTGTTGGGGAGGCTGCGAGGAACGAGGTGGGTGACTACCAGCACGGTGGGGATAACTCGGACGTGGCGCATATTGACCCGAACGAGGCGGGAAGGCGCCGGGGTGACTGCGGAGCGGTTTGTAGTAGCTCTAACAGAGCTATCCGGAACCCGCGGACCCGAGGCTGGTGGGATTCCCGCGTACGCTCGGACTGGCGTTCCCAGTACCGACTATCGATCCCTTGAGCTAGTTTAATCATCCCGCGCTTTGTGGTAGGTTTCCCAACATGAGAGATCTCATCCTTAATGCGACCCGGAAACCCGGAATAGAGTCGGTGGCATAAGGACTTATCATCCCAGTCGGTGCGCTGTGCAAGCCTGTTGAACTGTACAAGATACTTGGACAGTTTCTGTGAATCCTTCATAACGAGGACATCCAGATCATTCTCGGCATCCCCTTCCGGGTTCGCTAACCCGAAGTTATCCTCTAGCATGACGACGAAAACCTCCCAAGAGTGAAGGAACTCATCATCAGCATAGGGATTGGAGAGGGTCGGCATAACGAGCTGAAGCGCGGTATCCCGAAGATATGCGAGAGCGAAGTTGACTTGGGAGTGTCCATCCGAGTATTGGGAAGGATTATTCCGGAAGTAAATTTGGCATTGAGTAATGAACTGCTCCAACTTCTCAGCACTGGAACCATCAAAAGTATCTGGCTTTTGAACGTTGCGTTCCCGACGTGTTCCCGATGTACCCCGGGCGGATTCCGCAACTCTCAAAAGAGCTTCGGCAAGCCGGTCTTCCCGGGAGTGGCGCGCAAGAGGTGTGCGCCTGGGATTGTCGACATCATCCTCATCACCATCATCCCCTGAGTCTGAGGATGGTGGAGACGGAGGATTGGGCTGAGAAGGAGGTGGAGGTGGCGGTCCAATGGTACCACCATCAGAGCCGTGACCCTCGGGAGTGTCCCGGTCTGCTGCGACTGTACCGTATGGCGGTGGAGTGCCATCCGGAGGAGCCTGAGCAGATCCGAGGTTCCCGGCTGCAGGAACAGAAAGTAGCTGAGCGGAAGTCGAGGGTGGACCCAGGAAAGTAGCACTAGGAGGTGGTGCTGGGCTGGGTGTAACCCGAGACGGTGTAGAAGGTAGAGAACCTGAAGTACTCCGTGGAGGCTGTTGCCTCGTAGCTGCACGGGTGGCACGAGCACCCACAGCATTGGTATGACTAGCGGTATGCGCTGTGCGAGTAACCGAAGTCCCAGTTGGAGCCATGATAAAGAGATATCCAAGGTATCAGTATTCGTATACTGTTACGTACCGATTCTCTTCCTGTTTAGAAGTGGTTGCGAAGACACCCGGAGGGTGTGGGAGAACTATAACGGAAACCCGAAGTGAGTACGGGTGCGGGAACGTAGAGCGGAAGTGCGGAAAGAACCGTGGCTTCAGCTTGTGTGCTGCGCCGCCTGGATATCCCCAGGGAATGGTTCGTATTTCGAGGAAGATGATATGTAACCAAGGAAGACGTTCCAGAGTATAAGAGAAGGCTTCGCCACTACACTAGGTAGTGGGAGAGAAACCGAAGGAAAACCCGGAGCGGGTTTCAGAACTTAGAGTAGGAAGAAAGTGTACAGAGTTGATACGAATACTAAAGACTACCTATTACATCTGGAAGACTACTTATACTAAGTAGGAACCTGTAGATACGAATGTAGAAGTATTATACAAAGGACAAGTCAAAGGAGTAAGTAGGAAATGAAGTCTTGGCAAAGCGGAGTAGGGGCGCAAATGACGCGCTCAGAATGAAGAATAAGGAACTAATCTACAAAGGCCATAATGAAACGTATAAGTAGGAATGGAAGGGAGGAGTAATAGAATGATGACGCGGTGAGGCCGTCATAAGAGAAAGTACGTATCCGGGATACCCGATAGAAAACCCGACGGGTTCCGGGTACGTTCCCGGGCGGGAACGTCGGGAAGTGTAAACCCGAAGCGGGTACGTTCCGGGAACGGACCGGGTATGTTGGAAGGTCACGTGGGAACGTCGGCACGATGTATCCGGACACGGATATAACAACGTGGCTGTTCATTCTTCCAGTGCTTTTTGTATCCGCGAACTGAAATTTACACCATGTATGGTGTTAGTTCTCATCCCTCCCATCTAACGACATAGACTGCAGGGACCAAAGCGACTTCAGCAGGCACCGACACCATACTCCTCGTGTTGCGAAACGTAGGTGTAGTGAGTATGAAGCATTGAGTACACTAGTCTAAGTAATTCCTCTTCGATGGGGCTGCGAGAATGTGAGTGCATGTCTGCCGAGAGTAGTTTAGATATGCGACACATGTGTGCGGTAAGTATCCTGAAGCACCCACAATTCTAAACAGTCCTCAGCACCACACTACCATTAAGAACAAAACACTTACGTTAGACATTCTCAGCTATCTCCAATACCACCTAAATCCCTCCTCAGCCCAACCTGCACCCGACTGATCCTCAAATCCCCCAACAAATTCCTCTGAACACCGGCCGACCCACTAACACTTGCGCAAGTGGATGCATCGGAATTAGTAGTCACGGCTCTAGCGGAACAAGCTAGGAGACCCATGCACTTTTGGGTCTGACTCTCGGGGGTTGTGTTGGGCAACATATGCTTAGAGAGGACGGACGATGGACCGTGTTCGCCTCACTTGTAACCAGCCCAAGCCCCAGCCCCTACAGTCTCACCAATTCCTCATCGAATACCATCCATACAAACTACTCCATCAGGTAGAACTCGTGCTGGCGTTTGACGATCTTGGAATCGATGTATCATTTGCAGAGGTGGTCGGGGACGGAGACGGATTCTAGGATGTCTTGGAGTTCTTGCTGTTGCTGCGAAGTCGGCGACTTTGTCCGGTTCGTCGAAGATTTTGAGGCGATCTGGTTCTGGTGTTGGTAGGGTTGATGGAGATGAGGAGAGAAATAACGTACCTGAGTGATGCCCTCAGAAGAGGGGGTCGAGCTGGATGCCCTTGAATACCGATTGATATGAAGGCACGGATGTATTGGTTGTCCTTGTTGTATGGCTGTGCTTTCAGATTCTCGATGTTCACGATCGAGACAGTGAGCTTTTGTAGGAGCGAAGTAGGAGCAAAAGCTATGGTTTTCGTAAGTTAGGTGATGGGAGAAGGGAAGAGAGAGAAAGAGAACGTACTTGTGGGTTCCTTGACCTTTTTCTCTCCTTCCTCAGTCTCTGCCGGGGGCGTAACAAGCGGCGTAGGAATCGCAAGCAGCTCGACGGTCTCCTTCCTGTCTATCTCCGCCTCGTCACCACCCTTAACGAGCTCCTTAATGCGAATCAACCTAGCCGGTACAAGACAGCCGTGACACCTTCCCCATTCTCGCCATCAGCGTCTTTAGTAACAAGACGCTCGTGATCTGAGCTAAAACGCCAATGGGGTGGACATGGTCAAGGTCGGTGATGATGTCTGCGTTGGCATTGCGTTTCATCATTCCTTTGAGGGCTGTGGCGACGACTTTGTAGAAGCCTGAGGAGGGGTGTTAGCCATTTGGATCATAAAAAGCCCAGGTTTTATGAAAAAGTGATCACAAAATTCCTGACTTCCATGATCACTGCTAAAATCTAATGGTATTCATTATTATTAATGAATGTATGAGTGATCAAAGGTGATCATTGGATGTTATAATAGTGTATAATGAATATTAAAGGGCATATTGACTACCAATGAATACTAATGAATGTGAAAGTGATCATAAGTGATCATGATATGATATAATGGTGTATTATAGTGTGTAATAACTACTGGTGAATACTAATGGATGTGTAAGTGATCATAAGTGATCATGGTATGTTGTAATAGCATATTATAGTGCGTAATAACTACTGGTGAATACTAATGGATGTGGAAGTGATCATAAGTGATGATGGTATAGTATAATGGTGTATTATAGTGTGTAATGACTACTAGTTAATACTAATAAATGTGGAAGTGATCATATGTGATCATGATATGTTATAATAGTGTTTTATAGTGCATAATGACTACTGGTGAATACTAATGAATGTAGAAGTGATCTTGTGTGTAATGCATACTAGTTAATACTAATAAATGTAAAAGTGATCATAAGTGATCATTGTATAAATAATAGGATATTAATTTATAAATGAATGTAGGAATATCACATTTTCCCACATGTCACACCTGTCACGCTCGTCACATTCGTCACATATGTCACGAGTGTCACGAATGTCACGCTCCACATATTTGTCACATATGTCATGTATGTCATGTATGTAGCATTTGTCATACTTGTCACACTTGTTGTGTATGTCACGTATGTCACACCTGTTATGTACGTCACACCTGTCACACCTGTCACGTATGTCACATATGTTGCATTTGTCATACTTGTCACACTTGTTGTGTATGTCACACATGTCACACCTGTCATATTTGTCACGTATGTCACACGTCTCATGTATGTCACACCTATCACACCTGTCATATTTGTCATGTATGTCACACGTCTCATGTATGTCACTTTTGTCACACGTGTCACAGTACGAATGTCACGCTCCTCATATTTGTCACACCTGTTGTATATGTCATGTATGTAGCATTTGTCACACTTGTCACACTTTTTATACATGTCACATTTGTCATGCATATCACATTCTTACATGTCACGCTTGTCAGATTCGTCACACCTGTCACGCTCGTCACATACGTCACATATTTTACTACTTGTCACATATATTTCACTTATCAGTCCCATCTGTCACAAATGTCACCCCTTCCCTATATGTTACAAATGTCACATTTTCTGTATTTGTCATTCCTTTCCTGTATGTTACACTTGCACCCATATCACACTTGTTATGCTTTACATTTACACCTTTCTCATATATCATTGTTAGCATATTGATCTCACAAGTAAATTTACTTGCCATACAGATTACATCTGTCACAAATTTTACCACTTGTCACATATGTCCCCCTATATTACTACATGCCATGCTTTTTCTTTCCTGCTACTCATTACACCATTTCTGCCACCAATTGTTGTCTGAAGCAACAAATAATGAAGGGGGTAGGTTGGGAGAGAGGGGGGTGATAAGAGATGAAAAGCTCAGACACAGACACAGACACAGACACAAATACAAATAGGAGGAAACTTGTGATCAACTATCAAATTACAGGGGGTTTATATACTAGAGTTATCAACTAAAGTCCTACCAAGGCCTGAACCAGAGGCTGTACAACCCAGAATATCTAACATTGTACCTTTCCTGCCACCTGTTGCAACTTTCCTGACAAGTTGCACATTTCACACTTTCCCTATTCACCACATCCATCACATCTTTTCTCATATATCACATAGTACTAACTGTATACTACCTTCCCACTATCACATCTCTTATCTCTTTGTCTCACTTCATGTTTAGTCCAATTGTGTTGTTTTATTCATGTCACTCATTCTACTATGGTTCCATGTTATTGTTAAAACTTATAACTTTCTAATGTCTCAAGTCTTGATGTCAATATGATACTGTTTTCATGTCCTACTAGTACTTATCTATTCGTAGGCAAGAACTGCTACATAACTAGCTGTTGTATGTATCATTCTCACAGATGTCTCAACTGACTCTCAGCTTACTCTCATCTGAGACTTAAATAAAACAAGTAGTTAAATGTAACAATCATGTGAGTGCTTAAAATGTATAATTCCCATAACTAAGTGAAGACTATCAACCTTGATAATTTCAAACTGATTGCAGATGGCATAGTATCATATATGTCATATTTGACATGAGATTCTTGAGACAATTATTACACATGTAACTGTATGAATGTCTAAATACTGATGTGAGCTTTGACAAAGATCAGAAACATAGGAATCATTGACTTCAACTTGTGTGCTGTGTACAATGCAGTTCTTTGTGTTCAGATATATTATAGCATGTCATATGTTTCTATTTTAATACTTAAGATTGGTACACTAAAGATGTGTTCACCAAAACAGGTTTGAAGTAGGGGAATAAAATAGAATCTTCAATTTGTAATGTATGTAATATTTATAGAAGTATGATGTGTAATATAACTAAAAATGTGATATGTAAGAAAAGTGTAACAAAATGAGAGAAAATATATGACAGATTTAACAGACATGGAAAATGTGACAAATATGTAAGGAATATGACAAATGTGTAAAATATGATAAGTGTTATATGAATAATGCTTGAAGAGTGTGACAGGTATAACAGACAGGAAAAAGGGTGACAGATGTGGAAAGCATGACATTTGTGACAGATGAGAGTAATAAGTGTGATATATATGACCAGTAGTAAAATGTGTGACATATGTGACGAGTGTGACGAATCTGACAAGTGTGACATGTAAGATAAATGTGATATGCATGACAAGTGTGACAAATCTGACAAGTATGACATGTAAGAATGTGATATGCATGACAAATGTGACATACATAACAGGTGTGACATGTATAAAAAGTGTGACAAGTGTGACAAGTGCTACATACATGACATATACAACAGGTGTGACAAATATGAGGAGCGTGACATTCGTGCTGTGACATGTGTGACAAAAGTGACATACATGAGACGTGTGACATACGTGACAAATATGACAGGTGTGATAGGTGTGACATATATGAGACGTGTGACATACGTGACAAATATGACAGGTGTGACATGTGTGACATACACAACAAGTGTGACAAGTATGACAAATGCAACATATGTGACATATGTGACAGGTGTGACAGGTGTGACGTACATAACAGGTGTGACATATGTGACATACGTGACAGGTGTGACAGGTGTGACGTACATAACAGATGTGACATACGTGACATACACAACAAGTGTGACAAGTATGACAAATGCTACATACATGACATACATGACATATGTGACAAATATGTGGAGTGTAACATTCGTGACACTCGTGACATATGTGACGAATGTGACGAGCGTGACAGGTGTGACATGTGGGAAAATGTGATATTCCTATATTCATTTATAAATTAATATCCTATTATTTATACAATGATCACTTATGATCACTTTTACATTTATTAGTATTAACTAGTAGGCATTACACACAATAATATGCTATTATAACATACCATGATCACTTATGATCACTTCTACATTCATTAGTATTCACCAGTAGTCATTATGCACTATAAAACACTATTATAACATATCTTGATCACATATGATCACTTCTACATTCATTAATATTAACTAGTAGTCATTACACACTATAATACACCATTATACTATACCATCATCACTTATGATCACTTCCACATCCATTAGTATTCACCAGTAGTCATTACGCACTATAATAACATACCATGATCACTTATGATCACTTACACATCCATTAGTATTCACCAGTAGTCATTACACACTATAATACACCATTATATCATATCATGATCACTTATGATCACTTTCACATTCATTAGTATTCATTAGTAGTCAATATGCCCTTTAATATCCATCATACACTATTATAACATCCAATGATCACCTTTGATCACTCATACATTCATTAATAATAATGAATACCATTAGATTTTAGCAGTGATCATGGAAGTCAGGAATTTTGTGATCACTTTTTCATAAAACCTGGGCTTTTTATGATCCAAATTGGCTGACACTTATGGCCTGAGAAGGGATGATGGGCAATGGGGAGGGAGAGGACTTGCAGATATGATTGTTTTACTATGAGCCATGTGGAAGGGGTTATGAGGGTAGTGGGGGGTGAGCCCGAGGGGGTGCATATGTTTTGCATTTGGGTGTCTCGGAGGAGTTGGATGGGGAAGGCGTGAATTCATTGCTCATTCCAACCTCGCCTTTGTCCATGTCTTTCTTCTTGTCTTCGCTATCACTTTCGTTCTCCAGCACATTATGCGTGCATCGCATGCAAGGCGGGAGGTTGTGAGACCGCGTAGAGCTGTACGTCGTCTGGGGATGGGCATCTTGAAGAGGTAACCTAGACCTGCCAGTGTCGTGGTCGAAGCACCTGTATCCTCCCGTAGGTGAACCTATCCACCAAGCTGCAGTAGCCTAGAAAGTGAAGAGAGAGAAAGAGGAGAAACCTACACCTTCACAAGGACCTAAAAATTATTGATGCCTACCGAACTACTCATTATGCAGTGGCATGAAATGGTCACTCCCAAAATTGTTGTACATTATTGCTCGGTATTCCGGGCTATTTAACCTTTTGTCAGTGAGCTTTTTTCGATGTCTGTATAATTTCTGAAAATCAACAGCATTGCTATTTTAGCCTGTGAGTTAAGTTAAACTGTAAGTTGGCCACTGACAGTTCACAAAATTATAGCTCCCATACAAAATAGATATGCAGACGTTTCCCGCCATGTATGTTCGTCATCTAAAAGTGCTTGTTTTTACTCGCTACAGCTACCTGTCAGATGTATGCATCAACATGTTTAGTGCAATCATACATTCTAAGCTTTTCAATAGATGTGCATCATCCATGTGGTTCCACACATAGTAAGTACATGAAACCAAAGTACTTAGAGAAGATATATTATTCTGCTTTTTATAGTGGATCGCATGTACCCACTGGTTCAGTTGACCTGATATTTATACTCCGTGTATGTGCGCTGTATGGAAATAGCAAAAGAAGTACGCATTCATTCTCAGGATTACTTGCCAAACATGTATACTCACATCTTAATAGTCATTTTCTGTGTAACAGCTCTATTCATAGGTGCGGAAAAATATTGAGTAGGAGATATATTCACTCATTAAGCACTGTGAATCCAGCACAAATCACTGTGTGTTTACCATACAAGCCTAGTAATGAACGAGTACTTATAATAACATGTTTCAGGTTTCATTGATATTTTCAGCACTTGTGTCAATTGCTTATTCGAAATCAGCTGTGGCTATCCCGAATATAGGATGTGTAGGATTTATACCTCACTTCCTTGTAAAGCAACAGACGACTGCTTACTGCTTCAGACTTGCTCTTCAAAGTATGTCGGTTTATTTTGTTCGCCAAAAAATGGACTCTCAAATGTACATACTATAGCTACATTATTTGTGCTAACCTTCTTCAGAGTAGGAAGAGACTTCATCAGAGACAGTGGAGGCCTTAGAAATGCTATAATAGGAAACAAAGCGGGTGTAGGTAAAGACGCCTCACTGACTACCTTGGTTTTGCATGATGGAACATTGTATTTCTTCATTCTCTTCGGTAAGTCAAAATATAATGAATATTCACTTGCAATATATATTTACAATATTTAGGATCAACACTTATCTTTTCAGTGGGCTCGGCTCTTCAGTTGAATACATTTCTTAACTTCATAACTCCGCAAGTGTAATGGAAACTACTTGTTCGTACCAACTTACATTTACCTCAGGTACTATATCGCAATTACATCAATGATGGTGAGTAATGTTAATCCAACTTTATAATGTCATTCATGCTTCGAGTTAGGGCTCTAGATTAATACTGAAACTTCGACAAATGTACGACACACAAATTAATGAGTGCACACCGGTTATGTCTCGATCAATTTTCTTTGCTGAACCAAGTGGTACAGACTCATCGTTGGAAATCTCAAGAAAATATCGTAGAAGAGATGGTATTTGATGAGAATGAGGTTTCTCGGAAAGCAAATCCGAGCAACAGGAGTACAAGTTGTTTTAAGGAAAGATTCGTGGTGAATTGGGCTTCTTGAACTAGTAGCTATTTAAGTTGGATTTAACTTCTGTGGAATGTATTAGCAATGACCTATAGATCACAACCAACTTAACGCTCCGATAACCAGCATTGCGATCCTCCCTTTTATATTCACTCAGCAAGGCACCTCCGTCATACACAAGCAACATACAACACCACACTTAATTAATACGTAGGGCACTTGTAATCAATTGTAATAGGTACTATACTATGTGGGCAGCTTTTACTTAATGCTACCTCGTGTAATTGGTGTTGAGTAATCTTTAGACACGTTGAATCTCATATACTTATGTTGAAGCTTGCAGTAATCAATATTCCCGATAGCTACCGTGAACTATTTCGTATGTAGCACGCCATGCTATGTGAGTGTATGTGGTATCCAATGTCCATCATTCCACACCGCGCCTCCTGATGTTGGAACCATTTGAAGCATCCTCAATGGCTATGTAGAGCGTGAAGGAAAGGATAGAGTCATGTAGGATTTTTAGATAGCAAGGCATTTGGAAATTGGGACGAGAATCGGGTCGGCATTGCAGGTTGTATGCACCTTTTATACTTTTGTAGTGTGACATGTGTAAGAGATTGATTGCGCACAATTGTAAACAGATGCACTTGACGAATACATCTGCACCCTCTTGCTAGTCAATTCAACAATGAGCTATAAAAACTACACAGAACATGGTTTTTCCTTGGATACGTCTCAACAGGTTGGAAAGCGGAACTATAATACCTTCCATATTCACATGTGTGAGCACGCTTCTCTCATTTCTTGATCTTCGCTCCAAGTCCGAGTGGTTTACACCACGCTATATATATCTGAGAATGACAGTTCATATAGTAAGACCTTATGAGGACCGCGAGAAGCATCTTGAAAGAGCATTGTGAATGGCATAGGAGAGAGCATCAGGACGAACTGGTAGTTATGTCATGAAAACCGAAAGCATCTTGTAAGACATTAAGCCTTTAATATCATCATAATGTATTGTAGGTTTGTTGCAAGGTGTAAGCGGAATGATTATAATACTACCATAAGGCATTATAGGACAAGTATTATCATGTGAAATCTTATAAGACTGTAGGGTACTACACAATGGGTCTTAATGTATATGACTATGTTTCAAGATAACAACAATATAGTCTTATTCATGTAGCGCCTTGACTTGTTTTTAAAAAAAACGTAAACTGGTGTTTAGTCTGGCTAATTTATGTTGGGTTTAGTATGGACTGCCTTTAAACTACAGCTTTGGTATAAAGCGGTAGTCATAAAAAAGTGTACAGCGATCAATAACTTATAATTAACTAATTTAGAATCTCTGAGAACGTGAAGAGTCGAGAACTATGAACGGGCAGCGGTTATGATGAGTGTGGGCGAGTCTGGGTTAGTCGGAAGTTGGACGGGACGAAGCTGCAGTTGATTCCGGAACATGTGCCGAGACCGTGCAAGATCCGAAGCGTGCTGACTAATTTACCCACCTCAGATGTATAAAAGAGTGACGGGTTTCGCATTGCTTTTTACTTCAAGAAAGGTAAGTAGCACAGGTAAAGGTAAGTGAAATTTAGACTAAGGTAAGTATTCTTATTTAACATATGCTTGCTAAGTCGATAAGTTGTTGACATGAGTACTTACTGTCTTTGCATGTACATAAATAGTCTAGCAATGAATGTCATAATGCATCGTTCTCCAAGAGGTCACAATTTCATAATAAGCTTAAATGATATAATACGTTTTATAAGCCTAAACAGTGCTAACAGCTTATAATCCATTAAGTAAAGTAGATATATTATAATACTCTACTGTTCGTCTTACAGGGCCTTTAGGGCACGGAGCTTGACATATAATGTGTTATAAGGCATCCAGTCATGACCCGCAACTATACCCAAGGATCCGTGTTCAATTTAAGGCTGCTGGTGCCTTAAGGCCTTACAACGCACCATAATTCTTTGCGTGGCAAACTAGATTTTCATGACATAGCTCTACAAGCAGCTCAGCACAGGATATGCAGTACCGTGAATTGGTAGTGTAGAAAGATGAAGCTAGCTCGCGCCATTCGACTTAATAGCGACAGTGAACGGATTGGACTTGGACCTGTTGCATTTCTTGACAAATGTAGAACAGGACGCGCGGAGTTGAGGTGTCTGCAGATGCTGTTGTGAGAGCGTTAGCATATGTGTATACCCAAACCCTCGTCAGCCCAACCTGCAACTGACTAATCGCGCAGGGATCTTCAAACCCCCCAACGAATTTATAATTCCTCGGAGCACCCTCTCATCCACTAGCACTCGCGCCAAGGGACGTACCCGAATCAATCACAGCGTAGTCTAACGATATATTACAGCGCTGGGTGCGCGAATGCGATGCCGTCCTGAGCCCCGGTATGGCAAAAGAGAAGCGGGATAAAGTCTGGCAGGTTCTTGATATGGTCCTGCGTACGACTAAGCCAGAGCTTATTGCTGAAGAGGATGGCGGGGCGGTGAAGGAAGAAGGGAGGATATGTTGGTTTAACCCGTTCAGGGCTATTTCACCTGAGGAGAAGAGAAAGAGCACGGCTGAATACCGGCCATGACCAGAAGAAAAACAAAAACTTCGCTTCCGAATAGTAGTTAAGTAGATAACGGTCAGATAGCGGGCACCCGGTCAGTTTACGTCTGCGCTTCGGTATTATATGATCGACATCGGAGCGGAGTGATGCGCCCTAGTTGTGGATGTCGCGCAAGTTGCAACGCGGCTTATGCATGCGCTCATGCTTGCCTTCCAATGTTTGTAAGTTCGTTCAATTATAAGCGACTTTGACAAGTATGTATGCATCCACTAACGTGTGAGGTACTTAAAAATAAAACTATATATGTGTACATACAGTACTAATATGACTAATTTAAAGTGTAACGCTTAGGGCTGCACACCGCCTGTATACGATACGCGGCCGTATAATTACAGTCATTGTAGGGCTATGGTCAACTCGTACCCGTACTGTAAGTGAGTTCCGCGAAGGACTTGAAGGTACGGACGACGTAATTTACGGCCGTGTATAACCAAACCGTGATTGGCATATTTTTTTCTGTGGTCGCTGTAGTTTTGTTGTGAAGACACGTTGTTTAGTAGGTTCCAATATATGGAAGAAAATGCTGTGTACTTAAGGTATTACGATAGTTATATTTTAATTTTCTTTGGTTGGCATATTATAAGCTGTACCAATTTTATAAGTGTTAGAGAACCATTAGTATCTCACTCGATTTATGTATGCTTCTACTGACATGTAAATATTTTTTTCGATGTGGATAGCCCACCAAATAAAGTCAAAAATTTTTGAAGTAAGAGTATACTTACTGTCACCTGCGTATGTATAACTACATTACCTTTACATTGACTTGATTTCCTAAATTTGACATTTCGTAATATATGCAACAGAAGTCACACCGATGCGTGTTGCACAATACTGATGTGATTGCTGTGACTGTTTGCGTACCACATCGGTGGATTCATTATAGGGCTAGCCATTATCTATAACGTGGAACCATGAAACATAATAAAATATGTTCCGAAATGCTGTATCTTATAATTTTATCTTCATTTCCCAGAAATAATTACCTTACTGTAACTCTGTAAGTGTACCAGACATAAGTAAGTATTTAATATATTTCTCAAACTTGATTTGAAGTACGTGCAAAACCCAATCATTGTATACTGATGCAGTAAAATTCATTGCTTCTGTAAAAGTATACCATGTGTATTAATCTACTGTAAGTAAGTTATGTTCATCTAACTTAGATATGTAAATATCAGGTGGCGGTGCCGCGGCGGGATGGCGCACACCAGATATATTACTAATTGGCGGGGTTGTCCATCTTCGGTCTCATTGCCGGGGGGTTTGACGGCCTCTCCGTGATATCAGCGGCTTGATAAGGCTGAAACGTCGGCTCCTGTTCGGAACCGAAGTTTTTGTTTTTCTTCTGGTATATACTCGCTGAATACAATCTTGAGCAGGTTGTTTCGGATGCTGTTGCTGCCCTTAAGCCTCTTGATACGACTCCTGGCCCTCAACGTCGTCCACCGAACAAACATCCCTGCGTCATCTACTATAGTTCGTCTAATACGTTCCCTCTCCTCCCCGTCTCATCACTTGCAACCTCACCTGCAAAGAATCCTCTCCCAGACGTCCTAGGGGCATCCGCAATCACCTCCGCTCTCGATCCTCGCGAATGCGCTGCACTTGTTAACGCAGCAGAGAGAGTCGGGTTGTCGCCCGACGAACCCGTCGCGGGAAGCGCGGCACAAAAAGAGAGCGTTTTAGCTCACAGCTTTGTATGGTGCAGCTGCGGTATTCCCTCATGGAGCCGCAAGGGGAAGTTTGTTGCATGAAGGAAGTGGTGTAGGAGAGGGAGCGAAGTACGTCATTAGAACGGAGGTGCTGTATGAGGTAAAGGAAGAAGAACGAGTGAATGTTGGGAGTGGTTAGTTGGGATATAGGTAAGTGGCTAATATTAAATATTAGTTATTTTATGTGTAAGATAGTGTATGTTGTAAAATATGCCTTGTGCTCAGTTTCCGACAGTTTGCCAACTAGAACGCTAATTGTTCGCCGTGATAACTATTACTAAAAATGGTGCTCGCCACGTGCTGTTATTAGTATTCTCCCATGCTATCGGTGGCGTGACTGGCGTCATTGAAAGCGCACGCTGCTCACACTTCTCAGACTATTTGGAGCAGTTCACTTCCCACGTGCCGTACTAAAGAAGCGGGAAACCGAACACCGTGTGGCGTTCCCCCTTGTCTACTAACCACCACCTGCCAACATCGAGCAGAACCTTGTAATTGAACGGCTTCAACAGCATTCAGAGTGTGAACAATATGCCTTGGGACATTGTGAAGTTGAATGATGGTTCGTAGAGATATCTCTTAATTCAGTACTAATGGAAAGTGCTAACATCGTCTGTAGGCCATTCAATGCCCAGCATTGCGTAAGTCTATGGATACTGATACACCCTTGTGCGCTCACCAACTGGAACTGGCTTCGTAGTTTTGGAACTTGGAAACTTGGAAATGGCCAAGGACCAACTGACCAAGTCGATCAAGCTATTTCAGTCGGTTTCAGCCATGTAGACACGGCTCAATTGTATCGCAATGAACAAGAAGCTGGCACCGCTATTCGCGAGAGCGGGCTCTCCAGGAGCGACATTTTCATTACAACGAAGTACTCTGGCCTTGATGGACTGGATATTCCAACTTCGATAAACAACAGTCTCAAGAACGTACGTCTTTATCCTTTGTTCAGACAGTGTATATATATATCGATGAATGAAATAGCTTGGTGTCGAGTACGTTGATTTGTATCTCATTCATCACCCAAGCCTTGCAGTTCCTGATATTCCTACCGCGTGGAGACAAATGGAGGATTTGAAGGAGAAAGGACTTGTGAAGTTCGTAAATCAGAACGACTTATACCTTCTCTAGATTATTAACATTAGCTAAAAATAGGTCTATCGGTGTCAGCAACTTTGGTGTAAAAGACTTGGGAATTTTGCTCGCTCATGCGAAGTTCAAACCGGCCGCGAATCAGGTTTGTTTACTTATTCCTCATAAGTTATCATATTAACATTTTGTGTAGATCCTTCTTCATCCCTATGTATGGGAACAACAAGCTCCAATCGTGACGTTCTGTGCTGCAGAAAATATCGTTGTGGAGGCGTACAGTGCTCTCATGTTAGCTTTCCCCGATTCCAAGCTTGCTTCATAAGCTAATAATAAAAACAGCCCCGTAACTTCTCGTCCCGGAGGACCAGTTGACAAGCCTGTTCAAAAAGCAGCCGACCGCCTCGGAGCATCAATGGATCAAATTCTCATAGCATGGGCAAAAGCCAAACGAGCTGTTGTCGTTACGTAGGTCCAGCATTTGTCTAATTTCAGAACACATAATGACTAGTATTTAAATAGGACCAGCTCAAAGAAATATCGTCTTGAGGGATATCTTGCTGCCGGAGACTTGAGTTCGTGTTTTATTATATTATCTTCATTATAATTCTTTATTAACGTTTTCGATCACAGAACTTCTTCCAAACGAGATTGCAGCTATTGATGCCGCTGGGGCGATAGGTACTAAGCGCTACGTAGCGAAGCAGTTCCTTCGACGCGCTGTCGGCGTTATGCTCCTTGGAGCTGCGCTTCTGGGCGTTGCGTCGTATTCCGGCATAAATGTCATTTGAAGCAGCTGAGAGGCTCGTTTTTTTGTTATTGCACAGATCCTCCTCTGATTGATCTTAAAACGGACATGTCACAAATACGGATGAGATAACAAAGTTATGAATTTACAAAAATTCTACACAAGAATGAACACACTCGTACAGTGCAAATATTGAGAAGTTTGACGTCTTGCAACTTCACTATCAAAGTATTGCTAAGTTAATATGGTTTGTTAGTGATAAAGATATTTCGTTTTGGGCACCCCGAAGTACCTCACCATCGAGGGCAACTCACCTCACAGCAACACTACGTGCTACTGCATCAAAACGCCATCGGATGTGTAATGGAGTCCTTAGAGCGTAGGGTACGGGAACGCGAGTGAGTCCCCGGAGGATCAGGAGGGGGGATCGGTACTGGGGTGTCTTGGACTACGCCGGTGTGAGAGTACGCAGTGACGCTACCCATGAATCTTGACCGGTCCTCGTTCTCGAAACGGCCCTATTCCTTTCCAATCGCAATCCCAACATCCCCCACTCTCTCATCCCTTACTTAGACGGCGTCTTCCCAACCTTACAACCCCTATATGTCCAGCAACACTGAACAAAGGAAATCGTGTATCGATACAGCCCGTTCGAAAGAGATGTCTAAGACATCGATGTAAGTTAGAAGAAAAGAAGAAAGGTAGGCGGAAAACGAAACAACTTCCCCCCAGCCAGTAACATCATCAGGTGCGAGACTATCCTTCATCCTCTTCATCCATGCCTATTCGCTTCACCGTGATGCTCCCTATACAGCTTAGCAGTCCCGTCGATAGGTGACCGTAGATGGAACCTTTCCATCACTCGCCTTTGGCAGAGGCAAGGGTTATAGGATCCACCGCAGGACGGTGAGGTGAAGGTGTCCTCGGTCCAGATCTTGACCTCTCCCGATCCACTCTTCGACTCGCGTTCACGATAGTTCGGTGGGCAGTGTGTATGCGGCATCTTCCCAGCCACATCTCTATATATTGCACAGTAATACAGAACAAAGGCAACCGTGTATACGGGCTATAAGATCCACCGCAGGGCGCTGAGGAGAAGGTGTCCTCGGTTCAGATCAAGACTGTAGGCATTGGAAACCAACCTATTTCTCCCAATCGCACCCCCATCCTCCACCGTTCTCTCCTCCTTGACCCAGACAGCGTCTTTCGAACTCCAACCCTCCATATATCCCTGAAATCCCGCACGAAGGCAAACTGTGCATAGATACAGCATGTTCTAAGGGAGGACCTATAACATCGATGTAAGATAAGAAGAAAAGGAAGAACCGGAGCGAAACACGCGACCTGATTTCTTCCCTAGCCAGTGGAAACTTATTCTCCCGTTAACGGCGTAGACTGAACGTCTCAAACCAGGGTCCACAGCACGACGCTGAAGGGAAGGTTTCCCCAGCCCAGATCCCAAATGCCCAGTGCCAGCAGTCATTGGTCCACGATTCTTATTTTCGTGTTCACGGTGGATCGGTGGGTTGGAGTAAGGTTGGAGGCTCTGTGGAAGATCGGAGAGTGTGTTCCCCCCACTGTGTGTGATGTCTTCTGCTGAGATGCACGGTGTTTCATGGTATACGACGCGTTGTCAAAATGGGGTTTCTCACGCACTGGGCAGCATCAACTTCCGGGCCGCTGGTCGTCGTCGTCGGTCCGACTCAGCAGCCTTTTCAACAGTTTTTGAATCTCCGCGGTTGACTCTACGTCTCTCAGCGTTCGGCGTTCATTCAAACTTCAAGCTGGTCAAAGGTTGTGTATGTTGGCATAAGCGTCGAGTCAGCGCAGCTTGAATATGTGACGTCACAAGAATCAGTGAATAAACGGTCAACCGGTCACATACGTGACACCATTCAAGTTCGAACAGCCATGTCGGATCCCCATACCTACGATGTACTGCCCTGGAAGAAGCTGCTCGATATCCTTGCACCAGGGTATTGTTCAGACTTATTGTATTTATCGCCTGCCACGGAGAAAGAGATCGGAGAACATGTCAAAGAATACACTCGGACTAGCTCAAAAACGCGGAGATTAAACCCACTCACCGACATACTCAATGCAATCGTTGGTGATTCCAGCATGGCCTTTTGCCGC
Organism: Cyathus striatus; assembly: GCA_025738555.1. NCBI lineage: Eukaryota > Fungi > Basidiomycota > Agaricomycetes > Agaricales > Nidulariaceae > Cyathus > Cyathus striatus. The sequence continues at coordinate 819,716 of JAOVFP010000003.1, forward strand.
AACGATCCTCCTTTCTTGTGGGGATCTCCTTCCGAGCGCAAGCCAGCCATTTTGGGGGTTCATGAAAAGTCGTTACGGACTGGAACGCAAGCGCGACTCAGGGAAAACATAAGTCAGGACGGCCTAAGCGAGGATCCATTTCATTGGTCCGAACCGCTGTTATTCCTTGAAACGGACGCGACAAGAGAGCTTCACGTGCAAATAGGTATTTATTACTTGCTATCTTGCCATGTTACTTATCCAACTGACATTTTCCCACAAAAGAATCACCTCAGGAACACGCTACTGGCACAACGACGGAGTGCAACGGTTTTGCACCAAAGTCTACGATAAACAATGGTACATATTTATCGTCAGAGGCACGCGAAATATCTTCAAATTATACTTTATCTACGTACGCTTCAAGCGAACGAAATTAATATGATAGCGCCGTTTTCAATGCTTTCAGCAACAAAAAGCATGAGAAATGCGCCAGCTACGCGCGGGAGCTACTATCGTATGGTGGCCTTCGTTGTTATGTTCTCGGAATCTTCATCCACGACGAAGTATGCCAATTTCTTTACTATGATCGGTCTGTTATGATCAAGTCTGAGCCATTCTATTGGCTTAATGATATACAGACATTCGAGAAAATCATTTATTCGTTGGCACGTTTAGATTATGGCATGTTAGGATTTGAAACTGTATTCGGGGTATAGCTTATACCTTAGCAAATGGCCCTCTTTATCGTCCCATCCTACCCAATCTGCGACACAGGTACGAACGATACAAATATAAGGACATTTTTATGGACCGGATCTTGGAGGTGGATGACATGCAATTGTCTCTGAAGGATGCTATCGATCAGCGGCATGGCATTCTTGGAAGAGGGATGAAGATAATTCGTGCTAGAGCCACAAACGGGGAACACAGAAATATGAACCTTGTTGTTAAAATGAGCTATATTCCTCAAGGCCAATGCTCAGAAGCCGAGATTATTAAGACAGCTCAAGGAACGGCTGCTTTAAATGAAAATGCCTTCAAGTTCTCGAAGAACCTACCGAATCTGATTGCCCAAATGGTAATACCAGCTTCAGAAGTGCAAAGGCAGCTGCAGCTGCAATGTACGGCATATAAATTACGCAATCTCCGAATTCTTGTCATGGAGGAATTATTTCCTATTACTCAGTTAACAGATGATGCAGCCAAGCTTGGTAAAGTATTTCGGGAAATATTCGAATGTCAGTCCGACATATTCTATTATGTTAAAAAGTGCTATGACGAACTAATTGATAATTCAGGTCATTATTGGCTCTATTCCCAGTTGAACATACTGCATTGTGACATCAGCGTTGGGAACTTCATGTATCGAAAAGGGGTAATATTATTTATGGAGTGTTAAATGATTTTGATCTCTCCAGGTGTATAAATGATTCTCTCTCTGAGCCTTCATACCGTCAGCCGACAGGAACGATTCCCTTTGTTGCTATGGAACTCTTGCACCATCCAAAGACAGAAACTGTGCACATCTATCGACATGATGTGGAATCATTCTTCTATGTGTTCTACTATATTATCACAAGTTATGACAAGAATGCACTTCTATCTGACCCACCTTTACAGTGGTGGTTTATAACTGAAGTCGAACGGATCTATTTTAGAAAGACTACTGACTTTGCGTGCTGTGTGTTTCATGCTCCAACTCCTACATTCCGTGCATTTCAAGACTCTTTACGTGAAATGTTTATTGCTATCAGGACAGGGTATATTATTGATCGCCCCATAATGACTGTGGCGGTGGCTCAGGAGCCATATGATAATGAAACCATGGGAGGAAACATCTCTTACGATAAATTTTCGAGAATATTTAAAGAGGTTGCATCATTGTAGATTATCTTAGGAGAATATGATTGCATGTAGCTATATAAATAATATAATTGGTAAGTTGGAAAGCCTAGTACCCTCTTGTTTATCAACATAGGACTAATATGCCATAGGGCAGTTCCCTTGTTATGAACATATTTTTGCGAGTTTAAGGACATGACTTTACTATGAAACAGTACATTATGGGTTATTACCAGAGTTAAGGTCGAGCCCGGGACTGTTAGCTACTACATGCATATCTGTATGTTATCCAGGGGTCTCTGTGACAAAAGCCTAATGTAGTAAATGTCATGAGCTACCGCATCATAAACTGTGAAGTAACCTCCAAAGTCGCAACAAATTCTAAGTCCAATGGAACATGTGACCTTCTGAAAGCGATTGTTCAGCAATAAATCCATGGCCACTGAAAACGCTTGCATGCCTTACGGTACGAAGCCTACCACCCAAAAAGAGAATATAGTGTTCACAGTAGATACGATTTCCCTAATGTGAAGGAAGCTATGTACACCAACGTGAGCTATGCATACGTAATGTGAATACGGGCAGAGGACTAGGACGAATTGGTAGCTATTTCTAGCACCACGAGCAGCTCAGCGTATGATATGCAGTACTTTGAGTTGATAGTGCAAACGATATACGAGCTGCGACGGCGGAGGCGATGGGATGAGATGGTGGAGTCCGTAATGGACCTGTTGGCGTTATCGAATATTTTGAAAGAAGAATCAGGACACGCGAGGTTGTGGTGTCGTCTCGAAAATGTTAACGCATGCATGTTGAGGATGGTATGAACCTGCGACATGAGTGTACAGTACATATGTATTCTTCTACATATATGTAGACATCGTCAGAAATGCACCACCCTATAGAACGAAGGGCTCACATTTAACATTCGTAGAAAACTGCTATCCAACCATACCATATCTAAGTGCCTCCTCCAAGACCTAACCTGTGCTTGACATAACCAATCCGCGCGGGAATCCCAAAATACGACAACAGACTCCTCGTCAATACGCCCCACAGAACTACTAAGTTTTAATACTGTCATCGGGGGATGTAGTCACGGATACGACACAGGCTGATTGCCAGTTACTATTCACCAAGGGAACCTGGCAGGTGATTTCGGACCCATACCCTTCACGAAGACCAAAGAGGCTTCACATGGAGCAATGTGGGTATACCTGGTAGAGAGAACGGAGGAGAAGACGAACTTATATATGAGAGCTTAGCTAGCAGAAGTTTGATTGCCTCGTTCGTTGAGGAGGAAGAACGCATGCAGAGTGGGGTGGTTAGAGCTCGATTGGAGTAGACCTTCGGGGGCTTTGGTCTTCTACGACATGGATTCTGGAAGGCCTGCAGGGTCTTCAAAGACCCCATGATTGAGAGGGTGAAGTATCCACGGTCAGCGCTGTGTCAGGGTATCAGAATGTGAGTCTAACAGGAAGTATTGGGGTATCTTCGACGACACCAGTGAAGTAGACACCTATTTTGGAGTGCTTTTGTCGACCAACGAGGCGTATCCTCATGCCATGACGCCCCACTTGAATCCTCTATTGCCGACTTTCCCCTTCGACTTGCCTTTTGTCTTAGGTTTGTCGATCTCAGTCTCTTCTTCAACGATCCTTAGCCGTGCAGTAGGCTAAGCAACAACCCCACCCTCCCTCTTCCGTGACTGTCCAATGATACACTCTTGCCCCCCATCCGCAGCTGCACAAATGCAAGACGATTGAGGATTGCGGGAGTTAAAGTTGGCTACTCGTGTATGTGGTAGTGGAGGGAGAGGCTGACAACGCTACCGCTTCTTCTGTGGTGCTTGATGGCGACAAAACGGGTGGTAAGAGCGCAGGTGTAGGTGTGAGGGGGAGGGTGAGCAGGTGTTGTTGGCGAACATCGGAGGGAGTGGCTTTCTAAAGAAGTAAGGGAGACGGCATTTACACAATGATGGATGGTGTCTTCATTTCAGGATTGGTATTCTGCTCGGGTCTATCAAGCACGTAGCATGAAAGGAAGGCTGAAGAGAACGAACCAAACATACGCCCAGACTCAATCCTCTCCACCCAGCAACCGAGATTATCCGTCTTCCTCTACAATCTAGCACTGAAAGCCCCGTTGGCTATGGGCAGAGTCAGAGGCCACATAATGACTCCCACGACTGGACGCAGAGCAGATCTTGACAATGACTTCGCTCTTCCCCATAAGGTTCGAGCTCGAACAACTCGAACACACGACGTCCAGGTCGGATCTTCTTAGCCTCTTCACCCCGTGTTCATGGTGAATGGATCTGTGGGCTGTGTTGAATATCAGAGAGCGTCTTCTCCCCAGTGTGCGTGAAGTCTTATCAGAGATGTGTCGTGTTCCCGTGATATTGCAACGCGCTGTCAGCTGGCACTGTGTAACCACACGCCCACTTCCCCCTGCAATGCTACAACATGGCGCAACAGTGGCTTCAACGAGGGAATATACAGCAATGGAATGATTGATGTGGAGGTAGTAACTGGGGCGGGGAGTTGAGGGCACGGAAGTGCAGGGCTTCAGGTAAGATGCTTGCCTTGAGGCTAGGGCGCTTCCTAGTCGTTTCCCACGCACAGACACCATTTCTGGGCCCGGACCGCTAAGGTCGGTGCGATTGTTTGTTTCGTGGTTTCATCGTCGTCTCGTCGTCGGCAGGTCGTCGGAAACGTTTCGAGAGTTCGGACTTCTGGTATGCCAAGTACACAAGATACTTTTTAACTCTTTGAACAATATAAGACATTGTACGTTTTCGAATATCATTATTTTTACGTTCAGATACCGAGAGTGATTTCTGTCTACATATACTTACTTCCCAAATATTAGTACTGATGAACTATAGATTGCTATTTGCTACCAAGAGCTAGGCATCTCAGCTCTCACACCCATTGTCAATCATTTCAATACATGTAATACAGTTCTCTTCATTGATGATCAGCAGGTACGTATTCATTTCGCTAGTCTCACTAGCCACCATCCTCGAGAACGAAGTACTCTTCGTAGTAGACGATGTTGAAGTACCCGGCCGTGAGTACCGAGGAAGACAAAATGGACGAGGAATCAGCAGAGAAGAGCTTAGCATTAGCTCTTTAGTCGACGAGGAATGGCGTGCGTGGAGTGATGAGGTTAGAACTCGATTGGTGAAAGAACTTGAAATGTTTGGTCTTCTGAGATTTGGATTCCGAAAGGCGTGCGTGGTGATATAGTCTGCGCTTGGGCGGGGTGAAGTGTTCGTCGGCGTTGGAACGGCTACCCCTTAGTTGTATTCTGGAGTTCTTGGAGCATAGGTCATAAAGAACTAGAAGTGCGTTAGTGTTTTGTGATGTCAATTCTGGATGGCGTGCAGAGTGTTCGAAGACGTGGTCTGGTTTGGGAGGGTAAAGTGCCTGTCAGCCCTGGTACGGAGGCTGTTTGTGTTACTCTTTAGATGTGTCCCAGAGGCCTTCGAGCTTCGAGCGTAGGGTACGGGAACGCGATGGAATCCTGGGAGAATAAGGAGGGGATGTCAGGATTGGGGTACCCTGGACGATGCAGATGAGAGAGAAATTACTTTTCATATGCCATTGCCCCAATCCTCGCTCTCGAAACCGACCGAGCTGGTGCCCTCAAATTTTTAGCTGTAACTGTAAGTATTGCCCAAGTCAAGCCCAAGTGCCCACCAACGCAAAGCGGACAAACCCGAGTATTTACGGATAAATCCGAGCGTGGCTGGCAAATCTAACGAGTGTTTCGGATAAATCCGAGAATGGCGGAGAAATCCGAGCGTGACGGCAAAATCCGTACGTGCATGCACAGCCACTACGCATTTTCGCTCGCCAACGCAGACAAATAGGGGGAGCAAGCTCCCCCAATGAATCCCTGGGCCGTTGAGGTCTGTGCGATAGTTCTTTTCGTCACTGTTGTCATCAGACTCGGTAAACTTTCGATGATTGCACATCAAATAAGCAAAGCACAATAGGTACATCTTTATTCTTCATACAATATCAATCCTCTTCCAAGATTCAAGTCTACTTGCAGTGCTCGATATGTCGGCATCCCCGCAGTATTCGAATCATCCCTACTGCCAAACTTACGTATACCAGTCGCACCGAACTCATGAATGTTCGAAGACTAGAAGACTACTAGTACTATAAGGACGACACCGGTCATACGTATGCGTATTCCAATTTACGATGAATAAAGTTTACTTATGTACATTCTTTTCACTAAATTATACAATCAAGCGTCTAATATTCCAGCAGAGGAGTGCTTGTGGAAGTCAAGATTGGGATGCTATACTCGCATTTCGACGTTCCCGGGTCACAGGCCCTGTTTTTCTTCTTTCTTAGTCATGTGAGATTATGCTGCGCATGCTAGTAAGATCATAATTTACCACAGCCTACCCACAAAACCCAACCACCCTCATTCGAGGCTCACTGCATTGCTAGATTCACCGTCGCCTGTAGCCTCTCAATGTGAGCGCCTTAACCTTTTTTATAAAATTAGAACATCGAACACAAGACTACTATTAAACCTTCCTCATCAATGTAATCATTATCATTCAGTGGACACCGTGGCTCGTGGGATTAAAGGATGTGGGGATAATGTGCTGCGAGTAATCGGTATGTGAGTGCATGTTGGCGGTGGATCTTACAACCAGAAGGTACAACCTAGCATGCATCACGCGTGTCACAGTGGCTTGAACAATTAAACGCCTTGTCCATCGAGTGAGCACTGCAGGGGGTACCTTTACATTTTGACTTCATCATCCTCAGGCTAAGTCCATCGAACTGACCGAACGTGCTAGGTGACAACGAGACTAGGACACCAACCAATTACACGTGTACTCAGATCCTTGCGGAAATCCAAACTGGTGTACTAGACTCGCCTTTTAAATGCCCGTCTATATTCTTTCCTTTTTGTATCGTTGCCGTGTGAGGCTGCCGTATATGTATACACTAGTAAGTGTGATACAACCACACAAGCTAAACATGGACGTCCCAATGGTACATAATACACGTGCAGAGATTGATGAAGGGAATGAATTTAGTTAAATCAATTCCACTGAGTTGATGGCAATTGTGAATATTGAGTAATCGGGTTCAACAGTGTCATACTAGCTGGCGACTTTATTATGCAATCCTATTCCTAGCTATCCAAGGCTCATCTCATCGTGAGATTCGCAATCACATGTAGTCTCACTGTCAGCACCTTGACAAAACATTAATTACTAGTAAGCCTTCCTAATCGACGTATTGATAACATCTGCTCACCATTCTTCGTTCAGAAATCGTTCTAAATGGGGCTTACCGAAGTGAAAATAGATATTCGTCAATGTACACAGCCCAATCATTATCGAGTGTCTCCTGAACAAACCTTAGTACATATGTTAGATCCAATACTCATGTGAGCGCCATCGCTATTATTAAACCTTCCTTAACGGTGTCAAATCGATGCATTGATACATATCTTCTTGTAAGTATTCACTTGGAAATCTTTCTAATTGGAACTTACCGGGATGAGAACAGATATACTCCCATGAGATATTAGTCTTTGCACACAGCCTTATGGATGAAAATAGATATCGTCTCATAAGACGTCCTCATGTGCACAGCCTGACCGTTATCGCCATACACGTTCTGCGCAGATAAGAACCTCATAAAAACCCTCGAGCCCGATTGATCAACACCCCATCCCCACGTCATCAATAGTGTTTCTTGAGTGCAACACACCATGGCATTTCGAAACGCAAGATACACACGCATCGGAAATCTTTATGCCTTTGACAATAGCCGTAGTGGTGAATCTGGTGCGTATAATCTCTCTTAATTTCTACAGACTTACCAATGATCATAGAATGGGAACGACTTGCAAAAGCTTCTTGCCTCGGAGCCAGTCATCAGTCAGAAGAACGATATGATGCTCCAAAATGTCATCCTGACACCAGAAAAGTAGTGATAAATGATATAATGAGCTGGGTCGATTCAAAAGATCCTGATAAGAGAATAATGTGGTTAAATGGCCCTGCTGGTGGGGGAAAGTCTGCAATTGCTCAAACAATTGCTGAACGATGTTGTATGGAAAACAAACTCATGGCAAGCTTCTTTTTCTCTAGAACTGCTGCAGGTAGTCGAGATGATGGAACTAAGCTTGTGCCAACAATTTCCCACCAGCTAGGAAATGTTGTTCACTTTGCAAAAAGAATCATTATAAATGAACTGGAAAGGAATGATGCATTATTGTCACATTCCATGGAGGTTCAAATGGAAAAGTTGGTGCTGAAACCACTTTTAGATATATATTTGGCAACTACTTCAGTCAATCTGAGCAAGGACTCTGACACTGCTTGCCTTCCACATCTAGTAATAATTGATGGATTGGATGAGTGTAACAGACCTGAAATGCAATCTAGAATTGTAAAGATGATTTCTGATGTGGTGTCAAAGTCAAGAATGCAGTTGAGTTTTTTCATTGCAAGCAGACCAGAGTTAGCAATCCGAAACACATTTAATGATGAGACCATTAGTCAACTGTGTCTTCCATTAATTCTTGACAATCAATACAACCCTGATAATGATATTGAAACTTGTCTTCGAAGTGAGTTCACAGCAGTAAAGCGAAAGCACACACTGGCATTCACACTTTCAAAGATGCTGAACTGGCCAGCAGAGAACGATTTGAGAATCCTGGTTCAAAGATCATCAGGGCAGTTTATCTATGCATCCACTATCATAAAGTATATAACAGATAATGAACATGATCCATGTGATAGACTGAATACCATTATTAATATAAAACTTGGTGAGACAATGCCATATACACAGTTGGATGCATTGTATACACATATTCTCTCTGTGGCTGTTGAAAAATTGAAAAATTACAACAATATTCTACTTATATTTCAAGCACTGATATATGTGTCATATACTACACTTCATGATATACATATTCTGGCACCATTTTTAGGAAAGACAAAGCATTACATACCATTACAACTTGCTAATCTCCACTCCATAATTTATGTTCCCAATTCCAATGGAGGGGGGATAAATAATGGTATTCACTTCTTTCATGCATCTTTCAGTGACTTTCTGAAAGACTCTGATAGATCAAAATGCTTCCATGTATCTGAGAAGGAGGCCCATATAGCTATGGTGAATTGTTGTCTTGACATTATTCTGAAAAATGAAATTCCAACTGACATAGTTGATTACCAAAATCACACACTCTATTATGTGTATATCAAACTCATTACTCATTTGAACAAATGTGACTTTGATCAAAATGTAACAGAACAGCTTCTATTGAAGTCTGGATCAACTCTGGAGCCTATAGTGAAAGCTCTTCTTAAAAACACCTTTAATGCATATGACTATCGCTTTGACATACTTTGTCTTCTTTATAAATTTGACTTATCTGCAGATGCCATCATTGTAAGTTGTGCTATTATTTTCATCAGAAATTAAGTTTAATATGTGGAATAATATTATGTAGCATTCTGCAACTCCATTGAATAAAAATGTATCCCAACTTTTTGGACAAATGCCATTTACAGTGGCCATTGACTTCATGCTAAAAGATTTTTTACATACTGATGATGAATCAAATCTACATAATTACATAGGCGCAGTATTTTGTCTTAATAAGAAACATAAAATTTCAGCTGAAAATTTGTTAGATGATAATGATATTGAATACATTTTGTTGGGAGAAATGTTAGAAAGTCCATTGCTAGCAGGTGATTATTTTCTCAATGACATGAAGAGTGAGCAAGTATTTCGGGGTGCATGGGATTATATAACTGAGTAAGTTAATCTAATTTATGAATGACTCATCAATTTTAACTATTTATTTGGATAGGAGTGTTATTGATAGTGATTATATGTATTCTTGGCTAGTGTCAGAAGTGACTTCTCCAATAAGCTTTGAATATTTGCTCAAAAGAATAATACCATCCCTCTACTTTAAAACATTTCTCCAGGAATTTGCACAAGATTTTGAGTACTGCTTTTTATCTATATTGGAAGATGATTCTGAAGATTATAACTTTGTTAATAATAGTATACAATCATTAATGAGAGCCATCAACAAATTTTTAAAGGTGACATTTTTTAGTATTATTTAAGTGATTTTTATACACTTCTGATGGCATATAATAGGAATGTGAAGAAATAGAAAATGGCAGGTCATCTAAAAATGAACACTATTATACACACCAAGTTGTGAATTTTGATACTCACATATTCAAGAATGAGGTAGATGCCAGCTATGAAATGGCTATAAAATATTTTCATGAATCTGAGAATATTCAAATACCATTATGTTAGAGTGACTGCAGATTATGTTATTCCCACTACCTTTTAAGGTAGTTGGGTTATGGGGATGTTTGGATTTCCTAGGAAGGCAATTTGTGGATTGGTGTCTGGGATCTCACATTCTGGCCCACTGATTGGTTAATAGCTTTTGAATGCCATTTTGTGACTGATTACTGTACACTCTCTCATGTAATCAATGCTGGTGTGACCATATTGCTTGTCTGCACAATTAATCCACACTTTCATGTGCCTAGGCAGCTGGAGCCTTCATGAATATATCAAGTCTTCCTACCTTGAAGTTGTTACTAGGTTGCCAGAGGTGCATGGTGATGATGATGAGGAGTTAGTGGAAGACTGGGCTCATGTCATTCAGTAAGTTGGCAGTATTTATTTTCTAGTACACTCATTTTCTTCCTGGCCTGTAGCCTACTTTATGGATCTTCCTAATGAATATTATCCCTCTTGACTACATTTGTTTTAAGACCACAATCATGAGCATCAGATAATTGATTGACATGCTATGATGTTCCATACCTCCTCCCCCTTCCCCAGCACCCTTCTCCACAGTGCTTGCCCATTTCACACCATATAATCTCGAGACTTTGGCCACAATTAGCCCTTGAAAATACACTCACTTTGAGTCCACAATCACAAGTATCAGCCAATCACTTGATGCTCTCTGATGCTCCATTCCTCCTCCTCCCCCCCTTGGCATGCTTCCCCACAATGCTCACCCATCTCAGACTGTATGTTCTCAACACTTTGGCTACCATTAGCCCTCATGTATACATTCATTTTAAGCCCACAATCACTAGTATTGGCTAATCACTTGATGATCTTTGATGTTCCATACCTCCTTCCCCTTCCCCCAACACACTTCCCCATAGTGGTCACCCATCTCGGACTGTATGCTCTCCAAACTTGGGCCACTATTAGCCCTCACACATACATTCAGTTTAAGCCCACAATTGCATGTATTGGCCAATACATTGACACTCTCTGGTGTTCCATACCTCATCCCCCTCTCCCAACCTCCCCACAGTGCTTACCCATTTTGGATGGTATGTTCTCAACTGTATGTTCTTGAAACTTTGGCCATCATTAGACCTTGTGAGTACATTCATTTTAAGCCCCCAATCGTGAGTATTGGCCAATGCTCAGGGATTACAGTTGGCAACATGCAAACACCACAAATTTTATTATGATAGGAAGACAAATTTTTTAGCGAAAACTAATTACAGATTTGGATTCAGCAAGTCAAAATATGTACAAAAATGATGTTTTTGAGAAATTCCCATGATAAAATAGGTGTGCCAAATTTTTTGGCAAAAAAATTGACATGTTATGCTGACTAATTTAGGATTCAATGGCTTTGGCAACCATCATTGAAGTACTCCTCTAACACAAAATGCATAATTACCTATTTTTGAAGCTATTCTCACATGAAATTTGAAGGAATCTAATTAATGGATTGAGCAAATGTGGTAGTGTTGCTTGGGGTTAATGCAGGCTCATGTACCTCACTCCATTTCATCCCTTTGACTCTTAACTCTCCTTTCAATCCCTCTCACTGTCTTGCTCTTTATTAATTTCTCTTTGTCTCTTTTGGATCAGTTTCTCTTTTGTTCGAATATAGTATATAATTAGAGTAAGTAAAGTGCAAGATTAACATGTGTTATCTCACACTGCACTTGCAGGTATGTACTCATTTGTAAAATTACCAGATCCATGATTTCACACTGTGCTCACAGTTTTACTGGGTATGGTAAGGAGGTCTGGCTGGGACCATAAAAATATTTTTGGAACCCTCTACAGAGTCCAATTCCCATCTCATCCAGATCCACACTGCTGAGTAGTAGGGTTTTTAAAGTAATTCACATATCATTGAATAGTTACCATGGATTATACTCCTTACTAATAGCATAAGCATTCTAATCATTTGTACTGGTCTATGGGTAGGGAATGAGTGATAGGTAGTGAGGAAGGAGCTGAGAGCTCTGAAAATAAGTTTTGACTGATTATTGTGAAGTCCACTGCTATTTTAGCTATTTGTATTCCAAAAAACTTTGGGTATGAGGATTAGAAACATGATTTTTTGGCACCCACTGAGGTGGTTTAGAGGCCGATATCTTTGCGGAATCACATTGCTATCAATGAAAGGAGGCTATAACTGCATTTTCCATGATTTTTACTATTTTTTATAGCCGAGTGCCAAATTTTTGGGTCAAAAATTTAAAAATTTGGAATTTGGAAAATCAGCTCATGGAATACTAAAGAATACATCCTAAATACACTATTCCAATGGTTTTCGGGGGCTTAAAATGGTTTGTGATGGCTAGAAAATTCACTCAAAAAATTTGTGGTGTTTGTGTGTCACCAACTGTACCAAATCCTTGTGGTATTATGCAATTTGTGACATGACAGAAACAGATATCTGGTACATACCTCTGTACAAGTGGTGTGAAGATTTAATGAGTTCTTGAAGTTCTGCAGCACTAGGCAATGTCACAGGTAACCCATGGGTAGTTCAAGGGCTACCCATACCCATACCGACACTAACCCATACCTGCAGATGACAGGTATATATTTAGCAGGTACTATGGGTAGTGGGTATACCCATGGATTTGAGACGGAGCATGAAGCTGAGTAAGCGTGGAAAGAATTAAAGAGGTGCAATTATGAATGCTTCAATTACATCATGAACCTCTGCACATACCAAGTACAAACTCAAGTTCATCATCTGTGGGCATTTTCAGGCACAAGTTTGAGTCTGTCATCTATGGGTCCCTGACAGAATCCACTTTAACCCCCCACAGAAGGCATAGCACTGTCATATGGAACTTGCAGTACATGATATAGTGGATTGGATGTCTAGGAATGAATGGGGATCAGGTGTGTATTCTTTCTCTTGTATTTCTTCTCTACTTCTAGTTCTCTGTCTTTTCCAGCCTTCATGTGTGTACACTGTGGTGTTCCTCCATCCTAACAGGTGCTACTCGAGTAATGGCATGTACACCTTCTCTGCTCACACCTTTCCCACAACGTTCCCACTCCCTCCCCACACCATCTCATTTTCTAAAGTTATGCACCACATCCATGAGTCCCACAGCTGATCTGTGACATTGGAGACACTCACTTTTTTCATAAACATCCGCGACTCTCACAGCTTCGAGTTCATGACATTGAAGATGCCTGAGGAAGCCAGCACTAACCCCTCAGCTCTGCCTAGAATCATGGGAAAGACCGTCACCTTCAGTGGCGGCATTGAGTGTGTTGATAGCGGTGTATACCTACTCTCCCCCCCCCTCCCATGTCGACTGTGCAATGCCAATGAAGGTGGGGGAGAGTGGGCATGGTGGGTACTCAATGCTGCAGAGGGGGATGTGATTTGAGGACAAGCATATAGGCATACTTGACTGCATGATGCTGATGAGGGTGGGGGAGGGTGGGCATGGCGGATACTCGATGGAGGGGGATGTGATTCGAGGACGAGTGCATAGGTGTACTGTGCGATGCCAATGAGGGTGGGGGAGAGTGGGTATAGTGGGTACTCGACACTGCAGAGGGGGATGTGATTTGAGGACAAGCATATAGGCATACCCAACTGTGTGAGGTCGATGAGGGTGGGGGAGGAAGGGCGTGGTGTGTACTCGACAGAAGGGGATGCAATTCAAGGATGGGCACATAGGTGTACTCGACAGAGGGGGATGTGATTCAAGAATGAGCACATAGGCGTACTCAACGGAGGGGGATACGATTCAAGGACAACATCGACAATGGGCTAGCATCGACAACAGGCTACCATTGACAACAGGCTGGCGGGATGAACAGATCAATAAACTCTCCACTCTTCCCTGGCGGCCATATCCCCTCCTCTGAAGATACTTCCATTCTTAGCATTGACAATGGGCTACCAATGACCATCAACAACAGGCTGGCAGAATGAACAGATCAATAAACTCTCAGCTCTTCCCTGGTGGCCATATCCTCTCCTCTGAAGACACTCCCGTTCTCAGACACCTGGGATCTGAACAGTAGATGTGGGTTCATACTACAGTTGAGGACAGTCAAAGTCAACAATTTTTGTAGCTCAGCCACGTGATTTTTTATGCAAAAACCAACTTCATATTTGGATCCAGAGGCCTAAAATATGTTAGAAAAGGCACTTTAGAAGTTATTCCCACAATATTTGAAAGTGGCCAAATTTTTTGGACAAAAAAACGAATTGTGTGTACATGTTTGGACACTATTAGGTAAGTCAGCTCCTACCTTTACTGTGATCAATCACTTCCATAGCCTCCATTGCTGCATTAGACACTCCTCTATGCTGCTTCTGCTGTCATACCGCCCATTCTGCTGCTCTTCCAGTGAGCCCTATACAATATGCATTCATAAATTGCCATGTGCAATTGATAAACTGTTGAATTACATCCACTGGGCAGGCATCAAGATATTTTAATGCAATATTTTTGGCCTCCTGAAAGGTCTTTTTGTCTGCTTCACGATATCTGTATGACATCCTCCCATACATCAATCTCTAGCTCATTGTCATTATCTGACTCAGTCAGTACTTGATCTTCTATTTCCCAGTTCACTCACAGACTGTCTAATAGAACTGAATCTTCATCCACTGCCTGATCAGCTGGGAGATCTGAATTGATAATTTGAGCACTTGGAGTTGACTCTCCTTCACTAGATAAATCTGAAGGGGTTGGTGATGCTTGAGACAGATTTCTTAGTCCAAGCATATTAGGCTTGTGTTTCTTTGATGGATGACCTTGAGGGCAGCTCATGGTGGTGGTGGGATGTGTTACATTGCAATTGTCATCTTACAATACTTATCTGGTTGTGTTTAGCAAGTGTGAAAATCAGTCAGATAGCAAATATAGCAAGTTATCTCACATCATTGTTTCTATTTGTAAATTCACACCATATATAGATACAACTTTTGTTTTATTTTTTGCTCAACAACCACTCAATAAAATATTCTAATACATTGGAATCATTAATAATACATAAAAAGGAGTCTATTGGCACTTTTTTCATGAATAAAACGATTTTTTTTACGGTTGGCCAAATTTTTTCGAAGTAAAAAAATCAAATCCTATTTTTAGAAGGAACAGCTCATAGGATCGCTGTGAAAGTTGTATCAAATGAAAGCTATTTCAAGTAGCTTTCATTCCCGAAGAAGTCGAGGCCAAAAAAAATCGTTGATTTTTTTTGCTGACTTTGATTGTCCTCGACTGTAGAATGCCATACACTTACACATTAGTTCCACACTCAGTGTATAATGTCGATATAATAACAATTCTGAAATATGGTTTACAGACATTGTTTTACACTGAGATGCGGTGTTATATCCATGTCCGGATACATCGTGCCAATGTTCCCACATGACCTTCTAACATACCCTGTCTGTTCCCAGAACGTACCTGCTTCGGGTTTACACTTCCCAATGTTCCTGCCCAGGAACATACCCGGAACCCATCGGGTTTTCTATCAGGTATCCCAGATACTTAGGTTCTCTTATGACAGCCTCACCGCGTCATTATAACATTACTCCTCTCTTCCATTCTCACTTGTACATTTCATTAATGGGCAATGTAGTTTAGTTTCTTATTCTTCATTCTGAGCGTGTCATTTGCGCCACTACTCCTCTTTGCCCAGTCTTTATTTCGTTTACTTACACTTAGCACTCAGTCTCCAGATTCATACCTATGTCTTACTAGTACATATAAATAGCCTTCCAAATGTACTAGGTAGTTTTCAGTATTCATATAAACCTCATACACTTCTTCCTACTTCTAAGTTCCAAAACCTGCTCCGGGTTTTCCTTCAGGTTTCTCTCCCACTGCCTAGTGTAGTGGCGAAGCCCTCTCCTATACTCTGGAACGTCTTCCTCGAGATAAGAACCATTCCCTGGGGATATCCAGGCGGCGCAGCACATATGCTGAAGCCACGGTTCACTTCCGCACTTCCGCTCCCGTTCCCATACCCATACTCACTTCAGGTTTCCATTATAGTTCTCCCACACCCTCCGGGTGTCTTCACATTTGTTTCCCAGTAGGAAGGGAATCAGTATGTAACATGTGGTTGCATCCTGCTTTCAGCTCCTCTTGATCCTCCCCTTCAAGTTCAGGTAATTGTGCAACAGCCTCAACATCTGAATCTTTGATATATCCCAGTTTACTCCAGCTACTGAGACACAAGAAAGCACGAGTTGTTTGGACTGAAAGCCTGCTACAGACATGCGATAGCAGGAGGCAGCCATGACTAAAGATACCCTGAACATCTACAGAAGTAGCTTACACCAGAGGTTAGCTAAATGAATGTAAATAGCAATAGCAAGACTCACCTGGAATACTCAGATAATCTAACGCCATTCTTGAGAGGCATGGAAACATTGCTTTACGTTCCCACCACCACATCAAGACATCCTCCAACTTGATGTTCTTAGTATCAGTTGATAAGTAGCGATCAATCTCATCTTGAAGTTCCAATGACAATTGAGAACAAGCAGGCTTGAGGATGCTGTCAAATATATTTGATTCGTCATTCCCAGCCTTAAAGTCAATGACAAAAACCAATCAGTACAAGCAATAATTAAAGACACAGTAACGTACTGCCTCAGCTACAGGTGTTCCATCTCTCATCCCAGATGTCTTGGCAACACTTGAGTAGTACAGCCTATACTGAGTATGCAATACCTCCATAGCAGTATCAATCCAGGATTCTTGCCATCCTGCATTCTTGAAGTACTGTAAGTTATACTTAGGATGAAGTACTAGAATATAACGGTAAGAAAAATGTAATATGTAAGAAAGGAATAAAATGTTTACTCATCGCAATCCTGTATGCCTCTGACTCATCTGTCCATGAATAGTACCTGTTAAGGGTTTTCTTTGCGAGTCCAGCAGCAGTGCAAATCAAGGCAGGGACTTCAGTGTTAATAGCAACAGAAGTCAGCTTGTCATTTATGATGTCCATTACCAGGATCACATTGGCAATATTAGGTACAGCATGAGAAAATACAAGAGTCGCATCCTTGAGAATCTATAGTGGATTATAATTAGCCTAGCTTTGTAATCGACCCGCAGGACAGCCTCACCTTCAGAATCTTACACAGCTCTTCAATTATACACCACTCATCCTCATTCAACTCATACATATCTCGAAGGCCATTCTCAACATCACCTGTAAACCGCATATATGCATGCTTGTGCTCAAGCAAGAAAAGAAGTAAGTCATACGTTGAATTCCATCATGTTCTTACATCATGCGGTATGAGTTTAACAGGTTGTCCCAGCCCCTTGAGGCACTCTCTCCATGCAGGCAGCAACTTGGTCGTAGAGTACACAACAGTGTATGCCAGCTTTTGAACCTATATGTACAGTGAGCATGAATTGTTATGAAAGTAGCAAGTATTGATTTACCTTAGCAAGTATGAGCTTCACAGGCTGAAGCTTCCCCTCCATCTGCTTACGCTCAGCTTGCGATAGTGCAGCAACTTCATCAATCCAACCATCAACATTATCATCATCTCCTTCTGTGGGCAATGTGAATTCATGTTACATACCGATTCCCTTCCTACTGGGAAACGAATGCGAAGACACCTGGAGGGCATGGGAGAACTATAACGGAAACCCGAAGTGAGTACGGGTACGGGAATGAGAGCGGAAGTGTGGAAGTGAACTGTGGCTTCAGCGTATGTGCTGCACCGCCTGGATATCCCCAGGGAATGGTTCGTATTTCACAACAGATGATATCCAATGTAAGGAAACATTCCAGAGTATAAGAGAGGGCTTCGCCACTACACTAGGCAGTGGGAGAGAAACCCGAAGGAAAACCCGGAGTGGGTTTCGGAACTTAGAGTAGGAAGAAAGTGTACAGAGTTGATACCAATACTGAAGACTACCTAGTACATTTGGAAGACTATTTATATGTACTAGTAAGACGTAGATACTAATCCGGAGACAGAATACTAAGTGTAAGTAAACAAAATAAAGACTGGGCAAAGAGGAGTAGTGGCGCAAATAACGCGCTCAGAATGAAGAATAAGAAACTAAACTACATTGACCATAATGAAATGTACAAGTGAGAATGGAAGAGAGGAGTAATGTTATAATGACACGGTGAGGCTGTCATAAGAGAACCTAAGTATCTGGGATACCTGATAGAAAACCCGACGGGTTCCGGGTACATTCCCAGGCGGGAACGTCGGGAAGTGTAAACCCGAAGTGGGTATGTTCCGGGAACGGACCGGGTATGTTAGAAGGTCACGTGGGAACGTCGGCATGATGTATCCGGACACGGATATAACAATTCATCTTCAAGTGCAATGCTTGGATCCAAAGTGTTGACATCTTCGTCACAGCAAAGCTCATAGAAGTGTGTGTCCTCAGTGGTACTCACCTGCACAAGTTCTTTGAGCTGAGACTTGGAGACTCAAGGTGTGTCAAATTGTCTAATGAACATTTGTGCAATGAGGTTGTTAATGTGCAAAAAGCACCATATATGGTTAACCTTTGTGAATGAGCCAGGCATGTCATGGAGCCTCGAGATCATTGTGTCATTGTTGGCAGCATTATCACAAGTTGTACCTAGGATCTAAAGGTACATTGTTACATTTATCATATTTGATATAAAGGAAAACTAAATTTGTATGACAGGCCAAAGTCCCTTAACATCTCCACAAATGCTGCAGCCAAATTCTCTCTGGTATGCAACCTTGGGACCTCGACAATATCAAGTGTTAAGGTTATCATCTTCCCATCATGTTCAAAGGTGATTGTAAATGCAACAAGGTGATATGGCACCTTTTAAATCAATAAGGAACGGTTAGATAAAAGTACTCCCCGTCCCATCCATATAAGATGAACCTTTATGATCTTGGGTATTACGAGCTGAAGTTAAGTCCTGCGCTGTCAGCTATTGTGTAACGAAACACACCTTTAACAAGGGAATCAATATAAAATATAAAACCAATATAAAAAGATCGTTAGAGGCCAGTTTGAACATGGATAAAGGTACATACTTGGGTTAGAAGGATATCTAATTGGTTCCACTGAAAGTAGCATGTGCGATTCTCCTGTCAAGAGATAAACATTTGATATGGAAGCTGTTTATAATCTGAGTATACGCATAAGTGGTTTAGTGGTGACTGATAGTGCACTTACCAAACAAAGAATATAATTGGGCAGAGGATTATTTTGAGATGAGGTTCTTGGGTCGTAGTAAGGAACGCGTAGTTGAGAATAACGCGTACTGGGATAGCGCGAACCATAAGTCACGTAAGTCCATCAAAGATTGCCGGGTGTGTGCTCATCTGGAAAACCGAGCGCCAGGTGCGGGTTTGTGGGGATGTCGACACACGCCTACATGCGCTTGGTACAGCCTTAATTGTGCGCGCGCGGTGTATGTCATGTGGGATATAAATAGATCAGGACGGTCCAGTTAGATCAACCCGCGCAGTAATAACATATATAAGTACTACTGTAAATAGATAGAAAAGTAAGTACCGCTGGACTAGTGATACTTCCGTTCCCCACAGACAGGGTAACGCAGACAGACACAGACGACCAATTTGAGACGTATTTTCGAGATAGATAAGCATGTACAGTGATTTATAATGTTAAAGTAACAATGTTCACATAGCCGTAATCTACTATTTGAATATCATTTTATCTTTGAACTTTTAACACCTCGAATATATAAGACTATTGTTAAGTTACAAGTACAATTGCTCAGAATAAAGTATTACTACAGTATATAGTATTTCTAGTCTCTGTCACGACCGTGCCCCTAGCCTGACTTGGCGGCGGAGTACGAGAGGGTGACTGCGGAGAAGCGAGGGGTGAGTATGAGACGAAAGCGGAGAACGATAACTCAGGGGGTAGGACTTCGGCTTCAGCTTATGTGCTGCGCCCCTGGGATTCCCGGTCCTGGATTTCGGAGTAAGGGCAAGCCCTACGGAGAAGACAAGAGATGGAAGACGAGAGGTGTAACTCAAGTCAGACGAAAGGGTGAGGACGTAGTTCAATACGAAACTGAAGACTAAAATACAAATCGAGTACTACTTAAATACTGGAGACTCGGAGTAAGCAAAGGCCAGTGGAGAAGTACGGTCAGGGTAGGCGTACGTAGAATGAAGACTATAGCTAATTAAACATAATAAAACGCGTCGGAGAAGTGAGCGTGTATGGCGGTGTAAAGTAAAACTGATAGTGGCGCACTTAAGAATGATAAGTGACTCACTACAAGATGTATACTACATTACTGAGGGGATAGCTCAGTAGAACGGAAGAAAGGAAACGAGAGTAATCTATGTACAGTAATCAATATGTAATATTAAGAACATAATCAAAGTCCGGAGTAACAAAGGGAAAAGGTGGAGTAAGAGCATAGGGGTCCGGAGGTAGGCGATACGGGATATGACAGTCTCGTAGTTTACTTGTACTTTAACAGTAGCACCATCAAAGGGCATGACGGTTTGGGGATGTCCAGCCATCTGTACCGACATGCAACTTGCTGTCAAGTTTCTAGTAGGTCATGTATTAGTATACCATACTTTCTTTAACATGACTGATTACTTGTAGTATCAACACGATGCACTCATGAGTATGCTTGAAGACCTGTCATACATCATGACCAACTGTGCTGGGGGATGGTATGTAGCACTCAGGTTGACCAGTCTTCATCATACTGATATGCCGGCTTTAAAAATATACTTATTTTTCGATTATTAATTCATTCATTCAGGCTTTTATATTATATTTGAATAAGTGCAAGGAACCAACCCTCGAGTACAAGAGCTGGAGTGAGTCCCGGACTGCCAGCTATAGTATTTTAAAAACAACATACCTTACTAAGGGACGAGTACAAGGGCTGGGGTTGAGGCTCGTGCCGCCAGCCAAAGTGTCTTATTGATACAAACCAAGGGTATTAAAGAATATATCATATGGCTTCGGTCCCTTGCATTTATTTTAATATATTGCACTACTTCTTTTACAATTATTACTATTCTATAATGAAGCCAACATACCACTCTTGTACGCCTTGAATGGTGTTCCAACATGAAGTCAAATACATCATGTGCTGCTGTATGTAACTCTGAAGAAATTCCTAATTACAGTACACAACCCAGGAAGTGCTCCATTCCAAAGTCTTACTAAAATGAGCCTCGTACTACCGGTATCAGAACCCAAATGGTTGCATGGTTTACATGTGCAAAACCATATGGGACGTTGTGCGTGAAACCGCCAAGTCTGGTATCTATGCCATCACGCGCTATTGATGCGCGCATCAGAATGGGCCGTTAAAACCGAAATTCCTTGTAACCGAGTGCATACTGGCACGAGTGCATGTCCTAGTGCATGTACTGAATTAGTACCAACGCCGCAGTGTTGGAGGCACCTCCGAAATGAGGTGCATCCATATGGTTTACCATATGGAGTGTTCTCCACACCTCAGTGGAACTTATGGATAGTCTTAGAAGTAGTGCATGCAATCTATTTACATATGCGATATACTATTTACCGTTACAAATAAAGTAGATAGAATTTTAGTATATAGCTAAAAGATAGTAGAATAGGAAAAGCAAGTACTGCACAAGCTGTCTTCCATTCTCAGAGTAGAGTAACGTTCTGGAATTAGTATTTGAAGTTCTTGAACAGTATTTGAAGTACCAAGTACTATTAGTTCGAATTGAATATTAACTCTCCGAGTTTTTGACTAGAATTGCAATTGGAGTCTCGTACCCCAGTCTCTGACCGTAACTCGCAATCATTAAACTTGTCCTATTTTAAACACTGAAAACCTACACACCCTTCATACTAAATATAGCTAACTTAAAATACATATTTCTCGTTAGCGGTGCTACTGCTAACAAATTAAAGTAAACTAAAGTTAGATGTATCAATACATTGATATACATGGTCCTGGACGGTACTGAAAGTTCGAAGACTCTCAGACACCCAATGCACCATCTCAGCCCTGTTTGCGATTCAGTAAAGGTAGTTATAGGTGGAGGAAATACATACTGTGCCTCTGTGCATGTGTGTTGGCAATGTGAGTAAGTCACTGTCCCTATCCCCCTTTTATGGAATGCAGCTGCAATTGAACCATCTGTAGACTTGGCCAGAGCCTCATGGGCCTCCCTCACAGACTTTGTTGCCATCACAAGTTTTACTGTATCTTTGCCCCAACACTGGTTGGCGTGCTTATGCATATTCCCCATTGAAGCAGCATCTTTTGTGTCCAGATATTGGCAGCTCTTTGATGTACAGGACTTGGAGTAGCAGTGGAACTCATGGTAGCGATGATTGTCATTATCATGTCCAATCTTCGGAATAGGGTGATAGAGGGCATATATAGGTGAGGTCCAGTCAGACATGAGGCACTCTACTAAATGTTAATCATCATGTGTTTCAGAGAACTAGTATAACATACTCCTTTCATCCTCTGGCGACTCGACCACCTCCTCTTCCTCACTATTATCGGACAGCTCTATAGCTGTACTATTGTGTATAACAGGTGTTGTTTGTGTCTCAGTTACTGGTTGTCATTGAATAATAGTACTAGGTACTGTTTCCTATTGAGTAATTGACCGTAAGTGATGTCTGCTTCTACATAAACAAATGGTAGCTGACCTCATTAGCAGCCTGTACCGAGGGGCTTTTCACTGTGTTTTGGTGCCCCCCAGAAGGGGTAAATCCCTTAGACTTCTTTTGTGGTGGCGCATCCTATCGAGTGTGTCAGTACATGTTAAGGTATAATTTATAACTTGTTTATTAGCCCACTGTCACAGTAGTGTTGTCTGCATTATCATTGTTGGATTTATTGCCACACTTTTTCGGAATCAAGGATGCTATGGCCTCATCTGCTCCTTCTTTTTGTGCCGGAGCACGATCTGAGCGTCTGGCTGTACTATCTGCCATAATGGTGATCTGTAGACTAGTCTGACTACCGTGTTGATACTGGGCAGAAAAAATTAGTCATGTGTGATCGGGGCTTAAGACTGTACAGCACCTCCAGGCATATTAGTAATACCCTGAGGGTTACAGCGAGATCGAATTACAGTGAGATCAAATATGCTTGATCGGTGGCTTAATGTAATGATCATTTGTAATGATTTTGGTGAGGGTATGTCCACGGGTAGTGGGTGAAATGAGCTGTACCCATACCCATACCTGTAAGTACCCATACCCGTGACCCATGCAGGTATGTGGTACCATTGCTCTTGCCTACAGCATACAGACATATCAGGGGTTAGTATTCACAGTATATTCCTTAATTTTCTGCCTATGTGCTAGTTAAAAGCATAGCACTACTCTAAGATTGAATAAAATAAATTTAAATGACACTAAAGCTAGGTAATGTGATAGAGTTACAAGTAATACAATGTAACGGTCTGGTGTTGGTAATTGTCAATCGTTAATGAGTAGAGGCCATAAACTTTTTCACTTAGAATCTATAAACATTCTTTCATAATTAATAAATTCAATACAAACTTCAATATAAGCAGTTTTTTACTGGGTAGTGGGCTGTGCTGCTTGCCGGCCCTATTTCTTTATTAAAAATCTGTGACACTGGTAGCCATAGCATCCAACAATCATACATTTTGGTAGACACTATTATGAGTTTTATATTCTGTGTCCATCACTATACTGGACCAACTCAACCACTTGTTCACAGTCTTTAGGAGCACTCTATGGTCACCATATATTTAAGTGGACTCATAAATTTCAAAGAGCCTGCATAGACTCCCTGTGTGCTATGAGGGACTTTAAGTGGACTAAACACAGGGTCAATGTGGAGTGAAGACATGCCCTGGCACAAAGTTATTTGTTTCACTCTGATTATTCTATTCCCTACTCAATGCTACAAAGGCTCTTGATATACTTCATCCTCCTCTTCCCCATGTAACTTTACATTCCCATTTCACCCTATTTCTTCCTTTATAACATTTTCTCTCCTCATTTCTTTTTTTTCCTGTTAAGTCATAAAGCTCTCCACCATGTTTCTCAGTCTCCCATTGTCTTCATTTTATCTTCCCTTGCTCCTATGTTCTCAATACTAAATCAGTCACAGATTGGTTCCATTCAACATATTCATCAACAGGTTATAGTGCAAGTAGCATTAATCAGTGATCACTCAGAGATTTGTAGTCCAGTTAGATATCATACTGTTTACTACACTACATTATTAGGAGCACCAGGAATTTTATGCCTATGTAAATTACTGGTAGAGGAGATGGTCAAAAACGATACAGTGAAACGCATCCATTCAATGTGCTAGTGGTGGGAGCTGTGAATGATAAGAGAGTAAGAGAATTTTCAAGAATGATGAGTAGAAGTGTCAAACTTGCAGTAGACAGTGAAACATTAGCATATGCTTCAGCTTCATTATCTTAGAACTCACTGAATAATGGGAAACACCACAAAAATAATTATGAAGTAAGTATTAAGGAGGTATGCCATCATTGTATAAGTAGGCTAATGAATTACGAACATCCGTGCCTGCTCCCTTATGGCATAGTATAGCCAATGTCAGAGGAATGTGCACATCATTAGGCATCGAGGCATGAGAGTGTGTCCAAATTTCACCAATGGCTAAGTTATTCCAAGGGTTATAATATCGTCTTTGTTCAGTCCTTCACGCTCCTATTCGCCAGGAACATCTTCTACACGAGTCACGAATGTCCCTCTCTCTACCGAGGATGTCGGGGTTTTTAGCTCCCAGGGTCAGCATTGTGCATGCAATAAAGCGATCTGCGTAACAGCAGGGATGTGCAGTGGAGGATCTTGGCTGGATGCGAAGGTTAAGGAGGATAGAAACTGTGAAACTGCAGGATCCAAGAGAGGATGTCCGAGCAGCACTTAGGAATGATTAGATATATGCACTACCGTTATGCTGCCCGCGGTTCGAACGCGAACCAATACAAAACCGGACTTAAGTTCGGTTTTAAGTTCGGTCACGTGCGTTGAACCGAACCTCATGTCCGGTTCTTGGTTCTTTGAGATGCTGTTTTGCCGAACCTGTTTGAACCCGTTCGAACCTATAAATTTATTGTAGAAAAAATGGAAATATTTGCATGATTTAGATAATAATATAATGCAAAAGTAGTACTTCCGGCATGTGCAGTAGACCTCGATTACAACGGCACTGCCACAAGATTAGTCAGTGATGTAGATCAATACCATTAGGGGAAGTCAAACCTGGCTCTTTTGTTATGCCAAGAGATTTGATCGTTGCGTGTGAACATCATTTTGTTTCGAGCCAGGTTTGACACCCCCACATCATGTCGAAACGAATGGCTGATGCGCCTAGGCGGAGTTCCATCTGGGATTGAAGTTAGTTAAACGCGAGTGGACCCCGCCCCCTTCCTGGATTTGAGGCTAGCTTTGAGGGATGCAAGCTTCTCCTCAAGATTCGCGCATGTAACAGGTTCAGGAAGGCCTTTGAAAATGAGTGGAAGGTCTGGCTCAGCCATAATGAAAAAAAAAAAGAATGTTATGATGGTCCACAGCGATGCATAGAGAGACTCACTTAAGTATTGTTGAAGAGAAGAGTTAAAGGCCTCGCCAAAGCTCAAGCTCAAGGTCTTGAGTGTAGCCAGAGCATGCGCCTCAAGAAGTTCAAGCTCCGACACAACATCAGCTAGGGACGCTCGCAACGAACAGGCCTCGAAATGACGTCGCGTCCTTTCTTTTGTTTCCGTGGGAAGATGTTTTGTTTCGCCTGCTGATCGTTTCGTTTTGCCAAGAGGGCAGGTTTGACTTCCCCTATTGAAGGCTCGATCAATAGAACTAAGTGAGAACCGAAAGCCGCAAGCAAGAGGTGTCAGATCCAGCGATCTCGGTCGTCCCATTCTGCCACGCGAGACTATTCCCAGGAGGGCGGCATTCTACGGCTGTTTCAGAATTCCATCAATTTGCACTGCTCGGCATCCGGCATCTCCTAGTTGGTTGTGCCATCGTCAATCCATCGTTTCCAACCTTTTTAAGTATTGCAAGTGTATCTACGAGCTGCTTGCGTGAATATTAAAACTAGATGTGTTAATACATAATTACATATAGCTATGTACATACACTGAATATAAGTTAAACAATCAAGTATAGCATCGTGAGCCGAAGCTGTCAAAGAACTTGAGTAAGGTGGAAAAGAATACTGATAATATTACCATAACGAGGGGGAATAGGAGAAGTGTGTGCTCTGGGTGGTGTTATCATACTTTTTATAGGTTTACAGAATGAATATTGAATCTCCATGTCCATCACGAGTGTTTCCGTGTCTCTTGATGAACGTAAAGATGAAAAAGAGCTGTCTAGTCAAATAAATGATTAACGAAATAACATATAAGAAAAGTTTTATCTTATATCGTTTACTTACATTCATCCACATTCTACATTAGCTGATGACGACTAATCGTTTGTAAGGAAGGTGTCCCTGGTGCTTTAGATGCGCCGTGTAATGCGCATGATCTTGGCCAATTCCAGTGCATCTATCGGCAAAAACTTGGATCTATCTTAGTAAGAATAGCCAGTACAAGAACGGGCGTCCAAGTCTGGATCGTGAACTGCAGAGGGACTCCAGGTTATAAATGGCGATAGTCAGTTAGTACCGGGACATTGGGTGACATTCTGTGAGTTGGACAAAGGAATAACATCTTCTGTACATGTACTATATGATTCAAAACATTTAAATATAATATCTGCACGAGGAACATGAGACTTAGTATAAAGTACTTAACAACTTATGGTAAGCAACACTCACCGAGATATTTATATTAACATTAACGAAGCCTTGATGTACAGTATCTACAATGTACACTATTAGACTGCCACAGGGTACATAACATGAGGAGGAAATGTTGAAGACGTGTCTTAATGAGCTCGGACACGTAAAGAGATGAGACATTTTAAGGTAGGCAACGGTGAACACGCTCCAAGTCCTAATTCATGGCAGCATTGCTTGATGAACTTAAATTGTTCTCACAGTTGACCAACGTGAGTGCCGTGCCGACATGCCACAAGCTGTGCTAAACCAAATTTGTAGGGTACCCCCCCCTACCCTATGACATCATGGACGACCGCGATCGCCGGATCTGACACCTCTTGGCCGCAAGCCCCGCAACCACGCACTTCAAGCACCATTGAATTTATTTCTCATTGTCTTGGTGCTCGTAGCGCGCTTTGGTAACTCCAAGGCACCTCTTTGTCTCTTCTGTCAAGACTCTCAACTCAATAACCCTCTGATTGAACTTTGTGGAAGCTGTGCGCTCCCGCTCAGCTCTGCTTGAAAATAAAGGCTCGAAATCCGGAATCCAGAACTTGGAAATGATGAAACGACGAAAACGGAACCACAAACTTTTATGCAATGGAATAGCACTCGAGAACGAAGGGACAAATATTAAGTATGCAACGGCACACCCCACCTTCTAACCGTGCAATTTAACTGCGCCAGCGTGCAGTATGGTCTGCCTGAAGCCTTGGGACTTGGGAACTTTAACTATATACCGCTCTACACTCTGCTTGAAGCCTTGGGACTTGGAACTCAGTGTCGGGACAATGGAACTACAATATCAAGCTTAAGACTTCAAACTTGGCACTCGGGAATGATGAGATCTACGCCAATTCTTGGTCCCTCGGATAGGCATTACTTAATGGGTCAAAATATTGAATGGAATAGACGTCTTGGAGCGTGCGATGGCCTCGGTGGTATATTCATGAAGCTAAGTAATGCCATTCAATTTTCTTACGGATTTAAGGTGAACTCACTCACTCATTCTAGCGAAATTATTGTATAAATATGCGCCATTTGCGATGATCTATGCTATGGAGATGAAAAAAAGTTGAAAAAAAATCTAGGAGGTCCAGTTCAGCGTTCGAACTTGTTTTGAACCTGAACCGGACCTCAATGAACCTGAACCTCAGGTCCAGTTCAAGGTTCAGCAAAAATGCCCGAACCGGACCTGAGGTTAGGTTCGAGGTTCAGAAAAAAAGGTGTCTGAACCGGACGGAACCGGACCACAACACCACTAGTTATGCGGGAGGTCGTGGTGAGAGGTCGTGGTGCTACACTTCTAGGTTTGAGGAACAAAGCCTGTGGGAGTATATGACAGATGGAGATACACTCGCTATGCCACTTCCTACAGGACTTAGGCAGCGGCTGCATAGGCATCCTATGGCTCATGTAAAGCCGCTTTGCTGACACATCACTAGCTAGCTCTAGCACAATGAGTAGCTCAGCGTATTATATGCAATATTTTGTGCTGATAATGTCAAATGACGATGGGACGATGGAGGTTCGTAATAGCCATGTTCCCTTTTCTTGAAGATGTAGAAGACGTCGTCATCGTGAAAATGGGCGTCGGGGTGGCTTGAACATGCGACATGGGTGTGTGGTAATACATGTTCTGAAGCACACGTAATTCTAAACATCGTCAGTAATGCATCATCATAAACACAAAAGAAAGACTCATGGAAAACTTCTTAACCTTGTCATACCAAGATTATATCCCTCCTCCACGTCCACCTAACAGGCGCTTGACATCACACTACAAGAGGTGATATAACTTTGCCCTATAATTCATTTCAATTGATGCATCACGGAACTGAACACCTATAAAGTATTCATAAACTTGGATAGGCATATAGGAGACCGCTGTGATGTTGGTGTAGAATTATATTACATATTCAAATGTCACAATTCCATGCCGCCTCCACATATGCATTTGGATATGTTACTATACCTATTATGTATTTTACAGACAATGTGCTTCCGCTTTTTATGTATTTAAGTAGTCTACTATGTACTCTACTACTTATCCATTTGCCTCTTGCTTCCTCCCCCTGCGTGCTATGAGGCCAAATGTAACGTCGTCGTCGTCGATGCGTCGTTTATTTCAACAGTTGGATGAGTCTGAAACCCACGCGTGTCTAGATCTTGGATTTGCTCTCTCCAATGTCGCAAAAAGTGACGCGTTGAGACTGTGCTTTAGACTAACGGTTAAGAGTATCGAGTAACTGGTGTGCAAGTTTACGTATGAAGCCTTCCGTGCGATGGTTTGAATCTCGCTCGGGACAGTCATTTTTATCCGTTCCAAGGCTCAGGCCTACCACGTTAAACCCTATTTTATCCGGATCCTGGCTCAGGCTCTTTCGCAAAAAAAGTAATTTTTATCCGGAAAGAGTACAGGCATTTGTGAGATATCTCGGGGGTCCTGATGCCGGTAATCAAGCCAAGCCGGATCCGTATTGGTCACGCAGTCACGATACAATCATCAATGTCACAAGTCGTGACGCGACATTTTGAACCCGTCGTCTCTTGCCACCTCCCGTTCCCTATTGTTGGCCAGTTGCCCTTCGTCGATCGTACTAAGCACACGTAGCACAATTTGGTACTTCCTCACACGAGAATCACGACCAATATATGAATGGTTCACTAATTCCAGAGCCCAGCTTTCCAAGCCCGCACGGCCGCAAGGCCAGTCAAACGCCGCCTAAAGAGCTCCCAAAAGCGCAGCTAAGAGCATCAAAGAGCTCCTCAGGTCGGACATACGACAGTTGAGTGTGGATGGGGAGGCTATGATTACCGTACGTTCGACATGAACTCCCCCCTGTTCTCTGCTTACACGATGTCGTCTCATAGAATGATACTGCCTTTGCTGCTTGCTCTGGCTTTTGTTGTCGTTGGTCAAATATCAAGACCTCGACGGTGTCTCCATCAACGTCCCTGACCCCATCACCCTCTCCGACCTCAGCCCCTGCAACGACGAGGACGAAAGCAGTGCAGCAACCCCTCCCCGCCACTCTGCTCGCGTGTAACGATTCAGATATCCCAGCGCAATCGTACGTTTCCATCCCACTCATTCCCCTTCTTACTTATCCCATTTACGTCTCTTTACAGCCCTACTTAATCGACACCTATAAGAACCTCGTACGCGGTAGTCAGCTAGGATACAACATATGTACCAGGACGACGGAGGGCCCTGAACCGATGTGCTATGCTCTTAACAGTACGTTCCCTGCCCCCTCCTTCTCTATCCTCTCGTATACCCTCTTTTCGTTCTTACCCTCGTTCTCCATCACAGACTTCTGCCTCTGGGCCTAAACCAACCCAACCTCACCAGCCAGCGACGTGGAAGGCCGAATGGTAGTTCAGCATGGCGCACCAACCGGGCCACAGGAACATGCCTCATCCCCGCAGGTTGCAACTCACTCGCCCCCGGTATATGTCTCCATAGTAGGCTTCATCAACCAGACGATAATAAATATCGCATCGGGGGATTGGGGAGGGAGATAGATCTTCATTGAACTGACTTGGTTCGTACCGTGCGCCAAATGTCCTTCTTGAATGCTCTTGACGGTACGTTCCCTACCCCCTTCTTCTCTCTCCGCTCGTACCCCCTCTTCTCATTCTTATTGTCGTTCTCTATCGCAGAATTCTGCCCCTGGCCCCGACCTGACCCAAATACAGCTGCCGACAACGTGGAAAGCGGAATGGTAGCGTGGTGCACCAAAGCCTCATCCCTGCAGCACTTGCATGTCTCCATAGCTCCATAATATGCTTCATAGACCAGACGAAGATCAATATCGCATCCTGGGATTGAGGAGGGGAGGCAGATTCTCATAGGACTGACTTGGTTCGTCCGTTTGCTTTTTGTTCGTGGGTAGTTTGTTCACTTGGGCTCATGTAGTGAGGTAGACGATTGTTGGCGATATCAACACAACTTTCACGCAGGACATAGAATGGCACGAGAACGTGACGTCCCCCCCCGCACACGAACAGGCTGAAGCTCTTGACAGTAAGTTCTCTATCCCCCCCTGCTCTCTCCTCCCGTACCTCCTCTTCTTGTTCTAACCCTTTTTCTCAACGCAGACGTCTGCCTCTGAGTCCCAACCAACTCAACCCCAACAGTTGGTGACGTAGAAGGCGGGATGGTAGTCGCTGGCATAGTGCATCAAACGTCCCGTTTGTTTTTTGTTCGTGACGTGGTTTGTTTACTCGGGCTCGTGTAGCGAGGGAGTCCATTATGGATTGTTGTCCAACGCATTTGACGATAGCAATATGACTTTCACGCAGGCTATAGAATGGCTGAAATCCGTTACTTCCCCTCCATTCCCCTCCCTCCCACACACTGACAAGCTTCATAAGTCGCAGGCATGAACTTCTGCCTCAGTTTGCGACCCCTCAGACGTAAAAGCCGAACAATACTACGAACACATCTTCGACCACAACATCGGGTACGCCTATACTGTCTTTGACAACGCTCCAAACGACACCTTCGAATCCTGGCAAGATTTGTGCGGAGGGTGGGGAGGTGGGAACGTATACGCAGGCTCCGGGCGGAGAGTTTGAGGCCGATTAGTACGGTGCCTAGCAGTTCGGAGTGTGCAGGTGGAGCGAGGATGTTCATGCGGTTGCTACTAGTTCGACGTCGGTACAGGTGGGAGCGAAGTGAGTCCGGGTAGGCCTTCTGAGTCATCGGCACTTACTGGTTCCTCTGATAGCAGTGCATCTGCTCCAAGGATGGTGTGCGGGGATTGGCGCTCTCGGGGAGTGTTGCTTTGATTGGTGTTTTTCGCCGATTTAATGTTGTAGTTTGTAGGGTTTTGGTATATGTATTGTATAGCTAGGTCATTTGTATTGTTTTGTAGAGACGGATGGTATGAAGTGTTCATTGGTACGACATAACTCATTGATTTCTGTATAAAATCTTATCCGGGGCTGTGTTGGTTTACGAGCAAGTGTATGTGGGCAATCGAGATACTCACACTAAAGCATGTAACTACTACAGGGTTGGCTTAAGACTTAAAAGATAACATACATCGAAGTTCGAGCCAAGTTGCTCCTAGGGCCCTAAATCTTACTCTTATCATATTCATGATTACTTGCTTAGACCTTATGCAAGATATGAATGCAAATTCCCACTACCTTTTAAGGTAGTTGGGTATTAGGGACCTTTGGGCCACTGGATATGGTAATTTGAGGATCCTGGATAAGATCCCGACCTGATTGGCTGGCATCCTCTCTGAGTTTCTGTGACGATTGTGAGTCGTGACCAGATGCTCCCCGGTACTTAGTTACAATCATTTTCACCAGTGAAGCGATTTTACAGTAACAGCTGTCTAGTCCTTCTCGTCAACAAGCTTGCAACCCAAGAATATTCAAGCTTCAAGCGCTCAGCCAGTGCCAACGGCCTGCAACAGTGATTCGTGAGTCTCAGTCACAGTCACTCCAACTCATTGTGAATTTCTTTTCCTCATCTGCTTACCTGCCATAGCCTCTAGTAGTAGATCGAGTATCCCCTCTACGAACTCGCTTCATAAGGAAGGCTAGCAGCCACTTTACACTGTCCGTATATGTATGCACCTATGAGTGGTTTTGACTTTCAAATTTTAATCCCTCGTACACCCCCCTCCTTCCCTGAATCCCTTTTCTTCTTTACCTGCACTCTTTAATGAAATTTTCGAGTTTACTGTCCTGCCACCTCAGTATTTCTTCTGATGACCATGTTGGGTTGTACAGTAGAAAGCGTCAGTGTATACCTCATGATGACTTTGGTGGCTGTTATTTTCTTCATGTACCCATACATTGTGCCGACTCTATGCGCCTTGCTTGTCGTATTCAACCTCGCACTGTACAACAGTTTTACCTTTAACACTCACTGTTTCATAGCATTCGAGAGCTATGCAGCACTCAACCCAATGGTAGTTTCTCGATATAAAATACGACCTTTTGTGGTCGGGAACGACTCAGGGTGCCTTGAAGCTGCAGATATCCTGGTGCATACGTAACTAGATGGCTGTACTTACTTAGTTCCCCCTCTGATTTCCTTTCGGTATCTCACTGATGACTCACTTAAGCTAATTTTGCAAATGACACATTCCTGTTCGCATTAGAAGCTCGAATTTTGAATCCTTGAGTGAATTTCAGAAGCCTTTTTGGCGAGCTGTGTTCTTCCTCCAGAAAGTTCAATGAATCATCTACACGTGCAATAACGACTATAGCCTGCTGAAGCCATCTCCTGGTGCTGGCAAGACGGGATGTGGTAGAACGGCAACACACGGCAGATTACAGCACTACTGTCGTCCATATCAGGCGAAGTAGGTACGGGGAGTGGATTTGGGTGGATGAAGAACCTGAGGATCATGGCTAGCGAGGTCCAATATGAGTATACCAAGAAGCACAGTCGTATTCCCAGCATAGAACAGATGTGCAATAGTGAAGCCAGAGACAACAAGTCCGTCGTAGATGATCTCTACCCTTGTCATTAGCACCCCTTCACCAAAATCAAAAAAGAGCACATACAGCAAGTTCAGGAAGCGTCTTAGCACTCGTATTTACAGCACTCATGAATCCCGTGTCCCCTCGAGTCTGTGTCGTAGATGTCTTTGATGCCACTGTATGCGAGGAAGAGGAGGATTGAGGCTGAAAGGGTGAGGAATTGTGGGCCATGGGTGTCGACGAGGCGGCTGAAGATTGGACCTGTCATGTATACGCCCACTGGGGAGAGTTAGTTGGGGTGGCTTGAGAGGAGAGCACATTGAGAGGAAGGAAGGGGGATGGGCTGAATCTCAATAACTAGTCTCTTTCTGTGAAGTCCGTCAATGCTACATTTTCTTCAGTCTCGCACATGCAATGTTCCATGGAGGGGGTAGCGAAAAAGTATAAGAGAGAGTATAGGGCAACTCTTATTTCTTGATATGGTTTTCAATTTTTGTCACCACAATAACATAAATATATTCCTTTGAATTTGCTAACAGCTTTGGACAGTGGAGTCTATTAACGATAGTCTGCATAATTCACAGTAAACAGTTTCATAAAGGGCATTGCCGCTTGGTTTGGCGGACAGTCGTGTTAACGGAATTTTTACATTGTCTATTGGTGGTAGCTGAGTGATGTTATAGCTTAAACATATTTTACCCAACTTGGAGTCAAATATATTCATCAGATTATCGTCTCTAATCTGTTCTTTGCATTCTCTCGTCTCATATTTTTCCAATCCTTAGTATTACACCAGCAAACTGAACTCTGGAGGACTGAAATACTCCCTGAAGAAAAACACCATTGTTCCCCCTGGAAGACCCTGAAGAAAATGAAATCGGGCCCTATTCGTGTTCAATGGGAAGAAAAGTAATATATTCTGTGAAACCTCCGAACCCTTTGATACACTTTCAAGCAATAACGCCGTTCAATGAGCTACAGAAAACTTATACGTCGAACTCCATCCGAGATTACGCCCAGGATAATAGAATTGATCCATACCCCTTCGTTTTGAGTGTACACACAGCCAGTTTAATTTTTTGGTAGTGGGCATTGCCGCTTGTTGGCCCTATTCCTTTATTGAGTTATAGGGACCTCTGGATTACTCTATAAGTCAATTTGTGGATCGCAGTCGGGATCTCACTTTCTGGCAATATGATTGGCCGAAGCCCTGTTACGCTCTGTGATTGGTTGAGAGACCGATCAATCGATCACTTGATATCAACACACGACTGAACAACCAAAAGTTCTAAGATCCCTTTGTACCAGTCATTGTACATCTCTCTTGTACGCCCTTTCCCACTCCTGTTCTTACAATCAATCGAGTATTGACTCCAACTGCACCATCTCCGCCGGAAAAGTTGTACATGTTGTCAGGTCTCGGCCCCCTTGGTGACACGACATCACCACTTCTTACCAGGTCTGAAGTTCCTGCTCTGCGCCGCTGCGTTGTCCACCACCCCCATTTGCAAGTTGGCTTCCACTGTTGGATAATGTTAAAATGGATCCAAGGCTAATATCTGTACATTGTCTGTACAATGTTTGTGATTTGCTCTTCACATTCACATAGCTTCCACTAATGCTCGATGTAGGTGGAATTAGGCTACTCTTTCATGTATCACGCATTCTCTTCTATATTTTTGTTCAAAGATTCTGAAGATCCCCGTACTATCCACAGATGAACGCTTGATTGAACCAGTCGTATTCATCATCATTGGCCTGGTTTGAACGTTTTAGTGTGTGGGTATAGCGACCTGGTATCACACTTGCGACTCGTGGACTAACTCCTACCTCAATGTATCGAACGCGCGTTCGGATTAATGTTTCTATGGGTGAAGGAGGAAAGGGCTGGGAACGGGGGACCAGACGACGGAGGAACCAAGCCGGCTGTTCTGCTGCAAAGGGGTACGTTCATTGTGAACAACATTCATTCCTAGTCTTGATTCAAAGTTATAGAGCGTCTTCATCTTGCTATATCCCTGCTCTACATCACTCTCGCACTCCCCCGCCAGTAATAACCATTTCCCCCATAGCCTCTCATTGCGTATGTTTCAAAATTTCTAATCGTGCCTATAGAACTCGCGTTATGACTCCCCACCCACAGCTGAATCTGTAATAATCCACTTAGCGGCTCGTTCTGTTCGGCTTCCACTACTTATATTGCTCGAACTCCCTGTTCTTTACCCCTGCCCACCTTCTCTCAACCTTCTTCCCTGGTACCGGCTCCCAGTTTCTCCTGCAAACTCCCATCAACGTTTCAAATTTTAAAACTCACTCCGCCCACACGTACGTCTCCATCGTAGGCTTCTTCAACCTTGACACCCACACCACAACACCTGGCGCATCACAAGTCCCCTTCGCTAACCCCCCTCCCCCACCATCTCAACACTAGCGGCACAGTTTCGTCAATGCCACACGTTATGTTAAACGTTCCACACCTTATCCAACGTCCCTCCTCTTCGGCCTTCCACAGATGGTGCTTGCGATTGTTGATGAGCCTCGATATGTCATTAATCCATCGCTGAAATTAGCTCGGTGTTTTCTGTTGGTATACGGAGTATGGAGAATCGCGGGGAATGACGATTGTGGAGCTGAAAGAGTTAGATAAAGTGTCAAAATGTCAGGCTCATCTTGTGTCAAGAATTGGCTGGTATGTGTTCTCAGCCTCTTCTTAGCTTCTTCTAACCCTGCATGTTATAGATAGAGGACAATTAGGACCGAAAATTTGCAAAACACGCGTCTATTAAATGAGGTAGTGGCACCAGCAGTTTGAACTTGGGTATGTCGACCTGGTTCTTTCAGTATTGAATCTAATTCAATTCACTCAATTACTTTTGCTCGTGCTCGTGCAATAGTATGGCTAGGCTTACCTCGAAATCTCCTTACATAAGGTTATTTTCCCTCCCGTTACCACCTCCGGTCCAATGGTGTAATCTGGGTTAGGGTTCGATCCTGATACCAAGACAGAGGCTGTCAAAGAAAACGTGGTATTCAAGCTTGTAGGATTTCATAGATTGTCAGGAACACGTACCATCAGCAAGCAAAGTTGCAGAGGAATGATCCATGCGCGGAATCGTGCTGGGCTGTAAACCTGCAGGCATTGAATCATTTCTTTTCGACAGAATTTTTCTATTACTGTTTACACTACACTTACCTTTCTCTTCGCCTCGGCTCTCATCGTTACGTGTGCAATATAGCTATTTTAGCGGTGTCGAGGTATATCACGTAGTTGATGGATGCTGCCTCTCCACTCGCTACTCCTACTCTTGGTGCGAGAGTGTTTTTCGATTGGTAACGCAGCAGAGTCTTCAGCCTTCAGGTGACGGGAATGGCACTTATCACGTTGGGTATATGCTATATCCACTGCACCAAATCCGATCTGATTAGAGTGTAAGAATTATAATAAATACTCCTAACTGCGAGACGAGTCGATAGTCTCCTTGAGACAAGATACATTACACCACCGAGCCGCTCAACGTATCGAACGGCCCTGATTCTCCAGGCTGTCAATTTCATGCTGAAGGTAATTGAGGTATTGCATGAGAAAACCGTATTCTATTGTTGTTTTGTACATTCATCTCTAGGTCACCGAGATCGAGTGAACGCACCACGAGCAAATGAGGATGTTGACACTTACAAATAAAATACACATTAATGTTCTTCGACTTCTTGTCATGACCTATGCGTACTGGGATAAGAATCACAAAACATATTCTACAGAATCACATAACATTTCAATATATGAACTATCAAAAACTTCAAAGCCACAAACTTTTTTTGTACATTAGCTATATATATACAACATAAGTAAAAATGGAGCCACAATTTTACGACTTTCAGTACCACATTGTGTGGATGTGGAGATTGCTTGTTCAAGTAGGAGTATATAACAAGATGACTTACACACAAATTCTCCTAAGGTAGTGGGCAATGCCGCTTGTCGGCCCTACTTTTTTATATAATAATTACCTTTTGAGGTAAGGGTAGATATCTGATCTTTGATACATACTGTGCAATCAATTGACGCGAAGTTTCATTCCATTCCTTTTACCTTTATCATTCCTTTGAACTTTCGAGTCGCCCATATTATGATGCTTCATGGCGGGGATCATTTACTGTCTCTGAATCTCCCTGTAGTACCTGAAAAATGCCTTGAATATTGCTGTTACTGAAGGTGTGTCCTTTTGTAAGAATCTTACTGCAAGTTACTGGTATTTTATTTTCGAATCTTACAAGGATCGCTATCAGATTCGCAGGAGAAATGATTGTGTCCTTAGCAGTAATAGGTACCTGCAGCAGTGGCAACTTGTAAGCACGTACTGGTATTGTAACAGAAAGCCTGGACCTGGGTAACATTCTAACGAAATTGGAGTTTCGGAGTGATAGTACATTGATAATCACTGAAGAGATGATCAATTCAGGATACACGTGCATTTTGCGTCCATTCCATGGGAAGCTTCGTGTAAGCGTCGGAGATTGTGTCTTATGAAGGATCAGCACTAACACTGCTGGCAC
The DNA here is from genome assembly GCA_025738555.1 of Cyathus striatus. NCBI lineage: Eukaryota > Fungi > Basidiomycota > Agaricomycetes > Agaricales > Nidulariaceae > Cyathus > Cyathus striatus. Next base: position 857,662 of record JAOVFP010000003.1, read on the forward strand.
GGGAATTTTTTCCGGTCCGCAAAATAGTTGCAAAACCAGTTGCAACATGTTTGCATTTTGCTGAAAAATTTAGCTTTCTGCAAAATTATGCTTATTGTTCACGGTCAAATAAAACACACATGTAACATTATATATATATTTAGCGGAAATGAAAGCTTAACCTTTTGTTTCGATTTTTAGCTAGTCAAAATCTGTGTCAAACACAAAATTGTGTACTAAATTTGGATCTGGGTACTCTTATTGTTTAACGAGGCATCAAAATGTGACAGAAATGCAATAATTTGGTGATGTGAAAAGTTTCCATTTTGGTAGAGAGTTTCCCAACGTGGAAAATCTAATGAAAATATGTTGTTTTCTCGCTGGGAAGATCTAGCGCACGCTTAGGTGTCCGCTGACAAGTCACTCAGCGTTGCATCAGCGTGTCCAATGTGCATGCTATAAATATTTAAGTATCTTCAATGCTCCGCAAAATTCGATTCATTTCTACATGTGTCCAAATGTAAGTACTAGTGCAAGACATTACAAAATGTGTGCACTGAAAGACTGAAGCAGCGCCTGAAGGCCAATAAAAATCCGTACTAAGTCTCATATTCTCATGTTGGAAATGGAATACGGAATGGTAGTATATATAAAGGAATTAGTACTGTACACAACGCTGACGTCAAGACACTGATAATGAAAATAACAGTGGTTAATGACAACGCTGAATTGATGCTTACCTAATGAATACACCACCTACACCGTCTTCCATTTTATTGTTTCATCTGGGGAGAGATCAGCAGACAATAATTGATGTTGACTACCAATGCCATGTGTCCATAAGTATGCAAATAAGGTACTACAGTACGGTGTCTAGGAGCCGCATGCACTCGCTTTCATGATACTGGTTACAAATGTCCTTCGAGACTTTGATCTGTATCAAGTTAAGTTATCATTTAGACTGTTAAGATGTAAGTGCCAAATCACGGTCTTCTACTTCATTGTTTCGTCTTGGATGAGGTCAGCAGACTATTAATTGTTAATGTCAAGATGGGTATAACCTTAACATATAATCACACCCACGCCCATGCACTGCAATCCATAATTCATATTGTTACAGCTTGCAATAGTCACATAGCCTAGATGTAGTATCTGCTTTTGATTACAATGAAGGTAGCGCAAAATTGTACACAACAAGAATCTCTCGACTTGAAGAAACAATCGTGTATAGTACATGACAGCGTGTACGTCGAGGTTAATTTGTATGTTTGACGTGGGAGAATGAAGTGATGGATGCTTTGCGCATGAAAAATATCGATGTGAGCTTTCAAAGTATTATGTGAGCGTGCATTATGTAGAATAGATATCAACAGCCCAGCATCCCTCATTAATCAATTGTAAGTATGTGGCATCAACTCAGAGCGCGCACGCTGACTTTGGTTTGTATGGCCTATATTTTGACACTAGACTTGAAAGTGTCATAACTATAACTTAGTATATTTAGTAGCAATTACATTATGACATCGACAATAAAACAAAAGTTTGAAAAAGAGACTGCAATATACATATGAAATTTTTAAGTTCTCGTGCTCATAATTTCTACTTCTGTGTTCTGGTATTAGCGCTGCAGCCGCTTCTGAACGATTCAGCGTGTCTGTCATCTATACTAATAGTGAACACTTTTTTTAATTAATGAAAGTAAAAATTATGTAATTGAAAAGATAGTAGTTATGTATACAGTACTTTAGATGACGACGTTGAAAGGACTTGGTGCTAATTGTAATGATGACGCTGACAAGTCAATAATACTGGCTAATTTTGGGCTAATTCTGAGTGCGTGCTTCTGACATTGAGACGCTGATTGTCATCTATTACTTATTGTCTGCTTTTCTTCTTATTTAATATTCACCAGTATGCACAGCATCGCTGACACGCTGATCTATCAGAGACTACTCTCTATGTACAGTTTATTGTGTCTTACATTAGGACACATGTAAAATGAATTACTATCTTGTCCCATAATTGTATGCATACCCAAAAAAGTCAGTAAACATGCATGAGCGTGAATAGGAATACCTATCACGTTCACACTCAAGCTTAGTTGACTTGGGCGAGAATATTAGTATGATATTTAATGCTTTTTAAAATAGACCATAAGGCCATGATGTCCTTATTATATTGATGACAACCTATTGCTTCTCACTCACTTATGTATTGCTTCATGGTAACTTCACGTTCACTTTCATATTATTCAAGCTCAGGGTCGAATTTCCCCACACAGACCCTGAGCGTGCACAGACACTTTTGCCTGTCCAGCACGCTCAGGGTTTGAGTCAATTAAGTGCTAGAATTAAAATTTAATGAGGGTTCATGGCATTGTGTCGCTTCCATTGCGCGCTCGGGTAAGTGGTAGCAGGGCAATACTACCAGTACTCATTCAGTAATCTGAATCAATATTGCACACTCATCTCATCTCAAACCCTAAGCACACAACTCCAGCATGTACTATTAAACCTGCCGAGTGCTGTAGTGCTGACTCGGAGCATGAATATTAATAAAGTTTGAGCATGAAGATAATAGTCTTCGAAATCTCAACATCTAAACCAATATTTCAATCAAAAATAACTTTATTGTCTACGCAACAATGACACTGACAGTTGTTCATTAATATAATGAACCTTCATGCCTATTGTGAGTCATGACAAAGCCATGACGAAAAATACGTACCATACTAGTACCATAATCACGTAAAAGCTGGCGCTGAATCGCTGACAATGACACTTGACATAAGTAAGTAGATTGTTGTCCACTGTACTGATCCAAGATGCAACAATGAAATAGAGGACAACGTCTGTACATATATCACGTACCACTCTTTATTCCAAGGTCACCAGAATGAAACAGTTTCTTCACAACACATTTAAGCTGTATTCTTGAACCATTTTCCGTGACCATAGAATGTATATCAAATTTGACACCCACGTAACATGCGGAACCAATGCTGAGCCCCTTATCAGCGGACACCCCAGTGTGCGCTGAATATTCACAGTGAGAAAATGTGATTTTTTCCTAAGATTTTCGATGTTTCAAGATTTAATACCAAAAATTTATATTTACATGGCGACAACTTGTTGTGTTTAAATCGAATTTTGATGCCCTGCTAAACAATAAGAGTACCTTGATGCAAAATTGACGCACAACTTATTGTTTGACTTAGATTTTGGCAGGCTAAAAATCTAAACAAAAGGCTAAGTTTTCAATTCTGGTACATATCAACACAATGATACATATGTAGTCTATTTGATGATTAGCTATACACATCATTTTGCTGACAGCGAAACTTTCTAGCAAAACGCAAACATATTGCAACCGATTTTGCAATTATTTTGCGGACTGCAGAAAAGTCGTATGCCAGGAGTGTAAACTATTAATGCATATAGGCGCCTGTTGTATTCCATATATATATGAGCCTTGGGGACGGACGACTACAATCCTATCAGCAGAGCAATATGGATCTTAACGATGATGATTTGATCAGCTTTACTCGAAACAATATAGCGGCAAGTGCGGTGTTTGGTACGCTTAAACATTATCGCGTTCTTCTTTGTTCTAACATTCAGTTCCAGTTGCTGCTATAACTTCTTTGATATATGATATAATACATGATGTTCCTGAAGAAGTATTTTTTCTACTATCCCATCATAATGTTTACTTAGTGATATTCTTCAGGTCAAATACATATGGAGGTAAGATATTGTGAGCCAAAGATTATTGATGCCTACCGAACTCCACATTATACAGTGGCATGAAATGGTCACTCCCAAAATTATTGTACTTTATTGCTCGGTATTCGGGTCTATTTTACCTTTTGTCAGCGAACTTTTTTCGATGTTTATATATTTTCTGAAAATCAACAGCATGGTTCTTTTTGGTGAATTCAGTTAAACTGTAAGTTGGCCACTGACAATTAACATAAATTCTAGTAGCTCCCATACAAAATAGATATGCAGAGGTTTCCCACCATGTATGTACATCATCTAAGAATATTTATTCGAACTTATTACAGATACCTGCCAGATGTATGCATCAACATGTTTAGTGCAATCATACATTCTGAGCTATTTTGATAGATGCACATCTTCTATGTGGTTCCATACATTGTAAATATATGAAATTCAGGTACTTAGAGAAGAGTTATGTGATTTTTCTTTTAAAGTGGAGCACATGTACCTCCTGGTTCAGTTGACCTGATATTTATACTCCGTGTGTGTGCGCTGTATGGCAATAGTAAAGGAAGTACACATTCACTCTCAGGTTATCACTTGCCCAACGTTTATACTCACATCTTAATAGTCATTTTATGTCTAATAACTCTATTCGTAGGTACGGAAAAATATTGAGTAGAAGACATATTCACTCATCAAGCATCGTGGATACAGCACAAATCACTGTGTGTTGACCATAAAGGCTTAGTAATGAAAGAGTACTTACCATAATGTGTTTCAGGTTTCATTGACATTTTCAGCACTTGTGTCAATTGCTTATTCAAAATCAGCTGTGGCTATCCCGAGTATAGGATGTGTAGGATTTGTACCTCACTTCCTTACAAAACAACAAACGACCTCTTACGTCGTCACACTTGCTCTTCATAGTATGTCAGTTTATTTTGTTTTCCAAAAATATGGCCCCTCAAATACCCACACTGCAGCCACATTATTTTTGCTAACCTTCTTCAGAGTAGGGAGGGACTTCATCAGAGACAGTGGAGGGCTAAGAAATGCTATAATGGGAAATAAAGTGGGTGTAGGTAGAGAAGCCCCACTGACTACCTTGGTTTTACATGACGGAACATTGTATTTCTTCATTCTCTTCGGTAAGTCAAAATAAAACAAATATTCACTTGCGGTATTCCCACTACCTTTAGGTAGTTGGGTCTAGGGGGATGAAATGAAACGAGGGTTGGCAGGCAAACTCAAAAAAAAGCGATGACATATGCTTTATTTCCTTATTGGATGGTGGTAATAAAATTCGGCTAAGCATTTACCTTCGTTGTTCAAGTGAGTTGGAACGTCAGTGATGAGTCCCCTGTTAAATCTCGCTTGGATCTTCCCACGTGCAGATGACTTAGTTCGCAGAACTGAATGCGCCACAATATTCAGCATCCTGGGCGTAATTTCGATGATTATTTTGGGGGATTTTACATGGCAGTTATAAAGGTAATAAAACTGGGCCATCAACTTTTTGAGTTCCCGGTAACTCGAATGGAACTCAAATGGAACTCGACTGGAACTCAACTTTGGAACTTACCTGTAACTCGAAAAATGTAAATTGTATGGTATATGACAGAGATTCCAACACTGCTATGGATTGCTAGATTAATGTTCGTCTCCCCATTCATTATTTCCCATGCCCCTTAATGTTGACCATTAATTTGATGTGCCTCCGTCAATTGATCAATAAGTGCCGCGTGTTATTTCTGCGGCGCGTTTGATCGCATTCATGTGCCTTGTCATCATCAAAAACAGTGAGCACCCATTATTTTCATTCCTGGTCGAGTTGTTGGGTGATTCCTCCCAATATTTTTGTGAATACAAATGTATATTAAATACTTTGACAGTAAAGCTAAATTATCTATAAAATAGTATGAGAAGCTGAAATTATTATTATTCTTGTTATATTTTATGTAAGCACAGTACATGATGTTTATGCAAATAAGATGTTATATTAGATACAAAATAATTAACTTTGTATTGTAAAAAAAAATCACAGGATGAATGCAAACACTGAGAGAAGAATGTGCAAATACATGCTCACTGTTGAGCATGATGATGGAAGTGCAACGCGATCACCATCAACACATCAGAAGCAAGCGGAATTATCAGAGATTTGATGGCTGATGTGATGGCACTATTTTTATACATGCACGGCGGCAGTGGTGGGCGTGGGAAACAATGAGCTAAGGATCGTGACCGCAATGAGCATGATTGTAAAGTATGGGTTTTTTGTAATGGAATTTGAGGAACTTAAAGTAGGAACTTAACTGGAACTTAACTGGAACTCGAATGGAACTTGACTTAAATTCGAGTGGAGTTGAGTTGTCATTTACCACTCGAAGGTAACTCGATGGTAACTCGACTGACACTCGAATTTAGCTTAAGCGAGGAACTCAATGGAACTTAACTTTTACTCAAAAAAAAATAAGCAAGGAACTCAACTCCACTTGATGGAACTTAACTTTACTCAAGGGAGCTTAACTTTTACTCAAAAAATAAGCAAGTTGTATAATGAATACCTTACAATAATTATACAGTAGTTTGTGTTGTTTCCTGCCCCCCCGCTCGCTGTTTCCCATGCTTATAATTTAATGTTTATTCATTTCCTATTAATTGCACATTCTCATTGTTGCCCGCACCTCCGCTCATAATTTCCCACGCATTCGCCATCATTCTGATTTCTACTCATACTATCTCGCCCTCCCACTCATGATTTCCCATGCTTTCGCTTCTCCTCTAATCTGCTCACAATTTACCACACATTTCATCATTCCCGCCCTCCCGCTCATAATTTCCCACGCCTCCGCTTTTCACTTCTGATGCTCACTGCTGTCCACTTCTATTTCCCACGCCTCCGCTTCTGCTGTTCACTGCTATCTACATCCCCCCTCAACATTTTCCCACACTTTCGCTGATCATTCCGACCTCTTTTCACTCTCCCGCCCTCCTGCTCATATTTTCCCACACCTCCGCTTTTCACTTCTGGTGCTCATTACTACCCGCTTCTACTTCCCATGCCTCCGCTTCTATTGTTCACTGCTGCCCGCATCCCGCTCAAAAATTTCCCACGCTTTCGCTTATCATTCCGACCTCTGTTCATTATCTCCCGCCCTCCTGCTCATAGTTTCCCATGCCTCCGCTCTTACTTTCCCACACAATTAATACACTTTTCCAACAAATCATATAATCTACTGTACAAAGCATGGAACATATTATTATAACAGATTACATAAAAATGTAACTCGCATTTTTTATAAGTTTATTTACATTATTACTTAATATAATATGGTCTACTATGTGTATAACAACTTACATTAAGTGATGCAAAAGATTGAAAGAAAAAGAGCAAGAACTGAGCTAACAATTTAAGAAAAGACTTGCTCACTATTAAGGATGATGACTAGGAAGAGTGCCCATCAACAGTCCCACGATGTGTTCACATGTTGATGTCGCAGTGATGAATATTTGTGTTGATGTAAGTGATGAATAGTACAACACACGTGCAAATGTGTGTAAATAAAGGCGGGCAGAGTGCGTGGGAATTGTTGAGCAGAGCTGTAGAAAACATTGGGCGGGGGTATGGGAATGATTAGTGTACACTTACTATACACTTGAACTTTTTAAATTAGAATATTCGGAACTCGACTTACACCTGATTGGAACTTAATATAACTCGAGGGAACTCGACTTTCACCAAAAAAAACTTAACTTTAACTCGAAAAAATTGACAGGAACTCGAAATGTTAGCATCCCCTCTACTTGACTTGAGGGAACTTGACTTTCACTCAAAAAATACAAGTGAGTAACTTAACTTGACTCAAAGGAACTTGACTTTCACTCAAAAAAATAATAAGTGGTGAACTTAAGTTTACTCGAGGGAACTCGACTTTTCCAAAAAAAAAAAAGTGAGGAACTTAAGTCCACTCGAAATATGAAAAAGCCACTCGAGGTAACTTAACTTTGACTCGAAAAAGTTAAGCGAGCTCTAAAGTGGAACTCGACTATAGCTTAGGTGAGACTCGACTGTAACTCGAAAAGTTAGCAGCCCAATAAAACTACATACCGATTTATTTCATGTATGTATTCAACTAGCACCGCGGTCACTGATTGCCAATACTAATATTATAACTTCACTACTACTTATACCGCACAAGTGCCCGTGCTATATTACTACCCAGTAGTATCAATCTACTAGGCTAAAGGAATTATTTTAAAATATACTTAAATGTATTTATACTGAGGATAAAGTTATGTGAAATATTCCATGCGGCCGAAACTGTTTATATTCTATATGTACCTCTACTATCCATTTTCTGACCCACCTCACTTCTTGTTTACTTATCACTCACCATTTATTCTGTAAAAGAACACTCGCACTCATACTCACACTTTTAAATCATTTATTGACATGTTTCTTTTTTTTTTGTATGTCAAATCTCTATTAAGGTCTCGTTGTATGTCTAACGCAATATGAATGTGATATATGTGCAGTGTTCATGGGTGCCTTATTATGGCTCCTCCTACCCACTGACAAGTATGTGCGTGTGATATTGTTTGATTGGTACATGAAAAATCTGATTGGATTTGACATAGCAATTAATAATTACTGCGCCAGAGATCATTCCATGTTCAGTAAACCGGTTGTAACACTGATGTTCTCATATTAATATTTGTCTTATATATATCATGAACCTATTGCTACTTGGATTTAAATTAGAATCGATATATGCTAAAGTACTTACTCTTTTGTTGCAAGTTGTTACTGTAAGTATGTAAGATGTTTATCATTTCAATAACTACAAGTCTGCATGAGTAAACCAAGAAGTGACACAATATCTCTCCCACAGTGTACTATATATGTAATTACTTACTATACATGAATATGGTCATTTAGGATGTAACTGTAAGACAAATGCTCAACTACTTAATGCTGGTTCAGCTAGTTAGCGCACTTCTGAGCTGGCATGGAACGACCTTGTTTTGGAACAATCTGTTTCCACATTTAGTACAGATCCGTAAACGAGATTTAACAGAGGACTACAAACTCGTTTTAAGTTCAACTTCATGATATACTTTTTTTCAGGGTCATCCTTGAACAAGGAGCAACAGATGTCGCCTACTATCATCAATCAGTAGTTCGTGTTGGGCAAATTTTGTCCACACTCTCATGCTTTTCTGACCTCAAAATTTTACCTCTGTTATCTAGTAGTAGTATTACACTTGAATATCACTTTTTATTATGAAAATCTATCCACTAACGGTCATAAATGCAACAACACAAAGTACTGATCAACCCGAACTACTGATTGTCAATAGTATTACTCGAGAATCTTTGACAGGCTCCCAGACTTGGAGTGATAAGCGGTCTTTCTCAGATGCACCATGTAACTTGTCGCCCTTGTCTACAACTTCATCCTCCCGACTCGATTATATATTTGGTCCTTCTTTTGATCTCTATGATCTGTTCAATTGTCTCTTTTACCATCTCTCTGTCTCTCTCTCTTGCTTGCCATCCCCTTTCGTTTTGAAGATGCCTGCTGTTGCACACAATGCTGTGATATCATCCTGGCATGTTTTTTGATTCATGTTTTGTCTGGTGAATATTTTGTTTCACATAGTGTTGGATTATGTTGGGTTTGTGTCACAGTACTATGGAATGCTATCTAACTAGTAACTAGTAACTGTTCACGAGCTTAATTCTCTATTACTTGGCTGCTTTATGCAGTGCTCACTTTCTGTTCAAGAGTTGTGTGGTGTTGCATTAGGTTTCCAAATTCCATTTCCTACCTTTTGGAAATGTTTACTCAATATCTTAAGTGACTGTGGTATTCTTTTTGTTATAGAGCAGTTACAGTTATCTCTCTGAGGTAACCAACAAGCTGCAATCTTGCACTATGCTAAGCTTTTGAAACACGTATGGTAGGATCAGGCATGTCATTGAGTTAAGATGTGAGTATAGAAATAAGTAGATGTAAAGCGGTAGTGGGCTTTGCCGGTGACAGCCGGCCTTAGGGTTTATATATTTACGATATTTAGGATCTACGCTTATCGCATCAGTGACTTCAGCTCTTCAATTAAATGGATTTCTTAACTTCATAACTCCGCAAGTGTGATGGAAACTACTTTTTTGTACCGGCTTACATTTACCTCAGATGCTATATTGCAATTACATCAATGATGGTGAGTAATGCTAATTCAAAATTATAATGACATTTATGCTTCGAGTCAGGGCTCTAGATTAATACTGAAACTTCGACAAACGTATGACGCACAAATAAATGAGTGCGAGCCGGCTGTTTCTCGATCAATTTTCTTTGCGGAACCAAGTGGTACAGACTCATCGTTGGAACACTCAAGAGAATATCGTAGAAGAGGTGGTGTATGATGAGAATGATGGTTCTCGGAAAGCCAACCTGAGCAACAGGAATACAAGTTGATTAAGGAGAGATTCGAATTAAATTGGGCTTCTTCAACTAGTAGCTATTTAGAATGGATTTAACTTATATGGAGTGTATTTGCAATGAACTATGGATCACAACCAACTTAACCTTCCGATTACCAGTATCGTTATCCTCAGTTATATATTTGCTCAGTAAGGCACTTCTATCATACACAAGCAACATACAGGTAATTTGTACAAGTATATCCTTCCTGCACTGCACAGCAGCAACTTATGCACCACACTTAATTACTATGTAGGGTATCACGAAGTAACTTAGGGCACTTGTAATCGATTGTAATAGGTACTATACTATGTAAATTACTGTTACCTAGTATAGTTAATGTTGAGTAATCTTTAGATACGTTGAATCTCATATACTTATGTTGAAGCTTACCGTAACCGACATTTTTGATAGCTATCGTGAACTATGTCGTAACACACCACGCTATGTAGGTGTACTTATGTAACTAGCATTTTGAGCGGCACAACAGAGTATCAGGACGAACAGGTAGTTAGCTCCACAAGCAGCTCAGCGCAGGGTATGCAGTACCGTAAATTAGTAGTGTAGAAAGGTATGCGACCTAATAGTGACGGTGTTAGGCCTGTTGCATTTTTTGACAAATGCAGAACAGAACACGCGCAGTTGAGGTGTCTTCTGATGTAGTTATGAGATTGTTACTGTAACACATATCGTTGAGGTTAGCCTGAAGCAAGTGGATGTATCGGAATTGCTAGTCACAGCCCTAGCGGAGCAGGCCAGGAGACCCAGGCAATTTTAGGTCTAACTCTCGGGGACACAGGGCTTCTTGTGTCAGGCAACGTATGTGTAGAGATGACGGAAGATCGACTGTGTTCACCTCACTCGTGGGTGGCTCCAGCCCCTGCAGCCTCGCCAACTCCTCATCGAACACTTACCATCGCTCTCCATCCTTAGCTCCTTCTCGATATTCTTCAACCGCTCCATTAGGTGGTACTCGCGCTGGCGCTTGCCGAACTTGAATCGATATCTCATTTTGGAGGCGGTTGGGGACAGAGGGATTCAAGAACGTCTTGGAGCTCTTGGGCTTCACCTGTTGACACTCAGACTGCTGTGAAGTCGGCGAGCTTGTCGGGTTCATCGAACACAGCCTGTTGAAGATGTTTGAGACGATCTGGTTCTGGTGTTAGTAGGGTTGATGGAGATGAGGAGAGAATGTATGTACCTGGTTGATGCTGAGGTTGGGGTCTTGGTCCCGAAAGAGAGGGTTGAACTGAGAGATGTCCTTGGATACCAATACGATAGCTGACATGAAGGCGCAGATGTACTGGTCGTCCTTGTTGTATGGCTCCGTTGCCATGTTCTCGATGTTGACAATTGAAATTGGGAATGTGTGCAGCAACGACGTGAGGAAGGCTGGGGTATTCGTAAGTAAGGCAAAGAAAAATAAAGGAAAAGAACATACTCGTAGGTTCCTTGACCTTCTCTCCTTCCTCAGTCTCAGGCGGGGGCATAGCAAACAGCTCGACGGTCTGCGGTTTCTCGGCCTCCCCGCGTCTATCTCCTTCTCGTCACCAGCCTTAACGAGCCCCATACCGCGAATCCTCCTATACGGGTTCAGTAAGACCCTCCCCATCCTTACCATCAGTGTCCTTGGCTGCAAAGATACTCGTGAACTCAGTGAAAACGCCAAAGGGGTGGATTTGGTCGAGGTCGGTGGTAATGCCTGTGTCGGTGTTGGGATCCTTGAAGAGGAACGTGCCGGTGCATTAGGCACGTGGATAGCATGCGAGTCGGGAGGTTGTGAGCTCTCACAGGAATATACTGCGTAGGGCTGTTCCTAGCCTGGGGTTGGGCTTGTTGGGGGGGGTTAACCTAGACCTGGCCTGCTGTCATAGTCTCATAGGTAATCCTGTCCCTCACAGTGGTATCCAAAAGAATTAAGAGAGAGAAATAGGCGAAAGCCACACACCCTGCATGGGTGAGGATGGGGAGAAAGATAGAGACGGGAGATAGGAGACCGCGGGTTGGTGGTTGGAGGGACGCGGAGAACCACTGTTCGGCTGTATGACGCGTGATGCATTGATGGACATTGATTACAAAGCAAGGCGGCTAAGTATACCTTGTGTTGACGCCGCTCCGCTCGAAAGCTGTTGAGCTGGTGAACTGAGCCAAGATTAAGCTGAGCGACTTTGACTGGTCCAGCCAAGATCACGTTCACGGCCAAAACCTCCATCGACGCTAAATCGAAGACTTCATCCTTTTAAAATGGGAAGCCGCTTCTTAAGTGCTCAAGGTTTGAGGATACCTATTGAACGTATGAGATAGAAGACGCCCGAAGCGAAAAATGCCTTGAATATCGTAGTCGTGTGGCTTTAGTACTAATAAGTAGTACCTGTGGTGATGGAAACCTGTAAGCACGTACTACTGCATCAGGAAGCCCGGACCTTAGTAACATCCCAAGGAAAGAGTGTCGGAGCTGTAGTACATGGACAATGACAAGCCTGAGAGATCTAATCAGTCTGACAGAAATTATGCTGGAGCTAATGTCGGATTCGAGGGGGGAACCCGGGGGAGATCCACTTTAAATTCACGCCAAGCTAATATCCAGTATTGAGATGACTCGTCTAATTAGAGTATATGGAAAATATACCGATAAAAGATTAGAAGACATGGTAAGTGAAGGGATGACCGATCCAGGACACACGTGCATTTTACACGCATCCCATGGGAAACTTCGTTCTAGGTCATGTACTGGATGCAGGCATATGTTTTCCGCTGGCTCGAGATTTATACGAAGATGCACCAGGAATGAATAGACGGTGAACTGGTAAGAATCAGAGGTTGTGTCTCATGAAAGATTAGCACTAAACTATTAATACATATAGGCGCCTGTTGTACTCCTCTATATATATGAGCCTTGGGGTGCAACGACTACAATACTATCAGCAAATCGATATGGATCTTAACAATGATGATTTGGTCAGCTTTATACAAACCAATATGGCAGTAAGCGCGGTGTTTGGTATGCTTAAACATTAACACATTCTTCATCGCTCTAACATTCAGTTCCAGTTGCTGCTATAACTTCTTTGATATATGATATCATATATAATTTTACTGATGAAGTATTTTTCTACTATCCTGGCATCATAATGTTCACTTATCAATATTCTTCAGGTCAAATACATATGGAGGTAAGATATTATAACCAATAATTATTGATACCTACCGATCTCCACATTATACAGTGGCATGAAATGGTCACTCCCAAAATTATTGTACATTATTGCTCGGTATTCTGGTGTATTTTACCTTTTGTCAGTGAGCTTTTTTCGATGTTTGTATAATTTCTGAAAATCAATAGCGCCGTTCTTTTAGGTGAGTTCGATTAAACTGTAAGTTAGCTACTGAAAGTTAACATATATCTTAGCTCCCATACAAAATAGATATGCAGAGGTTTCCCACCATGTACGTCATCTAAAATATTTATTCGAACTTATTACAGCTACCTGCCAGATGTACGCATTAACATGTTTAATACAATCATACATTCTAAGCTTTTTTGATAGATGCACATCGTCCATGTGGTTCCATACATAGTAAGTACATGAAACCCAAGTATTTAGAGAAGAGATATTATTATTCTTTTAAAGTGGATCGCAGGTACCTGTTAGTTCAGTCGACCTGATATTTATGCTCCGTGTGTGTGCGCTGTATGGCAATAGCAAAAGAAGTATGCATTCATCGTCAGCTTATTACTTGCCAAACATTTGTACTCACATTTAAATAGTCATTTTTTGTCTAACAATTCTATTCATAGGTATGAAAAAATATTGATCAGAAAACATATTCACTCATCAAGCACTGTGGATCCAGCACAAATCACGGTGTGTTTACCATAGATGCCTAATAATGAAAGAGTACTTATAATAACGTGTTTCAGGTTTCATTGACGTTTTCAGCACTTGTGTCGATTGCTTATTCGAAATCGGCTGCGGCTGTCCCGAGTATAGGATGTGTAGGATTTACAAGTGTACCTCACTTCCTTACAAAGCAACATACGACCGCTTACGGCCTCTCACTTGCTCTTCAAAGTATGTCGGTTTATTTTGTTTGCCAAAAAATGGCCCCTCAAATGTTCACACTACAGCTACATTATTTTTGCTAACCTTCTTCAGAGTAGGGACAGACTCCATCAGAGACAGCGGAGGCCTTAGAAATGCTATAATGGGAAACAAAGCGGGCGTCGGTAAAGATGCCCCACTGACTACCTTGGTTTTACATGACGGAATATTGTATTTCTTCATTCTCTTCGGTAAGTCCAAATACAATGAATATTCATTTGCGGTATATATTTACGATATTTAGGATCAACACTTATCTTTACCGTGGGTTCAGCGCTTCAGTTGAATACATTTCTTAACTTTATAACTCCGCAAGTGTAATGGAAACTACTTTTTCATACTCACTTACATTTACCTCAGATGCTATATCGCAATTACATCAATGATGGTGAGTAATGTTAATTCAACTTTATAATGAGATTTATGCTTCGAGTCAGGGCTCTAGATTAATACTGAAACTTCGACAAGCATACGACGCACAAATAAATGAGTGCGCGCCGGCTGTTTCTCGATCAATTTTCTTTGCGGAACGAAGTGGTATAGACTCATCGTTGGAAGACTCAAGAGAATATCGTAGGAGAGGTGGTGTAAGATGAGAACAGGGTTCTCCGAAAACCAACCTGAGCAACAAGAATGCGGGTTATTTTAAAGAGAGATTAGAGGGTTGGTAGGAGGATATCACTAAAATATGAGAAATCATAGGTGTATTATGTAGTAAATTAGGCTTCAACTTCAACTAGTAGCTATTTAGAATGGATTTAACTTCTGTGGAATGTATTCACAATGGACTATGGATCACAACCAACTTAAACTTCTGATCACCAGCATCGTGATCCTCAGTTTTATATTTACTCTGCAACGTACCTGTCATACACAGGCAACATGCAGGTAATTTGTGTATGTATATCCTTCCTGCACTGCACAGCAGCAACTTATGCACCACACTTAATTACTATGTAAGATATCACGAAGTAACTTAGGGCACTTGTAATCAATTGTAATAGGTACTATGCTATGTAAGTAGTTTTTACTTACTGTTATCTAGTGTAGTTGGTGTTGAGTGATCTTTAATACATTGAATCCCATATACTTATGTTGAAGCTTACAGTAACCGATATTTTTGACAGCTATCATGAACTATGTCGTGGCACGCCATGCTATGTAGGTGTACATAACATTGTGAGCGGTACATTGGAGAGTATCAGGACGAACAAATAGTAAGCTCTACGAGCAGCTCAGCGTAGGGTATGCAGTACCGTGAATTGGTAGTGTAGAAAGACGAGGCTAGCTCGCGTTATGCGATCTAATAGTGACGGTGCTGGGCCTGCTGCATTTCTTGACGAATGTGGAACAGGACGTGGAGAGTTGAGGTGTCTTCTGATGTAGTTATGAAATTGTTACTGTAACGCATATGCGTCGAGGTTAGCTTGAACCTGCAATACGAGCGTGTAGTACGTATCCGAGAGCAACCGTAATTCTAAATGTTCGTCAGCATCATGAGTATCACCATAAGGAACAGAACATTCACGTTAATGATTTGCAGCAAACTCCTTTAACATCCCTAAGCGCTCATCTTAATATGCACCTGATTGATCCGCACTTCAAATCCTCCGACGAATTCCTCCTCAGTACATCTGCTGATCCACTAGCACTCGCACCAGGGTAGGTCGGACTGAAATAAGATGAAACATGAAAGCAGTTCAACGTTTTAGATAAAAATAACCTTACCTTGACGTAGATGGGTGTATGAGCAGTGTTCAATGAGATAGACTTGAAGTTAACCGCCTCTGCAAGGTCCCCTAGCACATGAACCGTTGACGCCTGCGAGGATGGCGAGGCTGATCATCAAGACAACGAGTCTATCGCGCGTCGTCAGTAACATCTCTACCGAAATGAGAAAGAAAGCACGAACAACAATTCCAATACCATTCTTGCCTTCCTCATGAGTAACCTGGCACCACCATGACGCTACCCGAAGTCGAGAACCCTCGTGAAAGGAAGAAAAGACTCTTAAATGAGACGGGGAGTTTGAAAGTCGCAAGTTCCTCGTTAAGGTGCTTCCAGGATGAATCGGCACCGGTCTCCTGAGACCATTCATGGCTGCCACGATGTTCACACGAGTGGATAGGTGACGAGAGAAAGAACGTACCTGGCTGATGCCCTCGGAAGAGGGGGTCGAGCTGGATGTCCTTGAATACTGATTGGCATGAAGGCACGGATGTATTGGTTGTCCTTGTTGTACAGCTGCGCTGTCAGATTTCCGATGTTCACGATTGAGATCGTGAGCTTTTGTAGGAGCGAAAGCTGTGGTTTTCGTAAGTAAGGTGAGGGGAGAGGGGAGGTAAGAGAAAGAGAACGTACTCGTGGGTTCCTTGACCATTTTCTCTCCTTCCTCACTCTGCCGGGGGCGTAACGGGCGGCGTAGGAATCACAAGCGGCTCGACGGTCTTCTCCCTATCCATATCCGTCTCGTCACCACCCTTAACGAGTTCCTTAATGCGAATCATCCTAGCGGGTACAAGTCAGCCGTAATACCTTTCCCATCCTCGCCATCAGCGTCTTTAGTAACAAGACGCTTGTGATCTGAGCTAAAGTGCCAATGGGGTGGACATGGTCAAGGTCGGTGATGATGTCTACGTTGGCGTTGGGTGTTTCATCATTCCTTTGAGGGCTGTGACGACGACTTTGTAGAAGCCTGAGAAGGGACAGTAGGCAATGGGGAGGGAGAGGACTTGGCCGCCCATATACGATTGTTTTACTATTGAGCTAGGTGCAAGGGGTTATGAGGGTGGTGGAGAATGAGCCTGAGGGGGGTGCATATGTTTTGCCTTTGGGTGTCTCGGAGGAGTTGGATGAGGAGGGCGCAGATTCACCGCCCACCCTAACCCCGCCCTTGTCGACGTCTTTCTTCCCGTCTTCGCTGTCACTCTCGTTCTACAGCGCATTAGGCGTGCATCGTGTGCAAGGCGGGAGGTTGTGAGACCGCGCGGGGCTGCGCGTTTCCTGGGAATGGACATCTTGAAAAGGTTAACCTAGACCTGCCAGTGTCGTGGTCGAAGTACCTGTATCGCCCCATAGGTGAGCCTATCCATCAAGCTGTGGTAGCCTAGAAAGAGAAGAGAGAGGGGAGGAGGATCGACACGGACAACCACTGTTCGGCCGTACGATGCGTGATGGACATCGATTACAAAGCAGGACGGCTATGCCTGCTAGATCAGCGCTAGTATGGAAAGCCGGAGCACGACGCTCAAAGCCATCAGTTCAAATCAAATTCCGCACTTCGGCAGCTCATTTGCCGATTAAGGATCTTGGTTTAATGTTCGGCTATTCATTTTCGGTTACGACAATTCGGTTAGCGTGCTCTGGGCGTCGGGAGTCGGGGATTCATGCATTCAATGATTCACTAGCCTACACTGTGTGAATCATATGCTTATCTTCTGAACTCTCAAATTTTTGGGACATGTGTAATTTTTTGTGAATACTCAGAGTCAATTATCTAAATGTGTGGGAATTAACAAACGTTTATCCATTTCTAACCTTCCAAAAATCAGATTACGTAATCAATGGGATCACGCGGGAATGATGCGTCCGTACGCGTTCCGCTCGTCCCAACCTATCTTCACCTCCCCGCTCTCCCTGTCCCTTATTTTCCTCAAAATATACACATTTGTCCGACATTGTACCCAAATTTCAACCCCAAGGTACGTTTAGACATGTCAAGGCCACTCCGCTACCGCTTGCAAAGCCAGACCCTGAACTTTGACAGAAACTCTGCAACAACTCAACACTATCCCTTCTAATGGACTCCCTAAGCTACTTCCTAGTGTGATTCAGCTATGTTAATCTATTTTTTTTCCATTATTTAATCCAAGCTCGTTGTTCACCGGTGTCCCATAGTAACTTACTCATGTTAGGTTTAATAGTTTTATTCTGTAGATAACTTTTGCTGTAATTTTCTACAGCTCCTTTTATCAACTCTTACACCATTTCAAACCTGAATTCTAAGTTTAACACACCGTCTCTATGCTTTAGCCGTCGATCATATTGATTTATATGCTCCCACTGTCTCATTTTCGCACCAGAACTTCGTTTTAAAGTTCTCTCTCTCTCGTCATTTCCATATTCTAACTCCGTTCCTTTCACGTTTTCACATTAGAACAACAACGCCGGATGGACACACTGACGTACTCACATTATCTTTGACCAGGTACACCCACCCAACCCTATACTTCTTCACTAAGCTCACGTTAAATATAATCTGTATCTATCCATCGGCAGATGTTATAGTTCTAATGAATATTTAAGAGATTACCTGTTACCACTCATTTGTACACTGAGGATTCGATATTTCCAGCTAGGTCATAGTCTCAGAAAGGTTATTCTGGCTCACATTTAATGACATTCACCATAATTTAAACACATTAAATATATATATGGTACACTGAGAACTACCTGCCACTCTGTATTTCTGATGTACTAAATAAAATGAATGTGAATATGGGGCTTTTGTCTCTGTGCTCTTGACCCATATATTTATGAGCAGTTTATACATGGATTGATGACATTAAATACATCGTAAATGCGTAAATCGATCACAGGACACAATGATCATGTAAGATGACAATCTCACCAACAGAGGAATGTAAGTCAACCAGCCTTTACTTAACTACACACTCCTGTATTTCTCCTTGCATTCAATTTCCCCATGAACAGGCCAATCCCATTATGTTCAAACAATATTAAAATATTGCCTTTCACTGTGTGCAAAGGTAGCCTATCTTTACGTGAGCAGAGCACTGATGAACATTGTTTCAAGCCAAGTTTTCAGATTTACAGTGTGGATCAATTCTTGGAAGAGGACATGAAGTGATCATGTGTTTCGGAGATTTCACAGGTGTATTACATGGTGAATCACACTCAAATCTCTATTATATTGTCTTGGAGAGTAAAATAGTGTTGAGTGGGTTAGATATTACCCCAAACTCATGCATTGGGAATTGAGAAGTTGGTCCAAGTTAAAGGGGTATCCATTTCGCACTCACCCAAATTTTCTGAGGGTGAACACACGGTATATATTATATTCATGCTCAAAATAAGTACTGTAAATATGAGTGAAATTAAATGTGATGTTCACACTGAAATGTATTTAATGCAAGAAGTATGTTTCTTCATGCCCATTTTTTGTATTATGAGAATGTGAAGAGTGAACTAGTTCTCATACCACAAAAACTGTAAGTGAATATAGATACAGTGGAGTATAGGCTTGAGTGTGAGCGCGAAGTGCATTTCTAAGTTTCATGCTCACACACATTCACTGTATATTGAGCTTGAGCTTTCATGCGCCTTGTGCAGCGTAACACATCAGTGCGTGGAGCGTGTCCGTAGCATCTAAGCTATATTTAGAATATACCTGTGCGCGCGCTAGTGTCGCGACCCGCTATGGACTAATGGATAAGAATAGGCACGGGCTATGTATAAGTAGATAAGATAATTACTGTACAAAGTTTGGTCATATCGCGTAGTTATAATCTATATAATTCTAGTTGTAGGGAAGGAAGAAGGCAAGTACCGCGCGACAGCAGTATTTCCGTTCCCCACAGACAGGGTAGCGTACAGACAGACACTATATTCGGTTTTTGGCGTATTTTCGAGATTTGTAAGCACGTATAGCATCAGTAGAGTTAAAGTCGCAATGTTTGTATCTCGTTAGCATTCTTATTAGAATATCTTTCATATTTGAGCTGTTAAAACCCTCGGATTTATAAGACTATTGCAGGAAATATAGTATTAATATAACAACTAGTACTTCAGTTCTCATAGTTTACTAGTAATCTCGTAGTAGCACAATCAATTTATACCCATCCCCAAACCATAATATGTATGTGTATAAAGTTATATTCGTGTCTACTTTGGAAGGTATAAAATTAGTACAGTGTAAGCTAGTGAACGTATGAATCCCCGACGAAGGATCCCGACGCCCGACGCCCGGAGCACGCTAACCAAATCGTCGTAACCGAAAACGAATAGCCGAACATTAAATCAAGATCCTTAATCGGCAAATGAGCTGCCGAAGTGCGGAATTCAATTTGAACTGATGGCTTTGAGCGTGGTGCTCCGGCTTTCCATACGCTAGTCCTTCCGTCCTTCGGTGTTCGCATCGTCATCCCTTACCAAACCCCCGGCTTACTACTTTTCGTTACAAGTTTGTTCAAACATTAAGTCAATGGCTAGTATATCTAAAGGTCATTGGTATTTCTAGAGTCCAATTCACATCTAATATCTACCGATAAAACTCTACTTGTTCCAGCTAAGATTTCTATGAAATTACACTAATACGGGAATGAAGCCTACGTACATAATTCTTGCGTAATGCGTAATCTATATGCTTCCGCTTTCACTTTTATTCCCGCGCGGTTCAATAGCCGTTCAATGTTCAAAGATCGTGCGTTACGGCTAGAAAACCCCACCGATGCTAAATCGAAGAGTTCATCCTCTTGGAAGGGAAGGCCACTGCCCAAGATTTGTGTAAAGTATGTATTATTGAATGCGCGAGATAGAAGGCGCCCGTAGGGAAAAATGCCTTGAATGCTGTTGTTATTGAAGGCGTGTCCTTTTGTAAGTACCTTACTGGTATTCGATTTTCGAATCTTACAAGGATCACTGTTAGATTCGCAGGAGAAATGGTTGTGGCCTAAGTACCTACAGTAGCAGTAATTTGTAAGCTCGTACTACTGCATCATAAAGCCCGGATCTGGGTAACATCCCAATGAAAGAGTGGCGGAGCTCTGGTATATTGACAATAGAACGTATTTGCAACCACTTTAAGTGAAGTTTCTCACTCGTACTTAAGCGAGTCTCAACTAAACCAGCGGCTCCAAGGCTCTCCAAGGTGGCTCATTTAATCCTTCGGTTCATCTATACCTTACCAAAATTGTACGATCGGCCCATAGCACCAGCACCTATGACATCATGTTCATTGAGACTCGCAACGATAATCCCCCCGACTCAAATGCCCCTCTACGTTCACAACAACATTCTACTGGTACCGTACTACCATGCTTACACTGATCCTACCATTCATATTGAAACTTCTTGATCCCATGATAAATGGCGACTGGCTACTTGATATTCATGACACAGCAGCACTAGAAGTGGGGATGCCCAATCCTCGGTTATGGCGCCGCGCCGTGACACATAGTCACACCGTGTGACAGTCCTGAAACTTGAAGCCAGACATATTTTTCGACATTCCTCTTTCCACATGTAATCTACCATCATGTAATAACTTGTATTATGTTTTTATAAATTAGTCCAATGTATAAAATGTTTTGTTTCGAAGTATACATAAATATAACGACAGAAAACTCAGATAGTTTCATAATCTGTGCAATTTTGGCAGAGGAAAACCATTTTGAATAGAACTCAACACACAGTTATCAGATCGACTTGTGTTATAGAGCAAAATTGTACTACTCATTGAGGAGAACATACGCCCGCGATTAAAATTTTAAATTTGACACCATAAGGCATATTTCAACCAGAAAAATCGCTACTTCTACATATTCTGATCCATAAATAAAAAATCTAAATGCGGAGAGTTGTAGCCATAGATGACTAGTGCAAAAACGCTCTATATATCGTATCAATCCGTGCAGTGGTTGTTGTGTTCTATACAATTTAGTATCTGGCCTACTGTGAGGTGCCCTAAGGCCAAAGCAAGCATGTACAAATAAGAACTTAATAGATTCCATGCTTCGACAACATGACTTAACACTTCTTCTTTCATCACTCCATTCGATCTATACACTCAGGATACTTTGAGATTTATTTCTACAGTATATAAGTAGATTATTGAGCCATAATTTTATATATTTATATTAAAATGCTATATATTCATGGCAGAAACAGTGTACTTAGCTCGATAAATTATGATTTCTGCATATGCAAGTATGAAAATAAAAAATCTAAATGCGGAGTATTGTAGCCATTGATGAGTAGTGTGAAAACGCTCTATTAATCATATCGATCCGTGTAGTGGTTGCTTCGTTCTATACAATTTAGTGCTACCCTATGACCAAAGCAAACATGTGCAAACATGAGCTCAGATATTGATTACATGCTTCGACAACATGGTTTAATGCTTCTTCATTCATTCCCCATTTTATCTACACACAGTATACTCCAGGATCGATTTATACAACTCGTAGGTAGAATACTGAAGCAAAATTGGATATATTTACATTAAAATTGATATATTCATGGCAAATGTATTTCACTCGAAAATTTATGATTTCTGCACATGTAAGTTTGAAAATATAAAATATAAATGCGGAGAGTTGTAGTAGTTGATCAGTAGTACACATTTTCTTTATATATTACATCAATCTGTGCAGTGGTTGCTTCGTTCTATACAATTTAGTGCTGCCCTATGACCAAAGCAAACATGTGCAAACATGAACTTCATATATTCTATGCCTTGCACTTTAGATAGTTGTTTTACAGTTTATATGTACATGTATATGTATTCTACATGCTCTAAGCTACATGATGGTAAAAATTTTGTGTCAATTTGATGAAAGATTGAGGTAAAACAGGCCGACTTCAGGTTTTGTGACAGCAGTGTGACGCGCTGTGACATTTGTGGGCCACGTGACATATAGGCATTGGGCATCCCCACTAGAAGAGAGAGGCTATCTGGGTGTGCATGAGATAGCAGAACTGGGATATGTTGATTGTTGTGGATGTGGAGGGTCTCAGCAGTGCTTTGCATAAGCATGCGCACAACATGTGCGTGAATCTTGTGTTGCCACGATGCAACCGAACCTGCACCGAACCAGTGGAGCTGATGCAAGCCTTTGGTAAGCCCCACAGCTGAGCTTGGCAAAATTTCAACTGAACTTAAGCGAGTTCCACTCACTGAAACTTCGCTGAAGCCCGTTTGCAAATACGTTCTAATGACAAGCCCGAGAGATCATCAGGCTGACAGAATTTATGCGAGCGCTAATTTCGGATTCGAGGGGAACCACATTCAATTCCCTGCAAGCCAATATCCAATATCGACATGACTCGCTCAATTAGAATATATGGAAACTATACCGAGAAAAGATTAGAGGACATGATAAGTGAAGAGATGATCGATCCAGGACACATGTGCATTTTGCGTCCACTCCATGGGAAGCTTCGTCCTAAGTCGGTTGTAACTTGTGTCTCATGAAGGCTTAGCACTAAATTATTAATACATATAGGCGCCTGTTGTACTCCGTATATATATGAACCTTGGGGAACGCCTACGATCCTATCAGCAAAGCGATATGGATCTTAGCGATGATGATTTGATCAGCTTTATTCGAAACAATACAGCAGCAAGTGCGGTCTTTGGTACGCTTAAACATTAACACATTCTTCTTCGCCCTAACATTCAGTTCCAGTTGCTGCTATAACTTCTTTGATATATGATATCATATATAATTTCACTGACGAAGTATTTTTCCTAATATCCCACCATAATGTTCACTTATCAATATTCTTCAGGTCAAATACATTTGGAGGTGAGATATTATGAACCAAATTATTGATGCTTACTGAACTACTCATTATGCAGTGGCATGACATGGTCGCTCCCAAAATTATTGTACACTATTGCTCGGTATTCCGGTCTATTTTACCTTTTGTCAGTGAGCTTTTTTCGATGTTTGTATAATTTCTGAAAATCAACAGCATTGCTTTTTTAGCCTGTGAGTTAAGTTAAACTGTAAGTTGGTCACTGACAGTTCACAAAATTATAGCTCCCATACAAAATAGATATGCAGATGTTTCCCGCCATGTATGTATGACATCTAAAAATACTTATTTTTACTCACTACAGCTACCTGCCAGATGTATACATCCATGTTTTGTGCAATCATACATTCTAAGCTTTTTCAATAGATGCGCATCGTCCATGTGGTTCCATACATAGTAAGTACACGAAACCCAAGTACTTAGAGAAGATATATTATTTTTCTTTTAAAGTGGATCGCAGGTACCCACTGGTTCAGTTGACCTGATATTTATACTCCGTGTGTGCGCGCTGTATGGCAATAGCAAAAGAAGTACGCATTCATTCTCAAGTTATTACTTGCCAAACATTTATACTCACATCTTAATAGTCATTTTCTGTCTAACAGCTCTATTCATAGGTGCGGAAAAATATTGAGTAGAAGACATATTCACTCATTAATCACCATGGATCCAGCACAAATCACGGTGTGTTGACCATAGAAGCCTAGTAATGAAAGAGTACTTACAATAATGTGTGTCAGGTTTCAATGACATTTTCAGCACTTGTGTCCATTGCTTTTTCGAAATCAGCTGTGGCTATCCCGAGTATAGGATGCGTAGGATTTATACCTCACTTCCTTGTAAAGCAACAAACGACTGCTTACTGCTTCACACTCGCTCTTCAAAGTATGCCAGTTTATTTTTCTTTCGAAAAAATGGCCTCTCGAATATGTATGCTGTAGCTACATTATTTTTGCTAACCTTCTTCGGGGTGGGGAGAGACTTTATCAGAGACAGCGGAGGCCTTATAAATGCTATAATGGGAAACAAAGCTGGTGTCGGTAAAGAAGCTTCACTGACTACCTTGGTTTTACATGATGGAACATTGTATTTCTTCATTCTCTTCGGTAAGTCAAAATAAAATGAATATTCACTTGCGATATATATTTACGATATTTAGGATCAACGCTTATCTTTTCAGTGGGTTCGGCTCTTCAGTTGAATACATTTCTTAACTTCATAACTCCGCAAGTGTGATGGAAACTATTTTTTCGTACCAACTTACATTTACCTCAGATACTATATTGCAATTACATCAATGATGGTGAGTAATGCTAATTCAAAATTGTAATGTCATTTATGCTTCGAGTCAGGGCTCTAGATTAATACTGAAACTTCGACAAATGCACGACACCGAAATAAATGAATGCACACCGGCTGTATCTCGATCAATTTTCTTTGCAGAACCAAGTGGTACAGGCCCATCGTTGGAAGTCTCAAGGGAATATCGTAGAAGAGGTGGCGTTCAATGAGAATGATGGTTCTCGGAAAGCGAACCTAAGCAACAGGAATACATGTTGTTTTAATGGGAGATTCGTAGTAAATTGGGCTTCTTCAACTAGTAGCTATTTAGGGTGGATTTAACTTCTGTGGAATGCATTCGCAATTGCCTATAGATCACAACCAACTTAACCCACCCATTACCAGCATCGCAATCATCATTTTTATATTCATTCAGCTAGGCACCTCTTTCATACACAAGCAATGTACATCATCACACTTAATTACTGTATAGGGTATGACGAAGTAATGTAGAGCACTTTTAATCAATTGTAATAGGTACTATACTATATGGGTAGTTTTTACTTACTGTTACCTAGTGTAGTTGGTGTTGAGTAACCATTAGAATCTTAGATACGTCGAATCTCATATACTTATGTTGAAGCTTACAGTAACCGACATTTCCGACAGCTATCGTGAACTATTTCGTATGTAGCACGCCATGCTATGTGGGTGTATGTGGTCTCCAATGTCCATCATTCCACGTCGTTACGCGTCTAGTCGACATCGACTATATATATTGGCGCGCGGCAATACCGAGAGCGATGTCAATGTTAAGATTTGTATGAGGGCACCTTCTCTCCGTCCAGCGGTGGATTATGTGATCTCTGACTCCGCCCAAAGCCGATGAGGCTGCTAGGTCATAGACTAAGAAGATGAATAAGTAGTCTTGGTTGCTGGTTCGGGAGGACTGAGTCAGGGCGCGTGATTGGTTCTTTTTCCTCAGCCTTCCTTTCCTGCTACTTATACTAGACCTAACCCAAGTAGAACACCGACACCGAATCGAAGACCACTCCCTCCAATGTTCACCATCAACTACCCTTCTTCATCCTCGCCCACACCTGCGCTCCCACCTCCCATTTTGTTCACTCTTAAGCATCACACATAGAGGAAGCTGTCTCGTCTATTTCCTCCGTTAGAGTCAATACTGGGGTACCCTCAGTCAGCACTGTGAGAAGAGTCCTTCGTACTCAAGGAACGTGTCTCGTTCGAAATCGCCTGGGTATCCGCAATGACTAGTGGCTAGTGGCCGTCTGCGTCGTTTCGTTAAGGGCGCTACGATCCCTCCGACTATGTAACTGCTAGTCCCCTGATGAAAGCGAGGTGCGAGTGTTAGAACTTTGTCTGTCTGTGGAGGTCGGAGGGGCGCGAGAATGTGGACAAAATTTGCCCAACACGAACTACTGGTCAACCGGAACTACAGATTGACGATATACTTAACACTCGCACGACTGGGGGACTAATAGTTACGTACTCGGATGGATTGTAGCACCCCTAAAGAAACGACGCAGACTGGCCATGCACTCAAAATGAACTAGTAACTGCAGGAACTCACGCGATGCAGGACCAGAAACCTTCCTCGAAAATGGAGGAAAAGACGAAATGGACGGTGATCAGCTGGGAGAAGCTTGATATTGGCTCTTAAGTTGAGGGGGATGACGCACACGAGGTGGAGGGTTAGATCTCGATTGGGGAAGAACTGGAAGGTATTTGGTCTTCTGTGATTTGGATTTTGGAGAGTGCAGGGTGTTCGTAGACGTGGTCTGTGCTTAGGCGGGTGAAGTATCCCTCGGTGATGATGATGAGATGCCATCGGATGTGTAATGGAGTCCTTAGAGCGTAAGGTATAGGGACACGAGTGACTCCCAGGAGAATCAGGAGGGGGGGATCAGTACTGGGGTGTCTTGGACTACGCTGGTGTGAGAGTACGTAGTGACGCTACCCATGAGTCTTGAGCTTGAATTTCCGTCCTACTCACTCTCCCCACATTTCTCTTTAGGTTTGTCCCTTTCACTCTCCCCCTCAACGCCATCCTTATCGTAGTCTTATCAATAACCCTTCCCCTCGTGCTGGAAATGGCCCCTTCCTTTCCAATCGCAATCCCCACATCCCCCACTCTCTCCTCCCTGACTCAGACGGCGCCCCCCCCCCAACCTTAATACCCCTGTCCCAGTAACACTGAACAAAGGGAATCATGTATCGATACAGCCTGTTCTAAAGAGATGTCTAAGACATCGATATACGTTAGAAGAAAAGAAGAAAGGTAGGCGGAAAACGAACCCACTTCTCCGCAGCCAGTAACATCATCAGGTGCGAGACTATCCTTCGTCCTCTTCGTCTATGTCTTTTCACTTCACCGTGATGCTCCCTATACATCTTAGCAGTCCCGTCGATAGGTGACTGTAGATGGAACCTTTCCATCACTCGCCTTTGGCTGAGTCAAGGGTTACCAGATCCACCGCAGGATGCTGAGGTGAAGGTGTCCTCGGTCCAGATCTTGACGTCGACCTCGCTCTCCCGGTACACTCTTCGACTCGCGTTCACGATGGTTCGGTGGGCAGTGTGTATGCGACATCTTCCCAACTGCATATCTATATTGCACAGTAAAACCGAACAAAGGTAACCGTGTATACGGGTTACAGGGTTCACCGCAGGACGCTGAGGAGGTATCCTCGGTTCATATCATCGCAGTCCCCTCCTCCACTACTCTCTCCTCCTTGACCCAGACAGCATTATTCAAACTCCAATCCTCCATATTTCCCTAAAATCCCGCACGAAGGCAAACTGTGCATAGATACAGCATGTTCTAAGGGAGGACCTATAACATCGATATAAGGTAAGAAGAAGAAATGGAAGAAATGGAGCGAAACATGCGACCTGATTTCCTCCTCAGCCAGTGGAACCTTATTCTCCCGTTGATGGCGTAGACTGAACCTCTCAAACCAGGGTCCACAGCAGGACGCTAAAGGGAAGGTTTCCTCAGTCCAGATCCCAAATGTCCAGCACCAGCAGTTATTGGTCCATGATTCTTATTTTCGTGTTCACGGTGGATCGGTGGGTTGGAGTAAGTTTGGACTCCGTTAGAGGCTCCGTGGAAAATAGGAGAGTGTGTTCCTCACTGTGCGTGATGTCTTCTGTTAAGATGCACCGTGTTTCATGGTATACGACACGTTGTCGAAATGGGCAGGGGTAGACGCGAAATACCTTGTTGTGGGGTGCCGAGTTTTCTCACGCACTGGGCAGCATCAACTTCCGGGCCGCTGGCCGTCGTAGCCGGCGTCGGTCCGACCCGGCAGCCTTTTGAAGAACTTTCGACGACTTATATTTCCAATAGGCCAAGGCAGGCCCAAAAGGCACGTCTTGGCTTTTGGTACAATAACCCCGTCCAAAACTCAAGTACTCATGTCTCCATGGTACGTATTCGAAGATAAGTAGTGTATCTTACGATGTCATCGTTGTCCTAAATCTTGGGCACAACACGTCTCGGGTAGCACCGTGGAAGACCCGAGTGACATCGAGAGTTACTAGTAGTAAAAAAAACGGTAAATCAACGAGGACGCGGTATCTCTGGCTCCAGAGGACGATCCAAAGATGAAGCTGACTATGCAGCTCGATACGTGGCTGCACAACAATTACATACGCGCACAGGGATTGATGAATACAGAGATTTCAGTCGTTCGCTTCCCAGAAGTTACGGCTATTGAGATCGAGATCTTAGAACTAGAGAGTAAGCGAGTTCAGCAGCGACCTATTCATAACCATTCGAGGCTCTTCAGACTGTTCACATTGTCAGATTCACCATCGCTTGTGATCTCGCCGTGTGCCAAGCGCCTTAACAAAACCTTCCTGATTGATGTACTGATAAATATATGCATGCCATTCAGATATAGATCGATGTACGCAGCCTAATCGTTATCGATTATGTTTAGTGATAGTGCACCCCAACAGCGTCTCTTAAATAGATCGAGACGTAACGACTACACGTGTTGGAAATCAATACCCATGTGAGCACTGAGCGCTGTCCCGTGTGCATAGAAGATCGGAAATCGAAAAAACGCTATTATTAAACCTTTCTTATGGTGTCAAATCGACGCAATCGTCCATATCTTCTTGCAAGTCTTCCCTTGTCAATCGTTCCAAATGACAGTTACCATGACGAAAATAGATACATTCTCATGAGATGTCATTCATCTACACAGCCTGGGCGTTGATAATAGATATGGAATGATGGCATGCACATTGATAGGAATATCATATAAACCCTCAAGCTCGCTTTATCAACACTCTGTTCCCACTTCCCCAAAAGAATCTCTTGCGAAAACGTCATGGCGTTTCGAAATGCAAAGTATACGCACATTGAGAAACTTTACGCCATCAATAAAAGCCGTAGTGGCGAATCTGGTGCGTACCGTCTCTCGTGAATGTATTCCCTTCTTACCAATAGTCACAGAATGGGAACGACTTGCCAATGCCTCTTGCCTCGGAGCTAGCCATCAATCAGAAGAGCGATACGATGCTCCAAAATGTCATCCTGACACCAGAGAAGCAGTTATAAATGATATAATGAGCTGGATCAATTCAAAAGATCCTGATAAAAGAATAATGTGGCTACATGGACCTGCTGGTGCAGGGAAGTCTGCAATTGCTCAGACAGTTGCTGAACTGTGTTTTATGAAGGAAATACTTGTTGCAAGTTTCTTTTTTTCAAGAACAGCTACAGAAACTGGGAGAGATAATGGAACTAAGCTTGTGCCTACCATTGTACACCAGCTAGGAAATACAATTGGGCATGCAAAAGAAATTATTATAAATGAACTTGAAAGGGATGATGCATTGTTGTCACATTCCATGGAAGTTCAAATGGAAAAGTTGGTATTGAAGCCACTTGAAACTATGTATTTGCCTACAACTTTTTTAAACATGGATACTGAGTCAAACACTTCACATCTTCCACATCTTGTAATAATTGATGGTCTAGATGAGTGCAACAGACCTGAAATGCAATCAAGAATTGTGAAAATGATAGCTGGTATCATATCAAAATCACAGATACATTTAAGCTTTCTTATTGCTAGCAGACCAGAATTAGCAATCTGAAACACATTCAATGATGAAACCATTAGCCAATTGTGTGTTCCATTAATTCTTGATGATCAATATGACACTGATAAGGATATTTAAACATATCTCCGAAGTGAGTTCACCACAGTCAAATGAAAGCACACACTGGCTTCTGTACTTTTAAAAATGGAAAACTGGCCATCAGAGAAGGACTTAAGAGTCCTAGTAAAAAGATCATCAGGGCAGTTTATCTATGCATCTACTGTTATAAAATTTATTACTGATGACTGAAATAGTTCTTGTGATGGTCTCAATACCATAATTAATATAAAAGTAGGTGAAACAGCACCATATGTACCCCTGGATGCACTATACACACACATTCTCTCTGTAGCTGTTGGTAACACAGCAAATCAAAGTAATATTCTACTTATATTACAAGCACTAATATATGTAAATAGTGATTAGGCCAGTGAGATAAGTAGGTGGCATGGGTCTCCTTATATGGGATACATAGATGTTCTGGCATCATTTTTGGGAATGACAGAGTCTCACCTGCTGTTACATCTAGCTGATCTGCACTCTGTAATATATGTTCCAAAGTCTGATAAAGGAGGAAATAGAAAAAGTATTAGGTTCTTTCATGCCTCATTCAGTGACTTTCTGAAGGACCCTGACAGATCAAAATGCTTCCATGTTTCTGAGAAGGATACCCATACAACTATGGGGGTTTGTTGCATTGATATCATTGTAACTAATGCAATTCCAACTGATTACAAAAATTATACCCTTAACAATGCATATTTCCAATTTATACCCCATTGGAGCAGAAGTGACTTTGATAAAAACATAACAGAACAGCTTTTATTGAAATGTGGATCAAATTTAGAAGCTGTAGTCAAAGCTCTTCTGAAGCACAACTTTTGTATAAAAGGTTGCTACTATATACTTCAGCCACTTTATAAATTTGATTATTCTGCAGATTTCATCTTAGTAAGTTGTGTTATTATCTTCATTTTAAATTCAATTTAATATGTGGATTACAAATATTATGTAGGATTCTGCAATTCCATTGAATACCAATGTCTCCATGATTTTTGGGCAAATGCCATTTATTCTGGCTATCAACTTCCTGTTAAATAAGGTTTCAACTGATAATGACAGTAAAAATCTATATAATTACATATTGGGAATATTTGATCTTTGTGAAAAAAGTTGCTCAAAGTTTTTTCATAATGTTGTTGATACCAATAATGTACTGTTGGGAGAAGTGCTAGAAAGCCCATTGCATGCAGGTCATCATTTTCTTGATGATGTGAAGAGTGAGCAAATATTTTATAGTGCATGGGATTGTATAGCTGGGTGAGTTTAATGCATAAATGAATGCTTCATTACCAATATTAACTATTTTCTACAATAGTGATTCTAGTGCTCTGATCAGTTCTGAGCATAGATATTCCCTGTCTGTACAACATACGGCTCTAAGGGGCTTTAAATATTTGCTCAAAAGAATAAAACCATCATTCTATTTTAAAACAATTCTTCTACAATTTGCACAAAATTTTGAGTCCAAATACTTTCCAATATGGGAGCTAGTTTTTGAAATATATACATTTGAACTTCCACCTGGTTTACTTGAATCCTATGAAAATGAGACAAAATCACTAATGAGTGCTGTTGACAAATTTTTAAAGGTGAGTTTTTTATTTGTGCTATTTATACAATTTTTATACAATTCTGACAAATGTATATTAGAAATGTGAAGTGATAGAAAATGGCGAGGCCTATGCAGATGAACATTATTACACTCGAAAAGTTTCTAAGTTTGGTGCATGTACTATTTAAAATGAAGCTGATGTGGGGTACAAGGTGGCCATAGGGTATATTTTCCTCTAGACAAATCAAATAGCCTACACTTGTAGCAGTACTTCACATTCAAAACTTGTAATGATGTTGGAGTGTTACTTTTATGCATTATTCATTCTCTGTTACCTTACTATGCTAATCCTCTCTCACTGGTATTTATACATATGGTCATGAATTATGTGCTTTCTACCAAGTTACTACTACACTTAACTTCAATTCTCTTACATGTATTCATATCTTCTGTGTATGTAACTCTGTTCAGTTTCTTGGTAGAGAGTGGTAGTACCATAGTATGCAGCAAGAAAAACTCTATATGCTATAACATGTGGTAAGTTAATATGACGTGCAGGAGAGATCTATGGGCCATCGTACACACAGACCGCAATTCGGAATTACGAACGCTTAAACCACACAGAACGGCGAAAATTAGTTGAATGTCCCAAATCTTGAGGGAAGTGTCGAGGCTGCTTCGAGAATGAACGAATGAGCGCTTGGGCGCTGGATGATCGGATGACGCCGGCACGGCGATAAAAGGCTTTATCATTTCTCCGACCCGTTTTGCGTGGGAAAGAAGTTGATGTTCCTCAGGATGCCCTTGACAATGTGCAGCACGAGCCACAGGCTACCTAGGCGTCGTTCGCATCCTACAGGCTACGCACTCGGCGATCCCCTCCACAGCCCGCCCAGGTACCATCCTCAGCGCTTCTATCACTTCTCAAACTCAGCTAACGACATCGATGTGACAGATCTACATAGTCGAGCGTCACACACGCACGCCCAGACCGACCCCATTTTTTCGAGGTCAGAAGGTAGAGCTAGGATTCCAATCCATGTTTTCAAACGACATGTGGACAAATGGGGTTTCAGGAGGGGGTGAGTTCCACCACGCCCCTTTCCAATTCAAATTCACCACCCACTCCTTCCAAAAATCCTAGATCCACCCTCATTCCTACGTTCTCCCACTCCACACCTCCTCGTATCCAACAACGCGCCGACGCCGACTGAATCCAGCGCCATCCGTGCATCCCTGGCGCTCGTAGACACCGAAATAGCAGCTATATACGCGAACCCAGAATCCTATCCCAACCCCTCAGCTCACCTGACCAAATGCCTCCAATACCAACGCTTGCACCAACCCCTCCTCTCTCCAATCCGCAAGATCTCACACCCACTCCTGCGCCGAATCTTCCAGTACACCGTGTACACCGACTCCGACTCTCTCCCCTCTGGGCCTGGACCCCACGTATGGTGGTCCATAACCCGAATCAGCAGCATTTGGCGCCATACAGCTCTCTCTCTCTCCCCTCTCCCACACACGCTACCCTCAATCTCACTAACCACCAACTCAACCCACCCCGCCTATCTCAACCTCCTCACCACCGCCCTCCAAGCCTCCCAAAGCGCACTAACACTGCACATATTCGGACGCGCGTACCTCGGAACCCCTGATTCCCCTGCGTCCTCACCAATCCACCCCGCCCTCTCAATCCTCCTCTCATACAGCCACAAATGGTCTCACGTCTCCTTCCACCTTACAGCCCCATTCAACCCAACAGACTTCTCCGCCCGTCTCACAGAGCACGGTCTACCCATCCTCACCCACCTCACTCTAAGCATCACTGGCCCACCCACCTCCACCCTCCTCAGCCCCGACACCATATCCCCCATCTGGCGGTGCAAAGGTACCCTCTACCTCCCCCCAACACCCCTCCTAACGTCAGTCTCCCTCTCCTCCGGAGTCCCATTCATCAATCTCCCCTGGTCCCAGCTCGAGACATACACAGAATCTCACAGACGCACTCCAGCAGGCGCCCATCGCCTCGTCACAACCCCTGGAAATCGCGTAACATCCCTCCGTGTACAAAGTGAAGTAGCCACAGTCACTTCGCAGCCGCATCATCAATGCACGCAGGACCATTTAGAGTTCCTCCACCTCTCATTCGCCAAGAGCGAAAGTACAGCAATCGGTCCAGACGATAGCATATTCTTCTACCTCCGCACACCCTCTTTACGCGAACTACACCTCTCAGCACAGGATCTAACGCCCATAATGAAGTCCCTCTCCATACACTCCACCAAAAACCTGCACACACTCGTCTTACGTCCCCCAGGCGCAACACATACATGGGACCGCGAAATCGTAAGTAAAATCCTCGAAGGCGTTCCCTTACTCGAAACACTAGAACTACACCATGTATCTCGCTCGATACTTCATATCGTTTCGCAAGAATCTCAACGCCTAACTCCGAATCTCAAAAAATTAACGTTGTATTACGATTCGTTCCTCCCTTTGGACGGAAGCTCGAACGAGATGTTCGTGCCGAGGATGGCTGTGGGACCGGGAACTACCCCTCCTATCCACTCTGTCTTTCTGATCTTTCAAACGCCGAAAGATGCGCTTGACACGCTGTTCGTGCTCGAAGGTTGGAATTTGATATACAATCTGGCGGAGCCGCTCCGTGCGAGGGGGAAGGCGTTGGCTATTGAGGTAAGTGCGGTTGGGAGGGGAGATGGGGGGAAAGGAGGAGAAGGGTTAGAGAGGTTAGCTAGTAAAGAGGCGAGAGCTCGGAGGATTGATGTTGTGTTGAGGTTTTTGGAAGGGTTTGATGTTCCTGATGTTGCTTATTTGCGAGTGCGTCTCCTTTCTCCTTTCTCCTTTCCCCTTTCCCTTCCCTTCCCCTCACGGTCCTCACGCTGACGTCATTCAAGATGCTAGATATCCCGCACTACCTCCTCGTCCTCGCGCGTATCGACCCGCTCCTCATACCCGACGACGTGTACTACAAACTTCGAGCACGCGCGCATGCGCTACTGCAGAGTTGGAAACCACTCTTCATGGAGGAGTTTGAGATGCGCAAGTGGTTTAGGAGAGGCGGAGGCGTCGTATTGGGGTATATGCAGAGTCGTGGTGAGTTTTCTTTCCCTGTTCCATATATCTTCCTTATCCTCTTTCTCATTGACACCGTGTTTCGCTCTCCATCCTCCCTTTTTCTTCGTTCTTCTTTCCCTCTGGCACACTCTTATCCCTCTTCAACTATTCCTTCGACGTTCTCGACGCTGACGTATCCGCAGATATTGTAGATTCCGATGAGGATTTTGAAGATCTCCTATTTGAAATATAACCCTCTTTGCACTCTCAGTTTCGGTCTTGGTTGGGTTAAACTTACAAACATACAGCATAGAATACATACATACATATACTTACACACGATTGTCCTACTCATACCTGGTTTACCCTTATTTATACTATACATCACGTCCTAACGATAATGTTTATACCCCGTAGGATGAATATGGGTTGAAGGTAATTTTTGAATTCTGGTTCTTGCACTTGGCTTTGTATAACTACTACAATACTTTATATGTACTAATCTGTACTACCACCAGAAGCTCACAAGAATCGGTACGTATCATGGATTACTGATGCTATGAACAGTACTAATGATGTTACTCCTAGGTTGTCGAGGACGTTATCCACGACCTCCCGTAGCGGCAGTGCTATTTTTAACCTCTCTTCCCGACTTCCATTCAAGTTTCAACTGCCACTCGAGCGCGTATTTATTTCTGTGCTTAGTCTGGGAAGGGTAGATATATATATATATATCGAAGACTCGAACTGAACATAACTTTATGCCTGAGGCAGTTTCACGGTTACGCTTTTCATGGGTGGAGATTCCTGAATGTGAGTTTAAGGCATCGATTGTTTCAGCGAAGTAGTTCTCGGCGGGCATTTTATAATCCTCTATGTAGCTACGCGTTATCTCTCAAATGCTCTAATTTCTGGATTCTCCATTCTTGGTTCTCGAGAATCGTGATACCAACACCCTAGACGCTAGACGTCTAGATACAGGACCCGAACTTCAGTATAATCTAGTATCGCAGCTCCTTCAACCGATACCAAAGGCAAGACAATCACTTCGCCGGAACCCTTTCGCTTTCGTCCACTTCTTTACTATTAACAAGGTATCATAGCTCCTGTAGTCTCTCTTTGATGTTCAATACCCTAACGACGACTTACGTACCAACGACTTCCTCCCATCTCGAGGCAAAAAAGAACCATCCAAATCACCAGGGTAAGCAGCCTCGCTTCCGCTTACATATGCTTATCGCAAACGAACACTTCAATTTCCCGCAATAAATCCGCTCCTTCCATTCAAGAAGCTCAAAGGCCATTTCAACCAGTGCCTCAAAAGTCAGAAATTTTTGAAAAGACGTCCGGCTTGGATTCCCCTCTCTTCTTCCCCGTCCCCTTTACTCTCCTTGTCGTTCATCTCGTGGCGTCCGTCAGGACTCAACATGAAGGAACTGTATCGCCTCCTCGTCTTCCTCTTCTGTCTGTGTACCTTTTCATTAGCACGGAATACGACGGCAGATGGAAAGTTGAGCTATGTCAAGAATTCAGGGATATGTGAGACCACCCCGGGTGTGGGACAGGTGTCAGGGTATATTGAGATTGCGAAGGATACGTACATGGTGCGTTCAATTCTCTTTTCTATATTTCAATATCTATAACAGAATCGATTTGTAGTGGTTTTGGTTCTTCGAGGCGAGGCATAATAAGGATACTGCCCCGCTTACGTTGTGGTATGTTCCAAGTCGTGTCTCCAGCTCTACGTTTCGTAATTTCGTTATAGGTTGAATGGAGGCCCTGGTTGTTCGTCTATGATTGGACTCTTCCAAGGTGCGATACACATTCGCTCGTAATATAGTATCAATTTTAAGGCTCCATGACAGAGAATGGACCATGCACCGTCAACGCAGACTCAAGCTCAACCTCTCTGAACCCCTTCAGGTTGTACCAATACCCCTTCACGTTTCGTCAACTAGCTAACGCTATGCAACTTCTTTAGTTGGAACAACATTAGCAACAGTAAGTTCTAACATTCCTTCCACATTTAGCTCGCTGGCTTACAATCATGATAGTGCTCTACATTGACCAGCCAATAAACGCCGGATTCTCGTACGGTCCCAAGAGTCAATCACCAAATAACACAGAGCAAGCCGCAGCTCAGCTATGGACCGCATTTCAAGCATTATTCGATAGCTCTGAGTTTTCAAAGTTCAGATACCGCGAGTGATTACAATCAACCTATATTTTTAGGAATCATTATTAACTAAGCACAGGTTGTTATTTGCCACAGAGAGCTACGGTGCTCGTTTCAGCTCTCATACCATCCAACACTTTAACACCAAGAACAAGCAGATCGCTTCTGGGAAGCTGGCAGGGCACGTGGTGAAATTCTCTTCGTTGATGGTCAGCAAGTGCGTGTTCATAGCGCTGTGGTATTGTCTCTGGCACTAATAGGTACTTCTCAGTGGACGCCACGACCCGCTCACACTTGCACGATCATATATCGACTTCGCAGCAAATGCTCCCGGCTACGGACCACTTCAAAACGAAACCGTCATCTCCGCCATTAAAGAGAACTTCTACCAAGAAGACGGGTGTCGTTCAAGACTGATCAAGTGTAACAGCGCAGAGAACTCTCGTGACACTGCTGAGCTATGTTTGAATGCTTACGTGCATTGCGTTCGTACCCATTTGCACATACTGCCACTTTTCGGATACTGATACGAGATCACCGAATAGCAAAATACTGTATATCGACCTGCGGTTGGCAACAGGGACGACGAAGATCTTAGACAGCCTTCGAACTCTTCATTCCCTCCAACGCATTATTTGAAATACGTCCGTTCGGGTAACGTAGTAAATGCTGTAGGTACCAGGGTGAGGTATGACCAATGCAGTGACGAGATAAGAGCTGCTTTCGCGGAAAGTGGAGAGGTAGGTCCCTTATTTATCAAATAGCATCAATTACCTGATAGTGCTGTAGTTTGGCAGATCGAATCTACCAGTCCTTGCACCTCTTGCTAATGCCAAATTTCCCATTCTGATATGGGTTGGGGATGCCGACATCAAGTATGTGTGGTAAATTATCAGAAGGCGACCTGAATTAATCCTTCGTACGAAGATGTAACTGGCTAGGAGTACACGATGCGATGATTGCGATGAATTGGTATGGCAATGAGACCCTGAGACAGGCCCCGTTTAGAAATATAACCATCAACGAGCGACCTGCCGCCGAGTTCAAAGATGTTGACCAGTTCACGTTTGCGTACGTGTTTAGCTGAATCTTGCTTAGTAATCTCATTAACTTGGAATAGGAGGGTATATGGAGCTGGTCATGCTTTGGTGAGGCATTTGGTCGAACCAAGTGATAGCATCTAACTATGTTCACACAGCCGGCATTTCAGCCACAGGCAGCATTCGAAATTTTTCGCCATTTTTCGACATATAAAAATCTGAGG
This sequence comes from Cyathus striatus, assembly GCA_025738555.1. Taxonomy (NCBI): domain Eukaryota; kingdom Fungi; phylum Basidiomycota; class Agaricomycetes; order Agaricales; family Nidulariaceae; genus Cyathus; species Cyathus striatus. Next base: position 896,077 of record JAOVFP010000003.1, read on the forward strand.
GGGTTGGAGAATCGTGACGAATCGGGGAGCTTTGCGATGGTTAAAAGGGATGCACTAAGTAAGTTTATTTTGAACTTTTAATTTTTACGAGTGCTCTGATTCGTCTCAAGAAACGCATAAAAAACGAAATTCTCACTAGAAAAAGTCACTTGTATGTGGCGGATAATTTAAGTTTGTATGGTTAACATTGCATCGATCTTAGCATACTGGTATACCTTATTTATTCTTCAGAATGAATTCCGTTAAGAGAGAGCTGAGCATTGGCAGAAAATTGCAGATCGCCATACCCAATATTTATAGTAAATAGGTTAAACAAAATTCTTCTCCAAGTCATCGATCGTAAGGCTGCTGCATATAACATCGTTATGTTCACCAGGTACAACCACTACCCGCGCGCTAGGGTATGCTTCCTTCGCGCCCAGACCAGAAGCAAGTTCCATCTCGGGCGCTGCACATAATGCGCATACACCTTCACTGGCCAAATAAACCGTAGGCACAGTCTTTATTGACTTGAGCCATGATATGTAGAGGTCACGAGACCATACTCCATCCGAGCGAAATTCGTCTCCAAATAGGAACTTGATACAGATTGACAATGTGTTCTTCATTCTTTTAATTGTGTCTTCCGTGAACGGATGGACTGGTTTATTGTTCACTGTTGCTTCTAATCCATCTTCAAACCACGCAGTAGTAGCAGCCCATTCTGCTACTTTTGCACGTTTTCTAGCAACTGAGACCATCTGAAGCATGCTGCTAAAGGATTGGCGCAAATAGTTATCGAGGTCTGTTGCGGATGTGCTAGGATTAAATGTAGGGTGGTTACTAACATTATGAACATAGACAGTAGGAAAATGATCGAGAAAAGCGACCTGTAGGACATCATCACCAGATTTTTCAAGGAGCTTGACGAGATACAGCAAGATTACGGAAGATCCACTGAATGAAGCAAGACGATATGGTCCTACAGGGCGCTCAGTCTTATATAATTATCTTTATTAGTCACAGCTTGCTAAATATTCACAACACTTACCTTTATTAAATAGAACGAAGCAAGATCATGGACAGAAGAAAACTTTGTCGGGGACTCTTGTGTTATATCAACCGACCAGACTGCTGACTTGTACAATTCTTGACATGGCTTGAAGACACCTGAAGATCGATGTCTGGCGAGTTTAGGGTCACGATCGACATATCGTAATACGAGTGCGAATGATTTACCTGGTACAAGTATCAGAGGAATTGCTCCATTTCTTTCTCTGAATTTCACTATCCCGGAAGGAGCTCGTACGCCGTGCACTTGTCTACCCCATATCGGATGTGTGAGACCCATGCGGGGAGCTATACTCTCTTTCAAGTCGGACAGTGATTCCCTGGTATCTACCCAAGCAGGTAAGTTGGATATAAACAGACTAAGAGAGCTGATAGTTGGATGCGCAATTAAAATGTCAGGTGAAAGAAAGAACGGTGTTTTATCAACACTCGGGGAAGGTGTTTTGCGAGAAAGTGCAGTCATGATCGTATTCCTAATTGATATTGCGCATAACCTGTCATTGGAATTATGGGTAAATATGTATTAAGTAATGGTTATGTTCTTCAGCACATAACTTACCTGTCAGCACCGTTAGCAAAGATATTATCGTCACCTCCTATGTTTCGTGATAATGTTAGCGATACTATCGAACGAACGAGTTGCTTGATCCTGTCCACATCGGAAATGTCACTGATTGATACGTTATAATCATCGTTGGCCATTCCAAACTCCGTTTCACTGCATAATTCTGGGAGTTGTAGAGGTAACAATGAGCTTGAGGCCTAAACAAAGAAATATGTAAGCGAGTCGGTGAACATCCGTTCGACCTTGGGTGTTCTAAGGTGTCGAGAAGGGAGGGTAAATTCAACTGGATTGGGAGGGAGTAGTTACATGATATTTAAAGAAAACTAAAATAAAGAGAGTACTTAATAAGGAATAGTTGAATAAAGCGGAAATTAATAGTGTTGAGATTGTAGATTGTTGAAAGAAAAAGGAAAAGTTTGAAACATAAAGCATACCAATGAATTGAAAGAAAATTTATAAAATAGAAACTTGAGGAGAGGGACGACACGGACACTGGTAAGGTGAACTGCAGTATTTAGTGGAGCTTGGTAGTGCGCAGTACCGATGATCTTGAGTAATTGCGGCGTTGCGGGCGATGTAGGATTGTCGGCGTTGAAGGGAAATGAGAGAGATAGAGAGCGCGCGCGAACGCGAACAAACGCGTCGACGCACGCATTTATTGATTACGTAATGGAAATTGTAATATGTCGATTTTTGTAGTGCAGGCGAAACGCCTGCTCTACAGAGTGCAGGATTGAACAAGCAGTTTCCCAATGTTCGCTGCTCTTTATAATTGTGAGGCTTGTAATTATTAATAGCCCATCAGTCTATTAAAGTTATTAAACAAAGGTCAATGTAACTTTGACATTAGCCCATTTTCATTAATCATAACGCATATGGGGCTGCCGATCGGATTCTTAGCATTTTCATTATCTAAAAACTCAAACATCACGGAAGAGTTGATATTTTTAGTACAAACAACTCACTTTTGAATGACAGCGAATAATCGTGGCGTTATCTATACCTTGTACAGAATGATTAAGTGATATACATACAAGGGACAGTCAAACTGTACGTCGTCGAATACCTGAGTTAAACTGTCGGTGAGGTGTATTGGTATTGGTGGCAGAGTTGGTGGACGGACTAGCCGACGAAATGTAAAAACGTATGGCGTTTTATATGACGGCGAACAATCATATAGATGCCAAAGACTAGTAAGTATTGCAAAAAAAATCGTTACATAATGACTGTGGGGAGGTAACTTTTAAATAATCATATACTTAGTTGCGAAAGACTAGTCAGTGCAAAATGGATTCGTTACATATAATGACTGTGGGGAAGTAACGTTTATGGAGGAGAGCGGGCGGCTAGGCCAGACGATAAGAAACAGAAGGAACCGTGAGAATATTAGGGGAATTCAAAGTTGGCTGTTTTGTCACGTTGCGACCGGTCGCTACAGACAAATCGCTACAGTCTTGCCGAAAACCGTAATCGGGAATTCAAACGGAGAATTTCGCTATACACATTCACTATGTTTTATTCTTTCCTACCTCTATATCTCGTTAAAAATTTGGACGTTGTATAGATATTATTATGTTTAGACAATATATCTAGTAAAATGTATATTTTGGTAAGGTGAAAGGATGTGGTCTCTGTCAGCACTATCTCAATGTTATAAACTCCGAACTGATCGCCGATTGTTCTCCTTAGTAACGATACAGAAATCACTGTAGCGTATCGTGTTACGCCAACTTTGAATTCCCCTATTGGGGAACCAGTGACACCGTCGCTTATTCGGTCTACGAGATGAACTCGGATCCAATTCGGGATTGGGGGATTGGCAGGGGGCTGAAGAATCAGTATGTCAAATATGTATGTATAAGTTAAACAAAATTCTTCTCCAAGTCATCGATCGTAAAGCTGCTGATTATAACATCATTATGTTCACCGGGTACAACCACAATCCGCGCGCTAGGGTACGCTTCCTTCGCGCCTAGACCAGAAGCGAATTCCATCTCAGGCGCTTCACAGAACACACATATACCCCCACTGCTTAAATAAACTGTGGGAACTGTCTTCATTGACTTCAGCCATGAAATGTACAAATCCCGAGACCATTCTCCTTTCGAGCGAAATTCGTTCCCAAATAGGAACTTGACGCATATTGAAATCGTGTTCTGCATTCTTTTAATTGTGTCCTCCATGAGGGGATGAATTGGTTTGTTGTTAACTGCAGCTTCTAATCCATCTGCAAACAGTGCAGCATTAGCAGCTCGTTCTGGTATCGCACGATCCTTTGCAAGTGACGCCATTATCAGCATGTGCCTAAGGTCGTAAAGAACATATTCATCGAGGTCTGTCGGGGATGTGTTTGGATTAAATGTAGTTGGATTGGTAACATTATAAAGATAGAGACTGGGAAAATGCTCCAGAAAGGCGACCTGTAGAACATCATCTCCAGATTCTTCAAGAAGCTTGACGAGATATAGCAGAATTACGGAAGATCCACAGAACGAAGCAAGCCGATATGGTCCTATAGGGCGCTCACTCTATATAGTTGTTATTATAAGTCACAGCTAGCAAAATATCCACACCACTCACTTTAATTTGTTTCAAATAGAACGAAGCGAGATGATGGACGGAAACAAACCTTGTGGGGGACTCCTGTGTTATATCAACCGACCAGACTGCCGACTTGTATAGTTCTTGACATGGCTTGAAGACACTTAAAGTTCCGCCGATACCTGGCGACTTTAGTACGGTGTTCCAGAACCGCATGCTTTTTTGTTTTCTACTTTTGATCAGATGATTCAGATCTACTTATACGCGAAGGGCCGTTGATGGATTACATAATGGTCAATTGTCCGACTCAGCTACGCATTTACTAAGCATCTCTTGGGCGCTTCCGACATAATAACCATGGACTAATCCCCAGTGTATCCCTCAATATAAGTATTATTCCTCTTCACTCTTCATACCTATGAATGACTAAAAGTATATTTGACGATATACTTATAAGGTATGTTGTATTGTAGATGTATATACGAGTATACTGTACTATGTAGAACTTTAGTAGAAGCAACTACGATGCGATACTAGCGAGCCGTAAGACCTTACGCTTACATGTGTATAGACCAATATCATCGTTCGAGATATCAATCTGTGCAAGGACTGTATCTGAGGAAGGGAGAGTAGTAAGCAATTGAATATCTGATTTAACAAGGAATTAGAATTTCATTGCCTGTGAGAGTGTATTAGTAAGTATTGTAATTACGAAAAGAAGACAGAAGACAAACGAGGAACTTCATTGCCGTGTGTGTGTTGATTAGAGAGCCGTAGGTTACAGGAAAATCAATCAATTATACCTATATAACTACATAATGCGGGATATGTTATAGAATTGCACTAAGCAGAGAATACACTACATGGACTGAAACTCTTATTATGTTGGAACAGAAAATAGTAAACTCGAGAACAACCAGTGAAGAACTCTAATTTACAATTTGAGGAATACGTTGAACATTGTGGGTCCGGCCTTGTTGGCGGTGCCAGAAAAGTTTTGACATATCGACGTGTTATGTGCTGTATTTTGAACGTGTCTTGGTCAAGTTTTCTTGTGGGGAGTGAGACGACGGGGGCAGGGCACTTAGTATTATGCAGTTGTTTTGGCAAAAAAGACATATTTGAGACGAATACGAGATGTCACTAACGTTCAACTTTGTCATAAGATATAGAATAAGTGTTCTTCATTATGTGGTGCATATATTTACCTGCTCTGTAGTGGTATAGACTGTATTGGGGTTTCAGTGCGAGTGTATGTATCAAGCTGAGAGCTGTGGGCAATGGGCCCATTAAGTAATTCATCAGAAGCTTCGCTTAAGCCAAGACTGATCAAAAATCAAAAATCAAAAAGCATGCGGCTCTGGAACACCGTACTTTAGGGTTATAAAATGTAGTGGTAAGAGCGTGAATCATTATACCTGGAAGAAAAATGAGAGGAATCCCTCCATTTCCGTCTCTGAATTTTACCATTCCAGATGGGGCTCTCACGTAGTCCACACGTCTACTCCCTATCGTATGTGTAAGGCCTATATGAGAAGCTCCACTGCTTTTTTCTTTCAAGTTCGACAACGATTCTTTGATTTCTACCCATGCAGGTAAGTTGGATATAAACAAACTAAGAGAGTTGATAGTTGGATGCGCAATTAAGATGTCAGGTGAAAGAAATAATTGTGTTTCATCGACACTCGGAGAAGGATTTTTGCTAGAAAGTGCACGCATAATCGTGTTCCTAATTGATATTGCGCATAACCTAACATTGGAATTGTGTGTAAATTTGTATTAATCATTACATGCTTCAGAACATACCTATCAGCACCATAAGAAAAGATATTATCGTCATCACCAATGTTTCGTGACAATGTTAGCGACACTATCGAACGAACGAGATACTTAATCGTGTCCAAATCGGATACGTTAGTGATTGATACGTTAGTAGACAACTTTGCGGCCATACTGAAAAAGGAGTGTACAATTGAACAGGCAGTTTCCCAACGCATTTCGCTGCTCTTTATAATTGTGAAGCCTGTAATTAATAATAGTGCATCAATCGATTAAACAAGTATCCAAGTGACTCTAGTAAACATTTAGCTCATTTTGATGAACCATTATGCAAATAGTAGGGCCAGCGATTATGACGAACAATTATGGCGTAGTCTATACTTTGTACAGAATAGTTCAGTGATATAGTATACAGGGGACAGTCATCGAGTACTACCTTGGACAAACTGGCAGCTAGGTATTTAAATTTGAAATGGAAGCTACTCGGCGAGCACCGGCGGGGAGAGGGGTATCGATTTATCCTCCACTATCGCGTTAGAAGATAACGCGCATGCTCGAGTGGTTAAGAAATGGATCGGTTTAGTAATGGCTGTGGGGAGATAACTTGGATAGACTTAGGAGGGAGGTACGTACGTAGATGCAGGGAAGGATCGCATGAAGCTCGGAGAGTGTGTGCTGAGGAGATCCGAAGGCTTCTGTCGTTCTGAGGCGATAGGGTAAGTACCTAGTGTAGAGCAGGCATTCTGCCTGCATGGCAAAAATGCGTTTTTCATCTCCGTTACCTCACTCCATACATACTGTCGCTTACTCATCGTTTACCTCGTGTAGCTTACCTACATAAATGTCGTACGTACACTTCGAGAATGTCAGGTTACGCTTACCCCCCAACTTCGTCTCTCATGCGACCTCACTAGGATCTGAAGGGTTGGACGGATGTGCCACCCACTCGCATATTTCTTTGTCGAGAGGATACTGTCAAGCCAATATCCTCCTCCACACTAGATAGTTTGTAGCTAGTACTTTAGGGTACGACTCCTTGTGGGTATGTGGGATGACTAGAGTGAGCGGTGCCTTGAATACCCGGGTCGGAAATGAGAAATTGCAAAGACTGCTGGTATTTGCAGCGTTGACGTTGGGACCGTGACGAAAACGTGACGATGATGTGCTCGAGTTGTGCCACGGTGCACTGAGTCAGTGAGCCCAAGTGAGCCACTCATCGCAAAAATGCATTGGTTCAAGCAAGGTTATTGTCACTTGTGTACCTGAGGCTTCCCATGTGATTATGTAAGTGAATCATCGCGGTGTCAGTTGCTCGAAGCGGTGTCTAGACAGCCGCTGTCTTAGCGATTGTCTGATAAGAGAAGCGGCACTTTGAACTTGCTTTGAACCAAGTTTGACCCGTGCTCAAACGCATAAGTTTGTGCTCGTTAGAATCCTCGAGCGAGCATTGCACATTTCGTTTTCTGTTACTGACGCTAAATTACAGAATAGCAGAATACTTACTGTCAGTCTCTTATACCCCTTTTCTCCCGTATCCTCGTTAAAATATGTACGTCTCATATCGCTGTGTATAAACACCATCGGTCATTATTCCCTGTTTGCCAAACCTCTGAGCTCGTAACTCCGACTTTCACCACTTAGCGTTGGCAGGTCAAAGTAATACCAACGCATCGACGAGAATGGGTGACTTCCCGCAGGGTTTAGAAACGCAGATTATTTTCTAAACGTTAAGCGAGTGGCGCTCGGCTAATCTAGGTCTGCGTCGGTCTTGTCACGGCGGGTTTTCAGCTGTCATGTACTGATCGGTGTTGCGCTGTAATGAGACCTGTAGTGGATGCTGTCATGTAGATCTTCGAGATCATCAGTCACACGAAAGTGACATTCAGTTGAACCAGTTTACAGCCATGTGACGAGAAAATTAATGTGATATATTTGAGAAATGATGATTACAGGCGCAAATGACTGGAAAAGATGAGCTCGCATGTTCGATTCATACACGGTGCGTGATTTAGTAGCCATTGTTATATTGTATTTCTATACTTCGTTATGAAAGATAGGATACTGCATTCATGATCAGATGTCCAATATTTAATGTTGTATCTATGATAAATCTATGAACTATCAAAAACCATGGATTAGAGTCAACGTGAAGTGCTCAGAGAGTTCAGACATTATGAACTCTTCCCATTGGCAAACAAAAGTACATAGAAGAATTATACCAATGTGCTGCAAACCATGTTTATTGCGTGCAGTGGAAGGTTCAATGAAGGAGAGGGAAACAAAGGTTTACCAGTGAGTGAACAGTATACAATAAATGGATATTATCATCTAGTATATATGTCATTACATGGACTAATGGTAGAACATCACTGTAATTTCAGTTTTTATGTCATGCAGTCGAAAGTTCAATTCCGCATTGAGGCATATTTTAAACCAAGCAGATACCTACCTTCGCATGTTTTTTTGTGGACAGCAATATTGTACCTGAAGTATAACCTAAGCAACACTATTTTATACATACCTATTGTAAGGACACCATTATAAATCCTAATTAAAAATCTATACTGAAGATAAATTGTTACAAGATTAACACATGATAAAGACAAACTCATGATGACGTTCATGCGAGGCATGAATGTGGCATGCAGGCTCGGCTATTCTGGCTTGGATTAAATTTAGAAGTTGTTCCGGGTTATCCAATAGTATTTCGTTGTGATCACCTGCTATCACATGTTTGTAAACCAGCTCAATTTACTATCACGCCTGTGACTGATGATCTTGAAAGATCTTACATGACAGCATCCACTACAGATCTCACTACAGCGCAACACCGGTCAGTACATGACAGCTAAAAACCTGCCATGTGTGTATCTTGCTATATCTCGATCCGATCTGCCGATATGCACGTGACGTTTCTCAGGCTAATCCACCGAGCCGAATGCGCGCTTACGACTGGTTTACGCGTCTACCCGTGAGCCAGGTGTGGGAATTATGCGCTCTCACAGCTGATTCAGCTCCCTCAGCGTCGTTTCGACAATTCTTGGTGAGGTTCCAAGGGGGTTCCTACGCATAAGTATATAGAACCAATTATTATACTCATAAATAAATACTATTAGTCATTTTTAACACCGGGAATGAAGCTTGCAATTGTTCACAAGTAGCATTGTAGGTAAGGTTACTAATTCATGGAACAAGACTGAACATAAAAATAAAAATAAATAACGAGGTAGATACAAAGCAGGTAGAATATAAAATACTTCATCACCAAGCAATTTTTAACAGCCTTTTAATGGTGTACCAGTGCAGGAGGCAAGAAAAACAATTAATTAGTATTACCATACTTTAAAAATGCGAGTATCTTAGATTAAGTTGCTTAAACAGTAACTTATAGTGGGTGAAACAATACCGCACGTTGATTCAGTTATTATAGGGCTAAATACCTTGGGCCAAAGTCAGCCTACCGGCTCTTATTTATATCGTGTTGTTACTCACTACTGTACTACACTGAAATGAATATCTATATAACCAGCAGTAGATATTACTTTATTCTTATTGATTTATACTATAATAGCGTGAGCTGATATATTTTTGTCGTATATGTGCCTATGAAACATTTCATGCATTATCACAAATTATTTTTTTTACTCTACTTCCTTATTTGCTATGTATGCTCACAAGAGCAGTGATTGCAGACGCAAGGCGGGGAACGCTGGTTCAGTTATCATAGGCATGCTTCTGAGCTGGCGTGGCATGACCCTTTGATGACCCTAGTGTTGCCGCGGCTCGGCTAAGGTTCAGCTAGGCTCGGCTACTCCTCAGCTCGGCTGTTTTGGGGCTCAAGAGCCAAAAATAGCTGATTTATTGGTTCGGTTCAGCTCAGCTCAAGGCTAGCCAATGGCTACTTTCAGGTTCATGATCAACTTCTATAAATGTATAGTAAATTGTCAACAAATCGTAGTCCTATGCATCATCGTCATGATCATCATGCAGTAAACTACTTAAGAATGCACTAATGTCCTCAGGTACCTTTTTTTCTTCATTCATAATATTCTCAATGATCTTGGTCTCGTCCTGTCTTGAAGTCCCTTCCATAAAGTTCAACTGTGAATTACCATGTTTACGAGAAAATTTGATCATTTGTAATGCTTCCATCAGCTTTGGGCTGATACGGTTTCGTCGTTCTGTCATAGTTTCCTTTGCAGATGAGAACACTCTCTCACAAGGAACAGCAGACCCTTGAATGGGTAGAATATCAAGGGCAAGTCGGAAAATTGTTGGGTATCTGAGATGATTTTCCTATAAATAAAATTAGCGACACAATTTATACAAATACTCAAGAGCACTAGTTACCTGCCAGAAAGCGAGAATAGTGGAGCTAGATTGAGTATCAAGGAAGTATGATTCAACCTCAGCTTGAAGACTCTGTGGTTTAGAATGTCTACTGTAATAATCATCATCAAGCTCCAGAATCATGTCAGCACGAGCAAGATCATCTAAGTCAGATTCATTGGAATCCATGTTGTCAAAACTGAAGTCAGAATCGTATGGATCATAATAAGTATCTTGTTTTCTGCGTGCTGGTGTCTTTATATTTGCAGAAGTGCGATATTTTCGAAGCTAAGGAACAATTAATTAGGAAGAAAGAAATATAATATGTAAAATGACGAACTGTGTCAATAAAAAGCTGTTTCACCGAATCTACTTTGTTCGGCATATTTATTTCAATCCACTTGAGTTTGCTGGCAGGATTGAGAACTATAATCATGAGTTGATAAATAGGTATGAAAAATGAAAAGATTATTAGAATTAATACATACTTAAAGAAAATAGGTAAGCAGGTACAACATTAGTGCGCTGATTATAGTCCTGTAGTTTTTTTATACCCGCATTGATAACACTTTCATATATAGGCATGCAATCCTTGAGCTTTGTCCATATTTTAATCATCGCATTGAAAGATGGCAGTGCATGACATAGTGTTGGTGTCTTTTCAGCAGAAAGCTTCTGTTGAAATGAGTGTGGCACCTGTAATAGTAATGTATTATCAGTACTTATTCATATCATAAATTCATGCCTATTATTTACCCCAAGTATTGCAGCATATGACCTGAGTACTTCCCAATCGTTATTTGTGAGGACATAGTCCTCCAATTCACGAGATAAATACTGGTCAATTCCCTATTCATTTAGAACATTAATTATGTGAAGAATTTTAGTCAATAACACCTGCACACCTTTTGAACAGTTAATGCCCTTTCTATCATTAAATAAGTCGAAGACCATCATGTACTAACATCACGTAGTAACTCTAAAACCGGATAATTTGGTATGTTGATCAGGGTCTTCTGAAAGGCATCTCGTCGATTAGATGATGATCGAATCTAGATGGAACTATGAAATTTAAGTGAAATATAAAATGATATATCAAATACCTTTCGAATAGCTGTGCGAAGCAAAGCTATAGGGTCACGTTTGCTTCCTGGCTTTGCTCTATATTCCACAGCATTATCTTCTGCATAACCTAAATCCGTAGCTGCTGATAATACAGCTTGACATGCGAGATTTACGATGTGTGGGAAGCAACTAGTTATAAATAGAATGTCAGAACTTGCATATCGAAATATTTGAATACGCACCGTACACGCCGCTCAGAGGCATTGAAAGGAATATTGCGCACACGCAAGTCTTTCTGCAGTGCTTCAACAAATGTATCGTTATTTGAGGCATTGTCTAATGTTACCCAGCCGATCTATGAACATATTAAAAAGATCTTCCAGTAATCTAATATATTATCATACCTTAGATGCAATTTCAAGTCGATCAAGAATATATAGAAATGCGCCAGATAGATGAACTCCAGTATGACGACCAGGTACACGATGAAATCCTACTAAATCAGATTGAAGATTTAATTTATAATGCATTCCTTCAGAGGTCTGCTCTGTCTTGACTTCGATGCAATGGGCAGTTACAGCCATGAATGGAGAAAGGTTTTCATCTGACCATAAGTCCATTGTCAGTGAGATAGATCTGATTGTATTCTTCAATAATACATTGAGCTTAATGCGAAAAAATATTTAAAACAGTGTACTTACCACTAATTCATCTCTCAAATGATCGAGATGATTATCCCATGTTTCCATAATTTTGTTGCAGAGCTGTGTGCGATGAGGGATATCTTCATCTGTAAGGTCTTCTCGCAACATTAGGAACAGAGACCGTAGTTTCTCGTTTTCGATCACATTAATTGACTATAATATAAGCATCAGTGTGAGTTAAAACGAGTATTGTAAGTACTATAATTCAAATACATACCTGGTCATCTGAAACAACCCAATCAACTAATGCTTCTACAAATGCTTCCTTTGAGAAAGGTTGTCGTTTCGGGCTGGCTTTGGCAGTGGGATTTTCATTGTGCTTCGCTCGGTGCGCATCAATAAGCGAGTTGATTTCGGCAGTCCTTCCAACCGTAATTTTCAGTTGATCACAGGCAGCAATCCAGTGGTCTAAGTGTATGTTTGCCAGATGTTGCCTAAGAATACCAGTAGTTGTAGATAATTTGTAGTGCGAAATCCTATGTGTTGGTTGTGATTTCTGAAGTAAACTAAAATTGCATCAGATAAACAGATATATTAGATGGTATAGTTACGAGAAAATAAAATAAAACTTGCCTGCAAAAGTGGCACTCTCGAAGTACTTCACCTTTTATATTTACTTCTTGGAAGAATGTCTTCACATCATCAGCACCACGGCTCTTCCCTGGACGTTCTTGCTTTGTAAATGCTTGGCCAGAACGAGCCTTACTGTGTGGACCAGCACGAGGGGACAGTGTCGACGGAGTTGCGACAGTGTTTAAACGCTCAAGCAAAGATGCATCAGCAGAACCATCTGAGTCACTATTGTTTGGATCCACTGGTTTGAGACTGAACTGAGGCATATCCAAGGGCTCTGGGCTGGTGGATGGTTTTTCGAGGAATGGATCCAAATTGCTGATATTGGTATCAACAGGAGGAGAAATCGGAATGGGTGATGGCACTGGTACAGCATTAGCTTTCGCTTTTTGAGACTGCTTATTTTGAGTAGTTTTGCATTTCGGTTTCGCTGGTTCTGCAACAGAGAAAGTGATAAGTCGAAATTAAGGAGCATAGAATAGTATAAAACATGTAATACAGTGGACATACATACCTGGATTGATTTCATTGTCATTTCCAGCGGTCTTCATGGCAGCAGCTTTACGAGGAGGCATGAATAGCAAGTGGTAGAGTAGAGCAATAGGGTGTCAGCAGTTATTTGCAAAATGTATGCGTGATTCGTTCTGAATTTCATGCTATGCACTGCCACTTAAATACTTGAAATTTTCGGTATCAAAAAATTACAGTAAAGTACAAATTAGAAATCTGGGTCGGTACTCTGTACCAGTCCTCGATGTTGCAACTCGCGCATCACAATTGCTCCGCAGCATTGAATTCAACAAGACACGATTATCATTGCTAATAGCCATTTTCCTGTGCGCTGGGTATCTGTAGGTGCAATAATAAAATCACCGAGACACAAGTATTGTAGTCAGTAACCATTTTCCTGTGTACTAGGTAGCCACAAGGCAGAAATGAGGCAAAACTTGGGCAAAACTGTGGTGCTATTCGTCAGTTTCAAGTACTTGAACTTGAGCAATGATGACATACATGATGTAACAGGAGCTTTATAGACATATTAATTGAACATGGGGTTGAGATTTGCCTTTCCGTATGGTGGAAATGTGTATGAGCTATAGAATTGGAGGATCGTGAACGAAGTGTACTGATGGTTGTCGATTCCTGACTAGTTAGGCATAAGGAAATCCTTACGTACTCTGGCTTGGTCGGCTCGAGCCTCAGCTAGCCGGCTATTTCCTGAGCCACTCAAAAATAAGCCGTACTCCATTTTGGAGGCTCAGCTCGGCCAATTTTCGGTTCAGCTCATGCGGCTAGTGGCTTTGAGCTGAGCCCGCGGCAACACTACTTTGGGACACCATTAGCGAGACGAACTTTCATATTTAAGTACCCTGACACATAGCGAGTGATGCGGAATACCATAGATGGTGATTGATCACAAAAATGCGTTTAAAACTACAGTCTGGAACTGGAAGAGGGGTAGCTACCCTCCTTCCAGACTTTGCTTTCAGACTGCATCTGAAAGGCTTCGGAGAGTGAAATATTTTCCGGGGTCTTGCTTAATCATCAGGGAAATATCGGCTAACGTCGGCAAATGCGTCTGAAAGCAAAATCTGAATCTGAAAGGCTTTCCAGAGGTTATGGAAAGTCACCCAGTACATATGTGCATGCTAGTCTGATGTAGCCTTTTCTTTGATATAAGTGCTTTTCCCTCCCATAGTGAAGAACTTCAATGGCACTGTGGACCAATTTTCTGAAAAATAAGTATACAAAATAACATGACATAAAGCCTACTACATCGCCAATTATACTGCGACTATGTCATACGAGGGGAGGGAGAGCACCGTATCAGTAGTATGAATCTTGAGATGATACGTCCCTGCAGGGATTTTGACGTCGGAGATCGAAAATGCGTGTCAGGAGGGCGTTTAGAACTAGAAGAGGGGGGGCCTCTTCCAGATTATTGGGTGACTTTCCACAACGTCTGGAATGGCTTCCAGAATCAGATCTCATTTCAGACATGATATGCCGAGATGCCGCTACCAAGGTACGCGAGTAAGCGAAGATTTCATACTCAGCTAGAAAAAATCACCCACTTTCAAACCTTCGTCTAGATGAGGCCCTTTTACCCCCCCTCCAGTATCAGACAGGCCTTTCAGAGCCTTTCAGACTCATTTTCACAGTCCGCGACGCCTTCGCCTATGTTGACCCTGATATATAGCGCATACCTTCGCTATAGACAGCCGCCTTCAACTGCTTCAAGTCTCAAAATCTCTAGCTTTCATGCTCATGGATTGACTGTTGGCAGCCGAGGGTATATGGTTAATAAAGTATTTTTCTTCTCTGTTATTCACACTAATTTCCCATGACTTAACAGGGATTAGATGCATGTTTCGTTGTGTATTTATGTCATAGTTGCCAATTGTATGAGTTCATCATCCTGTTGCATGTATTGCTCTTCTTCATAAAGGATGGATAGTAGGAACTCGGCTTCATCTATTCTAAGAGAGTGCAAGCAATTAGAGGCAGTAAGAGAGAGTGAAATCCTAATAACCATTGAAGAACTTTATTTAATTGACTAGCTAAGAACATGTTGCCGCTAATCAAACATATCAGGAATGCGACTGCATTCTAAACGCGTTATGGTTTTTCAGACTGTGGTTTCAAACTTCAGACTTCGGGACTTTCCGCCAGGAACAGGTCTACAACAATATCTGAAATTTCAGATCGTTGTGGAAAGTCACCCATTGGATGCCTTACCGCAGCGTTTGGAACTTCAGAATAAATTTCCAGATGCCTTAAGCGAGATGAGAATGAGATCTGCCGCTCTGCCGGCTACTAAATCTGTCTTAGTTGACAGCTGAGGTTGAATATGACCCCCTTCCAGATTTTGCGTCTGGAGGAGGCCTACCACCCCCCCTTCCAGCTCCAAACGCTCGTTCCAAACATCTTTTCAGGCTAGTTCAAGGCTCGATGTCAACTAACTCTTCCAACCTTCAGGGTACTTCCTCATCTCTTTATCTGCTTGTCGTTATCTAACCTCGCTTGTAGGCCTATGCACGCACTGCAATTTATGTGCTGCACTTACACTCATCCCAAAGCACTCTTTTTCGCTCGATTTCTTGTGGTATTCTCTGCTACATTTGGTGGGTAACAGTTTACATTCAACAGGGCCCGGTCACTGCATTTTATCATTGCAGGTGACCACATAGTCGACATCCACAAGAATATATATTGAAGAAACTAACGAAATATAGGAGATATTAGCGGATAGTAGACGCTTTGTAGACACGTTGAAGCGGCATAAATAACACTGGAATTGTAAGTGAGCCACCATCTTTCTACTCCTACAATCCTTCTTACAATCTTTTAGACAATCCACGCTCTTTATATATATATGTCTCACTTACACATTACCCAACCGCATCATGGAAACTCTGTCGAGTGCGGAAATGTCCCTTCATGGGACAGTTCAATTCCGCTTCCACCTTTGCAGCAGGACAGTTATTTCCGTCGATATGTATGTTACTCTTCGTCTAATGTTTCTCAGTGAATGAATCTTATTATCTGGCCTCAGAGTTCCGCTGTTCAGCCATCACATACACATATCCATGTTGCTTAGATTTTGATAAGATCAGGGATGATTTAGGGACACTGTCATTGGGCTGTCACTATTTCTCTAAGAATTGTTTATTATCTGTATGTACATGCGTCCTACGGCTTGGAAACAAAATGCTACTTTTGCCGACCGCCACTCGCTTAAGATCTGGAAAAGTAGTTTGAAGTTCTAAACGCTGCGGTAAGGCATCCATCTATATAGTATTTCCCTTGGAAATTCTCCCACGGTCGCTTTTGGATGGCTGCAAACCTGCTTTTGGGTGTTGCGCGCTCTCGCGTTCTTGGGGTGATCGGGCTTCCCTCCCAGCGGTCTGGGCACGCTCTCCAATTCATTTGGGATTGAATGTGTGCGCTCCGCTCTCTTTCGTCACCGATCTCTGCTGGGTTTATAAACCTGGTGCTGCATGCAGGCCTCTCATTTTGCGATCCTCTTCCCGACCGTCATCGTCTGCTTTCTGTGTTTCTCTTTTATCTGCTGTTGGTTTTCCATGGGTGGCTTGGTGTCTTAGTGAGTTTGATGTTTATGTGGTCGTTGTGTTTTTCACTCACCATGTTGCTCCTTTGACAGTTCTTTCATGGTGGGATTTCGTTGTGTGATGGAGGTCGTTGTGTCATTTAGGGGGTTTATGTATCAGGATGGTACTTGCCCTGAGCGTCCTCCTCACCCCATCGTATAGGGTTAGGAAAGTACATCGAGCTCTTCTTATCGTTTCCAGCGTTCCTCTCACCGGTAGCTGTCCATTGTGCGCCTCTTCCTCTCCAATTATTTTACTCCACTCCCTTTCTCGATCGGTGTGTGGTGGGATGTGTGCCTCTCATTTTTTATTCTCCTTCCTGTCTCTGGCTGTTTCCTTTACGCCTTTCTCTTCTTCTTTCTGCTGCTGCTCTTCGTTTTGTGCATGTGTACGGGTGGCCTGGTGTCTCGATGTGCTTCATCTTTCTACATTAGTTATATTCTCGACTCACGGTGGTGCTCTGCTGACAGTTTTTTGGGGCCGGATTCCGTTGTGTGGCAGAGGCCATTGCGTCACTTAAGGAGGTTGCATATCGAGATGGCCCTGGCAATGAATATCGACCTAACGCTGTGGTGCAAGGATACGAAAGTATGTGGAATTCAGGTTATCATTGCAAATGTTGGTCTCGCTGGTGGCTGCGTATTGTGTGGCCCTTCCGTCTCATTCATGTTTCTTCTAATTGATGACTCCTATGGGTGCTAGCAGGTGTGGTACACCTACCTAACTCTGCTACTTACTTTATTGTTCAAATGTTCAAACGTTCACTACTTGCTCAAATGTAAAATATGTCGTTCTTAAAAGTTTTTCTCAGCTTTCTCTACTTTGTATTATGTGCTTATCTATTTTAAATAATTACGCGATTCTGTTCACATTTTTATTTAGCCCGTGCGAAGCACGGGTTAACTCGATACTACTACATATCAACGTACCCTCATTCCTTACAAACACACTACCATTTCCTTCAAAAGCCTCCTCTGCGCTTCGCTTTCTTGACTGGCTTATCTTTCGATTCATTGATAATGTTCCAGCAAGATATGTAAGCAAACCTTTTTTTTTCCTCTTGCACTGTAAGGGAGTAATATAAGGGAAGTATAGCGCGGTAACAAAAATGCTAAGCACATACCACAATCGATATCGAAACTCTCGAACATGCAGACCTCACGCAACCGTGATAAATTTCCTCTGCAAAGCTAATGATTTCTATGATGTCAACGGTTTCAGACACCTCGAGAACAATATTTTGATGAAGTCGCGTTGGGGTGCCTCCAAAGTGTTCATAGCACACTTGAAAGGTCCACGCAGGCAAGGTAAAACATGAGAACAGGGAACCGAAATTCTCCCACGGTTGCTTTTGGACGGCTGAACCTGCTTTTGGGTGTTGCGCGGTCTCGCGTTCTTGGGATGATCGGGCTTCCCTCCCAGCGGTCTGGGCGCGGTCTCCTATTCATTTGCAGTTGGGTGCGTGCCGGTGCGCTCCATTCCCTTTCGTCACCGATTTCAGCTGGGTTTATAAAGTTTATGGTGCGTGCGGGCTTCTCATTTTGCGCTCCTCTTCCTCACCGTCATCATCTGCTTTTAGTGTTTCTCCTTTTCTATCTGCGATTGGTTTTCAATGGATGGCCTGGTGTCTCGGTGAGTTTGATGTCTTTGCGTTCGTTGTGTTCCTCGCTCACCATATTGTTCCCCTGACAGAATTTTTGCCACTGGAATTCGTTGCGTGGCGGAAGTCGTCGTGTTGTGTAAGGGGCTTGCGCATCAGGATGGCACTTGCCCTGATCGTCGTCCTCACGCCGTGCTGTGGGATTACGACGGTACGTGGGCCTCTTATCTTCGCCAGCTTTCCTCTCACCCGTGGCTGGCCGTTGTGTGCCTGTGCGTTTTTCACTTTTCGTTCTTCCTCCACTTCCTTTCCTATCTATGTGCGTCTTACTTTGGTCTTCTCTCCTGTTTCTGGCTGCATCATTTATGCCTTTCCTTTCTTCCTTCTTATGTTGCTATTTGTTTTGTGTATGTGGATGGGTAGCCTGCTGTCTCGGTGAGCTTCCTTTTTCTATGTTACTTGTGTTCCCTGCTCATGATAGTGCTCTGCTGACAGATTTTTTAGGGCTGGTTCCATTATGTGGGAGACACCGTCACGTCGCCTAAGGAGGTTACATATCGCAATGGCACTGGTGATGAATATCGTTCTCACACAGTGGTGCAAGGGTACAAAAGTACGTGGATTTTGTGTTACCGTTGCAAACTTTGGTCTCAGTGTTGCCTGGTGTCTCAGTGAGTGCTGTGTTTCTGTTTTCGTTGTGTTTGTCGCTCACGATATTACTACCCTGACACAATTTTTGCCGCCGGAATTCATTGTGTAGCGGAAGTCGTCGTGTTGTAGGGGTTTACGTATCCGGATGGCACTTGCCTTGAGCGTCATCCTCACGCTACAGAAGTACGTGGACCTCTTATCGTTGCCATCGTTCCTCTCACTGGTGGCTATCGGTTGAAGGTATTTAAATATTAGACAACGGTAAGTTCTCCTGTTTTCTGGTGTGAAGAGTAGATAGCCTGTATTGTATATATAAGTATGGTGAACACTGAACAGTAGTATTTACATGGGTGTTAAACTGAATTTGTAATGATACCACATGTATATGTACTTAGATAATTCAAGAATTTAATACATGTGAATTTGGATATGGAGAATGCAATAAACTAAGTGATAAATCAGGTGAGAGCACAGCAGGTCATGCTCAGTAAAAATGAAAAGTCATGTCTGGCATGCGATGGTCATGCGAGATCATGTAAAAAGTGCTTCTCGTCATGCGCCAGGCATTTATGACATAGTGTGTGAATATTACTAATGCAGCCCGATATTAAGATGAAATTCTTAGTTTGTAGGACATCTGCAACGCATGTACAAGTCATGTATAGTCCATATAGTAAGCATTTGCAGAGCAGAACATAGAGCTTAGTGTACAAACATCATAAAATTCTGGCTAAGTCCCATTGATTCCCTTGGCACCCACTAAGGGTTCCGTGTACGTACATATATGTATGGCTGCATTAGTTCCTTAAGTGCGCACCCCTTGCTTCCAACCCAGTTTCCCTCTTTCCCCCATACCCATTCGTATTCTGCTCTTCCTGTCTCCTCCTTCCTCAAAACTACTGTACGGTGTTTCACAGTTTCGTTCATGCAAGACAATAATGATCTGGTGAGGTCTGAGCTGCGAGGGGGAAGGGTGGAACAACGTTGGAACGGTGCATGGGCTCGAGATGGTTAAAACCAGCGAGTTGTTGGTGAGTCCTCATTCTTTATGGGGTTTCTATTGACACTACAGATAAATATTTATTGTTTACAGTCCCCCTGCGATTCCGTACCATCTCAATCACTGCAACGGCACATGGGCTTGGGTGATATTAAAACTAGCAAGCTTTTGGTGAGTCCCCCTCATTCGCTCTGGGATTTGTGTTGAAACTACAGACATATACTCATTGTTTACGGTCCTCCTATGATTCCACACGATCTTCTGCTCACCGGCCCACATCCTGAACAGTGAGCAGCACATCGGCGCACCAACTCCCTAGCATTCTTTCATGTTAAAGAGTTGGGTATATCTTTTCACTTGTTATTATTGCTGTGAGTAAAGCTTGAATGTTATACATTCTTTGTATGTAGATACAACATGTACTAGGTAGTAGATGTAATTGACTTCAAATTACTTATTCTACTACCATGATGGATGGATTAATAAAGAATAACTAGTAGCAGATGACCTGGGCATGTCTAATTCATGCCAATATCTATCAGTTGTAACGACATCCCATTGGATGAAAAGGAATGAATAAAATAAAAACGACATGACATCGACATGCAGTTGGAATGATTCTTATATAAGTTCTACATGACTCAAAAAAGTGCCTCCGCTCATTCAACCGACATGCATGTCCTATGCATGCGCTAAGCATGTCATAGCATGACTTTTCGTTTTTACTGAGGGTCATGGGTGGTCACAGTTATGTGTATCAGTAGGTAGGTAGGTATGGGTCAAACTCACAAAACCTATAATCTGTACATTAATTGATGATGCCTATGGGTGCTAGCAGGTATGGTGCACCTACCTAACTCTGCTACCTACTTTATTTTTCACTACTTGCTCAAATGTAAAACAGATTGTTCTTAAAAGTTGTTCTCGACTTTCTCGACTTTATAGTGTGTACAGTATACAACCATCAAACGTGACAGAAAAAACATGATGTCATCATAACTCTTTGTTCCCTCCTCCAATTTTTACAAATGATGTATAGGCAGATAGCGTAGTACTTCATTAACTCTACTGTAAAATATTTACTGCATTGGATGAAGGGAAGTTGGTCAAGTATACAAAATGGTGGATGGGAATGGATTTTGATCGGTACCACATGGCGTGACAGTCAATTATTTATTACAAAACCATTCAAAATTAGTAGTGCCGAAGTCCCGGATCAGCTTATAAATAAAGTTTTGATGTCTTGCAAGACAGTGAATATCACAGAATCTGTAATTCTATAAGATATGACACACACAGCTCGATAAGAATAGTAGAAAATGTAGATTAGTGCTTTTCCTCAACAACTATATACTACAAGAGTGATTATTCCTGATTTTTCACAACAATACAAGCCACAGAATTTTTGAAACTCACTAAATTATCCAAACTCCCCATTTTGTTTTGCATATAATTCTTTGGAATGTAAATATTTTGAATAGCTACTTCCTGTAACATTTTAATAGTATGATATTCCTTGCGATTCAAAAAGAATTGGTGTAATTGGTGTAGATTTGGGATCAGGATAAGCAAAATGAGAAAAGTTGTCACGCGAAGCGATAGTGTCACGTTTGATGGTTGTATACTGTATTTATTGATTTTAAATAATCACAAAATTCTGTCCACATTTTTCTTTAGCCCGTGCGAAGCACGGGTTAACTGCTAGTTATCTAGAAAGGGATCAGGATTCAGTTTTGAGATCAGCTGTCAAAGTGAGCCGATTTGTACAACGGCATCACGGCCAATCTCGCTTATGACGTTTAGAAATTTAATCTAGGTTTCTAAACGCTGCGGGAAGTCATCCAATACTACGAAACCGGAGGCCACTAACAACATTAGCATTGAATAAACATGTGAGTCTACATATGGGTCTGAAGTAAATATACAAAGATCATATTTCCTGAGCAAGGACGTACGGCACAGATATCATACATGTCATGATATAGGCTACACAAAATCCCTCTCCAGATCATCGATAGTAAGTTTACTAGATAAGACCGCAGCGTGGTCTCCAGGTATAACCACAACCCTCGCACTAGGGCACGCTTCCTTCGCGCCCAGACCAGAAGCGAATTCCATCTCAGGCGATTCGCAGTATGCACATACACCGTCGCTGCTTAAATAAACCGTGGGTACCGCCTTCATGGACTTCAGCCATGATATGTAGAGATCCCGAGACCACACTCCATCCGAGCGAAATTCGTCTCCAAATAGAAACTTGATACAAATTGAAATCGTGTTCTTCATTCTTTTAATTGTGTCTTCCATGAGTGGATGGATCGGTCTATTGTTAAGTGTAGCTTCTAATCCGTCCAAAAAATATGTGATAGTAGCAATTCGTTCTGGTACTGTCGTGCCCTTCGAAGTTGATGCTATGTTTAGAATGTGCCTAAGGTTATTGCGCACGTAGTCGTCGAGGTCTGTTGCCGATATGTTGGGATTAAATGTAGCGGGATCGCTAATACCGTGAAGGTATGCACTAGGAAAATGATCCAGAAACCCGACCTGTACGACATTATCTCCAGATTGTTCAAGAAGCTTGACGAGATAAAGCAGAACTACGGAAGATCCACTGAATGAAGCAAGACGATATGGTCCTGCAGGGCGCTCACTCTTATATAGTTGTTATTATAGGTCACTGATAGCTAACTATCCACAGCACTCACCTTGATCTGTTTCAAATAGAACGAAGCAAGATCATGAACAGATTCAAACACTGTAGGAGGCACTTGCGTCCTATCAACAGACCAGACCGCGGACTTGTACTTTTCTTGACACGCCTTGAAGACACCTGAAGATCCTCCGATATCTGGGCGGCTTTGGGACCAAAAACTATAGTAATAAGAATGCAAATGATTTACCTGGTAGAAGTATCAGAGGAATTTCTCCATTTCCTTCTCTGAATTTCACCATTCCGGAAGGAGCTCTCACATCTTCCACATCTCTACTCCACGCCGGAAGAGTGAGGTCCATGTTAGGAGCTACACTCTCCTTTTTCCGGTCCGAGAATGATTCCTCGATTTCTACCCAGATAGGTAAGCTGGATATAAACGAACTGAGAGAGTTGATCGTTGGATGCGCAAATAAGAGGTCTGGAGAAAGATAAAATTTTGTTTTATCGGCACTCGGAGAAGGTTGTTTGCCAGAAAGTACACGCATAATCATGTTCCTAATTGACATTGCACATAAGCTGATATTGAAATCATGGGTTAATCTGCATCAATCCAATGTCCTTTAGGACATACCTGTCTGCACCGTAAGAAAAGATATTATCGTCATCTCCAATGTTTCGTGACAATGTTAGCGAAACTATCGAACGAATGAAATACTTGTTATTGTCCATGTCGATTGATACATTATAATTGTCGATGGCCATTCCAGAGTCGGCTTCGTTGTATAATTTTTGAATTTCTTCGTGGTATTCCTTGAGGACAGAATGTCGTTTAGGGAAACCTTTATCGGAATACTCGAATGGCCTTCTTGAACTAGCAACGATGATCATCTGATGACACAGAGTGAGATTAGTTCAAAGAAGAAAAAAGGAACATGTCGAACCTCTTTAAAGATATGCGAATGACCAGGAGCTTCTGCATTAGCTTTCTGTACAGTGTCCCTATGAATGGATTAGAGATTACTATTTAGCTATTAATATAGCTTTACCAAATTGCATCGCAATATTCCTTCACTTTCGTAGGATCTGCAGTGTCGAAGTTGCAGACCTCAGCTGGTAAAATAATCACGCCTGCCAGCAGCTGTTCTCTTCCAAACATGACAGCCGCAGCAATTCTCTCGTCTCGCTGAAGACATTGTTCTATAAAATAGAATAGGGTATTAATATGAAGAAGTCATGAACATAGATGGCACATGTACTAACCCATAGGAATAGGATTAGTCTAGGGTATTAACATGAATATGCAATTACCCAAGGCTATTCCGACTAACGTACCTTTTCCTATAAGTTTAGGAAGTCAAAATATGATCATGAATCAAAACAGGGAGACTACTCACGCCACTGCTATGAACAATTATAGTATCTGTTTCATTAGTTCCATAAGTTGTTAGTGACACAACTCAAATACATATACATGATCCCATACCTTGCCGACCAATTACTTTCCACAATGTTGAATCATTAGGGTGACGCGCTACTATGTCGGCAGTATCATATGCAGAACGTCCATCGATCGTTGTATTAGTAACAGCGAGTTTCCTGAGTTCATTCTCCTAGTAGTCGATAAATACGGAGTCGGCATTGAGAGGCATTCATAAACTTGCCTTGACTATAAGCTTATACAGTCCGTCATCTATATGAATGAACGCTAGATCTAGTCCTGGCCGCGTCTATAACATGTGAGTTGATAATATGCAATCGAATAATGGCTACAAGTCGTCTGTACCTTCAGCCAGTTCCATCCCACGGATTGGAGATTAGCTATAGGATTATAAGAAAGACGCTCGTTATTCTAGTTATCTTAAAGAATGTTAATTACTTACTTCGAAGGAATACACCCAAAGGGCCGGTCTCCGTTCTACAGTGGGTATATGTAGTTGGACCACCGTAATAACAACTAAGCACTTACGTTCCATATTGGGGGAAGAGAGGGACACCTTTTTGAAATAGTGTTTCGCCTACCTCATATGGCATGGGTCCTCCAGAAAACATCTAAAATTATGAGAAGAACGAAGGCATTTGAATGGCCGTGTATGCATACAATAGATTTAAATTTCTTTAATGCTTCTACATGTTGAGAATTTTTACTCCATGCCTATGAAAATCGATAAGTCGAATCAAATAAGATCGACAGGTCAACACGTACCTCTAGAAATGAAGGAAGTGTAAACATCCCGTTCGAGTTTGCTGCAACAGCAGCGTCTATTACAGATTCGGGTGATGGAAAGATTAAGTCTTGGAACGGATCAAATACGGAGGCTATAGTTCCAGCCATCATCTATACAGAGCGTCAGAATATCTAGTCGTGGTATTGGATAATGCGTTTAGTTACACAAGAAAGCATGAGGCAATACACCATGCCATCTAAATATCATTACAGCGTACTCTCTTCGGAGCTAACTGATACAACTCACGGTAAAATGGTAGTCCATGTATAGAGACAATTTCGGTGCTAGCATCAATACCTGGGTCTCGATAAGCTGAATCGTAAGGTTAGAATTCCGTCTAATGCTATTAACAGAAGACAAACCTATAGAGACACCCCACTTAAATATCACTTCGTGAGTTAAGTATGTAGGCTTAGGATGGCCTGTGGAACCCGTAGAATGGTATATAATACACAAACTTCCATTATCTACATTACAAGGCAGCTTGAAAGGGAGTAGGTGATCTCTGGGCTCCAGAAGGGAGGACAAGGTAGGAACAGCAAAAGTTGGGAGCCTGACACCAGCGAGAAGTTGAAGAGAAGCGCTACAGAGATCTTGGGTGCGCTGATCCTCGCTTCCGAAGACAGCTCGACAATTCGTTGTGGACAAGAGGTGAGCAACGCCATCAGGTGAGTTTCGCAAGGAAATCGGGAACGGCACACATCCAGCCGATTTGATGCCAACAATCACGCAGAAATAAGTGATAGAATCTGTTAAGTCATGATTAATAGGCTTGATAGTGTATTAGAAAACGGGGAGTTATGTACCTAAGTTTGCAAGGATTCCGATAATGTAAGGTTCGGGAGAGTTTGAAGTTGTATTGCAATGATCTCCAACGAATTGTACAACCGATTGTAGAGCATTCGAGACTTCAATCCAAGTCATGTAACACAATTTCCTATCGGCGTCTGCATATTGAAAGACAGGACGATTGGGATTGTGTTCGACGTTATATGCGATCACTTCTAGTATATTCTTCGTTTTGCCATCGAGAGGAGGAGGAATGAAACGCTGGGCAGAACCAAAATCACTCTGATCTGGTGTGGACGATATGGCCATACTGGGAGTGAGCGATTAAACAGGCAGTTTCTCGACTTCGTTCGATGATCTTTATAGTTTTATGAAGCCTGTTATTATTAATAGTGCATCAGTCTAACTGGTGTCCAGTGACTCTGGTAAACCCTTTCGATAAGCCATATAGAGCCGCCATCAATCAAACGGGAGCTATGAAGGATTATATCTAATCAAAAGGGGACTATGAAAGGCCGCCATTAATCAAACTCAAAGATAGAAAGGAACGTTTTGCCTCCAACCATTATACGGGATTGGAACGTGTCTTGTAAATATGTTGCATAGTAGATGGCTGGGGCTGTAAAGGGCTGGTACGTATTACAAGTGTGGCAGGCCCGACGTTTCACTACACCAATTGGATTCCAAATTATTAATTTTACAGATATTAATGTGAGCACTAATATCATCCGAATTGATAAAATGTCCAATTCATGGGGACCGCGTTCGGCGGATTTTACTTGGTGCCAGTGGAAATATCGAGCGAATTGAAGCCCGCCAAGAATATTTAACTTCCTATAACAAGGCAATACCAAGTGAGTCATCCGGATCCTTCTCCAGCCGTCACTGTCGGTGGCGTTCTGTTTCCGGCTCTCACCGAAACATTATTATGTACCAGGTGGTGGCTGCAAGATGGGTATTTCAGAGGAAAGCCATACACAACGAAATGGTGCATCGTCCCACGGAATAGAGCTACACTTTTCAATCACATGTAGCTTATCTTGTTCGTGCGCAGAGATGAAGTGAATCTTAGTGCCAGCGGTAAATCAAGTACTTTTCTTATCAGGCGGATAGGCATCACTGACAACAAGGGATGATCCATAATAGATTGAAGTGTACGTAGGTGTACGTACTAATCTTTTTCCGCGACCTCTTCATTTACCGATGGCGTTGAATCAAGAATATTTACCCGGTCGTAGCGCGTACCTACTGTCAACTGAAACAAAACTGAAAGGGTCCTCGATAAGGGCTTAGCGCTTATTGCCAAACAATTCGAAGCTGCAGCCAAATAGACAAGCCGAGGTTGACGCAACCATGGCATTGGCGGCATCAGGAAGATTGCACCAGGAGTGTCGGTACAACGGCCGTCGGCCAGCGTCTCAGATATCGCAATGCACTGCTCGAGCCTACAGCAGCATAGGTGCCCATCCCTGGGGATACCAGTAACATATCGGCAAACAACGCTGTGTGTAACAAGCCCCAGACAATCTAATAGCAGTCGAAACGGGGGTATCTTGAGGACTATAGTGGTATGCAGTAGAGAAGCAGTGGTACTACGTCGAAAAGCCTGGGATGGTGTCGATGATGCAGCACCAGTTGCAGATTGGTCATAGAACGACACGCAGCCGATCCCTAAACAGGCTTAATCATTCTGTGTAAGGTGGAAGTCTGCAAGATACCTAACAAGGGAGCGAACTACTAACGAGCCGAGTCTCATGAGATGCACAGCGTCCAGTAAGTACGGAAGGTGGGGCCATATCGAGAGATCCGAATTCGATTAAGATACAGAAGAACAAAGAGTAGGCACGAGTGGGCCTCAAGTAGGAATCTGTTGGAGGGAAGGGTGGACTGATATGGGACTGGCGTCAAAGGGGTTATACTCCGTCAATGTTGCACAGACGCAAGCGGCTCAACTCTGTACAGGGATTGGCGTTCGCCTCGCCAACATCTCTCTCAACGTGAGGGTGCGTCCAAAGCACGCCACAGTTCATCTTCAAGTTCGTCCGAAGCATTGTCCACGTGGATGAGGCAGATGACGACTGTAGACCAAGAAAAGAGGAAGGGTATAAGTAATTCGGTTTGCGATAGAGAAGAACGAGGTGGGTACGGGAGGAAAATCAGTGCTTCGAGCAACTTGTAAGTTGTAAGAACCTGGTGGAGGGAAAGGAGGACTGATATAAGACCCGGAGACGGTGAGCGCAGCAAGGGGTGAGGGGAGGGGGGGAGAGTCGCCTCGCCAGCATCTCAGTGCGATGGTGCGTCCAGAGCACTCCAATATCCACGATATCTGGATTGACCACGTCGTCAGGTCAGGGACGAAAAAGACGAGAGACGAGGCTCGATTTGGCGTTTATAAAGGAACATTGCTCGATTGAATCGATATCATCATGGAGGTCCTGATATGTACGTGCCTTTCTACTCTTGGATCTTCCTGGTAACAGGCTCTTCTTCATTATAAAGCTCCGAGTCGCGCACAAATCCTTCTGTTCCCGCCGCAACTCCCTCCAAACCAATCCTCCGCTACGCTTTACACCCTGACCGTCTTCACCATACTTGTACCATCAGCTCAATGGGCGATAAGTAACCGAACACTAGGAACCAGTTTAGAACCAGCATCTCCTGGCGTTAGCGCGAATCACCGAGAATGAGAGCATCTGTGAGTTGAAAGAGTATCAGGTGGCAGTACTCAGACGGGCTGGGTGTAAGAGTACTCACCATCTTGTCAAACGAGCCAATCTTGATCTTCTCCCTGTCGCTACCAGCCCCTGACCACTCTTCACCCAAGCGCGCAAGTCTACACCAGCAGGGGTTCAAAAGGCACCTGCGCATGAAGGGACAGAACCTCCTTCAACCCTCTCCTCTGAAAGCCTCCTTCCTCTCTCCCAACATCATCCATCAGCACACTACCCCTCCTGCATTCGCGGATACCCGACGTACAGTTCCTGTCGTACAACAACACATCTTCGTCGCAGTATGAATACGTGGTGTAGGATCCTGTATGAACATGGAGGCTGTCGTTCTTGAAGAGGAAGCTGCAAGCGTACGGGTAGAGGGTATATGAATGAAAGGTTGTTAGGTGGCCGACGTTGGCAAGGAGGAAGGGGGATGCAGTGGACGGGTACACAGTGCGCCTGTGCTGCCAGTGCTCGGGAGGGCTTCGATGGATGTACCGCAGTCGTTGGTATAGGAATTAAGCTGAGGGTATACGTGCTCACAAGTCTTGAGCTTGAGTACTGTACTCAGTTGTCGCAACCTCTTGAAATGATTTTGAAACGGACACGCTACAAAGCTTTGGCGATGTCACAAGTAGAAAACAAAGTTTGTTTACGAGTTGTTTGTCCTGAAGTTCCTAAGCAAATCACCTTGCTTGCAAGGTATATTCTGTCCGGGTTAAAATAGGTTGCACTTTTCGACCTTCACGTGCATTCTCCCACGGTAACATGCTCTCACTCGGCTCTCTTCCCAACGGAATGTTGTAAGTTTATCTGTTTCATTCTCTCTGATGCATTCTCCTCTCCCTTCTCTCGTTTAATCCCTCCGTCTATTGTGGTACATACCGCTACGAAAAATCTATATCTGCGACACGAAACCTGATACCTGGAGGCTGGTAGGTTTTGACGTGTTGCGTGGCTTGGCAAGGCTGTTCTATGTGACTAGCGCTTCGATGGCAGGATATTGGGATCCGGTTTCTGCTACGTGGTGAAACTATCGCTTGTGGTCTTTGTTTGTCGAGCTGGGGCCTGTCGGGATCGTTGTACTCGTGTAAGGGTGGGTGTAAGGGTGGGATGTCGTATTTCTTTGTTCGAGTCACTGTGTGCTCCCTCTGTCCATTCTCCCTTGCCTCAAATCATCTCTCATCATTGTTAATCTCAACCCCCTTATGATGTGGTACTTCTATTTCTTGTTGTGATATGGCACTTGGTATCAGTTCAAGATGGAAGGTCTAGAGACTATCATGGGTATGCCATGTGTCTTTGTCTGATAACGTTCTGACCTATAGGTGTCATAGGCTATGTATCCATAGAACCTTTTGCAACACACTACCACAGCATAATAAAAAACGTTGACTAGATCCAGTCTCTCATCACCTCTAAAATCTATAAGGACAAAATTGGATTCCTTGTACAGTTTGTGACACTTAAACATCACAAATTTTATTACAGTAGGAAAATGAATTTTTTATGGCAAACTAATTACAGATTCAGAATCAGAAAGTCAAAATACATACAAAAATGATGTTTTTGTGAAATTCCCACGATAAAATAGCTGTGCCAAATTTTTTGGCGAAAAAATTGACATGTTACATAGCCTAATTTAGGATACAATAGCCTCGAGTGCCATCATAGCACAATTTGAGACTTGACAGTGTTGATGATGCTGTCTAACAGCCCATTCTGCTGCTTCACCTGTTAAACCACACCTATATGCACTCATAAATCACCATGTTCAGTTTATAAAATGACAAATAACATCCAGAGGACAAGCATCTAGATATTTCACAACTGCTTTTTTTGCATCTTGAAAGGTTCTTTTATATTCTTCACAATACTGTAACAATCAAATCAATTCGTCTGTCACGCATCACACACCCTTTTGATGAGACGAAATTTGGTGCTTGTCACGCGTCATGTTCAAAAATGACAAAGGTTTCAAATGGTCACACAAAGTTGCAGATTCAAATTTTTTTTTTTGCAGTGGTCAAACTTGCTATTTGGGCTTAAATTGACCTAAAAATTTTTCTTTTCCTAGTTCAAGTAGTGAAAGTGACAAAAATTTTGGTGCGTCACACAAGATCTACAAAAGTGACGAACTGATTTGATGGTTTGGGATGTCATGCACTCAGAGGGGTGACAAATTGATTTGATTAATACAGTACCGATATTTTGCCCACCCCCAGTACTGTCAAAGTGTATGCTAAATAATTTAAATTTGTAATATTATTAAAACATACATACCATTTCTATTGGGTTCAATTCACAATGAAATTTTGGCAGAAACATACAAATATGTCCAGCATTAGTGATTAATGTCTCAAGCATTGACTTCTGATTGACAAAATCATCTTGCTGGCTAAGTAGATGGGCCATGCAGCAATCTTTACTTTCAAAAGGGAAAACTGGTGAGCATTTTGCATGAAGGTGAGAAACATCAGCCCAGTGAAGCAATTCAGAGGCTGTATTTTTTGCGGAATCATATTGCTCTGAATGAAAGCATACTAAAAATACATTTATCATGATTTTTACTATTTTTTTTATGGCCAAGTGCCAAATTTTTGGGCTAAAAAATCAAAAAATCGGAATTTCGAAAATCTGCTCATGGAATATTGTAGATTACATCGTAACTATCCTATTCCGATGATTTTCGGAAGCTAAAAGTCATTTATGGTTGCTAGAAAATTCACTTATGGTGGTTAGAAAAGCGATTTTTTAGCACCCAGTGAAGCGATTCAGAGGCCGTTTTTTTTTTGTGGAATTATATTGCTATCGATGAAAGCATACTAAAAATACATTTTTCATGATTTTTACTATTTTTTATGGCCAAGTGCCAAATTTTGGGGCTAAAAAATCAAAAAAAATCAGAATTTCGAAAATCTGCTCATAGAATATTGTAGATTACATTGTAACTATCCTATTCCGACGATTTTCGGAAGCTAAAAGTCATTTGTGGTTGCTAGAAAATTCGCTTAATAAATTTGTGGTGTTTAAGTGTCGCAAACTGTAGGCATGAGTGACAAACCTCACCTCAAAATCTATCATAAACTCCTTCAGGTATGAATTTAAATCCATCTTACTCAATATTAATATTCTCGTTCATTTATAACTGCAGCTAGTCCCAATATTTAATGTCAATGTGATTCCAACAAACATACTTAGTTCGTCGCTGTTACCTCCAGCTCAACAGCATTCTTACAAATTTCCCAAGACTGGTCTACCATTCCAAATCGGCCAACTTGTTCCAGAACTGTAGCCGACTCGCTCACTACTTTATCTGACACCCATCAAATTGTCTGCCCTCCATCATATGATATGCATGGCTACCTAATCTGACTGCAAATGTATCAAGACCGTCTCCTCGATGCAATGGTTGAAATCATGTTTGAACTAATTGTCCTTTACGAGGAGACCATTTGAACTGACCTCATATTCATTACATGGTACATTTACTTGCAATACATACCATTCCTCCGCCTCATCGCAAGGTCACTCCTCATGAGGTAAATGTATTACATAAATTAGATGCTCTAGTAGATTTCCGCTTAAGCACACATAGACGTACCACATATTAATTCCCGCTACCTTTTAAGGTAGTAGGGTTATGTAGGGCGATGAAAACTCATTTTTTGCAGAGCGAACACCTCCCATCAACCAGAGTTTAAATACACATGATTGCCAAAAATAATGGTAACCGATATCGGTCATTCCCGTATCCTAACTGCTTGGAGCTACTACATACTTATCACGTCTGGTGCATCATTGACCAATCGTACTTACACGTTCTTTTGTATTTTTTATTTTACATCATTACTTTAAAGTTTTATGTTATATAGTATGTTTAGATATATATTTTGTCTCAGAACACTTCATGGGACTACACTATATATTTCCTTGTTTTTACAAGTTTCCTGGGCTGTTGAAACCCAGTCAACAATCGGCCTAGGCATGCGGGATATAATTTCCAGGTTTTTATCAAGGGAGATCTAGTAGAATTTGCTGAGCCACAAAATGAAGTCTTGGCAGCTTTACACACACAAAACAATGGGATGTCTTTCAATCATTTTCTTAGAAAAATATGGACATTTCGAGCGATTTCTAGGGTAAACAGGATTGTGAGAGCACTGTCATAAACTTAGTACATGGAATTCATTTCCCCTCTCCATCACTTCTATATAATTGTAACGTTTATGCATGGTGTGCAACAGGCCCTTTCTTTTCACTCCCACCAACTTCTTGCACCTCATGCAAGTCTAGTACTTTGTAATACTCCCCTTTCACCCCTCCACCACTGGCACCTTAACCTCATCCATCTGCGAGAAACACTTCATCACAAGTGGTCTTTCATAGGTGCATCATGCATGGCCTAGTATCACTTCGTTTTGACTTGCACCCATTTAAATGAACCAGCAATGACTTCCCAGTTACCCATATCCCCACTTCTACTTCAACTCCCTGTTATTTATTCATGTACTCCTGATTGAAACTCTACCTTTGATGGTTCGTTCGCATGATGATTGTTGGTTTGGGGTATAGAAGTCAGAGTGGTGCTCGGGGTGTACACATGTGCAAGGTATGTATGAGTTTAGTTAGTTTTTACAAACTACTGCTAATGCCGCTTTTATGTTAGTTCAATTGCATGAGGCTGAGGCTCGCACACGGCAAGTCAGTTAAATAGTTGGTATGTATAGTGAACAGTAGTAACATAGCATTAAATGTGTTGTATACTGACAAATGTATCCTAGTAGATAAATTGGCAATATATGTGCTTTTGGTTTTCTTTCTATGCCTGTACAAATCGAATAATTTATGTGGCATTTTCATGAAAATTAATTTTATAATGCAATGACCCATTCAATGAACTTTCAATAATACACCTCAGGTAGCGGGCCTTGCTGCTAGTCGGCCTTATTGATTTATTTTTGTTTTTAACAAATTAAGACTGTCGTTCCTCTCCCCCATTATGACATCACGTGATGTATCCCAAATTCGGAGATATATTCCTACGCTGCTTATGAACATGACATTTTGCATCTGGAAGACACATCGTACATACCACCATAGTTCAGTTAGATTATAGCTTTACGAGAGTGCAGTCAATCAATAAGGTTAAGAGTTCAAATTCCTCGCGTGAACTTTTATTTTTTTGTAGTGTTTGAATTCACCCCTGTCTAGTGACGCATAGATGAGTTTGGAAAGAAGCCGCGCCCCTCGGTGTCCTGTAGATCGCGGCTCATCGTAAGGTCTTGTTACTCATAAATTGAGTGATATTAGTGACGAGTTCATTGCCAAAGGAACGCGCACACACACGCACACATAACGAGCATACCCGGTACCTATATCCAAACACATCTCTGTAATATCACTTCCGGTAGGATTTATAAAGTCCATTTGATGTATGCGTATGTAAAGTAATTGGATTCCGCTTCCTGTACCATAAGACATCCGACCTTGCCAAAATTGCATGCGAAGTATCTAAAAGGTTCTGTAGTGTAGTCCCCTACGAAAGAAATCCCTGTAAATAAGTAATCTGGCACATATATAGTCTATTAGTCCCCACAATGTGTCGAACGAAATGACCCAGGTTTGCTCGCGAAAGCCTACGATGACGCAATACCTAGTATACAACCCTCTATGGCGACCTACCAAATTTATTAGTCCTTAACGCTGAACATGGTTAGCAAAACACATGCTTACCAGTTATCAACAACATACACCAACGTCTTTCCTATGCTAGAGCTGTCATTCCTCAATGACGGGAAGTGCTAAAGACTCCGGCTTGCGATACGTATGCATGATTATGTTTGCCTCAGTGGTGGAGCACGGTAGAGTTCAGGCATTGCTTAAAGTGCACTACGATACTATGCATGATATATCTGAAAAGTTGTGCTCTGCAGTACCGTAGGAAAATACTTCCGAATTTGGCAAGGTCACGTGGTGTCATAGTGGGGGAGACGAACGACAGTCACAAATTAATCAACATGATTATTTTTTCCTAACAAATGCAAGCAAGGTTTTCGTCGACAACGTCGACACTTCCCAGTAATAGCATATAATGCGATAAGTAAACACACTGCAAACACACTGGGATAAGTACAGGCATCGGGAGAACTGTCTGCTCTACGACACAACGTAGTACATCGAGAATATATACACAACTTGCTCTAATAATAAATGAACGCAACCATTCCCCGGCCAAGTAAACAAGCGTTGGCACAGCAGATCATGAGCATGCGATCGACGTAAACCGATCTGGTAAACCTCTGGTGTCTCCACCCCAGGACTACCAAGAATGTGAATGTATATTAAGTAGAATTATACACATAGAAGGCATGAATATCGATGTGAGAAAAGATTGTAATTGTAGGAATTAAAATGAGAACACATAGTACATAATAGTATGTATGAATAATGGTTAAAGTAACATAAATAAAAGCACCCGCCAGATGCAATGTTATTCACGTTGCTGCCAGTATCGATAATTTACGGGTATTATATTTTTCTGCCATAAATATCCCATAGAGCCACCTCGTAGCTAGCATCTACTTCATTCTTGAATTTGTGAGTACCAAAATTCGTCACTTGGTGAGTATAATAGTATTTATTTTCATACACCCAGTCATTTTCTATCGCTTCACATTCCTAATAAATACATTAATACTGTTAAAATTGCATAAAAATTATCTAGATAGTACTAATAAACAACTCACCTTTAAAAAATTGTCAATGGCTCTCATCAGGGATTGTATATTATCTTCAACAATATCGCATTCATCTTCAATGACACGTTGTTCATAATACTTATCTCGTAAAGCTAAGAAGCAATACTCAAAATCTTGTGCAAACTCCTGGAGAAATGTTCTAAAATAGAGGGAGGGTTTTATTCTTTCAAGCAAATATTTGAAGCTCATTGGAGATGTCACTTCTGTCAACAATCCATGCTGTGCAATAGTATCATGGGTAATTAGACTATTGGAATAAATAGTTCATGTCAATAATAAAGCATTCATTAATTTGACTAACTTACTAAGTCATATAATCCCATGCACCGCGAAATATTTGCTCACTCTTCACATCATTGAGAAAATGACTACCTGCCCGCAATGGACTTTCTAGCACTTCGCCCAAAAATGTATATACAATATAATAATCTGACAACTTTTTGGCAGAAATTCTACCTTTCATATTAAGGCAAAATACTCCTGATATGTAATGAGACAGATTACGTTCATCATCAATATTTGAAACATTTGCTAGCAGCCAGTTGATAGTCATGGTAAATGACAGTTGTCCAAAAATCATAGAGATACTTTCATGTAGTGGAATTGCAGAATCCTATATAATATAATTCAACTTATTAAACCTAATTATAGATGAAAATAATAATCCAACTTACAATGATGACATCTGCTGATAAATCAAATTTGTAAAGAAAACATAGTGCATAGTAGAAAGTATATGATTTAAAGATGTGCCTCAGAAGGGCTTTGGCTACAGCTTCTATATTTAACTCATATTTAAAGAAAATTTTATCTATTAAATTTTGATCAAATTTGCTACCATTCAAATGTTTGATGAAAAAGGAATATGCATAATATAGTAGTTTTTGATTATCATAATCAGCTAATCCAGCTGGAATTTCATTATTCACAATTATATTAAGCCAGCAACCCCCCATAGCTGTATGGGCTTCTTCATTGTGAATATGGAACCATTTGGATCTGGTTGAGTCTTTTAGAAAGTCATCAAAAGATGCATGAAAGAAAGAAATTTGATTCTTTTTCTCTTCAACCTCATCATACTTGGGGACATAAATTATAGAATGGAGATTGGTTAGCTGTAACCTTATGAAATGCTGTGTCTTTCTTAAAAACTGTGCCATAATATGTGGTAGAAAGATATATTGATTCACATACAGTAGTACTTGAAATATAGATTGAATATTACTGTAACTTCCAATTTTGTCAACAGCCACAGAAAGAATATGTGTATACAGTGCATCCAGCTGTGCATATGGGGCTACTTCGCCTAATTTGATATTAATGATGGTGTTGAGGCTATCACAGGGATCATGTTCATCATCTGTAATATATTTTATGACAGTGGATGCATAGATAAACTGCCCTGATGACCGTTGTACCAGAATTCTTAAATCCTTCTCAGATGGCCAGTTTGGCATTTTTGAAAGTGCAGAAGCCAGTGTACCATGCTTTCGCTTTACTGTGGCAAATTCACTTTGAAGATAAATTTCAATATCTTTACCAGGGTTGTATCGATTGTCAAGAATTAATGGAATACAAAAGTCACTAATAATTTCATCATTGAATGTTTTTCGGATTTCTAACTCAGGTCGGCTAGCAATGAGAAATTTTAAATTCATTTGTGTTTTTGATATGACACCAGCAATCATCCTTATAATTCTTGATTGCATTTCTGGTCTGTTGCATTCATCTAGACCATCAATTACTACCAGATGGGGAATGTGAGATGAGTCAGACTCCATATTCATGTTATCTGAAGTATTTTGCAAATATATATCTGAAAGGGGCATTAATACCAACTTTTCCATTTGAATCTCCATTGTAAGTGACAGTAATGCTTCATTTTCCTCAATTTCATTAATGATGTGTTCCTTTGCAGAACGAATTAAATTTCCTAGCTGATATGCAATGGTTGGCACAAGCCTAATTCCATCATCTCGACCGGTTCCTGTAGCAGTTCTGGAAAAGAAGAAGCTGGACACAAGTTTATTCTCCGCATGACACCGCTCAGCGACCGTTTGAACAATTGCAGATTTTCCTGCACCAGCAGGTCCATGTAGCCACATTATTCTCTTATTATGATATTTTGAATCGACCCAGCTCATTATATCATTTATCACTGCTGCTCTGGTGTTAGGATGACATTTCGGAGCATCGTAACGTTCTTCTGACTGATGACTAGCTCCGAGGCAAGAGGCTCTCGCGAGACGTTCCCATGCTATAACCATTGGTTAAATGTCAAGGAAGTAAGAAGAGACTGTATGTACCGGATTCACCGCCGCGACTATTGTCAAAGGCATAAAGAGTTCCAATGCGTGTATTCATTGCGTTTCGAAATGCCATTATATTGTTCGCTCGAGAGATTCTGTTGGGGAAGTGGGAATGAGGTGTTCATCAATCGAGCTGGAGGGTTTATTAAGACAGCGTTCTTAGCGCTGAACGTGTATGTAATCATAATCGATGACAGTCGGGCTGTGCGCATGAGGACGTCTCATGAGAATATATCTATTTTCATCTTAGTAAGTCCCATTTAGAGCGATCTTCCCAGTAAAATTGGTATCGGTACATCGATTTTACAGTTAAGGAAAGTATAATCATATTGTCTTGTCCGATGTTCAAACTTCTACGGCAGGTGACAAGCGCTCACATGAAGCTCCCGCGTCGGTTCAGCATGTCAAGTATTTATTACGTTGGTTAGGAAATGTTGAGAAGGTCCTAGCCACCATCTCTACCAGTATATTTAGGCTGACGTGGCATTAGGATGCTGGGTGGGCGTAGATTTCGGTGATTTCAGCGTCCACGAGAGAAATGGAGGTAGAGATAGAGGCGGATTTGAGAACCGTGTGGGTTGCATTGGATGCAAGGTGTGGGGAAGGACTCTGAGAACGGAGGAAGAAAGGATCCGGGTGCCAGGTTATCTAAGAAAATCTCCTTGCAAGCAGAAAATGACCTGCATCCCATCTTAAGAAGAGTAGCTTGAATAAGGAATAAGTATCTTCAAACTATAAAACCTCATGAATGTCTTGTACCTCAGGTCTATATTTCTCTTGACGTCCTTTGTAGCTCTACCTTGCGATGTCTTTATCTCCTGGTGTCAGGAACGAATCAGGACTACCATCAATCAACTTACAAGTTCACTGCAAGCATCCCTATTCGATTTAAAAGCCTCTCCATTTCGTATATATCATTTCATTCTATCCTACTAACACCAGCATATCTAGGCTTTTATATCAGCCTGCTCAAGTCATACTGTCTCAGTGCTTCGGGCAGGACACCTTCAATGTTCTTTCTTCCATGTGAAGATGATGGTGAGCTTGGCACCTAAACAAAGAAATTAATCACGAGTCGGTCAAACATCCGTTCAGCCTGTGACGTTCTAAGATGTATAAGAATGAAACGTCAATTCTTGATAGATACAGGTTTTTATGGAAAGAAAATATAGCATATTATTTATTTTGGATTAGTTCTTAGACGTAAATTAAAAGTCTCGGGATCGTAATGTAAATGTAAACTATTATGAGTAAAGGAACAGTGGTTCGAGATGGAAAAATAAAATAAGAGAGGACATTCGGAAAGAGGAGACTCGATAACTGCGTGCTGTAACATTAGAACACTGGCAGGTGATCTTGATAAGCGAACTTGAAGAATAACGAAATATGTAGTGTAAGCGAACCACCTACTCTACATCCGCAGTATGCATTAATATACCGCACTGAAATGCATAAAACCCTAGATGAACGATTACATTCTGATTGCTGACTGCAGACCACGAATATCCAAATCATCTGCTCATCTCCCTTGCTTCTGCAATCTCCTCAGAACTGTGTTCCCAAACTTTTATTTGATCCTCTTCCGTTCCAGGGAATCCCTTCATCCCAATATCGTCTCCCTTCTGATTTCTCCTGTACATCCCACGCTTACCTTGGAACAGCGCGTATAGATGGTATTCGGCACTTTCCTCAGGGTACATTAGTGCACCTGTGAGCCACAAAATGGGGAGGAGAACATCCATCATCCCAAATCCTTCGATACTAGACCGGGAATGCTGTACCCAGCCAGGATACATATGGGTGAACGCGACACCAGGTTCTCTGTTCGCAAGTTCCTTTTCTA
Source organism: Cyathus striatus (assembly GCA_025738555.1). NCBI lineage: Eukaryota > Fungi > Basidiomycota > Agaricomycetes > Agaricales > Nidulariaceae > Cyathus > Cyathus striatus. The sequence goes on from JAOVFP010000003.1 coordinate 935,337, forward strand.
ACTATTAACATTGAAACGTAAAGAGATTGAAGATGACGAACGGAAACCATCATATCGTTGTAACTCGCTGTTTGCATCTGTGCAGTAAGAACACTATATCTCTTCTTCAAGCCTAAATCATTGGTATTGACCTTCGGTGCGAATCCAGCTCTGAGAATGCTCAGCACACTAGCTTGCTCCCCTCTCTCCTGTGCTGATCTCAAACCAGGAAGAAGCCCGTCTATAAATGCCCATCTGGAGTAGTACCGAATCACCATCATCTTATCCATCCCCTCCCTGGTGTCTTCACGACCGAAGAAAGAAGATATCCCAGCTGAGAGAACAAGATAGTTGATTTTCGAGATGCGACTGAGGACCTCCTCGCACACATCGTAGATGTTCTTCATCAGTGTCACATCGCATTTGATGAATTCATATTTTCCCTCTTTCCCAGGCGAAGGAAAAGAAGCTATTATGGACTCTGCAGCGGCTTGGTTTCGACCTATGATTATAATGTGCGCCTTTCCGTTTGTGTACCTTGCGAATGAGCGTGCCATTGCCTCGCCTATTCCTGCTGTCCCACCGACAAAAATTGCAACTGGCGTGCTGGGGAGAGTGAATGAGGAGTTGTGCAATTTTGAGTCTGCGAGGGATGGCATTGTGAAAGTAGGTAGGGTGGGGAAATTGATGCTCGGTGCTGTTCGACTCTGATGTTCATTAGATATCTATCAAATTCCCTCCCACGATTTCACGAGGTCTATTCCGGATATAGACCGACCACGAACCACGCGCGGACGTTTTTGAGTCGAGACTAAGATATATTTACAGACCGTCGGCATTTCTGAGTACGCGTTGCGGCATACACGTCACATGTTCATACATCGGTACTTTGTGTCTAAACTATAACTGTATGTTAGTACCAATGTGAGCAGTGCTGGACATTGAAATCGAGACACTCACCTAATCGCTGCTGACAGATTAAGTAAGTAATTAAACAATTTATCAGGTGGCGACTTCGCAGTACTACCGACTCTATACACTCTCGATGTACTTACCGATACGCAATGGTAGCGAGCGGCGTTGGATGTGACAAAGTGCGGAGTGTAAGAGCAAAGAACTTAAGAAGGGTCGAGGGAGGTGCCATTAAACAGGAAGTTATCTAGGATTTTGGATGGAGAGCGAATAGGCTTGACTAAGATACGTGTATAGGAGATTGATGATGGGAACTGAAAGGGGCGTGGATAAACCGGGAAGAGCTCGAAACTGAGGTCTGTTCGAAACTATGATGAGCATGTATGACGCTGAAGGGATCTATTACATCGATATGGTTAGTTGGAGTGGAGAATTGAGAGATGCACTAAGGAGAGGGCAGATCACCAGGTGATTGAAGTTGGGGAATCTGCATGAACGATGCAAGAACGCGGGCTGACCTTTCCCAAGTAGTTTGAACGCTTGGATCTAAGCACTTCGCTGTCTCTTGTTACCCGATGGTAGAATATGAATTTGAAACACAAATTACAACATAAAAACCGCCGAAATAACACCAATCGAAGCAGCACTCCCCGAGAACGCACCATTATCCGAGCCAGATGCACTACATTCCGAAGAACCAGCAGTAGATACCGCTGACGACCCCGATGTCCTGCTCGCACTCACCCCACTCCCACCAGTATTACTTCCCGAGTCGTAGCAGCACTCGTCCCCGCCCTCAACGTCGAACTAGTACTAAGCAGTAGCATATATATCTTCATTCCTCACTGCCACTCTGAACAGCAAGATACCTTCGAAGTATAACGCATTGTACTAATCCCTCCCACTGGACTCCCCGATTATCACCTATTAGCAAGACAGGACTCGAATGGTGCTACTGGTTTGAGCATTATTTTTGTGGCGTTGTACATAGGCGCACCCGATGCAGTCGAGAATGTATTCTTAGTATTAGTCGGATGTTTCGAAGCAGAATGACGTGCCTATGAAGCTGGGTTTCCTGTTAATGTGCAGAAAGGAAGGGGAGGGAGGGGGGAAGGAAGGACATGGACGTACATGCGCCATTCTATACCCTGCGTGAAAGTTGTATAATGCATTGGTGAACAACAATCCCCATAACGGATTCCGTCGCTACATGAGCCCGAGTAAACAAGCAACCCCGCGAACAAAACAAAAGCGAACGGGACGAACCACTAGATCAGCCTCATGAGGCCCATCCATCTCTCTTCCCCGATCCCCCGACGCAATATTGATTTATCTTCGTCTGGTTGATGAAGCTTGCTACGGAGATATATGCTGGTGCGTGAGTAAATTGCATCCCGGTGAGTGCACCATGCTAGCGACTACGAGCCCGCCTTCCATGCCACTCACTGTTAAGTTTGACTCGGGTGAAGCCCGAGGAAAAGTCTGATTCGGAACAAGGGATTAGAACAAGAAGGGGTACGAGAGAAGAAAGGAAGAAGGGATAAGGAACGTATCGACAGAAGCATTCAAGAAAGATGTTCAGTGGCACATCGATTCGGGGCCCCGTATACCGCACACGAGGAACAGTATGATATAGCTTGAAGACTCGTTAAATTTCGTTCATGAGATAGGTTCTAACCGGTTCACGGTTGCGTTTTCAATGCATGTGCCAGAATCTATATCTGCGAATGTGTTAGTTCTGAAAACGTAGACTGAGTAAAAGAAGAGGAAATAGATAGAAAGGGAGAGCGAGCGAGAGGGTGGAGAGCAAGCTGTTATAAGTAAATAAAGAAGGTGAAACTAAGAGAGAAAGCCTCAAAAGGGAAGAAAGACGGTGAAATGGCCACGGGGAGAGAAAATAGCATTAGTGATCAAAAGAGGGTGAAACGAAATCGTCAAATGCCACGGGAAAGAAAATGACGAAGTATATCGAGAATGCTGGAGGCACTGTGTAGGAAGGAGAGGAATCATAGTGAAACAAGAAACGTAGTATCAAGTGGGCGTGGCATGGCGTCGCCTTTGGCAAGAGGCGTCGAGTGTGAGCCCAAACCACGAAAAGATTGACTTCCAATAAAAATCAACTCACTACGACCTCGTATATAAACCAATACGATCCATTCCGTCATAAACTGCACTCCAAGAATAACGGTTCCAGATTTCGAGAAGGGTACGGGTGCAGGATGTATGCGAGAAGGTACTAGTGTGAGTCTTGAGAAGTCTAGCATCTGTTTAGGGTGGTTAGTATTGGGCGGTAGAGGTGGGGACGTAGGAAGGAAAGGGGAAGGGAGGAAGAAAGGAACTTACCCTCAAATACGCAATATCCAGAACCTCTACGCCTACCAAAAACCTCTAATTGAGAGCATCAATGTTCGTCGCTCTTGCCTCAGCTGAAGGTAAGACGGATGGGTAAAGTTGAACGTCAGCAGGATGGAGGGGAGTGTGTTGAGCGAGGTGCTACGTTGAATTGGATTATGGACCACCTTGATTGGAGGATTGAAGGCTAGTTGGGGAGAGGTTCGGAGGATTGTGTGTGGGATCTTGTGGACTGGGGAGAGGAGGGGCAAGGGCAGGTACAGGCGTTGGAATTGGAAGAAATCGGTAAGGTGCGTTGACTGGTGTTGGGGTAGGATTAGAGGTGGGTGTAGAATGATGAATCCGCCAAAATCGCCCCGAGCATGAAGATCAGGGTATCCGAACGTCGTGGTGCCAGACACAGTTGGGACAGTGATTGGATTGGACAGTGATACAGGCTTTATTCCCGCTACCTTTTAAGGAAGTAGGGTTTATGTGGGACGTCGATACTCGGCATTGCTTCGGATCAAAAGCAACCTTGTACATATGGTGAAAACTTTACTTAGCACCTGCAGTGGTCAAATGCGGCATTTGACCACTGCAGGTGCTTTCCCTACCTTGTTTTTACGATCTTCAATGATCTATCCCACTTTTCCTGGCCCACTGGGATGTGACCAACACTATCCTGCTCTACACGACCGCCAGCTATATCCATCTTCTTCAAATCATTCAACGCCATTCCCACACCCACCATGGCGGTGGGTACGCGCCGTATGGCCTAGAAACACGCTATCTGATATCGTTCGCAAACTGGACGCGTTGGAGAATTTTGGCGGCGCTACGGATGTTTGTAGGCCTACATTTTGTGCTGGCTGTAGGGAGTACCTAGGTATGAGGCAGGAAGGGGAGGATTTGTGTGCGACTTGGAGCTTTGTGATGAAAAAGACCCTGTTACCGGGAAGACCCAAGAGTAGAAAGGCGCGGATCAGGACCTCGACGACGATATCGATTCATTCTACCGACGTTCCTTTATAAACGCCAAATCGAGCCTCGTCTCTCATCTTTTTTCGTCCCTGACGACGTGGTCAATCCAGATATCGTGGACATTGGAGTGCTCTGGATGCACCATCGCGCTGAGATGCTGGCGAGGCGACTCTCCCCCCTCCCTCACCCCTTGCTGAGCGCACCGTCTCCGAGTCTCATATCAGTCCTCTTTCCCTCCACCAGGTTCTTACAACTTATGAAAGTCGCTCGAAACACTGATTATCCTCCCGTACCCACCCCATTCTTCCGTATCACAAACCGAATTACTTATATTCCTCTTTTCTTGGTCTACAGTTGTCATCTGCCTCATCCACGTGGACAATGCTTCGGACGAACTTAAAGATGAACTGTGGCGTGCTTTGGATGCACCCTCGCGCTCAGAGAGATGCCGGCGTGGCGGACGCCAATCCCTGTACAGAGTTGAGAGGCTTGCGTCTGCAACATTGACGGAGTATAATCCCTTTGGCGCCAGTCCCATATCAGTCCACCCTTCCGTCCAACAGATTCCTACTTGAATGCTGCCGCTCACCCTCACTGAGGCCCACTCGTGCCTACTCCTTGTTCTTCTGTATCTCAGTCGAATTCGGATCTCTCCAATGGCCTCACCTTCTGTGCTGGATACTGTGCATCTCTTAAAACTCGGTTCTTTAGTCGTTACGCTCCCTTGTTCGGTATCTTACACCTTACACAGTGAATGATTAAGCCCGTTTAGGGATCGTGTACGACCAGGCTTTCGACGTAGTACCACTGCTTCTCTACTGCATACCACTATAGTCCTCAAGATACCCCCGTTTCGACTGCTGTTAGATTGTCTGGGGCTTGTTACACACAGCGTTGTTTGCCGATATGTTACTGGTATCCCCAGGGATGGGCACCTATGCTGCTGTAGGCTCGAGCAGTGCATTGCGATATCTGAGACGCTGGCCGACGGCCGTTGTACCGACACTCCTGGTGCAATCTTCCTGATGCCGCCAATGCCATGGTTGCGTCAACCTCGGCTTGTCTATTTGGCTGCAGCTTCGACTTGTTTGGCAATAAGCGTTAAGCCCGTATCGAGAACCCTTTCAGTTTCGTTTCAGTTAATTGTTCGGTACGCGCTACGATGGTAAGTATTCTTGATTCAACGCCATCGGTAAATGAAAAAGTCGCGGAAAAATATTAGTACGTACACCTACGTACACTTCAATCTATTATGGATCATCCCTAGTTGTCAGTGATGCCTATCCGCCTCACAAGAAAAGTACTAGATCTACCGCCGGCACTAAGGTCCACCTCACATCTGCGCACGAACAAGATAAGCTACATGTGATAGTGCAGCTCGATTCCGTGGGATGACGCATATTTCGTTGTGAATGGCATTCCTCTGAAATACTCATCTTGCAGCCACCGTCTGGTACATAATAATGTTTCGGTGAGAGCCGGAAACAGAACGCCACCGACAGTGACGGCTGGACAGGGATCCGGATGACTCGCTTGGTACTGCCTTGTTATAGGAAGTTGATTATTCTTGGCGGGCTTCAATTCGCTCGACATTTCCACTGGCACCAAGTAAAATCCGTCGAACGTGGTCCCCATGAATTGGGCATTTTATCAATTCGGATGATAAGTATTAGTGCTCGCATTAATATCTGTAAAATTAATAATTTAGAATCCAATTGGTCTAGTGAAATATCGGGCCTGCCACTCTTGTGATAGGTACTACCCTTTACAGCACCAACCATCTACTATGTAACATGTTTACAAGACACGTTCCAATCCCGTATAATGGTTGGGGGAAAAATGTGCCTTTCTATCTATGAGTTTGACTAATGGCGGCCTTTCATAGTCCCCTTTTGATTGGATATAGTAATCCTTCATAGCTCCCATTTGATTGATGGCGGCTCTATATAGCTTATCAAAAAGGGTTTACCAGAGTCACTGGACACCAGTTAGACTGATGCACTATTAATAATAACAGGCTTCACAAAAGTATAAAGATCATCGAACAAAGTCGAGAAACTGCCTGTTTAATCGCCCATTCCCAGTATGGCCATATCGTCTACACTAGATCAGAGTGATTTTAGTTCTGCCCAGTGCTTCATTCCTCCTCCTCTCGATGGCAAAACGAAGAATATACTTGAAGTGATCGCATATAACGTCGAACACAATCCCAATCGTTCTGTCTTTCAATATGCAGATCCCGATAGGAAATTGCATTACGTGACTTGGATTGAAATCGCGAATGCTCTACAATCGGTTGTACAATTCGTTGGAGATCGTTGCAATACAACTACAAACTCTCCCGAACCTTACATTATCGGAATCCTTGCAAACTTAGGTAAACACTCCCCGTTTGCTAATACACTGTTAAGCATATTAATCATGATTTAACAGATTCTATCACTTACTTCTGCGTAATTGTTGGCATCAAATTGGCCGGATGTGTGCCGTTCCCGATTTCCTTGCGAAACTCAGCTGATGGCGTTGCTCACCTCTTGTCCACAACGAATTGTCGAGCTGTCTTCGGAAGCGAAGATCAGCGCACGCAAGATCTCTGTAGCGCTTCTCTTCAACTTCTCGCTGGTGTCAGGCTCCCAACTTTTGCCGTTCCCACCTTGTCCTCCCTTCTGGAGCCAAGAGATCACCCACTCCCTTTCAAGCTGCCTCTTAATGCAGATAGTGGAAGTTTGTGTATTATATACCATTCTACGGGTTCCACAGGCCATCCTAAGCCTACATACTTAACTCACGAAGTGATATTTAAGTGGGGTGTCTCTATAGGTTCGTCTTCTGTTAATAGGATTAGACGGAATTCTAACCTTATAATACAGCTTATCGAGACCCAGGTATTGACGCTAGCACCGAAATTGTCTCTATACATGGACTACCATTTTACCGTGAGTATATCAGTTGGTTTCGAAGAGAGTACGCTGTAATGATATTTAGATGGCATGGTGTATTGCCTCATGCTTTCTTGTGTAACTAAACTCATTATCCAATAGTACGACTAGCTATTCTGACGCTCTGTATAGATGATGGCTGGAACTATAGCCTCCGTATTTGATCCGTTCCAAGACTTAATCTTCCCATCACCCGAATCTGTAATAGACGCTGCAGTTGCAGCAAACTCGAACGGGATGTTTACACTTCCTTCATTTCTAGAGGTACGTGTTAATCTATCTCTCTTATTTGATCCGACTTATCGATTTTCATAGGCATGGAGTAAAAATTCTCAACATGTAGAAGCATTAAAGAAATTCAAATCTATTGTATGCATACACGGCCATTCAAATGTCTTCGTTCTTCTCATAATGTTAGATGTTTTCTGGAGGACCCATGCCATATGAGGTAGGCGAAACGCTATTTCAAAAAGGTGTCCCTCTCTTCCCTCTATATGGAACGTAAGTGCTTAGTTGCTATTACGGTGGTCCAACTACATATATACACTGTAGAACGGAAACCGGCCCTTTGGGTGTATTCCTTCGAAGTAAGTAATTAACATTCTTTAAGATAACTAGAATAACGAGCGTCTTTCTTATAATCCTATAGCAAACCTCCAATCCGTGGGATGGAACTGGCTGAAGGTACACAGACGACCTGTAGCCATTATTCGATTGCATGTTACCAACCCACATGTTATAGACGCGGCCAGGACTAGATCTAGCGTTCATTCATATAGATGACGGACTGTATAAGCTTATAGTCAAGGCAAGTTTATGAATGTCTCTCAATGCCGACTCCGTATTTATCGACTACTAGGAGAATGAACTCAGGAAACTCGCTGTTAGTAATACAACGATCGATGGACGTACTGCATATGATACTGCCGACATAGTAGCGCGTCACCCTAATGATTCAACATTGTGGAAAGTAATTGGCCGGCAAGGTATGGGCTCATGTATATGTATTTGAGCTGTGTCGATAACAACTTGTGGAACTAATGAAACAGATACTATAATTGTTCATAGCAGTGGCGTGAGTAGTCTCCCTGTTTTGATTCATGATCATATTTTGACTTCCTAAACCTATAGGAAAAGGTACGTTAGTCAGAATAGCCTTGGGTAATTGCATATTCATGTTAATATCCTAGACTAATCCTATTCCTATGGGTTAGTACATATGCCATCTATGTTCATGACTTCTTCATACTAATACCCTATTCTTTTTTTAAAGAACAATGTCTTCAGCGAGACGAGAGAATTGCTGCGGCTGTCATGTTCGGAAGAGAACAGCTGCTGGTAGGCGTGATTATTTTACCAGCTGAGGGCTGCACCTTCGACACTGCAGATCCTACGAAAGTGAAGGAATATTGCAATACAATTTGGTAAAGTTATATTAATAGCTAAATAGTAGTCTCTAATCCATTCATAGGGATACTGTACAGAAAGCTAATGCAGAAGCTCCGGGTCATTCACGTATCTTTAAAGAGGTTCGACATGTTCCTTTTTTCTCCTTTGAACTGATTTCATTCTGTGTCATCAGATGATCATCGTTGCTAGTTCAAGAAGGCCATTTGAGTATTCCGATAAGGGTTTCCCTAAACGACACTCTGTCCTCAAGGAATACCACGAAGAAATTCAAAAATTATACAACGAAGCCGACTCTGGAATGGCCATCGACAATTATAATGTATCAATTGACATGGACAATAACAAGCATTTCATTCGTTCGATAGTTTCGCTAACATTGTCACGAAACATTGGAGATGACGATAATATCTTTTCTTACGGTGCAGACAGGTATGTCCTAAAGTACATTGGATTGATGCAGATTAACTCATGATTTCAATATCAGCTTATGTGCAATGTCAATTAGGAACATGATTATGCGTGTACTCTCTAGCAAACAACCTTCCTCGAGTGCCGATAAAACAAAATTTTATCTTTCTCCAGACCTCTTATTTGCGCATCCTACTATCAACTCTCTCAGTTCGTTTATATCCAGCTTACCTATTTGGGGAGAAATCAAGGAATCATTCTTGAATCAGAAACGGGAGAGTACAGCTGCTGACATAGACCGCATGCTTCCTGTGTGGAGCAGACATGTGGAAGATATGAGAGCTCCGTCTGGAATGGTGAAATTCAAAGAAGGAAAAGGTGAAGTTCCTCTGATACTTATACCAGGTAAATCATTTGCACTCTTATTGTTATAATTTTTGATCCCAAAGTCACCCAGATATCGGAGGATCTTCAGGTGTCTTCAAGGCATCCCAAGAACTGTATAAATCGGCGGTCTGGTCAGCTGATAGGACTCACGTGCCTCCTACAAAGTTTGAATCTGTCCATGATCTTGCTTCGTTCTATTTGAAACAGATCAAGGTGAGTGTTGTGGATAGTTGGTTATCAGTTATGTATAATAACAACTATATTAGAGTGAACGCCCTGTAGGACCATATCGTCTTGCTTCATACAGTGGATCTTCCGTAATCCTGGTGTATCTCGTCAAGCTTCTTGAACAATCCGGAGATAATGTCGTACAAGTCGGGTTCATGGATCATTTCCCTAGTGCATACCTTCACAGTGTTAGCGATCCTGCTACATTTAATCCCAATATATCGGCAACAGACCTCGACGACTACGTGCGCAATAACCTTAGGCACATTCTGAAAATGGTATCAGTTGCTAAGGAACGCGCGACATTACCAGAACGAATTGCTTCTCTCACATATTTCATAGATGGATTAAAAGCTACGCTTGACAATAGACCGATCCACCCACTCATGGAAGACACAATTAAAAGAATGAAGAACACTATTTCAATTTGTATCACGTTCCTATTTGGAGACGAATTTCGCTCGGATGGAGTGTGGTCTCGGGATCTCTACATATCATGGCTGAAGTCCATGAAGGCGGTACCCACTGTTTATTTAAGCAGCAACGGTGTATGTGCATACTGCGAATCGCCTGAGATGGAATTCGCTTCTGGTCTGGGCGCGAAGGTAGCGTGCCCTAGCGCGAGGGTTGTGATTATACCTGGAGACCACGCTGCGGTCGTATCTAGTAAACTTACCATCGATGATCTGGATAGGGATTTTGTGTAGCCTATATCATGGCATGTGTGCTATCTGTGCCGTACGTCCTTAGTCAGGAAATTTGATCTTTGTATATTTACTTCCGATCCATATATAGATTCACATGTTTATTCAATGTTGTTAGTAGCTTCCGGTTCCGTAGTATTCTCGTCGATGCGTTGGTCATCCCTATTCGGGTCTACTTATATACTGACAGTACTAAGTATTCTGCTAAGTATTCTGTAATTTAGTGTCAGTAACAGAAAACGAAATGTGCAATAACCGCTCGAGGATCCCAACGAGCACAGGTCAAATTTGGGTCAAAGCAAGTGCAAAGTTCTCACCAGACAGTGGTTAAGATCTAGACATTGTTTCGAGCGCCCGACACGATGAATTACTTACATAATCACATGGGCTTAAGCTCAACCCTCAGGTACACAAGTGACAACAACCTTGCCGCAGCAACCAATTGGCAATCAGCGTATTTTGCATTGAGTGGCTCCCTTGGGCTCACAGGCTCAGTGCACGTTGCGTAGCACCAGTCGAGGATATAATCGTCACGTTGTCGTCGCGGGCCCAATGTCAACGCTACAAACACCATCAGCCGTTTCAACTTCTCATTTCCGACTCAAGTATTCAAGGCGCCACTCGCTCTAGTCATCCCATGCATACCCACAGGAGTCGTACCCTAAAGGACGAGCTACAAACCATTTAGGTAACTTACTTATCACCTCAGAACGAAAGAAGCATTCGGATCTCCACGGCACACACCCTCCGAGCTCCATGCGATCCTTCCCTGAATCTACGTCCGTACCTCCCTCTCAAGTCTATCCAAGTTATCTCCCCACAGCCATTACTAAACCGATCCATGTTCGCCGAGTAGCTTACATTTCAAATTTAAATACCTACCTGAAAGTTTGTCCAAGGTAGTACTCGACGACTGTCCCCTGTACACTATATCACTGAACTATTCTGTACAATGTATAGACTACGCCATGATTGTTCGTCATCAGCGGTGGCCCTACTATCTTCATAATGGTACATCGAAATGTGCTAAATGTTCACTAGAGTCACTTGGACACTTGTTTAATCGACTAATGCACTATTATTAATTACAGGCTTCACAATCATAAAGATCAGCGACATACGTTGGGAAACTGCCTGTTCAATTGTACACTCCTTTTTCAGTATGGCCGCAAAGTTGTCTACTAACGTATCAATCAGTGACGTTTCCGATTTGGACACGATTAAGCATTTCGTTCGTTCGATAGTGTCACTAACATTATCACGAAACATTGGTGATGACGATAATATCTTCTCTTACGGTGTAGACAGGTATGTCATGAAGCATATAGAAAGTACTAAGTGCATATCTACTCACAATTGCAATGTTAGGTTATGCGCAATGTCAATTCGGGACATGATTATGAGTGTACATTCTCTCAAACAACCTTTCCCGAGTTCCAATAAGACACAATTCTTTCTTTCACCTGACATTTTAATAGCACATCCAACTATCAACTCTCTCAGTTTATTTATATCTAACTTACTTTCCTGGGTCGAAATCAAAGAATCGTTGTCAGACTACAAAAAAGAGTACAGCTCCTGACATTAGCCTCACGCATCCGATATGGGGTAGACAGGTGGATGATGTGAGAGCTCGTTCCGGAATGGTGAAATTCAGAGACGGTAATGGAGAAATTCCTTTGATACTTGTACCAGGTAGATCATTCGTACTCATATCACTATAGTCTGTGACCCAAAGTCACCAGATATTGTCGGATCTTCAGGTGTATTCAAGGCATCTCAAGAACTGTATTAGTCAGTTGTCTGGCCAGCTGATATAACACAAGGGTCCCCCACAAAGATAACCCACTGTGACGCGTGACCGGCTCAGTAAAAACGGTAAGTCAGACGTTGGTCAGATGTAGTCGTCATCCGGCTAGCTATCACCTCAGACAGGCCTAAATCGGGTTCGTGTAAATATGGTACATCCCGATTTTTGTAACAATTAGAATATGCCATAAAATATGTAATGTGTCAGATGTATTAGAAAATTCTAAATTGGGTAATACATCTGCTTATTGTTCCAATTGTTTCGTGCCGATTTTACCTGTGTAACGTGAACCGAGCCTCCGAAAATTTTCCGATTGGCCTAGGAACGGATGGGGTCACGGATCTTATTGTAAATATTGTGGATAGTGGTAATGGAGCTCAGTGACCGTCACAAGGATCACAGGAATTCAAAACAACTCCAGCCAATCAGGTTGAGATCTTAAATAAGATCCTCAAATTACCATATCCGGTGGCCCAAATGTCCCTATCTTTGACAGAGATCTCCTTGAAAAAACAAGTCTTTTATTTATTTTATGTTTCCCATAACTAAAAATTTAGGCACATTATAGTCCTACACACGGGCGAAAACCGTTGTAAGGTAACTAAAAAACTCTATTCTCATGCCATGTGAGCTTAGACTCTTCTGTTCATCGATAGCTCACAATTGGATGATAGGGCCATGGTCAACAGGATAAAAATCATCTTGTTGATATGGGAGCCGTGCAATGTTGCGTTGCCACCCATGAGATGCAGCAGTATTTATAATTAATCCTTCATATTAACGAGTAGCGAAGTGCCGATGTGAGGCATATAGAGGGGGGGGGATAAACTAGGCCACTTGGATGCGTCGCATTTTACATAGGGTCAGAAAATGTAAGAAAAATGAGCGAACGTACTCGTTTGTAGCTTTAGCTGTACATTCAGGCCAATAACATGCCGCTTCCAAGTTCTTTATCAAACTTTTCTCCAGAGTGTTCACAGTGCTCTGGCAGTAAGGTCGAAAGTTGAATGAATGCACTTGAAGCCAGGGACCGAATCTTGAAGTAAACGTAGAGGTTTGAATGAGGTGATATGCAAATGAGGGTCCTGGTGAGCGGAGGGAACAAAGATCTGGAGTCTGGACAAGTGCAAGAGCAAAGAGAAGAGCAAAGCTGGTCATCACTGGTCTAGGAATAGCAGCCTGAGGATTGAGCGCACGATATTATTTATGACAGCTCCAGCCAATCAAGTTGAGATCTTATCCAAGATCCTCAAATTACCAACCGAGGTGTTTCTTATTGGCATACTGGATAGGCAAATCTAAATCGCTGCGAGATGATCAGCTCCAAAGTGCCGATACGAGTGGGCATACTTTGGCAAGGCGTTCCTAGAGTCAGCGGAGACAAGTAGAGGTAAAGAAGGTACTGGGTGAGTTCTTATTCCTTTTTACAGATAAGATTGCTAATGGCATATAAGACTAACAGGTCCAGGAGAATCTTTATCTTGTCTCTGAAAACCCCACTGCTTCAGCTTCACCACAATCAAGAAATACAGCACAGAAATGTCTCTCCCAACTCGAAAAATCAGTAACGACCAAGTCAGTGAAATTGGCTTTGGCGCGATGGGTATTTCCAGCTACTATGGGTCTGTTGACCCGGATGAGGAACGTTTCAAGGTAGACAAAGAAAGGCATTTGCGAGAGTTCATTTTGACCCATTACTTTCTGTTGTTCCTACAGGCCCTCAATGCCACTTTAGAAACAGGCTGCACGTTCTGGGATACCGCTGACATCTATGGAGACAGCGAAGAGCTTCTTGGGAAATGGTACTATTTTCCTCCGTTTGTATTTTTCTCAAACACATTCCTAACATTGTAATGCGCTTCTGTAGGTTCAAAAAGACTGGAAATAGGTCGAAAATTTTCCTCGCTACAAAGTTTGGAATTGTAGCCCCCCCGCATACAATTAATGGAGATCCAGAATATGTCAAACAGGTGGCTGAATCGTCTCTCAAGAAACTTGGAGTCGATCAGACTGACTTGTATTATCTCCACGTAAGCAAATGTGTTCTTGCTATCGGTGAAAATGGAGCTGATTTTCATAATCATGTAGCATGCCGATAAAACTGTTCCTATCGAAGTAAGTCTTCGACAGAATCCCAAAGATACTCTTTGCTAACAAGTGTACAGAAAACTGTTGGCGCAATGGCTGAACTCGTAAAGTAAGCTCGCATCTCGCCCTGATTTCGAGCTAACTGGTTTTTACTAATAACACGTTGTAACTTAGGGAAGGGAAAGTGAAATATCTCGGTCTCTCCGAAATTTCTTCTTCAACTCTCCGTCGAGCTCATGCCATCCATCCTATCTCTGCTGTTCAAGTAGAATATTCACCTTTTACCTTGGATATCGAGGACGAGAAGATTGGGCTTCTAAAGACATGCCGTGAACTTGGAATTGCAGTCATTGCCTACTCTCCTCTCGGTCGCGGATTGCTTACTGGACAATATGTAGGTTTTCGCTCACCACTGTTGCACTGGCCATTTGTCTAATGGAAATTATTTCAGAAATCTCCCGATGATTTCGAGAAAGGCGATTTCCGGACGATGATCCCGAGGTATAATGATTTCACCTTACGTAGATCGAACATGATTATTAAGAGGCTTCTGCAGATACAGCAAAGAGAACTTCCCTAACATTCTCAAACTAGCTGATGGTCTCGCAAAGATTGGAAAGAAACACAATGCGACTGCTGGTCAAGTAGCCCTCGCTTGGCTTTTGAGTCAAGGTCAAGATATCATTCCTATCCCCCGGACGAAGAAAGTCAAGGTACTATTTCATCACTACTAGTAGTATCCCTGCGGGTTCACTAACTATATCATTCTTTTAGTACCTCTTGGAAAATGCCAGCGCTAGCAAACTCAAGCTTTCTCCAGAGGAGCTTCAAGAAGTCAGGGAAGTCGCAAATAAGGCAGATGCTACTGTAGAGCAGGGGTTTTGCCTGCACTACAAAACTTGACATTTCTCGAAGTACGGCGACCGAGTCACGTGACCGTCGCGTATTGCAATCAACGCATCAAACTACAGTTTACGCATTATACGTCTTTCCCCCTCTCTCTCTTCACCGCTTCTCCTCACCCGCTCACCGTTGACCCCCGCTAAACACTTCAATTACGCACACAAAACACACGATCATCGAACCGGTGCTAGAAGAAGTACAAGAAACCCCGGCAAGTTGAAACAACCCACTAGCTTGGCACTCACCCAATAACCGAGTCTCTTCACCCGCAAGTTCCCTCTGAAAATTTATTCTCAACTTGAATCACCTCTCTATTCCTCTCAAAACTTACGTTTACCTTACGGTCCGATCTCCCTAACTTACGTGGTACAAATATCTGTCGCTAAGTAACTTACTTGAGCTCTTTTCTTATAAATAGCCTGTATCTACCTACTTTATCTCCCAGTGAATTTATCCCCCACTCAACTTCAGATTACATCGACCTTTTCTTTCATATTCTATTCAAATATACTCGTCTTCAGCCTTTCACCGTCTCAGATCTCGTTTCCTCATCATAAATCGCTCTCCTATGCTCTCGGAACGCACTCAGGACTCATTCCTGAACTCTTTATCGTCGCTACATTCCCAAACGACTCACCGTTACGCTAACAATTCCTTCTCACACCTTAGAACGCCACAGGTTGAATGGTATTTCAACCGACTCACTCGTACATTTCTTTGTGGAGGTCTAAGGCTACTTTCACCTTTACACTATGCAGGGTGATAGGTACCCTGCATTCATGCAGGAAGCGATGTTTGTGGATACTCCTACTTTGTAGTCTCATAGTCCTTATCAGCTGGTTTGAATTTGTAAATTTGAGTGCTTGTAGCCATCATACTCTTTGTGTCTATTGATTCTCTGTTGGTGAAGTGGTTAACCGGGAGTTTATGGGGATTTGATGTATGATCTACTCCCCGACAGTGAATTATGTGCAAAAGAGATCATATCATCGATTTTGTTGCTCAATCTCCAGGCTAAGGCCCAAACGTTACGTTTTAAATGTTACAATTTAAATAAAGAAATACGGCCGACAAGCGGCATAGCTTACTACCATACTTACCAAACTGTGAAAGAATTGCTGTATGAGCTTGGTATGAGCCCTAGTGTCCTCAATCTTCCCCAAGTGCCATCCTTGTTTCTCCTTGAAGCTCCAACATCCAAAGAGTAACCTCTGTCAGACCTGCTTGCCATGTCATTGAATCAAGTCGGCGGAATGGCCTGTTTTCCCCTCCAGTTCCTTCCTGGCGCTCTCTAGGAGATCCCCAACAAGTTGTGGAGCAGCTTGTTCATCTGCATCAATTCCGGCGCTACGGCTAAAATATGACAGTGAGACCAAAGTGAGTCTGTTACAAAAGGAACATCTATGATCAGTATACAGTGGAATTGAGTGAAAAAGAGAAAATCATTCGTCCATTGAATATTGAAGGTTGCTGTAAGGTCTTCAAATGCACATCATGAGTACTGAGTTTTGAGGAGCTAAGTTGGGGCTAATTTTAAAAAGCTGGGGTAAATAACGTTAAAACATTAAACATTCCAATGATTGAGGGATTGTGAATGATGGGCACACGTAGTGTCACATAGGTCACAACAATTCAGAACGAGCATCAGCCAATCAGGTTGAGATCTTATCCAAGATCCTCAAATTGCCATATCCGGTGGCCCAAACGTCCCTAATACCCAACTACCTTAAAAGGTAGTGGGAATCATCTCGATATTCAGCAATATATCAGTCATTTTTATTTCTCCACATGAGATCCGAAGCCGGAAATCCTGACGTCGCTCTATAAGAGTCGTGCGAGAAGGAAGTGCAAAGGGTGACTTCTGTAACGCGTACAAGGTTGCACCACCACCCAGCTCATAAACCAGAGTGGCTAGATCACGCTCTAGATCACTGAAGCCCTTCGCATGGTACTCATCTTCTAGTGCCAAATTTACTTGTGTCAGTATATTCTCGACACTCCAACCCTCATCATCCGCATCCCTGAACATTCGCTGCAACCCAGGAATATCGTGTGTACCAATCACACGCAAGAGCATTCTCCATGTTTCCTTATGAACTTGAAGACGAGAAAGAGCTTTCTCAGTCTTGAGGCGCTAATGGATTATAATATTATCTGTTAGCCTAATAAATCATTGACAAAAATTGAGATAGTAACGTACACGAAGAGTCTCATCTTGAATCGTTTTCTTTAATTTATCCACCTTCATTAATAGCTGATTATGGCTAATAGTGCGGAGGGAAAGCTTTCCCGGTTCTTTAGATGCACGATCCAGCACAATATCAAAGAGAATTTGAGTATTTTGGCATAGTTCACAAGGTGCCAATGGATCACGAGCAATTCCAGTGCATAGATCTGCACGAACATGGATACGGGAAAGCTTTGCATCAATATATAGAAGATTGTAGCCAGCACGAGAACGAGAATCCACATCCAAATCGTGAATTGCGAAGGGGTAAGTTAAAAATGGCGATGACAAGCTCCAAAAATAGCTTGTACCGGGACATTGAGCGACATACTGTGAGTTAGGTGGTTGAATAATATCATCTAAACTTGTACCAGATGATTCTAATCGTTTCAAGATAATATCTGTAGGACAAACATAAGATCTAGCATAAAATAGCAACTTATAGTAAGCAGTACTTGAGCAATACTCACCGAGATATTTAGCCTTGCATTTTGTTCCTTCGTGATGTTGAACCATGGGATACGTCGAGTGGGTGGCCTTGCCATGTCTCACATAATCATTACATTTCATACAGAGAACCTCGCGGTTGCCTTCAGATGCGCTGCCCCTTTCGATTGGAAGTTGTTGGTATGTTTCATGATGCGGGACTGTTGAACTATTTGACAGAGAATGATGAATATGAACATTAACGAAGTCTTGATGTACAGTATTTACACTGTTAGACTGCCATGAAGGTGGTATTACGGGAGGGACGCGTCTTTAACGCGTCTTTTGCGTGTCTTAATGAGCGATGCATCAGCGCGTCAGCCAGGAAGCAAGGGAGATGAGAAATTTTACAGTAAGCGACAGCAATGGCGCTCGTCGTGGCATATTGTTTGATGAATGTTTGATTGTTCTCACAACTGATCAGCCGTGAGTGCCGTGCCGACATGCCATATATTATGCTAAACCATATATGTAGTGTACCCCCCCCCACTCTATGACATCATGGACGACCGCGATCGCCGGATCTGACACCTCTTGGGTAATTGACTGCGAGTTGACTAAATTTTGATTGATACACCTCAGACAAGGGTGGATTGGATCGCTGTAAATATGGTACAACCCGATTTACTTAACAATTAGAATAGCTATTAAAATATGTTATCTGACCGATGTGTGAGCGAGTCTAGAATATGTGCAAGAATAGGAAAACTGACCGATCCATGCACTGTCTTCGTCAGTCTCCCAACATCATTCCCCTTCTCATATACATACTTTGTTCATTCTTCACATGAAAGAGTTTCTATCCATTAAATGGATCGGCCACGGAATATCGAGACAGGGGATAGATGGATCTTGGCAGCGAAATGTGCATGTGGTTCGGTATGTACGCCAAAATACTATACATTTGTCCCTTTCTTACTTAATCCAAGAGCTCTACTAATGAGAAAGGCACCGAAAGACCTTGTGCGTCGATGTAGGGCTCACAAATTGCCTTTAGAACATTATAGCGCCAGAGCAACTGGACTCCCAGCTGTGCCAAGGGTCTGGAATGTGTTGTAGTAAGGCATTGAATGTTTTTTGCAGGTATGAATGCTGATAGTTTCCTTTCAGAAAAACAAACTTGCAGGGTGTTGGAATTGTTGTTCACATTTGCACTCCCCTCCTACTTCTCTCCCAAGGCAGCAATGAGCATCCACCAACTTCTGTCTCTCTCGAACCACTCTTCTTTACCCCATGGATGACTACACATGCTACAAGTAACATCAAGAGTAGTCCCCTCCCTGTACCATAGTTGATGAGGAAGAGTTGGATGCTATTGTAAATTCTTACATTGAAATAGCAAGGAATATGTCAAAAAGTGTCGCATTTTTGGTTATAAAAATGAAGACCACAATATAGAAGTAGTGGAGTAGAGGGCTGAGGAGGAGTTGGAAGATTCTGTACTTTCTCGGGCGTCCTATTCTCTACACGATATTATAACTGACACCTTGTCACTGCTGCAGGGGGCTTAATACTTATAGTCATCTTTCGCCAACCCCCTCTCCTCACTCCATCATAACCTCTCCACTACTGTGTATGAAGTATAAGGAACACATATGGAAGGGCTCAAGCTCTCTAAGTTCTCTACTGGTTTTTGTTTTGCGGATGCATTGAAAACATTTATTGCTTATATGGATTGTATATGGATCATTTTCAGCGTGTTTGGAGAAAGCAATTGCTGTTATGAAGACCATTTTCTGCAGTCTATCTGATAGTGAGAGAACAAGGGCAGTGTAATTTGACCACATGTTCCTATTATCTAACAATCAAAATCGACATCTGCTAGCTCTCATTCTGCTAATTCTTCAAGAGGAAGAGAAAATTTGATGGTGTACGGCACGGGTTGCGAGCAGTTTGTTATCGTATTGGTGAGCCCGGTGGTTGCTCACGTAGCGTTGTGTTCATTGTTTGTAATCTACTATTTATGACATAGTCCATTTGCGTGGTCTATTGTAATTGTATCACCAATATCTATTATAAGTTACAAGTACATACCATCTAGTCTGTCTCTAGCAAAAGTGAAACAACAGTCATGTATTTATTCTAACTGAGTCCATGATACAATCTAATTCAGCTTCATCACGCATACGAGCAACTATACCTGGAGTGAACAAGGACACGCAATATGGTGTATGGTAGTGGGCTGTGCCGCTTGCCGACCCTATTCCTTTATTTTCAAGGGTTCTTGTCTCCGAAAAGTGGGAGTAACCCTTTCAATGGACGAGATTGCATGTGATGCTAGGTTGGCATACCTCGCAGAGACCGATGATATTGCTGGGCTTTGCGAACACGCCACTACACACCTACAATCATTAAAAGTAGGAACCAATCTCGATGTAATGCGCAAAATTGCGCAGGGAGTTCGCATGGGAAAGATACATGTAGGCCAGGAGATTTTTGTCGCTGCGTTTGCAAGGAATTCTGATACAGACTATGGTGCTCGACCGGTACTACTCCTGCCAACTTGTAAGCAAGGGACATCGCTGGATGCTGCCTTGATCATTGAGAAGTTGCGACAGGCATGGAAATTATCGGAGTATGGCGAGTCGCTCCATGGTCCACTTTGGTCAATAGCTTCAGATGGTGATCCGAAATGACGACCCGCGCTATATCTTCACTGTATGGTGAAGGAGATCAAGCTAAACGATCCACTATTTGCATTTGTTGGAAATTTGAAGGGAATGAACCTATGGACAGGTCCTGATGGTATAACCCAGGATTTTGACTTTAAACATGACTTCAAGTGTACGTATAATAAGACCTTCATACATTATTAAAATTTTCACAAATTTTCAAATAGGAATCGCTAAATTGATGTGCACAACTAAAGGAATTCTCATAGATGACGTTGTGATAAATAAGAGCATTCTCGAATCATGGCTTGAGTGCCTTACTCATGTCGACTGGTCTGAAGACCCTATCTTTTCCCTCCTTAATCCTGAAACTTCCATCCGCGAGCATATTCATTCTATTCTGTCTCCCAAAGATTTACAAGATGTTCTTCGGGCTATGAAGCTTATCAGACTTGTTGCTGAGCTTCGCAAGATAGATATATCAGAGATTAATCCTTCTGATAGAGATACTCACCGTGCACTTTGTCTGCTTGGTGAAATGTTGGAGGCTCTTATTGAGCCATTCATCAATCCTGAACTCTCAATTTCTGAACAAATAACAAGTCTCTCCAAGTTCGCTTTCATTGCATATGCACTGTTTTTAAAGCACGAGAGTGACTTTATGCCACTGCATTTATACAGTGACTTACAGTGCATGATTAGAACTGCTGTTTTCCATGTCGCCCTTACAAAATTACTTGATCCTCAGCTCAGAGTTCTTCTCTGCCTTCTAGGCGACGATGTTCTTGAGGTCCTCTTTGGACGAGTGCGGATGATTGGAGCTCATTCACCAAATTTCGATGTGGACGAGTTACGAACTCGGATTGCTTCTGCAATGCGACTTGACGAGATATTTGAGAAGTATCCTGAATGGGAACAGTGCCCTTCACGTCTGAAGCTAAATAGAAGTCGTGATGCTGATCACCTATCTCCTCGTAACTGGAGAGGAGAACTACGCGCGGCCTCATGTGACCTTGAGGCATGTTGGAACAACGGTGCAGACCAGGCAGAGGCTATTCTGACAAAGCACAATTATACTATCAACTTTAACGAAAAGTTTCATGATTGGCATAACAGGAAAATTGATTTACTTCGGCCGAAAGGAGGCAAATATCCTGGTATCTCAGCTGAGATAGATCGTTCAGTAGCAAGCCTTGCTGAAGATGAGCAAGTAGAAGCTCCTGTCGACCACTTACCACCCAATGTGGAGCTTCCATTTAAGAATTTCAATGGTAAAGCTGCAGTCGAAGCAGAGCGCCAGCGCGAAACACCTAAAGTCATTCATAAAATATGGATGGAGCTTGAAGGTGGTATTCTTGCTCATAAAAAGACAATTCTTCGAATTTTTATGGATCGTACAGCCAATGTTGAGTATAATAAAAGCCATGATCGACTTCTCCGTGTTCGTTACTACTCCATTGGTGGTGATAACTGGGACAGATCTGAGCTTCATCCATATCAGTTGGCAACTGGAAGCGATATCTTTAAGTTAGGTTCCCTCTATGGTACACTGGTATGTGTCAACAAAACACACGTATCACTTGCTATTTTGAAGTGCACCTCTATAAAGTTGGACTCACAATATATTGACCGTGCACCAGCTTCTGAAATCTGGCTAGAAAAATCACGTTACAGTATTACTGGCCAAATACTATCCTTTATACCAGTCATTACAAATTCGCAAAATCCCAGGCTGATTTGGATATGGGATTCGCAGTATGTTGCACTTGACAGTGCAAGATCATGTTCTGGAACGACAGCATCGAGAACCCGCCTTCATCATCTTAGTACCACTGTAAATGGACGTCACATATTTCCCCTTGATTCGTCGCAGATTACATCCACAAGACTTGATGATCTAGATATTCATGGATTACCAGACACAATGGAAACAACTTGGGTTATTACAGAGGAGATCATGCAGTTTATATTGTCAACTCTCCAAGCTCGCTTTGCCAGTGATCCTTCTCTCAGCGCTAAACTGGTTCTTTTTGGAGAAGTTCGATCTGGAAGGTTTCCATATCAAACAATGTTTAGTCTCAATGGTGTGTACAATACTAATGCCTATGTATATTTCTAATAACTAATTGATATAGGTGTTACAACTACAATTAATCACACAACACCGGAAATATTAGCACCTAAATTGGCTGATGCATCATTGCCCTGCAAAATTTGTGGTATCTCAGTCTCTGGTCCTAATCGACAAAATCATGTAGGAGGGCACATCCTTCGTAAAGCACGTGGAGTCGAAGAAAGCTGTAATTTTGTTAGTGAGGTAAGAACATAAATGTGATGTTTTGAGCGAATTCTTAACTTGTATAGGTTTCACTTGAATATCCTTGCGGGTTTTGTGGCCAGGCGAGTGTTGATGGCAAGTGTCAGTTATTAAAGGGTGATCATGGTGTTGTACGGTCAAGCTGTGAGCTCGCGTATGCATTTCGAGTAAGTGCTGCAGCAAAAGTCTCAACAGAGAAGCCGTGCACAAATGTTCCTGTTCAGTGCATTTATTGCTCCAAGAGCGAGCCACTCCAGTGGAAATATAATATGCGTCGACATCTTTCGGAATGGCATCCAAATTGGTGCACAACATGGTGTGTGGACTCTGGTAGCAAAAGATATTCATGACGCTCGACATTTAAATCGTATTCCGAACACACGCGATGGCCATGGAGATTCTCCCCGTAGACCTACAACAATTAGACAACCACCACCTGGAGCACACGCTGCGCCTATACCCCTCCATTTCCCCAATATTAGTGCACCTCACCCTTCTTCGACAGCCTCGGTTCATGATGTCTTTAGTTGACAGTTATTCCATTATATATCTACTTTAATTTAGCTGTTAGCACTATCCTAGTTTAATTAATCAGATGCACAACTCGTATGTGTAGATACTTGCATGAGAGACAATGGTGCAACGCCTTGAGAGATGCCGGATGCCGAGAAATACAAATTGTGTACTGCCGGCTACCCGGAACCTGGTCAACCTTCACTTTGCTGCTTCCACAATCACTCTTCACCCAATTTTTTTGTACATACTCGTAGCTTACTATCATATTAACATGAATACCAAATTTTATAATGAGAATATGTTTAGTTGCTGAGAAATGTGACAAAGAGTACACAATTCTGATCAAAGTTGGCTATATTTAGCCTACCGAATCTCACACACCCTGCCAAAAGGCGACTTCTCTGCACCTTCTCTTCCCATCGAAGTACAATTTCACATTGTATAGCTATTTTCGAACCTTCTCTATTCAATGGTACAACTTTCTATGTGATACCTGCCATATATCTAAGATTATAGTGTTAGTTTTCAGTATAGTCATAGTAAAATTGCAATTTTGTCCTCATGTATGAAAGTCAGTATATCTTTTGAACAACATATCGGAAGGGTTCAAGACTTTGGGATATAAATATTTGTACATGAATCATTATAGGACAGTGTTGATTTGATTTTTTGCAATTTTTTTTGAAGTGGTATGCACAGATATGAAAAAGATGAGTTATTTCTTTCTTTTTGGGTTATTTGAAGAGAATTTCATAATACAGCCAAAATACCACACTGATTTCGATGAAAATAAGGTATATCTATGTCTTAAATAAGGTATGAAGTTCCTGAACTTTGGTACACAGAGCACATTGCACTACATGTGACTTATCTGTACTTCTACCTAAGATTAGATCATATAGCATAGTACTACATTGGAAATCAATTGAACACAACTGCCAGCTCAAGTGAATCGTGATTTTAATGAAGCTTTGTGTGTAGTACACTAAATATAAGATGTATTTAAGTACCGGTGAAAGATCGGCAGTGTGCAGATAACACTGTATCTGATTCCTCATAGCCAATGCTCATACTCCTGCTCCACACATGACAATGCAAAACCACAGCACATCTACTTCAGAGCCAGTTGACCTTGAGGCTCTCAGTTATGAAGAACGAATTCAGCTTGCTATTAAAGCTGTTCATCAGTCAGGTACCAAACAGAATGGGCAACACAACCTTAGCATACGCCAAGCTGCAAAGGACTTTGATGTTTCTCATAGCACACTTACAGCTCGATTTAATGGGACCAAAAACAGGAGAGATTCTCATAAATCACAGCGAATTCTTACTGATGCACAGGAAGAGGTGCTAGTAGCTTGGGTAAAGGAAATGGGCTACCGAGGCATGCCAGTCACCCCATCTACATTGATCAATCATGCTTCTGATATCTCAGATAAATATGTTGGCATGGCCTGGGTTCACTGTTTTATGACCCGACACCCAGACTTGAAGGTAAAATGGACAACAGGTCTTGAAGCATGCCGTGCAAACTCCTTAAATGAAACAGTTGTTGCGGAGTTTTACACAATGCTGGAGGACATCATTACACAGTATAACATTCCCCCAGAAAACATTTATAATGCTGATGAAAAGGGAATACAATTAGGAGTTGGAAAGAGAGTTAGTGTTTTAGCTGATCGCGATCAGAGAACAGTTCATCAGGTTGAGGATGGGAATCGTGATATGGTTACGATTATTGAAACTGTTTGTGCTGATGGCAGTTCTCTACCACCTTTCATTATATATCAGGGGAAGCGAAGGGATTTGGAGTGGGGACAGAACAACCCTTGTAATGCAAGGTATGTACAGAAATTTGCTCATTATCATTTTACAACATCTAATAATTAATTAAGTATTTCTCATTCACCTAACAGCTGGACAGATCAAGAGTTAGGAAGCAAATGGATGGAAAATGATTTCCATCCACAGTTGCAAGCTCGCAACAAATCCAATGGGTATCGCCTATTGATCTTGGATGGCCATAACTCTCACTGCACCTATTGATTTTGCAAATTTGCTGCCAGTCAACGCATTATTGTGGTATGCCTTCCTTCACATACCACTCATGCCCTACAGCCTTGTGATGTTGGGGTATTTGGACCCCTAGCGAGCCTTTGGAAAGCTTGCATTGTAAATGTGGCAAGGGAATACATCCACATATCAAAATCCAATTTTCTTATTCACTATTCTGCTGTTCGGGATGCCACATTCAAACCATCAACCATTCGGTCCGCTTTCACAAAGACTGGAATATGGCCTCTGAATCGGAATGCTCTGAATCCAAAGTTATTTGCTCCAGCACTTAATACTACAACCATGGCTGCACAACCACTACCAACAACATTACCCCCTATGCTAATTCCAAATACCCTAGCCTCCTTCTGAGGCAGTATTGCACCAGAAAGTACCACCTGAAATCATAACTGCTAACACATCATCCGCTCTTTCATCTTACTCATCATCATATGGCGGTTCTACACTGGACAGAATTAGTGTATCTACAGAAGCTACGATACAGCCTAAAATGTATACAATCTACATGCCACCTCCACTCCCACACAATGCAACACGTGAGGCACTGTGGAAACAGCTGGAGGAAGTGCGAGAGCAGTGCATGCTGGTTGGACTTCATCTGGAGAGGAACCATGCACAGATGTGGCTAATGGATAAGGAGAATGCATGTCTCCGAAACAGGGCCTTCCATAGAGACAAAACAGTGAAGAAGCAAACAAGCTCCCATCCACGACATATGACAGGAGATGAATGTCTCGATGCGCTTGCATGATATGAATGGGAACTTGGAATGAAGAACGTGCTGAAGGACCTGGGGCCAAAGCTGAAGTTGCTGTGAAAGCAAATCAATGACCACTATAAACAACTTGCAGCACAGGCTCGACAAGAGGAGCGTGAACGGAAGGAACAGGAACGCCGAGAAAAGCTGCAGCTCGTGGCGGCAGAGCGAAAACAACTTGCAGATGAACGCGCAGCACTTAGGAAGCAAGCTGCGATCGATAGGGCTCAGGCTCAGGCTCAGGCTCAGGAGGCAAAGCTGAAAGCGGCAGCAGAACGACAAGCCGTGGCAGCTCAGAAAAAGGCGGATGCCGCTGCTCAGAAAAAAGTGGAAGCAGCAGCCAAGCATATCACTGCTACTGCACGAAAGGCAGCTGCTGCTGCTGCAGTATCAAGTCCATGAAAGTGCAGGACAACATGCAAGAAAACAAAATCTAATGATTTCTTGACATTAGTCAGTGCCGACAGCGATAGTGAAGATGATGTACCTATTAGTCTCAACCCAGCAGTAGCATTACTAACTACCCAAGCAAGAGCACAGCTACAAGAAACAATACAAGAGCTGGGTAGAGGAAAATCAGAGTGTGACAATGAAAAGGAACAAAATAGCATACCCACCAACCCCAAACCCAAGCCTCATCCCACTGGTCATCAAACTACCATTACAGAACCTGCAAGTAACCTTCCAACTCATAGGAGCACATGAAATCATAAGAATTAGCTTGATATTTGTATTAGTAGCATAGGAGAATGTATGTCTGTCATTTAGAGTGGGGGGAAAAGCGAGGAGAGGGAAGAAATGTCATCAACGATTGACATCAGTAACTTCCAACCATAGCTTCTGAGACCCTGTCAGGGTCCCACACATTGACCAGCTTCTGGTTACCAAAATAGCCAGGAGGTCTTGGAATGAAAATATTCATAGCACATTAAGGAGAGGCCTAAAAAATATGATTCAAATTGTAGTAGAATCTAAAGTAGATACACAACACGGCACACACATTTTATTCTCGATACATAAGCATAGGAATGAGAAATTCATATATTTTACAGTACTAGAAAGTGACTCTCCAGGATCTAGATCGAGATCGCTGGATCTGACACCTCTTGCAATTACCATGCTTCACCTGTTAAACAATGCCTATAAGCACTCATGAATCACCATGTTCAGTTAATAAAATGGCATATAACATCCAGAGAACAAGCATCTAAGTATTTCATAACCACATTTTTTGCATCTTGAAATGTTCTTTTCTCTTCTTCACATTACCAATATTTTACCCACCCCCAGTACTGTTAAAATGTATTGAATAATTTAGACATGGATTATAATAGATAATATACTCATGCTACATGATTCCAGTTAAGCTCAAAGTCATCCTCATCTGAGCAGTAAAGGTCTTGAAGTAATTCACCATCCTCACTGATTAGATGTGGTTTAGACACACTTATAGATTCCCCACTGATAACATTTTCAGGACTTGTATTGGGCTCTGGGGAGGATGTATTAGTGACTGGTGGTGGGGAGGAGCTTTGAAGATTAGTTCTTGACTGATTATTGCAAAGTCCACTTGTATTTCAGCTCTTTTCTTGGGTCAACCTCCAGGCATGGTGGCTAGAAAGATGAATTTTTGGCACCCATTGAGGCGATTCAGGAGCTTATATTTTTGCGGGATCATATCACAATTGATGAGAGGATGCTAAAAATGCATTTTCCATGAATTTTACTATTTTTTATGGCTGAGTGCCAAATTTTTGGGTCAAAAAATAAAAAAATCGGAAATCGAAAAATTGGCTCGTGGAATCTTAATTAATACATCGTAACTATGCTATTCCGACGGTTTTCGGAGTTTAAAACTTATTTGTCATTGCTGAAAAACTCACTTAAGTTCACTCAAAAAATTGGCGGGTTTTGCCTGTCGTGGACTGTAGTCAGTAAACCATGATATTTTAGTCAACGTAATGTTTCGACCCTTTTGACATGTTGACTGATGCACCTTGGGCTTGGATATACCTGCTGTAACGGAAGCGATAGGGAATCTTCATGTGTGATTGAGATTTAAAAGTAGTTGATGTTTGTTGATACTTCTAAGACACGTTCTAAATACCTACATAGTACCTATTCACGTCTTTATAAATGTTGTGTCAAATAATTTTAGTTGAATATTTGAAGGCATGTTACTTAAAAGTTATAAACAACAGCGGGTTAGATTTGTACTGACATGAGTAACGAAAAGTTGAAATAAAACTTGAATCATGAATGAAATTACTATACCTAAAGTGTACGACTAAGGGTGTGTTGACGCAGATGTGAGACAAGTGCAAGCAAAGTATGAGAGTAATTTCGGTTGTGCTTGGCGATCTGATTCTGGAGCTAAGTCATTTGAAACTCCGCTACATATATATTGATCAGAAGCCTTCAACGCATGTTTGCCCTTTCCTTTCTTCCCTTCGACTTCTCTTCGCCCCATCAGCCCCTCACCTTTGTTTTCCTCCATTCCCCCCAGCCATCCCCCACCTCACCTTCTGTTTCGATCTATTTCAAAGAGCCTGTATCGTCTTGTCTTTGTTGTGGTGGTCGAGAGGCTGGGGATTATAGATAATGGTTGCTGTTTACAATGTAAGTTCATGCCTTTCCCTCTCAGCTTGGAACTGATGAAGTTAATGTAGTATATAATAAACTGGCCAGGTTGCTTCACAGTGCCAAGCAGTATTAGATTGGGGGGATATGGTTGTGTCATTGCATGCTATATGATAGATTTGTGGTGGTAGTAGAACTTGTAGTTTAGTACTGGTAGTGATAATGTTGTGTAGTTAGCTTGAAATATATTGACATTTTTATTTATTTGTGCCACACTATAAGTAAATTAAGGATTATGAACCAATCAATGGATTGCATACCACAAATTTTATGACTTAGATTTGACTGGTCTTTGATGACTTCATGACTATTGGAGAAGTTTGAATTGACTATTCATTAAACATGAAGGGACTCTCCTATACAAAGGATAGACCACTCAAGATCATCCGCAGCCATTGAGTAGTCAATTTTAGCATAAAAAAAATGACACCTTAGTCACCAATTGCTCAATTGTGACATTCAGATGACTAAACCACTACATATTGCCAACTAACCGTTTTTACTGAGAGTCACAGAAGTTTGTGAACAGAGGTACAAAGAACATTGGAGAAAAATAGTGAGGTTCTTATAAGGTATACACAGCGGAAGGATTTTTCTACAAACAGTACACAATATTGGTCACACACTTTAGTGACCATTGAACAGAGGTTCAGACCACCACACTCAGATATATGCAAACTATGGAAAGTCTAGCAACCATGCTCAATTTCATCAAGTGAAATTGATTTCTGACATCCAGTATCATGGCTTTCTCAGTTAGAATTCATTATTTCTTAACACTCACATAAAAGTGCAATTCCATACCTACCATCTATAAATCATATACACAACTATGTATTCAAGATTTCAAAATTGGTTTGTCTGTGCTATGGAGTTGTCAAAGTTGAATATCATATTATGAAATCAGCAGCACATTCACATGTGTTATGGATAACTCAACCTATAGCTTAGCACTAAGTCTTGCCCATTGCCAAAAAGGATAGATACTCTAGTTTACTACAGGTACTATAGGTACAATTCTATTTGATTGCTGTATACTAACATTTGTGTATTCACAGGAATACACCAACATTGCATTCTGACAGAACCACAACAGTGTGATGCATCTGTATGTGTTCTGCTTGCATATCTGCATGATCCCCCTCTCAATCTCTTCTCACTATTCCCCACTCTCTCTCTGTCATTTCCCAAAAATATATGTCTCCTTGTTGACTGCACATTAATACTATGCTGCTACAAACAGATTAATCAGATTATGGTTACACAGTCTAGAGTAAAATTAGATATAAATGGCCTAATCATCATCATATTGTATCAGTACATGTGTTGCTATGCCTGCTATCCTTATAACTTTGTAAAGAATGGACACTGGGAAACTATTGACTAGTATATGATAAATGCATAATAATATATACCAGTGCAAAGTATTAAGTTTCAACACAACATAGTAAAGTTCAAATTGTATTTGTTGTAGTTAAAAGATGTGTTCAAGCTCAATACATAGGACATGTACCAACAAAGTTCCGATGAAGTTCTGAATGAGTTGACACATGAGAAGTATATAAAATACTAGACTTTGAGTATTAATTCATCAGATTCTAGTGTTTCCAACTGTTATGTCATACTTAGTTCAGAACAGATAATTGCTGGAACAAGATGATATTTACACATTTAAACTCTCAGCCAACTTCCCTTAGCTACAGTGCTGTTTCTTCACTTCTTAATGGCAAATTGCAACATTTATTGCCAAATACAAGCATCGTTATTGTATTACAGTTATCCCATTGCAAACTAGGGTGTTTTGGCAAGTGTAATTTACTTTCACACTCAAGTCACAGTCAAAATAAGTTGTTTCACATTTTTGGTTTGATTTTGTCATGCCCAATGTCTGTTATTTCACATTCATGTTTAGCTTCTTCGCATTCATCACATTGTGAGGTCTGAATCACCACTCTACTTGAATAAATTTGTTTCTCCTTACAATATTTTTGACTGTTCCCTTAAAGCTGTTTCAATAAATCATAGCAATCTTACACTTGTGCTCATTACAAAGTTATTGTTATTATACTGACTCTCATACTATGACAGTCAAAGTGCACTTTTAATAAGGCATGCAAACACTTTTAATGTGAGTGCAAACATTTCAGGCATTGTTTGGTGCACACACACTTTTTGTCCCAGTGCAAACACTTTCTGTAGCACAAACATTTGGAGAGCAACACAATTTTTTGAGACTGACATAGTTATTTATGGAATAATGATTGATATAGATTTAATTAGGAATATACAGAAGAAAAGTATCATTGTAACTTTAAGTACAATTTTATGCTACATAATCTAGACAGTAGAGTTCAAGCAATACATGTAAGATAGCTGAATATATCAAAGTGTTTATGTACAGGGGTGTCATTTCTACAACAGGGAGACAAATGATCTACATGATGAGGGAGAAGTGACTCTACCACACAGTGATGTGGAGGAGGCCTAGTGTTGTTGCAGCTTGGCTTGAGGAGCCATAGCTGCCCAAGCTGAGCTGATTTCTGGCTAACAGCTTGCATGGCTGACACCCCAGCTAAAGGGTTAGCTGGGGGGTTTCCTATATTAGGTAAGGAGTAGCACTTTCCCTGGCAGCTGGAGAGCTACCAACACTTAATTAATTAATTATTATGTAACACCTTCTTTTAGGCATTTGATATGTAGTTGTAGTAGTTGCTCGTCATGTTGGGATATGAATGGGTGTCTGTGGTTGGTTTACTTACTCTAATTTTATTTTCAGCTAATTTCTCTTGATGTTTGTAGTTTAAATATTATTTATATAGCAAGATTACACTAGTAATAACATAAATATTCCTCATATTTTTACCAGCTTCCTAAAATGTACATTAGCTGCAGCTTAGCCACATAGTTGAGCCAAGCTTAGTTGAATACAAGGTTAGCTGGCCCTAGCTGAGCTGAGCCAAGTCATGTTTAGCTGTTTAACAACACTAAGGAAGCCGCAATTTAGCTGCAATATTGGTCAACCAGACAATGGTCAGATGAGGACAATGCTGATGAGACCCTGAGTCAGCCCCACCACCTACATGGCAAGGACTCAAGTAGGAACAAGACTCCACATGGTATGCAATGGTGAGGATTCCAAATTATCCTTACCACCAGCAAACTGCAAGGTTCTTTGCATTGCACTATGGAAACCTCCCTCTTCCTAACCAAGCATAAAATTGATGTTGATCTAACCAATGGCTATTGTGAGATTCAAGCATATTATCAGAGACACCAACATACCAAAGGCACACTTGCTGATGTGCTTGAAACACAGATACCATCCAAATGCAGTTGAATTTGATGTGCCTCAGCCTTGACAGTCAGGACTCAATGATAATGGCACTAGAGTCAGCAAAGTCAGAGAGTGCTGCAGATGTGTTGTATGTAACAGTTGCAAGATCTTCACAGCTGTGTGAGATGTACTCATGCATGAATGATTCAATGCTGTTGTCACAGCCAATGCCACTGGTCATCCTTGTGCTGAAGTTCTTCATCAGATTGTTGCAAGGTTTATCTACCCTAGTGAACTTGGGCAACAAAGCCTCTGTATGTCTGAATAAGTATGAAGTACATATAGAATAAATATAACATGAATCTCAAACAGAGAAAAGGAGGTACTCATGAATCACTGATCACAAACTGTACCAGGCCCCTTCACCTTAGCATCCCCAGCAATGTACTAGCAGAACTTCCTTGGCATTAACAAAAAATGAGCTTACTTGATATGCATGAATATTAAACACAGGGACTGGTGCATGTAGCCTGCATTGAACAGTTAAGAGACTCAACACTCACAGAACACACATATAAAGTAGGTCAAAACAATATTATCCTTCATAGAATTGAAGTAAAGGTCACCTATAAATTAGAGGATAAGCTCAAGGTAGGAAACAAAATAGCTGAAGAGTGAGCAGAATGAAGTTCAAGCACAAGTTGGCACTGTCAACTGTCTAATCATGTGCAATGAATGTGGGATATCAACAAAGGCACATGTGTGATGAATTGATTTGTGTATGTGTTCATTGGCAATGTTTGGCAATAGCCTCCTTGCCAATGCCAACATGCTGAATTGACACATTGGCAAACAACCCCCTGCTTGCCCTCTGTACATGCCTCCCCCAGCCCCACTCTTGTCGACAATGAATGACTTTCTCATCCCTGGACTAGACATTGACTCAGACACAGAGAAAAAGAAGTTGCTTAGGGAAATGCCACTGCCAAGGAGGAGGAGAGACCACAAGTACTGTGCATTAGTAGGGATAAGCACTGGCAGTAACTATCAGCTCTTATCATGTTCATTGCTTTCTGTCTATGTTGCAATGTCACTCATACCATTGATTACAGGTACTGTGACTGGAACTCCCACTTGAACTCCTCAAGTTTCTCCTGGTGTTAAATCTAGACCCCTCGTTCTTCCCTATCCCTCTCACTCCAAATGGGGGAAATGGCAGTGACACACCAGGTCACTTAACCCACACTTGGGGGAGCTACCACTCCTTCCCCACCATCTAAGCCTACCAAGCAACCTCACCTTTAATCTACCCAGGGTCTTCTGCTCCATGACACAAATTTGCAGATACATGAAGCATCTGAACTCAGCATGCATGCCTTGTCCAGACTCCATATATTCCCTTTTGAGTACCCTCTCACAGTCTTCTGGTGGTGGCAGGGGTGGGGGGATGGTGTATGGCAGTGTGTGCCATCATTGAATCCACTGCCTCTATGTACTCACCTTTCAGGGTCTCGCACAGGTGTATGATCCCAGCAGAGACATGAGCAGTGTGATAGTTGTGCAGGGTGTTCTAACAGGCAGAGGCATGGGTGTCATAAGTTGACATGCATGACATGGGGGGGTGAGGTACCCCATAGCATTGAAACTGCCCATTTAGCTAACCCACTGCTTTGTTAAGCTGTTCTTGCCTTAGGCCTCTTCCCAACTCCTGCATGGAGCCATTGTCATAATCAACTTTTTGAAATTCTCATCTCCTTTTGAGATGGATCAGAAGGGCATGAAGTATTCAGTGCTCACAAGAAATCTCAGTCTTTCTCTTCCATAGTCTCATCACTTCATTTCCTGTCTACTATATCTTTACTTTAGTATTGTCAATTGAGCAGTGAACTCTCGCCATACAACTGTTTAATGCATAAACTTTCATTTTAATATACTTCCAATATATTCTTAAATTATGACCAAGGAGCAGCTAGTATACTGAAGAGGTGAAAGTGTGGTTGCATGTACCTCACAAAGACAAATATTGTGAGTCATTGAGACATCCATCTGACTGGGAATTCTAAGGTGAGAGGGAGTAAGAATTATTAGATGTTCTGTGGAATAACTACAGGAATTATATACTAGAAAAACCAATAAATCTAAAATAAGTAAGACTGTGTACATTGGAAGAAGGAATGTAAATTATTATAAAGAACATAGCTTGAAACATAAAGATTAAATAGAAAACTTGAGTACAGAAGTCCAGTGAATTGAGGAGTTTGTGAGGAGACAAGTTTTCCAAACATCAGGGTCTGGTCTTGGTGCTGATGTCAGAGCTATTTTAAGAACTCGAAGTGTTGCAGGGGATTGGTGTAGTTGGGACAGTGTATGAAGAAGTATATTTTGAGGAAAGATTGAAACGAGTGAGTGGGGATGGTGATTGAATGGAGAGTGCAAGTGGAATGCATATAAACATGTCAATGATGCATGATGTGTGATTATGTAATCCAATTTGGAACATCTTGATATGTTGAATAATTCCTGAATCGCATCACAGGCATTTTGCCTGCTCTACAATACATTATATTAATACAGTTGAAATCGAAATTTTTTCCCAGTGTTGGAATGTTTGCACTCAGAGAAATTTGTTTGCACTACAGAATGTTTGTGCTGGGACTAAAAATGTCTGTGCCAGGACCAGAATTGTCTGTGCTAGGACCAAAAATGTGCACTGAACAATGCCTGAAATGTTTGTGTTCACATCAAAAGTGTTTGTGCAATGTATCAAAAGTGCATTTTGACACCATACTCATACAAGGAAAGTGTGGTGAAAAGTGTTGTAGAGCAGGCATTCGGCCTGCACTATGGAATGGATGATTGGACAAGTTCTGCAAACATGTTCAGTCACATGACATGTTCATGTCATCAAGCTTGAAACAGAGTGTCTATGCTATCATCTCTGCCACCTCAACATGTGCCCTGACACTCTCCACCTCCACCCCTTTCACCACAACACTAACTATATAGTCAACACCAAGACCACCACAAGAATGGTTATAACACAGACTCAAGTAACCAAGAGACTGCTCAACAGTGGCACCTCAAAGTCTAATCATCTCCATATCAACATCTCAATATATTCTCTTTCTCCCCTTATATTTTTTACATTCTATTCCAAACAGACTCATGTTTCAGCTCCTGGAAACAATTATTCAATTCCTATCTTATCCTTGGCTTTACTTACACTCATTTCGCTCTTTTTAGGTATATTTCTATCTCTTACTATATAAACTGTATATGTTGGTATTGAGCAATCCAGTGAAGTTCACCATCTTGAGTTCTTGTCTAAACAATTCAGTTTCATTTTCTGTCACTGTCTACAATGCTCTATGTCATTCTATTCACTCTAACTCGCTGTGCAAACTCTACTCACCCAATATTCATCTCAGAGCTTCAAAACCCAAAGTTCTTATCTGTTTCCCTTCATATTCGTCACTGATCATTATATCACATCACCTTAGAATCCTTATGCTGGATGGACATGCCAGCAACTCACATTTCTTTGCATAGGACCTTCAAACACAATATCACCTCTTCAAAGTGGAGCCCACTGTGAGGGGCTTCTAAGGTTTTGTTTTTGTTCTGTCATCATCCCATGGATCCCATCATATTGCACTTGAAGCTCATTTAGCTTCTTCTTGTCCCTCAGAATGCTCTCCTACACCTCCTTTGCGAAGTTTTGCTGAGGAGGCACACCTCATTGTCTATCGTCCTCATACCACTTCTGGATCTTCAATTGCATCAGTTCCTCCTTCATTTATTGATCCTCCTTTCGTGTCAGATAGCAAATCGTCAACATCTCTCAAGCTGGATTCATCACCTGTGATCCCACCCCCCGTTTTGTCCTCTGTTCCCCTCACTGAGACTGAGACCAGCCCAGCTTCTATCCCTCCCCAAGCCACAACCATTGGCTCTCCTACTTTTGCCCTTTGACCTGCTTCATTTGATTCCCCTGCTCTGTCATCACCCTCCCCAACATCAATGAGCCCTAGCCTGCCATCCACTGTTCAGCCAGTTTCACCTGTACAGGGAATTGAACCTCAAGTTGGCTCATCATCTATTTCACCCCCTGAATTGCCTGCAGACACATCCAACTTACCAGCTGCATCTGATCTTCCCTGTCCTTCATTGCCTTCCACATTATCTCTATCTCCAAGCCCTGTTCCAATGTTGAACACATACATGCCTGGCCATAACCATCATTCTGCTCCCAAGTTTGATGGAGATCCATGTACACTTAAACACTACCTTTCCAATGTTGAAGCAATTTGTAACAACATGAATATTACAATGGACCCCAAATTCATCCAATGGACAATCTATTATGCTCTGCATGACGATGCTGAGCTTTGGGAAGACTTGCCATCTCATAATAGCATGTCATGGACAATGTTTAAGGCCGATGTCTTGAAGCTTTACCCTGGCACTGGCTCGGAGAATGAGCATACATACTCAATCTCTGAACTTGAAACTCTGGTGGAGAAATGAGCTATTACTCCTATGGAGTCTTGTCTTGAACTTGGAGCTTATCATCACAATTTCAAATGGATCACTGGCTACTTGAATAAGAATGGACAACTTTTGGACCAAGAGTTGTATGGACATTTTATGCAAGGCTTCAACATTAGTTTTAGGAAGAGACTATGCAGCTACTTAACCATCAAAGATCTTACACACCATCCTGAAGATCCATTTCCGATTGACACCGTTATCAAAGCAGCAAATCATCTTCTAGAATCAAGTTACTCCCCTTTCGCATTTGCATCGATTGACTCACAACCATCTGTGTTGCCTGAACTAGTGGTAAAGAGAGAAACTTTCGATTTAAAAAGTCTTGAGTCTGTTATGCCTGCCTTCTCACAGATAATAGCAGCAGCATTTCAACAACAGCTTGCTGCAAATACCTCTACCTCGACACCAGTATTTACTCCCTCATATCCAACTGGTTCTCAACCTCCCCCACAGCATGTTGGTTGTATATTTTTCTCAGATATGGCACATTTTATTTGAATTTGTTCAATTCTCAGCAAGTACATGAACAAGAAGCTTTGTATTCATGACACTGCAAACCAGATTGCTCTCCTGAATGGATTTAGGATCACTCGGATGTTACCAGGTGCTAATATGCATGAGTGGATAGATAACTGGCATAAAGCCAATCCACAGTCCACCACTCCCACAGCATTATCTAACATGCTCAGTGTCGCTACCTCACCACAAGTTTATTCTTGGGCAGATTCTTGTTCTTCTACAGCTGTTACTACTGATTCTACACCTTTCATATTGATCATTTCACCTGCTGCTGTGTGTACTATCCAAGAAGAGGATTGTGTTATTGACAATGACAAAGAGGCACTACTAGCCAGTGTAATCCAGCAAGCTAGTGAAAAGATAGCTTGTAAACATGCTGCAGATGCCACTGCAACTTCATATGTGCAGACATGTTCTCAAGTGAAGGTTAAACCTGTTCCGGAGATGAAACAGCCAGCTTCTAATCAAGATAAGTCTCAGCCTCAGCCTCAGTACAAGTACCTCACACCTATCGAGGATTCGAAGATTGTACAGAACATTTTGGAATGTGGTCTTAACTCCATGGTTACTTTAATGCAATGAGAACTTCTTGCTCTCTCACCAGATATCCACTGACAATACAAAGACCTTATGACAACAAAATGAATTCCTACTGGTGATGCTATTGTCAATATCACTACTGTACCTGCCACCAATTCGACTCAGCCTCTCAATGTCAATGTCTTGCTCAACACACTTCCCACTCACAATGGCCAAGTTGTTGCTCCAAAAATTGAACCTCTACATCAAGTTGATGTTATGCTTAAGGATGGTATTACCTGTGAAGGTCTTTTAGACAGTGGATCCGAAATCATTGTGATTCAACAGCAACTTTGGGAAAAGTTGCACCTTCCTCTTGATGCTTCTCAGTCTATCACCATGGAAGCAGCTAATGGATCTAAAAGCTCTACAAATGGTTTACTTACAAACCTGGCTGTATCAATTGGGCCTATCCATCTTTTTTTACAGGCTCAGGTTGTTGAAAATGCACTATACAATTTGCTCTTAGGACATCCATTCACTCACCTTGCACAGGCAATGACACAGGACTTTATCAATGGAGAACAACATCTCACTATAATTGATCTGAATTCTCTGGAAGCATACACAACACCCACATTCATTCAAACTCCTCCAACTTCGGGTTTTTAGTCATTGATGAATCAACTTCTATTTGACAAGATGCACCTTCAACTTCTGTTCCATGTTCCATATTAACAACCCCAGCTTCCTTTCCTGTTGCCACCCATGCTCCCTTGCTTGCTACATCTGGCTACTTCTCTGTCTCTGTCCCTGTCTCTGTTCCCACTCCTGATCCCTTGTCTAATAACCACAATTTCACCCTGACTCTCTCTCCTGTTGAAAGCTACATATTAATAAACTTCTGTAACTCATATGATATTTCTTTAGCCCCTCAATGTCGACATCCCAAGCTGTTCTGTTGTGTATTCACACAATGCTGTGAATACAACTTGTATATATACTGATTCTTCCTGTTCTTGTCAAAACTGTCTCCCCTCCAATGCCTCCAATCTCATATACAAGAAGGTAGCAAATCATATCAAACCTGTTGCTACCACCCTTCCTGAACATTTTCGAGTTGTGCACTGAATTCCTGGCAATCCTCTGAAAGATATGCCCTTCCTTCCGACCCATCCACCTGATTTCTCACCTGGTTTATGTTACACACAAGAGTGGAAAGATGTCTATGATGTAAACTCTGATAATTTCCTCTGGCCAGAAGAGGAAAAGCTTGTTCATCACCTCATACACATGCAAGAATATGCTTTTGCATGGGACAAGTCTGAGAAAGGAAGCTTCTCTGATGACTATTTTGATCTGGTTATCATCCCCACCATTGAGCATGTTCCCTGGGTACTCAAGAATATTCCCATACCTCCTGGACTATATGATTGT
This sequence comes from Cyathus striatus, assembly GCA_025738555.1. Taxonomy (NCBI): domain Eukaryota; kingdom Fungi; phylum Basidiomycota; class Agaricomycetes; order Agaricales; family Nidulariaceae; genus Cyathus; species Cyathus striatus. The sequence goes on from JAOVFP010000003.1 coordinate 974,351, forward strand.
GTTGTTCAGATCATTAAGGACAAGATCGCATCTGGAGTTTATGAGCCTTCAAATTCTTCCTACCATTCTCACTGTGTTAGTGACAGATGAGCAAAATACTCAAAGCTGAACTTAAACACTCAAAATAGAGAAAGAAGTGAGTCTTATTGCTAATCTGGAATAAACTAGCACAAGAATAATGAACTACTAACTAGAAAGACCATATTTATAGAAACTGTCCATGAGGGAATCACATGTAATACTACCTACACTACAACACATGTTACTGTGCTTCTACATTAAGAACTCATGTTATACATATGGCTGAACTGTGCAACTGTGCCCACAGTAATGATGAGTAACATATGTTGATATGCATGGTGTCCACATTGTGTGTCATGTGACTGGTCACATGTCATAGATAAGATAAGATAAGATAATAGATTAGATAATGAACGAAATCCTAACATTACCCCCCCTTTAAGAGTCATGTCCTCATGACATTTCAATCAATTCTTCTGGTCTTCTGGATTGGTAATATTCATACATTCAAAATATGATTCAAGGATGGTAATGACTGACAATGAAGGTAATAAGGCAAAGGAAAAAGATAACAACAATGTAGATGAGGATGACAATATTGTTAGGTAACATATTGTGTTGCATTGAATTATAAGAAATGGTTCCTCATATTTATACATTTAGTGCTTCTGGGTTTTCCTGATGAAATTTATTTAAAAGGCTTTTAGCTCCAGATAATGAGTTGATCGGTTCCTATGTGCAGTCTTCATATGAATAACCTTTCCATTTAATTTTATATAATATTTGCTTCTGATTCTTTTTCCATGCTAAGATTGATTCAACTTCATATTGTTCTTCTTCTTCAATCAGAATTGCAGGAGGTGGTTTCAGTTTCTTTTGCATTGGATATTGAGCCAGTGTATATTTAGATAATAGTTCCACATTAAAGGTTGGATTTTTTCTATTCCAGGATTTTGGTAATTCAAGTTTATAGACTGAATCCACAACCTTTTCAATAATTTTAAAAGGTCCATATCATTTGTCATCCAATTTTTCCACAGGTCTATCAGATTTAATATTAATCCCTTCTAAATAAACTTTATCTCTGATTTGGTAATCAGGTGCTTCTTTTTGGTGTTTATTATAATATTTTCCCATGGTTTCATTTGCTAATGATAGAGCTGCCTTAGCATTTTCTCTTGCTCACTCCATTACTTTAACAAATTCTTCCACTCCTGCTGCTCTTGTCTTTCTGGATGGTTTTATTCCAGTGTAAGGATGGAAACTGTACATCAAATAGAAGGGAGTATATTCTGTAGTTCTATGTATCATATTATTATAGTTGAACTGACATATGTCTGTTCATTGTGCCCAATCATCTTGATCATAGTTCACATATATTCTCATGTATTGTTCTATCTCCTGATTAACTCTTTCAGTTTGTCCATTTGTCTGAGGTCAATAGGATGTAGATAAATGTTAGATATTCTGGGTTGCACAGCTTCTTTGACAGCTGTCACTTGTCACCTGTCATACTTGACAGTTCTGTGATTGACAGATTGACAGCTGTCAGTTACCTTAGTTACAGGACTTTGGTTGGACTTTGGTAGACTTACTCAGTATATAAACACTCTGTAACTTGGTAGTTGTCAACAAGTTTCCTCCCCATCTTGTGTCTGTGTCTGTGTTTGTGTCTGAGTCTTTGCTCCACTATCACCCTCTTTGCCCTTCATTATCCTCCATCACCCTCTTTATTCTTTGTTACTTCTGACAATAAATTCATTCGAACACCAAGTTGTTTTGTCAATTCCTTTGTAAATAATGAAGTGAATTGACTTCCTTGATCACTAATAATTCTTTTGGGTACTCCATAATGTTTGAATACATTCTGTACATATTTCTCTGCAGTTCCCACACTGTTAATTTCCTTATTGCATGGTATGAATGCAGCCATTTTCGTAAATTGATCTACAACCACCATCAAGAAGTCAAATCCTTCTGATAATGGAAGTGGTCCTACAAAATCTATAGATACAGTATGCCATGAATGTTCTGGTATACTGTTTGGAATTAACTTTCCAGTTGGAGCTGATCTATGAATGTTCATTCTTTGGCATCCTTCACATCTGGATACATATTTCTTTATATCTGCCATAATTCTGGGCCACCAGTAATCATGTGTGATTAATTCATGCATTTTGTATTCTCCTCAGTGTCCAGATACTTCTGAGTCATGGCAAAGTCTAATTATACATTCTCTTAATTTGGCATTTTTAGGAACATATACTCGATCTTTCCATGTGATAATTCCTTCTTTAGATTCAACCCAATCTTTCAATTTTAGATCAAGCATCTTTATTACTTCTTTGTCCCTGTTTTTTCTAGATTTATGGACTTGTTCCATGATTTCTTCATCTTCTCCATGGACTTCATATGTTTGTCTGAAATGTTCTGGTTTAAATAATACAAGGTCTTCATTGTCACGTTCTCCTTGTTTGTGTCCAGCTCTTCAGGATAATAAGTCCGCTTTCGTCATTTGATTTCCGGGTTTGTGATGTAATGTATAATGAAATTCTGATAATTCAGTTGACCATCTAGCTTGTCGATGATTTAATTTCTGTGGTTTTCTAAAATATTGAAGGTTTTTGTGATCCATCCAGATTTCAAATATTTGTCAAGCTCCTAAAAGATATTGTCTCCATGTGTCTAATGCTCTCATAATTGCTAGCATTTCCTTATCATAGATTTCATAATTTCTTTCAGTTGGGCTTAAGGCATGTGATAAAAATGCAATTGGCTTCCATTTTCCATCTATCTGTTGTTGAGATAGAATAGCTCTGTTTGCAATATCAGATGAATCGGCTTCAACACGATATTTTCCATCATCATTTGGCATTGCTAAAATAGGTGCTGATATAATTTTATCCTTTAGTTCAGAAAATGCTAATGCCTGATTGAGTTCCCATTTCCATTCATTCTTTCCTGTTAATTCATGTAAAGGTTTTGCTATTTTTGCAAATCCTTGAATGAATCGTTGATAGAAATTAATAAACCCTAAAAACTGTTGAAGTTCTCATTTATTATTAGGAACTGGCCAATCTACTACAGCCTTTACTTTTTCCAAATCCATTCTTACAGAATTCTTAGAAATAATGAGACCAAGGTATTCTACTTCTGCTTTTTCAAAGAAATATTTTTCTGGTTTCAGGTATAATTCATGTTCTTGTAACTTCCTAAGAACACATTTTACCATTTTTCTATGTTCTTCTAAAGTTTCTGTGAATATGAGGATGTCGTCCATGTAAACAATCACAGTTCCTTCATTAATTTCTGTTCTAAATATGTCATTCATCATTGTTTGGAAAGTAGCCGGTGAATTGGTGAGACTGAAGAACATGACTAGAGGTTCGAATAGTCCTTGATTAGTTCTGAAAGCAGTGTATTGTTCATCACCTTCTTTGATTCAAACATTATTGTATCCCCATCAAATGTCTAGCTTAGTAAAGTATCATGCCTTCTTCAATTTATCTATTAATTCCTGAATTAATGGTAAGGGATATCTATTTTTAACCATCATTTCATTCAATTTTTGATAATTTTGAATTGGTTGAAGTGAACTATTTTTCATTTTAATAAAAAAGAATGGAGATGCCCAAGGTGATTTAGAGGGTCGAATACATCCTGAATTAAGATTTTCATCAAGAAATTCATTCAATTGCTTTTGTTTGTCTAGATTCAACAGGTAGATTTTACAATCAAATGATGTTGCTCCTGGTATTAATTCTATAGCATGATCCCATGGTCAACAAGGTGGAAGCCTGTCGAATGATTCCTTCACAAATACTTTCTTGAATTCATGATAATACATAGGAACAGTTTCTCTCCATTGTTTCTTAGGTTTTTGCTGATTCTGAGCTTCAGCAATTTTCGAAGCTGTGGTTTGAAATGCTCTCAGTTCAATTTGTTCAAATATGTTTATTGCTATAATATGATCATTGGTTTCAAGATTAATCTGTTCATCTAGATCAGATTTGTCTTCCTCAGGATTCATGGTGTTAATCAGCAGAGTACATTCTATCAGACAACGTGTGAATTTAATGGTTTCTTCTTTCCAATCTATTTCTGAATTATGAGTTTGAAGCCAGTTGTGTCCTATGAACATAGATGCTTTTCCTAGATTTATAATAGCAAGTTGTAATATCTCTATATGTCTACCAAGTCTTACTCTTAGTTCAACATAATCTGTTATAGATCCATCACTATTAAGTGTTCTGTCTGCATTGTAAACCAGAATAGGTCGTGGGTATTTCTTTGTTGTAATTCAATTATCTTCTACAAATTTTCAACTAATACATGTTCCAGTGCTTCCACTATCAAGTAATGCTTTTATCCCATATGTTCATTGAGTATCTAACATGGTGATTGTTAAGTTAAGAGAGGGGTGTCAGCCAATTTGATCATATAACAGCAGTGTTATATGATTGCCCCAATCATACAAGCCATGCCACTATATGATTGGGATCATAAACAATCATTGATTTTTTCTAATTGAATATTAGCATAAATGGTTAGGCAATCATAAACAATCATTGATTTTTCTAATTGAATATTATTATTGTATGGATGGTGAGGTGATCATAAACAATCATTGATGTTTTCTAATCCAATATTAATATTGAATGGTGGTTAGGCAATCTTAAACAATCATTGATTTTTTCTAACTGAATATTATTATTGTATAGATGGTTAAGCAATCAGAGACAATCATTGATTTTTCTAATTGAATATTAGTATGAATGGTTAGGCAATCAGAGACAATCATTGATTTTTCTAATTGAATATTAGTATGAATGGTTAGGCAATCATAAACAATCATTAATTTTTCTAATTGAATATTATTATTGTATGGATGGTGAGGTGATCATATACAATTATTGATGTTATCTAATCCAATATTAATATTGAATGGTGGTTAGGCAATCATAAACAATCATTGATTACTACTAATTGAATATTAGTATGGGTGGTTAAGCAATCATAAGCAATCATTGATATTTTATAATTGAATATTATTATTGTATGGATGGTGAGGTGATCATAAACAATCATTGATGTTTTCTAATCCAATATTAATATTGAATGGTGGTTAGGCAATCTTAAACAATCATTGATTTTTTCTAACTGAATATTATTATTGTATAGATGGTTAAGCAATCAGAGACAATCATTGATTTTTCTAATTGAATATTAGTATGAATGGTTAGGCAATCAGAGACAATCATTGATTTTTCTAATTGAATATTAGTATGAATGGTTAGGCAATCATAAACAATCATTAACTTTTCTAATTGAATATTATTATTGTATGGATGGTGAGGTGATCATATACAATTATTGATGTTATCTAATCCAATATTAATATTGAATGGTGGTTAGGCAATCATAAACAATCATTGATTACTACTAATTGAATATTAGTATGGGTGGTTAAGCAATCATAAGCAATCATTGATATTTTATAATTGAATATTATTATTGTATGGGTGGTGAGGTGATCATAAACAATCATTGATTTTACTAATTGAATATTAGTATAGATGGTTAGGCAATCATAAGCAATCAATGATAACTACTAATTGGATATTACTACTGTATGAATTTGTCACATTTCCTCACATGTCACGATTGTCACACATATTCCCGCACCTCACATATTTCCCACGCTTCACACATTTCTTGTGAATCCCATATTTCCCGCACTTCACACATTTCTTGTGCATCCCATATTTCCTGTGCTTCACACATTTCTCGCGCATCCCATATTTCCCGCGCATCACATATATTCCCGCGCCTCATATATTTCCCGCACATTACATATTTGCATCACAATTGTCACATACATTCCCGCGCTTCATGTTTGCCACATGTGTCACCCTTGTCACATTGTTACATTCATGCTAGTCACGCTTTCATGTGCGTCACATTTGTCACACTTTTAGCGTTCGTCACACTTGTGACATTGCTACAGTGTCATGCTTTGCAATCATGCCTTTCATGGGTATTACTCTTTGATTCACATGCCATAATTTTCACAGCTTAGTAATCTAATTTGGCCTTTGACATTGACAACATATCTAAATTTGAAACTTTGTGAAGTGGCAAATACTCAGCATATCACTTGTTATGCTCTACTACCCTATCATGGTTTTCATTTGTATTATGTTTTTGATGCAAGTCACATGTCAAGTTTGTCATATTCTCAATATGCATCTCATTTGTCACATATTTCATGGGAACACAAGATTTCTTGAACTTATTATGACATGTAGAATATTTTAACTTTATTTATCTGGCATAAGATATAACAACTGTAAGTATGTGAACTTAAATTTGCTTCTTAAATTTGCTTACACTTAAGTGAACAGAATTATCCAAAACTGCAGAGTAAATTATTAAAGCAAAGAAAACAAATATGTTCTTGCTATATTGAAGGTTATGACATGAGATATAACAATTAGTAAATTATGGAAGTCTAATAGTAAGCAATTAGAATGAAAAATGTACAGTGTGTATGTAAGTCCATTGACATTTTACAATTAAGACTAGAGATGTGATAAGATGGCACTGAACATTTTCATATTGAAACATTTGGGGATCAATCCACACATGGACAAAAATCGTGAAAGAACAGTGAGATATGTAATTCCATATCTTATCAAACTTACACATCTCAGTCATTAGATGATCATGATTCTTGTATCACTAGTCGTTATACTGATATCTTCAGTACACATTATTGAGTCACATATCTGCTTACTCTATATCACTACATGACAATTCAATTTATTGATACAGTGAGGTAATGAAAATTATCTTCACTCATATTGATATTTTGTCACAATGTAGAGCAGACAAATTGCCTGTACCATAGAATTAGTCTTATTTCTCTTTTTAATACTCAGCTCACTACCATTGTTCTGTACCTATTTAAGTACAGTACATTACATTCATTAAATACAGGTTACTTTACATCACTGGTACTTATGAATAGATGGATGTACTATTAACTCAAAAATTCTTTGTCTTAGAATTTCCTTCAACTCAGAAACTTCTTCCATGACAATCAGTTTCACTTCTATACTGCCATATGTGTTGACATCTCTGATATATGTTGTTTATTCTTGTACATGCACAGTTTAATCTTTGAGATAAGCATATAACTACTGGCTGAATGAATCAGTTAACTACTCAGACAGCATCAGGATGTGGTTCCACATGCTATTGCTGACTATCCTTCTAGTAATATAGTTTTCAATTTGCCACCTACACTAAGAGAATGACAAATGGCATGCTTATAAAGCATGATTATTAAGGTGTAAAGCATAAAAAATGTAATGAAGTGACAAATGAGAGACATATGACATGCATAAAAAGTGTGACTAACATGGAGCATGGGACAAACGTAGCGATGTGACAAGCGTGACGAGCGCTAAAAATGTGACAAATGTGACATGCATGATATACATGAAAAGCGTGACTGACATGAAGCGTGGGAATGTATGTGACACTTGTCACGCGCGAGACGAACGTGACATGCGGGAATATATGGGACAATTGTGATGCACATGGCAAACATGAAGCACAGGAATGTATGTGACAATTGTGACGCGTGGGAATATCGTGACGCACGTGACAAACATGAAGCGCGAGAATGTATGTGACAATTGTGACATGCATGACTGGTATGAAGCGCAGGAATATATGTGACTATTGTGATGCACAGGACGAACATGACATGTGGGAATATATGTGAAAGTGTGACACGCATGGCTAACATGAAGTGCGGGAATATATGTGACACTTGTGACGCATGAAGAATGTGAAAAGCGTGACATGTGGGAAATATGTAATGCGCGGGAAATATGTGAGGCGCGGGAATATGTGTGATGCACAGGAATATATGTGATGCGCAGGAAATATGGGATGCATGAGAGTATGAAGCACAGGAAATATGGGATGTGTGAGAAATGTGTGAAGCGTGGGAAATATGGGATGCGCGAGAAATGTGTGAAGCGTGGGAAATATGTGAGGCGCGGGAATATGTGTGACAATCGTGACACATGAGGAAATGTGACAAATTCATACAGTAGTAATATCCAATTAGTAGTTATCATTGATTGCTTATGATTGCCTAACCATCTATACTAATATTCAATTAGTAAAATCAATGATTGTTTATGATCACCTCACCACCCATACAATAATAATATTCAATTATAAAATATCAATGATTGCTTATGATTGCTTAACCACCCATACTAATATTCAATTAGTAGTAATCAATGATTGTTTATGATTGCCTAACCACCATTCAATATTAATATTGGATTAGATAACATCAATAATTGTATATGATCACCTCACCATCCATACAATAATAATATTCAATTAGAAAAATTAATTATTGTTTATGATTGCCTAACCATTCATACTAATATTCAATTAGAAAAATCAATGATTGTCTCTGATTGCCTAACCATTCATACTAATATTCAATTAGAAAAATCAATGATTGTCTCTGATTGCCTAACCATTCATACTAATATTCAATTAGAAAAATCAATGATTGTCTCTGATTGCCTAACCATTCATACTAATATTCAATTAGAAAAATCAATGATTGTCTCTGATTGCCTAACCATTCATACTAATATTCAATTAGAAAAATCAATGATTGTTTAAGATTGCCTAACCACCATTCAATATTAATATTGGATTAGAAAACTGAAGAGGAGGAAGTGCGCTTGAAGGTTCCTCAATGAAGAAATGTGAGCAGTTGGCATGTCTGTCCAACCTTAAGGTTCTAAGGTAAGGTAAAAGAATGTGTCAATGACATAATTGAGAGAAACAACAATGCAACAAGGAGCAGAACTTTGAGACAAAGTTCTGGAGTGATTTCAGAGAAATAGGATTTGATGAGAGTGATTAGAATGAGCGAAACGATGACTTAGAGACAGAACAAGAGAGAGTGAGAGGTAGAAAAGAGGGGTCAAATTTCACTGAAGTACAATAGACCTAGATACACAGTTTAAATAAGAAGAGAAAGGGGAATATACCTAAAAGGAGTGAATAAAATTTTGTTAAACCCAAGGAGGTGATAAGGACTGGACTACAGTTTCAAGGAGAGTAAGACTAAGAGAATGAAAAATAAATGTAGAGAAGTCTTGAAGCGATGGTGAGGGGGAGGGGCAGATGTAGAGTTGTTGGCCCAAGCAATGTGGTTTGACCAATGCCCAGATGAAACTTGCTGTCTTGTGCATGCATATCAAGGTCCGTTGCTTTGCAACTCTTATTAGAGTACCTGAAGCATACTTCTGTGTGTGTCTGAGGTTTGAGATTTGAGCAAATTTGGTCGGACGTTGAGAGCGTTTGAGATGTGCTCAGGAGGACAGTTCAGTGGCAGACACATTGACATGCTTGATGGGAAAGTCACATGATGACACCAGAACACATCAGAATGTCAATTCTACCGTGCAGGCAGAAAGCCTGCTCTACATCTGGTGGCAACTGCTAAAATTGACTGTCCCCAGTCAATCCACAATTGGAAAATAATGACAAACCTGGCAAATTTTGATAAGGGTTCCATGCGGCGGAAAAAATTGTGGGTGCAATAGCTGAGACGAGGAAATAGACAATTTATCAGAACTTGGCTGCCAATGAACCAGAGTACGATATAAAGCAAGTTGATATGTGAACAATGGTCATAACAAATGCAATGAACCTCAAAATTTTACTGGAGGCCTGGCATAATGATCCAGAGAAGTATGACAGCCATGGGCCACTGCTGTCCCAATGGGATGAACAGTGTATCAAAATTTCGGACCAGTGCCTCAAAATTGTATGGAGAGTGGCAAATGCGAAGGATAGTTGGAAGAATGAAATGTCTGCAGAGTGGATCGCGATAGAGGAGTGTAACAAGGAGCTTGTGATGTGTTTGGTGAGTGGGGAAATTGTTTGAACAGTAAACTCCAGGTAGTGTTGTGTTGATAATCTGGACAGAGGGCAATTGGGAGATTGAAGATGAGGATGATGCTGATGCCTGGATTTGCAGGGTTCAAGGCTGAGATGAATAGCCATCTTCTAGCGGGATGTTCACAGTGCCTGTGGGAGGTGGAGGGAAGAAAGGGGTCATTGCCGTTTATTGACCATGGATTAATGGCGGTTGCACAGCTGTTGAGTCCGAGACAGTCAAAGCAGTACACCAGTAAGGAAGTCAATTTCTTTGCATGCAGAAAAGGAATGAAGAAGAGGGAATATGAGTGTATTCAGGATGAAGATGAACACTACAGGGATAGAAAGAATTAGAAAGGGAGTGGGAGTAAAATAGAAAATAGAAACTGGAATAAATGAAATGAGACTAGAGTGAAATTTGAAAATTAAACTGAGTCAATAGAAATATAGAGGGGTATCAAAATAAAATGAGATAAGAAGTTCTATGCATTAACGTCACCTTCCCTGTCATGTGTGAGACTGTTGAGCTCGTCAGGGGGGAGGTTTGCAAGTGATGTAACTGGGATAAAACAAGGATTGTGTGGATGGTATGGAACGACGCAGTAGGCAGCATAACGAAGCTTGGAAAGTGTGCCGTCGAGTTCACCAAGGATATAAGAGCCAGCTTGTGTGTGTTGGAGTACGATCATAGGTCCAAGGTAGTGGGGCTTTGTTTTTCGTCCAATATCAGAGTCCAGGCGAGAATTATGGACAAGGACAAGGGAGCCTGGCTTGAAATTAAAGTCCTGCATAGATCAAGCAAATGTTTCTTCGAAATGCTTCACAGATTCATATCTTGCCTTTAGAACATGTTCTTTAATCTGTGTGAGATCAACAGGGCACTTCTGAAGTTGAATAGCTTGATATGAAATGAGTTCTTCCATGGAGATAGGGTGATCGAGATGAGGTGACAAGTATGTAGCTTCTGTGATATTAAATGGAAGCAATGGTTCAAGTCCATGAGCGATGAAGTAAGGGGAATAGCCAGTAGAACATTGTATAGTTATGCGTTCAGCCCAGGTGGCAGAGTGAGCAACTGTAGGCCACTTCGAAAGGTTTCCTTCTGCAGCTTTAAGAAGAGCTTGACACACATCAAAGTGTCTCCGTTCGACGAGACCATTGGCCTGCTTATTGTAAGGTGAGATGCATATCCAGTGTATATGATACTTATCTCAGAAAATACCCATAGCAGCGAGAAATGCGGTGCCATTATCAGTTGCTATCTCCTCAATAGCACCCCAGCAACAGAGAATCTCCTCGAAAATGAAGGCAGCAACAGTCTGTGCATTTTCAGAGCGCAACATACGCCATTCTGGGTATCCTGAGACTGAACAGCAAGCATGGACAGCCTTTGAAGCCACTAGAGCATGTAGTCATAAACATTGTGTCAATGTAACATTTATGGAAGAGATTGGCAGGTGTAGCAACAACAGGGGGGATGTGGTTTCGATACAGTGAGCGAATTTGACATTCATGGCATGTCTTGATGTACCACTTGACATCATGATCGAGGTATGGCCACCAGAATCGATCCAGGAGTCTAGTTTGAACTGTAAAAATGCCTTTATGCCCTAGTTCATCATGTGAGACATGGATAAGTTCAAGACATTTTGAGGGAGGGATAACGAGTTTATGCTTGCTGTGAGAATCTTGATGCCATAGCTTGCCATCTTGTAGAAAAAATTTCGAACATAGGGATACAAAGGCCTTGAATTCTCTGTCAGACAAGGATGATGGATGTTGAGGGTCATGGAGAAATGATTCTACTGTGATAAGCTCATTGTCTCATAGTGTAGCCTTCTCAGTTCGAGGTATTTGCACATTAGAACCTAGAAATGATGCAACGAGTGCCAACAGAGTAAGGGGAACAGTAATGAATTAAGTAGAGAGGACATGGACAGAGGGAGTGTGGGTGGGAGGGCTTGGTGCCGATGGAACGATAGAGGATGTTACTGCATAAATGGGAGAAATGGGAGAATCAGGAGAATGGTTCCAGTTGAGAACCTCAACCGCAAAACCATAGGCTGTATCCAGCCAGTCATCAAAATCATCTTGCTCTTCTTCGTCTTCTAGGGCATGAGGGCGGCAAGAAAGTCCATCTGCAGGGGTGTGGTTTCAAGTGGGAACATGATGAAGCTTGAAGGAAAACAGAAGAATACCAGCAATCCATCTGTTGATTGAAGCACCAGGTTGACTATCAGGGTTATTGAGCATACCCTTAATAGACTTTGCATCAACTTCAACGACTAAGTTCTTAACACCAATAATCCAAGTCTTGGTTGTTGTAAGTGCTCGAAAAAGTCCATAGAGTTCGAGTTTTGATTGTGAGTAGCATGACTCTCTGTTGTTCCAAGTTATTGATCCAAAATGGCTAGGGTATCACTTACCATCTGTGCCAATTTGCAAGATCCAGTAACCAACAGCAATATATGATGAGTCAACAGCTAGAATCACCTCACCAGAAGACTCATAGTTGAGAGCACGAATTGCCAGTGATGTTGACACGAGGTATTTAAGCTTCTCCATAGATAAAAGTTGATCAGATCCAAAGATAAAATTGATGTTCTTATGAGTGAGCATCTGGAGTGGGCATGCATGAACAGCATAGTTCCTGATAAAAATGTGAAGTGTACTGCATGTACCCAAGAAACTGCATACTTCAGAAATATTCTGGCAGACTGGCCAGTCTCGAATTTGTTGCACTTGAGATTCATCAGGTATGTGACCTTCATAAGTACATGTATGACCGACAATGACAGCAGCAGGAACACAGAACTTCGACTTCTTTGCTGAGAATGTGGCGCCAGCATGCCTAATGTGTTGAATTACACAATTCACATTGTGCAAATGCTCCCACACAAAGCGTCGAATTCCTGGGTTCTCGGGAATTGTTTCAAAGCCACCATCAGAAGTTTCATAACGAGTTTTGGGACCTTTGACAGGGACATTGTCCACAAATGGCTTTGTAACATGAGGGATTTCAGGCCGAAGAATAAATGTAAGATCACCATGTTGAATCTGAAGGGAGTTTGTATGACCTTGAGGAATAGCTGTGAGCCGAAATGGTCCAAGAGGAGTTTGAAATGAAGTTAAATCTCGAGAACGAACATCAAGCTTCTGTTGATCAAACCCAACAAAGAGGTCGAAGACACCATAACATCCACATCCACCAAACGATTCTGCATACTCTTCAACATTAGGAGGCTGACCTGAGTCTTTGATCGTAACAGCATTGAGTGGCTGCAGATCATGTACAAGCCAGAGTGAAGACTTGTCCTTCTTGAGGACAACAAACCAACATGAGCAGTAAGAGGAATTAGAGGGCTCATAAACACCAGATGCGATCTTGTCCTTAATGATTTGGACAACACGGTCATAAAGTCCAGGTGGTATCGGCATATTTTTCAGTGCCCAGGGGATGTGTTCTATTGTTGGAATAATAATCGGGTCAAAATAGTTATCAGAGAAACTACCTCTCTCAGACTCATCCCATGCAAAAGCATACTCTTGCATGCATATGAGGTAATGGACAAGTTTTTCCTCTTCGGGCCAAAGGAAATTATCTGGATTGATGTCATAGACATCTTTTCATTCTTGTGTGTAACGTAAACCAGGTTCAAAATCAGGTGGATGGGTTGGAAGGGAAGGCATATCTTTCAGGGGATCACCAGGGATATGACATACAACATGAAAATGTTCAGGCAGAGTAGTAGAGACAGGCTTGATATGATTTGCAACCTTTTTTTAAGTGAGATTCGAAACATCTGAGGAAGAACAGGGTTGAACAGTGCAGGCAGAGACATTGGATGCAAGAGACAGGTTCTCTGCATCTGATAAACTTTGAGATGAGGCAGAGAGCTTTGAAGGGTCGAAATTTGGAACTAACAGAATATCATAAGAGTCACAAAAGTTTATTAGCATATAAGTTTCGACAGGGGAAAGAGAATGCGAATTAGTGGGGGAATTAGGCGAATGAGTAAGGGCAGTGGCAGTATTAGACATGGAGAAATAACCAGAGAGAGAAGGTAACAGAGCATTGATTGGGACATGAAAGAGAGTTGAGGTATTCAAGGAAGAACATGGAATAGGCATTTGTGGTGCATCTCATCAAGTAGAAGGTGATTCATTGATGACTAAAAATCCGAAGTTGGAGGATTTCGAATGAACATGGGTGTTGTATATACTTTCAGAGAATTCGGATCTGTAAGAGTAAGGTGCTGATCACCACTTATGAAATCCTGAGTTGTAGCCTGTGCAAGACAGATGAACAGATGACCTAAAAGCAAATCATATGGAGTGTTTTCGACAACTTGGGCCTGGAGGAAAAGGTGGATTGGCCCAATTGTAACAGCAAGGTTTGTGAGTAAATCATTTGTTGAACTCTTCGATCCATTGGCAGCTTCCATCATGATAGACTGGGTGGCATCAATAGGAAGTTGTAATCTCTCCCATAGCTTCTGTCTAATGATGACAATTTCCGATCCACTGTCTAATAAACCTTTGCATGTCATGCCATCTTTGAGCATAACATTTATTCGATGTAAGGGTTCGATTTTTGGTATGACTACTTGGCCGTTGTGTGTAGAAAGTGTACTGTTGAGCAATACATCGACATTGAGGGGGCAGGGTGAATTGACAGGGGGTACAGTATTGATGTGCACAGCCGCATCGCCAGTGGGGATCCGTTTTGTGGTAGTGAGATCCTTGAACTGTCGGCAGATATCAGGCACAAGTGCCAGAAGTTCTCGTTGTGTTAATGTGACTGTGGAGTTAAGACCACATTCAAGAACAGCCTGTACTATTTTCGGATCTTCAATTGGCATAAGGTACTTGTACTGTGGCTGTAGCTGGGACTTATCCTGAGTCAAGGCCGGCAGAATGGTATCTGGAATGGGCTTTCCCTTTGTCTGAGAGCATGTCTGTGCATATGAAGTTGCAGCTGTATCAGCTGCCCTTTTACAAGCGAGCTTCTCACTAGCCTGTTGCATAATACCTGTGAGTATAGCCTCTTCTTCGTCATCAATAATACGATCTTCATCATGGACAGTACCAGCCGCTGCAGGGGAGATAATCGAAATTGAAGGTACAGGCTCGTTGTCTATTGGAGCAGAAGTCGAGTCAGCCCAGGAGTAGACTTGCAGAGCACTAGCAACACAGAATGTATTCGATAAGGCCACTGGAGTGGTAGACTGAGGATTGGATTTATGCCAATTATCGATATGCTCTTGCATATTATTACCAGGTAGCATGCGCGTAATCCTATATCCATTTGGCAGTGTGATTTGGTTAGCTGTGTCACACATACACAACTTCCTGTGCATGTAATCGTCAAGAATCAGACAATTGCAAATGAAATGTGCCATGTCTGAGCAAAACATACAGCTGAAGTGCTGTGGAGGGGGTCTAGATCCAGTAGGATAGGAGGGAGCATGTGTTGACATATGTGGTGAGGGACTAGTGGCAAGCTGTTGCTGAAAAGCAGCAGCTATCATCTGTGAAAAGACTGGCATAACTGATTCAAGACTCTTCAGATTGAATGTTTCCTTCTTTACAGTAGGCTCAGGTCACGAGGGTTTCTGTGAGTCCATAGAT
Organism: Cyathus striatus; assembly: GCA_025738555.1. Lineage (NCBI taxonomy): Eukaryota > Fungi > Basidiomycota > Agaricomycetes > Agaricales > Nidulariaceae > Cyathus > Cyathus striatus. The sequence continues at coordinate 989,993 of JAOVFP010000003.1, forward strand.
GCAAATGTGAATGGAGAGTAGCTTGATTCGAGCAAATGATTTGCTGCATCGAAAACATCTTCAACAGGGAAAGGATCGTCAGGATGGTGAGTTAGATCCTTAACAGTAAGATAGCTGCATAGATGCTTCCTGAAACTAATATCGAAGCCTTGCATGAAATGCCCATAGGATTCCCAGTCCGAAATTCGCTCATTTTTCTGTAGGTAGCCAGCCATACACTTAAAATCCTGATGATATGCTCCAAGTTCAAGACGAGTTTCCATGGGGTTAATGGCACGTTTCTCTACAAGAGTCTCTAAGTCAGAGATTGAATATGTATGCTCATTTTCTGAAGCAGCACCAGGGTACAACTTCAAAACATCGGCCTTAAAATTTGCCCATGGTTTGCCACTGCAAGAGGGTAAGTCTTCTCATAGCTCGGCATCATCCTGTGGAGCATAGTAAATTGTCCACTGAATATATTCGGGGTCAGTGATAACATTCGCATTTTTGCAGACAGCTTCAATATCCAATAGATAGTGTTTGAGGGTCCATGGGTCTCCGTTGTATTTAGGAGCTGAGTGATGGTTGCATCCTGGCATGTAGGAGGTTGACATAGGGGTGGGACTGGGTGATAATGGTGTGGATGAGGACAATGAGATTATAGAAACAGCTACTTGATGCGCAATGCTAGATGAATTGGACAAAGGAATAGTTGGAGGATTGATTTGTGGTGCAGAGATGTGTATGAAAGGTGCAGGAAGTGGGATGGGGACCAAAGATTCAGGCAATGAGTTAGGAGCTGGTGTTAGAGATGATGGTGAGGATGGATCAGGCGTATCAAATGTTGCAGATTGAAGAGTAAATGATGAGGTAACTGGTGACATTGGGAGAGGAACAGATGTTGGATCGATGTAGATATGATAAGCAGGAGGAGAAACAATGGCAGAGGTTACAGGTGGAGGATCCAGCTTGAGAGAGGCAAGGGAATCCGAATCTGAAATGAACGAGTGTTCGAGAAATGAAGGTGGAACAGTTCTGGCTGAGGATTCAGATTCGTTACAAGGTCGAAATGTAATGAGACGAGCTTCTTCGGCGAAGCTACAAGATGGAGGGGTAGGAGGACGTCAATGAGAAGCTTCGTGGACAATACGACGAGATCCACGAGAGGAAGGCAGCACTAAAAGAAAAACCTTAGAAGCCCCTCGCAGTGGGCTCCACTTTGAAGAGGAGGAAGTGCACTTGAAGGTTCCTCAATGAAGAAATGCGAGTGGTTGGCATGTCTGTCCAACCTTAAGGTTCTAAGGTAAGGTAAAAGAATGTGTCAATGACGTAATTGAGAGAAACAACAATGCAACAAGGAGCAGAACTTCGTCTTGAAGTTCTGGAGTGATTTCAGAGAAATAGGACTTGACAAGAGTGATCAGAATGAGCGAAACGATGACTTAGAGACAGAACAAGAGAGAGTGAGAGGTAGAAAAGAGGGGTCAAATTTCACTGAAGTACAATAGACCTAGATACACAGTTTAAATAAGAAGAGAAAGGGGAATATACCTAAAAGGAGTGAATAAAATTTTGTTAAACCCAAGGAGGTGATAAGGACTGGACTACAGTTTCAAGGAGAGTAAGACTAAGAGAATGAAAAATAAATGTAGAGAAGTCTTGAAGCGATGGTGAGGGGGAGGGGCAGATGTAGAGTTGTTGGCCCAAGCAATGTGGTTTGACCAATGCCCAGATGAAACTTGCTGTCTTGTGCATGCATATCAAGGTCCGTTGCTTTGCAACTCTTATTAGAGTACCTGAAGCATACTTCTGTGTGTGTCTGAGGTTTGAGATTTGAGCAAATTTGGTCGGACGTTGAGAGCGTTTGAGATGTGCTCAGGAGGACAGTTCAGTGGCAGACGCGTTGATGTGCTTGATGGGAAAGTCATGTGATGATGCCGGAACGCATCAGAACATCAATTCTACCATGCAGGCAGAAAGCCTGCTCTACAAAACATCAATGATTGTTTATGATCACCTCACCATCCATACAATAATAATATTCAATTAGAAAAATCAATGATTGTTTATGATTGCCTAACCATTTATGCTAATATTCAATTAGAAAAAATCAATGATTGTTTATGATCCCAATCATATAGTGGCATGGCTTGTATAATTGGGGCAATCATATAACACTGCTGTTATATGATCAAATTGGCTGACACTTATGGTTAAGATCCATCTGATTTCCATTTGTTCCTCAAATAAATCTTTTGGATTTTCTTAATTCTTCCAAAGTAGGAATTACCTCTTGATCTGAGAGATTATTTAATTCCATAATTGTTTTCTGATTTACTTTGGGTCTTTGTTTTACATGTGTCCAGATACTTAACATGGCCAGGGCAAGTTCTGATGTTTGGTCTTTTAATCTCCATGCAACCCAATACACATTTCCAGGTTTCACTTCCTGATTAGGGAAGGTGCACTTAGATCATTCCTTTAGTTGTGATACAAACTTAGATTCCAGATCAATTGTAGGTACAGCTATATCATATGGTACATAAATAGAGGCTGGCAAGTTCACACTTACTGCTGGCCTTGGGGAAAACCCAATTGAGCAATAAGTAGAGCTTGTTGGTCTTCAGATAATTTAGTGACATCTGGTAATTCTACAACTCCACTAGTGGAGGCTACAGGTATTGAATTGTCCATGTTTAAATTACATTGTACATAGGGTCCACAAGGTTTCTTCAGGCATGTGTTAGACATATGTCCTTTCTCCTTACAGTAAAAACATTGTCCTTCCTTTTTGAGTTGATCAAGGTCCATGTGGTTACCACCTTGTATTACCATGAGGTTAGATTGGTCTGGTGTTCATTGCAGGGTTTGTCCTTGTTGTTGTCCAGGGTTTGTATTATTTTGAGGGTGTCCGAAGTTTTGGTTCTGTGATTGTTGGTTTTGCTGAGTACATTCTAAATTGGCTTCTCAGTGGTTTCTTTCATATTCAGTGGCTTTGTCGATCCATGTAGTAAGTTTATCGGTGACTTTAAGTCCTCTGACTTCCATAAGTCTTTGAGCCAACATGGGATGCATTCCTCATTGGTATCTGTCCACTAAAGCTGTATTATCAAATCCAGATAAATTTACCCATTGCATGAAATCGATCATATAATCTTCAATAGGTTGATTTCCTTGAACCACCTTGTTAATTTGTTCAATCATGTTGTTCTGGGTTTCCTGTGATATGAAAAAGAATTGCATGCATTCCATAAATGTGTTCCAGTCTGGGAATGGACATTGATGTTCAAATCCATCATGTTTGATGGCTGGACTTGAGTCTGTTGCTGCTATATCCACCTTTTGGGTGTCCTGGTATGTCGGTTCTGTTCCATTATGTGTTAATTTCCATCTGGATCTTTCTTCATTAAACAGAATAAGGTCTCCTAAAAATGTGTCTGCCCATCATTGAGCTCAATTGTCCTTTCCCTTTTTGACTCTTGGCAAAGCCATTGTGATCCTTTTCCAATTATTTGTTATTCCCTTTTCTTGGAAATAAAGCATCATCCATCTAAGCCAATTATTAACTGTTGCAGGATCTCCTTCATAATCTTCGGGGATCTTGACTTTGTCCTTTTTCTTGGTTGCATCCTGTTTAATTCCATTTGGATCTCTGTAATGAGACCCTGTGTCATAGCTGAAACGCTATCTGTAATAGTTTTCTTATCTCCAATGGACATATTCTGCCATCAGGTCACAACCTCATTCTTCATAAAAATAGCCACCAGGGCTGTGATGAAACCAAGAATGATTTCAGATGCAATCATTATGTGAAAGGGAGATAATTGGGTATGGGTAGATCATAGGGTTCTTCATCTCAGTTATAAATGGTATTGAGAAGGGTATCAAAATCTAATTCAGTTCTGATACAACCTCCAAAGGTGTAGTCAGGTGGTAGTGGAGTGGGGGATTGAAGTCTTCTACCATCATCATGTCTGGGTTCAGTTATGATTGTGACGATACAAGGGAGAGTGGGTTTGGGGTTAGGTTGTTGTGGGGCTGAGTGATGTATAGGGATAGAGGGATAGGTATTTGGATCCAAATCCAAGTCATCAGAGTCCACTGACATGGCTCTCAGAGTTTGGGGATGGGTGTAGAGTGTAGGGTGAGATCAAGGTGTGTAGATGGGTACAGATGTGGATGGAATGTGATAGGATTGGGAATGGAGGGATAAAAGGGTCTTGGATCAGGTGATAGGTGCCAGAATGAGAAACTAGGTATCAGAAGTTCTTGAAGATGCTCAGAGACTAGCGAGACATTCTAAGTCTCATGCACACCAATTTGCAGATAGTACCAGCTGGGGCAACACATGGTAGCCTCCCCAGTCACTGGCGCCATGTCAAACTCAAGGCAGAGGGCCTAAGATGCTCAGTAATTCAGAAGTGTCAGGCTCAATGTTACACTATCCTCTTATGCTTCCAAGCACAATGAGCAAGACTATCAAATGGGGTGTATGTCTGGTCCACAGGGGTTCAAGATGGGAAATGAGGTAAGAAAGAAGTTTTGCCAGGGTTCAGTGATAGAAGAGAAGTTCAGGGTCAAGGAATAAGGTGGATTCTTGTGCTTTTGTTAGCAACAGATGAGCAAAATACTCAAAGCTAAACTTAAACACTCAAAATAGAGAAAGAAGTGAGTCTTATTGCTAATCTGGAATAAACTAGCACAAGAATAATGAACTACTAACTAGAAAGACTGTATTTATAGAAACTGTCCATGAGGGAATCACATGTAATACTACCTACACTACAATGCATGTTACTGTGCTTCTACATTAAGAACTCATGTTATATGTATGGCCGAACTGTGCAACTGTGCCCACAGTAATGATGAGTAATGTATGTTGATATGCATGGTGTCCGCATTGTGTGTCATGTGACTGGTCACATGACATAGATAAGATATGATTAGATGATAGATTAGATAATGAACGAAATCCTAACACACTGGTTTGTAGTACTTAAGAAAGACAAGTCTTCACTTTGCTTGGTACATGATCTACAGCCTCTGAATGCTGTTACAATTAAAGATTCTGGTGGTATTCTCAGCCAAAACTCGAACTTTATGGTCTGTTTCATGCTCTCAAAGCAACAAAGATTTGGATTATAGGTGTCAAGAATTTAGTTGTTGAAGTTGACATGAAGTCAATTAAAGGTATGCTCAATAATCCTGATATCCAACCCAGAGCTTCTATCAATCAATGGATTGTGGGTATACTTCTCTTTTCATTCAAACTATGCCATGTTCCTGCTCATGAACACACTCCTGCAGATGGACTTTCTTGTCATCCTCATGCCCCAGAAGATGAAGATGAGCAAGATGATTTCGATGAATGGCTAGATACAGCCTATGGATACTCTGTTGAGGTTCTCAACTGGAACCATTCTCCCTGTCCTCACATTTCTCCTGTTTACTCAGTCACATCCCCTTCCACTCCATCAGTACCAACTTCATCTTCTAGATCTATTCACATCCTTTCTACCCATTCTGTTACCATCCCCCTCACTCCATCTGCCCTTGTCACCTCATTCTTTGGGTCAAATGTACAAATCTCTTGATCTGACAAAGCCATGTTACGAGATAATGAGCTTACAATCATGGAATCATTTCTCTGTGACCCCTAATGACCTCCCTCTATATCTGACAAAGAATTGAAGGCTTTTACATCACTGTGTTCGAAGTTTTTCTTGCATGATGGCAAATTATGGTGTTAAGATCCTCATAACAAGCATAAGCTTGTTATCCCCTCAACCAAGTGTCTTGAACTCATATGCATCACACATGACAAACTTGGTCACAAAGGAATATTTAAAATTCGCACTCATCTCCTGGATCAATTCTGGTGGCCATACCTTGACCACAATGTAAAATGGTACATTAAAATGTGCCATGAGTGTCAAATCCAGTCTCTGTACAAGAACCACATCCCCCCTGTTGTTGCAACACCTGCAAATCTCTTCCGCAAGTGTTACATTGACACTACATTTATGACTTCATGTTCGAATGGCTTCAAAGGTTTAGTACATGCCTGGTGTTCAGTTTCCAGATACCCCGAGTGGTGTATGCTGCATTCTGAAAATGCACAGACAGTTGCTGCATTTATTTTCGAAGAAATTCTCTGCCACTGGGGCACCATTGAAGAGATCATTACTGACAATGGCACCACATTCTTAGCTGCAATGAATATTTTGCAAGATAAGTACCAAATACATTGGATACACATCTCACTGTATAACAAGCAAGCTAATGGTCTCGTTGAGAGACAATACTTTGACATTTGTCAAGCCCTTCTCAAAGCTGCAGAAGGTAACCTTTCAAAGTGGACAACAGTCACACACTCAGTAATTTGGGCTGAATGTGTTTCTATTCAATGTTCTACTGGATATTCCCCCTATTTCACTGCTTATGGTCTCGAACCATTGTTTCTGTTTGATATCACAGAAGCTACTTACCTATCACCTTGTCTTGAACACCCTATATCTACTGAAGATCTTATTGCCTACTGTGCTATTCAACTTCAGAAGTGTCCTACTGACCTTGCACACATCAAGGAATGTGTCCTCAAAGCTAGATATGGCTCAGTTCGACATTTCGAAGAAATCTTTGCTCACTCAATGACCAACTTCAATTTTAAAGCCAGTTCTCTTGTCCTTGTTCAAAATTTACACTTAGACTCAGATATTGGACACAAAATGAAGCCATGATATCTTGGTCCCATGATTGTGCTATGTCATACTCAAGATGGTTCTTATATTCTAGGTGAACTCGATGGCACACTTTCAAAGCTTCGATATGCAGCATATTGCATTGTTCTCTATCATCCATGCAACCCCTGCTTCATTTCCATCACCAGTCTCAATGATATCCCTCCTGACAAGCTAGAGGATCTCACACATGACAGGGAAGGTGATGTGGATGCATAATTATAGCTTTCTTCTTTCATTGTCACTCTTTCTATTTATTTCCTTTCCATATCATTTTATTCTCTACTATGCTCACTTTTTTCCTAACTGATTTCTAGTTTATTTAAATATTCCTTTCATTTTACTCTATTATTCATTGCTATCATAGATGACATGCTCTCATTCGAGCCTCATTCCTTGCCTCTTCACAAAGAAGTTTATTTCTTTTCTCCTGTGCTGCTCCCATTGCCTCAGACTCATCAAATGCGCCACCATCAAGATCCCGTGGTCAATTAATGGCAAAGACCCTTTTTTGCCATCAATTTCCCATATGGTCCAGGAACACCTTGCCAAAACAGAATCATCGACCTCTACATCGAAGCCTGCAAATCCAGGCATCTCTTCTATGTCTATCTTTAGTTCCAACATTGTTATCTGTGCTATATTTCAGTACTACAGCTTGCAGTGCCATATTTACAATACCATGCACCAAATATGTCTCCAGGGAAGTAATACTCCTGAAGATCTCTTTCCACTTCTCTAATTCTTCAGTTTCTTGGCCCTCTTCTGCATCAACGACCTTCTCTATAATTTCGATGCAATGACTGGAGAGCTCAATGATCTTTTGACTCCATTGGGACAACATTTGCCCATGGCTAATAACCTTTTCCAAGTCGTCACCCCACACATTCAACAACTGATTGAGGTTCATGGTATGAATGTGGAATACAAGACCTACTCATTATTCTTTGATTTTATGTGCTCAATGGCCTCAGTATATTCACTCTCTTCAATGCACCTGCCCAGATCTGTCTCACTTATTCTTCCCTGATCTGTGATTTCCTGGACCCTGACATATCGATTTCAATGGCTTGTCTTTGGTTTTGATATTTCTATTGCATTTGTTTTATTATTTGCAGATTGACTGGGGACAGTCAATTTCAGCCATGCCCATTAGATGTAGAGCAGGTGTTCAGCCTGCACTATGGAACAGACAATTGGACAAGTTCTGCAAACGCATTCAATCATGTGACATGTTCATGTCATTGAGCTTGAAACAGAGTGTCTATGCTATCATCTCTGCCACCTCAACACATGCCCCAATGCTCTCTGCCTCCACCCCTTTCACCACAGCACTAACTATATAGTCAACACCAAGACCACCACAAGAATGGTTATAACACAGACTCAAGTAACTGAGAGACCACTCAACAGTGGCACCTCAAAGTCTAATCATCTCCATATCAACATCTCAATATATTCTCTTTCTCCCCTTATCTTTTAATTCATTTTTTACATTCTATTCCAAACAGACTCGTGTTTCAGCTCCTGGAAACAATTATTCAATTCCTATCTTATCCTTGGCTTTACTTACACTCATTTCGCTCTTTTTAGGTATATTTTATCTCTTTTACATATAAACTGTATATGTTGGTATTGAGCAATCCAGTGAAGTTCACCATCTCGAGTTCTCGTCTAAACAATTTGGTTTTGTTCTCTGTCACTGTCTACAATGCTCTACATCATTCTATTCACTCTAACTTGCTGTGCAAACTCTACTCACCCAATATTCATCTCAGAGCTTCAAAACCCAAAGTTCTTATCTGTTTCCCTTCATATTCGTCACTGATCATCATATCACATCACCTTAGAATCCTTATGCTGAATGGGCATGCCAGCAACTCGCATTTCTTTGCATAGGACCTTCAAACACAAGATCACCTCTTCAGTGTGAATGAGCATGAGTGTTGTCACAAAAACCTAGTTTGCCACACAATGCATTACAGTGCACTTTAATGCCTTAAGGCATTTGGTGCCCCCCAAGAGGATGAAATCTTAGATATCATTGAGAGACTTGCTGAGTGTCCTATAATGCCCTGTAACAAATGCAATGACTTGTAAAGCTTACTACCGAATCTTACAACAAAATCCACATCATACAATGGCTTGTAACCCTGTGTAATATTGTTCAAAAAAAGCAACTAAATTTGATAATATATGTGTAATTTATCGCTGAGAATTAACATTAACACACAATGTTTTCATCTAATATACATACATCGCAACCAGAACTACTATCTATGTAGTGGTAGGTATAATAAGTACTTAATGTATGTTAGTACAATGACACTGAGAACTAACAGTACTTACCAAATCAACTGAACACTTACCTTTAATTTTTGTTACTTATCTAAAAATCTTAAGCCAGCTCTTGAAGCCTTAACAAGAATGAAGCTCTTACCAGTGTTGCTCTTTTATACACTGTAGGGAACCCTACTGGCCTATGTACAAAAACACCTAATATACATAGTCCATTAGTTCCTGTACTCATCCTAACCAATTATAAATTATCCTATTTACCACACCCTGATCTCGAGACACTAACAATGTTCCACACCCTCGATTACTCCGAAGATCATTACAAATTTTGATGAAGTCCGCAATATTACTAATCAATCAATCATTACCCAGCAAGCGCTAAAGTTAACGCGCTGAGTAGTATCTTAAAACCGACGCGCCAAAGTAAACACCGTACCGAAAGGCACGTGACTTAGCGCTGACCAATCACAACGCCCGGCAAAGCGCTCGCATCAATATTACTTTATCCGATGCCGCCGCGCGCCCTTTATACATATTCCTTCCCTCTTTTCTTTACTCCTCTACTTTTTATCTTTATTCCTTTACTACAAATCATTCTTACCTACTGTATTATTAATCATGGTACATATTTCTACCTAGGTAGTTCCAAAAAGTATATAAACCCCTCTCATGTAGCTACATCCCTCAGTCAATTCCAGTTTGATTCACACTCACCATTCATCTGTTATTCACACTAAGCTTCTAGCTGTAGAAACTTAGTGCACTCCTGTCCTCATCTGCTTAATACTCAGTACTGCCCAGTTTTATTATTAGTTAAAGCTCTTGCACAGGCAAGAACCTTAGCTAACTTCGCATTTTCTACACTTAATTCACCAAACACACCTTCACCACTTCTCTTAAATTCCTATACAAGTCTTAATAACTTTATAAGACTTGTATTCTACCTCAACACTTCGCAACAAACCCGACAACTCGTTTAGAACACTAGTGACAGATTGGACACTGTCACGCTCAGTACTTAATTGTACAACCTTCAGACAAGTCTTCACCTTACAACTTGGAGCCCACCGCGAGGGGCTTCTAAATTCAGTTGTCTCCTCGCTTTCGACTCAACAACCAATTCGAAGACATTAATAATCAACCTCATTTAATACATAGCAAGCAATTCGAAATACTTTCGCCATGTCTCAACATAACGTTGACCCATCACAAATCCAACTCCCCCGTTCACCTGTACACGATTTCGTTCCATATCCACTAGGTTATGCGCCTCAAAAATGTGCCAATAACAATCCGGCACCACAAGTAGCCTCACGCATTCCTATACCCTCTCCACAACCGAGTTCTAAACCCCCTACCTTGCACCCTGCAGACTGGACTATGAATTCAGCACTGCTAGGAGATCAGCAAAGCATCAGAAACAGTAATGCATACCGACAACGTGGAATGCCATCCCCAGGCGACAGAGGCGCACCCAAATTTGATGGGAAACCTTTGTCACTTCAACGGTTTTTCCGGAATGTAGAACGGCATGCTATTCTCTGCGAACTCGATGAAACTGAAGCGATCGAGTGGACTTATTCATATGTGTCCCAAGAAGAAGAGGATACCTGGCGCGAGAAGGCAGACGGCGTAATCCACTGGGAAGAATTCAAAGAACTAATCTCAGAATTATATCCCGGTGCAGACGGCGACAAGAAATACTTGATCGCAGACCTTGAAGCATTAATTGCACAACAATCTACAAAGCCTATTTCCGGAAGATATCAGCTGGGTGAATACAATAGAAAATTCTATTGTATCTCCTCTTACCTGAAGCGCCGTGAAAAACTGACTGCTCGAGAAATCAGTATCTACTTCATGAATGGATTCACGCCTGAATTCCGAAAAGAAATTCAAGACCAACTCCGTATTCAGGAACCCAAGCATGATCCTGAAGATCCATGGGACTACGAAGAAATATATAAGGCTGCAATCATCCTCCTACCACCAAACAACGGAGGACTTACTCTGGAAAACAATATGCGAAACCAAAGAAATCCGTTCCAGCCCAAAAAGACGTACAATGCAACGGCTATGGAGAAACTGTATAATGATCAGCCCCCAGCTGAAACTTATACTAACAACTGGAAAAGTGGACCAAATACCTCATATACCGCGCCATTGCCAATAAATGATCGGCCTCCACGTCGAACCTTCCGATGCTTTTTCTGCTCGGACACGAATCATATCATTTCCTTATGTCCAGTATTAAACGAATATGTACAAAAGGGTCTGTGCAAGACAGGCGATAAAGGGCAAATCTTAATGCCAGACGGACGCCTAGTCAACAACCAAGTAGCTTTAGGACCAGATCATAAGACGCGCATTGATAACTGGTATAAAGTCAACAAGCGTCCAGAGGTAGCCTCAACCAACGTTATTGAAGCTACTCAAATTCACAGCTATAGCCAGAATGTCCCTACAGAAAAAGCAGGAGCATTCATAGAAGAAGTAGTGGATCAGGAACCACCTGTAACGCAGGAAGAAATAGACCGCCTTCCGGTACTTGAGACCCTCATGAATAACGCAAAGCGCGAACTGGAGTCCATCCAGAAGAAGATGAAGGAGAATGCCAATAACCGTAAACCGGATGGTCCAGTAACCCGCAGCAAGGCTAGGAATGAAGTACAAGTCCCCAGTACAGTCCCAGCAGAAAGCCCAAGCTTTACGAGTAACAGGGAACCTCAGTACAAGTATCAAGCACCAGTGGAATCACTGGAACTTACTAAACGCGTACTAAGAAAAGGGCTTGATAGTACAGTTACCTTGACATGCGAAGAACTCTTCGCCATAGCCCCAGAATATCGGCGCCAGATGAAAGACCTAATTTCAAGCCGTAAAGTCACCACATTTGGTCCAGAAAACAATTCAGCTACGCAGAACGCACTGACAGTGGCGGACATCGAAGTTTTACAACAAAAAGTACTTGACGACGGAAAAATAGTGGCCAATTGTAAAGAAGACCTGCGACAGATTCCTGTCAAATTAAACAAATCGGTACCTGTCAACGCAATAATCGACAGCGGCTCGCAAATTATAGGCATACGAAAAGAAATCTGGGAAAAGCTTGGACTGCCTTTGCGTTCAGACTATGTAATGGAAACAGAAGCTGCCAATGCTTCACGCGGACGCACCCTTGGAATGCTCACCAACTTAACAGTGTCAATTGGAGACGTAGACTTTTATGTTCAAGCCCAAGTCGTCCCAGAAGCATCATACGATATGCTCCTAGGCCTTCCATTCCTAACGTTAACACAAGGAAGCATCCACCATTTTACTACAGGCGATGTGCACCTGGTACTTCAAGACCCAAATACTCACGCAGTTATCACGGTACCAACCCAAGCACGGCGCCGTAACCACCACATTGCCTCTCAGGATTTTTAGGCATCGATGATTCGGGAAATACCCGAGGAGATACCTCAGCATGTTCAGTTCTTAACTGTGAAACAAATAAAAGTGTTAACGACTCACTTATTCTCTTTTCCAACCCAAAACTCCAACAAAACTGCTTCATGACATCACCTATTTGCTTCTCATCTACTACTTTCTCTCCACCTGCTAAAACTCTCGAGTCTTTTGAAATCTCTCTATACAATCTAGAACACATCGTCTGTTCAAATGTGTTATCAGAAGTATTCGCGTACAAAAAGGTAGCGGATAGAATTAAACCTGTTGCTACCACCCTACCTGAAAATTTTCGAATTGTTCGACGCATCCCTTCAGACCCTTTGGCGGAAATGCCAAAGCTCCCTACTCATCCCCCAGATTTCGTCCCAGGAAAAAGATATACTCTAGAAAGAAAGGAAGAAAATAATGTTAATAAAGACAATTTTCTCTGGCCAGAAGAAGAGAAACTTGTCCACGAGCTCATCCGGCTCCAGGAATATGCTTTTGCCTGGAACGAAGACGAAAAAGGAAAATTTTCGAATGAATACTTCGACCCAGTAACCATACCAACAATAGAACATATACCTTGGGTCTTACGAAACATTCCAATTCCCCAAGGCATATTCAATCAAGTGGTCCAAATAATAAAAGATAAAATAGCGGCCGGAGTGTATGAACCCTCAAACGCATCGTATCGGTCCCGTTGGTTTTGTGTACTAAAGAAAGACGGAAAGTCCCTGCGATTAGTACACGACCTTCAGCCCCTAAACGCTGTTGCTATTAAAGACAGTGGCGTACCACCAATCGTTGAAACCTATGCTGAATCATTCGGTGGACGTGCCTGTTATGGCGTCTTCGATTTATTTGTCGGTTTTGACCAACGTGAATTAGCGGTTGAATCGAGGGATTTAACCACCTTCCAGACACCGTTAGGAACCTTTAGACTTACCTCCATACCAATGGGATACACGAATTCCATGCAAATACAACATGGAGACTTGACCTTCCTGTTACAAGACGAGATACCGCACGTAGCGGCACCCTTTGTCGACGATGTACCTGTGAAAGGGCCAGTCACACGATACGAAAATAAAAACGGAACATACGAAACGATACCTGAGAATCCGGGTATACGGCGATTCGTTTGGGAACATCTCCAGAACGTTAACCGTATTATCCAACGAATTAAACACGCCGGTGGCACCTTCTCCGCTAAGAAATCACATTTCTGTGTTCCAGAAGCATTAATAGTCGGCCATAAATGCACATATGACGGACGCTTACCTGACGAAACACGAATTCAAAAAGTATTAGACTGGCCTACATGTCGAAACCTGACAGAAGTCCGCGGTTTCTTGGGAACCTGCGGAACAGTACGCGTATTCGTCAAAGACTACGCAATACACGCGAAACCACTCGTTGCACTTACCAAGAAAAACAACGAGTTTTTCTTTGGCCCAGAAGAACAAAAAGCCATGGATACTTTAAAACTGCTAGTAAAGAACTGTCCTGCCATACGCGCCATCGACTATCTCTGTGATAGAGAAGTCATTTTGGCAGTCGACTCATCTTGGATAGGCGTCGGATATGTTCTACTCCAACTCGGCACGGACAATAAGCGTTATCCATCCCGTTACGGCTCTATCACTTGGAATGAACGTGAACAACGTTATTCACAAGCTAAACTAGAACTATACGGTCTGTTCCGCGCATTAAAAGATGTTAGAATCTATATAATTGGAGTAAGGAACCTCACCATTGAAACCGATGCCAAATACATCAAAGGCATGTTGAATAACCCGGACCTCCAACCTAGCGCCACTATAAACAGGTGGATAGCTGGAATACTGTTATTCTCGCCATTCAAATTAGTTCACATACCTGGTAAAGACCATGCTGCGGCAGACGGTCTATCACGACGACCACAAGCTCCAGAAGATCCACCCAATGTAGAGGATTGGGAACAATGGATCGATGACGCAAATGCCTTTGCAATCGAAGTCTTGAACTGGGAACGTACACCACGCTCCTCTGTATATACACAGACGGGCAAATGTGTTACAAGCCCAACTCTGGCGTCTCAATCGTACACGTCATCTCACGGTCGTGGGACTCGACCTTCCGAATTAGTACAGACGCTTATGGGCGCCTCTCTAGAAATCCCGCGCACCGACAAGGCAGAGAAGCGCGACCTTGAACTCTTGCGCATTCAAGCCTTCCTCGAGAACCCTGTCCGGCCTCCAGATATGTCCGATACTCAGTATACGAAGTTCATTCGTCGCTGTCTCCAATTCTTCACCAAGGACGGCCGACTCTGGAAGAAAGATCCTCATGGCAAACACAAGTTAGTCATTCCACCACCCAAGCGTCTTGGACTTATCATGGAAGCTCATGACGAGCTAGGACACAAGGGGATCTTTACAGTACGTATTCGACTTCTCGAGCGTTTCTGGTGGCCACATTTGGAAGACGATGTCAAATGGTACATCAAGACCTGTCATGAATGTCAAGTCCGTCTTCTTCATCGACTTCATATTCCCCCATCTGTTCCTACCCCCTTCTCTCTGTTCCGTAAAGTCAACATTGACACTATGCTCATGCCCAAGTCTAACGGCTACCGATATATTGTACACGCTGAGAACACTCGCACTCTTGCTGCCTTTATATTCGAAGAAATACTTTGCCGATGGGGTGCTATTGAAGAAATTGTCTCCGACAACGCCCCTCAGTTCATCGAAGCTTGCCAGTACTTAGCCGAAAAGTACCATATTCACCATATTCGCATCTCCCCTTACAACTTGCAAGCTAACGGCGCAATCGAACGTCGACACTTTGATGTACGTGAAGCCCTTATCAAAGCAGCAGATGGAAATGAAAACCGTTGGACACAAGTTGCACCCTCCGTTATCTGGGCAGAACGAGTGAGTATCCAAAAATCTACTGGATACTCACCTTACTATATAGCACACGGCGTCGAACCCGTTATGCCATTCGACCTGGCTGAAGCCACCTACTTGGCTCCTAAACTCGATCATCTAGTGTCTACTCAAGAACTTATCACATACCGAGCCAAGCAACTTCAAAAGCGACCGGCTGACCTGGAGAAAATAAAAGAACGCGTACTTAAAGCTCGTTACGAGTCGATTCGTCAATTTGAGAAAGACATGGCTCATAAGATCCATGACTATGACTTCAAGCCCGGATCCCTAGTTCTTGTCCGAAATTCACGATACGAGCACGACATCACACGGTTCAAAACTAGACCGCGTTATCTTGGACCAATGGTCGTTCTTAAACGGACCACAGGCGGCTCGTATATCTTAGCGGAACTCGACGGCTCAGTCTCTCGTCTTCGATTTGCCGCATTCCGTCTAATACCCTACCACCCACGCGATCCTACCAATATACCTGTTACACAATTGCCGTCTATTTCTGATGAAGAAATAGAAAATACTACTATCCCTGATAATGACGATCCTCCTTCTCTCCAAAACATCGTATCTATAACCAACTCATACTAACACCATTACACTCGTGTTGTGAATAGCATTTTAATTTCACCAGAAATTTTTTTTCGGCTTCCTCTTCTCGGCTTCTCAACAGAGCGCACGGTGCGCACGATATCTATACTTTACACAATTCGCACACACGGTGTGTGCGACGGTTTATTACCATTTCCGTTATCCGAATACAGTGTATGAACAACTGATTTACATACACTATGTGCACGAGTGCACAATCTGTTCCGTTACTCTATAACCAAGCATACGTGCACGAGTGCACTACTTATCACACAAGACATTCTACACCAGCAATTTTATTCAAATACAAGACCACACAACAGACAATGACTACGTAGTCCAGACATCGCGATATAAATACACATTACAATTACTTCTACCTACCTTTCCCCTTCCCATTCCCCCTTCTCATGTAAACCTTACAAATGCTTCCGTTTTACTGCTACCTGCACACGCGCTCCATCGGACTAAATTGAAACAAGAAATTAACACACTCTTTCCTCCATCCATCGTACCACTCACGGAAGCCGACGAATCACTTACAGACATTAACCCTGGTACATCACTCGACGAGTCATTCTCCTCATCCACAGTATCAGGTGCTTGAACACCCACCGACGGCTGCCCCTGTGCGGTGGAAGGGACTCTGTACGGCACTGTCAGCATGCCTACTCGATGACGGTTATGAAACCTACGTACCCTCCAGCTACTGGAAGTGCAAACAGCGCAGTATTAAAACCATCAGTAAATCTAGCAAGTCCGACGCGTGCCCCTGGAGTCGGCGGCAGTGTTGATCCAACAACTATATCATTAGGCACGGAACGCAACCGCCTCATCATGTTCTGAACATGACGAATACTCGAAACGAGTGCTATGTCGTTAATATTGATAGCCCAGTGTGCCTGCTGTGTCTCGCTAAGCAGATGGGACGCGGCAGTGAGGCAGTCTTTAACAAATCCCCTTTCCCCAGCAAATGGTGCATTTACATATACTGCCCCAAGCACCTCATATATATCTCCCCAGTCTATTTCGGGGATAAAACGATCACGAAACAATAGCTCATGACAGATCAGGGCAGTCGATTTCTAAATTAACGACGCATTAATAACCAAGAAAAAGATGCCATAACTACTGGTCACTGTACCATGAGGCTTGCGTAAAACGCCAAAGATATCACCCCATCAGCATCAACCGACTCTTGCTGATGGTTTCGTGCAGCATGAACCAAGTCTTGCACTATCTGAACGTACCCAGTCGTATTAAACCGTGCTCGGACAACAGGATTAATATCAAGAATAGGCCCTAGTTGGAACGGCATGTTGAAAGAAGAAAATGTATCGATAAATTTTCGAGCCGGCCTTCCATCATCCCTTATATATATCATATATGACACTACATCATTTCGATCTCGATGACCTATTTGCTCCGACGTGACACAAATTATTTCATCGACACCAATGTCTTATCATGATATTGACTTAAGTAACAGTCAATATCACAAAAGTCCCCGGGTGGTGTAGGGAACCCTACTGGCCTATGTACAAAAACACCTAATATACATAGTCCATTAGTTCCTGTACTCATCCTAACCAATTATAAATTATCCTATTTACCACACCCTGATCTCGAGACACTAACAATGTTCCACACCCTCGATTACTCCGAAGATCATTACAAATTTTGATGAAGTCCGCAATATTACTAATCAATCAATCATTACCCAGCAAGCGCTAAAGTTAACGTGCTGAGTAGTATCTTAAAACCGACGCGCCAAAGTAAACACCGTACCGAAAGGCACGTGACTTAGCGCTGACCAATCACAACGCCCGGCAAAGCGCTCGCATCAATATTACTTTATCCGATGCCGCCGCGCGCCCTTTATACATATTCCTTCCCTCTTTTCTTTATTCCTCTACTTTTTATCTTTATTCCTTTACTACAAATCATTCTTACCTACTGTATTATTAATCATGGTACATATTTCTACCTAGGTAGTTCCAAAAAGTATATAAACCCCTCTCATGTAGCTACATCCCTCAGTCAATTCCAGTTTGATTCACACTCACCATTCATCTGTTATTCACACTAAGCTTCTAGCTGTAGAAACTTAGTGCACTCCTGTCCTCATCTGCTTAATACTCAGTACTGCCCAGTTTTATTATTAGTTAAAGCTCTTGCACAGGCAAGAACCTTAGCTAACTTCGCATTTTCTACACTTAATTCACCAAACACACCTTCACCACTTCTCTTAAATTCCTATACAAGTCTTAATAACTTTATAAGACTTGTATTCTACCTCAACACTTCGCAACAAACCCGACAACTCGTTTAGAACACTAGTGACAGATTGGACACTGTCACGCTCAGTACTTAATTGTACAACCTTCAGACAAGTCTTCACCTTACAACACTTCAGACAGCTGCTTTAGTCAGTGCTCAGCTGGATCTTGGATTGCCTCAGCTCTAAGTTCTGAGCTGTGTCCAGTCAAACTTAGGTGATCTAGACTTATCCTCAGTTCTGTCTAGTTCTACTTATAAATAGGATTCAACACTTCACAATGTTTATCCATGTCACAAACCTTATAAAAGATAACCATCATAGTAATGGAATTATTTTTCAACCTTCTAAAACTTATTTATTTCCTGGATAATGGTATGAAAGCCAAGTAAACTGAAGCCGCCAATATATATAGGGGCCACCTGAGAGCCAATAAATGCACTCATGTAATATTTATATCATAGGGATATTGCAATAGAATATGAGGCTAAAGTAATATTGCCATTGCCTTGCAACAGTGCCTTAATCTTAGAGTGTTCTTGTAGAACCTCCCATACCTTACAGTGTCTTGTGTATGTATTGTAGTGTCTTCAGTAGTATCTTATAATTACCTTATGTTGCATTACTCCGATGTTAAAGGCTTAATGCCTTCCAAGACAAACCGGACCTTCATGACAGTATATGAATGTGATGATTATCATTGTGATCTTCACACTTGCACTCACACATTACAATCTTGGCTTTGTATAGTTAGTGAGAATGCTAAACTCCTAAATTTGTATTATTAACATTGTAAAATGCAATGTAAGAGTGATGATTGAGGCAAAATCATATGCATAAGTAATTATGGCTAAGGTAGACATGGGTTTACACAGACTGTTACATAAGCTCTAACTGAAGAGCTGGAGAAGCCGAAAGTCGGAACACAATTCCATTTGATGGGATTGAGCATGGTTGTTAGGCTTTCCATAGCAAACAGCTGGTTGAAATAGCACAGTAATAACCAGCAGTACGTGTGGTCACATTCCCTCCCTTTACTCTCAGTACTAAGCTCCTGGACCCTTTAATTTCTGTCATGCAAGTAAATATTCATTAAGTAATGTCTTTCTTTCTATTTTAATATAATTCTCTATATCTAGTTCCTGGAAACCAACTGAAAATTATCCCCCTCATAGTCAGACTTAATAAAATTCCCTATCCGACACCTTAGAGCACCCAGGTCGAACAGACATTCACTGACTTGCATTACATTATTTTGTTTACCTTTACAAGAATCGCAAATCTGAACCAAAACCCATTGCTAATATACATCATCTCTACATCTAGTCCCTCCACACCAACTATAACATAAGGATGAGTAGGGATTCACCAGTGGCTTTCATTTTGATTGATCCTTGTCGGTGAGCACTGAGGGTGTGCGATGTTTCGCACCGGGGATCAATTGATTTCAAAATACACTGTAATGGAATCAATAATTACTATGTAGAATTTTGAAATCAATCAATTGTAGTTAATAGATTGATCAATGAATGAACAAAATCAATGGTAAATCAGTACTATATACTAGAAAGTGCGAAATCAATGGGAGAATGGAATCATTGCAGTAGCAAAATCAGTGAAAAGTGAAATCAATTAGAAATGAAATAAATCATTGTAATATTATGGTCCCCAACCGCGAGTGTAACACATCAGCAGGGTTTTTAACTATGTAAACATAGCCACTACACTACTAGGCCTTTTAAAACTGTTACGCTTCTCAGTACCCAACTAATACTTGCTATTGCTTCTGGGGACTTGGTGAAAATTGGCAATCTTTGGATTACTTTTAATATATCTTTATATACACATTGTGCCACCACTACAGTGCGACGTTCATTGCATTATAACTCATAGCTTGATGTATTTTATGTCATATTTTACGAATTATCTAGTAAAATATTAAGTATAAATGATAGCGAGCTACTAGTTAAGTAGCATGACGTGCAACACTTAAAAAAGACCTAATAGTGTAGCGGCTATGCTTATATAGTTAAAAACCTTGCTGATGCGTTACACTCGCGGTTGGGGACCATAATATTACAATGATTTATTTCATTTCTAATTGATTTCATTTTTCATTGATTTTGCTACCGCAATGATTCCATTCTCCCATTGATTTCACACTTTCTACCATTGATTTCGTTCGTTCATTGATCAATCTATTAACTACAATTGATTGATTTCAAAATTCTAATTATTGATTCCATTACAGCGTATTTTGAAATCAATCGATCCCCGGTGCGAAACATCGCGCACCCTCGGTGCTTACCGACAGGGATCAATCAAAAAGAAAGCCACGACTCGGGGATTAGGTAGTAGACGATGTATGTTACATATTTGGCTTTGTCGGATGTTCCCTCCAGAGTCCAGACGGTGATTCATGCTCCTTGAGGCATCCTGTCACCATGTCTATTACTATTAGAATAAGTACCATAATCATATGACTATGGATACAAAGAATATAACGGGGAAAGGATAGTTTTTAAATTCCTTGAAGCTAGTTGCCGGCTTGTATACAAGATGCATTTCTCCGATGCCGTCGTAAATGGATAAAACCTTTGCTTAATTCTACCCATTTAAAGTAAGTCAGGACACTCTGGTGTAAATCTGTAAAGCACATATGTACGTACTTGTCACCCCAAAAAGAACACCGTCGTCGTAGTCTTGAAGTGTTCATGGACATGTCCTTCTTATCTCGTGAAATATCCTTTATAGGCTTTAGCCCATTTAATTGACAGTATTATCTTAGTCCTTCATATACTACGCTACAATGCGTATGTACATCGAACAGCAATTGAAGTGATGTCTCAAAGTTCTTCTCTAATTTAGTATAATACTGCCTAGGAATAGCTTCGGGACTCCCCCTCACCAGTGCTATTTGACATAAGCATGGTTCTCTCACTTCTGTCGAAGCCAAAATATCTGTATTACCTCAGCTTTTCCCTCCTTAGTCTTGTCGCCGGAATGCATCCCGAATTCTAACTCCCGTTCCTGAGACGCTCTATTGCTCCCATGAATACGCGCTTCGAATAGAACGCTTCTAACTTATTGATTTCTACTTAGTGGCTGGTTACATCAGCATTTCAGGGGGTATAGAGGGTTAGTGTTGCCCCGTAGTCCGTAGTTGTCGACAACATTCCCCATGATATATGATATGCATCTGGTTTCAAGTTGTGTCTTTCACTTCAATGCTTTAGTAATTTCATAGATTAAAACTGAATTTTTGACTGTAGCGTAAAGGGAAATATTCCATGCGCCATAGCTTCGTTTTTTAGAGTACACTAGGCTATTAAATACATCACGCTCACATCAATAAATCATTAAAACGCCTCCTAATCTGATACGTGGAGAGTCATCAAAGAAAGATAATTTGGCAATCCTTCTCCAATTGGATTGTTTTAGCTACTTCCCATCTACTCTTCTTGCCGCGACAGCCGGTGATAAGTCTCTAGCTTCGAAGTAATTTTAGCTTTCAATGGGAATGAAAATCGTTTGTGGTATGTTGTATTCGGAGGGAAAACAATAATAATAGTCAACGGCTGCCAATTTTCACAGTATAAAAGGTAGAACGCATAAACATATTCGATAGAGAATAGCAAACGCATCACTCTACAATCTCCATAGCTCTCATATATAACAATCATGTTCTCTTTCGCAAGGAGTAAGCAATGATTTTCTCTGTTTCACTGTAAATTATGCTCACCAGATGCTTCAGTCATCGTTGCAGCCGCTGTCGGACTCTCCGTCCTCGCAGGTGTGGCTCAGGCTCAAGCCCTGAACCTTACGTCCTCGCAGTGGATCTGGACAAACGAGGCCCTAGGCAGTAGCGCCAGCGTTCCCGCTGGTAATCGTACATTCCGCAAAGACTTCGATGCCACCTTCCTCAAGTTCCCTTCCACCGCCGAGGTCCTCATTGCGGCTGACGATGGATACACTCTCTATGTTAACGGCGTACAGGCCGGGACTGCAGAGGATATCACTCAAGCACAATACTACTGCGTCGACGTGAGCTCCTTCAGAAACATTGTTATTGCTGTTAACGCTCTCAACATTAATGGTCCTACTGTAAACCCTGCTGGGCTTATTGCTACCGTAAGGGTTAACTACGAAATTGGCGACCCCGACGTTTTCGTTACCGACTCGAGCTGGGTATTCAATCGGACTATTCCAGCTGGATTCCAGAATCCGTCCTTCGATGATAGCACCTGGCTCGAGGCGGTTGGCGAAGGACCTTATGGTGTCGCACCTTGGGGTAATATCGCTATCCCCAGTGCTAGCGGACAAGTTTGCAACGCCTGATCATATGTTAATAATTGTAAGTTTTCTATCCAATAATATGTATGCCATTTTAATCATACAATTTCCAGGAACACGGTTACGACAAGTGGTATTTTGAGAATTTAACGTTGATGTACAGATTAGTAGCAGTAGTTTACGAGGGAATATATGTTTTACGTGGATGAAATGAATAAATGAACGAAAGTCCAATCTGGTAATGTCCCGGGTAGCTCCGATATGTCTATTTGTTTTATTCGAGCATTCCCAGCAAACAAGAGGTCAGGGCAAGCTAATTTCGCACGTCCGCTTATCGAAACCACAATCTGATGCCAATCAGCATCGCGTTTTCGGGGCTAATTAAACCGACGGACCCTATTGTACCAAAATACGCTCGACAACTTAAGCACTCGAGGCTGTCAGCTGAGAGCAAAAACCGTAAGATTTCTTTCTAAGTCATTTTGTCAAACCTGGGACCTATACATATATACATAGGTGGACAAGCAGGCTTTACCGTGCTCACGAGGACAAACCTTTGTTATCTGCCCTCTAACTCCCCTGTGAATATATATTTTATTTCACAGTAAAATCTTATCTGGTGATATCATGAAAGGGTCATTCAGCATAAGGACACAATAAAACGGCTTGAAGAGCTCAAATCGGCTCTAATTGCTGATTGTATTTTGAATTCTCGTGCTCCGCTACGTGGCCTTGGATCACTCTTTCCTGTATTGTTGGTTGAAATCAGCGTGTTATAAAGCTGTTGTTTGCTGGCTGCCGGTAAGTGCCTTGCATGCAGCAAGCTTGATGATCCGGGATGCTGCTTAGGCACACGCCCGTACTAAGCCTCTAACTAGTGATGCCCCTAATCAGCCCATGTTTCGATGTTATTTTTACCGTCCATACAGGCTAGAGTGTGAAGAAGGGGTTCCTTTCAGATAAGCTCCTGCATGATGTTCAACACCCATACCTCGCGATAACCAGGAATTGTGGAGTGAACCCATTCCATAAATCCACATGTAAACAAGAAGACTATACATTACTCTGGCGGGCGCTTGAGGCAAGCAATTCTCTTTGTTGTCGTCGCCGCTGCCTAGGCCAGCAGACGACCAGTAGCCTACAACAACGTCAGACAGCGTCACAGATCATCACTTAAGTGCGCTCTTCGGGCGATGTTTAGACGAGCGGTAATAGCCGCCTAACATCACGAGGCAAATTGGTTCCGTCAACCCATCTCTGGATTAATGGAAAGCCAACATCCGACATACATACATCTACGCTTCTGAAATATGATCGAAACGGACTACATCCTCGCGGAATGACAGCGCAGTCACGTCTTTCTCGGGCCTCACTCCCCGCATACTTAGAGATAAGCCGAAATGGAAGAAATCCCGGGACAAACAGTACAATGACCATGAACCGCTAGTTCCATTTCAAACATGCTGTATTTGAATTCACAAGGTCAGAATTCCACCATGCTGTTGTTGGCAGGTAACCACAGTGTAACCACGTAGTAAATATAACGCATCCGTTTTCGCCACACTTCTGGGATTACACTATATCCATGCACATCAACAGATTGTTCCAGACAGGACAAGCATGGACCACTTGATACCCAGGCGATAATCTTTTCCTTCGAAGCTCGGATCAATTTCACTGACTATATTCGTCGATCTTTTCATTGATAAGCGAGTAATTTATGGAATGTCGTAATATTCCCTGGCCTTAATTATCTTTCACCATGCGGGCATGAGCTCGTAAAATAATAAAAACCTCAGACCCTACCTCAGACCCGTATTTCGATGCTTAACAATCATCCATTCCGTAAGACAAGACAACGAGATCGCGATGTTCCATTAGTGTATCACGCTCGAGGTAAAGACGCGAACCAATTGGCATTCATTATCTGATCTATTCTATAATAATCTCCGCATATGCTTTCTGTGGTTACACGCGTGTTTTCTCCAGTAATCGATGCGAGAGATAGCCAAGCCTGGCTCCGTCGCCTGAGACTCTGAGCCCTACGCCGCTAAGCGACGGAATATAGCAGATGAGGTCATGAGTTCCCAACGCTACACATGGGTCAACAGCATTTTTGCATTTTAAAGTTTTGACTTCAAGTCCTCCCGATTTGACCATCAATGGGAATCAATTCGAAGCCGCAGGTCCAGCCAATGCCTACAGCGGCTGTAGCACAGGCGTTGCTTTCAGATACCCATTGTATCAGTTAAGTGAGCTCGGTACGCCAGACGGTCCGGAATCGAGATTAGCATGTGCCACAAACTTGGAGTGACGTCCGCGAGGTATAAAACCTCTCGTTTTTTGGTGTATGCAGCAGCCCCAGTTTATCCACCCTCTCAGCTACGTTCTCAACTACCATCTCAGCTAATACTACTACTCTCTCAACCTCCACAACAACTCTTTACTACAAACATGTGCAAGCTTCGCCAGTAAGTTTCTTCCACTGGTCGCGCATTTTCTAACCGTTTCCCCTCATAGAATAAGATACATATACGCCAGCTGCAACCACATGTACGCTCTGGTAAGTTTCTTAGCCTAGGTGATGATATCATCAACTAATGTCACTTGGAATAGCCAGACGAATTGGTTAGTTATACGGTCTTCTAGTTAATTTCAGGAGACGTATCTAACGCTTAATAGATTGTGTGCGAAGATCGCTACTGCAAATTTAGCACTACGCATCCGGCGAACTGTGGTCCTAATTGTAGAACAACATGTTGGCAATAGTAAGCGTTAGCCTTTCAGAATGAAAGATCGATCATATACTTATACTTTCTTAGCAAACAGTTCCCAGAACAATATGGTGGGTGGCATTGGCCTGATTATACCCGTACACGATAATTCATGTTTTAATTTCCATAGATCTCACAAAGCAATCATTATGCCCACGGTGCCTGCAACAGGGTGGCACTTCTGGCGGTGGCCAACAGTAGACTTGGACCCAACATTAGAGTTTGATTAGAGATTAAAGCGTGTCATATATAATGTAGTCATGTATCTGCCTGTATGTCTTGTAATACGCACCAAAATGTAATTGTTACTAATTCTGTGGAACTGAACGATGTTACTGATCATTCAACTTGACAATGGTCATTTGAGCTCCATTGATGGTGATTCGTTAACAGCTACAGTTATCGAGATAAAGTCCTCGGAATTTGCATGATAAAACCCGATAAACGCTTCGAGGTATTGTTTATCGCGTGGGATCCACGTGTACTATAAATGTTGCAGCCTGTCGACTGTTGAAAGGAAAGATTTTAGATCGATTATCCCTGCAAGAAAAGCTTCCGTGCCATCTAATCAGGACAAGCGTGACCATGTGATATGAAATCTTATGAAATGCATCAAGAGTTGACCTGGTCGCGTAAAAGGTTTACGTACACGGTGCAGGCAAATGAACCTGGGATGGTGAGAGATGTGGGGTAGAAAACAGGCGCAGGAACAAAGGCGCTGTGGAGACGAAGCTGTAGGCGCGAGTCACATAGCTCGAAGGTGAGAGAAATATCCAAGGAGACCAGTTCTAAGTAACTGGGTCACACGCATTGGTTGGGGCTGTCGGTCCTAACCCCGGCATCTGCTAGTGTTTCGCGGGAAGCTTGATCCTAAATATAACTGATTAGAAGTGAAGCGGTGCTCTACAACGATCGTAAATCTTGAAGCTTGTAGATTATAATCTAAGCGATTCAGAGTGGGTGTCAGTGAACGCCCACATACTTGATACAACTTGTGGACCCATAGTCCCTGTCTTCTGGAAGAAGAAATGGCAATAACACCAGAAAAGTGAATCTTTTAATATACGCAAAATTACCGCGATAGCACGGCAGCAGTTGTGCGCGAAGAGCCGAACCAAGTGCCACAAACATACAGCACTCGTTCCATCTTACTGACGCGCAGTTTGAAAGCGGAACACGGTCCAGGGCCATTGATCTTGCATTTATCGCTGACACATGTCTACAGCCGCATGGATCTCACGTAAAACCTGACTCGAATTCCATCGAAATTACGCGAACGAGTAAAATATACGAATAACACTTATACTTTGGCACCTTCGGTGATCGATGAAAGCCAGGAAGCCACGAGTCCTTGGCTAACGTTTCAATTTCGGATCAATATTGTATAACACGGAGGTTCTAGAGAGCTATAGAAAAAAATTATGAACAAAGGAGCCGTCTATAGAGAGAATGGATTAAGCCGAAAAACTGATGGAATTTCGACGACGATAAGACAAGATTTGATGCATTAAAAATCCGATAGACAGCACTCGCTGTTTAACACTATTGATAAAAAGCGTCTAAACAGAGCCACATGAGCTTTCGAGGCGAACGATAAATGCCTCGTGTAAAACGGTATGTGGAAACCGAAAACCGATAAGTAAATATATTCTGACCTAACTGGTTATGTAGAATGTCAGCGTATGGGTGCATCCAAGTACATGTGTCTGTGGGCTTCGAAAGCCCGAAATAAAAGTTCCGGTCCCAATAATGTGAACGCCTCGGTTCCCTGTGCGGTGTGAAGGAGCTGAGGGAGCTCGTTAGGGGTATGTTTTCCGCCGAGAGCAAACAAATCCCATCGGAACGGAACTCCTTTAATCAAGGAGGGATTATAAGTAATTAGGCAATTGCCGGTTTGGCCTTGACAGCTTCAACCGCGTCATTAAGCACGGCCACTTGTAAGTTTATCTCCGCGAATTTCGTCGCTATTAGTAACCCAACAATGTCTCAACTTCGCAAGACAGCACCCACCGCAAATTGCCGACGTTGTACTGACGTCGCGAATATATCCTTAATACTGATGGTTCAGTAGTAAGTAAACTAATGAGAAACGAACACCTACAAAGTAGAAGGCTATCCTTAATAATCGGAAATGTGCGTCCATTGTGGCGGTATCGATCATCTACTATCATAATTACCAGTGTGAGCACTTGAGCTCTCAACGTTGGAGATAAGTGTATGGAGTAATCCTTATCTCGGTCAATTTACAGGTCCTTGCAATAGAAACGTTCTTACGTGGTTCCTACGTATAAATATTCGGCGCCAGAGGCAGAAATAGAAAATATATCTTCGAAACTGTTTGATGGATAATCACGTGATGGTCTCGTTCTGGAATACAACAGCCGGTAGTCAATTGATCACCGATGACTAACACAACAGCCATTAAAATTGATACCGGTGACCCATGCGCGAGAGTGATACGAGAATTGGATTACAGGAATTATCTGACGGACTAGTTTGAGTATATTGAACCTATATCGGCCTGGGTACCATAAATAGTAATAGTTACAGAATGTAAACATTTGATAAACTGTAAATGGGAGACATAAATGAGGTGAGGGTCGAGACTGTCTTTCATGCACAACCCTGATTCTTGGATGGTACACCGTTGACCATGAATCGTCCAATGACCAGTACACTTCGTGTAAAGACAATTCCCCATTGACTTCATTAATTCCAACTTAATTCGAAACGAATAACTAAATTTCAGAATCTGCAGTGCGTTTCATGTAGCAGTAGTGAATTAGAAGCCGATGTAGTATAATGATGAGTTATACTGCATAAACATATGCTAAGAGCTATTACCTATCCCTATAAAGTTGACATGGTCATCATAATCATAAATAGCCCACTGCAATAAACTCATCATACCTAAGAAGCTTGTAAGAAAGCCTAAAAAAAGTCGTTGTACCATATCCTCCAATATACATATTATATCACGCGCTCCAAAGGTGAGGTTGAAGCCTATTGAAGCCCAGCGCACAGAGTATAGCGTGAGGATCAGGCACTTGGACAGCGCAGTGGGCGCACTCAGTCACACACGATTAGTAAGCGATTGAGCGGCAGCGAGTTTATCTTGATTTAGAAGATCACTATGCGATGTGACGTCATGAGTCAATGGCTGTCGCAGCAGTATCGATCATTTAAATTGAGTACGTGTACTGTATTATATACATTTAGTATACATACCCAAAGTAGTGCCGAGGCCCACTCGACAATAGGTACAAATTGGATCTGACTCCCGCAGGACTCTCAGTCTTTCACTCGCTCTGTTCTTTCCATTCGACTCAATAATGTCATATAATCCATATAATCCTGTATTTTATTATTCTGAAGATCAATTCTATCTGGTCTCTAATGATCCTCAACCGCCGAGCAATGATAGGGAAGGTAAGAGGTGGCTTGCAGGTCTTACTTCTTATATATGTTCTCATTACATCCTATACAGACAACACCGTTCAGCCCTCACTTATCTATCAGTCGCCCGAAGACCACTTTCCTAGGCTTTTGCTGCCTTCAAATATCACTAGTGCCTCACATTATCTGACTAGTACAAGCCAAGTCCCGCCTGTTCACGAATCAAATCATGAGACTTCAATATTTGAAAGATTGGTGGATGATGGAAATACGATGTTTCGAGATAATGGCAATGGTAAGAGGGTAATTGTTTCGTATTGATACGTTTCTTGATTATCCAACTACAGATGATCCATATGACTCGATGATTTTCGAATCCGAATATGATATTGAGAATGACGATAACGGAAATATTGATCCAGCCCTTCTTCCATCGACATCCACCATAACAACCAGTCCACAAGTCAATAACAACAGTGAGGATGACTTCAGTGATATTAAAATTCCACCAAGGACAGTGATAGAGCCCGGAAGCCAAGGCGAGTCTCATACATCTCTTGGCTCGAATACCCAGTAAGAGTTGTACTTTAGAGGACAAAGACCTTATAGCCGATGTTCAAAGAAAAGTCAAGATAGGCAAGAGGCCGTCAAATTCATTCATGATTTATGCGGGCATACGCAGGAAAGAATTTAGTGCAGCCAATCAAAATTCTCTCATAACAGGCCGTGTCAGTAAGCTTCTAAGCAAAGAATGGAGCGCGCTTCCGCAAGTAAGCAATAGTTCTTCATATGTGGACAGTCATGTTATTAATTGGTTTCCAGGAGGAAAAGAATTACTACCAGAATTTGCGTAAGACTGTGGTACTTGATCAGCATAAGATTTTAAACCCTGGATACGCATATACTCGTAAACCCAACGGCTGTGGAAAGAATTACAAGGGGAAGGGGAAAGGAAAGGGCTCTAAAGCCAAGGCTGAAGTACTTTCCAAAGAAAAGCCTAGGTCCTCTTGATTTCCTTTCAGAGTTGTATGAGATTCCTTATTCTTTAAATATTTGAGGAAATGCTTGATATTTTGTTCACAGTAGACACCATTTGCTTGGACATTTCATGGAACACTGTATTTCTCATTTTATTATTGCTGACAATACGCACATTATAAACACTATATAAATAGTTAGATATAGTATTGTACATTTTAGGTATTGTACGATTTCAATGCAGTTGTACCTTGGTTATCCCATGTTAGTTATTTGTTCCGTGAATGTGAGTTTTGCAGCTATTGTGATATTAGCATAACATACCTAGGTACAGGCAAGCACTTGAAGTACAGTTCGTAACGAATTGAAGCCTCGAGAGCAATTTCATTCCCCGGTCCCTGCACACCGACTGAGATACTCATATGGAAAGCATAGATACCATGATGGACAACGCTGGGACGTTAGCCTGCTTTGTATATCTGTAAATATATGTGAGTAATGCATAGCTGGGAATGGTGAATTGAAGAAAGAACTGCCTATCAATGCTATAAATTGCAAGTCGCAACTAAGTGTTTCCCGACTCGCTCCGACTACATGATTACATCATGTATAACTTACAGTGACCTTCGAAAATTCTCGAAATAGGGTTCCGACACTCTGAGTGGTATAGTTGCAAATTTTCAAAGACCTATTGAATATTATACCATTTCTCATGGGTTGCATTACTTTGTCGAGACACAGCGCTTTCCGACTCGCTCCGATTACATAAGTACACAAAATAGAATAGAACACGTCAGCCATTCAAGATGGCGAGGATGAATGTCAAGGTCAAGGTTACGGGACGTTCAACAAGGCTCAGTTGACGATGAATCAGGCGAGAAACGAGTATTCAGGACGGAATGCACGCTTTGATTCGGCTAGGAAAAATACAAGAGGTGCGTAGACTACTTAATGTAGTACTTTGGTAGTACTACTACTAGTAGGCGCTTGAATCTGCACACGTACTCATGTGACTTGACCATCACAAGGAAGACTTTGGGAAGACTGCAAGGAAGCTCAAAGTAGGAAGGAGGAGAAGGACGACACCTCTTTTAATGTCGAAGAGCTGTCTTTGAGGATGAACTTCAGAAAACAAGACTGGTTCAAGACTGAATTTCCTTGTTCCAAGTATATCGCCTAGTAAACTACGTGGTATGTATACGACGGCATTTAAGTAGCACTAAGTACATACTTAAGTATGATAATAATGCGCTTAAGCGGCGACGCGCGGCCACTAGCTCTGCGGCCGGCCCGCTCGATTGCATGAGCTTGGAAATGTTTACCATCAAGCCCCAAGTCAAACAAAGAGGTTGCAAGCCGACATTGGACGCCCCTCCCACCGCCCTCTTCTTTCATCACACGCTCTCATCAAACTCCTTATCGCCACTTTCCTTTACCCGTGCCAAACCAAAATATGAACTGATAAGCCTCTCACCGGTGCACGACCGATACGCCTAACGATTCTGAACCACTCGCTAGACAGATAGAGCATCTCCAACAATGCAAGCTCATCTACGAGGAGCAAATACGAAAAGAATCGATCAAATCTCAAGAAAACATTAGCTCGCCATAGAGAGCTACATGCTGGTGTTTTGTTTCATAGCATGATTGTAACAGTTTGGAGTGTGCTGAATCGGTGAGTTAGTTTCTTCTATGCTTCTGTTTTGGTGGGGTGGGGGTGTGGCGTGGTTTCGTATCGTCGTTTTGTGCGTGTTGGAGATGATGATAGGGGGTGCGGGGGACAGGTTTAGGTGCCAGTTGTTGTATGGCCAGGGAATGTTGGGGATGGAGACGGAGCGAAAACGCGCTATTGGATGGTTTTACTGGATGTCGATAACTGCTTCACGATGTGTTATGGTACGACCCGAGTGGGGCGACATAGCTGGGTGTGCTGTGCAGTGCCCGTCTACAGAATGACTTGCTTCTGCCTCCTGTCCTGTGTAGATCGATGCCTTCGGTTCCACAACCATGATCAGCGGTACCTCTGGATCGTACTTTGACCCATGCCCAAAGTCATACCTTCGTCTTTTCTTCCATCCGTCTGGAATGCGCAGCTTGGGATATGCGGTGATGCAATGGCTCGTGGTTGGATTTGTCCCTGCGTAGGAAGCTGCGTGTTGTGGTAGAGGCGCTTGGGGGTGCTTGCTTGGCGGCGGGCGTTCAGGCCACACACGCACTTTGTCGTTTTTGGTTACTTTGGTCCGAAGACATGTTTCCTGGGTTATGCTTTGACCTTCCTTTGTCACGCTTCCCTCTCCCTTTGCACTTCGTGCCCCTCTATCTCAATTCGCACCCTTCCTCTCCCGCTACGGTCTTGATTCATTACTTAGAGTCTGACTGGACTTTGTCGGGGCTGCTACTGGTGTGCGGGATGGAGATTAGAAAGTTGGGATGTGCGATACTACTGCCTGTACGTACATGCACCTCGCATCTGGCGTGTTTCAGGTGCTGGTGATGGTGTGGTCCTGAAGAGGATCGGATGTTCATGGTACGGCTCGAGCCTGCTCCGCAGAGGCGTACCCCAGCTTTTGCGTACTCTGCCGGCTCTTTACCGTACAATGCTCTCCGGGCATGGTGGGTTGGCTAGTTGGCTCAGGTCCATGCCAGCTATCATGGTGATATATGCTTCAATCCTTAATTCTTCTCTAAGGCTATCTCTCTCTCTCACGTCTCTCACTTTGCCTTTTGCACACCGTCGGAGAGGACGGTATGGATTTAGAAGTTTATCGTTCTGGTTCTGCGTTTTCGTTGAAGCTCGGGTGCTGGGATGCTGGTGCTTGTACGTGTACCTGGCACCTAGTGGACTTCCGGCAAGTGGTATTAGTGCTGGAGTTTGAATCCTCGTTTAAGTGCTGAGGAGAGTGGCTCCTGGTGCTGCTCGAGGCCTCGTAGGGTCTTACCTAGGGTTTTATCTCTGCTGGCGCTTTGTCATGGCCTTGTGCCCGCTTTTCGTTTTCTCTGCCCCTTTACCACGCAAAGCTTTCGGGCACGATGAGCTGGTCGCTTCTAGACTCTGGATGGTGTTTGGTCAGTGTGCCTCGGGCGCCGGCTGTAGGGGGGTGTGCGCTTTGGGGCCTTTTCGCCTCCGTTTCCCGTTTCACGTTGTTCTCTTCTTATGCGTGCTCCTCCCTCTCTCTCCCCTTGCTCTCCCCCTACGTGATTTTACACTTCAGCTTCGTTTTGAATGTGCTCCTTCGAAGCTCGCAGACTGTAGTTTGTGATATGCATCCCTAGCTTCGTCGTGGAGCCTGTCGTGCTTGGTAGCTGGTTGTTCGCTATGGGCAAGAGAGCGCTTCCGAAGGGCTGGAGATGTGTTTTGACGCTTGCGCGATCGAAACGACGCTTTGAGGGTCTCAGATAGCTGGGTTCCTAATACTGAGGACGCTCAGGCTGTCGATATGCATTGTGCGCCGGTGTTCTGATACCGCTTCTGCGTGAATTGTTCGTAGAGCATCGATGGGATGGGGTTGGGCATGAGAGTACATGTACCCTATGCTGTGGAGTGTCTGTACCCCATCTACGTGATGCTACGCCTGCCGTTCTGTTCCTCGTGGTGGATGGTACCTGTTCAAAAGTTCGGGGCGAGTTACTTACCTGTTCGCGCTGGAGAACTATGTCTCACTGGATGTGTTTGCGTGCGGGTTTTGTCGGTCTCGTGGAGAACAGAGTGAAGGCTTGTGTTTTAGCAGTGACCCGACTACGCTGTAGAGTGTCTTTTATGTCCCATGTAATGCTTCTGCTCACCGTTATGTCATGTTACCAGTTCAATTCCAGAGGCTTACTGTGATTGCTGTTGTCAAACGAATTCATCCCGCATCGTGCTATCTCCAAGAGTTAAGTTGCGGTGGTGCCAGTCTGATATGTTCCACTTCGGTGCTTCAAGCTTTATCTTCGGCGCTTACACGATCTCTTAATGGGGACGTGCATACTTACATACCTGCAGCTTCGTTGCAGAATGCAACAAAACCTCGTTTGCATTGTGTTCAGATAACACCAAGACATACTATTTCGTATTTCACTTAGCCTTCTATCTTCTATTTCTGCTCGACTCTGGGCTTCTCGGACCGACACATGAGAGTCTATTTAAAGCAGAATGGCATGGTACAGCATTTGACAAATAGGTACATTGCATCCACAGCCTTCACTGCATACACATCGACGAGCCCCAGTTGTCTCGTATTTCGTTCAACTCCTCACTACTCTTGTTTAAACATTTCATATCCATTTTGGAGATATGTTCAACGCAGCTACGAACTTTGACATACAGAATGGAGTAATCATCGAGATGAGGGACAACACCAAGCTGTGTGAGCAGCTTAATCGTCATCCGGTAATCACTGGCTCATCGTAAGCGCTAGATGCTAAGAAACTACTAAATCCTGCCAGAGACACTCAATTGTCCAACGTGAGGAAGCTATATATAGTATGCATATCATTACGCCAACTCTTACTCTGCTTTTCTCAAAGTATCGATGTATTCGAAGGGGACATTCACTTGCAGGAACAAATATGGAGCATCGATAATTATGGGAGGGCTGGAGATGAGTATGTAGTTGAAGTATCAGGAGATAGCAAGAATAAGGTGGCGAGAATATATCAGGGGCGAGATGCATATGTTGTAAGTCGATGATTGGTTACGTTATACGTTACTGAAATTGCCATAGCTGTTCAAAAGGGAACTGGAAGTTCTTTCTAAACTGTGGTATATCAGATAATATCCAGATTATGTTCCGAAGATGACAAGTATCATTTAGGCCCCATCCTAGGATTCGTCAAATATTTGGCGTGTATGAATCGAACGACATCTTAGGCCTCGTATATCGTGATGACGGTACTAGCACACTTGTAAGTTCTGATATGAGCTGACCGCCTGACGCTATTGTAGGTATGCGTAGAAGGTACGGAGAATACGTGCTTTATCTTAACACATTACAACGCGCTGCGTTCTCTATGATATATGTGAGTGCACGTTTCTCATCATAAAAGCAATCGATAACAATGCTCAGACATCAGGTTACGTGGTCAGGAGCTTGTATTCAAATGATATAAATATTGTCTCAACACTCCGTCTGTCAGGATACGATTTCCTATTTAGAACCGAAAATTGGCGGCTATTTACAACATTATACCTCCCACGGAGGACTTCATGATACGCTACTTCAACCTGCACAAGGCTTTGATATATAAGCAAAATCCAAGTAATTATACTAGTACCACGCCTTCAATTGTGCAATATTATTTAGTTGGGCAACTGTACCCAAAATATGTTTATTATTACAATGCTGATACCGAATAAGAACATTACGGGAAAATAAATGGTGCCCAAGCAATACCTACAGGTAGTAGTACCATATATAGGCGATGCATATTGATGCATCTTGTTTTGCACACAACCAGATACCCAGATAACGGAATGACACGAAACGTTGCCACCAATAATATGAGATTTTAAAATTTACACATATTGTGTTACATGGGAAACACAATCGAATTGTATGATTAATAAAGGATGCAAATTTGAAGGAAGAGGAGGCGGAAATTATCTCCAATGCCTGGCACCACATAGGAAGATTAATAGGATAGTTTAATACATTAAAGATACATACCATAGTGTTGCATATAGTATGGCATGAGTAGAGATCTATTGAGATGAAGTATACAGAGGGAAACCCCAGAAGAAGATGTGGAAATAAAATGTGCAGCTCAGTTCCCTGTGGCAAAATTTCTGCAATTTTCTGTCATAGCACGGAGCCATATTGGGGCTACTTGGATTTAAAGTTATGGGGAAGACGGCGTCGAAATACAGGTACCACAAATGATGAACCTGTCATGGAAGAGGTGAGGGAAGTAATGCTTTTACATCGATGCCCTGTAAAGCTATTGACGCAATGCATTTTAATTAGGAATTTACGCACAATTTTATTCTGTGCCTTGACGTACGAGACGAAAGCTATAAAAGGGGTGAAGATAAGGTTACATAGGCAAGAGGCGCGAAATGGCGGGGTATGGAAGTAACCGACCGTTATTGTATCTAGGTACGACCTGTAAATTACACTATCCATACATCAGCTCTGAACTGTAATTACAGGCGTCCGATATATCAAATGTACAGTATTGCCTGAAAATCTCGACTGCATCAGGCAACCTGGTATCTCCTATGCAAATGTTCTAGTCTGAGTTTGTTTTGATCCCGTTAAATATGGCATATGCGACAGCATCTTTCACACCTGAGGCCCCATGGCCTTGGATCCATCATCTGATCATATCTAATAGTAAAGAACTTCACAGTTATAGACCCATGTCTATTCACAGCCTATTTTCTTCAAAGCCAGCACCTTTCATATATTTCGTTCTTATTTGAGTTTATTGATTCTTCGTTGGGGCACTGTCCAGTGCCGATAGGGGTGGTTGGAACATCACTTTATTTCTCGCGCTTGCTTGGGCTCGTTCACTTCTTTGATCAGTCAAATTGTAGAACCACCACGGGCATAAATTGCTGATCAGCCAACGAAAACAGTG
The DNA here is from genome assembly GCA_025738555.1 of Cyathus striatus. Lineage (NCBI taxonomy): Eukaryota > Fungi > Basidiomycota > Agaricomycetes > Agaricales > Nidulariaceae > Cyathus > Cyathus striatus. Next base: position 1,026,243 of record JAOVFP010000003.1, read on the forward strand.
GGAATGTTAGGACTTTTATTCTCAATCAACTCACTCGCACTGCTCTCGAGACCAAATTCGAATCAACTGTTGGTAAATTGATAAATGGTATGATAATCACACGTACCCGCATACATTGTATTGCTCGTCGATGGCCATACATTGAAGAACATCTCTAAATGTAAGTTTTAGAATATAGCTATATATATGATCATCAAAAAATAATTTCTATTCTTGGGTTAACTTTCTCAGATTTCAGCAATCCGCAGTAGCTGAGCAGCATCCATAGAAAGATGATGGAGCTGGAAGCGAAATGATACAATAAATCAATCAGAATCTGATATTCTAACTGATATTTTGTAGGCGCGGTTCAGATGCGACTGCATTTTGTAGTTGTATCTGCAGTATAAAAGTCGTTCCCCCCATCCAAGCTAGAGTGGTATTCTTAATTCATTCAAAGCATTATGCCCGCAATCTTATTCACAGCTCAGACGTCCGGTGGGCCACTGAGCTACAGCGAAGTGGTATTGGTGTCGTTGTTTGTTGAATCTGTGCTATACGGTAAGATATTTCGCTAGTATCTCTAAGTGCTAGTAATCACTTAATATGGTTATGACCTTCAGGGTTATTCCTGTCGCTCTTTGCATGTTCAATGTACATTCTAGTCAAGAAGTTTCGAAGAAACAGCCAAAGAATAAATAAACCCCTCCTAATAGTGTCAATCATGATGTTTATTCTCGCCACTATAGTGGGTTGCCTTTTGTATGCTTGCGCTGCCATCCATATATTTTCTTATATCTTTCAGCATATTGCTGCTGACGTTCGTCGTGTAATTGACGGGTTTATTAAGAATGGGAATTCCGGCGACGCAGCACTAGAACTATATTTTAGTGAAGTAAACACGGTGGTATATCTTATCAATACAGTGACCTACGTGCTGCAGACCTTGGTCGGAGATGCTTTTGTCGTGAGTATACTGAACCATGCACAGTACAGCCAGCACTAAATTATGTTTGAAAAACAGCTCTACAGACTTTACCTGGTATGGGACGGAAACAAGGTGGTAGTATTGCCCACCTTCGTATGCTTCGTTGCTAGCATTGGTGAATTTATGGTTTACTGTCCGGACTCAGAAGAAAGGAAGATACTGACAGCAGCTATGATGTTGTAGGTGTGGCCATAGGAGCTGTTCAGTCGTTATTCCGAGCATCTCCAGAGGACATTATATTCATTTATAAGATGCAGAAATGGGTTATATCCTTCATATCACTAACATTTTCGACCAACTTTATCTCAACATGTAGGTGTTGCTTTTATATTTTCCCCAAATTCTACTTCTCCTAATATATTATATTTAGTGCTCATTTCCTCACGTATTTGGTGGTCACATAGAAGAACAATAGGAATGAATGTGGAAGGGCGAAGCCTTGGTCCAGCCATAGTGATTATCATTGAATCCGGGTTGATTTACTCTGCATGCTTGGTGATCATGCTCACAGTATACCTTGTCGGTCAATTTTCACTGGAAGCAAACATAATCCACGACGCGGTGTGTTCCATCATATTATTCTTGCGAACTTGACTGAATCAAAATTTAGATAACTGATGTGATAGGAATTGTATTTTCGCTTGTTATCGTGCGTGTTGCATTGGGAATATCAAGCGAGACAGTTGCTACACAAAGGGCTCTCCATCCACTCAAATCTCTGCATGAAATTGAAAATGGAGTCAGTGATCATACGCCTATGGCGTCAGATACTGCAGTGTACTCACTCAGGAATAAAAAAGACGTGGACATGCAGCCCTGACAACCTTGTTAGTAGAGGAAGGGGGAGTGAAGGGAGAAAAGGCACCTATGAAATGATACCTTGTCTCGGGACAGTAGCCGCCTACACGGAATAGATTCATGCATCCCTGAGCTTCTCATGTGCACGTACATCACCGAGGCATATCTGCCCACCCGCATAAGTACCTCCCCTTCCCGGCGTGTAAAGGGAAAGCGTGCGGCAACTGGTGAAGCAGCGAAGTGGGCATTGCCCTCGACCATAATTTCCTTAGCTTTCAAACACAGTCTTAGGGTTGTGAGAATTTACGGGTTGTTTCCTCTGACACCCTTATTGTTACCAGTGTAGTTCGAGCATTCGAGTGCAATATAGCGGTTTAGGCCTTTCTTTTGTACTCTCAGCTTTGATTCGTGACTATGATGGTTAAATTGCACATTTATTGTAGTGCCGCAACTTTTTCGGGGGCTTGTTCGGCGCAACTTTTTACATGAGGCCGGAGTTCTTTACGCAGATTCTAGACCGGTAAGCCCCAAGTCGAAACATGGGCTTCGGAATGTTTACCATCAATCCCCAAGCCAAACAAAGAGGTTGCAAACCGAGCTCACTGCCCACCACGACCCCAGACGCTTCTTCTCTCATCGACATCGCTCGCTCCCTCACACTCCTTATCAATACCTCTTCTCACCTGCATCAAAACCAAAATGACAAGCGATCTTTGATACCGGTAAGCTTCCTGCCTCACGCACGACACGTCTAGCGATTGCGAACCACTTGCCAGACAGGTAGAGCATCTTCAGCAATGCGAGTTCATCTACTAGACGAGGAGCAAACATGAACAGAATAGACCTGATTACACATAAACTTCAGCTCCCAATAGATGGATAAAGCTTGATGTGTGGGATGGATATTGAGAGGGGTGATACCTGCAAGTCATATCTGAAGCAGGACTGTATCCCTTGTCTGGGTCCCGGGTCCCGTAGGGCCTTGGCATTCACTACCAGTGTTTTATTGTGGAACACTCCCCAAGTAGATATGTTTGCGAGCTGACTGCAGCCGGGGGTTTCTTGGGTTTGGTTCTACACTTTCGGTGAAGTTTGCGGACTGGGATGCTGGTTCCTGTACGTGCATCTGACACTTAGTGGATTTCGTTTGGGAGTGGTATGTGGTGGGGAAGTGTTCGAGTCTGTATCTACAGTTTGGCCCTCATGGGTGCTGAGGAGAATCCTCCTGGTACTGCTTGAGGTTCTGTAGGGTTGTACTCCAGCTTATAGCTTTCCCTGCTGGTGCTATACGGTGGAAGACTCCTTGAGCCGAGCACGATGGATTCATCATCTCCATGCCCTTCCTTACTCCTGGTCCTAACGTTTTCACCCTCTTTTTCTTTGTATTTCTCTCATGCATCTCCAACTCTAGTGTCTGCACATATTTTGGTGCTTGTACAGTTTGCGACACTTAAACACTACAAATTTGTTAAGCAAATTTTCTAGCAACCACAAACAACTTTCAGCTTCTGAAAATTGTCGGAATAGGATAGTTATGATGTAATCTACAATATTCCACAAGCAGATTTTCAAAATTCCGATTTTTTGATTTTTTAGCCCAAAAATTTGGCACTTGGCCATAAAAAATAGTAAAAATCATGAAAAATGTATTTTTAGTATGCTTTCATTGATAGCAATATGATTCTGCAAAAAAAAATGGCCTCTGAATCGCTTCACTGGGTGCTAAAAAATCGCTTTTCTAACCACCATAAGTGAATTTTCTAGCAACCACAAATGACTTTTAGCTTCCGAAATCATCGGAATAGGATGGTTAAAATGTAATCTACAATATTCCATGAGCAGATTTTCGAAATTCCGATTTTTTAATTTTTTAGCCCAAAAATTTGGCACTTGGCCATAAAAAAATAGTAAAAATCATGATAAATGTATTTTTAGTATGCTTTCATCGATAGCAATATGATTCCACAAAAAAAACAGCCTCTGAATCTCTTCACTGGGTGCTAAAGATCACTTTTCTAACCACCATGCCCAGAGGTAGACCCAAGAAAAAGAGCCGAAATACTAGTGGACTTTGCAATAATCAGCCAAAAACTGATCCCCAGAGTCCCTCCCCACTACATATCACTCATATATTAAATAGTATGTATGTTTTAATAATATTACAAATTTAAATTATTGAGCATACACTTTGACAGTAATAGGGGTGGGCAAAATATCAGTATTGTGAAGAAGATAAAAGAACCTTTCAAGATGCAAAAAAGTGGTTGTGAAATATCTAGATGCTTGTTCTCTGGATGTTATTCATTGTTTTATAAACCAAACATGGTGATTTATGAGTGCATATAGGTGTGGTTTAACAGGTGAAGCAGCAGAATGGGCTGTTAGACAGCATCATCAACACTGTCAAGTCTCAAATCATGCTATGATGGCACTCAAGGCTATTGCATCCTAAATTAAGCTATGTAACATGTCAATTTTTTTGCCAAAAAATTTGGCACAGCTATTTTATTGTGGGAATTTCACAAAAACATCATTTTTGTATGTATTTTGACCTTCTGATTCTGAATCTGTAATTAGTTTGCCCTAAAAAATTCATTTTCCTACTGTAATAAAATTTGTGGTGTTTAAGTGTCACAAACTGTACATGCATCTTGCATGTAGTCGATGTCAGGTGTGAGTGGTATGTTCAAGTCTGTATCCCCAGTTTTGGTGCTGGGTGCTAAGGATATCCTGGCACTGCTCAAGGCTTTGTAGGGTTGTGCTCTAGCTTTTTGTTTTCTCTTCTGGTGTTTTAATGTGGATAGCTCTCCTAGTGTGATGGATTGGTCGCCTCTGCATCATATTTGGCTAAGGCCCACACCATCTAACTTGTGGAGATTTATGCTCCCTTTCTTCAATAGCCTTCTTTTTCTATTCAGGTTGCTCTCTTGTGCTTCACGTTCACTACTCGTGTCACGCAGTTTACATTGTACTCTCTCCTTTCATCTCCACACGATGAAGGAGTCTCTTCTACTCTGTGTTAACATGCATAGGGGCAAGGCTAGCGCATTGGATCATGTGATTTTCCTGTAAATGACTTTTGGCCCTGGGTTCCCCTCTCTGGTTGAAACTCGCTGGCTATGTGATATTTTGCTAGTTTTTGATCCTGGTTTTGTGGTTGATGTGAATGCTAATCAAGGTTTCAAATTTCGTCAGCTTTTTGCTTTCTCTGCCACTTTACCGTGTAAGTGCGATGAATAGTCTCAATGATGGTGATTTAGCCTTCTCTCCCTGTTTCACGGTGTTCCCTCCCGATTCGTGGTCCTCCCCCACCCTCATACTTCTCCACTACGTGTTTTAATCCCCAGCTTCGCGATTCCCATCTCTGACGTGATCGTCCTGTTAGTAATGGTGAAGACAAGAGATTTGATCATTTTGGATGTGGTCCACCACCAGTTTTGATTGGTCCCATTTTGTATCTTTCATTTTTTGCTTTGTATCTTTTGGTAGCCCAAACTATTGGATTCGTTGAGTTTAATGGATTTTTGAGACCGAACGTTGTATTTGAATTTTTAAGGTGGGGTTTTTGTAGCTTATTGGTCGATGGAGTTTTTACCACTGATATTTCCAGGCACCTGGACACAGTATGTATTACTGTAATGCTTTTATACTGGCATATCGTGCTCTCGTTATTGTAAGAATTCAACTCCGAGTCGGGGCTGTGGCTGTCTAATATTGGCACTTGAAGCTTTAGCATCAGCGCTAACATCTCGATATGAGATACATATAGTCATACCTAAGTTTGCACCTTCATCCTAGATTGCAACCAAACGTCGTGTGTTCTGATGATAACAAAATGTGAATGCCTGCGTATTTCTATGCTCCACTCAACAGTGGGCTTCTCGGACTGACAAGCCAGAGTCTACTTAAAGCAGCATAGCACAGTACAGCATTTGGCAAATACATTGCATCCACAGCTTCGACAACATATATATATATCGACGAGCTCCAGTTATCTCGTAAATTTCAACCCCTCACTACTCTTGTTTAACCATCCGATATCCATTCTGGAGAGATGTTCAACGCAGCTACGAACTTCGTTATACAGAATGGAGTATTCATTGAGATGAGGGACAATCCCAAGTTGTGTGAGCTATCTTAAATGTCTTCCGGTAAACACTAGCTTATCTTGAATACTAGATGCTAAGAAGCTCTTAAATCCGCCCAGAGACACTCAGCTGTCTAACGTAAGTAAGCTCTTAGTACGCACATCACTATTACAACGCTTAGTCTGCTTTTATCAAGTATCGGCGTATTCAAAGGGGAGACATTCACTTGCAGGAACAAATATGGGACACTGAGAATTATGAAATGATCGCAAATGTCTGGGATGAGTATGTGGTGGAAGTATCAAGAGAAAGCAAGAGTAAGGTAACACGAATATATCAGGGGCAAGATGCATATGTTGTAAGCCGATGATTTGGTACCTTACAACGTTACTAAAATTGTTATAGCTATTTAAAAAGGAGTTGGAAGTTCTTTCTAAACTGTGGTATGTCGCATAATATGCGTATTAGATTCCGAAATTTATAAATATCATCCAAGGCATCCAAGGATTCGTTAAATATTTGGCGTGCATGAATCGAATGACGTCTTCGGCCTTGTATATCATGATGATGGTACTTAACACACTTGTAAGCTCTGATATGAGCCGATCGCCTGATGCTCTTATAGGTATGTGCAGAAGATATGGGGAATACATGCCTTATTTAAATGCATTACAGCACGCTGCCTTCTCTATCAAATATGTGAGTGCATGTTACTCACCACAAAGCAATCTAAATAGCAATATTCAGATATCAGATCGTGAGCGGCCTGTATTCGAATGATGTAAATCTTTTCTCAATGGACCTTCTATCAGGATACGATTTCCTATTTAGAACAGCAAATTATTGGCAATTTAGGATATTATACCTCCCTCGGAGGTGTTTTTGATACGCTATTTCACCATGCAAAAAATTATAGTTACGCCATGGACATTTATGTTGATCCATATGGTAGGCTTAACACAGTACTGTCTGTAAGTAACGTTGTTAGTATGAGCGCTCCTACATTGTTAACTTTCCGTCCTAGGTTCGTGAAGGTAGTACTCCATATATTGGTGTTAGCTCTATGGGCCCACTGTCAGTTTTTTCATGGGACAGACAGAGAATACCACAGCTATCCGAAGGCAATTTAGAACTGATCCGGCCAATAATTAATAATGCTAGGATCGACTTGAGACTACATCATGAAAGAAACAGATTGACATCTGCCTGGCATAGCACCTTAATATCAGTGAAGAAGAAAACATTATTCACAGAGAAGCAAAATGTTGAAGACATCCTGTTGTGCTGTGGTTTTCCAGTCCAGGGCTAGACAATGTCGACCATGTACTCTACATATCTGGTCATTCCGGAGGAAGCTCTAAACAAGACATCAAACCAGGTACCTCATGGCAGATCAACGAAGATATATTTCACTCTCATGCTGTGCAGGTGAGAGAATTCACACGGTGAGTATGAGGTTCATTTCAATTGTGTTTATATAATCTTATCTTGTATATTCTTTAGTTTCCAATTAAACAAGGAAAAACTCATCTCACTGGCTGCTAAAAAAAATGTGGATAACATAACGAGATCGCTTACGGGAAGATGCAAAATATCCGACGACTTGTACTATAGCTGGCTTTCTCAAGCTTTCCAAGTATTAAGAAATTGTGGGCTACATTGTCACAACGCTCAAGTTAATATAGGGATAGGTAATAGCTCTTATAATGTACTTATGCAGTCAAATTTGATGTTCAACAGTTTCACATGTACATATAATCATCAATATTGGTATCTTGCTCCAGCCTCTAATGCACTACATAAAAACTAGTGAAAAATCTGAAATTTATTTATTCATTTCGAATCCTAAGGTCGACGAAGCCAATGGGGAGGTGTCTTTAGCGGACTTGTACTGGTCATTGGATAATTCAGGAGTTGAGACATTTTCAGAATTCTGGGCTACTTCTAAAGGACTTAATATTGTCAAGATGCCTCTGGTTCCATACATTTCTTATTGGGATAAATATTACTATGAAGCCATGCCTGACTTTTATAATGCATGTGGGGTGACATCATCCAATGTGTGCAAATTACTTGGACTTTCGGACATAAAGCTGAGAAAACCAGGTTCGCTTTACTGCTTTAATTAGTTCATATTTGAACTCACAAATACTATATAGCGAAGTTATCTCAATCAAGTTTATATATGGAAGATTTGGATGTCAGTTGTTTGATTATAAAGCAAAAAAAGATACGTATAACCCCAGTGGAAGAATTTGTTACTCTCAATAAGAACTATTTAGAGAGAGATATCGTATCACTGTCTTGGGTTGGTATAACAATCTGGAAGATTGCTTTCGAATATGACACTCCATGTATGCGACGATGGTTATGCAGAGGAAACACATCGAATTTCTCCTTTCTATGTATAGTGACATTGATATGAAACCCAAAAGCGCAGACGAAATTATGCCATTTCCAGTGGATATAAATGATGACTATGTATATATACTGTAAAGATGATACTATGATTTTATTTGTCAACCGATATCATGTTAGCATTTTTTCAGACAACGTGGCAGGTAATAGCATGGGTGTGTAAATATGGAGGCGAGAGAGGAACACTTGATGCATAAAGGAGATTCATGAACTTGAAGTAGAAGAGGAACCACGTAATAATAAAGGAAAGCATGAAGCATAGAATTTCACCTCAAGACCTGTGACAGAAAATTGTAATCATTCATATCCACACCCCACTCAAGGAATAATGCATATATACGTTCCTCCCACTGTAACACACACATCGAAAACACCATGGTCCCACATATCTATCTGCCTCATAATGGGGATCTTGCTCGCAGTCATCAAATCACAGTACGACGACATCCTACCCGCGGCCTCGAGACTCTTCTACATTCTCGTCTCCTGAGAAGTGGCCTATGGTTAATCTAGAAATTACGATGGGAATGGCGCATTGAGGAGGAAGCAAATACCGCAAAACTACACAACCGGCACACACGCCATCAAATCTAACTGGACAAAGGTTATCAAAATCGGACTCAAACACGACAGAATACTTACCAATAGCCAAGCCTTGAGCTCTCATTAATCATACCTGGCAATCAGTGCTAGAAGCAAACCAACTTATTGAGCCACTCCAACCAATTGGCTCTCCCACGCAGTGGGTTTAGTGAGTACTTATTAAAGAGCCTACATACATGATATCACTTACAGTCAAAAAAGTAATCATTCATACGCAACATCGCGATACCTGATCTAGAATTCCAATACTATTATATTTTCTTTCATGGTTTAGGTTAATAGAGACGCAACAACGAGCGGTTCCCATTGTGGGTCGTGACGTTGTCACGAAAAGTCACGGACGGCTGATGTCAGCGTCTTGAGCTTCGGGTATTTTCTACTTGGTTCTATGCTCTTCCAATTGAAGCATATACTATCGTTCACCAGTTCATTAGGTCGCCCTTCAATGAGATTGTAACGCCAGTGTCACAGCAATCTCATCAAAGAATTCAATGTCTGTTAGCTTGTCGTGTCCAAGAGACTAGTTGAGGGCCAAGAAGGAAGTCGGGATTGAAGCTCCGGGCTGTGGTCCCGTTTTTATCCCGTACCAGGCCAGTGTATACTGAATATTGTAGCGCCTCGTTGCGAGTATCTCTTCTTTCCACATCGTTTCAGTTTCTAGCTTTTTGGTTACCTAACCGACACGCACCCACCTCAGACAGGATTGAATCGGTTCGCGTTGCATATGGTACACAGTTAGAATATGGTTCTCACCCCGATGCGAAAAATAGCCTTTTTTAGAAGGTGTTAACATCGGGGTGTACCATATGTACCGTGATCCGATTCACTATTGTCTGGGGTGACCGCAGCAGCTACTATACTGGATCATTTCGACCAATCGTTCGGTCACGCGTCACGCAGGGCTTCCGAACAGAACAATTTCAAACATTGTCACGCATCTACAAGAGCATCGAACAAAGGTTCAGGGAAACTAAAATAGAGGTGAAATTCAACGAAAAAATTGTTCATTTATGCAATAAATGTAGATACAATAATGTACAGTATGATTCAGTGCTCATCCCAGGCTGTAGTAGAATACATAGTATTTTTGAATTTTTTCCTCATTCCACACCTAATTTACAAGCGTCGAAGTGCACCAGCTACATTTATTTCAAGCCACTTTTCGTAAAAAAACCATTGTGAAATGAAATAGTATATGATATATCATTGCTTTAAAATTATAGTATGTAAAACAGCTCTAGCAAGTCCCATAATTCCGCTTTGGGGCCATTGTGAGTATGAACAAATTTTATCATTGTCACGCACTAAATGAGTCTTCGAACCGAACAATGAAGTCAAAATGAGCGAACAGTCGGTCGAAATGATCCAGTATATGTATATACGACCTCTTCTTTCAACTCCATTTTCCTCTCCGATCAGCCATTGTTCTACCTTACACATTTACTACTTAGTGTACGAATAGATTTCTTGGTCGTATCGGGACATATCACGTTGTCGGATGTTGCCTATCCATTGTGTACTGCCAGTGCTCCTAATTCATAGTAAGAGAGTCCTCAATTGGCATCGGAAATTCCCAATTACGATACTCTGCAATATTAAAATGAATACTACACAATAATCAGAACTAATATAATCAACACTAGAGTTTATGAAGTTTGAACTACATATGAGAGGAAGGATAGTATTAGCATAGATAGTACAGATAGATCAAAACTGAAACAACACACCAGACATCCCGCACTGCTACTTACGTAAAAACATACGTAACCTGACACATATGATACAACGAAATCTTCAACGACGTTCTCTCAGGCTGATACTTCACCGCCTCTAAATCAATAATGCGGAACTTATGTCTCTTTTATGGATTGGGCATTCTTCCGTAGTATACCCCGGAGGCGAAGTGGGAGCGTAGAAGAGATTTTTATATCGGATGTCGTCGTGTAGGATTCGGTGTAGGACGAGGTCGCGTACCATGTCTTTTATGTCATTTCCAGTAGAGTCAATATACATATTTCAATAAGAAAAAATGTCTTCTTCGGATTCTTTTAACTACTAGTGTTAAATGATCCCCCATCCGCTCGAGCCTCGGGGAGCAGAACCGAAAGAATATATCGCCCCTCTTCTAACTCTTCTGCTCCTTCGAATTCAAGGCCTTCATCGAGAACTAAATTGAACCATCCATAAAACCTCGGGATGGAAATGCCACAAAGGGATTTAAGAAATCGGTAATTGCACGCTTCGTACGTTATATCTGGGAATGTGTCTTTCGTGTCGTTTGATATTTTGATAACTAGCAGTGGAAGATACTCCATTCCGGGAGACTGAATCACCTCGGCATTTGGAGTGGATTGGTCATGGAGTGATAAGAGTGGGGTTTCGTATACGATTCCGCATTGTCTGTATCCGAGAATATAGTTCATAGATACTGTCAATTCGTATACCCTTGCTTCGGGTTTAGGGGAAACTCTACATGCGATGAGGTCACTTTTTTTTTTTGATCGCTTCATAGAGGTTTAATGTGACTGGGACTATTTTTCCGGTGTGCGAGTTGAACACAAGGTTTGTGCACATGGTAGAGCTATCTACGTGTTCGTTGTTGAGCGTTCATAGTCAAGAACAAAACACCTACCTTTGCATTGGCCACGCCAACGACATAATTCTCTGAGGACCAAGCTTTAGCTGACTTTAAGATCTGCCCTTAATTGACGCAACTGGCAGATTTTAAAAGAACAGGGTATCGTTGCTATAACTATATGCCAATCGAAAAGTCATGTTTTCAAACGGTAAGTATCGTACAAAAAAATATCGAAAACACTGGGCATTACAAGATCTGTAAGGTTCGTAATGAGGTATCGTTCCTTCACCGCACCGAGAAGGGGTTTTCTTAGCACGTGGACCACAGTTAGTCAATACGCTTGGGAAAAATGCCAAGTGGTAACCGGAAAATTGCCATATCTTCAGCAGAAAGAAGCTCGCTGAGACCAATATAATACGCAATGAGTGCGGTGATAACGCCAACGATACCACCAGCCTTCGCAGTACTGAGAGACGAAGTAACATTAGATTAAAACGTACGTGTTGAGCAAATAAATGCACATACGCAACACTTCCTGAAAATTCGCCTGCACCAAGAAGGATGAAGGTGATTGTCAGGCAGGAGAACAGAGCAATGAAGCTGACATTCTTTCGAAGAGCGGCAATGCTAGAGAAAGTGAACGAATTAGTTAGGGGTCCTATCTTTCAAGGAAGCCAAGACAAAAGAACAAGATAGAATTCTGGTCCAATATATCTTTGACCGTGCAAAGCTATCCACTTGGCAATAGTGAAAAAATAAACTCACAGGAGGAGGAAAGTGACAATAGCCCATGTGATCAAGTAAATACCAAGTGCACCACTCAATTCTGCCTCACTTTCATACGCAGTAGCTACACCAGTCCCCGGAATGAGAATCATGGCGTAGGACATCCAGAAAGCACCATAGGATGTGAAAGCTGTGCGAACGGTTTGTCAACATACAATTCCAAAGTAGTTAAAAATGTGATCAAAAAAGGAAAAATAGACCACGCAGTGCAAGGTCGAGAACAATCATGGCTAAGATAACCGGCTAACTACGACCAATTGGATGATGTCGATCTCAGGTAAAGCTGTCGCCGATAGCACGCATCTGCGGGGCAAATGTGGGGAAGTAGAATAAAACTCTTATACGAGAGCACTGTATAATAAACGGGAAAGAGTTCCGTAATCCAAGGTCCGGGATGTAAAGACATGAAGTAGAAGAAAAAAAATTACAACGGAAAGAGACATACCGGTACCACCAAAAACATTTCCACGAGGGAACTCCCACATACCAGCAAGAAGCTGAGCAAGGCCACCACAGAAGATAGCCATGCCAAGGACAACGTTGGGATGAGAGATGCCCCGAGCTTGAGCATTGATGAGCGAGAGGATGAGAGTAGTTGAGGCGAAAGAGAATAAGCCACTACAGGTTGTTAATGATTAGCTATTAGTGCACGTAGATTGTTTAAAGTGCGCGACTTACAGTGTACCGGGGTTGGCAATGGAGGTTGGGGAAGGCGGGTGGTGGTGGAGGCGGCCCAGAGTATCATGGGGGCTGGTTGCCTGGACTTCGGCCTTCTCGATGTCGTAGTTGTGGTGAGACATTATTTCTATGATAAGACAACTGCAGATACTGGAGACGAGGGGGAAGAAGAGGCAACGAGGTAGTTTGAAGCCATGGTACGAGCTATTTATTTCCTCCCGATCGTATCTTGGCTTGCTTTGCAATCGAACAGCCGCCCTCGCCTTTCCAGATTGGGTAACCAAAAGAATGAACAGATCACCCTGAGATCACGTGGAATTTCATCTTGTCGGTGGGGCTGCATGAGCGCCGCCCACGTCATAAAGATCTATCCCGGTACAGATGGAGGAAGGGAGGCAATCTGAGATAATGCCCTGCCAAATTTACCGGATCCTCCCAAAATTCCTAGCACACCACTCATTGTGTGGTAGTCTGACTTGGAGGGAACCGAGAGAGAGACAGAAGTCTTCGACACCAGCGGGAAGGTGACACGTGACCTTTTTTCCTTCGTGCCACCATCCCCGCTGCAACTCAAGGCCTACTCGCGCTAGACTTTCGTTGAAGTTCATTGTACAACGGAAATCAGATTAAAACGAAATAAAATACACAGGTTATAGCAAAGAGCAACAAGGAATATTTTACAAAGTGATGGTTAGGCTTACAAGAAACCCAGCAGAGGATACGTGTCCTGACTACCAGGATGATGCATTCCGGGCAGTTCGAGAGGCACTAATGGCTGTTCCAGACCAACAAGGAGCAACTGAAGAGCAAATAGTTCAACGACTAGAGGGGATGTGGCAGGTAGCACAGCAAAATAGGATAGAAGCTTGGGAAGCACAGGAACGCGCAGATGAAAGAGAACGGCAGAGGGATGAAGAACAGCAGCGTTTAGACGAGGAAGAAAGGGGGCAAGGAAGGAATGGGCAAAGGCGACAGGAAGAGCAAAATGAGCAGCAGGCAGACAGCGAGGTAGGGGGTGAGCGAGGAGGAGCAGCAAATACACAGACAAAGAAGAGAAAGCAGATAGTCCATGATGCAGGAAGAGGAATCGCCACAATCTCAGCATACAGGCCATCCCAGTATGCAATAAACAAGATACGGGCTGGTGCATATGTCGAGATGGATTATTTCACGAAGCGAGGCTGTATGCGTGCGGCAGAAGGAGCAGAGAAAAGCATGACGGAAACCCTAGGCATTACAAACGAGAATGGCCAGATAGCCCTCCAGACCATTGCTGCAGTAAAACCACTGAAAGAGGTCCGAACGGATGAACAACTGTCGTGGGGTGAGGTAAGCCAAGCCCGACACACATTGTTACGCACCATGATGAAAGCGGGTGAAGCAATTTGGGACCGGGAGGTGGTGAATTCCTTCTCAGACTTCTACTCAGGGCTAGACGAACACCAAATGAGAGAAGAACCCTTTGGTGACGAGGCGATAGTAGAGTACCAGGCACGGGCCAGAAGAGAATGGCATGACTTGCAGCTGAGCGGAGAAGGGATGAACTTAGCGATCATCAATAACACATTGCTGAAGAACATTCAGCAAGAAATCATGATAAGAAAAGGAGCAGAAAGCATACGTGAGGTCAGTAGTCTGCACTCCCAGGTTCACAGGAAGAGACTGACGAATTCCTTGGTTCTGAAATAACACAACAACAAATCACTAATTTGGACACCCCACTGCAAACATTATGCGGATAATGCGGATGCGGTTTTGTGCCACATAACTATGGCTCCACACTAATGTGAACACGGCCTTTGCGTCAATGCGGATATGGCATAACACCAATGGGGTTTTGCGGATTACATGGGCAAATATAATATTAACATGGACATGGCACTTCCCAAAACCAACAACACACAAACAGATAAACGACATGGCACGCAGAGCAGCACAATTGCAATTGGATACACCAAGAAAGCGGAAAGGGAGAGAGCGGTCAAGGTCGCCCTCCCCCAAAAGGGCAAGAATAACCTCAGGCCAAAGACAACGGTGGCGACGTAGTACATCACGATCCCCAAGCAGAGAGGAACACAGAAGAGGGCGAAGGTTTTTTCAACAAGGCACAGCGGGATGACAAGGCGACTCCGTATGTGCCATTTGCTTGGGTCGCCAGAAACACGACTATGCAAGATGCAGCGAAAAAGAGATCTGGAATGGATCCAACAGAACATGGGCAATACGAGGCGAAGACAGGAAAATCACGAAGCCAAATGGAGAGGGATTATGCTTCCAGTGGCAATTACCAGGGGGATGCCAAAGCACAGCCCACCCGAAGAAACATCACTGCTCAGGGTGCGGAAACACAGACCATGGGGCTCAAGAATGTCCTCGAAGAGAGAAAATGTAAACCACTCACACCATACAAGGTGGAAGAGTGGGAAAAGGAATTACACACTCTGGGGCTGGAAAAGAAGCACCAGATGGTGGTCAAAGGACTACGAGAGGGTTTTCAGCTGGGCATCCCAACCATCACCAGAACATTCACACCGCCAAACCACAAATCCATTCAACAATACAAAGACGCATACGAAGAGATCACTGGAAAAGAATTCCGAAGTAAAAGATATCTGGGCCCCCTATCGCAGAAGGAAGTGGAGTGCCTTATTGGCCCATTCCAAACTTCACCATTATCCCTCATACCGAAGGCAGAGAAGCCAGGAAAATACCGGGCCATACACAACTTTTCATACCCACAAAAGCCAGTCGAAGGGGTGGAGTCCATCAACAGTCAGATCAAAGCGGAAGATTTCCCATGCACATGGGGAACCTTCTCGACAATATGCTTATTGGTGGCGAGACTACCAAAAGGATCCCAAGCATCAATCCGGGATGTCGCAGAAGCATACAGAACCATACCAGCACACCCAGATCAATGGCCAGGGTTGGTGGTCAAACTCGAAGAGGAGGATAGCTTTGCCATCAATACCAGTGACGATTTCGGAATGTCATCAGCAGGAGGAGCCTTTGGAGGAGTGGCGGATACAGCACTGGAGATTGTCAGGCACAAGGGAATGGGACCCGTATCCAAGTGGGTGGATGACCATTTCTTCATCCGGATACTGCGAAAATACCTTGATGAGTACAACCGAAAGCGGAAACAGTGGGGAAGAGAGATCACAGAAAACGGAGGAAAAATACACGAGCGATGTCGCCTATGGTACAAAGGAAAGCCAGCACCAGGCGGTAGGGCAGAAGAATATGATGAAGATATGTCTGCAGAATTCAAAGACCTCGCATTTGAGAAGAGGGGAACAAGTGAAGAAGTGGAACCATACTGTTATAACGATGATGACATCGAAGAACTGTCAGAAAAGTTGGGCATCGTGTGGGAGAAATCGAAAACGGTCTTATTTCAATCAGTGGTTCCATTCTTGGGCTTTAGTTGGGATCTGGATAACAAAACGGTATCACTATTGGATACAAAACGCAAAAAATACCTACAAGCGATTAGAGAGTGGAAGGAGAGAGAGCGACACAACCTTGAACAGGTGCAGAAACTATATGGAAAGTTATTACACACTGCACTCATTATTCCAAAAGGACGAGCGTACCTCACCAAGTTGGAGACCATGCTGGGGACATACGCCAATCGTCCTTTCATTACACACCACCCACCAAGACACACGGACCAGGACATACTATGGTGGGAACGGGTACTTGAACAGCCAGTCCTTTCCAGAAATATCCCAATACCGGCCACTGTCCTCGACATTAAGGCGTACTCGGATGCCAGCTCAGCATGGGGAATTGGAATCATGGTGGGGAAGCGTTGGAGAGCATGGAGATTGCGAGCAGGTTGGAACACAGATGGACGAGACATCGGATGGGCAGAGGCAGTGGGGTTCGAGCTCCTTGTACGCGCAATTGTCCAAAACAAAAACAAGAATAGGCACGAAAACCACTTCTGGGTCAACGGCGATAACCAAGGAGTGGTGGAAGGGTGGTGGACTGGAAGGAGTAGAGGGTGGAGAGTCAACGAAGTATTTAGGAGGATCCATGAAATATGCGGAGAGCAGGGCATCACAATGCACACCCGATACGTACCAAGTAAGGAGAACCCGGCAGATGACCCGTCAAGAGGAATATACCCAACAACCGACCTACTACTACCCGAAATCCCAATCCCAATCATACTACGAGCGTATGTCGTCGACTTTGACAACCCAGAAGTCAAGTCATGGCCCAAGTGGACACCCCTACGTAAACAGCAACACAGCAGTGACAAGCATAAGCAGAGAGAAGATGGGGGATACCAAAGACGAGACGAAATGTGGGCAGCAGAGCGGACTACACCAGAGTAGGGGCAGTCAACGGGGGGTAGCAGAGAGAAGAGGAGGTAGAGCGGAAGTGAGTCAGCTACCAGTGCGAAATGAGCGCCTGACAAGAACACAACGGCCAATGCCTTACCCGGTACTCCTAACACCGGCAGCATCCCACTTAAGACCGCAATGTTTAGCCAAAGACAGGTTGACGAAATGGAAACCGATATACACCAGACCAAGCACGGAGCTGGGACTGGGAGAGGAAGATCGGAAGAGAATAGAAGAGGTGTTGGCGTTGTCATTGGAAGAGTCAACGAAGACGGCATATGCCAGTGGCCTGCTGGCATTTCATGTGTTTTGCGACAAGAGACGAATTTCGGAAGAAGATAGAGCACCAGTGAAACAAGGGGTGCTAGCGGCATTCATAGCGCACATGGCGAATAGCTATTCTGGAAAGACGATAAGAAATTACGTTCACGGCATCAGGGCATGGCACATACTACATGGTATGAAGTACGAGGTCAACCAACTAGAAATAGACACTCTACTCACTGGAGCAGACAAGTTAACGCCAGCATCTTCAAAAAAGAGCAAGAGAGAGCCACTCACAGTCGGATACATCACGAAAGTAAAGGACCAGCTAAACTTGCATGAACCATTGGATGCGGCAGTATACGCGTGCCTAGCAACATGCTTCTACGCGACAGCCCGGCTGGGAGAATTCACGATGGAGCGCATTAGCGACAGAGTAGACCCGCGACGGCACATAACGACCTACCACCTGTCAAAAACACAGGACCGGGAAGGGCGAGAAGTAACTAACCTGAGGCTTCCTAGGACTAAGGTAGCGCCCAACGGAGAAGATGTGTTTTGGGCGCGACAAAACGGCCCAACAGACCCGGAAGCCGCAATGGGACAGCACCTACGGCTAAACAACCCCCCCCCCAGAGGCCCACCTATTCGCATATCAAGATAAAAAAGGAGAGTACAGATCGCTCACCAGGAGTACATTTCTAAAACGGATAGGAGACGCCTCCAAAGCAGCCGGATTGAAGTCGATCCAGGGACACAGCATTCGGATAGGATCCACATTGGAATACCTACTGAGGGGAATGCCATTCGACGTAATGAAAACCAAAGGGCGCTGGTCAAGCGACGCCTTCCAGCTTTATTTGAGGAAACACGCGCAGGTTGCAGCCCCGTACATTCAAGCGGCTCCGGAAATCCACTCGGAATTCATCGGTCGTACTGTCGAAGCGGAACCAAACGAAGGTCGACCATAATCACGCAAGCAAGAGGCAGAGCATCCTAACGCGGTAAGCACGGCAGTCTTTCCTAAGATGTGGGAGACGAGACTCACTCGACGCGTCAAGACTAACAAGCGGGTGTCGGCGCTCGTCTCGGCCCCCCCCTAGAGGCAAAGTGTTTCAAGTTGGGAGACGTGCACTTCGTGCACGACCTCACCCACACCTGGCTAGCAATACCAATAGAAATACCCCCCCACTCAATAGATACATAGACACGCAAACAGAGATATACGATACACTACGACAATTGGAACTTCAATATTAATACAGGCTAATACTACTTACATGATTACTACTCTAAAGAAACTTAAAGCGCGAGTCAAAGACTATGTTATGGTAGGTTGTGGTCCGTAGACCCGTAAGTAATATCTTGGGGATGGGTACAAAATGGGTACCAATCCTCGACTAATTCGGCCTTTGCCGCTAGCCTATCTATTTACCTCCTCGAACTTGAGACTGCCGATTTTAGCGCTAAAGATTCCAATTGATTTTGGAGGACATGAACACTGTGAACAACCGAGTTTTCGCCTCCTCCGAAGATGTCGCTGTTTTCCAATGACCCATCTTGGAAAATCATAGACTATCATGGATCAATGCGTACTAGTAGCTACGTAGAGACTACTTAGACAGGCAGCGGAAACTAGCTAAGCCCGCGCATGTGTGTATACGTGTAATGGCGTTTTCCGTCGGATACTGCGACGAAGATTGTGGGAAGTCATACGGACGGCTCCTATCAGACCATTTTGTCCTTAGCTCTCAAAAGGTTAACTCGAGCAAGATGGCACATCCTCCTAAAAACCTTGACGGGTTTGCCTCATTCCACAATAAAAATAGAACTTATTTCCATGTACCTTTGAAACTGCCTGCAAATGTCACCAACATGGCAGCTCTAGCATAACATTGAATAGGAATGTATATAACCCTGTCAAGGGAGATTATTCTCAGCGTTTCAGCGTACTACAGTAACTGCGGGATGCATAATTTTGCCTGCATACATGTTACATATCGCAGCGCAAAAGAATGGCGAGTTAATTGAAGAATTATAGACGTGCTCCCCGGAAACTCGGAAGTCGGGTTGGTGGTTCAGCGGGAAGTGGTACCTATACGGTATGCAGTTGGTATGCAGTACAATGATTTGTCCTTTTCCGATCGAACGCTGCTGCGATGTTCGGTTGGAGAAGGCTCGTGAATTTCGGTCCTGTGTACTTACATTAGAACGTATTTGCACCACTTAAAGTGAATTTTCACTAAACTTTATCAGGGAATTTGGAACACAATATTCCCTGTTCAGGAAGGTAATTTCGCTCAAAGTTCGCTGAGAGTCGTTTGCAAATACGCTCTATTCATTTGACAACAGCAGGGCTTCTCTCTAGCTTTTCATCTTCATAACGCTACAATCCGCCTCCAATTTGCACTTTCATAGTAAATGGCCACGAGATCGTGTATCATTAAGTACTAGTGTCCTGCAAGCGTACTCGCTAACGAATATTGCACCCTGCTGGTTCGATTGAACTCAACTTCTACTTAGTTAAGTACATACTATGGTGCACGGCACTTAGTCACCTCCACTTTTGTATAACCAAAATTAAGCCGTAGGAAACCATTTTTTTCCTAATTTCTCTGGCCAAAATGATCCTTTTGGAAAGAGGAACAAAGTGCTCAGACAAATTTTCGAAATTCCCAAAATCGACGGAGTTATGATTTTTGTCCGACCAAAATTCCGCCGCATTATATAATCATTTCATATACGACAATATACTACCTAATTTGGTGATATTAATCATTAAGTGCAGCTGCAAGTGACTGCAATTGTCTCCGGAATTCGCTGGTGAGAGGCAAATGAGTGGTATAATTAATGTCTAATGTCAGTATAAAAACTGTTTTAACATCACTTGTGCTTCTTTAGCCTCCACATTAGTTCAACAGAGACCTATTCAAGTACTGTACCATTACGATCAACTGTTCAGTCACTTGTCACACAGGGCCGTGAACTTGAACGGAACCCGGATTTGTCACGCATCACAGCCAAGTCTGAACAGAGGTACAAGAAACTAGGTCAAATTTTGCGAGCGCTCGCTTCGCTCGCGAGCCTAAATTTGAACAGATTTGGGTTTTGTCACGCATCACACAGGTCATTGAACACAAGGTCCAACTGAACATGGCCGTCACGCAAAAAGCTCATGAACAGTTGATCGTAATGGTACAGTACTCTCATGAGATTATTCATTCAGTGAAGTGAAAGTGTGTGTTCTCTGAGGTAAGTATCAGCAAAGCATGAGCTGGGTACCAATGTGTCAATTTACTACCCAAGTCAACAATGGAATTTTGGTAAGATGTAAATTAAGCCCACAGTTGGCACGAAAGTATCTGCGTTATCACTTAGACCTATCTGTCTTTTGAGTTTTAGGCATAGATTTAGAAGTTTAGTGACTGTAGATATATATCTTAAACTATAATTTAATTCCTATAGATTTCTTTTTTTTTTTCGACCGCCAATTCCGCCGCTGTGCAAAAGTGGGGCTGACTAAGCGCCTTGCACCGTACAGGAAAGCACTAACAGTTCTGCATACCTTGGTCCCGAGTCCCGACATTTACATAGAGAATCCAACGAAAATCGTAGCAATCGTTGTTACATACGTGCCAAAATTATGATGCGAGACATTTCTCCATGGGCACGAACGCCGACACTGAGATTGTGCATAACAGATGGGTGGGTTCAACTGGACAGGGGAAGTGATGGCGGTAGGAGACAGGGTTACTGACATAGGAGTATCAACGAACTTAGCCGACGCACAGATGACGGAATGTTTCATATCAACGTTGAAGGGCGGCAAGACGGTGTAGTCTGGTGTAATACAGTCGAACTTGTCCTATCCCATACCCGCAGCAGCCCATAACCGCGAACAACCCATGGGTTTTTTTGTCCACCGAATCGGTGGGCGGGAGAAATGGGTCCGT
This sequence comes from Cyathus striatus, assembly GCA_025738555.1. NCBI lineage: Eukaryota > Fungi > Basidiomycota > Agaricomycetes > Agaricales > Nidulariaceae > Cyathus > Cyathus striatus. The sequence goes on from JAOVFP010000003.1 coordinate 1,047,731, forward strand.
AACCCATATTCCTATGATACCCTATAGACCATAGGTTTGGGAGAGATCTGTAACCCATACTTACGTCCTAAAAAGGAAATATGACATAATTTATGCTTCCATGTCGCGCTGTAGGTCAGGCTTGGGTCAGGTCCATCAGTGTCTGAAATGCTTACATTGCATTTTCATCACTATCCAATCAATATCTATTATTTTATTTGATGTTTATATTTAATGTAGCGAGGCGTAATAGTAAGTGGTTTCTACCAAATATATGAAAGTAGCTACATTCTATTCTGTACTGACACTGTACTGTACCCCAGCACATTTCTATCGTTGTGCTATCACTATTATGATTTAAACCCCTCTCAAAGTCATGAGGTGGACCTTGTAAAGGCCAAAGTACCTCTTGAATGTCACTGCACCCTATACCAGAAAGGTTGAGCAGAGCCTTGCAAGCTTTGGGTGTGAATCACACAGTTCCATAAGTAGCAATTTTAATTATGTAATCAATCTTTGTATATAGCAGAAGTCATATTACGTAAGCAGCTCTGTATCGTAGCAGCCCATAACCCAGAGTAACCCATAGGTTTTTATGTCCACCGACCCCTATGGGTTAAGACAAGTTCGACTGTAGCAGTTACAGTTACAGTTCAATATAGGGAAGGTGCTTTCCCGTATTGTTCTCGTATATGTCCAGAAAGCAGACACGAACGTTGTGGTAAGAGCGCACATCCCACCAGGAATAAATATCATGCTAGATGTGTTGAAGATATTTTTGGAATTTGGGGGAGAGGTAAAGTCGTAACATATTCTCGCAAAAGAGTGTAAGCACCAGGCGCGAGTGATTGCGAGTGAGACTTTAGTAACGTAACCCAAACAATTCTTACCCACCATTGGTCAAAATCGAAGCCTAGCGCAGAAACACATACTTATGTATAGGAACAGCCTACAGGCCATGAATAGGCTTAAAGATGCCTGCCTCCTAGATGCGTACTTACTGCGAAATGATTTTGAAGGAAAGGAGAGCTGTCAGCCTAAAAGATTCAAATCCTCTGTACTGAGCCTTGTGGATGAGATCTTTTCCCTTGGAATCTGCTGTGTGAGTCTCAAACAACTGATCCAGCCATAACCTACCATAATCTAAAATACTGGGAATGAATTCGCTTCTGGGCTAAAGCTTCGGAAGTTTCAATTTTCAACGGAGAGTCGGAGACGCAATGCTCACAAGACCCAGTGTTGATTGTTGTTTACATGACCGTCACCAATAAGTACTGATATATCGATACATCGGAGCACGCTAAGACTTGGAAAGACACTCAAGGAAACTCAAGGTATCACAGGGTATCACCTGAACTATCCATAAAATCTTGGGAAGGAAATGCCACAAAGGGGTTTAAGAAATCGGTAATTGTACACTTCGCGTGTTATATCTGAGAATGTGTCTTCCGAGTCATTTGATATTTTGAGAACTATGATGGAAGACACTCCATTCCGGGAGATTGAATCACATCGGCATTTGGAGTAGATTGGTCACGGAGTGATAAGAGCGTGGTTTCGTATACGATTCCGCATCGTCCGTATCCAAGAACATCATTCACGGATACTGTCAATTCATATACCCTTAATTCGGGTTTAGGGGAAACTCTACATGCGACGAGGTCACCTTCTTTTTTGATTGCTTCGTAGCGGTTTAATGTGACTGGGACTGTTTCTCCGTGGGCGTTGTAGACGAGGTTGGTTATGTGCAGAGAGGTTATTGAGTTCCATGTCTTTTGTGTTTTGGTTGGTTAGATTTTAAGGGAGGGGGGTTTTGGGGCTTACTTAATAGTCGGGTTGGTTCGGGCATTGTGGTGGTAAAGAAATAAGTATGCGATTCGCTACTATATAAGATACTATCAATTGTATAAGGATGAGTCGAAGACGAAGCGTGGGAACAATTCGAATTATTTATCACAAACCCACAGACCAAACAAAGCAGGGTTGCAAACCGCTCACTGTAGTCTGTCTAGTGCAGCCCGAATTAGGTTTGCGAACTTCGCACAAGCTATTTCGCATGGCTAATTAGCCTGCTAATTAGCAGGTGCTCTGAGCGAACGAGAAATGACATGTGAAATAGTGCTAATTAGCTAAAACTATTTCCAATTTATTTCCAGCTGACTGCCAACTGCACCCAGTATTACAACAGTATCTAAGCAGTCTTGTTGACCAATGAGCGAGCTCCAGTATAGTAGATAATCATCAGTAAAGGGTAATTGAACTGTATCATTGCCGTTTGTCGGTGGTTGCATGCATGTTGCATGACTATGAGCTCAATATAAGATATTTGTCTGCCAAGCATTGGATAGTTGAACTCTAGAACACCTGTTTCCACCCATACTCGCTGTTCGTACATTTCTTGTTGTAACTAAAGCTCTATATTCGTTATTATGAATCAGAATCAGCATACCATATCTACACTTCGAACATACCTTAAGGCTCTTCCTCCATCTCTCCCAGTGGCTAATGAAGACTTGTCTCCACTATTGCTGATCACCTAATTATTTGTCAGTACAATAAAATGGTTAGCGAGAAAGTAGACTTACTGTTGCCCCATCATATCCAATATGTCTTCTAACAAACTCGTGCCACACTTCTGAACAGGAAAACCCCAAGTATAAACCAATCTGCATGAAGTGGCATGATATAAGATCTACTATCCAGATGTCAAAGACTAAAGAAACACTGGCCGATGTACTTATTGACAATGATGATGACGAGATTGAGTCTGGTTCTGACTCAATGTCTAAGGACCTAGAAAGCAACGCCCTGACATGGCTCAATGAGGGTCCACCAGATGGAACAGAGATGGAGGCTGACTATACCTTTTCCCTTGCCTCCCAATTCGACATATCGCGTTATCGTGATATCCTTGATGATGAGGCTGTTGATGAAGATGCAGCAAGCATTTCTGCTACTTTTAGTGCTGATCTTACAGGTTTGACAGATACTATTCCTGCTACTCAGACCATGTCAACAGTGGAGGACTGGCTAATAACATAGATAGGATAAACTAGTAATGTGGAAGCAGGGACAAGAGACATAGCACTGGCAGTAGATAGAGTAGTATGTTACCTCACTGTAGATGCGCCGCATACCCTATATGCTGACTAATGCTAATTTGCATGCGAAACAGCACCAAATTTGCTATTTCACAATGCTAATTAGCATTTTTTTCGTCAGGGGGGCGCGCCCCCTGGACCCCTGCTAATTAGCACTATTTCACAGCGTGAAATAGACCCCCTCCAGGCAGCAACCTACATCACATATGTGAACCAGCCGTGGGACCTAATTCGGGCTGCACTAAGTCTGTCAGTCCTGTCCAACACTTCCATCACACCCACCCTCCCTCTCTCCTTCCCTCTCTCCCCTGTCTACCCACCCAAAAACAAAATGCCAAACAATCTAGACTGGTAAGTCCCAACAAATTATGTCGAAACATGGGCTTGGGAATGTTTATCATCATACCCCACTGGGTCAAACAAAGAGGTTGCAAACTGAGCTTGCTGCCCACCACAATATTGGACACCTCCTCTCTCATCACTTGCTCCCTTACACTCCTTCTCAATAATCCTTCTCATCCGCATCTAAACCAAAATAACAAGTGATACCTGACACCAGTAAGCTTCCCACTGCATATGTGACATATCTGATGATTGCAAACCATTCGCCAGACAGATAGAGCATCTCCAACAATGTGAGCCCATCTACTGGACGAGCAAACGTGAACAGAATGGACCTTCACACGCAAATATCAGCTCCCGGTAGAGGACTACAAGCCCAGTGCTCTGTATGATAGTATGATTGTAACAGTTTGGAGCGCATTGAATTATCGTTATCGGTGAGTTTCTTCTATGCTTTTATGCTTTTTGGTTTTTTGGTTTTCTGGCATGGTGGTGGGGTGGGAGTGTGGTGTAATTTCGTATTGGTGTTTCGTGTGTGTTTGAGATAATGATAGAGAGTACAAAGGATAGGCTAAGGTGCCAGTTGTTGTATGGCCAGGGAATGTTAGGGGTGGAGGCGGGGCGAAAGCGTGTTGTTCGCTGGCATGATGGGATATGTACGACTTGTGTAGGACCCAAGTGGGGCGACAAAGCTAGGGGTGTCGTGTGGTGTGCATCTACAGAAAGACTTGCTTCTGCCTCCTGTCCTGTGGAGAGTCGAGATGCCGGATGCCTTTGGTTCCACAAGTATGATTAGTGGTGTCTATGGATTGTGTGTTTGCCTGGTATATCCTCATTCCTTCGCCTTCATCTTTCATCCATCTGGAATACATGGTGTGTGGGATATGTGATGGTGACTCATTGTTGGATTTGCCCTTGTGTAGGAAGTTGTGTGTGTTGTAGTAGTAGAGATGCTTGGGAATGCTTGCCAACGGACATTCAGGCTCACAGTGCACATGTTCGAGAGAGAGCTATGCACTCTGTTCGCTTTTGGTTATTTCTTTGATTGGAAGACAGGTTTCCTGAGCATGATGAGTGGACTGTGCTTTGCTTTCTCCTTCCTGTGTTACTTCTCACCTCCCTCTCTTCCCTTCCATCCATCTTGATTCTCACTCTTCAATCCTCTCCAGATTCTGTCTTTACTTGGAGTCTGACTGGACTTTTGCAGGGGCTGCTGCTGGGGTGTGGCTCCGGGATGAAGACTGGGAAGCCAGGACATGGATTGCTGGTCCATGCCCGTCTGTACCTACATGTACCTTGCATCTGGCGTGTTTCAAGTTCCAGTGGTATTTGAAGTACAAAGTGTTTGAGTCTGGATTCTCTATCCCCCATTTGGGTGCTGGGTGCTGAGGAGGACGACTCTTGGTACTGCTATTGCTCGAGGCCCCATAGGGTCATAATCCAACTTTTCACTTTGTTTTCACTTTCTGTGCTGTATTACCATGGAAGACCTCAAGGGCCCCGTACCCCAGTATTCCTCTTTCTTTGCCGGCACTTCACTGTGAAAGACTCCCCGAGCACCAGGGATTGACTGCCTCCAGTGGGTCGTATTTGGCCCAGGTCAGAGATTTAGGTTTATACATTCTTCCTTTCATCTAGTGGTTTCGCCTTCACCTTCCTTTCATTCACGTTTCTTACCTTTCTCTCTCACGTCTCTCACTTTGGCTTCTACACACTTGGTGCTGGTGCCTGTACGTGCACCTTGCACCTAGTGGATTTCAAATGTAAAACAAGAAATATTCAAATCTATCCATAATTGATCCACAGTTTGGGTTCTGAGGAAAATGCTCCTGCTACCGCTCGAGGCCTCATAGGGCAGTACCCTAGTTTTCCACTTTCTCCGCCAGTGCATTACCATGAAAGGCTTTCCGAGCACAGTGGATTGGCCACCTCTGGGTCATGACTTGCATTTGGCCTGATTCCATGTTAGCTATGTATGGTTACGCATGCTTTCTTCTAGAGCTGGCTCTAACGCCCTACCCCTTTGTTACATTCAAGTTTCTGACCTTCCTTTCATATATCTCCCATTTCGCTTCTGCACACAGAGGCGTCTTACTACTCTACATTTTGCAGACAGATTCAGAAGTTTCTCGCTCACGGGCTGGGATGCTGGTTCCTGTATGTACATCTAGCACCTTTCCTCATATTACTTGAGGCTTCATGGGACTGTACCCTGGTGCTTCACTTTCTCTGCCAGCGCTTTACAGTATGATAGATTGGAATTTGACAGTCTCTGGGTCATATTTGGTGCAAGTGCAGGTGTGGGTTCATGCCAGCTATAAAGACTCATGCTTCACCTTTCAGGTTGTTCCCTTGCACTTCATGTTCTCTAATCGTGCCACGCAGTTTCTTTTGCAGTCTCTCCTGCATCTACACACGACAAAGGAGTCTCCTCTACTCTCTGTTAACACGCGAGGGACCCAGACAAGTTGAAGATGATATACGATGCATTGGATCACATGAATTTCCTTGTTACCGACTTTTCGGTCCCCTCTCTTGCCCCTCTCCAGTTGAAGTTCGTGGGCTATGAGATACATTTCTAGCTTCAGGTTCTGGGTTTGAGACTGACATGAATGCTGGTCGAGGCCGAAAGCTTCTGAGTATGATGGATTGACAACCTTCGCAAATAAGTACATTGCATCCACAGCCTCCACAGTCTATACTATCACCCATCAGTAGTTCGTGTTGATCACTGGTTCATGTTGTTACATGTGTGACCATTACTGAAATTCAAACTCCCTTGATTGTTTTGATGGCACATCATTCGACATTGACAATATGCTGTAACAAGTAAACCGAACAAGCGCTCTTAGCATGCTTTTCACTCATCAAAACGATCAAAATGATCACTACTTTCAGATTCCACCTTGCTGTAACATGGCCAGCATGACGACCTTCCAAAAACAGACATATAAAATCTGAGAGATTTTCAGTAATTAAATGTGATATTCGAGTTTAATAACATTACTAGATAGCAGAAGTCAAATATTGAGGGCAGAAGAGCGCAACAATATGGAGAAATTTGCCCAACACAAACCACTGATCAACACGAACTACTGATGGGTAATAGTATACATCAACAAGCCCCAGTTGTCTCGTAATTCATTCAATTCCTCACTACTCTTCTCTCTCCTTTCTGGGTAGATGTTCTACACAGCTACAAAATTTGTTATATGGAATGGATTCAGAGTATTCATCGAGATGAGGGATAACACCAAGTTGTGCGAGCTATCTTGAGCATTTCTCAGGAAACTATCTGAACTGTCTTATTTTAAAGGCTTCAGCTATCTATATCAACCTATTTTCTTTGTGTTATCCAATGGACAGCCAGTCATATATGTTTTGGGTGTTGACTTGTTATTTACTTTTACATTCAGACGTTGGAGCTACTAATGATTTTTGTGCATATTATTGTGGCACTAAATATGTGAAAAAATAAAATAAGAAGTGTTACAGTAGGGGAGTTCAATCTTGGCCATTTTGTCGCGTCGCTACAGATCAGTCACTACAGCAACTTGACAGCAACATTACAATCCTGCCTAGTGCATGTTACAAAACAGCTATAGCTGTGTCGTGTGTTGCCAAGAATGAACTTCCCTAGTGTTGGGGCACTGCTTGACACACGGACACTGCTTGACACACCTTCACACATTTTATTCTCCAGCCTCATATTATTGTTGTATTGCAGTGAGAAAGCTAAGGTGGGATTGCTGCAAAGTCAGGAGAAACTGCAAGCTTTTTCCTCTTTTATTTTTCACTTTAAGAACTTCTATGCCATTCTTACATTTTGAAAAAATTGTGTTAGTAAATAGACTATATAAAGCAACTTTCCTCCAAATTACAACTCAATAAACATATAAATGCGGTGATAAAAAATGATACAAAGATAAATCATGCAAAAGTGTGTTCTGCGTGTGACAAATGCGAATCACATGCTCTTGATCCCACTCAAAATAGCTGGTGTGAGCTAATGTAACACATGTGACACTACTGTGTCAAGTCCTGTCTGTGACCCAAAAGTGGTCCTCTAATTAATTCAACTCCTACGTTACATTCTACATCTATACCTACATTTAAACTTTGTATTTTGCATGCCAATATGTTCTAGAGTGTTTATATCAACTTTTTATAGGCGTTTTCCACTTTGTGGATGATTAAATCCCACTTTAAAAGTAGGTGTGTCAAGGAATACCCCAACACTAGGGGAGTTCAAACCTAGCTGTTTCATGGCGCCAAGGAAATGATAGTAGTACATCAACTTCATTTCATATCATCCTAGGCTTGACAACCCCCGATACAAATGAAGGCAGTTGATGCTTAATCGGAGTGGAGTTCAGTCAGGGAATAAATTCTGTTAACGTGAGCCTGCACTGAATGTAAAATGTTCAGTGATTGTAGATTAGATAGAGATATCATCCACAACCATTCCTTTGAGCTATGGGTTTTGCGGAGTGTCACTGTCCTAGCATCCAGAGTGGCCCTAAGAAAGGAGAATTGTTCTTCAAGAGACTGAAGTGGTTGATGAGTTCCAGAAGATGTGTTGACGAGAGGAAGGGGAGGTTCTGCCATGTATTAGAGACTGTAAGGCACTAGAGCAATTAAAAAACAGTAAAATTAGTGTCCATCGGTGTCAATGGGCAACACGGAATGCACAAGTGCAGCACAGTGACGGACCAATTCAAATTCCAATTGAGGGTTTACTTGGATCTCGCAACGATACAGGCATAGAACCCTTCAGCTATACCTGTGGGAAGTTATTTCATTTTGCCGTTTTTTTGTATCATATTTTTGTATCGCCAGGTTTGAACTCCCCTACTGTACAAATTAAATTACAAATGTGGCATGGGTTTTCCCAGGACCCCCGAAAATCCCTACTAAAGTTAGATCCCATGAAAAATTATTCTTGTCTGGATTGAGTTTCCAAAATTTCACTTATTTTGTCCAGATAGCATCTATGTCCATGCCAGGGGCCCCAGATTGTGTCCGGATTAGTGTTCTAAGTTCCAAAAATTGCGATTTTACCAGAATTTCTTTTATTTTTGGCGAAATATAGCTTTCAGGGAATCTTGAGGATTGATAGAGAGTGTATTTTACCGATTTGAGTACAGGAATCTATCTGAAGAGACATAAAGCTAATTGTGCCCATTTTTTCCCTCAAGTATTGAAAATCTTCAGTGCTGCAGCAAGCTGAGATTTTTGAGATTGAAGGTCTCGGAATATGTCCATATAATATCTGTTTTCCAAAGTGAGACCAACATCAGACTGAAGAGTGACAGCAGAAAATGGAATAACCATCATAAACTGAATAGATGAAATAAGTTCGAAGTAGAAATTGCTAAGGAGAAATGTTGTCTTCAGAGTAGCACTGAAAAAATTAGCAGTATAATTCTCAAAGATTTGCACACCGAAGGTTGAAATAGCAGATATAGCTGAGGAGTCTTTCATGGCAGCATGTTTGGAATTCTTCCCCACAGTCTTTGAGTACATGGTTATAGCTGATAATGATTAAACTTCGAACACATTGGTTAGTAGAAATCAAGGTCAACTCACGCCAAACACAAGGACCATTCATAGTGATAACAAAACCAGGGACCGAAAAAGAGAGGAGATCACAGACTGAGGCTGCATTGCATAAAAGCAGCTCCTAAGCTTCTAAAGGAATAGCAAGCTTGCATTCGATGGCTTTGACAATGAAGTCTGACACATCTGAAGCTGGAAATGGCTTTCCACAATCAATCCAATTGGATTCGCAAAATTCTCAATAGTCTTCATCAATTATAATACAATTTATGTCCATAATAAATTGCAAAATATCAAAGAGATGAGTTCGAGACTTCAAGTTGGTGATCCAAAGTGGTGAAGAATGGCAAGCAGATGTTTTCTAGTGAGTGATTTCTAAGACAAAACAATGAGTATTAGTGATGTAGATTTTGGATAGATGATGTGAAATGTCGAAGAGAACTGCAAGGTAGGTACAGTAGCAGCAATGAGCACTTCACAAGTTGAGGATGAAGTAAAGAGGTTCAGGTCAAGTATGAGAGGCAGAGTATTGAATTGCTCCAGAGCAGATATAATAATTTGTATGTAATGAAAGGACTTAAATACTGTATGGTACAGTGGAGGTAAATGACTGCACTCAGACAAAGAATGAGAAATCCAACATAGCCTAAAAGAATGAAAATGAAAACCTAGTAATTTCATTGAGTTGAAGAGCAGGCTTGCCCAAGCTTCAGGTGGTGGGACTCAGGGTGTTGGCTAGCAGTGTCATATTTACTACAGTCGAACCCCTCTTATTCCATACCACTCATAGCACATAAAAGTGAAAACACATAAAATTTTCGGTCCACCAACTTGGTTCACGGGGAATTGTACACCATAATCCATAAAAGTCGTAATCCATAACCCATACAGTTTTCTGCAAAAAATCCCATATTATTACATAAGTGCACCAAGGATTTTTGTACAATATTTTCTATTCCATTGTCCTAGCAGACCCTGAAAGTCTGACACGTCACTGCGACAACTGAATAACTATAATATGTGTTTTAATCTACATATGAAAATGCCGAAGAGCGAGGAAAGCACTTGGAACCCCGAAATTCAGGATACACTTTTCACACAATGTTTTGTAACCCATTTGAAACAGTACCTAATAATGGTTGTTCGACGCAATTACATGGTGTCTAGTTTCTACTTATCAGTAATCACAAGAACTAAGTCAGTTCAAAACTAAGAAGTTTAGGTGCAGCTTGCCAGGACCCCTGATAATCCCACCTTAGGTCGGATACTAAAATCGCCTTTTTCCGGCTGTAATAGGGGGACGAAAAATCATCAAAAATTTCGGAATTTTAGGGGGATAGTATATTCAAGCTACAAATTTTCGGGTTTACGGGGGGATTATGTATCTGACCTCTAAAATTAGTCAAAGTGTTTCTACTCTACTGTATCTTCATTTGAGCATTTCTGGCGTGTCATGAGCCACTTTACAGTGCTCAAAGCAAGTTGCTTTTTCTCTGAAATCCTCACAAAAGTATTTGTGAATGTGTTTGTGTGCATCTTGACAATGGAGTCATTATGAGGAACCAGCTTTATTGATGAAACTGACAATTCACATAGAAATGCTCCAGCTGGTATGTGAATGAATTGTGGTGATCCAAGATGAGTTGAGGGACCAACTTGTGGAATTGTTATGTTTGCTAGATCTATGGGTGATAGAGTTGAAGCCAGAACATATATTGCACTGGAGGCACTAGAAAGCTTTGTATGTTGATTGAGCTCTTCGGAGACATGATCTGAAACATTCTTGTACACTTTTCCAGTACCAACCCACCTCATAAGTACTTCATTCAGAGAGTGCGTTATTGTCATCAAAATGTAAATTTGTTTCTGTACCGAATAGAATAGTCAGAATTTCGAGTAGATGAGATAGAAATAACACAGCAGAGTGAGAAGCAGCAAATCGCAATGTGAATGCTTTATATCACAGTTAATGAAAAGAACTGAATTTTACAATTGCGAGCACACATTGATTACATATACAAAAATGGGAGAGAAGAGATAGACCAAAGACTGCAGAGCAAGTAGTGAGGCAGTGAGGGTTTGAAAAGTTTGTGTCTGGACATGTTTGTGAAGCATTAGGCCTACCCAATAGGACCTATGTCGGTACGTGGTTGAGACAGTGAGTAGTGGGAAATGGCGATGTGCATGGAAGAGGGTTGTGCTGCGTGTTCGGCCCTTATTGATGTGATGAAAGGTTGGTGTGGCTGTGTTGAAACAGGTGGACGTGTATCTGACCTGCCAGCGAAGCCTCGAATATAGGGGGATGCTAAACTTGACATCATGGTAAAAAAATTTGATGCCGTAGGGGGACACCCGCCAAGTTGTATCTGACATTTCAGAAATTTTTGGTGATTGTAGGGGGATTAGTATCCGACCTAAGGCGAGATTATCAGGGGTCCTAGCTCGCCTTCAGGAACCAAGCCAAGATGTGTGTACGTCACATGACCTATTTCTCTTCCGTACTTACAACATATACTACAGTACTGCCATAACTGACTTTCTTATAAAGCCGTAAGCTATTTTATGAAATAGTTATATTACTATCTAACTTATATAGACATTTGTCTGGGAATTTTTGCAGGCAAGCCATTATATATAATATTTACTGCTTAAATATCAAGAACTTCGCAATTTATTTCCTTTTTCGGAAGGTCTCTCAAAACCCATCTACCCCAAAAGCCATACACTTTTCGGTCTACCGAAGCGTATGGGATAAGAGGGGTTCGACTGTACTCTTGAATATCGGTTCAGTTCCTGTGGATGTCCATTTGAAGGAAAGCACAAGGAGGGTTTTCGGAGAAGGTGAGATACAGACTGATACAGACAAAGCCAATGACCAGAATTTTTACAGCTGCATGGCAAAAATTAGGTAATGTTGACGTCACCTACTGGGCCATTTTGTCCGGACAGGGATCATACATCCGAAACGTTTGACTACTAATGTCCGGATATGTGATGAAAGAATGTTGGTCTCCAGCCCCCAAAAGTGTCCGGATTGCATCAAAGTTCCGGGGCCTACGGCCCCGGTTTTTGTCCGGATTGGCATCTAACTGTGGTACAGATTTTCGGGGGTCCTGTTTTCCCTGGGTGGGAGTGCGACAGGTTGATTAATGAAATTTCAGAAATGATACTTAATATTATGTACTGTATGTACCTGTCTCACGACCCTGAAAATTTTGACGGGGCCCGGATGGGAAAAATCCTGCATCTATTCATTCGGCTGCGTTAATCCATCCTTGGCTTCACCACCATCCTTTCCTTACCACCACCTCGTCTCCTCCAACTTCACTACTGCAATGGGACTGGAATTTGATCTATCGATACCACCTGAAAGTTATTTCACTCCGGTTGTTCAAGAACGCTATCTAGCACAACATTACTGGTCCGGTGAGTTCCTCCATGATTCCCCAAACCTATCTCTTCAACCATCCCCCGAAAGTGGCTGCCTATATGTTTCTGATATGGGAATACGTATGCACATGTCCGTATGAATTTCATTATATATGGAAGTATGAAGCAAATCTTTTCTACTTGTTCTGCTTTCCGGATTAAACTGATCGTCGTGCGTAGGCGGCCAATAACGAAAGTGAAGGCCCTATACCTGTTTTCGAGGTACTTTGCACTACTATTTCAAAGGTACATACATCTCTTGTTCCTGATGATGTGCAGCGTTTGGACATATCAACGATAGCGCCAATCATATAATTATAATGAGGGTCCTATCTCCTCTTCCCGTTCCATCATCGACATGTGTCCACTGGATCATATTTCAACTAGTTGCATTTATTCTCCTATTCTCAGCGATGGAGGCCGTTCTGATGCTAAGAGGTATGTGGGCTCGGTAACATTCTCTGGTCCTGTGTCAATTAAGTTAATGTTGCTCGTGCAATCTAGTATATGCATTGTACAACCACTCAAAAGGAATTGGGTTCACATTGCTAGCATTCTTCACCCTTGAATTGGCTGCGTCAATCGGTTGTCCCATTCGAATCATACCTAGGGTTAAGTTCGATGCCATTTGCACAGGCCAAGTTGCGCCCTCCGAAAATTTGATATTTGGGTGAGCAAAATGTTATTCTTTATTCTGATTTTTCTTATGCACCTAAAGTTCTTCATCTTAGCGGGAGCGTTCTCATTACCCAATTTACTATCGCCGTGCTAACTATTGCAAAACGAAACGCTGGTCAGACGAACGTCGATACCAAAATCGTAAGGACTGTGCTTCGCGATGGGCTATGGGCGTTCGCAGCTGTAATAGGTACGTATATGCATCATTGTTTGATTCAGCATTGAAGTTCATTAGATTCTATCAGCCGTTGTTTCTGTATTAGCGCCTTATTCCTTTTTTAAACAAGTTGCTACTCCTCACGTTATATTCTCGTGAGTACATGCTGAAATTCTCATCCTATAAACCAATGTTTATATCATTATCGACAGTTGGCCTATTTCGATATTTTCGTTCATCGTAAGAACATTTATTAAGCTATCATAAAGTTTCTGCTCATTTCCGATTTTAGACATGTCGTGTCATTTTGAACTTGCAGCGAATGAACTTGGTTGAGACGGTTTATCAGTCGCCTCTGCGGTATACAGGCGGACCTCCGAGTGAGATTGAGCTTCCCCCAGTTTTAATTTCAAGTGATATAGAGTTGGCGAATTTGAACCCGTAACGATACAATGCACTTTGGAAATTGTCTAACAAATTAGAAAGATATAGGCAGCTTTTATATTTGATATGATAATATTATTGGTTAGCCTCAATTGTGCCGCTCGCCACGATACAGCGAACCTACATTAACTTAAGATTGAAGCCATTGATCGGATACAAAAACGGTATACATGTGCGTGTCAAGAGAGGATGCTAAATTGCGATATCCTCCACATTGCCTTTCACTTATTATGCCTATTTTCCGAGGTGAATGTGTCCGCTGGCAGGGTATGGGTTCGCGAGGATGTCGCTTTGCGCGAGAGCGTCCAAGCTCTCATCTTTCTATCTTTCTATCTTGTTCTTCGTCTTTCACTTGTCCCTCCCATCTGTCTAGCATGAGTAGCTGGCAGGTTGGGTGGTGTGGTGCTGTCTTCTGGTTGGGTTGGTGTTGCGGTATTCTCATTGGAGGTTGGAGATGGCGTGTGATGCTCCGCTCTGCCTTCATCTGGGAAAGCTAAGCGGCTTGCGTGCTGTACGATTTGGTGCTGTAACCTCGGTTGGAGGTCTCTCGGATCTCGGTAGAGGTTCCGTGCGATGTCCAAGTCGAGGCTGGCTTTAACTTTGGGCTCTGGATCCCAGTCAGAAGCCCAACTACCCAAATTGACTTGCTATGTGCGAGCCGTAGTTTCACGCAACTGAACCAATATAAAAGCAGCATTAGCAGTAGTTTGTGAAATTAACTAAACTCATACCTTGCACATGTATACACCCTGAGTGCCACTCACTGCTCTGACCCATATGCCGAAACCCAACAACCATCTTGCAAACGAGCCATCAAAGGTAGAGTGTCGATGAGGAGTGCATGGATATATAACAGGGAGTTAAAGTAGAAGTGGGGATATGGGCAACTGGGAAGTCTGCTGGTTCATTTGCATGCCAAGTGCAAGTCAAGACGAAGTGATACTAGGCCACACCTATGAAAGATCACTTGTCATGCAGTATTTCTCGCAGATAGACGAGGTTAAGGTGGTGGAGGGGCGAAAAGGGGAGTATTACGAAGTAATAGAATTACATGAGGTACGGGAAGTTGGTGGGAACGAAAAGAAAGGGCTTGTCGTATGCCACGCATGAGCGTTAGAATTATATACAAGTGATGGAGAGGGGAAATGAATGCCAGACGCCAAGTTTATGACAGCGCTCTCACAATCCTGTTTACCCTAGAAATCGTTCAAAATGTCCAGATTTCTCTAAGAAAATGATTGAAAGGCGTCCCACTGTTTTGTGTGTATAAAGCTGCCAAGACTTTATTTTGTGGCTCGGCAAATTCTACTAGATGTCCCTTGATATAAGCCTTTTGACTGGGCTTCAAAGTTCTGAATCTATTGAATACGGAGCCGGGGAAGAGCATACGTAACAAATGCCTGGTTGGTGTAAAGTGCTTATATACTTGAGCCGTATCTCTGAGCTATGCAACCGCGCAGTTCGCTGGCACCGTCACCTTGCGAGCCTACATAGTTGTTCAAGTACATATGGCTATCGATGTGCAAGATGAGGTGACTTTGGTCCACCTGTCGACTGTGGCTACTAGGAACTACTTGATTGGTGAGTAGCTTATAGGCATGTTACGTTTTTATGCTCTAACCTTTTGACTGGAAATAGTGGGCGCGTTAGTGCTTCTTGTTTGGGAATATGCTGTGACAGTGAAAGATGAGTTTACTTTCATATGGAGGTGTGTGGTTATTAGGTGCTGCTATCTTTTACTATTAATAATGACACGCGTTTGCGTGCAGAAAACCATTCAACTATGTCAAGCTCCTATATATCTTATCTCGGTATTATGGATTAGTTGCTCAGTCGTACGTTTGTCTAATTTCTCTCATATTTTACTTGATTGGTGTCTCTTTAGAGTAAACGTATATTTAGCACTCAATCGCCTATCCTACCTCCCTCTCCACCAAGATACATGCCGAACATGGGCTCTCTTTCTAATATTCTCCTCAGGGGTTCATTTTGCTGCGTTGGATTGCATAGTAATGATACGATGTGTGTCATTTATTCCCCCCTTAAATGTGTAACATCTTACTATTCAAACCAACAGTATACGCACTACACAGAAAAGACAGAAGAATAGGTTTCATGCTCTTCTGTGCCTTCATCATGGAGCTCGCAGTAGGTATAGGGTGTGCATACGCGATTTACCACAAAACATCGTATGATATTACATGCGACTCGTACGAGATGCCTTTTCATACAGTGTACCTCATGTACATGTTTCTCTTATCTGCATATCAAAATACTCATTGAACCGACGAACGCCGCAGGTCGCTAGTGATAGCAATGCAAACAGTAATATGGACAATGACACTGTACAAGGTTCATTCCCTCGGTGCAAGCCATAATATACCCTTTCTAGTAGAAATTCTAGGGGTCGTAATAAGAGATGGCACGTGCACATTTTTGTTGATCGTCAGTGAGTAGTTTGGTTTTAGTAAACTTAGCGGTTAAAGAGGAGCTACTTACGGCTAATTTGGGTACACAGCTATCTATATGGCGACTATACCTTATGTGGCTGCTTCGAGAATTCTGAGGATGCATGAGACATTGATGTACATTGTGTTGATTATTTTTGGTTGTGAGGACGCTAATGATGTTTTAGATTTCCTATAAGTATGCTTTCGATATCTGTAAGCCCTGAATCATCCCCAATTCCCTTCGCTGTTACTGAAGGACGTTTACAAATAGGGATGCAGATCGATAATGAACATGCAGCGAATCGCAGGAGTCGCACCAGAACATTCTCATGCCGCTCATTAATATCGACGATGAGATATACGAGATAGACAGATAGAGTAAATCCTGTGGATGAAAGCAGGCCAAAACTTAATATACCTATCCATATTGCCATATCTCAATAGTTATCTTCTGGACGTTTTTATTTATTGTATTAGTTTTTTTCTGCAATGTCAACCCAATGTTAGCGTGCCTTAATTATGTAAACTGGGTCGGTGACGCCAGCGCTTAGCTTCAGGCTTTCAGCGTCATCCTTCAAGGAACTCCCGCTACCTTTTAAGGTAGTAGAGTTATGTAGGGTGATGAAAAACCAAAATTTGCAGAGCGAACACCTCCCATCAAGCGGAGTTTAACGAGTTCGAAATATCGGTCATTCCCGTATCCCAACTGTTCAGAGCCGCTTTCTCCCAGCGCATCGTCGAAGATAAGAGTTCCTTTGTAAGTATTTTTTATTTTGCATCATACGGCCTTTCAGGCACTATATTCAATAGTATGTGTCATTATTATATTTTATGTATCAGAACACTTCATGGGATATGCATCAGGACTTAACTGGTGATAGAGCCTGTAACTTACTGTACCATTACGATCAACTGTTCAGTCACTTGTCACACAGAGCCGTGAACTTGAACGGAACCCGGATTTATCATGCATCACAACCAAGTCTGAACAGAGGTACAAGAAACTAGGTCAAATTTTGCGAGCGCTCGCTTCGCTCGCGAGCCTAAATTTGAACAGATTTGGGTTTTGTCACGCATCACACAGGTCATTGAACACAAGGTCCAACTGAACATGGCCGTCACGCAAAAATCTCGTGAACAGTTGATCGTAATGGTACAGTATGTTTGGTTTATATAGCTGCCCCCTTTATGATGCATGCGCATGCGATCCTCGCTTCAACAAGCTTCCCCACTGCGGTGTTAAATTTTACACCATGTTCAAATGACACATTGGCTTCCGGGATAACAAAGAAAGGTTGCAAACTGAGCTCACTGTCCAGCACGACGATCGAACGCCCACCTTCCCCTTTCCCCATCCCACTTCCTCAGACTCCTTCCGCACAAAACCAAAAGTGCCAAGCGATCTAGACCGGTAAGCCTCCCAACCCACGCACAACATATCTAACGAACCATTCAGGGCCAGCCAGATAGAACAACTCCAACGATGCGAGCCCATCTCCCAGGAACAAGTCCAACGCCTCTGCCTGAAAGCGAGGGAGATTCTGATTGAGGAGGGGAATGTGCAGTTGGTTGATTCACCTGTTACTGGGTGCTTTTTCTTTATGTTGTTAGCTTCAAGTCCTTGTTTTGACGTTGACGCAGGTGCTTCTCGAGGCCTTATACCCCTACTTACAGCCTCTGGGTCATGTTTGGCATGGGTGCTTACCAGCTTTAGCGGCCCATGTGCTTTTTCGCTTTTTCGCCTTCTTTTCCCGTTATAAGGCATTCGCTTCTTATTCGTGTTCTCTTCTCTCTTCTATACTGCCCCACTGCGCGTTGTACACCTCAGCTTCGCCATTCCCTTCTCTGGCGTGATCGTCCTTGGTGACCAGCGATCAGTGAAGACAAGGCTGAGGTTTCTCGTTTTGGATATGCTCTTTCGAAGCTCGCAGGCTGTGCGATACGTTGTCAGCTTCAAGATGGATGTGCGCCGCAGGAGGATCTTCAATCATACACCGCTCTTAAGCACATCTCTTCCTCTCCCGTCTTCCTGATTTCTCTGATGCTGATGATGGCCGTTAGGTCGTCCAATCATTACCGGCGAAGAGACAGTTAGCTCTACTCAGTTTGGATAGTTCTGTGCAACGTGTATCCTTTCTGTCGCTTTTTAGATTTTGGTGCTCTAAACATGCAGATTAGTTGAAACTTGAGATCCATGGATTATTGGGACTGAGCGTAGTGTTTGAACTTTGAAGGTGAGTTTTGGGTAGCTCGTTCGTTGACGTTGCTTTACCGACCTAATTTTATCTCATTTTGTGTATGTGGTCGGAGCGAGTCGGGCAGCATTGGGTCTTGATACACAACCTATAGTGTTGATTGCAACACAGGAGAAATGCTATAATATCCAATAAACGTCTTTCAAATTTGAATTCAACTATACCACTTACACCTTAGACAAGGGTAAATCGGATCGTTGTAAATATGGTACAGATTTTAGCATATTCAGAATATTGTTCTCACCCCGATGCACAAAATAGCCTTTTTTGGAAGGTGTGAAAAATTGGGTTGTACCATATTTACCCTGATCCGATTCACTATTGTCTGGGGTGTTAGGGTGTCTGGTGTCTGGACTTTATTTCGAGAATTTTCGAAGGTCACAGTAGCTTGTACGTGATGTAATCATGTAATCGGAGCGAGTCGGAAAACACTTAATCGCGACTCGCAATTTATAACATCGGCGAAGGACAACGCTGAGATATTTAGCTGCTTTGTATATCTGTAGATGTATGTGGTTGAAATATGCTTTCCATATGAGTATCTCATTTGGTGTGCAGGGACTCAGATTCCCATTTCTACCCATGGGAAAACTTCGCCCAAGATACAGTTGTATCGAAACTGTACAATACATAAAACTTTGTGAACTACTTTATATAGTGTGTATAATGTGAGTGTCTTCAGCAATAAGAAGATGAGAAATACAGTGTTCCATGAAATGTCCAAGCAAATGGTGTCTACTGCGAACATAATATCAGATATTTAAAAGAAGAAGAATTCTTATACACCTGTGAAATAAAATCAAGAGGACCTAGGCTTTGCTTTGGAAAGTAATTCGGCCTTCACTTTGGAGCCCTTTCCCTTCTTCCCTTTTTGCTATTCTCTCCACAGCCGTTGGGTGCACGAGGATAAAGGAAATTGGGGTTTCAAAGTTCTTTAAACTTGCGAATCACCTGATCACATATATTTTCATAGTAATCCTTTTCATTCTGGAAGCCATTTAATAACATGACTATTCACATACAAAGAACTATTGCTTGCTTTTGGGAGTGGTTTCCATTCTCTACTCAAAAGCTTGCTGACTCACCCTGTTTTGAGAGAACTTAGATTGGCCTCCCCAAATTCTTTCCTGCGCCTGGCCGAATAAATCAGGAATGGATTCGTTGGCCTCTTGCCTATCTTATTGTTGCTATAAAGATCGGCTAGAAAGTCTTCATCCTCTAGAGTACAACTCTTAGCGGATATTCGAACCAAGAGATGTATCAAACTTGCCTTGGCTTCCGGGCTCTATCACCGTCCTTGGTGGAATGATGATACCATCTTCGATGTTGTTAATGACTTGTAGACTGGTTGTTGTTATGGTCGATGTGGACGGAAGAAGGGTTAGATCAATATTGTCGTTCTCAATATCGTATTCGGATTCAAAAACTGTTGAGTCATATAGATTATCTGTAGTTGGATAATATAGAAGCATATCAATACGAAAATAATGAGCTTCTTACCACTGCCATTATTTCCTAATGTCATCATATTTCCATCATGCAATAGGCGTTCAAATATTGAAGTCTCATGATTTGCAGGTGAGACTTGCCTTGTAGAAGGATTCAACGAAGCACCAATGATATTGTAAGGCAGAAAAGGCCTCAGTATGTCATGATTGGATGATTGATAGGTGGGCGTTGGCTGAGTGTTGTCTTTATAGGATGCAATAATGAGAACTTATAAAGAAAGAAAGACCTGCCAGTCACCTCTTACCTTCCCTATCATTA
Source organism: Cyathus striatus (assembly GCA_025738555.1). Classification (NCBI taxonomy): domain Eukaryota; kingdom Fungi; phylum Basidiomycota; class Agaricomycetes; order Agaricales; family Nidulariaceae; genus Cyathus; species Cyathus striatus. The sequence goes on from JAOVFP010000003.1 coordinate 1,067,892, forward strand.
CTCAGTGCCAGAAAATCATTAGAGAATAGGTATAAACGTCCATATGAATGATAATGATGATATGGATCATATGGCATTATGAGTCAAATGAAAGAACAGAGTGAGTGATAAAATGAACGATGTTTCGATTTTTAGTGTTTAGTGGACCCTTGAGGTGTAGTGTCCAATAGGCCCGTGTAATTCAGATGTCACGCAATAAATTGATGACCAATCGACATTTGTATAGTGCGAGGAAAGACCACGGTCTAATTAGGTATTTACATTTATATACCGCTACAGCCCCATGAATCTACAATGGTAAGAAGACGTTCGACGCAAAAAGAACAAGCAAAGTGGCGCACCTTTCCTACTACAGAATCCAGCGGATCACCCAAGAGCCTTTTTCAAAGCTTTTCGAAGGTTTACGCGTACACGTACGCATTGTGACTTCGTCCGAGCCGGTCTGACTGTGACATATCGCACTCAGTAAAAACGGTCGGTTAAGCGTTGTGGGGTACGGGTAAACGTTTAGTCCTGTTATATTACTATGCTTAATACCAGTACACAAAACTTGAAGGATTGCGCATGAATACAATAGTCTATGTATGCGACGATAGTTATACAGAGGAAAGAGATCGAACGTCTTCTTCGTTTCGATCATTTTGTCAGGAGTACACAAGAACTATTATGCGTCTACATGTTGGTTATGCGTAAAGACGGAGCGAGAGGACTTCTTAATGTCTATTAATATATATAAAAAGAAGTAAAGGACGCGTAATAACGAGAAACTTTGCCGGCTGTCGCCGGCCTTAGAGTTGACTTATTCAATTGATGCATTCAATAGCAAACTGCATGGTTCTTTTACTGGCTTACCACCATAATGCCCCACGAACCCGAACCTAACCACCGACAAGTAAGACCACCCCACCCCATCCCTCCCCCCAATCTAACCAAATATAAAAGACATGGGCCTCAATAACCTCCCTGCACATAACCAACCTCGTCTTCAACCCGCACACCGGAGAAACTGTCCCAGTGACATTGCAGCGCTACGAAGCGATCGAAAAAGACGGCGAACTCGTCGGTTGTGGAGTTTTACCGAAACCGGACTCGAGGGTGTACGAATTGACAGTATCCGTCAATGATGTTCTCGGAGAAGGACGATGTGGAATCGTATATGATACTACACTCTCATCACTCCGTGAACATTCACATTCTCACCCCACTTCGGATGTTATCTATTCCCCTGGCCCGGATCACCTCCCCCCTCTCGTCATCAAAATATCAAATGACTCAGAAGATACGTTTCAGGATATAACACGCGAAGCGTACAATTATCGACTTCTTAAACGTCTTTGTGGTATCTCCATCCCGAGATTTTACGGATGGTTCAATTTAATCCTTGATGAAGGCCTCGAATTCGAGGGAGCTAAAAAGTTGGATGAAGGACAACATGTTCTTTCGGTTTTATTGCTTGAGCGGATGGAGGGTTGTTTGACGTTAAATGAGTCCAAGGACGATATGTTGGTTTTTATTCTTTTCTTTGTTGCTTAAATGTGTGTATTGACGCGATTATAGAGACGATATCAAAGATATGGTCAGAGACCTTGCGTTAAAACGAATTCTGCACGATGATATTCGATATGAGAATCTGATGTACGCTCCTACTTCGCCTCCGGGATATCCTACGGATGAATGCCCGATTCATAAGAAGAGACATAGGTTCCGCGTTATTGATTTTGAGGCGGCAATGTATGTGCCTGAGAAAACGTCCCGTGAGATTTCGTTGGATCATATGTATCAGGTTAGGTATATTTTTCGTAGGTGATTATTTGGGATATGGGTGGTTTAACTAGTTTTATTGTGTTCATTTTATTATTGATTTCTGGTACATATCGAGGAATGAGTTAGGCAACATCAAACAATGTAACAATGGACTTCCGAAGCGACAGACACCACCAATTGAAGACATCTATTTGCATACGCAGTATGAAGAGTGGCAGACGCATAAGGAAAGTATTGGATTTGTAAGATAAGAACTAAGATGAACAGATGGAATACTGAGAAGACATATATGTGTGTCTAGTTGCTATGGTACATGATCATTGTGTACCAAAGGTCCGAACAACTAGAGACAGAAACGCGAGACAGACGTAGACTGTTGTGGAAGGAAGAGTGACGCGGCGCCATCGCGCACTTAATACTAGTAGAACCCACATCTAGTCAAACCAAATAACTCAGTCAAAAGGCAATGAAAGTAGAATGAAATGCTTCCACTTGCTAAATTCGGTTTCAACATTCTCCCCTATCCTCTGCAAGCCCCAGATCACACTATCGGCAGTATCATTTCCTTCCAAAGATATACTTGCATCTATATAAATTAGCTCTTCTATACGGTTGTCGGCGCGTGCGGTCACCGTTGTGTAGTTTGGCAGCGGGATTTACAAGTTCAAGTTGCCGGTCACTCGTGCGCAACTGCCACTGGATCACATCATATTTTCTAGGTTAGGTACTGAGATATGTTGCTTCTGAGACGAGAGTTGGTAGAGTATCGCTGTGGGCGCTGGTAGCATGTCGCTGTCCTGCGTAATTGAAGTGCAAGATCCCTATTATGAGGCCAATTGATATGTAAGGTCATGGCAGTAGATTGGAGACGCCGAAGTTAGTTATGTTCAGGGAGGTAAATAAATCCCATGTCTTGGATATTTTGGTTAGATTGGAGGGATGGGGTGGGGTGGGCGTACTTGTCGGTGGTTTGGTTCCAATTTGCTATGAAGCGTGGGAACAATTCCAATTATTTACTACCAACCCCCAGACCAAACAGATCAGTGTTTCAAACCGCTCACTCACAATCCACCATCCACTATCCACCATCCACCATCCCTCTCCTCCTCCCTCTCCCTCTCCCCCTCCCCTCCTACCCAAAACGCAATGCCAAGCGATCTAGACCGGTAAGCCCGCCCACCCCACATCCAACACATCTACCGAACCCCGCTAGCCAGATAGAACAACTGCAACGATGCGAGCCCATCTCCGAAGAACAAGTCAAACGCCTCTGCCTGAAAGCGAGGGAGATTCTGATTGAGGAGGGGAATGTGCAGTTGGTTGATTCGCCTGTTACCGTGCGTCGTTTCTTTTTCGTGTTAAGTGGGGAGGGGGCTGATGTAAGGATGGGGGGTAGATATGCGGTGATATACATGGGCAGTTCTGGGATCTTATGGAACTCTTTCGCGTAGGTGGCTTTTGTCCAGAGACAAACTACCTCTTTATGGGTGCGTCCTTCCCCCCCTTCCCTCCCCCCCCCCCCTTCCCCTCCTTCTAACCCTGCTCCCACAGGCGACTTCGTAGACCGCGGCTTCTACAGCGTCGAAACCTTCCTCCTCCTCCTAGCCCTCAAAGTGCGCTACCCAGAACGCATAACCCTAATCCGAGGAAACCACGAATCGAGACAAATAACCCAAGTCTACGGATTCTACGACGAATGCCAGAGAAAGTACGGGAGTAGCAATGTATGGAGATGGTGTTGTGAGGTTTTTGATTATTTGGCGCTTGGTGCGATTGTGGATGGACGGGTGTTTTGTGTGCATGGGGGGTTGAGTCCGCATTTGCATTCTATGGATCAGGTATGTGCTTGGTTTGTGAGGATGGGATGGGATGGGAAGGCTGATGAGAGGTAGATTAGGACGATTGATAGGAAACAGGAGGTTCCCCATGATGGACTTATGTGTGATTTATTGTGGAGTGATCCGGATGGTGTGTTTCTTTCTGTCCTATGACTTTGGTACTCATCGAAGATGGTAGATATAAATGGGTGGGGTGTGTCGCCGAGAGGGGCTGGGTACCTTTTTGGTGCGGATGTTACGAAGGTACGCTGTCTTTCGTTTTTTCACCCTTTGCACTTTCTTCTGTCATGTATTCTTCTTCTCACTCCACACATCTCGCTCCTTTGCATACCTTCCTTTTCTCCACCTACCCATCTTCTTTATCCACCCCCACGTCAACAGTTTCCCTGCATTCCCGCATTCTCCTTGCGCCCTTCTTGCGCTTCCCTCCCGCCTCCCTACATCCCGCTCTCATGCGTACTTTCCTTCTCTCCACCTACCCTCCTCCCGTCCACCGTCCTCCCTCACCCTACACACCCCCTACCACTCCTTACTCGCCCCCTACCACCTTATCGCCAACCCCCTACCACCACCTCCCTTCACCCTTCATCCCGTATCACTTTTGCTTTCTCTTCTTCTCTCTTTTGCTTTCTCTTCTCTTCCTCTTCCTCTTCTTTCTCTTTTCTTTATTTACCAATCGTCCGACAGCAATTCAGCCACATGAACGGAATAGACCTCATAGCGCGCGCCCACCAGCTCGCGATGGAGGGCTACAAGCTCATGTTTGATAATATGATCGTGACGGTGTGGAGTGCACCGAATTATTGTTATCGGTGAGTTTTCTTTCCTTCCTCCTGCTTCTTATTCTGTGGTTGGTTGTTTGGTTTGGTTTTGGTTTTGGTTTGGGGGTTGGGGGTTGCGTGGGGGGTTGTAGGTTGGGTTAGGGAGGAGGAGGGTGTTGTACGGCTGGGACCGGGGATCGTCGCGGACTGGGAGAACTGTGGCGAAGGGGTCTTCCCTTGTCCTCTGAGTGGACGTTGGATGTCAAGACAGCTACATGCGTGCGAATGAAGGCTGGTGGCCTTTGTAGCCTTCCTTCTGCCTTTGCCTGTTGGTAATGGAGAGAGGGAGGTCTGTACTGCTCGCGAGCGAGCTCTGTATCGCGTGCATATGGTGCCTACGTGTCTGGTCGTCCGGGGTACACCTTACTTGGTCTTCTACGATTTTAGTCCAGAGCATGGTATGGCATGGTGCTCGTGGGTTGGTCGTGCTAGGTGTACCGACTTTTGGGTGACTGGGGGTGTGCTCTAGCACGCAGTGCGTGGTGTTTTCTCGTCTCTGGAGAAGAAGAGGGGAGCTGGCGGCGCGCGCGAGAGAGGGGGGGTGATGGGGATATGTGCCCTTCGTCGGCGTGGGCCTGGCTTTTTGGAGGGGCGGGGAGTTATCTTTCGTCTTTCGGCTCTTTGGTTGTAGAGAGAGCAAGAGAGAGTTCCAAAGCGCGAGGAGTGGGTTTGTTGTCCCGCTATACGTCTTTCTCTTCTACGCCACGCGGTTTTTTCTTGATTTGCACCCTTCCTCTCCCGTTTCTTGACTTTGCGTGAATGGGGATTTGACGGAGGATGGGGGGGTGTGCTGGGTGGAGAGCGGAGGGTGGGTTGTAGGGTGCTGGTGTAACGTGCACATCGCCCATGCGAGATGCGGGTACGAGTGCGCTTCGTCGTCGTGCATCTTTGGCCTTCTGGATGTTGGGAGCGTACACCTGCTTGGATGTGGAGAGAGGTTCCCTGAGCAGCCGCTACGCGTCTTCCTCTTTCACGCTATGTCGCTCTTTTCGATTCGCACCTTCCTCTCCCGCTGGTGTCTTTACCTAGAGCCTGAATGGACTTTGGCTCGGTTGGGATGCGGGGTAGACAACAGGATGGGGTATGGGATGCTGGTACTTGTGCATGTGTTTCGTATCTGGCGAGATGTGGGTGCAGCTGTACCTTGTCGTTGTGCATAGTGCATAATTCACCTGTATTGCTGTGATGATTGGTTCCCCGAGCACAATTACTGGGTTCTACCTCTCCCGCTACACGTCCTGGTCTATGTTGCGCTCCTCTTTTTCGACTCGCACCTTCCTCTCCCGTTTGTGTCTATCCAGAAGGCGATTTGGACTGTCGGACCTGGTGCACGGGAGGGTGGATAGGGTGGCGTGCGTGGGGTTGTACTGTTTGTGCGTTTACCGTGCATCAGGTGGGATGTGGCCTGTACCTCCCCTCATGGTTCTTTGCTGCTATATCTCGGAAGGCCTCGTCTTCCTTTCTTGTTCACGTCGTTTTCTCCCGCTCTCGCCCCTTTATCCTGCATTACCCTTTTCCTTTATAATCGCCTTCTGCTCCTGTACACCGCGAAGGTGTCGCCACTGCTGTACATTGGGATGGGCGTGGAAAGACGATGTGCGGCCCATTGGAACACGTGATGGTCATGATACTGATGGTACAGGCTGCTCTCGTTGAAGCTCGCAGGCTGCGTAATACATTCGTAGCTTCAGCTTCCGGTTGTGCTGCTGGTGATGCTCGAGCCCCATACCCTCACATTTCGCTTTCTCTTCCGCTTTACCGCGGAAAGCTTCTGAGCACGATGAATTCGTAGTCTATGGGTCGTGTTTGGCAGGAGTGGGTGCACGTTATGGGGATTCTTATTTTTTTCGTTCACGTTGGTCTCTCCAGCTTCGTGACTTCCTGTCGTTCCAGGTGTTTTTCTCTGATCCTGTACCGCTTTTTCTTTCAATCGGACACGTTGATCTCCCCACTTCGTGGCTTCCTCTCGTGTGGGGCGTTTCACTCTTCGGCTTTGCGCCCGCCTTCCCCCACTTGGCTCATTTGTACCCAGATGTCCACGTTACGATGCGAGAATATGCATAAGCCATGGTCTGCTTGCGCATTTGATCACGTGACCGTTTCAGTTTCGGACGACGGTGCTGACTGGAGTTTCTCGTTTTTCATCTGCCCTTTCGTGGAAGCCTGCCTGCGGGCTGGAGGCCACGCTTTGTAGCACTTTTTGTACTGTGGCTAAGGGGGTCCGAGAGATCGGCTAGCCGTGCACGCAGGTGTGAAGTTGGAGATTCGTATGACTAGGCGTGGAAGCACCCGACACTCCTTACTTTAGAGTGTCTTTGGTGCCTCTTGTAACGTTTATCCTCTGCATTCTTCTGTTTGTGTATCGTAGCAGCTCCTGGGCTCTAGGGAACTACGTCTGACCAGATGTGTTATTGTGTTCGTTATCTCGGTGTCGGAGGGGGGAGGATGATTTGCTTTTCTTACCACATTCTTTCTTTCTTTTTAGTTTTCCATCCGTTTCCCAGTTTCACATTTCTAACGCAACACTCTCAGATGCGGAAACATAGCGTCCATCTTAGAATTAGACGAACATCTCGCGCAGGAATATAAAGTGTTCAGCCATGCGCCGCTCGTAAGCATTTCTCTTCCTCCTCCCTTTTCTGGTTCCTCCGATGCTGACGATAGTTATAGGACGTTAGATCGATACCGGCGAAGAGACCACCTGCGGAGTACTTCTTATAGCGTCCAACTTGTATTCTTTTCTTTGTTACTTTTGTATCTTTAGGTAGTTTAACTTTAAAACTTTTGGATTTGTTTAGATGCAGAAAGTATTGAATTCAATTCGCGATGCCTGTGTGATATTATGTTCCACTCTGGCGCTCCATGCTTGACTAGGCGCCAACATCTCTTGATGGTCCCTCATCTGAATCATGGTGTAGATGCCAGCATATTTCTATTTTTGCTCGGCTCTGGGCGTCTCGGACTGTCAAGCGATAGGCTACTTAAAGCAGTATGACGGGTACAGCATTTGGCAAACACAGCCTCCACAGCATACATATATCGATGAGCCACCTCGTGCTTCATTCAATTCCTCACTACCCTTCTTATGAAAAGATGTTCAACGCAGCTACGAACTTTGTTATACAGAATGGAGTATTCATCGAAATGAGGGACAACGCCAAGTTGTGTGAGCAATCTAAATCATCTTTCAGCATTAACCTGCTCATCGTGAACGTTAGATGCCAAGAAACTACTTACTCCTGTCAAGGATACTCAATTGGCGAACGTAAGCATTTGACATTCACCTCATTACTCGAATCCTAATACTACTCTTATCAAGTACCGGCATATTCGAAAGGGAGACATTCACTTGCAGGAACAAATATGGAGTAGCGACAACTATGGAACGATCGCAAATGTCTGGGATGAGTATGTGGTGGAAGTATCAAGAGAAAGCAAGAGTAAGGTAGCACGAATATATCGGGAACGAGATGCATATGCTGTAAGACGATGATTGATTACTTTACACGTTACTGAATTTGCTGTAGCTATTTAAAAAGGAACTGGAAGTTCTTTCTAAACTGTGGTATGTCGGATAATATGCGTATTAGATTCCAAGAGTTACAGATATCATACAAGGCATCCCAGGATTCGTCAAATATTTGGCGTTTATGAATCGAATAACGTATTCGGCTTTATATATCATGATGATGGTATTAGTACACTTTGTAAGCTCTGATACGAGGCAATCGCCTGACAATACTATAGGTATGCGCAGACGATACGGGGATTACGTGCCATATTTAAACACATTACAGCGCGCTGCCTTTTCTATTAAATATGTGAGTCTATATTGCTTGCCACAAAAATAGTGTAAATAACGATGCTCAGACATTAGATTACGTGGTGAGGAACCCGCATTCAAATCTTCCAAATAACTTCTCAATGCACTTTCTTTCAGGATATGATTTCCTACTTAGAACAACAAATTAGTCGCAATCTACGATATTATACCTGCCAAGGAGAACTTCATGAAACGCTAATTCATTATGCACAAAATTATGGTTACTTCATGGACATTTATGTGGATCCATATGGTAGGCTTAATACAGTGCTGTCCGTAAGTAATCTTGTTAGTATGAGCATTCCTAAATTTTATCTCTTCACGCCTTAGGTGCTTGAAGGCGCCAGTGCTCCGGCGCCGTCTTATGATGGCGCGTCACACTATATAATAACACAGACATCAGACATTTCATGGGATAGACAGAGAATACTAAGGCCACAGCTATCTAAAGGCAATTTGGAACTGATCCGGCCAATACTTAATAACGCGGGGATCGATGTAAGATCTCACCACGAGACAAAGAGATTAATATTTGCATGGCGTAGCGCATCATTAGCAATAAAGAAAAAGATATCTTTCACCTCGAAGCACAATAGTGTATATCTGCTGGGACATCCTGTTATAATGTGGTATTCTGTTCCAGAGCTGGACAAAGTTGATGATGTACTCTACATATCTGGCCATTCCGGAGGGAGCTGTAAACGAGATGTCAAAACAGAGACCTCGTGGCGGATTGGCAGCAGCGACATATATCACAGTTTTCACTCTCGTGCTGTGCGTGTGAGAGAATTCACGCGGTGAGTATGACTCTGAGGTTCATTTTTGTATTTATCTATTCTTATCTGCTATATTCATTAGTTTCCAATTAAACGTGGAAAAGCTCATCTCAAATAATATGGATCACATCTGGAGTTCGCTTGTGGGAAGATGCAGAATATCCGACGACTTGTGTTATAGTCAGTGGCTTTCTCAAGCTTCTCAAGTATTAAGAAATTGTGGGCTATGTAGCCACAATGATCAAGTCAATATAGGCATAGGTAATATCTTTGTAATATTTTTTTTTCAGTTTAACTCGACGTTCAACAGTGTCACATGTATATACGACCATCCAGATCGATATCTCGCTCCAGCCTCTAATGCGACACATGAAAATGAGTGCAAATTCTGACGTTTATTTATTCATTTCGAATCCTAAGGTCGATGAAGTCACTGGGGAGGTGTCTTTACCTGACGTGTACTGGTCATTGGATAATTCAGGGGTCCAGACACTTTCAGAATTCTCGGCCATTTCTAAAGGACTTCACATTACCAACCTGTCCATGGTTCCATACGTTTCCTATTGGGATAAATATTACTATGAAGCCATGCCTGACCTTTATATTACATGTGGGGTGACATTATCTGATGTGTGCAATTTACTCGGGCTTTCGGAATTGAAGCTAAGACAACCAGGTTCGATTTATTGCTTTAAATAATTAATATTTGAACTTACAAATACAATGTAGTGAAATTATCTCAATCAAGTTTATATATGGAAGATTTGGATGTTAGTTATTTGACTATAAAGCAGAAAAAGAAACGTTTAATCCCGGTGGAAGAAGCTGCTATTCCTGATAAGCACTATTCGGAGAGAGATATCGTATCACTGTCTTGGATTGGTATCACGAACTTGGAAGATTGTATTCGAATAAAAGGTACAATGTATTCCACAATTGTTGCACAGAGGAACTTCATAAAAGTATTCCTTGATACTATGCGCAAAAACGTGGAGAGTGCAATCATAGGGGAAATTTGGCCAGTGGATATAGATGAAGACTATATAGATATTTTGTAAAAATGATACTATGATTTTGTTTATCAACAGGATTCGTTCAGTGGCTGGTAGCGTACTGCCTTAAGACTATGTCACTTTGACAAGCTACAGTAATGGCTCATTGATATATTGGTCGAGTTCTCTCCAGTGCATTGTTGATGGAATATGCAGATCGGGCATAAAGCAGATCGTATATATGACAATGCTAGCACAGTTGCGAGACGAGTCACTGAACTGACAGTACTAACAGAAAAGACTAGCCATACGGTTTTCTTTGTTGCCAATGCTCCATGGGTAAGCAATCGAATTTATCAGATGTGGGTGATCCAGTACACAGATTTTTCGGATTAGTAGATTTCAGATTTCAATTCAAAAAGGAATAGTTTTGCTGACACTTCCATAAAGCTTGGTATTAGCCAACACAATAAGGAGTCGGGTTCTCTCGGTATTTGGTATAACAATTGCGCTGCGAAGCTTGATGATCCTAGGTCTGATGAAACGCTCTCGGAATCCACTCCGTATGTGGGTGTGCGAGACCTTGCCGATGTCCATGTATCTGCATTGGAAAAGGATGCAGCTGGCGGTGAGCGCTTTATAATTGCATCAGGCGAGTGTTTTTGCATCACACTACTATGAATTGAACATGGCTCATATCAAAGGCACACACACAGGGGATATAACGTGTCAGCAATGGTCCACGGAGCACCTGTTTCTCGATCTTCATTCGATAAGCCTGGTATTGTGTCGAAAAGATGATATATTTCGATGCGAGTGTGTACTTATGACTAGTCAACCAGAGGTGGGAGTTTATTTGGAGTAAAGGGGGTGTCTCGGTTGCTTGAGGTAGTTTCGATACAAAACCAGTGCTGGTTGGGAGGTGGTGGAATGGTGGAATAGTTCTGTGGTAGGCATTCTGGATATGAATATATTCTCGAGGTGAGGCGAGAAGTGTTTGGGGTGTGGGATATGTTTGGACCGCAGTATAATGGCACGTTCACACAAAGGAGAAGGACACAAGGATCATTATAATGCTAAAAAAAGAAACAAAGGAGAGCATATAGTATGTAAAGGTGCAAAACCGACCGTAGTGACACAAGTATTACTAGTCCCTCCAAGGCCGTATCCCACCTTAAACCGCCTCCCAATTCCAACTTCAACGTTACCAACGAGAGAAGAGGTGATGATTTGATCTGGGCAGTAGGGGGATGTAAGAGTGTGCCGGTGCGTGCTAATCTGATGTGTGGGAAGTATTTGAAGTTTGAGCGTAGAGTAGACCTGAAGGCCTGAAGGTGTATGGCAGTGTACACATCGACGTGGTTGTTCGATAGCAGTGGTGGACGTTGGCGTGGGAGAAACTGGAAAGTCGAAGAGGGGAGGTGTTGGTTGAGGGCTGTTGGGCTGTTAGGCTGTTGACAAAGTGAGAAAAGGAGTTAGGAGAGATGAAAAAGGAAAGGCGAGGGGCTCGGGAGAGTGATGTGGGGGAGATTTCGAGACCACGACGTCGATATAAGCGAAGGGAGGAGGGGGTCAGTAAAGATGTCGGAAACTGACCTTGGAGGCGCTCAGTGATAAAGCGCCCACCAACAACATTAATATTCTCTAACTTTAAGGGTGCCCGGCACGTCACACTGGTCATAGCCTCACAGGGCAAAGGGTTTTATGTTGTCAGCCAATCAAATCGCCTGAATGTGAGATCCTGACCCCGATCTCTGAAATTTCCTTATAGTGGGAAATTGGAATAAAATTTAATCACGAGAAAAATGACATTGGACACGTTTTTAAGAGGGGTGGGAAAGTATTCGAAGTTTATCTAAGATTTCATTCGGACTCCGCTCCAAATGCCAAACCCTCACACCACCTCTAGGAATTACTGCTCCCGTATAGCTGCAAGCACTTATCGCAGAACCCGTAGGTCTGTGTAATCAGGCAAATCCCTGGTCCCTACATATGAGGCTTAAGCATTCGATATAGCGCACTTCCGAAGGCTGCGGTCGACGAATCGCCTGTGAGCATTGTTAGTGTGAGGAAGAAGGAAGGTAAGGGGAGAAAAGGTACATATGAAAAGATTATCTTCTCGGGACAGAAGCGTCCAAGCGGAATAGTTCCACAGGTTTAAAAATCGGCCATGTACGTGTATATCACCTTATATCTACCAAACCACATCAGTACCTCCATTTCATGACGTATAAAAGATGAACGTACCGCAACAGGCGAATGGACATTGCCCCCGATCAGCCTTTGTCTCGATGTATGCCTTTACTTCAAGAAAGTCTAAATGAGAAGGTGCTTCTAGACTCTAGAAGCCCTGTACCCCACTTCTCACTTAGTCCCCTGGTTGCTGATCAATGGCGATGACACATTGCATTAGACGAATTTTGTAGGGTATACTCAGCACCATTATAATAATAGTACTCCTCAATTCTTAAATTTCTGGCGTCAAGAAAAAGGGACCAAGGTCAAGTAAAAGGGACCAAATGTAAGCGAGTGTAAGCGAGATGCCAAGTAATGTATTGCAGTCCTTCACTGAGTTTCGGAGTTTGAACTTGATAATGCATTGCTCATCGCAACCGAGCACCTGGGGAGTATAGTGCAGCATGAATAAATTGTTGAGTTCGCCCCCTCTGCACAAGCGATATGGCTAGAGAACGAAATGGAAAGCGTACGTATTCGAAAACAGAAATGTTTGAAGCCCGCAAACGTGCACTCCAGGATCTAGAAACACTTGCAATCCTTCTTCTTGCAGATGCAAATGACGAAGACGATGAGATTGCCGCTTTGGGAATTGCACAGATTGCATTGAGTGAGGCAACATTGCTTCAGAACATGTGCTTTGGGAGGTATGGAAGGCGAGGAATGTATAACAAAGAGAAAGCAGACCAGTTCTACGAGCTGCTGATGACATGGTTCTCAAACCGCCAATTCAAAGCATGGCTTCGGTAAGTCTTACAAACTTGAGTCTCATTCCTAGTACTTATTTTTTTTAGCATGGACCGTGAATCTTTTTGCAAGCTTGTGGACCTCATTAAGGATAATCCTGTGTTTGTTAGCAAAGGCCATAAGCCTCAACGCCCTGTTGAACATCAACTTGCAACCTTTCTATGCCGTGTTGGGGCAGAAACTGGAGTTAAAGTGGCAGGTGTTATGGCAATATCAGAAGGTGCTACTTATACATACATGAACCGTGTTTCTAAAGCACTCCGTAAATTGGGTCCCCAGTTTCTTCGTTGGCCTACTCCTGCTGAGCGTGATGAAGAAGCTAGAAGAATGGAAGAACGTGGTTCTTTCTTTCCAGGGCAGATAGGTTCTGGTGACGGAAGTTATATTCGTTTGCAAGACAAGCCAAAAGTTAATCCTTTTGCATATTGGTGTCGCAAGAAGTTTTATGGGGTGAGAAAAGCTCTATATTCATTTCACATTGACTCATTACTGTACAGTTGAATATTCAGGCAACTGTTAATAATCAAAGCCAATTTACATCCTATGAACTTGGCTGGCCTGGTTCTGTTCAAGATAGCCGGGTGTTCAAGAACTCAGATCTGTGGCTCAGTCAAAGGGAGTATTTTAGAGAGCATGAATACATACTCGTAGATAAAGGTCGGAGAACTGACCCATATGATGATACAAAGCTTCTGACTTAATGTTGCAGGCTATCCATTAACACCTTTCTCTATTCGACCATTCAATGATCATGATCTCACTAGCAACCCCAATGAAGCTGGGAACCGTAAACGCTGGAACCAAGCTCTTTCCTCTATTCGCATTTCAGTTGAACATGCATTTGGTCGTTTAAAAGGACGCTTTTCTATTTTACGTTCACTTCCAGGACGAGACATGAAGACCATATATCAACTTGTTGCAGTGCTAATGGTTTTACATAACATTTTGGAGGGATTTGCAGATGACCCCATCACTATAGCTCATTTTAATGGAAGGGGTGATGAATATGCACAGGACGAAGCAGAAGTGGAGGTAGGGGGAACAATTGAACTCAATGGTAATACCAGCATCTTACATAGGCAAGGAGTACTGCAGCGCAAAGAGCTTCTTGCATACTTTCTAATGCAGTAGACTACTACATACATTATTACGCTACTACACCAATAACTAATGAAGCTTCCACTTCTTCCTGAGTTCACGACCTTCTGCGACAATATCTGGATCAACATGGGAAGCCATAGCCATAACCATTTCCCACCTCTTCATCTCCATTGCAAGTTTATCACGTTCCATCTGCAGAGCTATCATCTGCTGCCTATCCTGATGCTCCACCTCCTCACACTGATCATGCCTCCATGCAAGCTCAAGCTTTTCTTTAGCAATCACATCAGCACTGTGAGCCTTTTGCTTCACAGCATTAACAGTCTCAACCAGTAGCTTGTGGTGGCTATTGATGTCCTTGTTGCTAGACAAATGTTTGATGTTGGAAGAGCCTGAGCCTTTGGGCCGTTTGCGAGCAGGTGGTCCACAGCCATCGTCATTATCACTACCATTGTTGTTGTCATCGTCGTCTGAAAGGTTTGATCGTGAGTTAATGGCCCACTCACGCACGACATCAACATCATCATGAGCACTGTGCACAAAGAGCTGTAAGTATATAAAAGCAAATGATAAAACAAGAACATACACATTATCAATCAGCTGGAAAATCTTCGAGCTTTTAAACTCATCCAATACTGCATGCAAGTACCCATACACTGTTTTCTCCCGTCTATTACCCATATCTTCAGTGGTTTGTGTAGCCTCATCGTCACCGTCACCACCACCTGTGTGTTCATCACGTTGTCGGACTGCTTTGTACTTCGGCCATGCTTGGGCATTCCAGTACGCTCGTATGACCTCAACCGAAGTGCCTGGAAGTATCTCGTTTGAAATCTATAATGCAGCATGAGTAAAAGAAAACAACGATACAAAGGGACACACCTTTATCCACACCGAATTCTGAGCCAACTTAAACTTAGGCCAAAGGTCCACTTGAGTAACGTATGCGACAATCTTCAACTTGTCATGTTCTGAAAGTGAATGCCGTTCGTCATCACTGATGTCAACAACTGAAGGCTCCTCCCCATCAGGGGGATCAGGACGTGGTGTAGCGGTCTTCAGCGCAGCTGCCTGCTGCTGCTGTTCGGTAAGCTTCATGACCTCGTCATCTGACATTCCACCAGTCCTTCGATTCCGTGCACCACTCTTTCCACCAGCTCCAGTACCCTTTGGATGCCCACGCTTCGGCTTTGCTGGCTCCTTGGTTTGAGCCTTGGGGGCTGGCTTTGCTCTCGTAGCTGTGGTCGCCTTCTTGGATTTGGAAGCTGGTGTAATGGGTGGGACCTCAGGAATGAGCGGAACGAGGTCTTGTGCATTGGTACGAGTTGGGGTGCCCGGGTCCACAGCAGGAGACGGCGGGATGTGTATATCTTGAGTTTGATCAGAATACGGAGTAGAGGAACCTATATGTGCACATACATTAGAAATATATCAAATATACAAATGAAAACACGTACCAAAAGGCATTGGGAGGCCTTTCTTAATCCTTTGCCTCATATATCCCACTTGGGCTGCAGTCGTATTCTCCTTCCCATGACATCCTTCCTGTGTGCGAGGTGTTGGCGAAAAAAGCGAATAAGGCTCATAATGATGAGTGCGAGCGTGCTGAGGAGGCGGGGACTGGCTCCAGTCAAAACCAGGGGAAGAGAGGCGTCCAAAGGTGTCAATTGGGGGCAGTGTTATGGTGGAGCGCTGAGAGCTGTTTGGCATTGTTGGAGCGCGAAGAGGTGTCAAGTACTCTGGGTTCCCTAAGAATAGATGGCGTGAGCGCTAATCCTTTAGAACATCAGTAAACATGTAGCGCGTACCTTCAGAGAGAACCTGCCATCTCTCCATGGTGCACTACAGCAGAGTGCCAACTCATCACTGCGGTGCGACGTGCGTTGACTCTGAGTGCAATTAAATCTCCGCCTGAAACCTCATTAGCCTACTTGGCATCTCGCTTACACTCGCTTATACTCGCTTACATTTGGTCCCTTTTACTTGACCTTGGTCCCTTTTTCTTGACGCCAGAAATTTAAGAATTGAGGAGTACTAATGCTCTCCCATCGAGAGATATTCCATGCTGGTCTTGGTGTGTTCCCTCAGGCGTCATATAAGTCAACCACTACCATTATGGAATTCAACTCACTTAGCTCACCGGACGCGCTATCATCCGGCGGATCCCCCTATTATGTTCCACTCTGGTGCTTCATGCTTAGCTTTGGCGCCAACATCTCTTGATGCTTCATCGCAGATTGAAATCAAACATTGTGTGTTACTAACGATCAAGTGAATGCCGACATATTTCTATTTTCTGCTCGTCTCTGGGCGTCTCGGACTGATAAGCGAGGGGCTACTTAAAGCAGCGGTACAGCATTTGGCAAACACAGCCTCCACAGCATACATATGTGAGCCACCTCGTGCTTCATTCAATTCCTCATTACTCCTCCCCACGGAAAGATGTTCAACGCAGCTACGAACTTTGTCATACAGAATGGAGTATTCATCGAGATGAAGGACAACGCCAAGTTGTGTGAGTATCATAATCATCTTCCTGTACTTAATAACTTGCTCATCATGAATGTTAGACGCCAAGAAGCTACTAAACCCTGCCAGAGATACTCAATTGTCGAACGTAAGCTCTTAAACATTCAGATCATCACTCCATCCATTACTCTGATATTATCAAGTACCGGCGTATTCGAAGGGGAGACATTCACTTGCAGGAACAAATATGGAATGTCGAAGATGGAAAGGTTGGAAATGCCTGGGATGAGTACGTAGTGGAAGTATCGACAGAAAGCAAGAGTAAGGTAGCACGAATATATCAAGGGCGAGATGCATATGCTGTAAGTCGATGTGGGTTACTTTATGGTGTTACTAAAATTGCAATAGCTATTCAAAAAGGAACTGGAGATTCTTTCTAAACTGTGGTATGTCGAATAGTGTTCGGATTAGATTCCTAAGATCACAGCTATCATTCAAGGCCCCATCCTAGGATTCGTCAAATATTTGGCGTGTATGAATCGAACGACGTCTTCGGCTTTGTATATCATGATGACGGTACTTAACACCCTTGTAAGCTCTGATACGAGCCGATCGGCTGACGCTATCAACTAGGCATGCGCAGAAGATACAAGGAATACGTGCTTCGTCTCAACACATTGCAGCGTGTTGCCTTCTCTATTAAATATGTAAGTACATGGTTCTTACAACAAAAATAATTTATATAACAGTCCTCAGACATCAGATTACATCGTAAAGAATCTGCATTCAAATGATGTAAATCTTTTCTCAATGCATTTTCCATCAGGATACAATATCCTATTTAGAAAGACAAGTTGGTCGCCAAATGCGATATTATACCCTCCAAGGAGAGCTCTATGATACTCTATCACACACTACACCAAATTGTATTTACTTCATGGACATTTATGTTGATGCATATGGTAGGCTTAGCACGGTACTATCTGTAAGTGACTTAGTGTGAACACTCCTACATTTTTAACTTTTCATGATTTAGGTCCGCGATAATAGTCCAAGACCAGTGCATTTTAGAATCGAATATGAAGGAACGGGGTCCACCGTTTCATGGGATAGGCAAAGAATAACACAGCTATCCAAAGGCAATTTGGAACTGATCTGGCCAATACTTAATAACTCTCGGGTTGACTTACAACTACAGCACGAAACAAAAAGATTGATAAGTGCCTGGAATAGTGCATTATTATCCGTAAAGAAAAAGATCCGTTTCACCATGAAGCACAACGCTGAATATCTACTGGGCCATCCAGTTGTGCTGTGGTTTTCTGATCCAAATCTAGACAATATTGACAATGTACTCTACATATCTGGCTGTTCTGGAGACAGGTTTAAACAAGATATCAAGCCACAGACCTCGTGGCGAATTGAGGAGGACATTTTTCACTCGCATGTTGTACGGGTTAGAGAGTTTACACGGTGAGTATGTGGTTAATTTTGTATTTATACACTTACACTGTATATTATTTAGGTTTCATTTACGCAAGGAAAAACTCATTTCAATGGCTACAAACAATGTGGATCACCTAATGAGATCAGTTTCAGGGAGATGTAAAATATCCGATGACGTGTACTGTAGCTGGCTTTCGCAAGCTTTCGAAGTATTAAAGAATTGTGGGCTACGCAACCACAATGCCGAAGTCAATATAGGAATAGGTAATCACTCTTATAGTATACATATGCAGTCGAAGTTGACGTTCAATTCAACAGTATCACATATATATATGATCATCGACATTTATATCTTGCTGCAGCCTCTAATGTACTACCTGAAACGCAACCCAAATTCGGAAGTTTATTTATTCGTTTCGAACCCTAAGGTTGATGAAGCTAACGGAGGGGTGTCTTTACGTGATGCGTACTGGTCATTGGATAATTCAGGGGTTGAGATGCTCCCAGAACTCTCGGCCAGTTCTATAGGACTCCATATTGTCGAGATGCCCCTAGTGGTATCTACAGACATTTCTTACTGGGATAAATATTACTACGAATCCCTGCCTGAATTTTATAATGCGTGTGGGGTGACATCTTCTGATGTTTGGAAATTACTTGGACTTTCAGAAATGAAGCCGAGAAAATCAGGTCCGGTTCAGTGTTTTAACTAGTTCATATTCGAACTCACAAATACTAAATAGTGCGAATATCCCAATCTAGTTTATACATGGAAGACTTGGGTGTCAGTTATTTGGCTATAAAACAAAAAAGAAAACGTACGATCCCAGTGGAAGAAGCTGTTGCTCCAGATAAGTACTATTGGACGAGAGATATCATATCTCTGTCTTGGATTGGTATATCTAATCTGGAAGATTGCGCCCGGATACAACACTCTATGTATGCGAGAATAATTGTACAAAGGAAAAGCATCAAATATCGCCTAAAGATGTATACCGATATGAACCCAGGGATCTCAGACGAAAATTCTCCCTATCCAATGGATATGGATGATGGATATATAGATATACTGTAAAAAATGATACCATGATTTTGTTTGTCACCCGATATGCCATACTCGAGAGCATTCTTTTAGGTAATCACACGTACTACTAACATGTGTCGACGAAGTTTTGTGATAGGTTAAGGCAGAAGCACACGCACCCTAGTAGCACGAAGGGAAGCTGATGCAGAGACTAAGGAGAAACAATGGTAAGAGATCAGTACTCAGTCACCGGTGACGAGGCTGCAGGCAAAGGCCATTCATATGCATTGTTGTTCCGTGTGGTACGGTCGGCCCCAGTGGATGCGACGGTGACGCGCACATGCTAACAAAAGACGAGTATTTAAAACAAAGGATAGGAGATGTAGATTTATTTATTCTGTAATTGGGGGGAGATCAAAGGAACAATAGGGTTAAATAACTTGGAATACCATGCTCGTTTCGCAGCATCTCAACGTTGCAAAGCACCCTCAAATGTCCGAAGACGAATAGCAACGACTAGTGAGTCCTACATTTTTCAAGGATATGTGTTGTTCACAATAGTAATGTGTAGCACTGGGGTTCGATTTTCGTCCTCACAATCAAAAATCTCCTCAGAAACTCTCAAGGGGAACCAGTCCCGATCTCAATGCAACGCTCTACAGCATTTGAAGAAGACAGAAAAATCTCACTCGTACCACTCGAACCGGTTGAAGGATCAACCAAGTACGAGTTTGAAGTTTCCGTAACGGACCAAATCCATTATCGGATACGGGAGGTGTCGCACTGTATATGCAATCACGCTAGAATCGATCTGGGAATCCACCAATCTCGACGCAGAAGCAATAGACTACCCAGGCATGGAGTATCTTCCGCCACTTGTACTGAAAGTAGCGGACGGGGCCGCCACAACCTACTTAGATTTAGGAAGGGAGATTATTAACGATGAAATAGCATTGAGTACTCTCCATAGCATTTCTATATCTCGATTCCATGGATGGTTCAACATTCATCTGGATAAAGACACATGGCTCCCAGGTATGAAATCCAGTGAAAGCGAAAAGCCTATATTATCCGTTATGGTACTGGAACGTTTGAGTGACCAAATAACTCTGAAAGAATCTGACTATGACTTTTAGGTTATTTCTTTGATAAATTGTATGTTACAGCTGTTAAAAGACGCTTTTTAACAGTGAAGATATTTGCGATGTAGTGAGAGAGGTGGGAATGGAATGTGTATCGTACCGAGATCTCCGTTGCCAAGACGTATTCCGGGCACCAAAATCCCCTCCTGGATATCTTGGTGGTTTATGTTGCGCCCATCGTCGGATACATAAGTATCGTGTTATCGGTTTCGAACAGGCTAAGAAGATTTATAACATGGAGAAGCATAAAATTACCGCTTACAATGTTACGCAGGTTGTAATGATGTATAGACCGTAAATAACGTAGTATCTTGGTCACCCGTATAAAGGGATGTGAATATCGCGTTATCAATATACGTCTTTTATGTGATTTCCCTTCCAATTCTCAAACGAAAAGAACAACTCACCGATAACAATAGTTAAACGAGCATAGTGGCGTGATTAGTTTGATTTCGTTCATGTGAGAGAATCGCCGCGGGAGGGAGGTGGGTCTTTAGTAAAGAAGAAAGAAATAAGAGAGAGAAGAGAGAGAGGAAGGGGGGGAACAGGACGATAGGAGGACGAGAGAACAAGCTGGGGAAAGAAAGGGAGTAAAGGTACCGCTGTTTGAAGAGGAGTCGAGCTGGAGCTAGTAGCGTTAAGTGGTACTTAAAGTTTAAATGTGGAAGATGGCTGCAACGATCTAGATAGCAAGCAGGATATGATATTATGAAGTCTTAGAGTAAGGAACAAATCATAACATTGAATGTGGGTGGCGGATGCGAAGCATAGATGATAAATGGCTGAAGATAATAACCAAGACAGGACAGCGTACCTTCATGACATCCACATAAAAAGTTATACAACATCTATGACAGAACAATGTCATCTACACACAACACCGTCAGTGCCGCACTCTCCTTCAACTGGATATTTCCCTCGTTGTAACGCACAGCTTCTTCAATGGCCTGCTCCTGGGGGATCGCATACGTGGAGTTGTTCTATCAGTCTGGCTGGGGCCGAGCGGTTGATTATAGGCATACGTTGGTCTTCCACTTGGGCACGGGCCCCGCGGTGGGCTGAATGAGAAGCTACGTCGAGGTGCGAAAGGCTGCAAGCGGCCTCACGACCTTGGCGCACTGGTTTGGACTGCTCTGCACATTTAGAGGGTTATACAGAGGGTTAGTAAGAATGGAGTCCAAGGGTACTGGGAGAAATAGCGCGCGCTACGTGCTAATACTATGGAGAAAAGCAAGGGTGGTGGTGTCGGATCATTGTGGTGGATGGCGATGATGGCGTGCTCGATGTTTGTCCTGAGACTCGATAGCAAATAATTCATACCTTCTCACGCTCATGCCATGCCGCTTTGCTTTGGGCCGCATTCGCCATTGCATTTTGCCTAGCTTGACTCATGCCCCCTGATAATAACATTTCAGAAATCGTAAATTAACTACAAAATTAGAGACAAATTACTGGATCCCAGCACATATAGCCTGGTAATAGCGGTGAGACCGCGTACTGGTATGGAAAACAGGAACGAGGTCACATGATATTGGTGAAAACTTACAAAAGCTCGCCGCCCAACCAGTAACACGCGCTTTCAAACTGATCCCACATCATGCATCATGGCCGAATATTTTGGACGAGTGGTATGTTTAAAAATTTACATGTATTCTATTCTATGTCTAATAATTTAGGAATGGGTGCTATCACAGTCACATCTATTAAAATCTCGTTACAAATGCCGAAGGCGAACCAGTTCCACTGTCTATGCCACGCAACGAAGGCATCGAAATTGACGGAGAAGCCGTCCCTGCAGACATTCAGCCGCGACCAGATATAAAACTATTAGAAATCTGTGTTTCAGTCAAGGACGTACTTGGAGAAGGAAGCACCGGCGTTGTATTCGAAATCAAACCTATGTTTGTCTGGGATTACACTAATATGGATACTGAGTCAGTAAAGGCACCTGGAAACACGTACCTCCTACTACTTGTAATGAAAGTGAACGACGGGAGAAGTCTCGAAAGTATGGCGAAGGACAAATGAGGCGCAGGGCAGTGGCTTGATTATACACTGATATACACTTACCTGGTGTTCGTCCTCCCCTCTTTTCTCCTTTAATTACAATCTAACGAACACTGTTTGTTAGCGACCTTACAGTCCGCAGCCCGGATACCGGGCGTCCCCCCGGCCCGTGCTCTGTATGCCGTCTCCCGCCGCGCGACACGCTCATACGCGCGCTATTTACACAGGTCCGAGGGCGGCCAATTGTTGAGCTGCGAGAAGCTCTCATGGGCATGTTGTCGCTCGTCGGAGTGACCGCTAACGAGTTCCGTGCGTGAGTCAATTCGGGGACCGGGTCAATACCTCCAGTGGTGGTGCTTGTGCAAGCGAATGGGAATACATGGTCCCGCCATGCACGAAGGAAGAAGAAAGTGCACTGGGTGAAAACACCCGCGAGGAGCTTTCCTCTACATCTCTCGACAAGCCTTTATCTCCACCCCAGCCCTTGTAGAAACATCCCCAACTCTGGGATACAGCATACGACGCCTGGATTGCATTCCTGAAGATGGTGTGACTGCCAGTGGTGATGGGGAAGGGGAAGGGGAAGCGGCTGTTCCTGCTCTTGTGGTATAGTGGATATACGATCGCGGGAGGGCACAGTTTGAGAGCTTCGTTGGGCATGTTGTGAGTAAGCTTCTGGGAACTTTGGGGTGAGTGTTCGATTGGGGTGGTGGTGACTTTGGAGAGATGAGAGAGTTTCTTTTATGATATGTGGCGAATGCGACGATGATCTTCGTGATATGCCTACGCTTTGTCATCATCGTCTTCGTATTCAGGATAATGTTCTTTCTGGCAGCGTTTCTCGTTGCTCAAATGTTGATATGCATGTTAAATCGTTGTGCAGGTTGTACACCATGGACATTCTACTGCATCCATACAAGTCCGTATGGGCAATAAATACCCCGTCAGCTTCTGGTATAGATCATCTAAATCAGGTTATTTGGTTGATTTGTAGACACTACAGTCTTCATTACTGCAAAATTGGTCTAATCACTTAAATCTGCTTTCACCAAGGTATACACGTTGTCTTCTCACTTTTTTCATCTATAAAACTATAATTACTTTTCTACTTGACGTATGATGGTAACTTGGTAGTGGGCCGTGCCGCTTGCCGGCCCTATTTCTTTATATCGTATTACGCCAACGATCAAATGAATACCATCATATTTCTATTTCGGCCCGACTCTGGGCGTCTCGGATTTACAAGCGAGAGGCTACTTAAAGCACCATGACACGGTACAGCATTTGACAACACAGCCTCCACAGCATACATATATCGAAGCCCCAGTTATCTCGCACTTCATTTATTTCCTCCTTCTGGAAAGATGTTCAACGCAGCTGCGAACTTCGTGATACAGAATGGAGTATTCATCGAAATGAGGGACAATGCCAAGTTGTGTGAGCAGTCTTATTGACATCCAGTAATCACTGGCTCATCTTAAGCGCTAGATGCTAAGAAGCTACTAAATCCTGCCAGAGACACTCAATTGTCGAACGTAAGCACTTAGCATTCACGCCAGAACTCCAACCCTTACTCTGCTCTTATCAAGTACCGGCGTATTCGAAAGGGAGACATTCACTTGCAGGAACAAATATGGAGTATCGATAACTATGGAACGATCGCAAATGTCTGGGATGAGTATGTGGTGGAAGTATCAAGAGAAAGCAAGAGTAAGGTAGCACGAATATATCAGGGACGAGATGCATATGCTGTAAGACGATGATTGACTATTACCTTACACGTTACTGAATTTGCCGTAGCTGTTTAAAAAGGAGCTGGAAGTTCTTTCTAAACTGTGGTATGTCGCATAATATGTGTATTAGATTCCAAAAGTTACAGATATTATTCAAGGCATCCCAGCATTCGTCAAATATTTGGCGTGTATGAATCAAATGGTGTCTTCGGCTTTATATATCATGATGATGGTATTAGTACACTTTTAAGCTCTGATACGAGCCGCTCGCCTGACGCTATTATAGGTATGCGCAGAAGATATGGGGAATACGTGCCTTATTTAAACACATTACAGCGCGCTGCCTTTTCTATCAAATATGTGAGTCCATGTTGCTCACCACAAAAACAATCTAAATAGCGATGCTCAGACATTAGATTACGTGGTAAGGAACCTGTACACCAATATTCTAAATGTCTTCTCAATGCACCACCTATCAGGATACGATTTCCTACTTAGAACAACAAATTAGCCGACATCTACGAAACTATACCTGCCATGGAGAACTTCATGAAACGCTAATTCAAAGTGCACAAAATTATAGTTACGTCATGGACATTTATGTGGATCCATATGGCAGGCTTAATACAGTGCTGTCCGTAAGTAATCTTTTCAGTACGAGTATTCCTATAATTTTATCTTTTCATGCCTTAGGTGCTTGAACACGATAGCGGTCCCGCGGCATCTTATGATGGCGTTACATGCAATATAATAACACAGACATCAGACATTTCATGGGATAGACAGAGAATACTAAGGCCACAGCTATCTAAAGTCAATTTGGAATTGATCCGGCCAATACTTAATAACGCAGGGATCAATATGAAATCTCACCACGAGACAAAGAGAATGATATCTGCATGGCATAGTGCATCATTAGCAATAAAGAAAAAGATATCTTTCACCTCGAGGCACAATAGTGTATATCTACTGGGACATCCTGTTATAATGTGGCGTTCTGTTCCAGAGCTGGACAAAGTTGATGATGTAATCTACATATCTGACCATTCAGGAGGGAGCTGTAAACGAGATGTCAAAACAGAGACCTTGTGGCGGATTGGTGACAACATATATCACAGTTTTCACTCTCGTGCTGTGTGTGAGAGAGAATTCACACGGTGAGTATGAGGTTCATTTTTGTGTTTATTTATTCTTATCTCCTATATTCTTTAGTTTCCAATTAAACGTAGAAAAGCTCATCTCAAATAGTATGGATCACATGTGGAGTTCACTTGTGGGAAGATGCAGAATATCCGACGACTCGTGTTATAGCCAGTGGCTTTCTCAAGCTTCTCAAGTATTAAGAAATTGTGGGCTAGGTAGCCACAATGATCAAGTCAATATAGGCATAGGTAATAACTCTTGTAGTATTTTTTTTACAGTTTAAGTTGACATTAAACAGTATCACATGTATATATTACCATCCAGATCGATATCTTTCTCCGACCTCTAATGCGACACTTGAAAAGGAGCACAAATTCAGAAATTTATGTATTTGTTTCAAACCCCAAGGTCGATGAAGTCACTGGGGACGTGTCTTTACCTGACGTGTACTGGTCATTGGATAATTCAGGGGTCCAGACACTCTCAGAAATCTCGGCCGCCACCAAAGGACTTCATATTGTCAACATGTTCATGGTTCCGTACATTTCCTATTGGGATAAATATTACTATGAAGCCATGCCTGACCTTTATACTGCATGTGGTATAACATTATCTGACATGTGCAAATTACTTGGACTTTCGGAATTGAAGCTGAGAAAACCAGGTTCGCTTTACTATTTTAGTTGAATGATATTTGGACTTATAAATACTATGCAGTGAAATTATCTCAATGTAGTTTATATATGGAAGATTTAGATGTCAATTATTTGAGTATAAAGAAGAGAAGGAAACGTTTAATCACAGTGGAAGAAGCTGCTATTCCTGACAAGCACTACTATTCGGAGAGAGACATAGTGTCACTGTCTTGGATTGGTATAACTAGCTTGGAAGATTGCAATCGAATAAACGGTACTCCGTATTCCACAATTGTTGCGCAGAGGAAATTCATGAAAAATTCCCTTTATGCGTTCAAACATTTTGAAAATACAATCCCAGAAGACTTTTTGCCATTGCCAGTGGATGTAGATGATGGCTATATAGATACTCTGTAAAAACGATACTACGGTTTTGTTTATCAACGAGATTCGTTCAGTGGCTGGTAGTGTATTGCTTTAAGATTATGTCACTTTGACGAGCTACAGGTTGTCCTACGTTATTTAAGAGTCTGAGTCCATAATTCAATAATTACATACTTCAAGGAAAAAATCCGCTTTTCACACTACACGCACAGTGCATCGCGAGAGTCCCTATTGAGTCTCGCACACGTCAAGACACATCTCCAACGCATTGTCGCACGATGCAACGCCGACAGCCAGATGCTAGCAATATTTGGAAAAGCTCACGAGGTTCAACGAATGAAAAGATTCCAAATGAGAAGTTTGGAGTCAATTTCTGTCCGTGTCTCAGTTTGAATGAAAAGAGAGGAAAATTATGAGAAGCGAAAAAAGAGAAGTGTCAAAGAACACAAAAAATCAAGAGAACGAGAGAAAGAGTGAAGAGCAAGGCGGAAAAGGCAATGTTGAGTAAGAACGTCAGACGAGGATGTATGCCTGAGGGGGGTAACAAAGGGCTCAAAGAAGAAAAGATGTGGTAGAAAAACATGGGGGTATGAAACTAGGGGAGAAGGAAAGGAAAGTAAGAGGCACCAGGGGAGTTACGGAGAGAAGGTATAGGTCCACGGAAGTGTAGTATAACGTAACAAGGAGAAATATTCCAAGTGCATATGGTAGATGGCAAAACGGCAAACATAGGTCAGCGTACCTTAGTAACATACACACTAAAGGGGTACTCAGCCCCTCTCGGGGACGCCCTTCATATATAATCTCAATGAACACCAAAACGCTAAGATAGCAAAGAAACGTGTCATCAGGACGACTCCACAGCAAATCGTTCATAAGCCATCATGAGGAACATCCCGTTTCCTTCAATCGTATCGCACGTAAGCCTGTGTGACCCAGCGTGATTCGTGGTTCCTGCGGTTGAAGGTTATGCGCTTGGGATAGTGCACTTTAAGAGTCAGGAGGAAAGCAGCACTGAGGAGACGAAATCGCTTGTGGGGATAGTTAGTGCGAGGAAAGGAAGGTGAGTGGAGAAAAGGTACCTATGAAACGATAGTTTGTCTTGTGACAGTAGCCACCTACGCGGAATAGTTTCATATGTAGGTCCCTAAAGGATATTTCCTTCGTTGTAACGCACAGCTTCTTCAATGGCCTGCTCCTAGAAGATCGCATACGTGGAGTTGTTCTATCAGTCTGGCTGGGGCCGAGTGGTTGATCATAGGTATGTGTCGGTCTTCCACTTGGGCACGGACCCGCGGTGGGCCGGATGAGAAGCTACGTCGAGGTGCGAAAGGCTGCAAGCGGCCTCAAGACCTTGGGGCACTGGTTTGGACTGCTCTGCACACTTAGAGGGGTATACGGAGGGTTAGTAAGAATGGAGTGCAAGGGTACTGGGAAAAGTAGTGCGCGCTGCGTGCTATGGAGAAAAGCAAGGGTGGTGGTGTCGGATCATCTTGGTGGATGGCGACGATGGCGTGCTCGATGTTTATCTCGGGGCTCGATAGCAAATAATTCATTCCCACTACCTTTTTAGGTAGTAGGGTTTATGTGGGTTGTTTGAAAACGCACTTTGCAGGCCGATCGCTCGGCATTGCTTCGGATCAAAACCTGCTTTGTATGGTTAAAATTTTACCTGTGTTTGCGCCTACCTGGACTTACACACACCTCAGACAGGACCAAATCGGATCAGGGTAAATATGGTACAACCCGATGTAGTTAACAATTAGAATATGTACAAAAATATGTCATTTGGCCGATTCATGTTCATATTTAGAAAATAATTATGAATCGGGCGTGTATCAAATCCATGAGCATTATTGAGAATATAACAATAAGACATATGTAGAATATCATACAAAAATCGGTTACCATACTGATGTATGAACAAATCCTGAATCGGGGCATACATTTGTCCCTAGATCCTATCCAAATACTGATCCTAAGTGTGTCTCATGTCCCTATCTTATCACATATTCTGAATTTGCCCTTGAAACAGATCTCGAATTGGATCTTTTATCATATCCTCATTCCGATTTAGAATGTAGACAAAAATATGTTGCTCACCCCGATTCATGTACAGATTGTAAATATGACAATTAGAAATATTGATTACCCACTCACAGGGCCACTCTCAGGCCACTCATATCAGCTCACAGGGCCGCTCACAGCCGCTCGCTACCCACTCTATTCCCACCATGTTCTCCACTCAATCCATTTACACATAAAATGTACCGTAGATACATGTTCGTTCGTATATAAACATTGCACTATTAATGTCAAGGTAGAGAATGACCGATTAGTGAACGGATAGGAGATGTTGACCTCGGAGTTGAACGGGTAAGCCCAGTGAGTGAGCGTGATGCTAGAAGTGAGGAAGAAAGGGAAAGGAATGAATGGGCCCATGAAAACGGAGAATGTAAAGGGAAAACATTCCCTTTTCCTGTAAATCCATAAAGACCGCCAGCGCAGATAAGAGGTGGGAGCGGAGCCTCTAGCACGATTAAGGAGACGGAGGCTCAGTAATAACGTCGGTAGCGCAGGTGGGAGAAACTGATGTGGGTAGCCGGCAGATACAAGAGATCAGGACTGTTTTCATGAATGAGGGGGGGGGGCATTGGCTGGATTAAGGTGTCGAAAATGCAACAGGACTTGCGAGCGACGTCAGATCATTGGTGGGGGGAGGGGTGGGAGGTGATATCACACATCGTCAGTATGAAGGAGCACTGGGGAGGGGGGAGAACAGGTCCATTTGCGAGGATGACAGATACAAGAGGTGTTGTTGAGGTAGACCAAGAAGATGAAGGCAAATTCAGGACTTGCATGGAGTTGAGCTGGTGCAGGCGATGTGTCGAGGTCGATGAATGATACAGCGGTGGTGAAGGTGGGACGTGGTCCCTCCCCCGCTTCGAGTTTTGCAGGAGGCGGGAGCCAGCCCCTGCAAGGTACTGGTGGTAGTTTCCAGGGAGGTGGAGGGAATGGTGTTTTTACTCGTCTTGCGAGTTTTGCTTGAGCGGTACCAGTGGGCAGTTGCAACCATGGTTCGTGCTTGGGGTTCGCGTGCAGCTGTAACTACGATGGCTCAGGCTGTTTTGGAGTCTCGAGGCGGTATTCATGGCGGCTGGCAGTGCTGGTTGCTTGTGCTAGGACAGATGAGGAAGTAATGTGTGGGTGCGTGCTTGGCGTCTTATGGTTGTCTTCCCAGTGAGATAGATGGTTGGTGATGACTGCTGTCGAATCCTGCTTGAGCAGGGGACGGGACAACAGTGCGGGTGTGGGCCAGTGGAGTACGGCTGTTTATGACGCATGCTGCGAGCGGGGACTGGGGCAGATTGCTGGAGGCACGCAGAGACATGGAGTGTGTTGTTACTCGTCGTCGGACGAGGATGGGGTGTTGGTTCTAAGCCGTGTCGTTCGCTTGCGGAGGTGTTTCGTGCACCTGTTCTCTGGTTGTGTATCCATGGGGTTATCCTGCAGAGGTTCGACTGTTACACACGATCGGCGTTCCGCGCCTTCAATGTGTCCCTTCTTGCGACGGGTGGTTTACCAGATGCGTTTTGCACAGCTAGTTCTCTGCTCTGCGTGTATTCCTGGAGTTGCCTTGTAGATGTTCAAGTCTCATTGCGAGCGCTCTTGGGTCGCCGGAGCGAATGGAGGGGAGGGGCTACTGGCGGGATCATGAAGATTGGTGCTCAATGGAAACGTCTGTAGCACGGGTGAGGAGAGGGGAGACTGGTGACTGGTGAATCGGGGGGATGAATGGGGCCACCCACACAAACGGGAGGTGCCGGCCGGGCTGAGGGGAGGGGGAAGGGGGACAGGGATTCACGGGAAACGTCAGCATTGCAGATGATCTAGATGAGGGGAAGTGGAGGGGGTATCTGCCATGCGTCGTCAGCACGTACAGAGACTGGGGGAGAGGGGGGGGGCAAATGGAGAGCAGATACATGTACGTTGAGTCCTCGCTTCCAAATCCAGCTATTCGTCGTCGTCGATTGGTGAGCGAGGCCGTTTGCATGAGTGGCAGGTGTGGCAGGGCTGGGGAAGTAGGGACTTGTGGGCAACGTCGGCATCGCGGATGATCTGGAGAAGTGGAGGTAGTATCTATCATTGTTGTCAGCACGCAGGGAGGTTGGGGAGGGGGGGGGGTGAATAAAGAGCGGATACACGTACGACGAGTCCTCGCTCCCAAATCCAGCTATTCATTGTCGTTGAATGTTGAATGGGATGTTTGCACGAGTGGGAGGCGTTGGCTGGGGGGGGGGGAACAGGGACTTGTGAGCAACATTGACATCACAGATGATCTGGAGGAGGGTAAGTGGAGGCGGCATCTATCATGCATAGTCAGCACGCACAGAGGTTGGGGGGGAGAGGGGAGGGGGGAGTGAATGAAGAGTGGATACACATACGACTAGCCATCGCTCTACTAGTTTACGCCACTTTCTAATTCCTTCGTATTCTGGCAAAAGATTATCGATTTCTTGGGAACCACGTTTACATGCGGTGCTAGTTGCTCTGAGGCTCTTAGCAAAAGCCCATGTAAATACACGTGCAACCGACATCAATTCCTACATATTAAAAGCTTAGAACATAATTCCAGTCAAGAAAATTGTTAATGCTCACCAAGTTGCAGCCCAGAGAGATGACATTTCTGAGATTGGCCATCGCCGTAAAAGTTGATAGTGAAGTTAAACTGAAGTTGATATATGTAGCGATTATACTGACCTTAAATGAGTCTCGTTTTATAGAGCCTGAGTACCTGTTTTGAACGGGCATAAAATCTACAATAACCTGAATCCTGTCTGTAATTTACAACAAGCTGAAATCTCTTACTCAGTCGATATTTCTTCATGTACGTTCAATTCGGAGGTATATTGGTCTGGTTATTCTTCGTCGGATTTTGAAAATGATGCAGAAAATGGTGGCGTTCGGAGACGGAATGGAATGCCTGTCAAATGCTCCACTGCAATTGTGTTATACCCGATTGCGCCGGTGTGCGTAGTAGGATGGTAGCAATGGAACAAAAGTCTTTGTACAATAAGTTGTTAGGCAAGTTCCTTTCTTTTATTTGTATGACGCTTCCAACTCCACTAGACTAACAAAATTATGAATACTATGGTGTGGGTAAGCTTTCGCCGAGCAGGGAATGAGTGGGGATACGAGGAAACTAGTTGGCGAAACAATAACGCAGAGAATACATCAACGCCGTACTTGTATCCGACACCAGCTCTATCAGATCACCTTCCAACATGAAGCCAGCTACTCTTACTGCACGTACTTTGGTATTTTTGGGTTAACTATTGCTAATTGCATTTTTTCAGTTTGACTTAAAATATACGCTCAACCAACATTCAAGAGCGATCAACGCCTTAAAGATAAACCAGGATGGCTCTAAACTTGCAAGCAGTGGTGAGTGGCAAGTTCTCTGAAATATTTATACGCATGTTTAAAATATATTGTTAGGTGATGATGGACTTATGGTAGTATGGGAGTTAACAACAGGCAAAAAGATTTGGGAAGCGTCCGTCATTGGTGAAGTTACAACCCTTTGCTGGGCACATTTCGCAGAAACAGGTTCCACGATACTATATTTCGGAACAGGTAGCGGTGTAATCCGAGGATATCAGAAAAGTAAAACCGGAGATGGTTATGAGCATGTGTTGGCGATATCTGCGCATGATGGCCCTTTGGAAGACCTGAAATTTGATCCGTCTCATAGTTGCCTCGCCTCGCTTGGGGCAGGCTCTCTCAAAGTGTGGAACTTGGTTTTCCCAGGTATGTTATTTGTCCTCTAGGTTCCATATTGCACTCACTGAATCTCTCTTAGGTCAAGCTTCTCTGTACATAGAGTCTACCCCTTGCCCCCACATGGCTAGGAGTGTCATGTTTACACAGAATGGGGCGGAATTAATCCTCTGCTATTTGGAATCTCATGAGATGTAAGCCCCACCATCATGCTTTTATCCTTGAAGTTTTTACATGTGGTTGTAGCTTTTGCTATCAGCTGACTCCTTGGAAAATGCGATGGTTTCATGAGATCCGTACCAGAATGTCAGTCTCTCTCTTGCCTTATAGTTAACTGCTCCGCCTGATATGTTGTTACAGTGGACATGCCATCATTGGCGCAGATAATCGTACTCTACTAATCTCTAATCTTCAAGATGGCATTGACATATATGCCATTCTGCCTGTACAGCCACTTAGGTCATTAAAGCATGCTATCCACTCAAATGTGTCCCTTGTCGTCTCATCTGCCCTGCAAGGTGAACTGGTAGTTGTCGGTAGTGATGATGGTGTAGTACGTGTATATGATCAACGCTTGGGAACCTTGGTTGCACTACTACCCCATGGCTACGGTAAGTAATTAATGTTATACACATGAGAACGAAGAAATCTAAATACTTTGCTAGTTGAAATGCTAGTACAAATAACCGAGGTTTGCAAAGTTTCTAAATACTACTGATGTTAATGCTAACTATATAATAGGTATTCAGTTCCGAAAAGCAGTGTGTCATTGCGACTGGAACATCAGATAATGGCAATATCGAAATTAAGGTATGGACTTCAAGTACCAGCACCGACTTGAGTATGGAAACATCGAGCACTAGCACAGTTTGTTCTCCTGAACCAATGCTAGATTTCAAAACTCTGCTGAAAATGCTTCCAATCAGTTATGGCCTTGGCGGTATCCTGATCATTTGTATGCTTTGTCTTTACGTTTCAGGGTATGTAGATGTAGTAGTGTTTTTTACAATTATCGTAGTTGGGTTTATGTCGTTATTCTTTTTAACTTCCTTCCTTAGTTACAGCGCTGTATAGTGTATTAGTGCGTTCAACATATGTATTATTTCCTTCTTGACTGATTAGCGCTTGCTGATTCCGACATCTATTGTCTTGCCATGCTACATCAACACCTTTCGGTAGAGATATTGTTTTTGTATGATTTGTATGTGTTTCCTTCCCCGTAACTAACTTTTTATTGTTTCGTAGGTATAAGTACATGATGCATTGGCATGGAGAAGACTCAAAATGCCTCCATCCAGAAACTATCGTGTTTTGTGTCGTTTCTCTCCATCGACACTTCGTATGCAATTCTCTCCTGAATGTTTGCTTACCTCACCGCCGTACTCCTTCAGGACTTGCTACCCACTAGATGAAGGTGGCGAATCTGAGACCAGCTCCATGGTGGTAGTGATTCCAAAACCAAAAGGCGAAGCAGGAAAAACTTACAAACTAGTCGACTATGTACAGTGTAGCCCAGAGCAACTTAGTGATATGGAGGTAATACATCGCTTTTAAATCTTTAAAATTGTAAATTCTTACTTAGTGGGCATGATTTTCAGACCCACATCTCAGTAATTGCGAAGGAGGTGTTGGACTTCAATCGCACATACACGACTCAGGAACAAAGCAAGCTCACTACCGTTTGCGAGAAAGTATGTATTTAATGTTCATCACATTAACTGTATCTAATTTATTGACATATTTTAAAGGCTGCTAACCAGTATCCCGATCTGCTCAAATATGATTGTAACTGGCTCACACTTGATATCATCAAGATTATATTGCGGAATCACAGGAAAGGTTGCCGAAAGTCAACTACAACTACAAAGGAAGTTGGCGCTGGCTTGAAGAAAGCTAGGGCTGTTCGTTTTGCAGGATCTCGAGTGGGATAATTAGCGAGGAGTAATGTTGGAATACCAGAGACATCTATATTCAAATGTCTCAATGATCCCCACTCGCGCCACTATATGTTTCAAGTATGTTCTCCATTTTATTTTATGCCACTATGCTATCCCTTTTATGTACTATATATTTTGTATTTAAATCTGTACACTATGTCGTTTACTGTGTCCATTTACCCCCACAATATATGCCATCACACGATTTTATTAGAGCCTTCAACAAGTGGGGTAGGAATGGAGCGGGGAACCAGGCGGGAATGGAGTGGGTAGTGAGTGGTAGTGAGTGGCCGTGAGTGGTCCAGTGAGCGGATGTGAGTGGCCCGTGAGTGGCCCTGTGAGTGGGTAATCAATATTTCTAATTGTCATATTTACAATCTGTACATGAATCGGGGCGAGCAACATATTTTTGTTTACATTCTAAATCGGAATGAGGATATGATAAAAGATCCAATTCGGGATCTGTTTCAAGGGCAAATTCAGAATATGTGATAAGATAGGGACACGAGACACACTTAGGATCAGTATTTGGATAGGATCTAGGGACAAATGTATGCCCCAATTCAGGATTTGTTCATACATCAGTATGGTAACCGATTTTTGTACGATATTCTACATATGTCTTATTGTTATATTCTCAATAATGCTCATGGATTTGATACACGCCCGATTCATAATTATTTTCTAAATATGAACATGAATCAGTCAAATGACATATTTTTGTACATATTCTAATTGTTAACTACATCGGGTTGTACCATATTTACCCTGATCCGATTTGGTCCTGTCTGAGGTGACACTGCTTTCATCAACCCGTTCGGCGAGTACTCATATAGTTCTCAGTGGGGATGCCCAATCCCCGGTTATGCGCCGCGGCGTGACATTATGTCACAGCGTGTGACACCTTCTGAAACTTGAAGCCAGGCACCTTTATCAACTTTCCTCTTTCCACAGCATTTATATCACCATAAAACTGTATGTAGTACATTTATATATGTTCATTTAATGTATATATGAGCTTGTTTTAAATATATATATGATTTTAAGACTTTAAATAGCAAAACTTGAAAAATGCCTGCTATTTTGGCAGGGAAAACTCATTTTGAATAGATGTCCTCAACGACTTCATGGATCAACATGGATTATAGAGCAAAGTTGCATTATACATCGAGGAAAATATTGCTCCAAACTCAGATTTTTTATTCTCTGTCATTAAGGTAAAAAATGACCTGAAAAATCACAACTTCTACATATTATGCATCGAAATTAACAATTCTGCATTCGGAGAGTTATTGCCTTCGTCGAGTAGTGCAAAATTGCTCTAAATATCATATAAATCGGTGCATCTGTTGATGAGTTCTATTCAAAACAAGCCATTCTACTATATTATTAGTAATATTAGATCTACTAACATTCATCTCGTCAATGCAACTTATTTTTTGCCCTGATCATGAAATACATGCTATACACACTAATTCAGTTCAATTTATATGTTTGTGTTGTTAAAATTCATTGCTAGGATTGTTTTTGGAGAAGATACTTTCTGACCCAATATCTTATCTCAGAATAAATATAAGCAAATAAATGCTTCTCAAATGCGCACTTGCACGTCGAGGCATCTGAATAGGTGGTCTAAGTAGTCTCACAGTGCAATTTCTAATTTTTTTCTATATATTTATGCTTATGTTAAATTAAACATGTTTTACTCATCATATGAGATCAAAATATTGATAATTTGAATGTGGAGGATGGAAATATGATGTGAGAAAGGTCGGCTTCAAGTTTTGTGACAGATGTGTGACGATATGTGACACAATAGGGCCGTGTGACATATAGGAATTGGGCATCCCCATTCTCAGTGTTATGTTTCTGTGCCGTGTTCCAAGATCCTCCCAAGGTTATACCTTTGCTCAGCACACCTCAAGTCCCTCAATAGCGAATTATGTTCTTTGAGAAACACAGTATGTTTCCTTTTCTTTGTAGGCTTGAGATGTGAACATTAAACTTGTGAGTGAACAGGCTTTATCTCTAGGGAGCATGTTATGGGACCAGCATGGTCCCAAGGGGCTGTCATCCAAGCAATTTGTGAAAGTGGCCTTTCCTGGGTTGCCATGGGAAGTGCCTGTGGCGCCGCTCGGGAGCGTACTGTAACCGATAGCCGTTATGTCACATGACTTGACGCGACTTAGTACGCGCGCAACTTAACCTTGCGCGAAATCAACTTGCAACGGTGTAAGTTCAACACGCAACCAATAAATTAATTCATACACAGTTCAGGAGTGTGATGTCTGAGCGAAAATATATAAATTACACTAGAATGGGTTAGAGATGAATTTTATGCGTGAATAATGGTCATTTGCCTCATTGTGCAGTGAATCACTATAAATACAGGTGACCTTACAGAATTATTTCCACATCACTTATTATCCTTACTTCATGACTCCCACTATTGACCCAGTTCTAACCACAGTTACATTCAAAGTAGATTGAACAGAAATCACAACAACAATTAATTCTGTCACTGCAGAGCACTCTGATGTATGTAACAGATGTCATGAAATTGTTACTCTCAGTAAGACAGCCAGTTCTTTTCATATTGATAAACACCATGCAGGAAAAATATGCAAGAAAAGAGCATTAAAGAATGTGTTACCATGGACATATGATGACTTGAATTCACTTCCAGAGCTTCAGAATTTGTCTGAAAGTAGGCCTTCATATTCTTACCAATTTTAGAGGTCAAGGGGAAGAAGAATACAGCTCTTCAGAGGTACACTTTCTTTTACTAATGTCACAATTTAAATCTAACACTTTAGTATGTATCAGATTGAAGTGGAACCATGCGGATTTTGTGGAAGGGATAATACTTGCTTGACAACTCTTATCAAGAGAGCTAATGGAATTGCATCTATAATATCCAACTGTGTATATCACCATACAGAAATGAAATACAAGACTGCATCCACCTTCAAACATCCAAATATATGCCCCAATGTTCCAATTCATTGTCCATTGTGTTTACAATCCCATTCTGGTGTCCCAAAAAATATTTGGAAATATAATACAGTTAATCATCTTCTATTCCAGTCAAAAGTAGACCCCACACAACCTCAAGATGTCATGTGACATAACGGCTACCGGTTACAGTACGTTCCCGGGTGCCGCCACAGCCACTTCCCACGGCAACCCAGGAAAGGCCACTTTCGCAAATTACTCGGAAGACAGCCCCTTGCATGGTCCTCTTTTGAACGACAAATGCCGGATCTGGGAAGGTCATATTGACACAACGAACATCACCTGCAGCAGGGTGAGAGTGCAGAATGAAGAGGATGCACCAGAAAGGTTTCCTTCAAGGTATGCTGTGGTAAACATCTTAGCAGGAGAAAGTGGAAGTTACGAACTGAGGAAGAGGGCGAGATCGAAGTAGAAGTGATGCACTGCTTATGTTGTGTTTCAGGTAATGCTTGCGCTCTCCCTCCCCGGGAGCACCATGTCCCTGCTGAAGATGAGCAAAGGAAGAACAAGATGAAAGAGGTGTCCAATTCAACTTATGGATGTTTTTGTTCCTTCTCCTTGCCTTTTCTTTCTCCTTCACCTGAACACACATGTATACATTCTTCCCCTCTCTCTCCATTGCGCTATTCCTACTCTCAAACAATTACTGGATCCCAGCACATCCAGCCTGGTAATAGCAGTGAGACCACGTACTACCGTATGGAAAACAAGAACGAGGTCACATGATATTGGTGAAAACTTATAAAAGCTCGCCGCTCAACCAGTAACACGCGCTTTCAGGGCTATTACTGCCATGGCGAGGATTTCCGATGCGGAGACGGCTTATTATGTGATTTATCATCCGAAGGCCGCGCCCTCGAGCAGTTTGACTGGTAAGATATCATATCTTGGGAGACCCTGGCGTGAATATGCACGAGTGGTATAGTATATATGTGTAGTCATCAGTTGTTGACACGATGCAAATCACTCATGCGTCATGTGGATATTATCAATCCTGCAGGGTATACTACCCTTGCGACATTGAGGCCTAACGCGTGCGCTGAGTTAGATTGAACTTTATACTGATGTATTAAACCTTTCCCACAGCAGGTTCTCGGAGTATACCACAATACCCGGGCTGGGTCGGGCACCTCTCAACGTGTTCACCATACACCCATTTCCGTCTCTATCACAAAGAATCAGGTGCTAGGAAACGATTGGAAGTCTTGGACTGATACATTTTACTAGCCTTTTCGAGTTTCGAAATTCACAATCACATTACATTAGGGGAATTCAAATATGTCGCTATGCAATTCGATACATGTTGATATCACTACAGAGACCACTTCCCACGATACAGGTATGGTTGCCTTCAAGTTGTATTGTATCGCGCGTCTAATAGGCACCCTGTAGTTAAGTCGGAGCTATAAATGTCTGGTGGGTAGCCACTGCATGCGTAACTCCTCTTCGACGCCAATATCGAACTCACTACTCTCATTCAAACACTTGTTTCATTCTATTACATCTTAATTTACGATCTACATGGCTGGTCCACTAAGAACATGCAATACTGTCAATTCCTCTGGTTCTAGGCCTCATCAAGTCTGGCAACAAAAGCAATAGGGGAAGAAAGGTAAAAAATCTCGGACTCCGAACGCTCCTGTTTCTGCGGATCCTCAAGCTACAGAAGGTAGTAAGGAGAACTTCGATATCAGCATTGATGCTGCTGCAGTAGATATCGGAGAGGGTAATGGTGGGGGGCTAGCTGATCAGAAGAAGACAAAGGACTGCATCTAGTGGGTAAACTGTAGTACATTCTTGCCTTTTTCTTGCTAAAATTATTTCAATTTTTAGGTGGTCACACCCTTCTAAGCATCACTATACCGACATAATCCTCATGAAAATCGAAGAAAATATACCCTATCGACGTGTTTTCGGTGTTGAGGATGGTGGGCTGGATGAAGGTGAAAACGGAAAGCTTAAGGTCATTGATGCTTGCCGGAAGCTAGTGCCTCTGCTGTTCCCTGGGACGACACTATCCAACGAGAAGCTTAGAACTGTTTCTCATTCAATCAAAGCCCGCATAGCAAAGTGA
Source organism: Cyathus striatus (assembly GCA_025738555.1). NCBI lineage: Eukaryota > Fungi > Basidiomycota > Agaricomycetes > Agaricales > Nidulariaceae > Cyathus > Cyathus striatus. Next base: position 1,106,779 of record JAOVFP010000003.1, read on the forward strand.
GTAAATTGTATTTACTTGACATTGCATTTCTAAAATTATTTTTAGTCTCAAAAAGAAGTATAACCGTGCCCTCTCCACCTGTTGGCATTCTGTCATGCGAGGCATAGTTCAGTTCAATGAGAGTGTAAGGGCAAAAACAGTAGTTTATTAATTGAGTGGTGGGATATATAGTAGTATCCTACCAATAGACAAGAGATAAGTGTCCAGTCCTTGACACCCAGCAACAATTTCAAACCCATTGAAACTCCGAATGACTACATGGATGGATCTGTAGCGTTACATGTACTACATGGAGGGGTATCAAACTTGGCTCGCTACCAGTGACCATTCACACGATACGGGTACAGGTTGTGTCGCTATGAAACGGCCATATTTGAATTCCCCTATTATCGTACACGAGTCAGAATTCTACCTGGTCACCCATACAAACTCAAAACAAGTCCATCGCTCCAGTTACAAACCACTCCGTGAACATCGAATTATAATGTCATACAATCGTGCAATAATGCAATCAAACAAGAAAACTGTCGAAGATATCTTCTCATTAACTTAAAAGAACTCAAAGTGAACATAGACTTACTCATGTCACATTAACTCATGGGATCGGAGCAATCAAAGCAGTAAGAGCACAAGCTGCAGAGCAAGTTCCCAGAGCAGTGTTGCATCCAATGATGGCGACAGGGGCAAGAGGTGCTGCAATTGTACCGAAGGTAAATCCTGCAGCGGCGTAGCAGGCAACGGCGACAGTGTTACAGCCTACAAGGATCAATTAGGTCGGTGGTGCAAGAGTAACGTCGAGGACGCTCACCAGTTTGACAGATACCATAAGCGATAGGCCCTCCGAGTACAAGAGGTGCGAAAGCGAGTGGGGAAACGATAGCAGGGAGACGCATGTTTGATGAAGAACAGTTAGAGATGTGATATACAGCGGTTTAAGAAAGGGGGTATAAAGCTGGGGAGACAAGAATACAGCGTCTTGACGGCCTTTTGTACAAGAATGAAAAGCCTGTTGAAGAAACTTGCAAATAAACGTACACTTACGGCGTCTCTGCGACACATTGGGATTCCTGGTCCTTGAAATGGACAATAGGGAGTGGATTAAGCGCTGGCGCCTGAACTTTATTACTCGGATGCAGCTTCGTTGCTACGGCATGCATCTGATATGCTTAACTAGTAACTCATGTCACTTTCCTCAGATCCAGATCCAGCTATAGGAATTGTTTGCGGATCGTTGCTTGCCTCCTGTGATGTCAGAATTTTACGGTCTAGGCGCACCATTGTAGGTAGTGTAGTTTAACCCGTGGGGAGGGCCCTAAGGCCCTATTAATCCGTCAAAAGGTATACTGAAATTAAATTTATTTCAACATTTATTGATGCTATTCAACATTGACTGGAACTAGAATCAAGACAAAGTCTCGTTGTTAATTTTCCCTATTGGCATTTTTTAGACTTAATATAACTTATCATTCTTCTGCGAGTATTGCCTTTATTACTCTTAGTAACAGCAATGGTGCTTTATCCTGTTCTTTTAGCAGCTTATAGAAGGAGTAAGCTAAAAGCGCCCATTTAGCGCCAATGAAGCTCCAGATCTAAATCATGAGGATCGAACTTGACGCAAAAATTCAATATTCAATCCTCCACTCCGTATTTACTCTTTCAAGAACGGTTTCTTTGGTCCAAGTCCTTTAAGCGATTTTCTTTACTGATATCTTTTGCTCAAAGAGTACCGAAAAACGAATTTTATCCTATGCAGGAAATAACTGCCCCGATTAGGCCATCGCGTGTGAAGATAATAAAGCACATCTCTTTTCTTCAACCGATGAAGATAAGTATGAGAGGCCACCGTTAGTTGCTGACAAGACATACCACCTAATGGTGCGAATCAGTTTGGCTTAGGTAAGAGTACACATTGCGGCTGCAAGTTTAGCCCACTGATAAATGGGGTTTAGGCAAAATGATAGAAAGGGTGAACGAAAGTCCACTAGGCAATAATAAGGGCACATAGAAAATTCCGGGCACGCACAAAAGTGAGCGTGATTGAGCGTGCCACGCTCAAGGCCAAATTTTCACGCACAAAAGTGAGCGTGATTGAGCGTGTCACGCTCAAGGTATTTATTTTAGCTCTAAATGGCCCAATTGTGGGTCAAAAAGAGTGTAAATTAAATGTACATACTAGTGTTGTATGGCTGTGTCATATTGTGAATGTGAGTGATGTTTCTAATCAAGATATGAAGTCAAATCTTGAAGAATAATATCTATACTTCACGCTCAAACAGGTGCGTGCACGCTCATATTCACGCTCAAGGTGTGAGCGTGGATTGAGCGTGCACGCACACATCACGCTCAAGATTTCACTTCACGCTCAGGGTCAACATCTCACGCACAGGGTTCATACATTCACGCACAGGGTCTGAGTTTTCACGCTCAAGGTCATCAACTCACGCTCAAGGTCTGTCAACTCACGCTCAAAGTTTTTACTTCACGCTCACAAAAAAATTATATGTTACATATATATTTTGGCTTCACTTGCATGTGGGAGGAAAAGTAAGTTGGAAGTGTAATCTAAGTGAGCATGAATAGGAATACCAATTATGCTCACACTCAAGTTAAAGGACATCGAGCATGAGTGTAATACTTGTGAGCATGAATAGGAATACCAATTATGCTCATGCTCAAGTTAAAGGACATTGAGCGTGAGTGTAATACTTGTGAGTGTGAATAGGAATACCACACTCATGCTCAAGTTAAAAGACATTGAGTGTGATTGTAATACTTGTGAGCGTGAATAGGAATACCACACTCATGCTCAAGTTAAAAAACATTGAGCATGAGTAGGAATACCACACTCACACTCAAGTTAAAAGACATTCAGTGTGAGTGTAATACTTGTGAGCGTGAATAGAAATACCACACTCACGCTCAAGTTAAAAAACATTGAGCGTGAGTGTGATACTTGTGAGCATAAATAGGAATACCAATTATGCTCATGCTCAAGTTAAAAGACATTGAGCATGAGTGTAATACTTGTGAGTGTGAATAGGAATACCACACTCACGCTCAAGTTAAAAAACATTGAGTGTGAGTAGGAATACCACACTCATGCTCAAGTTAAAAGACATTGAGTGTGAGTGTAATACTTGTGAGCGTGAATAGGAATACCACACTCACGCTCAAGTTAAAAAACATTGAGCGTGAGTAGGAATACCACACTCACACTCAAGTTAAAAGACATTGAGTGTGAGTGTAATACTTGTGAGTGTGAATAGGAATACCACACTCACGCTCAAGTTAAAAAACATTGAGCATGAGTAGGAATACCACACTCATGCTCAAGTTAAAAGACATTGAGTGTGAGTGTAATACTTGTGAGCGTGAATAGGAATACCACACTCACGCTCAAGTTAAAAAACACTGAGCGTGAGTAGGAATACCACACTCACGCTCAAGTTAAAAGACATTGAGCATGAGTGTGATATTTGTGAGCGTGAATAGGAATATCACACTCATGCTCAAGTTAAAAAACATTGAGTGTGAGTGTAATACTTGTGAGCGTGAATAGGAATACCACACTCACGCTCAAGTTAAAAAACATTGAGTGTGAGTGTAATACTTGTGAGTGTGAATAGGAATACCACACTCACACTCAAGTTAAAAAACATTGAGCGTGAGTAGGAATACCACACTCATGCTCAAGTTAAAAGACATTGAGTGTGAGTGTAATACTTGTGAGCATGAATAGGAATACCACACTCACACTCAAGTTAAAAAACATTAAGCATGAGTAGGAATACCACACTCACACTCAAGTTAAAAAACATTGAGTGTGAGTGTAATACTTGTGAGCGTGAATAGGAATACCACACTCACGCTCAAGTTAAAAGACATTGAGCATGAGTGTAATATTTGTGAGTGTGAATAGGAATACCACACTCACGCTCAAGTTAAAAAACATTGAGTGTGAGTGTAATACTTGTGAGCGTGAATAGGAATACCACACTCACGCTCAAGTTAAAAGACATTGAGCATGAGTGTAATATTTGTGAGCGTGAATAGGAATACCACACTCACGCTCAAGTTAAAAAACATTGAGTGTGAGTGTAATACTTGTGAGCGTGAATAGGAATACCACACTCACGCTCAAGTTAAAAAACATTGAGCGTGAGTAGGAATACCACACTCATGCTCAAGTTAAAAGACATTGAGTGTGAGTGTAATACTTGTGAGCATGAATAGGAATACCACACTCACACCCAAGTTAAAAAACATTGAGCGTGAGTAGGAATACCACACTCACGCTCAAGTTAAAAGACATTCAGTGTGAGTGTAATACTTGTGAGCGTGAATAGGAATACCACACTCACACTCAAGTTAAAAGACATTGAGTGTAAGTGTAATACTTGTGAGTGTGAATAGGAATACCAATTATACTCATGCTCAAGTTGAATGCAAGTGTAATATTTGTGAGCGTGAGTAAGAATACCAATCACACTCATGCTCAAGTTAAAGAATATTGAGTGAGTGTTTGAGTGTGAGTGTAATACTTGTGAGCGTGAATAGGAATACCACACTCACGCTCAAGTTAAAAGACATTGAGCGTGAGTGTAATACTTGTGAGTGTGAATAGGAATACCAATTATGCTCATGCTCAAGTTAAAGGATATTGAGCGTGAGTGTAATACTTGTGAGCGTGAATAGGAATACCAATTATACTCAAGCTCAAGTTGAATGCAAGTGTAATATTTGTGAGTGTGAGTAAGAATACCAATCACTCTCACACTCAAGTTAAAGGACATTGAGCGTGAGTGTAATACTTGTGAGCGTGAATAGGAATACCAATTATACTCACGCTCAAGTTGAATGCAAGTGTAATATTTGTGAGTGTGAGTAAGAATACCAATCACGCTCATGCTCAAGTTAAAGGATATTGAGTGAGTGTAATACTTGTGAGCGTGAATAGGAATACCAATTATACTCAAGCTCAAGTTGAATGCAAGTGTAATATTTGTGAGCGTGAGTAAGAATACCAATCACGCTCACACTCAAGTTAAAGGACATTGAGCGTGAGTGTAATACTTGTGAGCGTGAATAGGAATACCAATTATACTCATGCTCAAGTTGAATGCAAGTGTAATATTTGTGAGCGTGAGTAAGAATACCAATCACGCTCACACTCAAGTTAAAGGACATTGAGCGTGAGTGTAATACTTGTGAGTGTGAATCGAAATACCACACTCACGCTCAAGTTAAAAGACATTGAGCATGAGTGTAATATTTGTGAGCATGAACAGGAATACCAATCACACTCATGCTCAAGTGAAATATAAGTGTAATATTTGTGAGCATGAGTAAAAATGCCAATCATGCTCACACTCAAGTTAAAGGACATTGAGTGCAAGTGTAAATAAGTATTATAAATGTGATAGAATATCTATCATGCTCATGCTCAAATCAAAGGGCATTGAGCATGAGTGTAAATATAATACTGACATGCAGTTATACTATGCAAATATGTGTGATAGGTAGTAATCTATCCTGTATTCCTCCCTGCTTTGTTGTGAATTTCCCTGCTTTGTAATTAAGCCACCTTCCTTGTTCTGAAGTTCCCTACTTCGTTGTAAAGCCCCATTCTTTGTTTTGAATTTCCCAAGGTCTCTGCTTCACTGTGAATCCCCCTGCCTTGTTCTGAATTTTCCTGCTTCATTGTAAAGCTTCCTGTAATTTTCTGAGCCCCCTGCTTCATTATAAACTTCCCCTGTTTCTACTGTTCAATATATGCCATTCTCTAGCTCTATAAAATATTAACTGTTAGTCTGAATTACTGCTACACTCTCTGAGTCATTTTTTCAACTTGTAGATCATATGTACACTCTCTGAATCATTTATATACACTCTAAGTCATATCTAAACACTCTGGATCATTGGTATACATTTTAAATCAATATACACTCATAAAGAAGACAATAACAATGAAATATATATAAAACCCACTGGTGTTCGTGTTCTTCAATTATTACATTACAGTGCTTAGTATATACCAAATTGTATTAAAAACATGCTTTACTATGCCAATTATTCAGTATGTAGTTGATATAAGACAGCCAGTTGGCTCACGCTCATATAAGGATTATTCACGCTCATGTATAGAATATTCACGCTCACATCACGCACAGGGTCGAATTTTCACGCTCAATAGGTGAGCGTGCACGCTCAACTCACGCTCACTTTTGTGCGTGCCCGGAATTTTCTTGCTGCCCCAATAATAATACGTTACCTATTATGCAAGAAATATCCCATCCCAAACACCTAAAACCCGATAATCAATCTTCAGACGTATACTTGCCATGTCGAGTAGTAGTCGGTGCTTGAAATATTAATAATGAAAAGGCTCGGCAGCGCAATAAGTATTAGTAACAGGTGCCATTTGGCTAAGCTTATCAACATAATGTCACGGTGTTAATATGAACTTCTTGGGATTGTTGATAGTCTACTTCAAACCTGATACTGATAGCATTCCCCGTAGGCAACCTAACAGTCAGTGTTCGCTCGTAATGATTTATTGATATCAATATCATATTTAAACAGCGGGCACTTCCAAATGATATACATATTATTCATACATTGAATGTATATCCACAAAATAACGAGATAAAGCAAACGGAAAGTGACTCCACTGTCGCTTTCATCCAGTCATACATGTTAAAAAGATAACGATAAAAATATTTAAATTCTGAGGTCCGTATTTCAGCCTTTAACTTCTCCGTTACAATCGCCATGGGGTATATAAATTCCTGACTTGGAATACTGACGAGCTATGAGCACACATAACACCCATTGAAGATTCATATGACATACCATATATCTACTACTTCCACCTGAAGACTTGGGCTGAGTCAGGATCCAGTGGGATCTTTCCTTGCGCAGGTGCAGGCAAGATAGGCTCGGGTAGAGCGATTGTGGTGGCCTAGATTTGGGTGAGATAAATCGGGAAGGGGTTTTTGAAATATGAACTTACAGGTTCAGGTTTAACCTTTACCAGTGCTGCGACAGCAGCCTGAAGCGAGAGCGCCAGGAGGAGAATTGATGAGACTGCGGAAGTGAGCTTCATTGTTAAGAAAGTGTAGGCTGAGCAGTAGGGTATCTGAGTTTCGAGTGCGAGTAGTAGAAACGAGTGAGGTTGCACAGAGGCGCATTCCGCATTTTATACAAAAGAGACTAGCAGGCAGTTCTTGGCCTTCAATATACACGCCGCTGCCTACGTCAAACCTGCTGTTCATCATCATACTCAGCACTCCAACTGGCATTTCCTTATTGACCTATACGGTAGCCATCGGCCAAAGCGCAGCCGAGGTATACCTAACACAATTCTAGTGCGGCGCGTCGAGTGACCTGCTCAGAAAGGTGTTAATCACCAAGTATGCGCCGTATTCCTTTCTTTTTCCGGTACTCATTGCCGCACATACAGCTCAAAAGAGCGTTTTGTAGTATATTTAGTCCATAAATGTTTAGGACCCGGTAAACACATGGAATTACAAGGCGTATCCAAGCTGGAATAAAACCATATACGCACAGCTTGGTATACCTTTGCGCTCCCGAGTCGCGCCTCGTACTTGGAGTTAAATCAGCCAGACGCATCTCGAGTCACACGCACGAAAAACGGTAACTGACTCACAGCATCGTTCCTTGATTCACATTTAAGCTGGATTTAATTGTGACATGCCAATATATCACAACTGGTGGCGTCGGCCCTTGGACCTGTACATGGTAAATACGACTGTGTGCTGTGGGGGGCGCGGGCCATCTCAGCTTAGCGGGAAGCGGGACGTGAGAGTGTTGTGGTAAGTTTGGAGGTGGTTAACTGGCGTCTCTTTGAGCACGAGGCTACGAACTGCTACGTACGTACGAGCCTTTGATAGTTATAGGGCTGTGTTGATCTTCATTGATCATTAAAACAGGCAGGCGGCAGGCTTCGCCACCTGAAGTTGACAAGGGGAGATGTGGCAGTGCACCTATTCCTAATCGTACTGATTAAAATTAACCATCAACATATAAGATGGAATTCAAGGAGGTTCACTTGACTGTTGTTTAACTTTGAAGAGGAAACACGCGGGGATTATTCAGTGGCTAAATTAAATATGCTCACGTTCCCCATGCAGTGTGTTGTCCTTGAAGTTACCGGCCGTTATGGTAATTACAGATCTTTGGAAGTGGGACAGCAGTATCCTTATCAGACATAACAGCATGCATAAAGAGAGTTTTGCGGTCCGAGAAGTTATCAACTTATTCAAGCTGTCTGTGCCAAGGCCTACCTACCCCAGTTAAACTGAGGATAAAGGTATAGTAGGAGATGGACACATACCGAGTGACATATTTATTATTGGACATATTGCGATGTTCAGTGGAGTAATGAAGGAGTGAATGTTAACAAGAGGATAGGACTAAGGGCGGGATTCGTTCCTTTCATGTTTCTTTCGAAAACCATTGGCATTGAATTGTTGATCAACTCGAGGCTGTGGTGCCTAACTGTTAGCATAGCTTTGTAGCCCCCAGAATGGGAGCCAAAGCGAGGTTTAACAACGTGATATATCGCAATTGAGATTGTTTTTTGTAAGTTTACTGATGGTTGAACGAGATGTAGAGGGCAGGTTTCAATTTGACATAGTGCACCGTTGGTAACTTGAAGGCTTGGAGGTCAGTGAACTAAGCGAAGCCAAGGGAGTCCGGGACGAACGGCCGAGTTTGCAATCAAGGATCAAGACAAACAAAGAAGATTGTAAACAATCGAGCTCGCTGTCCAGTGTGACAGTGTCCACATTCGCCACGACGTTCCGACGACGGGGTCTGTTCTTTTTTCGCCCTGCCTTTACCTTCCTCCTCCTCGTCAGATGTGCGCTGCCAAGAACCACCATACTCATCTCTAGGAACCACGAAACGCGCCAGATCACACACGCCTATGGATTAGGGAAGTGACGCGGTGACGTACTGGAAGGTTAGAGCGATTAATAGGAGCAGGTGGTCCTGCACAGTGATATGCTTATGTGCGATCTGTTGCGGTGGGATGTTCCAGATGGTATGTTTCATTTCCTTGATATTGGTGTATTGACTTATCGAAGGCGATAGATACAAATGAGTGGGAGTCTGCTAGAGGATCTGGGTGTTTCCTTTCGCTATGGGCTGTAGAGAGAGAGAGGTACCATCTGATTTCGCGAGCACGACGAATCATACCTATGGGTCTGGTCGTGTATAATTCGGTGTTGAACTCGGTCTCCAACGTTGTCTATCTGGATTCTGGACCACGCAGCTCGAAGGCTGTGCTGATGCTCGTGTGCTGGCTTCTGGTTGGAGGTGTCCTTTGACTAGAATGGTGCGAGGTGCATTCTCTGGAAAAGATGCTTAGATCTGGTTTTCCAGCTTGGACATTGGAGATGGAGACGCAATGCGCATCGAAAGAGAGCTTCTCACTTATTGCCCTTAATCTGCGTTTTGTCTTCGGTGTTTTTGATATTTTTGGATGTCTGGAGCGTGTATACGTCTCGCCCCCTTTTTTGTGGAGACTGTTGGGAGCAGTTGGGAGACACTAGGTCCCTGAGCATAATGGGTAAGTCGTGGTTTTTGTCCCGCTTGGTGTTTCTCTCCCTTCTGATGTTTGTTCTCATTTCACATTTCACGCCTTCTTCCTCTTGGCTACGCGTTTATTTTTCGATTCACATCTTATTCTCCTACTTCTGCAGCGATTGGTCATTGGCGGGGCTAGTATGCAGGGCGGACACCGGAGAGTGCCAGGGTGGAACATACTGGTGCCTGTGTGTTCACTATGCACCGTATACTGCGAGATGTTGGTTGCGTGACTGCGGATGGTTTTGGGGTTGAGGTGAATGCAACTAGTGCAACCACCTTCTCTGTCGCTTGTGGAAGGTTCTCGAGCACGATTCATTGGCTGCCTCTGAGTCGCATTTGACCCGGGTCCAAGCTAGCTATGGGGATTCATTCATACATGCGCAGGAATGAATGCATCGTCTCTGTATCGTGTTTGGCCGGGGTCCACCAACTATGGGGATTCATGGCACATGGTGCTTGGGCATTCGCCTTCTTTTCCCGTTCCCGTTCGCATTGTCCTCTCCCGCTTCCCGCCCTTTTCCCATACCAAGCGTCTTTTTCAACACCTTCTCCTGCATTGGCATAGTGCGCTGTGGCCAAGGAGACGATTCAGGGGATGATGTATTGGAGATGTGTTTTGATCTGTGCGAGATGGCGCGCCGGGGATCTTTCGGTGGCTTTTTCTTGTGAGCTGACAATAGGGACACTGTCAATGTGTATGCAGGCGTGAAGTTGGATATGCGTTTTAGCCGGGCGTGGCAGCACCCGATATTCTATGTGTGGAGTGTCTTTAGCTCGTTGTTCTGCTCTTCGTCGTGGATGTCGCCAGTTCACTTCGAGGGCCTAGGCTACTTGCTCCTTCACGGTGGGGAACTATGTCTTGCTAGATGTGTTCTCATGTGCGCTATCTCGGCATAGTAGTTGACGGAAGGAAGGCCTGTATTTCTTATCAGTGATTGTTCAATTCATTATCTTTCGATCTTTCGATCTTTAGTTAGACGAACATCTTACCCAGGAATGAATCCATCGTCTCTTGGTCGCATTTTCCCAGGTCCATGCCATCTATGGGGGTTCATGTGTGCTTGGGCTTTCGCCTTCTTTTCCTATTCACGTCGCTATCAATTGCTTCGCGCCTTTCTCCTTTGCAACGCGTTTTCTTTAGCATCCCTTCCTGCTTCTGCATATAAAATACCACGACTGCTCTGTGTTGACCGCTAGCTTCGGGTTGAAGGTCTTGCTTGGTAGCTGGTTGTGCGCTGTGGCCAAGGAGAGGATTCGGGGGACAATGCGTTGGAGATTTGATTTAAAAGATAGATAACACGTGCCTACTCCGCTCACTGTCAAACTTTGAATCTCATATCGAGTTAACGAACCTCTCCATATTCCCAAACATTATCACCGCATTACATACCTTTTCGCAATGTCGCTGAGTGTGACGCGTCACTGAACACTCGGTCGTATTGGTACAGTAGTGCGCATTGTATCAAAATAGGCAATCAACCGCGAAAGCCCATTGTATTACATAATAACACATCAAAAGTCAATAAATACCATGCTCGTTTCACAGCTTCTTAACGAAAACACCCATTAAAAATGTCCGAAGACGAATCACAACGACTGGTGAGTCCCATATTTTTCTAAAGGATAGTATATGTTGCTAAAATTATATGGCGTAGCACTGGGGGTCGATAAACGTACTCACAATCAACAATCTCCTCAGAAACTCTCAAGGGGAACCTGTTCCGATTTCAATGAAACGCTGTGCAGCGGCGGGAAAAGACGAAAGAGTCTCACTCGCAGTACTCGAACCGACTGAAGGATCAACCAAGTACGAGCTTGAAGTTTCCGTAACGGACCAAATCGGATACGGAAGATGCGGCACTGTATACGAAACCATGCTGGAATCTATCGGGGAAACCACCAATCTCGATGCAGAAGATATAGAAAACCCGGGCCCGGAGTATCTTCCACCACTTGTACTGAAAGTAGCGGACGCCACAAACTACTTAGATTTAGGAAGGGAGGTTATTAACTATGAAATATTGAGTACTCTCCATGGTGTTGCTGTACCTCGATACTATGGGTGGTTCAACGTTCATCTGGATAACGACACGTGGTTCCCTGGCATGAAATACAGTGAAAGCGAAAAGCCTATATTGTCCGTTTTAGTACTGGAACGTTTGGGTGACCAGGTAACTTTGAAAGAATCTGACGATGACCTGTGGGTGTATTTCTACGATAAATCATAAGTTTCAGCTGTTGACAGAGGCTTTTAACAGTGAAGATATTTGCGATGTAGTGAGAGACGTGGGAATGGAATATGTATCGCACCGTGATCTACGATGCCAAAACATACTCCAGGCTCCAAAATCCCCTCCTGGATATCTAGGCGATTACTGCTATGATCATGATAAAATACACAGGTATCGCGTCATCGATTTCGAGCAGGCTAAGAAAATTGACCATATGGAGATGCATGAAATTACTGCTTACCATGTTACGCAGGTTGTAATGATGTATAAATCGTGGATAACGTCGTATCTTGGTCGCCCATATAATGGATTGTAGATATCGCTTTATCAATATACTTCTTTTATATGATTTCTCTTCTAAGTTTTCCATATCAAGGTATAAGCAGTAGTTTACATCACATTCATATAACTAATGTGCACTTATAACTCTTAAAATAAAAAACAGCGACGAAGAGGGGCAGTCAGTGCTACTCCAGTGCACTACGCTGTGTTAGCTAATAGTCGAGCCATCTCGGTGTATAGGTTCAAAGCTTCAATACAAGCGAAGCTGCGAAAGGGGGGGCGGGCAATAGCTTCCCTGTAAAGAGACGTGAAGAGCGGAACGCAGAGCCTTCAATATTCACAGCATCTAACTTCTAGCCCCTGCTCTTATGTAGATACATGCAACTTTACTATGGGTCCTTAGTCATTATAATTGTAAGCAATCTTCGGACATCGATGGGGCCGATGGATCGAGTAATCGAATCAACGGGAACTTTAGGCCTCATCTGGAGTCATTATACACAGCATGATAGAGAATATTTACTTCAATATATACATCATTCCAACCATTTTAATATGGTAAGCAAAAATTTCAGTCCTCTCCACACTATCAATCTTCTTGGTATGTTCGAAATCGATAACACGATAGTTGTGTATTCGACCATTATCGAGTACAATCCTTCAATTTTACAGAAGTAGTTCCTACAGTACTCATATGACATTGCGTTACATGAACAGTGGCCTTTTATTCAATAATCACGGGCCATACATCGCTCTAATTTGTTTAAGATGATACGCAGCAATCTCATACTTCTCTTCATTTTCAATCTTCTTGGCATGCTCGAAATCAATAACGCGATATTTATGTATCCGCTCATGTAGATAACAGTAATCACCGATATATCCAGGCGGGGAATTAGAGGCCTGGAATATATTTTGGCGCCGGATATCAAAGTGCGCCACGCGTTTCCATGCCACATCTATGACGACGTTGCGGATATCTTCACTGTTGAAACCAGAAGTTTGTTAACGTCTCCGATAGTAGTACTAATTAATGACTTACATGTCTTCTTCAGATTCTTTCATAGTTACTCGATCACCCATACGTTCCAGCACCAAAACGGACAGTGTGCGTTCTTTTATCACATTGGTCTTCACCCCAGTAAACGTTAAGCCCTTCTCCAGATTCACATTGAACCATCCATAGAAACGAGGTACAGAAACGCCGTGAAAAGATCGTAATAAGTCATAGTTAATAACTTCTCTTCCTAAATCCAAGTAAGTTTTCTCGTCTGCTACTTTCAGTACAAGTGGAGGGAGATACTCCGGGCCAGGGGACACGATTGGTTCGGCTTTTGTATGTTCGAAGAGGAATTCTGGCGTTGTTGAAAATACAGTTCCACATCTACCGTAACCTAATTTGTTATTTATTGAAAGTTTAAGCTCGAATCTGGGGAAATCGTCCATTGCTTCGAGTATTGTGACTACGATTTCTCCGTGTTGTTCTATTGCTCCGCAGCGCTCCATGGAGACGGGGACTGATTCCCCTTGTGAATTTTTAACGAGATTGCTGATTGTGAGGATGTTGATTGCACCCCAGTCCTATATGATTAGTTTACGAGAGATATCGAAAACAAGGCTGGGACGTACTAGTCGTTTTGACTCCTCTTCGGACATTTGATGGGATACTAAATAGACAATGAGATGTTGTGGGACGAGCGGCTTGGTATTTATGTATTGATCCCATAACCATCGAATGATTGTTCCTTTAGCTTGAAATTGAACCTTCCCATTGTTCAAAACACGTATCTTTTGGCCACCTACAATGTTGCCTAGACTACTCGAACGCGTCATTTGTTTGCTATCTATCCCTGTGACAAACAAACTTGAAGGAGCTGACGTTCCGAGCGGCGAGTTCGGTCTTTCGGATACTTACCCCCACATGCACATTCCAGTGTCCTCTCTCTGTCCTGAGCTCTTCTATTCTCTCCATCACACATTTCCCCAAAATACGTTGTTGTAACAACTCCCGACTCTACACTTAAACCCGAAAACTCGAGCGATATGGACTGAGAAACCCCCCACAAGCCTCCCACCTCGGTCCTCGGCTACTGCACATCTAACAGTCTTCTTGCAGTAGCCAGCGACCTGCCGGGCAGAATGAATGATTTCAGTAACAGTGTGAGGCCATCTCCAAGGAGCAAGTCAAAGGGCTTTGTTTAAAGGCGAGGGATAATAAGATTGATGAGGGATGTTTCTAGCTGGCGTGTTCGCCTCTTACTGTCACCGTTTCCTGAAATCCAACCAGCCACTCGTTAGACAGATATAACAACTCCAGTGAGATGATCACACCTCTGAGTAATACATTAAACAGTTTGTGTTTGAAAGCGAGGGAGGTTCTGATTGAGGACAATGTCCAGGTCGTCGATTCGCCTGTTACGGTACGTTTATCTTTTTCAGGTCAGGAAGGGGGTACTGATGCTGGTGGGGTAGATAGGTGGTGACACACCTTACATTGGCAGCTTTTGGACCTACGGAACTATTCTTCCTAGGTATCTTACATCCAGAGACAAACTATCTTCTCATAGGCGCCTTTTCATTCTTTACCTCCTCCCTTCCCCGCACTGACTTTCCCCACAAGAGATTTCGTCGACCATAGCTTTCCTCCTGGCCCTGAAAGTGCCCTATCCTGAGTGCCCCATGCTCATCGTCAGGAGCCAGGAATCGCACAAGATCATACAGGCCTACGGGTTCTACGACAAGTGCTTGTGCTTGTGCTGGAGCAAAGGTGGTATTGCGAAGTTTTTGATTGTTTGTTTCGCGATGCGCCGATCGAAGGAAGCAAGAGGATGTGCTTATGCGCATTTTGTGATGGGGTCATCGTTATGGTCTTGAATACGCAGCTACTCGCGGGCTGTACCGATGATCGTGTGTTGGCTTTGGTTGGAGGTGAGCTCTGACTAGCAGGCATTCTCCGGAGAAGATGCTTATCGCTAAGTTGCGAGCTTGGTCGTTACGCGATTGACTGCTATCAACGGTGCTTACATCTGGCCTCTCATTGACGGTTGCGAGCTGTGTGGTACATCGATATCTTCGTGCTAGAGGTTCAGCGCAGTAGCTGGCTGTGTGTGAGTTTTGCCCATGGAGACGATTCGGTGGACGATGCCTTGGAGATTCAACTGATTCTTCAAAGGGAACGTATACATGCCTGCTTCACTACGCTTGCCAACTTTGAGCCTCATGTCGGCTCTCGCGTTCACGAAAACTCTAGTCAAAAGATCTGCAACATTGCAAGTCTAGCTATTTGTCTTCTTGTTAGTCGTGACTACTAGCCTCAAGTGGACATAGTGGGTTCCAACATATGTGATTTCTAGTGCAACATATATGTGTGCCGCTTCTACTTAGGCTCCTGCCAGGGATACTACCTATATCCCACTTCGAACTTTTTATCATTATTTATGTGGAATTTATGGGTGATGATGCGTAGGAACTTAAGTTTAACACGCTGACGGTTTTAGATTGGACATCATCATTACTCCCGAATTGTGAAGGTGGGTTACAAAATCAAAGTTATTGTATTACTACAGAACATTCGTTCGTATAACATAAAAACTACAACGATGAATCAGAATTTTCCGAGTCGTCGTCATATAGATTTAAGTCGTCGTCATCTAGGCTTGACTCGTCGTCGGAAATACTAAATCGTATTCCACCTCCTCTACGATTCTCGTACATACTCTCAATCTCCATAACTTGGCTTACAGCGACAACATGCCTCTTTGCGCTATCGTCTTTCCTGGCTTGCTCGAAATCAATAATGCGATATTTGTGTATTCTCTCATGAGCACAACAAAATTTCCCCGGGTACCCAGGAGGCGATTTTGGAGCTTGAAATATGTTACTGAAGCGGATATCGCGATGTGATATACGTCTCATCGATATGTCTCTGAAAATGTCGCATATGTCTTCACTATTCTTTTGTAAACCTTCATGGTGCATCGGAGTACAATATCAATGTGCTTACATATCATCATCGGATTCGTCCAACGTGAGCCGGTCGCCCATATGCTCCAGTACCAAGATGGACAATGTAAATTTGTCGCCCTTTTTATTCTCGTCACCAGGGAATGTATAACTGCCGTCCAGAGTCAAGTTGAACCATCCATAGAACCGAGGAACAGCAATGCCATGAAGAGAACTTAGTAAATGGTAATTGAGGCACTCTCTTCCTAAATCCTGAACGCATGATTCTTTATTCGCCACTTTAATTACAAGGGGAGGGAGATACTCCGGACCAGGTGGCTCGATAGCTTCGGCTTCAGGATTGGTGTTTTCCCAGAGGAATTCTTGTGTGGTTTCGAAGACATTACCGCACCTCCCGTAACCTAATAGATCGTTTACTGATATTGCAAGTTGGAATTTGTGTGATCCAGGAACTGGATCAAGCAATTGGATTCCGATTTCTCCGTCTTCTTCGATTGCCCCGCAGCGTTGCATTGACATCGGGACTCGTTCCCCTTGAGAATTTACAATGAAGTTGTTGATTGTGAGGACATCTAATGATCCCAAGTTCTACATAACTAGTTAAGCGGCAAGGACCCGTCGAAAGTTAAAACTCACTAGTTTTGTTTCTTCGGACATTTGATGGAGTACGTACGGTGGTTGAGAAATTCGAACAAGCCTTATTTATAGCATTAGTAATTTACAACGTGTGAATAGTGTGGGTCCAAGGGTCGAACGACTTGTTTGCCATTAAGCCTTGTGACCAACTTGTGACAAACAAAGATGAAGCTCGCTTGTAGAACGCTGTCACTTGGCTGTCAGTGTCACCACCTCCGTCACGACGTTCGAACGCGGGGTCTGTCCGTTCGTCCCCTCCCTCTACCTTCTTCCTCCTCGTGAAATGTGCGCTATCAAGAGCCATCCGCAGGAACCGCGAACTGCGCCAGACAAAACAACTCCGGGGGAATAGGGAAGTGACGCGACGTGCGATTGTTAGGAGCAGGAGGCCCCACATGTCGATTTCTTGTAGGGTGGTTCAGATCGTATGTTTTGTTATGCTGGCAAGAATGGCTTCTATGCCACCTCATCCAGCCTCCCCTCCTCCCTCCTCTCTTACATAACGACGACGATAACAATATTGGCTTCTTCCCAACGTTGTCGATGCCACACCCGCCAACCACCGCCACCTCCTCCCACGCTGCCGTCAACCACCAGTTCCCACCACCACGCCTCACCCACTGCCAGCACCATTGCCTCTCTCCCTTTCGTCAACAACGGCTATTCGTTTTGGCAACCACCACCACCACCATCCAGTGATGTGCCAACCATCGACCATCCGAGTAAGGTCAATGGTTTGGTCGAAAAGTCGGTTTGATCAACCGCAAGGCTTTTCGGTTGAACTCGACGCGTGGACTTAGCTTGAGCAAGACCGTGTTGGTACATTTGGAGCGGAGTCCGAATGAGCTTCGAGTACTTTCCCACCCCTCGTAAAAACGTGACCAAAACCTTTTCTCTCGTGATTAAAACCGTAGGCTATTATCTAATAGGGGAGTTCAAACTTGGCCGTTTTGTCGCGTCGCTACAAGTAGCTGTATCACATCAATGATCACTTGTAGCTAGCCAAGTTTGATACCCCTGTTATATGACCATGCGATGATACAGGTACACAGTGTGCTCTCTGCAAGCTCTGGCAGAGTTCAAATACTTATCCACTTGTACATTTGATAAACATCACTTGTAGCCCATGGCCACTCAGTATTAATAGTAATATATTTATGATCTTTATTCATGTTTAAACCTATGCTATGCCTCGAGCCACAGAAAGACAGCAAAAAGATCGTCCCCTCTATTCTCCACTTTGAAACCTTTACCTGTATCGTCAAGAGCTGTAACCGTAGCAGCAGCGAGCTGTCGCGTCACGCATAGCGGCAAGTTTGAATTCCCCTAATAGGGGAGTTCAAACTTGGCCGTTTTGTCATGTTGCTACAAGTAGCTGTATCACATCAATGATCACTTGTAGCTAGCCAAGTTTGATACCCCCGTTATACGACCATGCGATGATACAGGTACACAGTGTGCTCTCTGCAAGCTCCGGCAGAGTTCAAATACTTATCCACTTGTACATTTGATAAACATCACTTGTAGCCCATGGCCACTCAGTATTAATAGTAATATATTTATGATCTTTATTCATGTTTAAACCTATGCTATGCCTCGAGCCACAGAAAGACAGCAAAAAGATCGTCCCCTCTATTCTCCACTTTGAAACCTTCAGCAACTACCGGAGCGGGATTGGTGTTTTCTTTTTCCATCCCAGCCTGATTTGCGGCAGTCTGAGCTGGGGCCTGAGCTCGAGTAGTACGAGTCTTCTTGCCTTTCTTGCCTGTCTTTCCCAGTTGTTGCTGCTTCTGGGGTTGTGAAGGGATAGAGGTTGTGTTAACGAGTGGATTGAGTGGGCCAGCCATCTTCAATGAGTAGAGAGCATTCAGAGGAAGTGGGCAGTGAGAGGTGTGCGAGTTCAACGAGTGGTAAAGCGTGATAATCAGCCGCTGACAGCGCTCAAAGCTTCATTAAATCTCCGACTTAATCGAGGGACGCCCATCAGACGCTCGCTACGATACAACCTTGATGCAACTGTACCTGTATCGTCAAGAGCTGTAACCATAGCGGCAGCGAGCTGTCGCGTTGCGTGTAGCGGCAAGTTTGAATTCCTCTAATGTTCGCCGTATTTCGGAAAACCGTCGGTTCGGTTTCAACCCAAAACCAGCGGTTGGCACATCACTGCCACCATCTACCCTCAGCCTTTTGGTGTCATCTCAGGCCCACCACGGCCATCATGAGCAACCCGACTCGTCTGGACTCTCTTCATCCGGCCTTTCCCCCCCTTGTTCACACAGGCTCTCTGTCTGCCATGAGAATCCGCCGCCTCTGTGTGGCGCTTGTCATTCAAAAACTTGTACAAACATGCAAGCTCGATGAAATCTGAAGCAGTGTGATCATGTAGGGCACCTGCAGGTCTGATGCACAAGCGGATACATCAATACTAAGTACTACTCACAAAGTATCAACTGCCCCCATTGCAGTCGAACAACCGAACAACCACCTCGCCCTTGCGCTACATGATACCCCGAGTGGTTCTTCGCCGTAGAACTCAAGGAACACTGTCGGCATCCGAAGACTAGTGCGTGGGGTGGTTCAACTGGTTTCAGTGTAGTTTATGGCAAGTTCTTCCTTAAGTTCCTTTTCTCCGATAAATTAGTATCTTCCCCACAAGCTGGTCGTCGTCAACTTCCATGTCATCTCACAAACACCTCCGCTCGGACGTTCTCTTCGGATACGACAACACATTCTTCATTCACAGGATTGGTGTAGTTGGTAACATGCGCGTACCAATCCACAAATTTGGATATAGCCTGCGTTTCTGCAGAAGGCAAAGGCCAAGTACCACTATCCCTTGATGTCGGGTAGTCGGTAATATGTTCATCCATGTCTGCACAACGCCGGAGGTCATACAGCACTTGGGCGGCCAGCTCAACGTACCCCAACGTTGGAGTATATTCCACGGCCCGGCGCGAAACAGCGGTGATTCCACCCGCCTTGGTGCCCTCAAAGCCTTCCACCAGCGGGCGGCATCAAAAGGCACCTGTAGGAACTTGTTTCAGCCCCGAACTACTTTCCTTCACCGGAAGCCCGTACTGCCGATTCGTCGGATACGCCTCCTGCAAAGGATGGACGAGCCCGGAGTCCAGTTCGTACAGCCTGTTAAGCATTTGCAAACCCCATAATCCTTTAGTTTGAGGAGTCGTCGGTGGTTGTGGTGGTTGTAGCATTACGTATGCAATAAGGAAACGATTGAAAAATGATAGGTGAATTGCTAGCCCGTACTGGAAATTACTTTGAAGATGTAGCTGTATATTGACAATTTGTACATTTTCTTGGTATCGCGTATGTCTTAGATGCATGATCAGATTTCCAAGGACACGGAATAGAAGCATATGTTTTCTGATTCGTCTACGAGCTTATGTGTGCCAGATTGATCACGCTCAGTGGGCATGATACCATGGAATGATCATCGAGGAGACGGATTAGAAGCATATTTTTTCCGATTAATCCACGAGTTTGCGTGTACCAAATTGATCAACCACCGAGTGAGTACGATATCATGAAAATAGCATTATGCATTTATGTGCACATCATCGCGCAATAAATTACGACCAAAGATTTTTTTTTTTTTTTTTTTTGTGGTACCTGTGATTTAACACAGGACATTTCTATTTAACAAGGTTAAATTCCATGTCCGGTAATAGTGTGAGGCCCGAGGGCCAAGTGAGAGAAGTCCTAGATTTAATTTACCACGCGCCGAAGAAATGCATTACGCACACATTGTTGTCCACAAGTAGTGTGGGGCTCTGAGCAGTTATCGTGATCTGTCTGGAGGACGGGTTCGCCTCCCCGCCCTCGGTTGATCTAGCATTGGCTCAATACCCACTAAAACTTCGGGATTCCATCGCAATTGTTTCTGTTTTGTAAGTTGATTGTTGTCTCTCAGCACACCAGACCATGTATTCCTAACTATCTTAGGGTTTGTGGCTCGGTTTTTATAACGTCTCTTGTCAGTCAGTTGAAGGTCTAGTTTTAACATTCTGTTAATCATACTGAGCCACTTGTTGTGTACTTCTTTAGGTGAAGCAATTTTTTCGTGGTCGCACTCATTCTCAATACGCCAATCGCATCGAAGTTTCCATATGAAGTATGCCGATGCTGATACTATTAGGGTGAAGAGGCGGTCTGCTCCTGGTCGACGGTCCCCTTCTAGGGTTTTCCACTGTGAGATTCCGCATCCAATAATTGATCCAAAGGATATCTGTTCCCACTCAATGTTTTTAAGCTGTAGTAGTTGCTTCGTCAGGCTCCATACTTTGTCTTGACCCGAGGCCCGACATGCAGTCAGTGTGTGCTCAAGTGATTCCTCAACTTCGCATTCCGGACAGTATGCGCGTTGCTGGTAGCCTTCAATGTGACGCCAGAACTTTCCGCATTTATGGATCTCGTGTATTGCCTTGTAGAGGAAGTTCCGGGTTCTCTTATTCTGAATATTTTTTGAACGAGTGCTTTTCCAGATAGCGTTGTTGGTAGGGAGCTTTCCGGATCGTTCCTGTATTTGGTATCTGATTATGTCTAGGTTTACTACCGTGCTTAGTCTGGCTGGTATGGGTTTTTTTCGTTCTTCTCTCAGTATCCCTTTATATGCTAGGGACTGTGTCAATGTAGACAGTTTTGCCCCCGATATGCGGAGCTCTCTTGGGATATACGTGTTAATCCAGGTGTCCTGTTCCATGTTTGCCCCGGTTCCAGCTAATTGATCCGCTCCTTCATTGCCGATTTCGCCACTATGCCCTTTCACTTTCTTGATGTATGTGCTCGCTTTACGAGTTCTAATTTGGGCGATTGTTGCTTTTAGTACCTCTACATTTTCGTAGCCAATCCAGTCTTGGTCTTCGGCTTTCTTTCGATTTATTGTGAGTGTGTTCAGTGATGTTTGAGAGTCTGTTCTAGATTCAAGGTTCTCTAGTGGGTCTGTTTTCTGTGTGGAGCGGAGGAGTCCTACTGCCTCGCCAGAGTTGTTAGTTTGTGGGAAGTGCTCCGGCACTTTGATAGCTTCGTTTTCAGGGTTGTCCTGGCTCTGCCATATGCCAGCTCCCGCTCTAGCATTCAAGTCTCCGTTGTTGATGCATGAGCCATCGGTATACCAAATTTTTTTCTCCCCCCTGTGAGGGGGGACATCGTGTGGCGGCTGGCTAATATCTGGTGATTCATGTGATATATCTGAGTTGTTAACGAATACTCGGAAGCCGTCTTTTAGTCTGGTAGTAATGAGGTCTCGTTTCATGCTAACTGTGAGATCCACTTCTTCTGATATGTCTTCCTCTGGTAACTGTTCTTCCATAGGCGAGTCGCTAGGGAACCATTTGTGTTTAAGAGCCAATATTAGGTTTATACCAGAATTTTTACATCGAGCAATGTGTGTGCATTCAAGGTTTCGCATGCATATTACACATTCTGGTACATGGGGCGTTTGTTCGTCGTGTTCGACGAAATCAATCATGTGGCCTACGCTGATTATTCTGTGATTATTTTGGAGGCACTTCGCAGTTGCACCGTTGTTCCTTGGGCGTAGGGCGCTGTCTTGCCCTAAATGATGCCAAACAGGCATTTCTCTTTTGACCTTTTCGGATAGTATTATTGCAAAGAAGGCTGTGTTACGGTCTCTAGCGACTTTCAGCATCCGTTTCAAGTCTGCAGGTAGTGTGGTTTGTTGTTGCTTAGGTTTCCAGGTTTGGAGAAAGCAGTTTACTGCTATGTTGAGGTTTTTTAGTTTACTGTCTTTAGGGACTTCGCGTGCGATCAGCGCATCCGCTAGGAAGGCCCACTTTGGTCGGTCCAGCCCTAGGTCCAGGTAGCATTGTAATTTCATAAGTTCAATAGCTTCATTTCTGATTTTGATGTCTAATAGGTTCTTTCCCCCTAGTTCGTGTGGCTCCCTCATGACCTGCCTGGATATTGCAATTTTTCCTCCATCCCACATGAAGTCCATTATTAATTTGGAAAGGCGCTTTTCCACTTCGGGTGGCATTCCTTGGACTCTCGTCCTATATTGGGTTTCGCCTCCTGCTATCAGTTGGACCAGCAGACATCTCCCTTCCAGGGTAGGACGAAGGTTTGCCCAGCTATTGAATAGCCTTTCGCATTTTTCTAGGGTAGGCGTCCAAACGTTTGTGTCATTAACATTGTTCCCCACATAGGCTCCTAGTGCACGGATTGGTTCGCCATCTAGTGCGATTTTTATTGTTGTTGGTATTGCTTCCTGGTTTTGGTGTTGTTTGCGATGCAGTAGGATATACTCCCTGTGTGTTGGGGTGCCTATAGGGAGGATTTCGGTCTTTCCAACATTAAACTTTGCACCAGAGGCCGCACACCAGTCTTCCAATATTTTGAATAAGTCGTCATGATTGTCTTCCTTTGATAAGAAGACCGAGGTGTCGTCCGCAAACAGACTAGTGATCAGCTTTTCAGACTTCCCTGGTATATCAAGGCCCATTAGGCTGCTCTTTCTGAGTGTAGATGCTAGCGGCTCGATAGCCAGGTCAAACAGGAAACAAGATAGAGGGTCTCCTTGTCTAACCCCTCTGGTAATTGTGTATGGGTCGCTAAGTATTCCGTTTATCATTACACTTGTTTGAGCGTTGGTGTACAGAGTTTTGATTAGATTTATAGTAGTGGTACTAAGACCAAACCGTGTTAGCACTTTCCACAGGTAGTGGTGGTAGATTTTATCATAAGCTTTTTCTTGGTCAAGAAAGACAATCATTCCATCTTTTTCTTCAGCTTCACAGTAGTTGATTGTATTCTTTAACAGATCGATCTGGTCTTCAATTTTACGGCCTTTGATAAAGCCTGCCTGGTCTGTGTGAACTAGGCGTAGTAGGCTTGGGGAAATTCTGTTAGTGAGTATCCTGGTAAGCATTTTATAATCTGTATTCAGGACTGTTATTGGCCTATAGTTCTCAATTAGGGTCCGATCTTTTTTCTTGTATAAAGGGCACATCCACCCTTCATGGAAGGTGGATTCGTTAGGAAGGCCTTTAGTTGTGATTTCGTTAAATACATGGGCAAGAATTTCTGTGATATCGAATTTTCGTTCACCGCTTTTTTCGTCTCCGTCTCCCCTCAAAACTAATTGTTTCCAGAATTCATTGGGAATTCCATCTAGACCTGGGGCTTTCCCTGGCTTTAGGTCTTTTATGGCTTGTCGGACATCTATGCTGTCAAACTCTCTGGCTATCCCATTAGCTTCAGCTAGGTCCAGCTTTTTATCGATTTGGTCTAGGGCATTTTCAATTTTGTCTCGGTTGAGGGCACGTTCTTCTTCGGTGAGTGGTACATTGTCAATTTGCAGCCTGAGGTGGTGGGCTCTCGCCAGTTTTGCCATTTTCTTAGATGACCGTGTCAGCTGATTTGGATTATGTGGGTCTTCTTGGAGGGCTAGAATAGTATCTCTTGGTTTACACTCTTTGGCCGTGCTAAGCCATCTCTTCCCTATGACTTCGTGGTCTATGTGGTAGTTTGCATGGATTTGATCACGAAGTGTATCATGCTGTTTGATTCTGAGGGATTTTATGTCGTCATCCAGCCTTGCTGAGTGGAGACACTTCTCACGTTTGGATAGGTTTCCATCTTGCAGGATTGATTTTCTCTCTTTTTCTTTTGTCTCAATGAGGTAACGGATTTTAGGTACTTTCTCTTTGCAGAATGATTTTATTTTTTCTGTTATTTTCTCTTTATATTTCTTATATATGGTTTGTTTAGGGAACTCAACTTGGAGTTCATTATTACTTTGGCTTATTTCACTCATACTGTTTTGTAAGTCTCTCGTGATAGTGTCAATTTCTTTCATGAGTGTAGGGTCTTCTAGAGCGAAGCTGGGAATCGTCCAGCATCCTGGCCCGATTTCAGGCGCTCCGGGATCATATATTTGTACACGCACCACTTGGTGGTCTGTAGATTCGATACCACTGTGGAATATACTCCAAAATCGGCTGTGTTGTAGGATTCGGTCTGTCATATATATTCTATCTATTCGAGACTGACTACGTATGTTGTTAGCATTGAATGATGCTTGTTTGAAGGTGTACTCTAGGTCGTTTGGGTTAGCATCACGCCAGCCATCTTTTAACCCCAGCATAGATTTGACATATCTAAGTGCATCTACCGTGTCCTGGTCATCAGTATGAGCAGGTAGTCGATCTGCACTATCTTCCACCATGTTGAAATCTCCCAGAATTATGTCTGGTTTGGGAATTATTCCGTTTTCTATTATATTCCCCAGTTGTGTCCAAAAATCTATTTTATCCTGTTTCTGATTCGGTGAGTATATGTTAAGAATTTTTATTATATCACCATTTTTTCGCCATTGAGCGATTAGGAGGAGTGCTCTGCCTGGGATGACTTCAATTGTTCTGGCTTCATTCCATAATGTGCAACGTTTACTGAGGACGAAAGCTACTCCAGCTGCCCTGGATGAGGCTGGATTGGTGGAGTTGAAGATGCACATTTGTTTAACGAAGGTCCCATTGAGCTTGTGAGCATCGGTTTCTTTGAGGTGGGTTTCTTGTAGTGCCATGATGCCGATGCTGTCCTTTAGCATTATTCGATTTATTTGGTGCCATTTAGGTTCCGTGTCGTCTGATCCTCCACCCTTCATATTCAGTGTTGCTATTTGGGTATGTGCGCGTAATGTCTTTTTTGGCATGTTTCGCCTTGGAAGGTTAGGATGGAGGCGAGGTTGCTGATTTGGGGTTTGTGAGTCCCGCTGTGCGTGATTAGGGTTTACAACAGGGTCCCGTAAAGTGGGATTAGGATTATGCATCCTTTGGCTGTCATTTTGCAAGCTTGCATTATTTTGCATGTGAGCCATCACCCCCCCCTTCCTCGGTGGTTTGCACACTCTGTTGAATGTGAGAGCTACCTCCAGGGGAGAGGTTTAGGTTATGGGGATGCCCTGGCTGGGCAGAGGCAATATTCGCCTGGTGATGAAGAGAAAAAGTGGCCGGGTATCTACCTCCTATTTCCCTACCTCCTTCATCGGGGGGTCGGGCGGTAGACGGACCTTCACCCCCTCCGGAGGTTGGAACGATGTTGCCAAAATGTTGAGTTCTGTCCGGGTTATAAAAAAATGAGGTTGAGGGGTTAGTAGCTGATTTTGCACCACGTCCTTACAGCTATACAGGTCGGGTGAGGAGCCATATTACCCTGGCTTCCACGGGTAGACTATGTCGAGTTTACCTTACATCAATCTAGGATTTGATATTCGGAGTTTACGACTTCAGCCTCTCGGCACGGCACGTCTGGACCTAAATAGGTCGCCGTTTGGGACGTGTTGTCAGTACGTCTGGAACCTCTTTGCTTTCCTGTCCTCCATGGAGTCAGTAAATGTGGGCAAGAGGTTTATATTCACCTGTTGACAAAGGTGTACCCCAAGTTAGAGAGTCCTAGTACTGTCTGATAATAGGGTATTGGCGGTGTGATTATAGGACATATGTAATTCGCAAGATAGGTATGGAAAAGCGTGAAATAAGACTATATTTGGCTTGACTAGCTATTGTTACAAAAGCATATATTTAGATCGAGAGAAAAGAGATTTAATTGCAAGCCAACTTATTATCATACTTAGAAGGCACCACGGCGTCCGCGGTTGCGGCCAGCGCCGCGACCCGAGCTATTACCTCTGTGGTTTTCCTGCTGACCACGATAGCTACCGCGACCTCCTCCCCGATTAGCATTGGGAGTGGGGCGCTGACTGCCATGGCCGTGGCTTTGGCCTTGTCCTGCCACTACCTGCGCCAGAAGATGCGTCGCATCCGGTTCATCATGCTCTTCTAGGTCTTCTCTAGCGATTTCGATGCCAAGCCTCGCAGGGAACTGGCAGAGGAAGGTGGGGTGATTGCAGGACTTACATAGGTTACAGCTTATGATTCTCGTAAAGTCGGCACTGCGGGCAAACCAAGAAGGGCCGACAATCATAAGTTTGTGAAGGCTCCCAACTACATTCTCCCAGTGGTACGTCGCGTTGTCAGTGATAGGTTGCATATATAATCTCCACACAGCCAGCTCAAGCTCCCTTTCATCCCCCGTGTCAAATACTTTGATGCGGATGAGATCAGCATGAATGCTATTGAGAATGTGGTCAACGCGGTCATTTACTGGGATACCTTCAAGCGTGGAGACGTTGTTGAGCTTCGCAGTAATAGCAGAGAGGACAGGGCGGAATTCCTTCTGGACAGCGAGAACCACCTCCTGCACTCTGTCCGCGGAGCTGGCTGCAGGGATGTGGAGATACATTAAGAAGGAGGAGATTGGAAGGTCGATGTGGTGAATGGTAATCCAGGAGTTGCCGAGAGCAATACAGCCGAGGATAAGGAGAGACTGGATGACTTCCGCATCCTCTGTAATTAGAAGAGAGGGATGGGGATATTTACGTCGCGGGGGGGTGAATTTGTTAGGGGTTCTAGGAGGGTTACGTAGGCCTTGGGACGCAACAAGGGTGAACTTGGTGTCTGGTCCTACCACCGAACGTAAAACTGACTCTATCTTTTTGACATGTCTGATGTTTGCGATGAGGTTATCAGAAGCCTTTACATTCCCTTCGAGGATCCAGCAACAATTTGAGGCTGGATGCTGCTTACTGACTTGTAGGATGGAGCGGTCCATGCGCTCAAACATGGTAGCATCGTCAAGGCCATGAGGAGCGAGGGAGTCGAGTTGAGAAATGTCGGCTGGTGCAAGATTGTGCGCATCCTCCTGGGGTTGCCCAGGAGGACCCCCTGCAGTGTTGTCGGGAGAAGCAGCATTAGGGTCGGTAGCATTGGGAAAGGCATCGATAGGCGTAGTGGCACTAGGTACGGCATGATCAGCAGAGCCAGTTTGACTCGCGGGGGCAGCATTAGAGGATCTGGCCGCTTGTCCAGATGATGCGGTACGTGTGGAACCTTTACAAATTAGTTGTTGCAAATCAGGCTGTGGATAAGCACATACCAGTATCATCAGATGTCTGCTCTCCCTGAGTATTATGACTCGTTCCCTCCAAACTAGCTGCAGGGAGTCAGTATACAGGTGGAGACTGCTCGCCTTCCTGGGGCTTGTCCACGTCCATGTCGTTACTATATCCCGGGATTTGATTTAGTACGAAGAGCGGTACGATACGATAGTGTAGACTTACCCTGATTGATTCCTAGTCGACGCGCGTTTTGGCGGGGAGGGTGAGGGAGAGGTAGGACCAAGCGCTGAGCTCTTCCTCTTGGAGCCTGTAGAGGTTTCGGTCAATGGTCCGGTATTGGTCTCAGACGCGTTAGTGGCGAGTGCATTCGTGGTCTTCATGGAGAGTGGGAGAATCTTGAACCCTCCCATTGTGTTCGTTCCCGGGGCAGGCTTAGCTGCCAAGACGTATGAGTTGGTAGGGTTCGATGGAGTTTGCTGGGAGACAGGGGTAGAAGGTGCACCAGGGGTGCGAGCAGATTTCTGGCTGGATTGCATGATAAACGATATGGTCTTGTTTCTGATGTGAAGCAGTGTGGGTGGGATATCAAGAGTGTTACTTACCCGTCTTTTAAGTTCTATGTACTCCTTTGTTTATCGGGTGAAGCGAGGTGCCTGATGCATTTCATCGGAGCTTCGTAATTTGAGAATAAAGGCGAGTGGTACACTCAGTGGTATAGCCATGGTGTTGAGTGACGTGCAGTGGCCCGTTCTTTATTCCCTTTGATGACGGTGAACACGTTGTATATGAGCCACTCCATTCTTCGGAGTGGCTTTGAGGCAACCAACTGTAACTGAGGAATAGGGGGGGGGAGCAGAGGGAGGGAAGGTACGTGCTCACAGTTGGCAGCTTGTAGGAACGAGATGAGGGAGTGGGTATTCTGGATAGTGAGCTATTTCCTGGTGTTTCTCGTTTACGGGGTGATTGTTGTTGCTTGTTAATAGGCCTTAACTCAGCAATTGGTCTTATGAGTGCTAGCTAGATGATGTTGGTTATGGCGGGTGGTACTCTGTTACTTCTACAACCTTACTGACGCCATGGGGGGGGGGGGGCAGGAGATTTTCCTCGAGGGTCAAACAGTTGTTCTCGCCACTGTGGACAGTGGAAATCGCAATTGTAGCTAATTTGACCCAATCCTTGACCAATCACGAACCGTGGGAATACCAGAGATGGTGGTGGTTCGAGGTCAAGGAGCCCCCCACGACCAAAGATTTACGACGTGGTCTAAACCATTTATTCTTATGCATTACTAGCAGTTGATTTCACTTTTCTTCTGTTGAGCCTCGTAACCATTTCTCGATCTGGATGCATTGTTGAAGGTTCAAAACTGACTAAAGTGGACCCCTGTGGACCCACAGAAGAAGACCAGAGTATGATTCAGTATGATGTCCATTGTCTTTCGACAGCTTTCAACGGGATCAATCGATCACGGAAGGAAATTGGGTTCATAAGGCCTGAGGCCTGAGGGTCCGTCACCATGTACTCGTGGGTACTTTCCTAAACACAATAACCGCGCCACACAATTTTTAACGCTGTGAGCTGTTGTGGCCCTGCAGTGGGTGGATGTACCTCGTTACTATTACATAACCATTGCTGTGTTTCTCTGTACACGAAATATGTTAATAAAGACTTACTACATAGTATGCTGCACTTCAGTTACCATTGATACATACATGATGGGTGGCCAAAGCCGCCAAGAGATAACGTATTTGGAGCAATGGGAAAACAATGGGCTTCCTCACCTGCGATCTTCTAATCTGGTGTCTGTGCATGTGATGGGTGGCCAAGTGATCATGATTCGGAGAACAATAGGTATCAGTTTACACAGGTTTACACATATTTACTGTCACCGCGGGAACTTGCTTCTATTTCCTTTGATGATATTAGGGGAAGTCAAACCTGGCTGTTTCGTGACGCCAAGGGAATTGATCATAGCGTGTGAACTTCATTTCGTATCGTCCGAGGTTTGACAACCCCATCACCCCGACGATACAAAGCAGTCGCATCAGCTATTTTCAATATCCGTCAGAACTCCGACTGCGTTTGCCAGCGCTGACTATTAAAACATTGATCTTCAAGAGAATGAATGGTTATTGAGCTACACAAGCTCTATTGACTTGCTATTAACAAGAGGAAGTTATTGCTTTTGAGATATGAATTACATGTATCAAATAATGTTGGATAACAAGATATATGTGCCTATGAGAACGGTCAAAGCACGACGGCTGGAAGCTTGGACTCAAGAAGCCCACTTCAACTCCGACTGAGCACTCGGTAGACGCTCGCGACGATACAACTCCCAGGCCTTTCAGCTGTACCCGTGGGAAGTTGTATCGTTTCGCCATTTGATCGTATCGTATTTTTGTATCGCCAGGTTTGACTTCCCCTATTGAGAAGATATGATGAAATCAAAATCTTTTCAGCGTATCTTCTCAATATTATCGATTTTAAGATATTTTCTTCGTATCTTTTTTGTATCTTCGCGCTGTTAGAAGCAATTTCCCGCGGTGTGTAGGCAATCTGTGCACGGGCCATATATTACATAACGTGATGAATCCAATAAATACCTTGCGCCTTTCGCAGTTTCTCAATATAGCGCCCCCATCAAATGTCCGAAGAAAATTCACAGCGACTAGTAAGCCAGCCTTTCTTTAGGATATCTGTCGGAAGCTAACTATTTAGAGCTGGCAATCAATCAATATCCTCACAATCACCGATCTTGTCAAAAATTCTCGAGGAGAAAAAGTCCCAATCTCAATGCAGCGATGCGGTGCCGTCGAGCTAGACGGAAAAGTGTGTCTCGCGCTACTGGAAGCAATTGGAGATTCACCCAAATTTGAACTGGAACTTTCAATAAAGAACAAAATAGGTTATGGCAGAAGCGGCACTGTATTCTCAACCACTCAAGAATATCTTTGGGAACACACAAAGAGTCCCGACGCAGATCCTATAGAGTCCCCTGGCCTGGAGTATCTTCCGCCGCTTGTACTGAAAGTCGCGGACGAAAAAACCTACTTAGATTTGGGAAGAGAGGCTATGAACTACGAACTATTACGTCATTTTCACGGCGTTTCTGTACCTCGTTTCTATGGATGGTTCAACATAGAACTGGAGGAAGGCTTCACGTTCTCTGGGGTGAAAACCACGGGGCGCGGAGAACGTACACTATCCGTTTTGGTATTGGAGCGTATGGGTGAACGAATTACCATGAAAGAATCCGAAGAAGAAATGTAAGTCATTAACACGATGCGGTGTAATTGGAATCATTAACAAAATTCAATTTCAACAGTCAAGATATATGTGACGTCGGTACAGACGTGGCATGGAAAGGAATAGCGCACTTTGATATCCGGTATAACAATTTATTCCAGGCTCCCAAATCCCCTCCTGGATATCCCAGCGAATTCTGTTATCTACATCAGCGGATACACAAATATCGCATTATCGATTTCGAGCAGGCCAAGAAGATTGATAATACAGAGAAATATGAGATTTCTGCGTACCATGTTAAACAAGTTAGAATGATGTACGATCCGTGAATAATGATGTGTGTTGTATGTCACATAATATACCATCCACAGTAGTAGTAACTAGTCAAAATTCAATATGTCTAACAAGCCTCAAGGCCCACAGGCCTCACCTCTGGAGTCAGATCCAATTTATCTTGCGCCTAATAGTAACGGCTAGATAAATCAGATGGATGCGAAAAAGGAAGACAGCGCTCTACCCTATATACCCCATGATTCACGTGTTGAACCGTATGATCCCGATGAAGAGACGTTAGCAGCGCCGGAATGCGGAAGCGTTAATATCCACAACATATAGCCACCCAGCTCTCATTTAAAAGCCGGGTTGAAAGGGTGCCCAGTATCTGAGAGTTCGTACTGATCACCAAAACCACCAAACCTCCCTCCTGAACCTCACCCAAACCAAGAACAAAAAGGAAAGAAACACACTGACGAAGTAGTTACATGAGCATGACGCTTGTACGAAATCCAATATCGCAAGCTGCCAGTGGTTTATAGCACTGGCACGCGCAAGTATATTTGGTTGGTGAGGAGTTGGTTGGTGAGGAAAAGGTACCAAGGAAGAGAGAGAAGGTAGTGGAGAAGAGAATGAGATGAAGAGGGTGCCGATTACGAGAAGGGTGTAACGAGAAGAGTGTAAAGAAAGGGTGTAACGAGAGGGGGAAATGGATCAATAGGACAAGGCGGGGATATGGAAGAGATAGAAGCGTTATAGATTATAATCGATAAACGGAGAGAGATACCAAGTGGGACGGCGTACCTTCATAACATCAGCTCGAAAGAGATATCCAGCATATCTTGGGAGACTCATTTTCGATGAGCTAAGTCACTATCATAATAAACTCAGACCAACAACTGTGCCGCACTCTCCTTCAAGTGGATATTCCTATCGATTTAAACCAAACACTATTGACCCAAGCACTCCTTGATGAACCTGGCATCGGATGGGCTCGCTTCGCTAGAGGGTGGGTGCTTCGCCAGTACTGGTGCAGATGCTAGTTTGATATTTCTTATGATACAGTTCAATGCAGGTATTCTTCGTAGAAAAATGAGCGTGAGGGAGATCATGCATGTAACTCGACATGAGATTCAAAGTTGGCATGGCAAGTGTAGTAAAGTAGGCATGTAGTGTATACGTTCTCTTTTAAGAATAAATTGAATCTCCAATGCATTTTCTACCGAATTGTTTCCATGGGCAAAACTCACACACAACCGGCTACTGCGCGCAACCTCCAGCATGAAGATATCGATGTACCACAAAGCTCTCAGCCTTCAATGAGAGACCAGATGTAAGCGCCGTCGATCACAGCCAATCATATGATCTAATCATTGCACATCGTCTCGCCACTACGCATTTCAAAACAGAATAATCACAGCTTCCTGATGTAAAAAAGGGGGAGAAAACATTACAGAAACACGAGGCACGGAAGAAAAGCGCGAAATAGCGGGAGAGAACAAAGGACTTCATCTTGTTTGAGAGTTTTCCACGCTGAAGTGGCAGAGAAAGAGAAATACGAGGTACAAGGCCTCAGGCAGCACCAGCAGAATTCACCTCAACCGCTAAACCTGATATACGGCCTCAACAGTCACACAATCCGTATCCCGCAGGGTACGGCCACCGGTGTACAGTGAACACACAGGAGCGACCATATCACGCCCCACTCGTCCTATCACCGTCCTGCCACATAACAGCCTTGCCATTATCTAATCACAAAGAAATAAGCGAGAATAAAGTGCGAATAGAAGAGGAAGAAGCAGTAGGATGTGAGCGGAGCACGAACAAGCGAGCTAAGCATATAACCCACTCATCATTCTCAGGGAAGTCGTCTTCTCATGCAGAGAGGTGAAATGTACAAACACACCCTACATCCAGAGAAGGGAAAAGGGAAAAGGGAAAAGGGAAAAGGGAAAAGGGAAAAGGGAAAAGGGAAAAGGGAAAAGGGAAAAGGATATTGACCAACAGTGTACAAAGTCCTCTCAACGCACCAACGTCCAAGCCCGCAAATCCGCGATAAGCATCTCCGGAGAATGCATACTAGTCAGAGTGCACCTCCAACCAAAGCCAACACGCAAGCATAGGTACATCCCACGATTAGCTGCGTATTCAAAACGTAGGCCAGCATGTTATTGTATACCTTCGTAACATCGGCAGTAAAGAGGCTGGGGATCAAAATCGTAAAATAACAAAAAACGCACCGTCACGATGACTTCACCACACAATGTGCATAAGCCCATCATGGGAACCTCTTGCTTCCTAGCGATAAATGAAAAATCTCACTAGACCACCCATTCTTCCATACTTGCGCAATCACTGTCGTAGAACCCGTAGGCCTGTGTGATCTGATGCGATTCCTGGTTCCTGCCGATGAGGATGTGGCACTCGGGATAGGGCACATTCGGAGTCGGGAGGAAAGCTGTGGTTGACGAAATCACCTATGGAGAAAGCTAGTGCGGGGAAGGGGGGTAAGGGAAGAAAAGATACTATGGGAAGATAGTTTGTCTCGGGATAGTAGTCGCCTACGAAAAAAAGCTCCATAGGTGCACGTGTACCAACCCGCATTAATACCTTACACTCCTCTTCCCAACATGAAAAAGAGAAACGTACCATAACAGGCGAATCGACGACCTGGACATTGTTCTCAATTATAATCAACACAGTCGTTTGATGTACCTACTAGGGGATGTGCTCACATCGTTAGAGTTCTATCTGTCCGACAAGCGGTTGGTCAGACATGTAACGCACAGCTACAAGCGAACATACCAACTGGAAATGTCCTTCCTCAATCAGAATCTCCCTTTTTAAAAAACGCAGCCTCTTGAATTGCTCCTTGGAGATGGGCTCACACTGTCGCTGAAGTTGTTCTATCTGCCTGGCACTGGGTCGCTGGCTACTGCTAGACAGCTGCTAGATGTGCATTGCTAGGTTTGTGGGAGGCATGTAGGAGGCTTTCTTGTCTATATCGTAATCATGAGTTGGTAGAATAATGAACTTTGGCGAAACTTACCATGGAGAGAATAGAAGTGGGCGGTGGAATGTGGATGTGAGACAAATGTAAGGGTAAGTATCCAAAAGACCGAACTCGGAACGTCAGCCCCTTTGTTTGTCATAAGGCTTCATAGCAAACAAATGACGTGATGAGTCTAGACAACACTGGGTGGACGAAAGCAAGCCGAAAGATACATGCTCTGAACAATGGGGAGTTTGCTGCAATGGGCACCCAGTCAATCAATTTTCAAGCTTAGGAACAATCATTAAATAGAGCCGCATTTAGTGAAAGTACTGTACTAATTTGATCGAGCTCGCTTGGAGAGCGCTGTCACTTGGCTCTCACCACCTCCGTCACGACGTTCGGACGACGGGGTCTGTCCTTTCGTCCCTTCCCTCTACCTTCCTCCTCCTCGTGAAAATGTGTGATACCGAGAACCACAACCCTCATCCACAAGAACCACGAATCGCGCCAGATCAAACAGCTCTGGGGGAATAGGGAAGTGACGCGACGTGCTTGAAGGAGGACGATTGTTAGGAGCAGGATGTCCCGCATGATGAGCTTATGTGCAATTTTTTATGGAGTAGCGCAAAAGGTATGTTTTATTTCCTTGATGTTGGTGTATTGGCTTATCGATCGCGGTAGGTACAAGTGGGTGAGTCCATCCTAGAGGATCTAGGTATCTCTGGTCACTGGTGCCGATGATACGAAGATGCATTGTTAGGGCATTGTTTTTTGGTTTTGATGTACTTAGCGCGCGATTTAAGATTACTTTAGTAATACTTAGAATAGTTGCCCAATTCCAGTATTTTTATATTCTAAGTTCTCGCGTTTTAAAGTTTAATAAGTTCGAGGGTGCGTGAATATCAATTCTTTTCAAAGGTAAACTAAAAATAGAACGACTTGTATATTTTTAGAACACGCTAGGACTTCGACAGTTTATCAAGTACGAGTTCAATCAAACACCAATTCAATTCTGTACGCGTTCTAAATACTAATTCAATTCGGTATGTCTGATTCTGTGTCTAATTTCGTTCTGTTCTGTTCTAATTCACCGCCCTATCTGTGGGGGGAAGAATGCCCGTGCAGTTCCTGCCGTTTCTTTCCCTCCTCACTCCTCTATATACATTTACTCACGCGCTTATTTACCGTTTCTTATCTACTGTGCTTTCCTACCCACACGGTAGCTCCGGTCTAGGTTGGATACGTGTCAACGCCCAGATATAGTCCAGGCATGCACGGCCAATCATCGGGTATTCATACGTTTCCCTATCTGACGCCATATTGCAACGGCGCGCGCGCACACGAGCGCTTTCATCAGCACCTTCCTAATTCGGAAGTTGTGGCAATGATGCGTGATGCGCTTCTTACTTGGCTCGCCGTTTCCTCGATAATGCATCATCTCTTCATCGCTACGCTTTCGCCCTTCCCGCTTTGCACTCTGTTATGTCACCAACATACCGTTATCACATAGGCTATGATAGCTGGATATTGGGTCTGAGGTTCTGGTAAGTTGTCTAGTCATTATTCTGTCTCCATTTATCGTCATTTGTACTGAGTACTTATTCTTTAGTTATGAAGTTATTTTGTATGTTACTTTGGGATTGGCAATACGACGTCGTGTTTATGAAGATAAATAGGTATAGTATTTGTTTAAAGGATTTGAATTCAGTACTGAGGCGGAGTATAGGTTTTAATATTTAGTTATATCCCTTAGTGATTTATGGGAGGCAACTCGGGACCTCAGCCCCTCCCCTTGGTGTCCAACTCGACGCCCTCAGTCCGATATCTCAAAATGAGATATAAAGAAAAATAAATAAAGTACGTCGTATTATTTAACCCGCGTATCAGTTTTCTTCTCAGCCTCTTTCGCTAGACTATGTTGTTAGATGCTCCTCCATAAAAGTCTAGATGTTTACCGCCTCTGCGGTTCGCTCGGTTTCCTGGATCTCACCGTAATCCTCTTCCTTCTCTCCATGATACCCCTCCTCACTCATGCGTCCTCTACCCCTCTGCCACCCCACCGCCTCTTTCTCTCCCATGCATCCTCTACTTCTCTTCCTATTTGCAGCCTCCATTTTGCCCCCGATTTCTCCTTCCTTCGGCTTTGTACTTTCTTTAGGCCTGATTTCTCTTTCATCGTTGAAGAGATTGTACTTTCTCCTTCGCCTTTTAGCTGTGGAGAGAGAGGTACCGACTAGTTCCACGAGCACTACGAATTGTACCTATGGAGGTCGTTGAATTTGGCCCCTGAGGATTGAACCCTGTCTTCAATGTTGTCTATCTGGACCATGCAGCTCTATTGCCGTCACCGTCTCGCTCGTGTACTGGCCTCTGGTTGGAAGTGTAGCCTGACTAGCATTGTGCAAGCTCCATACGTTACATGAGACTATACCTATCGCCGATTTGTGAGCTTGAACATTGGAATTCAAGGCGATGCGATGCACGTCGCGTGAGGGCTTTTACCCGTTAGGATTGATTCCCATTGAGAGTTTCTGACGAAATCGTTGACTCTGATGACATTTATCGTCCCCACTGGTCTTGCCATACATTACTAGTTCGTAAATGATGTATATCCTCGAACAAGGTGGGACTCAGTAGTTGTACTGGACGTACAATTATAATTTACGTAGTTGAGCTTGATCGGGCCTACAGATTTTGACGTTGCCCGGTTTTTGACGTTGCCCAAGTTGACGTTGCCGGGCGTTGCATTGACGTTGCCTGGCGTTGCAGTGGCATTGCTTGCTGAGGTCTTGTGTTCGAGCCCCACTTGTGTACATGCTTAGTTAGTAATAAATACAATAAATTAGTAGGAGTTCACAAGATAAATGTACCTTACATTCATATAATATATATTAGCACTTAATGAGAAATATGAGCCATGTATAACAGGGTATAACTTACAATCTCACAGTGAAATAAGTTGAAAATAAGTATTTTTTTCCTTTGTACACAACATTTCTACTCTAGACAGCTTGTATGTTGTAAATACATGATATATAGAAATAAAAGTAAATATTTGGTAGAGATAAATGGACTCTACTCATTTTTATACTAGTTGTAGAAATTGTTGAAAATAGGATTTTGACATTGCCTGGCATTGCCATTTGAGAATTGATGTTGCTGATCTGAGATTTGACGTTGCTTGGTGTTGCTGGTGTTGCTGGTGTTGCTGGACGTTGCTTGGCATTGCTGTGATGTTGCATGATGTTGCTATGATGTTGCCGAATGGCATTGCTTGATGTTGCCTTTGGCATTGCTGGAAGTTCAATGTTTCCTGCACCTTCCACTTCCCATTTACATTTGTACACAATATTGATCCCATCTATCACTCCATCAAGTACCCTTCCTCATCGCTGCGGCAACACATCACACTTGTCATCATGCTCAACAGTGAGCAAGTATTGTCTTATTTTCTAGGTCAATTCTTTATCATTTTCTTCAATTATTTTTGCATTATCCAATTTATATTATGATATATGTACTATACAATATTTCACTATTTAATGAAGGGGATAAAGCTATTCAACATGTGAATCAGAGACAGTTTTAAATAATCTTCTACTGTAATATGTTCCATCCTTGGTGAAATAGGTAATAATATGTTGTATTATAAATAGTAGACTCTGTTTTTGATTAAGGGAAATGTAATAAAAGTATAAAAAGTGAGAGCGGAGGTGTGGGAAATAATGAGTGGGAGGTGGGCAATGGTGATATGTGTGTGAAAATGCAAAGGGAAGGGCAGGAGAATTGATTAGCAAGGGTGTGATTGATCACAGGCTGATGTGACATTGCCTGGCATTGCCGTGATGTTGCTGGCGTTGTGTGACGTTGCCTCACTGGCAACATCAAAATATGGGCAATGTCAAAATCTAGTAGCCCGAGCTTGATCATTGTTCGAAAATTGAAATGTTCTTTAAGTTGTTCACCAAAACATGGAAATGTGCTTCATCAGGAGCCAGACAGTAACTTTTCCACTAAATATGGTACTCGACAATGACCCGGATGCCTGACTCAAAACCAAATTCGATGCTGAACTTCTTTCATGGAGCGTACCTTCGCATTGATGAAGCTCGAACAATGCAGTACCCGCTTTATCATTTATTGTGATGACAATATTATATGCTCCATCTGGAACCATACACTAGCCACTCCATTATACATGGGCACATGATAGAAAATATTTATTGTAATTATTACAAGCTTGGACCAGTATATGACATTATCAATGGTTCATACATCATTCTAACCATTTTAATATGGTAAGCACAAATTTTATACCTCTCCACATTATCAATCTTCTTGGCATGCTCTAAATCAATAACACAATACTTGTGTATTTGATCATGGACATAACAAAAATCACCCATATATCCAGGAGGTGACTTCGGGGCATAGAATAGGTTATTTTGACAGATATCATGGTGTGCTACACATTTCCGTGCCAAGTCTGTAACTACATCTTTAATATCTTCACTATTACACAATGGTTGTCAACAGCTCCAATATGAAATGCATCATAAAAATGACTTACATATCATCGTCGGATTCTTTCATAGTTATTCAGTCACCCATACGTTCCAGTATCAAAACAGACAGTGTACGTTTTTTGGTTCCACTGCCAGATTTCATGCCAGTGAATGTTTCGCCTTTATCCAGATGTAAATTGAACCACCCATAGAAACAAGGTATAGAAACACTATGAAGTTCACTCATTATTTCATAGTTAAGAACCTCTCTTCCTAAGTCTAGGTAAGTTGTTTCATCTGCGACTTTCAGTACAAGTGGTGGAAGATACTCCAGGCCTGGATAGTCTATGGGTTCTGCTTCGAGATTGGTATGTTCCCAGATAGATTCTTGTGTGGTTGCGAATACAGTGCCACATCTTCTGTATCCAATTTGATTTGTTACAGAAACTTCTAGCTCATACTTGCTTGATCCTTCAACTGGCTCAAGTAGTGTAAGCATGATTTTATTGTCTTGTTCTATTGCTTCACAGCAACACATTGAAACTGGGACTGGCTCCCCTCGTGAATCAATGACAAGATTGTTAATGGTGAGAACATTGATTGACCCCCAGTGCTACATTATTAGTTTCCAACATGCATCCTTAACAAATATGCCGAATGTACTAGTCATTGTGATTCATCTTCAGACATTATTGATGGGGTGCTAAATTGAGAAGCTGTGAAATTAGCTTGGTATTTATTGAACTTAAGTGAATTATGTAATATTGTCATTGTTTGGTTGCTTTGATAAGAACACCGAGATGCGGGTCCAGACTCCAAACCTCCAAACCTGTATAACTGGTACAAGTGGCGCTATCTACTATTGCTCCTTTGATTGCCCACTGTATTCTCCATTATTAAAAAAAAAGTCCTTTGTTTGCCAGGTTGCTTAAAATATTATAAGTTAGATGTAGGCTAGATCTGGCGTTATTTTATCACAGCATTTATGGAGATACATCGGGGTACCTGGCACAATGTCAGGATTTTATCCATTGTCCAGCTTCACATACTCACAAAATGTGCTCCATTCACATTCCTTGTCATTTAAGATAGTACCACTGCACTGGGTCCTGATTCCATACATAGTAAGGATCCATGCTGTAAGATAAATGCTACTCTTCTATGGGTGCATTATTCATGTTCAACAATGTGTCCACATAGTATAATGAGTTCTTAAATCCACTATTTACCTTCGGTGACAGCTTTAATGCAGGAATTCATAACTCCTACAGAGGTTCGGAAATGTCTCCCATGCTTATAATTAAACATGTAATTCGGAGTAGGCATGTAGTGGACATGAACCAGCACTTATTTTTATCTTGTGAAATGGCTCGAAGAACTTCAAAAGTGTATTCAATGACATAACAGAGGATGGAAATTTAGTTATTGTTTATTCACCGAGATCAGAACAATGGGAGTTTTTTTATAAAAATATATTTGAAAACTGTCAACATTCCAAGAAAATACATAGAATCAAAGCCTTGAAAAACATTCATTTACTTCTTTGCTGCCTCCTCCGAAGATTAGCCACACACACAATGCATACACCACACTCAAAATGTATAAATTATCCATACAGCTCCTTTCCTTTCAACCAGCTTCCGAGACCAGTCATCAAGTCCCATAAAGTTTATCCAATGAAAATGACTCCTGGCAAGGTGGAGATACCGACTTCATCATCTATCCTGGAGCAATCTGTGAAGTGAAAACTTCGTGGAGTGTTACTTTGTATTCCATATTGTCGATGATATGTGACTCTCCGATTGTTGACATTTACGGCAGGGTTCAAGCTTCATTTGAAGATTTGCCACACAGTAAACTATTACTCTAGGTACTACTCAAAAGATTGGTGCTCAATTTACTTGTTGGTAGCTGAGCCATATATTATAGATCTGGACTCAACTTAATGTGTACAATTCCAATTGGGGTATTTTCATGAATGGGGAGTTTTACTTTGTTTTTTGTAAACCAGTGGATGAAACTCTAGCTATGTTGTTTCCTGACAAATGGGTATCTTCTGGCTTCCTTCAGACCATCTTAGGCCTCTCGTTTGTAGTCGTAGACGGGAAATCGAAATCATTGAGTATGACTCCTTCCTGTCTTCAAGAGATAACTAACTATGCTTGTGGAGCAGTTATTGCACTGTTTACTGAACCAGAACACAAAGTTAAACCTGAATTTATGGATGTCAGGCAAATGCATCTGAATGATATGAATGTGGCAGGGCAGAAGATGAAACATATTGTTTGAGCAGAAGTAGCACATGAGACTTTTGTTAAATCGAAGGCGAAAGATCCAGCATATAGAGGAGGCTCTGCGAAACCTGATCCTTCACTTTCCCCCACTATGACACGACAAAGGTCTCAGGTAAAGAAGCAAAATTGAAAGAAAAATTATAAAATAAAAACTTGAGGAGAGGGACTAGAGGCAGAGACATGGCCTTTGGTAATGCTAACTGTGGTATTTAGTGGAGCTTGGTAGTGTGCAGTACCGATGATCTTGAGTAACTGCAGCGATGCAGGAGTGTCGGCGTTGAAGGGAAATGAGAGAGAGAGTGTGTGTGCGCATGAACGCAAACAAATGCGTCAATGCACGCATCAGTTGATTACATAATAGAAATTGTAATATATCGGTTTTTGTAGTGCAGGCGAAACACCTGCTCTACAACTGCATGCACAATCTTGTTTTATGTAGTTGAGCTTGCTCATTATTCGAATATTGAAATGTCATATTAAGTTGTTCACCAAAACATGGAATGTGCTCCACCTGGAGTCAGACAGTAACTTTTTTCGCTAAGCATGGTATTTGTATTCAATTCCAGCCTCGTCGTGGTCTCTAAAATGAGAGAAGAAGGGTGAAAGGAGGTTGGGCTGAGTTGAGTGTTAGCTCAACAGGGGTGCAGAGCAAATCGAACTGCTTACCCACCAGAGATGAAGACACACTGCAGCGTGAGATGCGCAGCCAGCCCAACCAAAATAGCTAATGGGATAAAACTGGCATGTCCCCCAAATGGCAGGAGGCCACAAGCCCAAATGCATGGATGTACATTTCATATGCCATCAACTTCCAGCAGCCAGCCAAGCACACTATCTCTGGACTGACTTTCTGTGCTAAGAAAAAGGATGCTCCTCCAATACGAAAAGAATGCCCGAAAGAGGTCCCCCAACCAAGAGGTTCGATTATTTGATTGACGAAAGCAAGTGCTGACTGTTTGACCAATGGATGGAGATGGCCATGATTGTCTC
Source organism: Cyathus striatus (assembly GCA_025738555.1). Lineage (NCBI taxonomy): Eukaryota > Fungi > Basidiomycota > Agaricomycetes > Agaricales > Nidulariaceae > Cyathus > Cyathus striatus. The sequence continues at coordinate 1,148,748 of JAOVFP010000003.1, forward strand.
TCCACAAAAAAAGGGGGGCATCAGCAAGGGCCGGCACTACATGAGCCAAATTGTGCAGCGCTTGCAGAGGGCAAAGCTTCGGAAGCTGAGATGCAAGATAAACCGACTGGATTTCGCCAGCTGCAGCTGTCTTGGCTGAAGGCAAAGCGAGACGAGCAAAAGGCTTGTCATCTAAGTCTGTGTCAAACTCAACATCACCTCTCTTTAGGTGCTTTGTACCATCAAAGGTTGCACGAGAGCAAACTGAAACCTCACCAAATCGCATCATGCCCCAAAATGCACAGCATACAGCAGCCCAAACACAAGCATGGAAGGAAACTGAAAGAGATAATGAAGCTTTAAGGGCTCGCAACATTAGAATTGTGAAAGGTGGCCGAATAGGCCACTTGTGTGATCTGAATGTATTTTGAAGTCCTCACAGTGACCAGTCAATGCACTCATAATCAGCTTGCAAAAGGGGAGGGGGCCAGCCTTGAACCAAATGCCAAGCTTGAATGGCAGAGAGATATTTTCATACTGTGGAAACCAAGACTGGCTCAAAGGCATGGCCAGAGAAGATGGATGAGTTTGGGAAGATGGTTAGTGGGTCTGATGCTGCCCATAATGCAAAGGAATGTAAAACTGGGAAGGAGGCTGGCAACCTATCTGACTCAGCAATGGAAAAGATATCACAAAAATATGGAATTTTCATAAACCAGAGCCATAGGCAGTGGTGTCTCTGAGCGAGGACAAGGAAGCTAATGAAGCTAGTCCCTGAATAATCGGATCTGGTATTACTGATGGTGAAGGTGTGTTAGTGCCTCTCCACAGAAAAATTTGTTGATTAGATCTGCAGGAAGGGTGTAGATGGGAGGGGGCTAAGGAGAGTGAGCTAACTGGACGAGAATACTGCATCATATTCACGCAGATATTAGTAGATGGGACAAGTGGGGAGGAAGCAGGGGTTGCAAGTGGCAAGATGCTTGAGGAAAATTTTGAAGGAAGGCTTTGATGTCCCCCCAGGAGAGAGCATCCACCACATTCTCCCTGGATGGGACATAAGAAGCTTGTAAGCAAATGTGTAGCTTTGCTTGAAGTAAAAATATTTGTTTTAAGATTAAGTTGATATCTCGACTGTGAGAATGCCCTTTTGATAACAGCTGAACAACACCCAAGTTGTCAGATTTTAGGGAAAAAACACCAGCGGAATGGATAAGATTTGATGCTATTGCTAGATGCAGACCTAGCTCGACAGCTACCGCCTCTGCCCAAGTAATGTGCTAGGCTTGGCCAGGGCCAACATGAACACCTGAGTTCCATCTCCAGACAGCCCAAAACTTGCCAACCACTACACCAATGCCAAAGGACAAGGAGGCATCTCCCCACCAACCTAAATCGATGGGATTGGGAGAAAGGAGAGGCATGGTATTTGGTAAGGCATGAAGGAGATCTTGTATCCAACGAAGGTTGGACTTTACATTGCAAGGTGTGCGAAGTTTTGCGTGCAGAGAGGTGAAAGATGAAGTAAAACAAGAAACTGATGGGAGAAAGGGATGAATTAAAGGAAATATGCATGAAATGTGCTGTGCCACCTTGCAAAGATTGAAGCGACTGTGGGGGCACCGCCAAAGATGGAGGAGAGAGAAAATGCCATCCAGCTTCTCCTGGGGAAGGCTGACTGATCTGGCCTTTAAATTCCAATCGAAGCCAATGTACCATTGCTTTGAGGCCAGTGGACGAGTCTTCTCGACATTCCATGGAACACCAATGGCCGCAGTGAGTGCAATAAAATCTGATTCGGTCCAAGAGCAACCTGGGAGATGAATTGCCAAAAAATCATCCACCCACTTGCATAGCGGTCCAAAACCAGCCTTCCTGTAAATGGCCAGTAAAGCATCTGCAACTGAGCCAAAAACACCTGAGCTGGATGATAGACCAAACATCACTGCTTGATTGACCCATACCCGGTCCCTCCAGAAAACACATACCGAACTCTGCTGACTGGGACAAAGTGGAGCAAGATGATATGCAGATGAAATGTCAAAGGTTGCTGCTAAACAGTCTTTGGGTAAGGAGAGAATAAGATGAGATACCACATTGAAGGTCCCCCACTCTGTGGGAAACTCGTCAGAATTGATCCCTGCATTCACAGAAGGGATGGCAGGATCGTTCCAAGGATAGGAAAGATCCTGAATCATACGGAAAGGAAGACGAATGCAGTTTTGGAACCAACCCCAGTGGGGAAGTATGGAATGGGCCTATGATGGATTCTAGCTCAGGAGGCGAAAAGGAATGGGAATAACAACCAAGCATTTCTTCATTTTGAATATATGAATCAATGAAATCAACATCTAGAAGAGAGGATTTATGATTGGGAAGAATGAAAGTAAAAGAAGGAGAATGTTTAACGCCAATGTCAAAGCCAAACTGGATGCCATCCACCACATGCTGCCACTTGTCATATATGCCATGTTCAAGTAAAAGCCTGGTTAGTCCAGCAGCATCAATTGGCGAAACAACCTGACATGGATTAGGCTCGAGCACGACATGCCTGGGCTCCATGACTGGAATCACCACAGAGGCTGCATTTGTGGACATGGGAACATGCTTGACCATATGAGCATAAGGATGAACTGAGAAAACGAGATGGACAAGTCTAAGACAAGAATAAGATATAAAGTATAAGAAAATAATGTAATGGATTTTAAGAACTTTGAGCAGGATGCTCGAATATCGAATAAGAAACGGAATGAGAATGTTCACTGAGGATGATAGGCCGATGTCGAATAAGTCGAATACGTCGAATGTGGAGCCTGCCACTGCATAAGGATGACGTGATCGACCTGGTTCAGCTGGATGCTGGATGCCAGCCTTTCCAATGCTGGCATCCTTGCTCAATCACCTGTGCTTACAGCTAGCCTCATTCATTACAACAAAGATTGACTATATGTATAGACATCAAGTGAATTGTCACTGCTTCCACCTCATAATCATTAATTGGACCTAACTACGACTTTGTTCGGATATTTGATGGGGGGGTTTGACCTATGGGAGGCGGAGTCGAAACGAAGCCCGGTATTTGTATACATGAGTTCCGGAGCTCTCACCACTTTACGTAATAGGCACAACTCAAGCAAGTGGAGAATTATCACAAATGGCGAGGTACTCGTTGTGTTTTACAATTGCAAAGTAAAGGACGAACTGTTCACAGCTTAAAAGCACTAGGTAAGCGAAATGCGGCGTGGAGAGATGAATTGCTGAGACGACACATGCTCATTGGCTACTTTTGCCGCCGGCATCACAGATTCGCAACAGGGTACAATAAATGTAATAACCTAATAGACCCGGTCTCTCTTTGCACTATACAGTTGTCGATGAGCCATAGGCCATGTCATGAATTGATTATTATGTGTCAATTTAATTACATGGGCCCACTGGACACTTCAAATTGAAACATCATGAATTTTATATGCACTGACTCTCACTCACTCGTTTCTTTTTTTCGTCTCAATAATGCCATACAATTCATATCATTATCCATTCTATTACTCAGAAGAACATTTATACATGTTCTATAATGATCCTCAAGCAATGAGCAATGATAGGGAAGGTAAGAGGTTGGATGCAGGTCGTACTTCCTACATAGGTTCTCATTTATATCATATACAGGCAACATTCAGCCCTCACTTATATATCAACCATCCAAAGGCCAGCTACCTAAGCCATTGCTACCTTCAAACATCGCTGGTGGCTCGTTGTATCCAACTACTTGTACAAGCCAAGTCCCTCCTACAAATCAGGGGACTTCGATATTTGAAAGATTGCTGAGTGAAGGAAATACTATGTTCAATAATGGTGGTGGTAAGAAGATCATTGGTTCCGCACCGATACACTTTTTGATTATACAACTACAGATAATCCATACGACTCGACAATTTTCGAATCTGAATACAACGCTGAGAATCTCAATAATGGAAATATTGACCCCGGCCTTCTTCCGTCAACTTCCACCGTAAATGACATTGAAAATGGTATCATCATTCCACCAAAGACGGTGATAGAGCCCGGAAGCCAAGGCACGTTTTATACATCCATTGGTTCAGATACCCACTCAGAGTTGCACTCTAGAGGACGAAGACTTTCTAGCTGATCTTTATAGAAAAATTAAGATAGGCAAGAGGCCGACAAATGTATTTTTCATTTATGCGTGCAGGCGCAGGAAAGAATTTCGAGATGCAAATCAACGTTCTCTCAAAACAGGCCATGTCAGTAAGATTTTGAGCAAAGAATGGAAAGCACTTCCAAAGGTAAGCAATGGTTCTTCACAGTGGACAATTGTGTATTTAAATGGCTTCCAGAAGGAAAAGGATTACTATGATAATACATATAATAAGGTGATCGACAAGTTCAACGATATAAACCCCAATTACGTTTATACTCGTGCACCCAACGGCTGTGGAAAGAATAGTAAAAGAGGGAAGAAGGGAAAGGGGTCTAAAGCCAAGGCCGAAATACTTTCCAAAGCAAAGCGTAGAGGGGCATAAACATAGCCATACTGCTGCTTTTGCGCAAGCTGTCCTAGGAACGAAGTGCCTACTACGGACACTATACATTCATGGAGCTATTTCATGATGCACGAATTCGGATGGCTTGTACACTATTAGAGGAGAAGTGAAAACCCAATGGGGACCTTATTCAGCCAATGTGATACATAAAACATCCGGCCGTCCAAAAAGAGCTACTTGGGGCAGCTGCAAATTAGCATGTATCGTATCGACTAATAGCGCACATATCGACTCACATTACCTTACATTTGCTCAGGAGTTTCCAAATTTAACAATACAGAGTATTTTGTTTGGTTTACGCTTTGTGACAAACAAATGAGGTGGCAAACAATTCTACCTCCGCCCAACCTCCACCCACTGCCCAGTTAAACCTCCGCCACGATGTTCGGGCGACGGGGTCTGTCCCTTCTTCCTCCCCCTCTCCCTTCCTCTTCCCTCTCCCTTCCTCTTCCCTCTCCCTTCCTCCTCCCTCCCCCTCCCCCCTCCTCTCCATTAAAGTGCGCTACAAAAAATCATCATCCTCATTCGCGAGAACTACGAACGCGTCAGGTCAGACAGGTCTGCGGGGGTTAGGGAATTGACGTGACGTGCTGGAAGATTAGGATGATTCATAGAAGCAGGAGGTCTTGCATGATGGGCTTATGAGTGATTTTTGTGGGGTGGTCCAGATGGTATGTTTCCTTTCCTTGATGGTGGTGTATTGGCTTATCGAAGGCGATAGATGCATATGGTAGGAGTGTCTCCTAGTATCGTTCTGGTGCCGATGTTGCGAAGATAGGCTGTCCTACTTCGTGTCTTTTCGTTGTCTTCGCATTGCGCCTTTCGCCCAACTATGTTGTTCTACATCTACCCCCTCTGCGGTTTCCATCCATTGGGTGCCTGTATCAATCTGTAACTACTTCCTCCCACATACCCCTCCTTCTCTCCCATGTGTCGTCTATGGCACTCCCTTGCCTCTATACCGCCTCCATCTTTGTTAGATTCTGCTTTTGTCTTCGGCTATGGGCTGGTGCCGTCCAGTGGTTCCACTAGCATGACGAATCGGCATGCCTATCGGTCTATCGCGTTTGGCTCGGGGTTGGATCTGGTCTTCAATGTTGTCTATCCGGAGTATGCAGCTCGAAGGCCACTGTGCCGATGCTCGTGTGCAGGCTTCCGATTGGAGGTGTACTCTGCCTCATGGTAATTTGTGAGCTTAGAAATTGGGTTGGAGGTGCGATGCGCGTAGAGAGAGGACTCTGTACACTGTTTCCCTTGATTGGCGTCTTTGGCTTTGGTGTTTTTCTTTCTTTGGTATTGGGAGCGTGTGTATGTTCGCTTCTTTGTTTGTAGAGACAGTTGCGAGACACGTCCCCGAGCACGACAAGTAGCTGGTCGATTTCGCCGGCTTGGTATTTCTCTCTCTTCTGATGTTGGGTCTCCTTTTCACAATTCATGCCTTCTTCCCCTTCTACGTCACATTTTTCTCTTTATTTTTCACCTTATTCTACCGCTTGTCTTTGCGGTCGACTTTTGCTGGGCTAGTATACAGGACAGATATCGGAGAGTCCACGGTGTAATGTGCTGGTGCCTACCTTTCATAGTATTTCGTACCGTCTTCTTTTTCTACGTCGCGCCTTTCTTTTTGATTTGCATCTTATTCTTCTACTTCTGTCTTTGTGATTGTGCATTGGCGGGGCTAGTATGCAGGACGATGATCGGGAGAGTGCCAGGGTGTAACATGCTAGTGCATTTGTGTTCACTATGCACTGTATACTCCAAGATGTTGGGTGCGTGACTGCCGACGGTTTGAGGGCTGAGATGAATGCTACTAGTGCAGCTGCCTCCTCTATCGCTTGTTCGAAAATGATACATTGGCTGCTTTTAGGTCGAATTTTACCCATGTCCATGCTAGCTATGGGGACTCATACATGCTCCGGAATGATTACGTCTTCTACGGGCTGTGTTTGGTCTGGCTCCATGCTAGCTATAGGGATTCATGGCACATGCGTGCTTGGGCTTTCGCTTTCTTTTCCTTTCACGACCTTTTCTCCCGCTTCACGACTCTCCCCATACCATGCGTCTTCTTTAACGCCCTCTCCTACATTAGCATATCAAGAAACTGTGGCTACTCTAGAGTCTGCGTTAACATGCATAGTAGCAAGACGATATGTAACACATTTGAAACACGTGATGGCCTTGTTCCCAACTGCAGATGGAAAGATTTCGAGTAGTACCTTCGACGCTTTTACATAAAGCCTGGTCCGATTGTATTGTTATTGCATCAAGCTTAATACGCAGAAATATCATTTCGTAATGCAATATATTGGTGCGAGGGTTTAGGAAATATGATGCAACAAAATATAACTGGCTACTTCTCTTATGGAAACATATAAGTTACACCATTGACTCTTCCAGTTAGTATTCGTACCGTTGGTCGGGAGATGTGGTATATGATTAAAAAAATGTTACAATGCAGTAGCGTAGTACAACACAAGCCTCAACTGTAATCCCTATATATATCCGCAAGTTGCTGAACATAATACGCGGAAATCTCTGGTGGTTTTCCTTCCTCGACCTTCTGGGCCTGCTCAAAATCGATAATACGATACTTGTGTATCCGGTTATGGAGATAGCAAACTCTACCCAAATATCCAGGAGGAGATTTTGGAGCCTGTAATATGTTGTTATAGCGGATATCGTGATGCGCCATGCGTTTCCGTGCCAGATCTCTTAGCACGTCGCGAATATCTTCACTGTTAAAACAAAAATCATTATCATTAAAGGCTAAAACGCATAGAACATTATGAAAGCGACATACATTTCGTCTTCTGATTCTTTCATGGTCAAATGCTCCCCCATACGCTCAATTACTAAAACAGACAGTATACGCTTTTCGTTCCTCTCAGATTTCACGCCGGGAAATGTTAACCCTTTTTCCAGAGTTACGTTAAACCACCCATAGAAACGAGGTATGGAAATGCCTTCAAAAGAACGTAATTCGCGGTAGTTAATAACCTCTCGTCCTAAATCTAAGTAGGTCGACTCGTCTGCTACTTTCAGTACAAGTGGTGGGAGATACTCCGGGCCAGGGGGCTGCATAGGTTTGGCGTCGGGATTTGTGTGTTCCCAAAGGAGTTCTTGCGTAGCCTCAAATACAGTACCGCATCTCCCATACCCTAACTGGTCCTTTACTGAAAGTTCGAGCTCGAACTTGGGTCTTCCTTCAACCGGATCAAGTAGTGTGAAACGTACTTCTCCGTCAAGTTCGATGGCACCGCAGCGCCATAATGTGGTTGGGACGGATTCTCCTCGCGAGTTGACGACCAGATTGGTGATTGTCAAGGAGTCGATGGAACCCGAATGCTACCGCTGACCTTAGTTACGGTAGAATAGGGCAAGAAATGATGGAACTCACTAATTGTAATGATTCTTCGGACATTTGATGGGGTGCAATATTGAGAGGCTCGAAAGGAACAGACGGGTATTTATTGGTCTCAGCATATTACGTAACCATCGGCCCGTGCGTGAATGATTTCCCAATTTGATGTACAAAGGCATATAGCTGTAAACTTGTGTAAACAGACAGGTACAATACTGTCAATACAACAATTATCTTGTTGCTATTTTGTTCCGATAATAACATGCTGTTAGTTTCTACATTGTCGAAACCATTTCCGGCAAGGTAAATTTCTCGAAAAAATAAATAAGTATACCGGCTAAATATCGCGAAGATCCGAGTGAGTGGGAATTAGAAGGCTTAAAAACTCGGAAGTAACAGCGAAAGATTAGGAGCTGGTGGTGATGATTCTGAGCCGAGACCTCGCTCATCTGAACACCGGATTCTGTTGGTTCTTGAGAATGGAAGCGTGGTCTTATTTGCTTCTTAAAGGGTTTTGAATCACACGATATCACACCAAACTTGACAATAGGAGCAGTGGTGAATAGGCGCATATAGGCACGCACGACTACATCACGGTAATAGTTAAAGGTCGAGAATGGGGAGGGGGGGCGGTTTATTGTTTTCAGTTTACTCAGACACACCCGATCATGATTCGCTTCTAGAACAATACGGTCCGACGCACTGGCAACAGCTGGTAAACGGCCCCCGTGCAGACATCCCGAGTTTCTAATATGCTTTGTACTTCACCTTATACTACGGTAGATACTACATTGAAACATATGGCTTTCCATTATCGACACTAAATACAGGTTTTTAAACTTCCACTCCGCAAAGCTGGACATTCTGAATACTGTAAATAGTATGGCGTGGTTGATCAATGTTGTTTAAAGTACATGGACCTTTTTTCGTCGGTAATTATCCCCGCGGAAAGACAGATGTTAGGCTACTCCTAGCCTTCTTCTGTGGGTCCACTGTAACATCTTGTGAGTCAGACGCGATCAGTCAACGATCGGTTCACATGGAATATGTGCTGATGAAAGACAAATGCTAGTCTTCTTCTGTGGGTCCACCGTGACTGCTGTAAACATGTAACGTTCTGTGAATTGGCAGAGTTTATCATTTATTGTCACAGATAGCCACAGCATCAAAATGAGAGCGGTTACTGAACAATGAACGTCCACTAAGTTGCCTATTTTTTAAGAAAAATGATTGTGGCACATGTGGCAGATTTAAACAGAGGTTGGCATGTATTCTGAATGTGTCCTTTCAATCCTGTTGATAGCTTAAGTGTTAAAAGATGGGAAAAGGATTGGGGATGGTATCAGGCCAGCGTGCTAGCTTTTCATTATTAGGGACAGACAGAAACCGCACCTTCCGATCTTGTAATGCACATTTGTGCACAGCAGATTAATGGTACTAGCACCATAATAACATATTTGGATGTCATCAATCTGATGCACACATATCCGTACATGACTCAGAATCAAAAATGTACGCACACTTCTCAGCCATCATGCATCATATCGGATATTTATCTGCATATGGGACTTCACATCGCAAAATGTACAAATTAACGCTACTGGGAGATATCTTCCTTTGTGCTCTTTCCCCCTACTTTCAGTAGCGTCTCTTATCCATTATCTTCTCTAACATGGGAACTTGGGGCCTATATCTTCCTCACAAGCTGTACCAAGCGCAGTCCGGGCTTGTGCACCCCTTGCAGGCGGGGAATGTAGGGGATTCACGATTCAGTCTTCCAAAGATACCTAGTCCTTCCAGGATGTACCCTATTCCTCTTGGCGAATTTTGTTGTCGCCCACTACAAAAGGGGGATAATAGCACTAAGGCGACCGGAGCTACCACTGTGTCCCAACAGGCTGTATCGCGAGCGGAAAAGTTATTATACGTGAAACATGCCCCCAAAATGTTGATCAATCTTCAGAACTATACCGATATGGACAGCAATACAAACGACTATACGACAACAAGAAATGTAGGCTCATGGCCATTACCCTCTGCTGTTGCTCAGTCGGAGGCGATATCAGAGTTATCTGATTGGTATGCATCGTTCACCAACCACACCGGTCCTAATGATCCTTGTGTCGTCATATCAGAGGATAACATAAGGCACGAACTGATTCGACAAGTTATGGATCCGGTAAACATGTTACTTAGGGTACGTGTCATCTTCGTCTTTTCTCGTTCTTAATAGCAATTGTATTATAGACTCGGTACGACAAAACCGTTATCAAGGTTGATCCGACATGGGGATTTAGTGCAGAAGATGCAAAGAAAGTGATAGCAGGTGTAAAACTGGAAGATAATCGACGTGGTGGAGACTCCGATGTGGTATTCACTCCTGGAGCGGTCTGTGAGGTGAAAACCTCGTGGAGCGTGGATTTAAACACCATGTTGTCAATTTTATGTGATCCGAGGCTTGTTGCTGATAACGGAGAGGCTCAAAGTGTGTATGCATGGTCAAAACATAGCAAACTATTGCATCAGGTACTAGCTTTCGAAAAAATTATGCTTAATTCATTTACTAAGTATTAACAGATATGGGCCCAGCTCGCTGCGTACAACTGCAAGTGGGGGTTTATTACGAATGGCCAAGTCTTCTTTGTATTTTGCAAAGTCAAGGACGACACGCTTGTTTTGTCGTTGCCTGAAGATTGGGTATCACCTACCTTTCACAAGACTATTTTAGGCCTCTCTTTTGCTGTCGTTGACACAAGATGGACTCCTTTAGGTGTTCGTCGAGTTCAAAAGATAATTGAAGACCTGTGTGGTAAAATTATAGCTCCATTCTCGGGCAGCAAGAAAACCATCCCTCTCAGCTTCCAGAATGTCAGGGAGATGCATTTGAAAGATATTCAAGCGGAGACAATAAAAGAAAGCCATCTTGAACAATTAGAAAAAATACAGGAGGCTGCAATTCGATCGAAGGACAAAGACTTAGACTCGAGCTTTGCGTATAAAGGCCCAAGCATTGCATCATTACTACCACTAGACCCCCGTCGTACGCGAACGGCGTCCGGATCCCATCAACCACATGTGCCTGGAAAATGGGCTGACTCATGAACGTCCGAACTACGGAACCAATTTCTACTCAAATCTGCTTGTAATGCTAAACGAAACTGTCTCCGATTCATTTATCTCTCTACTGTGTAGAAAAGCTCAATATTTTTAAACATGTATCTTTTGAATGGAATTTATTGGGAATTTATATCGGTTGTGTTGGGATATGTTAATATTATCTTAGAGTAAAAGGGAAAATAAGTCAGCGAGGTAATTAAGTGCTCGACATTCAACTTCCTATGTAGCGAGAGCGCGATATAAGCAATGCAAACCAGTAATTACGAGGCTGACGATGTTTAAGGGACCTTGTGCACGTGGAACCGGTGAAAGCCGGAAGCTGGTGAGACTGCGTTCATACCACGAAACCGACCGGCTTCCTGCCTAAGCTTTAGTCTAACCTTCCTCCTGCTTGTGAAATATGCACTACTAGTACCAAGAACCATTACCCTCATCCGGAGGAACCACGAACCGCATTAGATCATATAGGTCTGCGGGGGTTAGGAAATTGACGTGACGTGCTGGAAGATTAGGACGATTGACAATGATAGGAGCAGGAGGTCCCGTCGCATGATGGACTTATGCACGATGTGGAGTGGAGTGATGAAGATGGTATGTTTCATTTCCTTAATGGTGCTGTATTGGCTTATCGAAAGGTGATAGATACAAATGGGTGAGTCTCTCCTGGAGGATCTGGATATCTCTTTGGTGTCGATGTTAGGATTGAATATGCACTATCCTACTTCGTGTCTTTTCATCGTCTTCGTATTGCACCTTTCGCGCAACTATTCTGCTCTATGCACCTCGATAAGGGCCTAGAAGTCTACCTTCTCAGCGGTTTCCAACCCTCGGTTGCCTGTATCAATCTGTACCCCTCTTACTTCTCCCCATATCGACCCCTTCTCTCCCGTGCGTCCTCGACGCCTCTGCCTCTCTACTGCCGCCACTTTCTCCTCGCTCCATCCTCTCTTCCATGCAGTAGAATGCTTTGTTTGTTCTGCTTTGGCCTTAACTTCTCGAGCACGTTGAATCGTACCTATGGGTCTGGCCGTGTTTAACTCGGTGTTAAACCTGGTCTTCAACGTTGTCTATGTGGACCAGGCGGCTCGAGAGCCACAGTACCGATGATCGTATTTTGGCTTCTAGTTGAAGATGTATTCTGACTAGCACTGTACTAGTGCAAGGTGCATTTCGCTGATTTTTGAGATTGAACGTTGGGGCTGGATATGAGATAACATGCGCGTCGAGAGTGAGCTATGCACCCTGTTTCCTTTGCATCTTTGGCTTTGGTGTTTTTGCTTTTTCGGGTGCCTGGACTCTGGAGCATGTGTTCGTTTCGCTTCTTTGGCTGTGGCGGCAGTGTGGAGGAGATAACTCAAGGACGCGTGGCGAGTGTCGCACCTAGACTTGTGGATGATACTACAACAACCCTAGAAAAGAGTATTCAGTAAAGTAATCACGTATCGAACACTTAGCTCGATGGAAAGAATGTTTGGAGGTTGACTCTTCTAATTGACTTCGTAGCTCAGTAGACTCAGTATGCGCACGCCGAATAAAGTCAGAAAAGGAGGTGGATTGTTCCTTAGGTAAAACCCAGGATATATACATGTGCAGCAATGAAGAAGGGATAGCGCACGTGTGCTCTCACGTCGCCATTGCCCAGAAAAGCTAAGGTACACAAAACCACATGAAATTGGAAGAAGGAAGCGAAAGATGACGGAACAAGGGAATGGTAGAGTAATCATTGTATGATAATAGAAAGATATACTAGATGAAAGAGACCGTAGTTGTAAAAACATAAAAAGGACATACCACCTTGAATGCTCCTGCCACCAACGAACGATACGGCGACTCTCGCTTGACGTGACCACAAAATACGACGTTGGAGCAGTGAAGACAATTGGCTACTCTCCCCAGAAGTAGCCATGCAGTGGACGAGGCTGCGGCTCAACAACGCGTAGATGGGGCGGGGTGCTCTGTCATCGGACACTCGTGGTCGGAGTATTCGGAGGGGGCAGTAACGAAGGAAAAGTCTAGAGGTAAAGATGATCAAAGAAAAGACGGTGAAGATAACGGATAAAACAAATAAAGAACGATCGAGAGAAAATTGAAATGAAGAACGAACGGAATATAATTATCCCAATGCCTCGACCCAACTCCCTGTCACTTCCACCAATCGGAGTGTCGCACGATGAGGGTAAAGACCCGGTCACCATATCTCTGCGTGTGAAGCGTCGGTCTTGAGGACGAAACGAGAGGCAGGATGATGGAAAAAGGGGTCTTGAGAGGGGGTTAAACCCTAAGCCCTAGTGTCTTGAGTTGTCCAAGGGGCGCATAATGCCCAGAGTGTCCGAACGTCGTCCTGACCGGCCTTGAGGAGACGAACCGGAAGCCTAGAGAATACGAGAACCAAAGTAGAAGCAGTGTGTAATATAGAAAGCAGTTGGTAGAACGTATTATAGCGTAGGCGAGACGCGACAGCGCATACGCGCGTCACGTGTTGTTTGGCATCGGCTTCCCAATGTTTGGCAAAGCCGCGTCGCGTCTCTAAGTCCACACCAGAGAACGGAAACACAGAAATTCGAATGCACTGTTTGCACAGCGCGTCGTAGAACCAAGGTAAGAAAATAGAAGTGAGTAGACAGAATGTTAGAGTAAGTAGAAACAGACAATTAAATATAAATGATAATTGAAACGAAGTAAATCATATTATAAGTATACCACTGGGTTATACCAGTGTACCAACTACTCCCTCCACAGCAGCTGGGAGAGAGGTTCCTCGAGCACGATGAGTGGGCCCGCTTGGTGTTTCCCTCCTTCCCGATGTTCGTTCTCCTTTCACAATTCATGCCTTCCTCCTCTTCTATGTTACATGTTCTTTAATTGATCGACACCTTATTCTGCCGCCTGTGGGTCGTATCTGGTCTGGGGGATTAGAGATGCATGTGCTCTTAACGTCTCTCATGTGCTTCATGCCCATGTTTGTTCTCTTTCCACATTTCTTATTCCCTTCCTACGTTACACTTTTCTTTTTCGACTCGCATCTTATTCTTCTACCGCTCGTCTTTCCGATTGAGCATTGGCGGGGCTGGTATGCAGGACAGAGATCGGGAGCGTGAGGTGTACCGTGCTGGTGCCTGTGTGTTCTGTGATGCCGATTGCGTGACTGCCGACGGCTTGGGGGTTGAGGTAAATGCTACTAGTGCAGCTACCTTCTCCGTCGCTTGTGCGAGAACGATGCATTCGCTGCCTCTGGGTCGTATGTACCAACGGTTTCGTTTTTGCGCTTCCTCTCTCGTTGTACCTCGCGTGCTTCGCGATACGTTATTATTCTCATGATAGAGGCCTCACTTGGTAGCTCTTTGTGCTCTGTGGGTAAGGTGCCGTCGGGGTTCAAGTTCTTTGGATAATGACACTTTCGATGTGCATACGGGCGTGAAGTTGGATATACATTTGGCTGGGCGTGGCAGCACCTGACAGTCTATATGTGGAGTGTCTTTAGCTCGTCATCCTGCTCTTAGTAGTGAATAGCAGAGTTCAATCTTGGCGATACGCGATACGCGATACAGCTACAGCTGCTTTGTAACGCGCGCCAAAAATTTTCAGCAGGATGTTGTAGTATTGCCGTAGCGACTGATCTGTAGCGACGCGACAAAACGGCCAAGATTGAACTCCCCTAATGTTACTAGTCCAGTTCCAGAGCCCTGGTCGCTTGCTTATTCACCGTTGGGAACTATGTCTCTTCTACCTTATTCTTCGTTTCTAATTCAACATCCTCAGATGTGGTCCCGAACTTAGAGTACGATCATCTGCGCACGTATGAATTCGAGGTCTCGGGGTCGCATTTCGACTGGGTCCATGCTAGCTATGTGGATTCGCTGTGCTGATGATGCTTAGGCTTTCGCCTTCTTTTCCCGTTGACGTCGTTCTCTCTAGCTTGGCGCCTTTCTTGCGTGTCATGCGTTTTTTTTTATATGACTACTCAGCTGCGTTGACCGCTAGCTTCAGGGTGGAGGTCTCGCTTGGTAGCTGGTTGTGCGCTGTGGCCATAAAGAGGATTCGGGGGACAATGCGTTGGAGATTTGATTCAAAGGAATAACACTTGCCTGGTTAACTACACCCGCTGTCAATTTGAATCACATATGTATCGAGTTAACAAAAGCTCTATTCCCAAACATCATCACCTACCTTCTTGCAACGTCGCTGCAATGAATTTGCTTCTCTATGATGTGGAGATTGAACTTCTGATGCCAGGGATCGTACGATTTTCTATCATAACAAAGTTGCCAGCCTAGTACCCGTATGGTAGTACTTGCATAGTACCTTGGCACTACCCACGTTGATGATGGCATGTTTGATAACCACGTCCACAGAAGTTGACAGCAGCATCTAGCAGCATTTGTCAAAAGTTGTTTATAGAGCCCCATGCTCGTTACATGACAATGTTGAAATGCTTTTAAAGCTTTAACGTTTTAACGTTCAACAAGAAACACGCCCTCTCGTCCCCTTTTAAGATCCCACATTATGACTGAGTCTGGTAGAGTGGTAAGTTTCGGCTTGCGAATATTTTACCCTTTATCTAATTATGTAGGAATGGAATGCTATCACTATCCTGTTTATTAAAGATCTCGTTACAAATGCGAAAGGCGAACCAGTTCCACTGTCTATGCAGCGCTATGAAGTCTAAGGCATTGAGATTGACGGGGAAGTTTGTTCCTGTTGATCTTGAGCTATTAGAACTCTGCCTTTCAGCCAAGGACGTGCTTGGACACGGGAGCACAGGCATTAGGGGAATTCAAATATGACTATTTTGTAGCGTTACTACATGTTGCTACGGAACAGTCGCTACAACCTTGCCGAAAAACGTGATCAGAAATTCAAGCGGAGAGTTCTAACGTAAACGTTCCCTATGTTTTACTCTTTTCCACTTTAATATCTCGTTAAAAATTTGGGGGTTGGGTAGATATTAATATATTCAAACATTCTATCTAATAAATTATATATTTTCGTGAGGTGAAAGGAAGTGGTTCTTGTCGGTACGATCCAAATATTATGAACTCCGAACTGATCGCCGCTCGTTCTTCTTGGCAACGATACAGAAATCACTGTAGCGTATCGCGTAACTACAATTTTGAATTCCCCTATTGTATTCGAAATCAAGCCTAGGTTTGTCTGGGATTACACTAATATGAATGTCGAGCCAATAATGTTACCTGGGAATACATATCTTAGACTACCGCCTCCTGTAATGAAAGTGACCAACGGGGGAAATCACGATAATATGGCAAGGGAAGCCTATAACTACAGGTTGCTCGAACCTTTTCATGGCGTTGCAGTTCCTCGCTATTATGGGAGGTTTACTATGGCACGTCCCGACAAAGGAGAAACGTTTCCCGCCTCAGGGTCCTTAGAATCTGAGAACGATACACATGTGCTTTCTGTGTTGTTAACTAGCTGCTATGCGCATGCTTCACCAAGATATCTGCTATAGCAATATATTGCATGCCCCAAGTTCACCTCTAGTAGGATATCCTGGCAAACAATGTTGCTTGCACAAAGGGGTACACCAAAACCGTGTAATCGATTTGGAGTCTGTAGTGAAGCTAGGCGATTCTACGCTATCGAGAACGTGCCCCCACCAACGTATACAGAATCCAGACTCCGGATACAAAACAATGGTCAGCGATGGTCAGGGTCAAGTCAATTACGTAACACAAATCTTGCACACGGTGAAATTGAATAAATACCGGCTCGTGTGGGAATCGGGATTCACACTTGCGATTATTCCTATCAAATGTCCGAACAATCAAAGGAGCTGCCACTGGTGTGTCCCATCTTTTTCAAGCCAACGTGTTACACCACACCATAACTAATGTCGGTGGTAACTTAGAACTGGGAGTCTGTTGATGTCCTCATAATTACCAACCTTGTAGTAAACTCTGAATGCAAACCAGTTCCAGTTACATTATGCCGCTTCGGAGCAGTCGAAGAAGACGGAGAAATCCTGCTTACAATACTTGATCCAGTCAAAGGATCAACACATTTCGACCTCAACGTATCTGTAAACAACAAGTTAGGCTACGGCAGATCCGGAGTGGTATTCGACACCACTGCCATTTCCCTTTGTGAGACCATGGAGTCGAATCCCGACGCTGAACGTATAAACCTCCCAGGGCCAGAATATCTTCCGCCACTTGTACTGAAAGTGGCAGACGAAAACACCTGCCTAGATTTGGGAAGAGAGGTTCTCAACTATGAATTATTACATAGCCTTCATGGCGTTGCTGTACCTCGTTTCTACGGATGGTTCATCATGACTCTGGAGAAAGGATTGTCATTTCCTAGCGCAAGTTCCGAAGTGGTGAGCGAAAAACGTACACTATCTGTTATGGTACTGGAGCGTATGGGGGAACGACTGACGATGGACGAATCCGAAGATGAAATATAAGTTATTGCTACTATATGTTGCATTTATAAGTTTACAAGATAATCTGGTGCTGTAGTGAAGACATTTGCGACGTGCTAAGAGATATATCATATAGGCATATAGAGCACTACGATATCCGGTACAATAACTTATTTCAAGCTCCAAAATCCCCTCCAGGATATCCGGGTGAATTCTGTTATAATCATCGTCGGATCCACAAGTATCGCGTTATCGATTTCGAGCAGGCGAAGAAGAATGATAGTCGAGAGATATATGACATTTCCGCTTATCATGTTAGAGAGCTTAAATTGGTGTGTGAGCGTCATAGAGGAGTGCTAATATTAAAAAACAAAACCATATATATAACACATCTTGTATCAACGCATATTTACATATAATTCTCCACGTGTCATGTACGAATAATACTTTGCTTTCCTTCTATTTGGAAGTTGTTGGGGTGAACGTACAAAACGCTAAATGAAGCAAATACGACTTTAATCCCGTTAACTATGAGACTTCTACGGACTACGCTGGTGAGCATAAACTAATATATGTGCCTCTTAAAAATGCCTCGTATAACCATAGTTTATTTGGCACTCTATGTCTCGCGTCCCGCAATCCCGTGAGCGCTTGAGGAAAGGAATTATGTCTTCGAACAATGAACGGCTCAATTACGTAAATCAGCATTGTGCTCCAGAATAAATGCCGGCTCGTTCAAGCCTCGAGCTTCACAGCACAAGGCACTAGACCCATCATCAAATGTCCGAAGGTGAATCTAAAAGATTGGTATGTCCAATTATTCCTTGCCCAATTTTAGCGTAACTAAGGCCAGCGGCCCTAGCACTGGGGCTCTATCGACCTCCTAACAATCACCAATCTCGTTGTCAACGCGCGAGGAGAATCAGTTCCAATCTCATTATAGCGCTGTGATGCCATGGAAAAAGACCAGGAGAAGTCGAAGTCGGGATACTCATACCAATCGAAGGAACAATCAAGTTCGAGCTCGAACTTTCAGTAAAAGACCAGTTAAGTTACGGAAGATATGGTACTGCGTTCGAGGCCACGTCGGAACTCCTTTGGGAACACACAAATCCCGAAGCTAAACCTATACTGTCCCCTGGCTCGGAGCATCTCCCGTCACTTGTATTGAAAGTAGCAGACGAGACGACCTACTTAGATTTAGGACAAGATGTTCTTAATTACCGTGAACTATGTTCTTTTGATGGCATTTCTATACCTCGTTTCTACGGATGGTTCAATCGATAGTCGTAGCTTAACACCGCCAATGTCTAGTAACAAAGACAAAGGTGGCAGTAGAATAAGGTGTGAATCGAAAATAAACGTGTAATGTGGAAGAGGAAGAAGGCATAAAATGAGAAAGGAGAAAATATTAGGAGTGAGAGAAAACACCAAGCAGGGAAAACCCACGACCCACTCATCGTGATGAGGGAACCTGTCTCACAACTGTCTCCACAACCAAGGAAGCGAAATGTACACACTCCCGACAGCCAAAACATCAAAAACGCGAAGGCCAAAGCCAAAGGCGCAGACTATGTGCAATCCTCTCTCGATGCGCATCGCACCTCCAGCCCCAATGTCCAAGCTCAAAAATCAGATATAAGCATCTTCTCCTGAGCATGTACCTTGTACCACAGTGCTGGTCAGAGTACACCTCCAACGAGGAGCCAGCACACGAGCATTAGCACAGCACATGAGCTGCACGTTCCAGTCCACCAGACAAACGAAGTGAAAGACCAGGTCCAACCCTGAGCCAAATACGACAATGCCCATAAGTACAATTCTTCATGCAAGGGTAACGAGATAGTACCCCCCTCTCTCTCTTCGCAGCCAAAAAGCGAAAGCGAAAGATGCACAATCTCTGTAGCCATGAGGGCGGCAGCAAAACTGAAGAGTATTGGGGTAGCTGGGAGAGAGGAGAGAGCGGGAGGATGATAAAGGCACTACGGGGGCGGGGAATAGACTCGACGCATGGAAGAGAAGGAGGGGTGCCTATAATGAGAAAGAAGAATTATAAGCAGAGGGGGACAGAATGCTATGGGAAACGGATGGATGAGAACCACAGAGGCCGTGGATGTCTAGAACCTTGTCGAGGCGCATAGAGAAACATTGTCGCGTGAAAAATGCAATATGAAGACAACCAAAATACGTGAAGTAGGACTGTGCATCTTCGTAACATCGGCACTAAAGAAGATGCTCTAGGAGAGATTCCTACCCATATGTATCTATCGCCTCCGATAAGCCAATACGCCAGCGTCATTTAAAGAAACAAAACATACCATCTGAATCAGCCAACAAAAACCCGCACATAAGCCAATTCTCCTACTCCTATCATTCGCACTAATCTTCTATCGCGTCACTTCACCTTCCTATCACTGATACCTGTGTGAACTGACGCGATTAGCTTAAGGAGGGAGATGTGCTCTTGGTAGCGCAAATTCAAGGCGAGGTGGGGGAATGTAGAAGGAGAAGGAAGAAAGGACAGACCCCATAGCAGGCTCCTAAAACCAGCACGCTCGTATCTCGCTACAACCTCCTTAGGTAAACAGAGTCAAATATTTGCTTAAGGCAAATAAACCTAAGGGAGGTTCTGCTCGATAGAGCGGCTGGCACTTGTCGCTGCCGACGTTTCCCCGCAGACCCTTTCCATCAACAGGGAAATCGACGGCAGCACATTCCGCTTTCCCACCTCTTATCTACTCGCGCTCATGAACACAATACTTAATCTACAATTATCTGAGCCTCATACTCTCTACCTACTTACTCTCAAGCACACAAATAATTTAATTTTGGTCTGGCTTCAGTTATTCTTGTTGACTGTAGTACTTGTAGTACTGTTGAGTAATACATATAATAAATTATATTTTCAAAGTTATTGGCTAGTACACACCTAACTGAAGTGAAGTAAAATATTAAAAACTAAGCAAGTCTATACTCCTGATGTTCCATAGTCTACAGACATGTAAGGCTAAATAATGTGTTGATGCCTAAACAAAGAAATTGTAAGCGAGTCGATTAAACATCCGTTTAACCTGGGTGTTCTAAGGTGTCAAGAAAGGGGGACAAATGTTCACTGAGTTGGGAGGGAGTAGTTACATGATTTTTAAAGAAAATTAGAATAAAGAGATCACTAAATGAGGAATAGTTGAATAAAATGGAAATTAAACATGAAGAAATCGTAGATTATTGAAGAAAAGGTAAAGTGTGAAAACGCGTGAACAGCGCATCGACGCACGCATCAGTTGATTACGTAATGTAAATAACATTAGCGCGCTATGATAACGAAATCAGTAAAATCTTCAGTTTTGTAGTGCAGGCGAAACGCCTGCTCTACAAGACAATTAAGCAGTCAAATAACTGAATGATGTTTGCCTGAATGGCTTAGGCCCAGGCTCCATACTATATATCTAAAAAGTAATTTCATCAATCACACCCGCAAATCTGTGAAGAAAGACTTACAATATATTTAACTACTGCAATAACACTATTTACTATGTTGTGTGGTTCCGTGGAGTTGGAATAATTATTATATTTAGCACGATATAGTGAAGACACCAATGAACACTTCAGAGGCTATAAAGCAAGTGTTCAGTATGTGTAACAGAGTTTAGCAGTGACACTGCCAATAAGTTTTTACAAACTGGAAGGCATAACACATATTTAACTGTGAAGATAATCTGAATAAATCAATTAAGACCAAAATAAAATTATTTGTGTGCTTGAGAGTAAGTAGGTAGAGAGTATGAGGCTCAGATAATTGTAGATTAAGTATTGTGTTCATGAGCGCGAGTAGATAAGAGGTGGGAAAGCGGAATGTGCTGCCGTCGATTTCCCTGTTGATGGAAAGGGTCTGTGGGGAAACGTCGGCAGCGACAAGTGCCAGCCGCTCTTAGGGCTGTACACCGTAACCGTATAATACGGCTATACGGTTACCGTATTTACCGGGCCGTACCATCCAGGTGAGGATTTTCAGAAGTTCAATACGGTACGGATTGGACCGTACCGTCATCCGTATGTTTCCCGTATGAATATGGCCGTATTACGGCCATTTACGGTCATACGGTAGATAAGTGTCTTGGAGCTAAATTGTATGAAGATAAGCCAAGATAAGCGCACCATGCGCTTCTTTGACTCTTAGGTGATTTGTACGGTGTCCGGGAACCGCATGCACTTGTTTTTTAATTCGTATCCACTGTCAACCGTCCACGCGCCATGTGTCAATGCTTGACGCTCAGCACTCACTTTACGTAAGCGAACTGATTATGAACGTATGGATACCTGCTTCAAATGTAAGTACTTTGGCTTGTATTTAGTTGGCGTTTGGATTAAATACAGGACAAGTATGTTTAGAAAGTAGTATCGTTTAGATACCCTATACACATGTAGATGTTACATTAGTGAATCTATGTCTATGCGTGATAAGGAGGTGGATATGCCATCTCTTTTTTTATACAAGTTATTCTAATCTACTGATCTGACAGACCAAGAGAGATGAGTTTTTAAGTAAGCAAGAGGCAGCGAAAGTACGCGCAGGGATTTGGGATATGTTGGGGTTGCATTGGAGTGCAAACTCGGAACCTGTTGGATGGTAAGTGAGCTATATTTGTCGTGTTGTATTAATAGTCCTGCTGTATCTATAGGTTATCAATGCGAAGAATATTCATGCATTATTAGAATAGGCTGGAGTTGGAGCTACTGAATACATTCTTTGCAACATAGGGATCTTTTCGATACACTATAAAATGTGTATATACTGGATCATTTCGACCTATTGTTCGGTCACGCGTCATGCAGGGATTTCGAACAGAACAATTTTGAACAATGTCACGCGTCCTCAGGAGGATCGAACAAAGGTACAGGGAAAGTAATATTAGGCCAAAATTCCGCTAAAACACATATATTTTTAAGTTACATGCAAGTGCAGTGATGTAGCGTTATAGTTTTCAATATTCCTCCCAAGTGTCATAGAATACATAATGTTTTTGATAGTTAGAAGAATCTCTAAGTTTGAAGGCATATTTCGTCGAGACTATCTAATCAATCCAACTAACTTAGAAATGCTATTGTCCAAGTAGATACAGGGTAGCGCACTTGCCTCAATACTGCAGTCTGATATATATGACGCCAATATAAAGGATTCTTTTCCAAAACTGATCGCACTTCATTGATCAAATCTCATTGTTATTCAAATCAGTGCAAGTACCATGTATTCGACAATTACAGAGATTACTATAGTGAAAGTGTGCCATTGTAGGGACGAACAAATTTCTTCCATGTCACGCAATAAATTGGACCTCGAACAGAACAGTGAACCAAAATTTTCGGTCACGCCCAAAATCAGCAAACAATAGGTCGAAATGATCCAGTAGATTCACTAACGTAACATCTACATGTGTATAGGGTATCTTAACGATACTACTTTCTAAACATACTTGTCCTGTATTTAATCCAAACGCTAGCTACATACAAGCCAAAGTACTTACATTTGAAGCAGGTATCCATACGTTCATAATCAATTCGCTTACGTAAAGTGAGCGCTGAGCATCAAGCATTGACACATGGCGCGTGGACGGTTGACAGTGGATACGAATTAAAAAACAAGTGCATGCGGTTCCCGGACACCATAGATTTGTAATCAAATCCATGCTGGCAATCAACATGTCGAATTTCAGTACTTTTGGACTCCGAGATCTATGTGATACTCGAGATGCTCACTTATGCTACACTTCTCATCATACTTCTGCTTCACGCTCTTCTGTCATAATATTAAAATCATATGAAGCATACCTTTACACAGGATACTTTGGTTTATAAATCAATCAAAGTAGTAGTCTCGACTTCAGAGCATACACAAGCAGTGATCTTGTATTCATTGTAACGGTTCAAGCTGTTGCTGCTATCTCCTATGCCCCTGTATGAACACCTCGTAATTTGTTTTCCAGTTATCTCGTCGTATGCAAAGAGCTACTATCTCTCTAGGGGCCATATGGATTTGGACTCTGTAAGTTCTTGGTAGGTCTGTTTATCTTGCTTCTTTCAGATTGTCTGATAAACTTAAATGTATAAATATGAGAAAAAACATTTACTTATATTCATCCAAGTATCTAGCATCTTGTGCTCAGATAAAGCTTCTCTCCATGTCACCTTCTACTGATTCTACTGATTCTTCTGGTGAGAATAAACACCCTGAAGAGCCTGGTATGCTTCTACTCGTTTATGTCCTCTTTAATTAATTTACTAATTGAATATCTCAGTCTTTGGATGTGGGCATCGTACAAAGAACACTTCCAAGCTTCAAGTGTCCATTGCCAGTGAACACTTGGATGAAGATGGAAACCCACTGAAAAAGTGAACTCAACCACATGGCAGTGGTCACCCTTCAATAAAGAGGACAAGAGCCAATGCATCACTCCCTGCTGGACCCTGTGGAGGAGGATATTTGCTTGGCGGTATCCTCTTGACAAAGAATTGTGCGAGTGGATGGCACGTCCGTCCAACCCTTCAGATCCAGTGAGCTTGCATTGAGAGAGAGAAGGGGGGAATGCGAAGCTGGTATTCTCAAAGTGTACGTATGACATTTAAGTAGGTAAGCGACACGAGGTAACAGTATGTAAGGAGTGAGGTAACGGTAATGAAAAACGCATTTTCACCATGCAGGCAGAATGCCTGCTCTACAACCCGCAACTGACAATGACGATATCAATTTTAGTGCCTCTGACTCAGGTGAAAGTACTGACCATGAGCAGGATTCCATGCCAACGAACAAAGAGGTATCTAATTCAGTTAATATGCTTGTTCAATGATAGCTAAATTTGTTCATATAGATTGCTCAATCCCTTCCTGCAAAAACCATACCCGATGTTGGAAAGGGGTCTGGAAAGCGAAAGAAGAGGTGTATCGACATACAGGTAGTTGAAGATCTTGACAGCGCAACTAACATATCATGCCAAAATATTGCACCTTCTGCTAGCATTATTTTAGAAGATGCAATGGGCCCTTCAAAGAAGTTTAAGGTTAGTTTTAATCAATTATATGCATAAACTTGTACTTATTTAAATTGTTAGATGACCGGAAATCCGATTTACTTCTTTTACAAGGATTCGACAGTTAATGCCAAAAATGTGGTCAGAAATCCGGGAGATAAGCATTATAAATGCTACCATTCTAAATAACTGACCACGTAGTGAGAGAATTATGCAAGAAGAAATCAATATCGCATCTGGGAAGATAGCTTTATCAGAAAGCAATGCTACCAGATTTTTAGAACAGCTCGAAAAAAAGTCGGAAAATATCCAAAAGGCTTTTGCTAAGCAGGAGGAGTGTGCAAAAAGTAAGTAATCTCTTAATGTATTAGCAATGATGCTGATATTAAGCAGGGACCATGGGATCAAGAACAATTTGAGTCATTGCTTGCAGGCTGGGTTGTTACATGTGACCATCCATTTGAGGAAGTGGAATGGCCAGAGTTTCATCGTTTGCTAGAGTATGTTTTCCGCAGAACATCTATTAAAATTCCTGGTTGACATGCTCTCAAATGGTGCATTATAAAGTTATGTGAAGAAGGAGTAGAAGGTTTGAAGCTAGAGTTTTCGGTTTGTACATAACTAGTTCAATATAATACATCTTATCTCATTGTACCGCATTACAGAAACTACTTGGTAATTTCTCCATTTCCCTTGACCTCTGGACTTCACCCAACAATATTGCCTTTTTGGTAATGATTGTGCATTTTGTCAATGACTTGGGAAAGCTTGGTTAGTTCCTTGCCAATTATCTTACTTTTAGTTGATTATTTGTGTTGTAGAGGAAGTACTGCTCGATTTTTGAGAGCTTGTTGGAGAACATTCTGGTGAAAATATTGCTGATGCTGTATGGCAGACCCTTACAGAGTATGGAATCTCACATAAGGTGCAGTAAAATCATACTTTATCTTTAATTCATAGCTTATTTTCATACATAAGATAACTGTGTTTATGCTTGACAATGCTACCAACAATGACACCTTTGTTGATGGTATTACGAATCGATGCAAAAGAGAAGGAGTTCATTTTAATTCAGAGTGGGCACGCTTACGTTGTATGCCACATACAATCCATCTCGCTGCCCTTCAGGCAAGTTTTGCCTTCCCTTGTCAATTAGCTAAATTATAAGGTTTTTAACAGCTTCTCGAAGCAATTGGTGCAATATCTGGACCTGACGTGAAGAAGGCATTGTCTGCAGTTGGAAATTATCAAGATTTGGTTATGGCTTCCCTTTCTAATGACCTGGAAGACTTAGTTGCACTGCAAGGTGATGATCTTGATGAAGTTATTGATGAAAATAATGTTCGTACATCAGTTTTGAAGGTAAGCTAATTTTTTTTGTTTCTAAAGATAACTAGAATACTTAGATATCACCCAGCTTTGAAAAGTCATCCGTGGGATACATTCCAGCCCACAGCATAGATGTACATGGCTTAGCCAGGTATCGCAGTCCATACAAGATCAAGGGCTCTCGAAGCCTGCACTAATGCCAATATTGGACATTTGAACTCGCTGGTCTTCAACTCATCAAATGATGAGTAAGTTCGAGCTCCTGTCATTTCAGCATATCTATCAACATTCTCACATAACTAATTATAGGTCGTGCTCTGGATTACCACAGTGACATTGATGAATTTACTGTCTGCTACAAGGACTTGCATGGGCTTGAGCTATCAGATGATGAGTGGAGTTCTATTGAGATTGTAACTAAATGGCTGCATGCATTTCATCATGCAACTACACAAATGTCTTCTACCAAAGAACCCATGCTGTTGACAACTCATGCTATATTTAGGGGACTCCAAGATCAGCTCAGAGGTGCTATAGAAGCATTACCAGATCGCACTGATCCTCGCATTCGATTAGGACTGCAGAAAGCACACAAGAAGCTTAGTGATTATTATTATCACTTTGATAAGTCTCCATATTACATTTGGGCAGCACATATGTCTTCTCTTTCAAATACATAACTCTCATTTTACTCACTATTTAAAAGTCCTAGATCCAAGAATATCATATCAAGGGCTGTTGGAGGATTATGAAGACGACAGAACACTTATACAAGATGTGAACAAGGCGAAACAGCTGTTAGAATTACACTTCAATCATTTTTATGCTGGAAAGTTCAAATCTACCTCCACTGAATTAAGCAGTTTGTCGTGTGGTACCATACCTGCCACCTCTACAGATTCGGAGTTCGATTTCATCGCATGCTACTCTCAAAAGGAGTGTCTCGTCATTGACGAATTAGAAGCTTATTTCAAACTTCAACCCAAGAACTTTAGTCTGTGCAAACCACTTGAATGGTGGGTAGGACATCGTGCTCAATTTCCAAATCTCTATTACCTTGCAATGAATATTCTGTCCATTCCAGGTGTGTGTACACTCAATATTATTTATGAGAACACTCCTAATTGTAATGTAAAGGTTCAGCTGTTGGGGTTGAGAGAATCTTCTCAGGTGGTCATGATACTATATCTGTATGCCATGCAAGTCTTGGTGCAGATACAATATGTATTTTAATGTTGGCTAAATATCGGCTTCGCAATCTTCGTCTATCTCGTTCTTAAAGCTCGCATAATTAGCATTCAATAGCAGTTGATTTTTGTGCTTCAATTTACATAAATACATCGAAATTTAGACCTGTATAACCATAAACTCCTGTCTTCAACCATATATGGTACCATACTGTATTTCTTCTGCATAAATCTTACTTCAATACGGTACAGTTACAGAGTACCCGTACCCATAAAAAGACCGTAAGGTGTACGGCCGTACACCATATACGGTACAGTGTACAGCCCTAGCCGCTCTATCGAGCAGAACCTCCCTTAGGTTTATTTGCCTTAAGCAAATATTTGACTCTGTTTACCTAAGGAGGTTGTAGCGAGATACGAGCGTGCTGGTTTTAGGAGCCTGACCCCATAGCATGAACGTCGTGGAGGTTGACACTGACAGCGAGCTCGGTCTTGGTCACTTATTTGCAGCATCCTTTGTTTGTCACAAGGCTTAACGGCAAGCAAGAGTCACACGTTCGACCCTTGATGCTATTACATATTGCTGTAGAGCGTAAACTCAATGTAAACTTACATAACGTAACTTTATATAATGGAAGGCCTCGTTGAGCAAACGTTTTCTCAACTTTACCACCGCCCACCACTTACTTACCTACCGTTTCTCTGCACCATAAAATGACAATAACGTCAAAACAAGAGTTTATAATGTACGTCCAGCACTGTTAAGTTGCATTATGTGACTGTACTGCATGTACACTGTTTTCTGATTGAACCATTAGCGCACCACGAGAAATATGCCAGTCATGTTCCAGTCCAAGTGGCAACACGTTTTTCCCTAACGATATTAAAGAAATAATACCTTCTCTTCGATGCAATTCGGTTCCAATTGGGACGGTTGAACGCCAATCAAGGTTATCTGTTATCACTCAGACAGAATCTGATATAGCCAATCTTAATGGTGAAATTATGCGTCTCAAGAATTCCCTCACAGCTCTTCAGAGGCACCACAATGGAGCAAGTATCTTTTTAATGGAACAAAAGAGTCTCATGGCACCTATTCGAATGGTCCCTGATGATCTGTTGTGTCATATCCTTCTTCTCAGCCTTACTTACTCCAGGGACAAGGGATTTATCACAGTACAGGACCGCTTTACATCTATTCGGGTGTTCACTGAGGTCTGCTTTCATTGGCGATCCTTGGTACTGTCATATCCCCTCCTATGGTCGCACATAAGTGCCAATGTGACCAACAGCGACGACTCTTTTCTTGGGTGGAGATACATACATATGGTGGGAATGATGGGTTTTTACATCGAGAAATGCGTAACATTATCAAAAGAAGTCCCGCTGTGTATCAAGATACAAGGGGATTCCGGGCTTACGTTTGGAAATTCTTGTATGAAAACGATTGCACGCAACACGTATAGATGGGAAACAATTGACTTCGGGTGGGGATTTATGAAAAAAATCTCAGGACATATCCCCAAAAATACAACTGGTTTCAATATTTTGAGATCGTTGACTCTCCATAATGACCAATCTCAGGCCAGCACCATTTCATTCAAATCTGCTCCTGCACTCCGTCATTTTTGCATCAAGGGAATTCAGAATCCATTTGGGAAACTCGTTAACTTTCCATGGACACAGATAACACATTTTTGTGCACGGGACAACCCAATCGACGGTGAAGAACTTTTAAGAATCTTGAAAGCCATGCCAAAGCTCACATCTTTTGAGTACTCGGGAACTCCAATGATATATACACCTGGAAAACGTATAACACTTCGAAATCTGAAAGAACTGAAGCTGTATAACCATGTTGGTTTTCTGTTGAACGCGCTAGATACGCCAGGTCTCGTATCGCTCGATCTGGACCGCTGTTCTTTCGGCCTTGGCGTCGAAAGTATCCCTTTGGTTGTTTCCCAATTCCTCCGGCAATCAAAGTGCTCTCTGCAGGAACTAAAACTTACTGGAATATCCCTGGATGATGGATGGGATGTGGAAGAACTAAACCAACTGAGACGATTATATTTAAAGTGGCAGCCGTCTATTACCGGAGATCTTCGTCATTTGACAAGACGGACCGATGAACCACAGAGCCCGTTTTCAAGGCTGCGTACGTGGATCGTAGGACACTACAAGTATTTGTTCCCACAGCTGGAGGCACTTGAGCTGCATATGTATTCGCACACAGGGTATGTTCCAGATAAAGTGGTCAAGTTGCTGAGATCTCGCCTTCCGTCTCCAAGTATCTCATCCAGTGCAGACTTTTACCTCCGATCTGCCAACATAATTTTTGACAGTATATTGAACACCGAAGATCTACAGGATGTCAAAGATTTTCTTAATTCTGATACAGTGGGCCGATCTGGTGTTGACATGAAGATCCGAGTTCGGTACTCGATTGATAGTGACTTATTTGTTACACTATAGACGATTAGATAGTTACGTTAGATGATATTCATGCGGCGAACAAGTAGTATCGTGTCATTGATTTAGAGTAGGACAAGAAGATTGATTATTTAGATAGCCATGAGATTGCCTCGTAATATGTCGAGAAAGTTAGAGACATGTACTACTATTGGCGTAGAACGTAGTAAATATTTCATAGCCGTATTGGAGATGTAACTCTGTACTACCTACCTACTCTAACAGTACAGGTACATACGTTAACGGAACCGTGTCCACTCTCCCGCAGAATATTCATCTTATTTATGCAAAGGCTCCACTTCGTAAGAATTCCTGAGCTTCTCCAGCATCTTACCAAACTTGTTTCTGCCACTACCAGACGACCCAATCCCCCAAAATTCATCCCTGGTATTCTAACAGCATTTAATGATTATAACAACAGCCATTTATGAAAAAACGCACAAAAATCAGCTTAGACCTTCCCGTATTCCGAAGTTCCAAAATAAGCTCATAGTGTTGCGCGAATTTGTATCCTAATATATCTTCCATCTATCAAAGAATAAGGAATGTAATCCTACAAACGCAAGCAATAACAATGTTGATAAGGAACCAGTCATCTCTTACATGATCTCGATACTGTTGAGCAATTGCCTTCACCTCTCTGGGTTTATCTACGGGATAGTTACGAATGTATTCTGCGATGTCCACCCTGTGCGGATGGAACTATGCCATACGATGGCATTAGTTTTGACCACAAGGGACATATATTTTCTGCTTACTTTCAAAGACTGGAACAAATGTTCTGCAGTAGGATATTGGTTGCCCGCGTAGGTAATAGAGATAGGCGCGAATGAGGTAAATCCATAGTAAGGGCTGTGTTTACTGCCAAAGTAAATGTCCGGGTTTGTTTATTTGGAAAGAATACTTTGAGGAATTTGAGTTGTCTCGGAAGTTACTAGCTTCAATGTCGACCTTAGACGTTCCAACGCCTTTCCGAGCTCGTTCCTTCCTTTACCGTCTTTTCCTATTCCCCAAAACCAATCTTTGGGGGAATCCTTAAAGTGAAGCTTAGTTACAACTATAACTTGTAAGGGGAAATCATACTTCGACGAGGTCGGCATTTCCTGTACCTAACAGCTCATCGCGCAAATCAAGATGTTGGCTAAATTTATGCCACAGCACCTCGTCCATCTAAACAAGACACATGAAGATTGACATTCGTAAGCACTAATACCATTCATTGCTTACCATCTGTAGGTGTACTGCTATCCAATCACCTCTAACGTACTTGTTAGATTTATGCGCTACAGCGAGTGCAACTCGAGGAAGATCCGAGCGAGTTCTG
The DNA here is from genome assembly GCA_025738555.1 of Cyathus striatus. NCBI lineage: Eukaryota > Fungi > Basidiomycota > Agaricomycetes > Agaricales > Nidulariaceae > Cyathus > Cyathus striatus. The sequence goes on from JAOVFP010000003.1 coordinate 1,179,486, forward strand.
ATATGCTCTGCAATACCGCCATGATGTTTCATAAACTATTTCAAACATGGATCAGCAAAAGCCCACGAAATTAGTAGAGTAGTTACCTTTAAGGCTTGAAAAAGATGTTCACTGGTAGGATATTTTTTTCCCTGGTATACAACCTGGTGTGGCGAGAAATTGGTAAAGTTATAGTAAGGCATATTTTTCTCGTAAAAGAGTATGCGCATCCGATTCAGACGATGGTCGTTGAGTAGCCGATGTAGCATTTCAATGTGTATGTACCCTTTAAAGCTGTTACGAGATGGAGATGAAAGCAGAATGAAGTGGCAGAGAGATGGAGATGAAGGGGTTACAACTACCCCCTTATAAGTGCATTGAAGTGGCCACTTACCTTAATCAGGCGCCAGGAAAATCACCGAGTGATGCCTTGTAGTACATACAATGACCGTTGTCTTCTGGCTATGTTTATCCGGAGTCAGCACAGCTCTTGAAGAACAACTGCAGAGGCATTCAGTTATGGAGGAGGTTCCTAAACCTTATTGTTAGGGGTAGTGCTTGTAGTGAACGTTAACGCAGGGATGAATGTGCATCCGATTATGATGGGACTTCTGATTTTATCCCAAGATATGTAGTCAACACTAGTTAGTGAAATGCATCCGAGTTGTAGCACTACTAGCAGAACTTTCTACGCCTAGGATAATATGGAGTGAGTATTTGGTACCAAATGGAGAAGAAAAACAAACGTTAAGTCATCGAATAAACAATAGCCATATCTACCTCACTTCAGCCGGTGTTCAAGAACAGGCCCAAGCCCCAGTATTCATCAAAATGGAGGTATATGAGCCATACATATACATAACTTTTGGTTCACGAGCAAGAATGACGGCGATGGAGCCTTGTAAAGTTGTAGTCGCTATGTCGAGTAAGTATAAGTTGTAGTACAAGGGAGTCGGCAGTGAGTTGGCAGCGAGTCCGAAGAGCCAACGAAGAGCGAAGACGCGGACAGGTGGTCCGTGCGCAAGACGGCTTGTTCTCACGTTCCGTTCGAACATACCAGTTCCACAGCCCGCCACCGCCGCCGCTGTCTGTCGGATGTCCCTGGGCCGTTCATCTTTAAATGCACCCGTCATAAATCGGGGTTAAACGTTATGTATGTTTTGCATCATTGTGTATTCTCCTTCTCTCCTTCTCGCAGACAACAGCGGCAAAGAGTAATTCCCACCAAGTAGTAAGGCTCTCGGTAAGTTATCCACCAATTCACTCGGTCGTTAGCCTAATAAAAACATGTGTTTGGAATTATGTGCAGAACACACCGCGAATAAGATAGGATACACCCGGTGCATTGACGATGTAACTAGTTTGTCAACCATTCACAACCGCTTATTGTTTAGAAAAATACTGCAAATCTCGTATCTTCATCATCACGTTTCCAAGCATGTTAAGCCCATATCCAGATGGGCCATTGCCCCAAAGCTCCTCATCGCAATACTAGTAAATCACAAATTAAAATATATAACCATTTATATGATTGAAAGAAAAACGAACATAGATCAACTTAGATTTTCCCGTCTTACGAAGCATGTCCCTAAGATCACAATTCTGTATGAATTTCGCTAACAACACATCCTCCATCTATAAAAAGAGTTATATATCAATAATCGCGCGTTAATGTGGAAAGGACTGCGTCTCACAACTTTAATACTAAAACCTTGCCCCCAGTCCTGTCTCACAAAACTAGCATATTTTTTAGCTGCCTTCCTAACGTTGGCATGCGTATCAAGACAGCGAATATATTCAGCTATATCTTTTCTATGCGGTAGAAACTGTGACATGCAGACAATAAATTCCTAACCCTTGAATGAAGTTATGTGGCTTACCATCATCGCGTGAAATAAGTGATCCGCCGTAGGATAATTTTTAAGTTCATATTGCACTATATGTGCAGAATCTCTCCTAAGTCCGTAATATGGACTTGTGGCAGGTTCGTCAGGGGTGAAGTGGATGGCCATATTTGAGAAATCATAAATATCCGACTGGGGATAGAATTTTCTGGGACGCGGCTGTTGTACATTTTTCTGAGGTCTAGCGGTACGCATGATGGAAACGAGTGAAGGGAGAATGACCTCTGTGAAGAGGGAATAATAAAGCGAGTTCAAGAATCAAACAAACGCCGTACTCTTGTGGCCATTCTTATATATCCGTAGCGACAGCTCGCATTGACATTTACGCTAGAGCAGTGGCAATTCCTAATAATGGTCCATGTCTGGGAATGGTTCATATGCAGTACCATTTTAACTGATTGTTCAATGATATGGAACGTGACACAAAGAGGTAACAATGCTCGCCTGTTTGGATAAATATTTCTTTGGAAAGGTTAATAAGGAAATAATTCTTGGTGACATGTACCGGACGGTCATATCACATTGTACATCACGAAGAATGAACACGAATTGAAATATATCAAATTCGCGTTCTTGTTCCACTCGGCCATTGTTCATTCTTATCAGAATTGTTTGCAGAGGCAGTGTCGGTACTAAATTAAATGCAATCGACAGTCCTATAAAACGAATTTGTAACGATAAGCGTCATCAAGACGCACATTGACGCTCGACAGAGAATGAACTCCATAAGCATTACTACCACTGCAATATAAGTACAAGACACAGGCGAGAATGACTGGGGTATGGTGCATCACCGTTGCTAAGTCACTACCCGAAATCAATAACATGGGGGTACTTACATTGTCGTTCATTGATATCCAGGAGTCGAGCTGAGTGACCAGTATATATGCACGTCACGTTGCAAGATATATACTCGTGTACAATACAGACGTCGATTGAGTACCTATTATGATTCACTTGAATGAAGAATGAACCTTACGAGACACGACTTCATATGACGAGGACATGAAGCGTCCAGTTTTGTACCAACCAACCTTGCATTAAAGACACGGCAGCATTTATTTCGTGCTACAGTTGGCGAATGCCTTGTTCATCATATCAGTCATAACGTGTGTAGAGCTAAAAATACACGGATAACGATACAAGATACAGAAGAACCGAGTCCATGTCCAACTTGATGAGAAGATCTATGTTGCGGGATCATGCAAAACAGCGAGTATATAGCGTTCATCTGTACAAGAACATCAAAACAACGGGAAGTGATAAAAAATGAATAACATACCAGGTGATATCATAATTTCATGTCTCTTTGTCCGTATCCGCATGAACCGTATGTCGTCCTTCAACGCCAAGTAAGCCAACACGACCTCAACAAAGCGAAAAGTAACGTACAGAAGGTTCCCCATCCTTCACACCATGATCATTCCTCACCTCCTCCAAACCACTCTGCACATGCTCAACCATCCTTGCTACAGCTCCTGCATACTTCTTTCCCTGTTCGTTTTCGAAGATAACGCCTGACTGTCGTATGATCGCATAGGGATGTCCACGAGTTATAAGGAGGTATCCTAGAACAGAGCGGTGGGATGAGAGCATTGTAAGCGTGGATTCAAGTTCTTGTGGCATTGCATGGTGGTGAGTCCCGGTTTGGTGTGCAGGGTTGGAGGACGATGATGAGGGCGCCACGGGTATGAAAGACGTTCGCGCTGTTGACGCGGCGGGTTGCATACTTCTCGATGTTAAGACAACTTTTAAGAGAATTTATAAGTAATATTATGGGGAAGAATATCAAAAATGAAACTTACCACTGTGAAAGACGGGGCGGAAGTGGTGGTTGTATGTTAGGCCCCTGAGCGTCGTCGGAGACCCGGACGAGCGGATCTCTCAGTGTTTGGTTATGTTGTTCAAAAGCTTTGATAAAATTTGAGCACATCTCCAAGCGGAGTTACAAATCACGGTGCCGTCAATATGCCGTGACAGACACATCATTGATTTGATGCTTACAAGTTGCGAGCATTGCACGATCGACTTCAAAATCTATTTTTTACAGTAGAACAGGTGAGGGGTAGACAAATTTAGAACATTATTATATAAATAAGTCAAGCAGGGAAAATTCTCGAGTCATGTTTCTAAGAGTCGTTGCGAGCTGTTCAAGAGATATCTCCCGATTTCCCCACATCCGGCATTCCTGAGTAAGCTGTTTAATTCTGGCTTCTTGATCATCCTTCAAGTTTCGGGTGCTCTTGCTCTTGCGGTGTCCCCTCGAAGCCGAATTATCGTTCTTGGGTGTATACGTCTCCTTTTCCTCGGAATTTGCTCTGTCGGGAGAGAAATTCTCTTTTACACATTCGAGGTCAAAGTGTGGACGATTTACAGAGATACCGTAACTGATAAGTTGTTGTTCCAAGATGATTGCTCGAGTGTGGCGCATATCGCGCTCGTGCCTTAGTCGCTTGGCCACAGTCCTGAGATGATGTAGCTCTTTGCAGAGGTGTTTATAATAGTTTCGGTTGTACTCCTGATGACTAGGAGAACACTCTTTTATGTGCTTATCAATGATAACATGTTTGGCAGCAAAAGACTTCTTAGCGGCTTTATTCCTACCCTTTTTCATTATACCATGACGTTTCTTCTCTACACGATGGGGACTCCGAGGTACTACGGCATAGGTAGGATTCTCCTCTGCGATAATGTTCTCATATTCATCTAACTCATTAACATCTTCATCTAGCTCGTAAATATCTTCATCTGGAAATACCAAAACAGCGATCGGTGGATGATCTGAGAAGCGATAATGAGTGAAAATTTAACAAATATGCTATTAAGAACACGATACCTGGGTGTGTCTGTACTGATACGACTTGAGGAATCGTGAGCCCGAAATGATAATGGTTTGATGCTTGCCAATTACCAGAAGGAGAGGGAGTAGGAGATGGTAATCCATAGATAAGAGTTGATTTCGAAGAGGAAGGTGATGTTGATGTTGATGTTTGAGGTAAGCCAATCTCTGGTTCGTAGTCGACTTGCAACGCTGCCGCAGGAGTAGGCATCTCGTAGCAGATGAGCGTATACCGATTATACCCTCCGATCGCTGAGGAATTTTGAGTGGATGACTGTGGTTTACGATATTCAGGTTTCATTGCGGGTAGTTTAGTGGGAGCACGTCGTCGTTTAGGTTCAAGTTTCTGTGGCGATGAAATGGTTCCCAAATGCCTGAAAACCATATTTACAGTTATTTATCTGTGTATGCGTCACTGTGGCCCGTGGGTCCAAGAACAATGGGCTACTAGAATTTGACGTTGCCCTGTAATTTGACGTTGCCGTGGCGTTGCCTCACTGGCAACGTCAATTCTTGCACGGCAACGTCATGCAACGCCGGGCAACGTCACAGCAACGCCAAAGTGCTCGTGATCGATTTATTCCCACACCCTCGCTAACAAATTTCGACCGCGAGTCAATGTCTCCCGCCCCTCCCTTTTGGAATTTCACACATGTATCACCATTGCCTGCTTCCTGCTCATCATTTCCCATGCTTTCTCTCACAACCTTTTTGATATTTTTCTTACACAAACACATAGTCTATTATTTATACTACAATAGAGTCATCTTACTTTACAAAGTATGGTACATGTTACAGTAAAAGATTTTTAAAAATGTGTCTAATTCGCATTTTTCATATCTTTATTACCATAATTACATAGTGAAATGTTGACTGATACATATGTCATAATTTATATTAAATGATGCAAAAATAATTGAAGAAAATGAAAATAAATTGAACTACAAAATAAGAAAAAACTTGCTCACTGCTGAGTATGATCACAAGGAAGTTTGATATGTGCTGCGGCAATGAGGAAGGGTGCTTGATGGAGTGATGGATGGGATGAACACTGCGTACAAATATAAACAAAGGCGGGGCGGAGGGCGTGGGAAAAATTGAACCTCCAGCAATGCCAAAGGCAACGTCAAGCAACGTCACGGCAACGCCAAATCTAACAAAAAAATTCAAATCGGCAACGTCACAGCAACGTCACGGCAACGCCAGGAAACGTCAAGCAACGCCAGGCAACGTCCGTGTTGAAGGTACAGGCACATAGCAACTCCGTGTGCCGTGCCGAGGAGGTTGCTGACTAAGAGTGCCGCAAGGCAGCTCTAAGGATGAACGCGATAGAGCACTGCCTCTATCGCACTCTCCAATGCGCACTACAAAATATAAGTTTACATTAGTAAAATTATAAGTAATAGTACATTAGTAGTACACATTGTAAAAGGTATATAAACCCCTCCAACTTGGGGTGTAGACTACCAATCAATCAATTCACTCATATCACACATTCCCTTTGCCTGCTCAATAGGTTATGGGCCCCGGCCCTCGTATCTAATACTCGTCTATATTATACTACTCTACTCTACTTCGTTCTCGCACTCCGAATCATCGAAATGACGGACTCCACCAACGCTGCTTCGAACGCAAATGCTTACCGAATTGAACCCCTTCGCGGAGCCGAAAACTATGCCGTGTGGCGCATGCGAATGACCGACATACTTACCGATTTAGGCTACATCGATCTGGTAAGTGGCAAAGTCTCGGCCAAAGACGACACCACACTTCAGAAAACAGATCGAGCAGCGCTCTCTGCGATTCGACTGCGCGTAGCCGACTCAATGTTGGTCTACGTTGCCAGTGCGACAACGGCAAAAGAAGCGTGGGACAAATTAGATAATACGCTCCGTCCCAAGGGAGCTCTCGGCATTGTTGCCGTGCGCAGGAAACTTTCTGCAGCGGCTTGTAAAGAAGAAACACCCATTTCGGAACATTTACGTATTCTCACGGGATACAAAGAGGAACTTGCCGCTTTAGGAATTAAACTAGATGATGAAGAATATTCGCTTACTATGTTAACTTCGCTCCCACGCACAGAAGTATGGGATAATTTCATTGGGGGAATTGACAATAACACACTCAAGGATCCTGCTGGAGTTACTGCAAGAATTTTGCAGCAAGAAGGAAGACTTAAAGCAAAGTCAAACCCTGAGGATGCCGACAATGCTTTTGCATTCAAACCCGGAAAGAAAAAGTTCAACCCCAAGGTCACATGTTATAATTGTGGTCACATCGGTCACATTAAATCAGATTGTCGATCTCGCCCAGATGGAAATTCGAACCGTGGGAACTCGCAACACGGCAACTCTAATGGGCGATGGAAATCTGACAGGGCACATGAAGCTACAGAAGAAGAATATTCATTTGTTTCTGAAGAAGCATCAGATGTTGCCCTAAGCTCTTTATCTCATGAAAATTGGCTTGCAGACTCAGCAGCCACTTCACACATTGCTCATGACCGCAATATATTTGTCACTTACAATCCAATTGTTGGCCACACAATTAAAGGCTTTGGTGAGCCACAAGCAGCCTTGGGCAGAGGGACTGTCCGCCTTATTTCCACTGTTGGTAACAAATCCTTCCCACTCACTCTGAAGGATGTGCTACATGTACCTACAGCCCCTCATAACCTTATGTCACTATCCCGTGTTACTGATGGAAAATTTGATATTCTACTCCATGGAGATTGGATTGAAATCAGATCTCCAGAAAAGAAAGAAGTATTTGCGGAAGGAATTAAAGCTGGGCATTTGTATAACATGCGCATCAAGCCCATTGCCAAACAAGACCAAACTTTCCTTTCGCGGACAGGCAAAAGTTGGGATGAGTGGCATCGTATTCTCGGGCATCTCAATATGGGATCAGTTAGAATGTTGAAGAATAAGAATATGGTTACTGGCATGGATGTTAATGAAGGCATTACCCTACAAGCACAATGCACTGCATGTGTCCAAGCAAAACAACATGTCAAGCCTTTCCCAAAAGAATCACTTACTGACATTGCTGAAATTGGAGATCTCACAGTATCAGATTTGTGGGGGCCATCACGAACTGTTGGAATAGGGGGAGTTAGCTATTTCATCACTTTCACAGATGGAAAGTCACGCCGCACTGCCACCTATTTCATGAAAAACAAATCAGATGCCCTCACAAACTTCAAATATTACAAAACATATATTGAAACACAGACTGGCCATAAACTCAAGAAACTACGTATTGATGGAGGAAAGGAATATGTCAACAAGAAATTTAAAGACTTTCTATTGGAGAATGGCATGGAATTGGAAATTACAGCAGCACATTCTCCATCACAAAATGGCATTGCAGAGCGCTTAAACCGAACACTTGTTGAACACACTCGTGCAATGCTGATTACCAATAATGTTCGAAAACAGTTATGGCCAGAAGCAGTCGCTTATGCAACATATCTCAAAAATCGATCTCCAACTCGTGCACTACCTGATGGAAAAACGCCTGAAGAAATTTTCAATAACAAGAAACCTGATTTTTCACTTTTACAAGAATTTGGGCGTGAATGTTGGGTTTTACAACAGGATGGCAAGCGCTCAAAACTAGATCCAAAATCTAGAAAGTATATTTTTACTGGGATTTCTACTGCAACTAAGGGTTATAGATATTTTAACCCTGCTACTTGTCAAATTCAGACCTCAAGGAATGTAGTATTCTCTGTTAATGTGCCAGAAACCCCCCAGGACCAGGCTGAACTCCCTGTCTCCACCTCGATTGAGGGGGAGAAAGAGTCCAACACCAACAATCAAGGTGAAGATGTTCCAGCACAGCAAGAAAAGCCTGAGGCACCCAATCAGATTGATTCTTCGGAAATTCCCACGGAGCGTCCGAAGCGAAATGTACCACCTGTTGATTATGCTAAACTTGCAAACCCTGCAGTGCGTGGACCACAGAAGCAAAAATCTGATATTACAAACTTCACTGAACATATAGTCCTGCTGGGCACAAATGAATATGATGATCCATCCTCCTTACAAGAAGCAAAAAGTCGTCCTGATTGGCCTGAATGGAAAAAGGCAATGGACAAGGAAATGGATCAGTTAAATAAATTAGGCACATTTATAAAAGTGGATCTACCAAAGGACAGAGTCCCCATAGCCTGCAGATGGGTCTATAAACTTAAAGAAGATTCTGAAGGGAAACTCACACGATACAAGGCACGATTAGTTGCCAAAGGTTTTTCTCAGATACCAGGAGTTGACTTTGAAGAAACCTTTGCACCAGTAATGCGGCTAGAGACCCTTCGGTTACTTATTGTAATTTCCGCTATTTTGGGACTTAGCGCGCATGTTGTTGATGTAGTTGGCGCTTACCTAAATGCGGAATTAAAAGAAACTATTTATATGCAGCAGATCCCAGGCTATGAAGATGATACAGGAAAAGTACTATTATTAAAACAAGCATTATATGGTCTCAAACAATCTGGTAGAGCTTGGAATGAGAAGCTCAACAAAGTATTTCTAGAAATGAACTTCAAAAGGTTGCTTTCAGACCAATGCGTCTATTTCCGGCAACACAATGGCAATCTCGCAATTGTTGCAGTGCATGTTGATGACATGGCTATTTTTGGAACAGATGCCGAAATTGCCGCAGTAAAAGAGCAACTTCGCAAAATGTTCACACTTACAGATTTGGGTGACTTGAAGAAAATAGTTGGTATTGAAGTCACCCATGACATTGAGCATGGAACTATCATGCTCACACAAAAACATTATATTCATAAAGTATTAGAAAAGTTTGGGATGCTGGATGCACATCCAGTAAAGGTTCCAATGGAACCTGGTCTCAGACTTACAAAAACCCCAGAAGGTGAAAAATATAATATTCCTGACTATGCTCAGGGAGTTGGATCACTCATGTGGGCAGCACTCAATACACGCCCAGATATTGCATTTGCTGCTCAGCACCTTGCACAATTCATGTCCAACCCTTCACCTATTCACTGGGGAGCACTCAAACGAGTACTTCGCTACCTATGTGGTACTCAAAATCTTGGAATCCGATATGATGTCTCAAAGCTTATTACATCAGCAGTGATTGAGCCAGAAATCTACTCGGATTCAGACTGGGCTGGTCATCCTGATGACCGACGTTCTATCTCTGGATTTGTTTCTATGTTAGCTGGAGGACCTATCTCATGGTGCTCAAAGAAACAACCTACTGTTGCATTATCCACCATGGAAGCCGAGTACATGGCTGCTGGCCTTGCAACTCGTGATGCAGTCTGGCTTCGCAAAATACTTGTTGAACTAGACTTACCATTGCAAAAGCCAACATGCTTATTCATAGACAACCGATCCGCAATTGACTTTTCACATAATTCTGGTTTTCACGCGCGCAGCAAGCATATTGATGTACAACACCATTTTGTACGCGAGAAAGTGATTTCTAACGAAATCGAGATATGCCACTGCGCATCTGAAGACAACATATCTGATATATTCACAAAGGCACTTCCAAAGCCTAAGTTCGAAGATTTACGACTTAGACTTGGAATGCACACCGGAGTTGAGGGGGAGTGTTGAAGGTACAGGCACATAGCAACTCCGTGTGCCGTGCCGAGGAGGTTGCTGACTAAGAGTGCCGCAAGGCAGCTCTAAGGATGAACGCGATAGAGCACTGCCTCTATCGCACTCTCCAATGCGCACTACAAAATATAAGTTTACATTAGTAAAATTATAAGTAATAGTACATTAGTAGTACACATTGTAAAAGGTATATAAACCCCTCCAACTTGGGGTGTAGACTACCAATCAATCAATTCACTCATATCACACATTCCCCTTTGCCTGCTCAATAGTCCGGCAACGCCAAGCAACGTCAATTCTCGGATCGGCAACGTCAATTCTTAAATGGCAACGTCAGGCAACGTCAAAATCTGATTCCTAACAATTCTACAACTAGTATAAAAATGAGCAGAGCGTATGTATCTCTACCAAATCTTTACTTTTATTTTTATATATCATGTATTTACTAAACTACAAGCTGTCTAGAGTAGAAATATTGTGTACAAGGGAAAAAAATACTTATTTCCAACTTATTTCACTGTGAGATTATAAGTTATACCCTGTTATACATGGCTCATATTCTTTATCAAGTACTAATATATATTATATGAATGCAAGGTACATTTCTCATTGTGAAATAATACTAGTTTATCGTATTTATTACTAACTAAGCATGTGCACAAGCAGGACTCGGACACAGGACCTCACCAAGCAACGCCACTGCAACGCCAGGCAACGCCAAAATTAAATATGCAACGTCAGGCAACGTCCATGCAACGCCAGGCAACGTCACTTGAGCAACGTCAAAATATAGGGCAACGTCAAATTCTGTGGGCCCCAAGAACAATAGGCATGAGTACAAAAGCATCTACGTTACACATAGTACAAGCAGTCGCATTGGCCTCATAAAAACAAGTACCCACTTGCAATCTTAAGATCGTTAGGGATGGAGTTGCATGTCCGTGTTTTAATCGGTAACTTGACGTACGACACATACACTTTCTAGTACTATAATCATTAGCCCCGCACCTTACCTTCTGCTATGTAGACGCTACACTGTCGAGACATATGGCTTCCCATTACCGACATTAAATACAGGATTTTTTTTAAAAAAAAAAATCGGTAACTGAAACATGCTAGTGTCAACAATCAGAGACATGTGGCAGGACATTCACAAATTAGACCTTTAGAAGTAACATTTGAAAGCATTCAACAGCAGGATATTCACATCTACCCACATGCATTCGCCCGTATGGAACATAATTAGCAACGTTAAACAACCCTGGACCAATGGACTCAAGAAATTTACGACGTACTATCATCTACTATGCATCGAGATAGTGCTGACATATCAATGCGCTACCCGGTAACTTGGTCACCCTGCCATTAATGATAAACAATCATCGGACAGTATTTCCAAACATAAGAGTTACGGGGTCTCATTTTGGTCCATTGTTGGGGTTAATGCTTCGATGACCGTAATTACGTTTCTGTTTGTGAAAAACTAGATTTCATAACAACTGGTATACTGCACGTTATCGTATAGCTCATGGTCGTAGAAATACGTGGAATCTGGATGAATATTTGTTCAAGCACAAAATTCAATGGGCACACAGTGATCTCTACTAGTATACAATGACTGAGTTTTCAATAAGTTTGTTGAAAACAAATCGTGGTTTATATTCCGGGTCCTCAAATATACCATGAACTAATCAAATACAAAGCATGAGAGATTTCAAAGCACACAAGATGGTCAATCAGTTGTTGCCGAATGCCGATGTACGTTAAGGACCTAAGATAAGTAACAATATGATAAACGAGCAAGAGATTGAATGTCTCTTTGAGGACCGTCAATTTGATTCAAGGTCTTGGAAATCAATCTTATGATCGATAAGTAGTTCTCTGAGAGATATTGCTCGAACTTGCCACCCCTTGGACTCCACAGTAAGCCGCTCAAATAACTTTTCGAGGTGCTCCTTGTGCACGAGTTCCCGCTTGCGGTACACCCTCCCAGCAAGAGCGTCCTTTTTACGCCTCCATGCTAACTTTTCTTCATCTGTGGAAATGTAAGGTGGACGTTTAGTCTTTATGATCTCCAGTTCAGCCACCTCATTCGATAAAATGGGAGGTATCTTCATATCACTGTCGGTGACGAATGTCTCTGGCATCGGATTTGCATCATCTATTAAAATACCCCCATTGAGAAGGAGTTTCTCAAACACGATTGACCGAGTGCGCCACCTATCCCGCTCATCTTTAATTTTATGAACATTAGATTCGAGCTGCTGCCGGTATAGAATCTTGCGCTGGCGAGAAATCTTCACAGCCCTATTATTATAACGACGCTTCTCTAAAACCTCCTCGGAGACATTGTCATTTTTACCACGAGACCTATTAGAAACGACCCAACTCCCTTCGTTTTCGTTTTGCAATGAGGCTTGAAGATTCATCTTGACACAGGTAGAGCGAGGAACTTTATCAACAGGTGTGTGGAGCACAAATGGTACATTCAGTTCTTCTCGGGGTTCGTCAACCTCCTCCTCCTCTTTCTCTTCCACCTCTTCCACCTCTTTCTCTGAGGCATCAACGTATTCAAATGCATCAATTGGCGGATGGTCTGCAAAGAAGTATTGCATAAGCCATATGCACTGAATATACTAAGGATATACTGAGACTCATGTCATACCTGGATGTGTCTGGATGGATACAGGTCGAAGGCGACGAACGGGTCTTAAAGCGTTGGGGTTTGGTGCTTGTAACGTGGGCGTGACCTCTGAAGCTGGATTTTGACATGAACATGTTTCTCGAGATAATGTTGATTTTGGAGAGAGGGAGGATGGTGCAGAGGATGGTGATCTGCTACTAGTTCTTGAGCCAAAGGTCACGAAAGACAATGACTGTGGGATGATGTTGTCTGATTCACTGGTGGGTGCAGTCATCATTGGGAGATATTGAGCCACTATGGAAGAGATAGGAATGGATCGTCTCTGTTCACGATTCATGTAGTTTAACTTAAATTCAATGTCTCATCTGATAGTCAGCAGGTCAGAATTGCGTCGTTTTGATCGAATTCAATTTCATTTAATTGTTAACCATACATTGACTCAGTCATCCGTAGAAAGTGAATACATTTGAATAAGAGGGTCTTGATAAGTAGTTCGAATACATTCACTTATTATTGTAAGCATTGAATTCTATATGTTTCGAAACAAGTTTTCAAGAGTGATACAAGCTTATTTGTAAGCCTGGCCTCGCTTCCTCATATTACGCTCACCCAATCTCACCACCGACGCGCGCTCCCGCACGTCGATCACTTCTACATATTATTCCCACCCTTTTTACTACTATAAAATGCTCTCTCTTTCTTCTTCGTTGCCCACTCTTACTCACGGGCAATGAAGGTACACTTTGATCCTGTCAATTTACGTTTGACTCAGTGAGGCTGCCAGAACACGACAGCCTTTCATTATTGCTGCTTAGACATCCCTTGCAACGCATCAGATTGTCGACGTCCTGAGACGAACTCACCTGTATTGCATTCGATATCACGGTTTATTAAGTTTCGTTATGAAAATAACCATCGTTAACTCGGACTCTAGCTTGATTCGACTGACCAGTACTAGATATAATCTGAGTAAGCCGTGAAGGTCAGGGAACTCGGTTCATGAAAGACCGAGTCATGCACTAGTAGTATAAAGCACATGATGATATCTATCGTATTCGATACAAGTCATTAAATTCTATAATCTGGCGTGTGGCTATGTTAGGTGTCGGCAACTTGTCATTAATCCTCGATGACTCAAAGTCGATAATGCGAAAGCGATGTATCCTCTCGTGAGCGCGACAATATACACCAGGGTATCCAGGAGGGGAGTCCGGCGCTCGACATATATTCCGCCGGCGTATATCCCCGTGCACCATTCTTTTATGTGTAATGTGCCTTAATAAGTTACGAATATCCTCTCTAAGAAGAAGTCATTAACAGCGATATACGGTAGGAACGCATACGTACATTTCATCCTCCGTCTCGTTCATCGTAATCACCTCTCCCACGCACTCCAGAAGCAAAACAGAAAGTGTATGCTTCTCAGTCCCCTCCGAATCGACACCGCGAATTGTAAATCCTTTCTCCAGAATTACATTGAACCATCCATAAAACCTCGGAATAGCCATCCCATGAATGGATCTCATGATGTTGTAGTTCAGCGCCTCCAGGCTCCCTAAAGCCATCATCGTACTCTCATCCGCCACTTTCAGCACCAGCGGCGGAAGGTATTCGGGTCCAGGGGACTCAATTATGCAGGGATTGGGATCCGTGTTTTCCCAGAAGGACACCAAAGTGGTGTCGAACACAATACCACATCTCCCTTCACCTATTTCTTCCTCTACTGAAACTTCGAGTTCAAATTTTCTGGATCCAGGAACTCCACTGCTCCGCAGCGACATAACGAAACTAAGGCTGGTTGACCTTGGGCGTCAACGACGAGGTTGGTGATCGTGAGTATGTTGACAGAACCTGAGCTCTGTATTCGTTATTTCATTTGAACATATACTCAATGTGTTGGACTTACCAGTCATTGAGATTGTTGTTCAGACATCGGTGGTGAGGGTACGTTGTTACCTACTGCTTCGAGAACATGAGATACGACTTCACCGTCGTTTTCGAGCATTCCGCAGCGTTGTAGTGATGCTTGGACTGGTTAACCTTGAGGGTCAACGACGAGGTTGGTGATGGCGAGGATATTGATAGAGCCCGAGTGCTGGATTCGTTATTTCGTTGAGCATATACTTGATGTGTGGGACTTACCAGTCATTGAGAATGCTGTACGGACATTGGTGGATGGGGTACGTGAATATCAAATCAAACTGAATACAACTGAATACATTCAATGTAAGTCATGGGCCGAGCGGCGTTTTCTTTTTCTCGTTCCCTAAGGGTACAGCATTGTTGAGATAGGAAAAAAAAAAAAGAGCAAGAGTCTGACAATATACCGAATCGTGACCGCCTCCTGGTGCTCAAGCTTCTCCTTTTCCTTTTCCTTTTCCTTTTCCTTTTAAAGGACGAAAGAAAGTAAAAAGTGCCTGTGGAGGGATATTAGTTCAAAGGGAGAGTTTACCTATAAACATCCTCGTCGAAGAGTATTTCTTTTCTCTTTGGGAAGGGCAGTGTTGTTGCGGGACATGATGGAAAGAAGACGAGATCCAATATTTCAATGAGAACACATCTCAACCCAAGTCTCACCTCTTATCTAAACACCATCCCACTCTAAAATCTCAAAAAAAAAAACGCCTTCAAACATTGAACGACCTACACTACAAAAGTACAAATACACCAGCGATCTCCAGGATCTCAGTCACTGCCAACATCAAACTCAAATGACACAAGAAATCCGAATCCAAATCTTAGTCCGAACAGAACAAAGCAATCAGTAAAACGCTCCAGGACTTGAATCATCGTCGTCCCACGAATCTACAACACAGAATCAGTACTTGAACCGTTTGAAGGAGTAAGATTTAATGAAAAACGCACCTTCGGTTATACTCTTCCAAGCAAGCACAAGCGCACCAAGTGCCGCGCTCTCAAACATCGTAGCGATGAAGGATCCATCGATCGTTTTATTCGATCCCTGTGTTACATCGTGTCAGTATCATTTCGATCGAGGAGAAAGACAAAAGTGGGGAAGAGCGAGGACACCGGGAAAAGGAGAAAGAGGGGTCGACGTCGAAATATGACCCTGGGGCGGGTAAGGGGCAGTAGGATGAAGCGGAATTCTCGAGAAGATGAGATATGCTCGTCGTGTATACCCCCCAACATTCTGCACTAACACTCTTCTCCGGCCAACAACCTCTAAACACTCTCCCCCGCAACCATAACCACCTCCGACCCCCCCCCCCCCCGGAAAATGAAAAGAAAAAAAACTCACGGAACATATCCGCCCACCTAACAAAAACCATGCCAATTGCGCAAGGACAAACAACACCATAGAGAGGATATAGAACCACATAGGCTTCATCTCGCGCAGCACGTTGAGGGTCACATGTGCCATTAGGCATAGGTATGCAACTATTGCGCTGTGTGCGGTGTAGGGTGTTAGTATATGAAAGTGAGAGGAGAAGACAGAAAGCAGAAAGGAAGGGAGGGAGAAGGAGAGAAAGATAGGCAGTAAGCACCGAATGCATTGCAATAGCAATGCGAAATGGAACCGAATAAGGGTGCGGGACGGGTGAACCGAAACGGAAGGTAGAAACGTAAAGTTGGATGGTGGAAGAGGGTGAGTGAATGAACAGAGAAGTGGCATAGGTAGTTAAAGTAGAGCGAGTCAAGAAACGTATAACCGATGGAGGGTGGAAGCAACATGTACGTAGTGAGGTAACTTATGAAAGAGCGAGATGAAAAGACGAGGTGCGGGACAGTAGATAAGAGGACGTAGAAACGAATGAACAAAGAAAGTAGTGAAGACAACATAAAAGCACCACCAATCCAAAGCAGAAAGAACGAAAGAACGTACATAGCAGGCCACATACTAGTCAACACAAACAACGGTACACTCCGAATTGCCAAGGGGGGATCACTAACTCCTCCTATCAAACTTGTAATTCCCAATGCCGTATCGAGCGAGATATACGTTGTTAATGCGAAGAGGAGTAGCGCGGGGAGGATGGTTGGCTACAAAGCACTTTCATCAGCATCCATCCATCCATATCGTGTACAAGAAGAGAATGGAAGGACATACAACCAAACTACTCATAGTCCCATCCTCAACAACCTGCGTCGCCACAACGCCATTAGCCAACAACACCCAAAAAAGGACAACGAGCAAGCCAGCATGTATAGCTGTGAACACGACAAGTGGTGTACTGCCCTGCGAGAGAAGCGAGCCTGTTGTTATTAGTTGAATTGGGAGGAGGATGAGGTATGTTGATAGGAGGAGGCGGAGTTCGATTCTGCCTTTAGGAAGGAGGGGGTTAGCAACGAAGTATGAATGAATGAAGTAAGAGAACAAGAAATGAAAACGAACATGGGAGCAAGAAGGGAGAGATAAAGCGGCATAGAAAACTAACCAACAGCAGCCTTTCTCCTCTCGCACCTCCAAATCAAATACATCGTGAAAACCATACTAAGCCCACATGCAGCTACATTGGCTATATTCCCTAATGAAGTTGTTGTTCCGGATACTACGGCACCGACGCGGAGGATACCGCATGTGGGGTTGACGCCTACGGGCGCGGTGAGTGTGTTGTTTGAGGGTGGGAGGAGGAGGTGCGTGTTGTTTCGTAGGAGCTGTATATATTATCGAGTAAGTAGGTTGAAGGGAAGGAGAGGAGGAGGGAAGGAGGGACAGACCTGGCGATAGAAGAGGTTACACCAAGGGTAACTGGGTACATTCGTACACAAGGGTTGAAAGTCCCCAAATTGAGTCATCTTTCTTTCTTTCTTTTCGTTTTGATATGATATGTGGTACAACAAGAATCTGAAATCAACAAGCTGCTGTTAGTACAAGGAATGCGTATTGGAATGAAAGAGTGGGTGTGTGGGTGAGGTGCGAAGTCGAAGTGGGGAATGGATACGGTTGAGAGTGAGACTGACAGTGAGAGGCGTCATCACCTCGTGTTGTCCCCATGTTGCATATGTGAATGTGAAAAACGAGATCTTAAACCACTCACCCGAGAATACGTATCGTATGTCACAGCGACAGCAACAGCCAAAGGTCTCGCGCAGGAATGAAAACAACGAGGCTCAGCCTCTAGTCCAGTCACAGTCCGATTCAACCTCCAGGGTATCCAGTCCAATCTAAAAGTCCAATCTTATCAATCCCAACCTCGCAATTGCAAGGAAACAGTAATAGAAAAGAAAAGAGAGAAAGGAAAGGGAGTAAAAGAGTGTGGGGGAAGAGAAAGTGAGTGAGTGAGTCGTGGTCGAGACTCGAGATCGGTTGACGGGGAAGCAAGGACTTTGGTTGACAAGGTGACCTGACCGGAGTCTATTTTCCCGATATAGAAGATCCTTTCGAAACTCGGTTAAAGCCGAGCGGATCAATGATTGGTTCTTGGCATTGTTCTTTTTCCCTTTGTTTTCGGGTGCACAAATATTTGTATTCGATGACGCATTTATGTCTATCTCTTTGACTTTGTATGAATTGCTACTAGTGCGTTTTTGTTGCTTTTGTCCATATCGCTGAAACGAGACTCTATTTCAAGTTTTGACAAAGTTCTGTTAGTAATCTCGTCGTTTAGTAACTCAGTTGAAAGCAATGATCCCGGCCGGTCTTGTCACTGCCCAGTGTAACGTATATCACGCCACTCCACACTTGAGCATACCGCCACACTTCAAAATATCAGCTATAGCCTCTTAAAATTTCACATTTCAAGTGTCTAGATGAATTGCCTTGGATTGCCATTACATTCATCATGCATCAATACGGTCCGGTGTTGATAATACTATATCTGATCTATTAATAACTCGACAATTAACAATTCAAGTCCCCGTCATAGTTATCTAGGCGACGTGTTGTCACGGGATATAAATATCATCATACTTATGCTTGAAGTTTACGCTGTGGACTTAGACTACATAGAATACAACCGACGAAAGAGCCGAGTCTCCCCAGCCGATGCAAACTACTCTCCAGACACAGATTCCGATCTGTCTACTACATATCTCGAAGACAATGCAACTTCAGCTTTAACGTTAAGTATAAACTCACTAGGATAAGACACCCACATTGTTTAAGTACGTACGTAACCGTAATATAATGCCGACATTATGCTTAAATATTAAATGCCCACCCAGTCCCCACCAAAGCCCAATCAATACTTAAGCGACATAATCGCCCATCATGCGCCCGGACCTAGCAAGCGAAAGGTCCCACTACCTCACAATTGAAGCGTACAACATATAATATGTAACAAAATATATAATCAAAATCCTCGTGAAAGATATGATAGGAAATATGAGCAAGATATAACGTGTAATATACAATACTGCGGGTAAACCATTCAACCTACGTACTTATGTTACATGTAGTACTAGAAAATCACGCTCAGACTTAGGTAGCGCTCACAGTGAACTTTAATTTACTTACGAGATAATTCTTCGGCTCCTTTCACTATCTTGAAAGGAAGGCAAATGCACGACTTGTCTTTGAAATTCGATTACTTGACTATCAACGTCCACATAACATGTACAAGACCATTATCAACTTCAAGTAAAGTACGCCAAACGTCCAACATATATCCAAACAGGACCATACATCGAACCAAGTGTCCGCTGCACACGAAGTACACCGCCTTCAGCCTAGTATCCGACCTGCAATCCCGAGGACCAGTGAGTCCCATAGCTACAAAAAACACACGTCCCGCCTAAGACCGAGACCGCATCGTCAAATCTGAAAATCAAAAATGAGGATTCTATAATTCGCAATGAACGCAATTACGCACTCCACTTACGAACGACGCGAATCCATCTTCAAATCCTCCCTGAGTCAGATGAGACTTGCTGAGATGGGGTTTGGTTTGTGGAAGGTGGAGGTGGTTTATTAGGAGAACTGGCATCGTCAGGCCCGCCGGTAGTAGTCGGAGCCTCATCGGCTTTGACGGGTTCTGAATAAATTCCAGTAGCCATGAATCGTACTCGTGGGGTGCTGCAAAGTACGGATGGGGGTTGTGAAGAGGTTTAAGTGCGACTGTACGTACCTTAAAAAGACAAAGATTGCAGGTCGTTGCGAGGTCCGTCCAACTGGGAATTCTGTAGTGATTTATATACTAGAAAGACCGATAAATCTAAAATACGTAAGAGCAATTAAATCGATGAAGGAATGAATAATGTTAAAAAGAACGTGGTGTGAAACATAAGAACTAAGTAGAAACCCAAGTAACAAAGACTAGTGAGTTGAAGAGTTTGCGAGGATTAGGTGACAACGGTTCAGGGTCGTGGGTATCTGAGAAATCGGAGTGCGCAGGGGGTTAGGTGTGTTCGGAACGGTTCGTGAAGATATACAAAACGAAGAAAGCGAGAGAGGGAGTGAGTGGTGAAGAGGTGAAAGCGCGGTTGCGCGTACCCTCACAAAGACATATATTGCAAGTCGTCATGACGTCCGTCTGACTGGGGTGCTCTAAGGTGAGAGGGAGTGAAAGCTTGATTAGATTCTGTAGTGTAACTACAGGGATATATATACTAGACAAACCAATAGATCTATAATAAGTAAGACTGTGTACATCGAAAGAAGGAATGGAAATTATTATAAAGAGCATAGCGTGAAACATAAAGATCGAATGGAAGAACTCTAGTACAAAAGTTTAATGAGTTGGGGTTTGCACGGAGATGAGTTATCTTGCCAAACACCAAGGTCTGGTGTCGGTGCCGATATCAGAGTTATTTCGACAATTCGGAGTGTCGCAGGGGATAGGTATCATGTCGGAATGGTGCACGAAGATGTATAATTTGAGGATAGTACGAGGAGAGCGAACGGGGATGTAGATGAATGGAGAACGCGTACGGACGCGTCAATATAGCGTGTCGCGTGATTATGTAATACATTTGGAACGTTTGATATGTAGAATAATTCCTGAATTGCGCGTAGGCAGCTTGCCTGCTCTACAGTTGTGTATTGGATGATGCGAACCTGCCGTGCATGTTTTTTTATAACAGGTTTAGTTGTTTGCGGACGTTTTGAAGACTGGTTATATATCTGCTGTACAATAACGTACCATGGTTAAATAAAAGATTTCTATATCTTCTAGATTGATCACTTATAGCGTGGAGCGTATCTGATATAGGCGGAATTCCCGGTCTCATCGTGAATGATCGTAATTATGCGATGCTTGATGTCAGTCTTTTCCAGATACATTTGCAATCATTGTGAACCTGAAGCTCTATACATGAATACGGTGTTACTAATTGGATATGAAATATGTATGCCCAGACGAATTGGAGGGAGACATAGAGATTGAGTAAGAGGAGAACATTCCATTTGGTACTCATTGAGCTAGACATATAACCGCGAATTGATATATAAATCTTCCAAAACAATACAAATCTTTCTTCTAACAATCATGTAGATCCCCGTTCCACATCCTCAGGCTGACAATCGTGCTCTTTCTCACACTTAGCACACACCCATACAAAAATACCAAATAAAAGCCCTATTATCACTGTAATAACCATGATACACCCACGCATGCTGATGTCTCATACTATTGAGAACAGACGCTCCGGCCCATCTTGCACCAGCGGCAATTGGTGTAAGAAGAAGTAGAGATAAACCAAGTGTACCGAAGAAAGCTGATTCGGGACAGCATGTGAGCACTACTAGTCCGCCTATCGGAGCAGATACCGAGCCGGACCAGATGCTTCCTCCGATTGCATTTATGAGCAATGCAGAGTGGTTGTCGAAATGTTGTTGTCCGTACATTACGTTTCCGAGGAGTCTGATTTAGAAATGTGTGGTTACTGACAGCAGTAGAATGCTACTGGCCATTCCTAGGATTAGAAGTAGCAGAAGATCCTTTTGGTTAAAGCCGAGCGGATCAATGGGTAGTTTTTGGCATTGTTCTTTTTCCCTTTGTTTTCGAGTGCACAGATATTTATAAAGAAATAAGGCCGGCAAGCGGCACAGCCCACTACCTCAAGAATATGATTACATGGTAAGAGATACTGAATAACAGGAAAGCAAAGAAGGATAGGGGGGCTGATTGTCGATGAGAGTGTATTATAGGAGAACACTTAATAAGACTTAATTTCACCAAAGAAAGTCAACTCATCAGTAACATTGGGAATGGAAAATGTGGATGCAGAAATGTTGTAGAATTTATAGATCTTATTATATATGTATACAGCCACAGGCAAGAAATCAGTAGAGAGAAATTACTGAATAGGAGAGATATGAATAGACACATAAAGTATTTAAAAAAATAGAGTGACAATAGAGACTTGAATAAATTGAAAAGTGAGTAGGGAGTTGAATTCATTTGGAAGTGGGGCTGACAGGACGACAACGCATCAAAGGACACAAAGGCCGGAGAGGAGAACTGGAAAGCCACATGATCGAAATGAATCTTGGCGGAACGGCTGGAGAGTATGAGAAGAAGAGAGTGCATAGTCAATGTGCACAAGAAATCTGTCAAAGTGCTCAATACAAACTCCAAAATCCCCTTCTTTGGCTTTCATCTTCTCTCCACTGTCATTATATTTTACTTCTCAATCCTGGGGTGCAGTACCTGGGTCAAGCCAGCGTACGTCGATGATGTGGTTTGCTTACTCGTACGCCATGGATTACGCAGGGGACACTGGATTGGTGGGAAATGACAACGGTAGGTTGTGTGTTAGTTTTCCATGTCCAACTCGGAGATGGAGAAAAGTTCACATACAGTTGGACTTGTGGGTGTATGGTACAGTGCTCGTGCTTGAAAGAGAGGAGTTATATAGCTGTTTTATTGTTGTGTGCTGGGGAATGCAGCGAATAGATCTTCTGCTATAATCAGATCAATATCCACTTTATAGAATATGAGTGTACGCACTGCCGATCCTATCCTACTCAGTATCCTTCATTTGATAGCACATCCTACAAGTATCTTCCTGCAGAGAGTAGTGTCAATTAGTCAATTATACTAGGTAGAGATCGCCTTGTTGAAACAAAATGTTAGTATCGAGCATAGTGTAACACGATACAGAAAACGTACGCAGAACTTATGCAACTTCCTGGTTCAATTATGTCAATGCGGTATTAATGATAGCGCATAGGCAGGCCTGGGTGGTACAGAGATGATGGCCATGGTGGAGGTGTAGAAACAGCAAGGACTCTGCACAGGGCAGTTGCTGATCTGGGTACAGGCTCACCTGAGAGGTAGAGTGTGTAGATAGAGGCTTAGAGCGACTGTAAGAAGAGTAAAGACTTTCTTATTGTTATCCAGTAAAACTGGGGGGTTTATATACTGTACAAGAGGTGTATATAAATATCTACTGCTGTAAAAGGAGCTGTTAAGCTGTTATGCTGTTGAGTACAGCAGTACCGTATATAGTGCTACTATAATTACATCTACCTAAGAATAAACATACTAGAAGGTTCTAGCATGTGCTACGGAGTTCCATGATTAGATAAGATCCGCTAGATCCGCTTTTGTCGAGATAAGATAATCTCAACACTCCCCTCGCTAAGTGCAACTGGTAAGTGCTCTTTTGCGAATAAAAGTGGAATATGGTATGTGTCTATTATCCAGTAAAATGTATCTAATGTCGATATTTGTTGGATAGGAAGACACTTATTCCATGTAATGTGGAATTAATGAGCTCTAGTAGAACTCAAGTCCATATTCCTTGAGGAATCTTTGGAACAATGTATTATCCAATGCCTTAGTTAATAAATCGGCAGGATTGTCAGTTCCAGGAACAAAGAAAACTTCAACCTGTCCATCTTCAATACATTGACGAATATAGTGATATCGAATATCAATGTGTTTTGTCCTATGCTCTTGCACGGGATTATTTGAAATAAAGATGGAAGCTTGGTTGTCACCACAAATGGGTGTGCGAGTTTCCTGGAATCCAAGTTCCATAAGAAGGGATTGAACCCACACAACTTGTCGACTACAGTCAGACAAGGCCATGTACTCAGCTTCTGTCGATGATTGTGCAACAGTCCGTTGGGCACGTGATTGCCATGAGACAAGACCATTGGCTAGTTTAAGATAGAAGCCAGTGACAGATTTGCGTTTAATTTTATCCTGACCCCAGTCAGAATCTGTGTAGGCAATAAGTCCCATATTTGAACCACCATTATAGACAAGTGCATAGTCAGAAGTTCCAACTAAATAATGGCAAATGCCAAGTGCTCTTGTGAGGTGTTCCTCAGAGGGGTTTGCGGAAAAACTGCGAGAGTTTAATCACGGCATAGGCGATGTCAGGACGTGTGCCTAGCATCAGGTAGAGAAGAGATCCAATTACAGATTGAAATCTCGATCGCAATTTGGGATCTGCAGTGCCTTGTGTAGCAGAAGGCTGATAGCCAGAAGGCAGCGGAGTTTTGTGTGCCTTAGCATTAGTCATGCCGAAGCGCTCCAAAACCTTTTTAAGGTATTCTGTCTGATCAAGCAATAATCGTTTGCGATCTCGACGTATACGAATTCCAAGGAATTCTTTGGCTTCGCCTAAATCTCTGCATTCCCATTGTTGCATAAATTCTGACTTCTTTTTTAGGACCAGTGTCAGATCGGGTCCAAGGAATAAGGCATCATCCACATAGACAATAGCAAATACAACTTTGCCATTTCTGTCTTTGTAGACAAATACTCCAGCATCTGAAAGGACACGAGTAAAACCTAGAGTCTTCATGGACTTGGTGAGCTCTTTCCACCACGCGAGTGATGCTTGCTTCAAACCATAAAGAGCACGTGTAAGGCGCCAAACCTTATGCTCTTGTCCACGGACTTTGAAGCCCTCGGGTTGTTCCATATAGATTTCCTCATCGAGTAATCCATAGAGGAAGGCGGTCTTTACATCAAGACCTTGTAAGTGCCAGCCTTCTAAGGCAGATAGTGCTAGCATGATACGAACAGTTTCATATCTGACTACAGGTGAGAATATCTCATCATAGTCGATGCCTTCTCTCTGTGAGAAACCCTTGGCAACAAGGCGTGAGCGTTTTCTACCATCAGATTTAGTAGAAAAAACCCAGCGGTTTTTTATGGCCTTTCGGCCAGGTGGGAGATCAACCAGCTCATAAACTTTGCGCTTGCAAAGAGCCTCTAATTCTTCGCGGCAAGCATCGAGCCACTCCTTTTGCTGCTGTTTAGGCAACTTAAAGATGTCCCTATAATGGACAGGAGTGTTCTCCTCAGGAATCGCTTTCTGAAGTAGGAAATTTAATAAATCCACTCCCCCTTCCCGGACTATTTTACGAAGCCAGGTTTCATCGTCTGATTGAGAGTGAGACAGTCTGTCGCTCATGGAAGCTGGATTATCAGAAATTGGTCCAGGAACCGTATTCTGAGGAGAATTTTCTGGTCCACGGGAGCTACCCGGTTCACCAGTGGTACGTCTCCAGTTCCGACTGTTATCTCGTTCTCTCAGTACTTCAGTAGGGGGTCTATCCCCATATATATTATCAGGACGATTTATGGGTTTTCGCTCACGACCAGAGCGGCGTGGAGCCTGTTGCTCTTCCTCTCTTGGAGGACCTGGTGGTGTGGGCGCAGAACTCAGAGCAGGTTCGTCGTCACGATCGTGCTGAGGTTCACTTGTAGGAGGGTTGGATGGGTGACGTGTCTCAGAACGTGTAGGTCCTGGACTAAAATCATCATCATCACCAAATTGCGATTCATTATCTGAATGTGGAGAAAATTGATCAGGATCTGTTGGCGGCAGATCATGATCAGATGGTTTATCACATCTGGGGAAAGTATCCTCCAGAAATTGGGCGGTTCCGGCATTAAAGAGAGTGTTGGTTGAGCGCATGAACTGATGTCCTTTAACTCCATCTGGTACACCCAGATAGGTCATTAGTTCAGAACGAGGTGCTAGTTTGTTGGCACGTTTTTCCTTGGGAAGGTAAACATATGCACCACAACCAAATACTCGTAAATGCGAAATGTCAGGCTTTTTGTTCCGCAGAATCTCATATGGAGATTTCCAATGATGACGGGAAAGTGGTGTGCGAT
The DNA here is from genome assembly GCA_025738555.1 of Cyathus striatus. Classification (NCBI taxonomy): domain Eukaryota; kingdom Fungi; phylum Basidiomycota; class Agaricomycetes; order Agaricales; family Nidulariaceae; genus Cyathus; species Cyathus striatus. The sequence continues at coordinate 1,205,441 of JAOVFP010000003.1, forward strand.
TATAAACATGGACAGCATGCATTATAGCAAATTCCCACCAAGATTGGGGAAGACATGCATCAAAACGCATGGCTTGTGCTTTTTCCATGATAGTGCGATTAAATCGCTCAGCACGACCATTCTGCTGGTGAACATAAGGCAAGCTCGTCAAAATCTCTATGCCACGATCTCGGAGATAGTCATCAAATTCATCTGATTTATACTCTCCCCCTGCATCGGACTGCCATTGCTTTATTTTGGCATTGTATTGTGTATCAATCATGGCAGTAAATCGCTTTAAAGCCACAAGAGAGTCCGATTTATGGCGCAATAAAATTGTCCAGCCATGGGAAGTGTAATCATCAAAGAATGACATCATGTACTTATATCTGTGGTAAGATAGTACAGGAAACTCTTTGAGATCGGAGTGAATCTTCTCAAAAGGGCGAGAAGCTCTAGATTCAGATCGCGGATAAGATTTAGAAGGCATTTTGCCTTCCGCGCATCCTCGGCATGGAGAGACTTGCTTAGGAATGGAAATCTCTGAGGAGATACCATTGACATTGTCCCTGACACGACGCATTACATCTTTAGATGGATGTCCCAGACGTTTATGCCATCGATCATAGTCCACATTTAATGCAGACTTCACATGTGTGGTGTTAGTCTTCAATATTTCAGAAGTCAACCAGAACATGTGATCATGGTGTGAGTGCGGTTTACAGGAAAGATGAAGTTCATCATTTTTCTGTGTGTAAAAACCCAGCATGTTGGACGATCCACGCACTACATAATCTTTATGAAGGATCTGTCCCATAGAAAGAAGTCGAGTTTGACCCAGTTTTTCGAAGTGAAGAACTGGCCATAATAGCGATGTGCGCTCTTTAACAGAGCCATCAGCTGCTTCGACTTTGTGCTTAATATGTACTTCGCCAACTGCAGTGATATTTTCAATTCCACTGCCAGTTATGACTTTGCCAAAATCTCCAGTTTTGTATTTGGAGAAATCATTCAAATCACCAGTCATGTGCATTGAAGCACCTGAATCCATGATCCAGTCAACCGAACTGGTTGCTTTTCCTTTTCCCTTACATTTACTACAAGAAGCAGCATGTGTATCACATTTATTCTGTAGACTACGTAAATCTACAGATGAAGTCCGTAAGTGTCGCAAAATTTCATCATCAACAGCAGCCATTAGCATATGCGAATTTAATCGAAGAGGGTGCTGTGACAAATGCGTCAGCTCACATTTCAAATGTGAAGGGAAAGGAACTTGCCTCTCATCATATCCACCGATATCGATGTCAGATCCAAGGGAAACGGCATCATCCTCATCCATGTCTGAGCCCCAGTCGAGTGGAGCATCTGCATCCATTGGTTCATCCTCATTAGAAGGAACCTCACAGATACGCTCGGCAAGGGGTGGAGAGTCATCAAGGGTGACTTTGGAGGTGGATGGGCCATTTCGCTCAATAATCTCCTCAAATCTCCTAACATGGAGAGCTGTCTTGGGAAGCTCAAAGCGATCACAGAAGGATCGAGCCTGTTTATAGACAGGGTAGACATCCATGGACTTGTTCTCACCTTGGTAGGCTTGAGCAGGGGTCCCATGGACTCGCTTAAAGACAGTGGAGGAGGGATCAGAGAGACGTTCCAGAAGTGTGGGAGAAGGCCCAACTTCTGGAGCAAGTGCAACAGAGGCGACATGAGAGTGGCCATGGTCATGGGAGTGAGTATGGGGGTTCCCACCATTGCGTTGGTTCTTACCACCACGGGTGTTACGGCGGTTCTTCTTCTTCTGGTTAGGTCTATTACCAGAAGAATTACCAGAGTTCTGGTTGCCGTCATTCTGCTTCTGCTGATTACCATTCCAACGAGGATTGGTCTGCTTGCGCTTAATAGCGGAAGCCTTCTGTGCACGTTGAGAGCCAGTGGTCTGGCGTGCATGCTCAGCAGAGAGTGTAGAAGCGATAGTGGTGATAGAGAGTCTATCCTTGGCAGTAGTAGCCAGGATAGTGGACGCAATATTATCCCATTTAGAAGGGATGGCCATAAGAAGGATCATAGAACGAATGAATTCATTAAGGGTGACATCATTCGTGGAAAGGCGATCGAAGATAGTGTTAAGAACTGCAATATCAGGGGCAGGATCACCACCTGAAAGTTTGAAGGACAAGGCGCGTTTGAAGTCGGTGAAAATGGTAGCCGGAGTAGGTGTACCATAGAGTTCTTTCAAAGCAGTCCAAGTTTCATGAGCGGTATCCTTAACATACTGCTGAAGTGACTCAGAGATACGAAGTGAGATAATACCAATAGCGGCATCATCATCTGAGTCCCAGATCTCAATAGATTTGAGATTCTCAGCATATCCCTCATCTCCAACCTTTAATTCGAGAGGTCGGTCGCGAGTTCCAGAGGTGATGCTCCAGAGTCTTTGGCTTTTCAAGATGCTGGTCATCTTGAGCGCCCATTGCTGGTAGTTGGAGCCATCGAACATGGGAGCAGTGGCAATAACAGAAGAGTTGGCAGACATTGTGATCTGAGAGGTACAATGTCAGTAACTTGTGAAGCACATAAAATAGAGAAAAAGCGTAGCTTGTGCTCTACTAGTTAGCAGTGGTATGCATGCGATCATTGCCATCAATAATGACGACATAGATCAGAGTGGCATGCAAAGCACACATGCAGCGATCCTTAAGATCAGCAGTTCATGGTGCAACCACTGTGAGGATCACCTCAACATCATGCTATACAGCGATGGAGAGATCACTCTGGGTTATCCCAGTCAGCAAGCATGCGTACAGCCAGTAGGGCGCATTACATGTGCATAACCGGGGCCCATAACCTGTAGAAACAGCAAGGACTCTGCACAGGGCAGTTGCTGATCTGGGTACAGGCTCACCTGAGAGGTAGAGTGTGTAGATAGAGGCTTAGAGCGACTGTAAGAAGAGTAAAGACTTTCTTATTGTTATCCAGTAAAACTGGGGGGTTTATATACTGTACAAGAGGTGTATATAAATATCTACTGCTGTAAAAGGAGCTGTTAAGCTGTTATGCTGTTGAGTACAGCAGTACCGTATATAGTGCTACTATAATTACATCTACCTAAGAATAAACATACTAGAAGGTTCTAGCATGTGCTACGGAGTTCCATGATTAGATAAGATCCGCTAGATCCGCTTTTGTCGAGATAAGATAATCTCAACAGGAGGGTGGAGGGTGAGGGGTAGTCGCTAGTGGTTGTCGTCATGGTTGTCGTGATCGGCTGTGGTGAGTTATGGTAATCGTGGTGCAGAGAGAGGGGAACGAGAAGGATGGTTATAACGCCAAGTGTGGGGTAGTCTAGGGATTTTCGAGAGCCATGGTGTCGATGCAGTGTTTTTAAGGACTTATACATCGTTGGGAGGGTATTGCGTTGAGATTTTGGCTCACAGATATATTCATTAAAAGGGATCGAAAGAGTTAACGATGTAGATACGGCTCACTTTACAGATAACACATTCTCTTTACCAGCGGATAACAATCATAATAGAGAAGGTCACAAAACTATGGATGTAGTAGTGAGACAGAAACAGACAACGTAAGCTGGGAGAAGAATGGACTGTTATGGACCTGCGAGTAAATGTAATAATGAGAAGGGCGAGAACGAAGAGTAGGTGCTTCGTCAGTGCCATCACAAGTGTCACAGAGGATCAGCCAATCAGATTAGGGTCTGTTCGGATACCAGAATACAGCTGTATTCTCAGTTTGATGAGAATACCATCAAAGTCCCAGGGTCCATTTTTGGTAAAGCTGCACTGATGACGTCAATTGACAGCGCGCCGCCACTTTCACTATCTTGTCGCTATCCCCCTGCTTGTTGTCCCCACCTCCAGTTTATTCTTCCCACATGTTAAAATTATGCTAAGTATACTAGGAGTTCTATTGTGTGTATGACTTCTATATACATAATATGGCACATTTAAATATGTGTATAAACATCATAGGAAAAACAACAGTAGGCGAGCTAGAAATAAATGATATTTGTGCTCACCGAGTTATTGTTGAAACTTGAGCATAACATATGTAGTATATCTAAGACTAAGTACTGTTACTTTGTGATTACTTAGCAACCCTGCCACGAGTATACAATTTGTTGGGCATGCAAATACATACAGCAAGCAGTTAAGTATATGTGTGGTAAATTGTAGGCTGAACTCAGACATGGGGAAAACACGAAGAACAATCTCAATGAGTGCAGGCGACTGTGGCGGCGCGCCTTACCAAAAATGGACCCTAGGACTTTGATGGTATTCTCATCAAACTGAGAATACAGCTGTATTCTGGTATCCGAACAGACCCTTAAGATCCCAACCAAGATCCCAAAAACGCCTTATTGGGAAGTCCAAACGACCCTATAACTCAACTACCTTAAAAGGTAGTGGGAATATTCGATGAACGCATTTATATCTATCTCTTTGACTTGGGACGAATTGCTAGTGCATTATCATTGCTTTTGTCTATATCGCTGAAACGAGACTCTATTCAAGTTTCGACAAAGTTCTGTTAATAATCTCGTTGTTTAGTGACTCAGTTAAAAGTAATGATCCCGGCATTGCCACTGCCCAGTGTAACGTATACTGTACTAACACAATCAATTCGGCAGTAACACATAACGCACCTGCTGGGTATGCCGAAATTTGAGGGTAAGTAACGCATCTGAGGTAGAAATGCCGAATTTTCCCAAAATTTTTGTCCCCCCCCAAAAAGTATTATTTTTAAGGTCTGTATTTTATCTAAACTACCATACAGGTTATTGTAGAATGTTAGCATAGTTTGATGTACCTTAATTACTTAATTGAATAAGCATTCAATGCTTGTGCATAAATGGCCAATGACTGGTTATGATATTCAAAGAAGTAAAAATAATTGCACACTAAGGGGATTTAAACCAGCAGTCATACGATACTACAAGCAACATACATCATGGAAACATTACTAACCCTGCCATTTATCCACTAGACAACAATTGCTTTAATTTTAGAGCTACATGTAACAATAAAAATACCTGACATGCCGAAAATTACAATATGTAACACCTAAAATCTTGAAGTGCCGAATGTATCTATGGGTTTGGGATGTAACGCACTGTGAAGGGTGCCGAATTGATTATGTTAGTACAGTACTACGCCACTCCACACTTGAGCATACCGCCGCACTTCAAAATATCAGCTATAGCCTCTTAAAATTTCACATTTCAGGTGTCTAGATGAATTGCCTTGGATCGCCATTACATTCATCATGCATCAATACGATCTGGTGTTGATAATACTACATCTAATCTATCAATAACTCAACAATTAACAATTCAAGTCCCCGTCATAGTTATCTAGGCGACGTGCTCTCACGGGATATAAATAGCATCGTAGACAAGGTCATGCTGAATACCACTGGACAACGTCAACGCCCCCAACGATATCAATAGCTGCAGTCAAAGTTGAGCTGCGAAAGGTGAAGGTGAAGGTGAAGGTGGCAGTGCACCTGCCTAAAAGAGAAGTCGCGCGCAATTTTGTAAGTCCGACCGCTTTTTTTTTTTTTTTTAAATCCTGTATTTTATGTCGGTTATGGAAAGCCATATGTCGCGACAATGTAGCGTCTACCGTATGATAAGGTAATATAGTAAGTAATGTAAGGGGGAATGAGAGCTTGTAGCAAGCTATAGATCGGAGGTATAGTATGTAACTCGGGATGCCCTACTGGTGGTAGGACACCAGGAGGTGTGTGGCTGGAGGCGTCTCATCCAGTGAGCGCGCACCATATTTTTGTTGTACGTGGTTGGATGCCAAAGCAGTGGATCGATTGTTGAACTGCGTGTGTCTGAGCGCTTTGTGCGATGTGAAAGCTATCATGATATATCCAATTGAGAATGTATTCTCCCTGCCTCTTCCCTTCTTCTTCTTCTATTCTTCGTCTCTTGTTGTCGGTCTCCATAGTGGTATGGTCCCTAGTGTCTGTTTGAGGCGTCCTGTTGCGTTGATGAAGCTGGTGAGTGCTGAAAGGTTCTCGGGATCTGCTAGGATAAGACGCAAGGAGATGCTCCTGCGTCGGTTGGCACATTGTATGAAAAGATGGGCTCTTCGGTTCACATATGCCGGACATCGTAGGAGGAAGTGGTCCACAGTCTCCGGAGAGTTTGTGGAGCACTTTCCACACATGGGGGAGGGTACTTTGCCTATGCGATGGAGGTGTTTGTTGAGGGTGACGTGCCCTGTGACCAGCTGTGTTATGAGGCTCGTCAATTTGCGTGGAAGGTGCAGAAGCAATGTTGAATTAAAGGATGACGACTTAGCTGGAAGGTTACGGCTGACTCGTGGGTGACATGGTGAAGACCGCCAATGTCTCTCTGCCACTGCTTTGATCTTTTTCTTATGGACTGAGTTTATCGCTGACTTGGAGATGGGGAGGGTTTGTCGAAGTAGGTGTGGTAGCTCCTTGCGTGGGTGAGAACCCTGTGTGATAGCGCGTTTCGCTTCCTGGTCTGCTACCTCGTTACCTTCAATATCCCAGTGACCTGGGACCCAGCGTAAGGTGACTTCTACTTCAGCGCCAACTGCTTCTGTCAACACCGTTAGAAATTCGTCGCAGATATAGTGACCTGGTTGGGGGTAGTGGCTCCCTGCTGCCGAGATTGATGCCTGGTTGTCAATTGCAAATGTAACTGATGTGAATCCTTCTTGTTTGCTGAGTAGGTGAGCTCCCAGGAGGAGACCGGTGCATTCTGCGCTGAAGACGACATGGTGTGAGTCTGAGCCGAGAAGATATCTAAGGCGTGCCATCTCCTGTCCTCCTCGATAGAGGATAGCAGATGAACCGATTTGTCCCTTATATCCTGATCCATCGGTGTAGATTATAATATCTGCCATGTCTGCCTCATCTAATGCTACTGCCGCCTCCTTGTCCTCTGCTATACAGGTTGAAAAGGGGGGAGACCAACTTGGTGAATGTCGTGTTGGCAAGACTTTCTCCATCTCCCTCGGATTGATCGGATATGCGTGAAAGAGTAGGTGGAGTGGGGAGTTGTGTACTCGTAGCTTCTTCCGGTTTCGAGCATGTGAGACTATGTTGTTAATGGGATTAGTAGCGGGGAGGGTACAGTAGCGTAGAAGAGCACGGTGTTGACATTGTGCCAATAGAAGATGAAATGGTAATAAACCTGCCAGAGTATCCAGTGCGTCATTAGGTGTGGACCTTAGTCCTCCTGTAATGAGCAGAGCCGCTTGCCTCTGTAGAGAGCATAGTTTGGCGATGCCAGTGGTGGATGAAGGGCGGGAGAGATCTGGAGGAGTGAGAAAGAGATCAGCCGCATATAGAATTCGAGGAACAGCTTGTGAGATATATAAGCGTTTGATACATGCTCCCGATGCACCTTTGGATGGTCGGGCTAGCCGTGCCACTTGTTGTATCCATCGTTGACCCTTGGCCAAGACAGCAGCATGCTGGGGACCCCATCAGAGTTCGTTGTCAAACACCACACCCAAAAAGCGGACTGTGGGTGTGGATGGTATAACTCTTCCCCTAAGCTCCATAGCTGGGCGTGGAGCTGGAATGGTGCGCCGCCGTTGGCTCTCTGTACGACCAAAATATCGAAGAAGAGATGTGTCACGAACTCGACGTCTCGTGAAATCGCAGAGCTGAAATTTTTCAATCCCAAACTCGCAATTGTGGACATGTGCCCAATCTAAAACCCCACCCTCTCGTGTCATGGCTGAGTGTATGGCTCGGTGTGTCTCTTGAAAAGAGTGACCAGTGTAAAGTAATGACGAATCGTCAACGAAAAGGACAGATAGGTTAGCATCTCGAGTGACCTCTATCAAGCCTGCGTTATAGATTAAAAACAGAATGGATGAGCTCGAGTTGCCTTGATCCAAGCCGGAATCCAGCTTGATCTCCTCTGATACGAAGTCATCGTATACCATGGTTGTGCTCCGAGGAGCATGCGCGCGTTTCAACCATTCTATCAGGTCTGGAGGGATCCCTCGCAGACGTAATTCGTGATAGAGGCGGTCCAGTGATACACTGGGGAACGCCCCCTTAACGTCAAGGCTTAACATAGAAGCCACCTCCCCCCGCCGCCAAGCAGCCTTAACTGCATATGCCATCAATTGGAGGGAGTCGGTCGTCGCCCACCAAGATGATTGGCTGGTAGGAGTGCGCATCGTTCTGACATGACGGTGAGTTCCTCTGCCACACAGCTATTGAGGAGCCGTGCCAATCCGTCAGATAGAACGATCGGTCTCCATGAGGATGGGGAGGAATAGTCTGCCTTACCCAGCTTCCTTAGTACCAGGGTCTCAGTACGAGCCCATGAAGCTGGGAAATGCTGTAACGAGACTGTAGCTCGGAACATTGGGCCCAGGTATGGTATAAGGATATCACCGCACTCCTTTATTACCACATTGGGAATGGAGTCTGGTCGAGTAGCTTTGGTGGGATTAACCCGGCTGATTGCTCGTCTTATCTGCTCATCGGTGAAGTTAGTGAACTCCCAAGCTGGAGCTGGGTACTCTGTATCCTCAGGGGGTGCAGCCGCCGCTGTGCCTGGGGGAAAGAACACTTCTTTAAACATCTGACACTTCGCCTCGTTCGTATGTGCCATATCCTGCACCCTCTTGGTAACTGGGTCACGTTTAACCAAGTTGGGTATCCGTGCCCGCCCACTGTCAGTGTCTGATGCCGTGACCACTCTGCCTGCCTCCCAGATTGTAGAGTCCGTCAGACTCTCCAGGTAGCTGAGCCAGGTCTTATCCTTCGCCTCCTCAACCTTACTTGCATAGAGTCGAGTAGCTACTCGTGCCTCCTCATGACATCCATGGTTAGGTTGACGTCGTAGTCGATAGGCTTTTCGAGCTAGTCGTACCTTGACCCGCTTAAGGTCTGCTAATTCAGTGTTCCACCATCGCTTGGTATGTGGGGATATCCGAATTAGTGGAACATTGTCTGTGATAGTCCTTGAGACTATGTCGCTGAAGACTGTCAGGCCCAAGTCGAATTCTTCCACTGACAAGAATTCAGCTTGTGGTGGGTTAGCCTGTAATCTGGCCTCTAAATCCTCCCGAAATTCATTCCAGTTTACCTTTTTGAAGTTACGCCGTGGGCGTCCCTTTGCTACCTGTGTGGAGGCCATCAGTTTTGTAATGATAGGGAAATGATCTACTCGCGGAGGGCGGAATGCCGGTGCTGTGGTGCAGAGGATAACTCAATCCATAAGTTCTTCACTGAGGAACACTTGGTCTACTCGTGTCAAGTTCTTTGTGTTGAATGCCTCCAAGGTGGGGATGTCCTTTGGGAGTGCCATTTGCAGCTGGTATCGTGCTAGTAGATGGAGCAAAGGCTGTGTGAGTTGCAGGGCCCGGTTAGTGAAGAGGTGATGATTGCGTTCTTCATCCCATAGGGGATGATGGCGGTTGAAATCTCCCAGCCACATGAAGTGCCTTGTTTCCCCTGCCTGCATAGGCTGAGAATTGATGTCTCGCATGGCGGAGACAATAGGGCGCAATGCATCATTATGTGTGCATGCCAAATAAATATTAAAAATAAAAAGAATCCGTCCCCCATTCAAGTGGAGACGAATTGCGGTAACGTCAGAAGAATGCACTGGAACTTCAGCCCAGGCATTAGTAGAAACCGAAGTGTTGACCAGCAACAGTGAGCGAGCCGCCCGCCCTTCAGGCGCTCGCGCTGATGGGTAAACTGGTCGCCAATAATGATTGGCCCTAGATTTACCATTAAACCCTATATAGGGTTCTTGCACCACACATATGTCATACTCAGTCTGTCCCAAGGTCACCAATAAGTCTTGGTGCCCTAATAGAGAGCTGTTCACGTTCTGTTGCCAGAACCTGAGCTCCCACTGTGACTCATCATCCTGGTTGTTGTCACTCATTAAGAGGACGCAACCCTGGCCTGCGACTCTTCTCCCTCCTCCATTTCGCCTGCCCAAGAGCAGGTTGGAGGGAGTTCAGATGCCCGAGAGGAAGGGCGGGATCTGGACACATATCCATCCAAAGTGCCATGCTGCAATCCATGTGCTCTCTCCGTCAGAGGATCCTGTGAGGAGCCAGTAGGCCGACCTGCATATGACCCTGATGGGGCTGGCATGGCTCGTCTGGCCATTGCATTGTCTGCAGGCCTCCTAGCTGTAACGGCCTGAGACCGTGGCTGTGAAGAGGGTGGGGGTGGGGGCCCCATCATTCGCGCTGTAGCTGTGGGCTCAGTATGTGTAATAGGAGGGTTATCAGTCTGCAAAGAAGGGATGCGATTTATGCGGATAGGATGTGCTGCTGCAGCCCAAGCTGAGCCTGATATTCCCCATGGCGCTTTACGGACTGCCATTTTCCAGGTTCCAGGGTCACTGGAGGGGAAACCAACATACTTTGCCATATCTGAGTGGTTGTAGAAAACCCAAAGCCTGCGGGCGAAGATTGCACATGAGCGTGCCGCTGCTCCGTGACCCTTCAGGCCACAATTTGCGCAGTGGTGAGTGGAGAAATCCCCGTTAGGGATTGTGCACATGGTTGTGGTATGAGGGCCTGCACAACGTGCACAGATAGGAGTAGTGGCCTTGCACTCTCTCACAAAATGTCCAAAGCGCTGGCAGTGAAGGCATCGGGTGGGTTCTGGGAGGAATTTCCGCACTCGTACCCTTGCCCCTTCAACAACCATATCGTTAAATATAGCATGGTTAGCACTCTTTTGGTCAAAAAAAGCGAATAAAAAATGAGCGAATCGTTGTCCCTGCTTCCAGAAGCCTGGGTCCTTGAGGGGCTTAGCCTCGGTTATGGAGCCCAATTTTAGCCCACTGGCCTCCTCAATGTCGTCAAAGACAGTGGATGGTGTGGGGTGGAAGGAGGTAGGAACGAATTCAGCAACAACAGAAAATAGGGAGAGATTGGGGGTGGACAAGCCGTCAAAGTGAGATATGAATGATGTCATCACTCCTTTCCCCTTCAGCCATCCCGCTGTGTGTTCTGAGTTAGCCTCGAGAATAATCTGACTCCCCGTGCGGTGGGCAGCCACAATATGTGCCCCTTCAGGGCATGGGGGAGTGGATTCTGAGATCCCGTTCAATGCCAAGTTGGCCTTCACTACCCACTCGCGTGGGGTAAGATTACCCAAATCGTTGGGATCAGAACAGTGCGGATTAGCAAGTTTAATAGGGACTTGGATATCTCATAGCGTGGCAGCTCGAATAGCGCTCGAATGCGGAGCCGCAGCTGTAGCCAACACATTGGCATACGTTGAGCGACTCATGGGAGAGTCTGGGGCTCCTCCCTCCAACTGAGTTGACATGGACCCCATGGCACCCTCCTCTAGACGGTGCACTAGCGTGGAAGTCCGAGATTGACTAACCTCAAGCCTTTTTAATGTCTGGTCGAGTCGCTCCATTCAGCTATCCAACACAGTTTGTGTTTTTGCCGCTATAACGTCGAACACTTTATCCTCCAGCAGCGCAGCCACTGCCCTAATGATTGAGCCATACTTACCTCGGTTTGCTGCTGGTAGTTGAGCAGCCACCTGATTGAGAATTGTGCATGCCGTCGATACGTTCAATCCGCTTCCTAATTCCAGATAGCTTCCTTGGTGGAGAACATCCTGAGCCTCCTGTGGAGACATCTGCGGCAGTAGTTTTTCCGAGGCTTTGTTCGGAGCTGTCTTGGATCTTGTCTGCTGAGTGCTGGTTGTTAACTCTATTGCTGAGGTCTGTCCATTTGTGGCCGACGAAGATGGGCGTCTGTGTGTCGCCGAGGTGCATGCTGACAGGGGGGGTTGTGGCGTTGGTCGGGGTGTCTTTCCTCCGGCGTCTATCCGTGGTGGGGGCTGTGTCATACCGGTACCGTTCGAAAGCTGCGATCGCGTAGAGCCAGAAGAAAGCAGAGGTATAATGATAAGAGGAAGTGTAGAGCGAGGGCGTCGTGAACGACATCCAGCTCAGAGAAAATTTACCGTGGGAAATGTTGTGATGATGGTGGTTACTCCAGTCCGACCGCTTGAACGTCACGCTCCCTATCTGTACATCGTGTGAAACAATATTTGTGGCTTATCTCTTGCTTATCTCCCTCATCTTAGGGCTGCCAACCATACCGTAACAGGTTACGGCTGTATTTTGAAAACCGTTTACGGTACGGGTGAAAGCACGGCCGTAAACGGTTTACGGTTAGATATAATAGGTTTTCACCACTTTCTCGTTTGAAATCGTCAACTAGCAAATGCTACAGTGATCTTACACCAGAAAATATTTCATTTTTCACCGAATTGGCATTGAACACCAGTATATACCAAATTTTATGTATAATCGCAAAACCTATGACTGAATAGCATGATTTGTAATTATAAATTTCAAAGGCATTTGCTTGATACGAGCTCTAGCTTTAGTCCTGTAGCTGTCTTACAAATGAAGGATAAGGCAGCGCGTTGAGAGAACATTAATATATTTGTGAGTGACTTCGAACTAACTGATAGCATGTCCTTTCTTATCTCATGTTACCTCTGTCTCGTCGACTTTGGGTTCTCTACAAGTCGGAGGAAGCACGTTGGCATGTAAAATATGCTCCAGCCTCCTTCAATAGCCTTTATTACTGTACCTACTTACCGACTTGACATCTATAGTTGGTTAGATCACAGGCCTATATCTCTGGAGACCCTGTGAGCTCTCAGTGCCCTCAAAATGAACTTGATAAGCTGCTAGCTTCCTCCACTTTCCTTAGTACTTCCTCCACAACTGGGATTAATTCCACGAAAGGCCTTCAAAAACGAAGCAAAAGGAGGGGGAAATGATAGGGAATGCGCCGCGTTAATGCGGGGACACGTCGCCATTGTGTACTCGTCACGGTATGTCACGCCGGACTTGCAAAATCGCGCGCGACTTCTCTTTTAGGCAGGTGCACTGCCACCTTCACCTTCACCTTCACCTTTCCCAGCTCAACTTTGACTGCAGCTAATGACATCTAGCGTAGTCGAACAAACATAAAATCGACGTTCCAAGAATTTTTGAAATTGCACTAAGACATACTTCTGACTACCTAGCGCTGAACGAAAGCACTATGTAAAATTCGAACTAAGTAGAGCACATTCGAACGAGTCTCCTATCATATTCAAATACCTTTTATGCAAAACCTACAACTTGCGGAATTTCCCCATCCAAACTGTCCATGGTACTGAGTATCTCGAGGACAATGCAACTCGGCTTTACAGTAGCTTATCTTCGAGTCGTCGTATTAAGCCCATTAGGATAAGACGCCTACATTGTATGTAATGAATTGATAGTGCCATCATTGTTATTTCAAATATGTGACTCACACACGTGCAGTCATAGTGTCACACTCACTAAGTATGTATTGACAATGTGTCACTACCTAGGCGCCTAGGCCCTCAGACAGTCACTAAGTACTTACTAGTAATACTATGTAGCACTCGAGAGTCGAGAGCAGTCACTCCGACGTTCTTAAGTTTTAGTTACCTACCTGATGATTGATCTTGCGCCATTCCCAAGTTCTCCGGATCCTTGCATTCATCTACCTCGAGCGACGTAGGTTTCTAAGTTCTAACGTCATCACTAAATTTTGGAGCAACTCGCGAGCGGTTATAATCCATCGTAATGTGCCACATTTAACGTGATGCACCACAATCTCATAATCACATTATAACCAATCGTAACGAATCTTGAGTTATCCCTAACTTAATAATTCTGGGTGGTGTATTATAATCTAATCTGTGGTTGTATTTTATTCACAACTCCTGGTAAGATATGGAGTATATTATAACACTACTACATAGTTAAATGCACTTTGCAATGGTAAGAGATTCACACATAGCAATCATGATTTATACCAACAATACGTAGTGATTACTATTGTCAATGATGAATATGTGAAAGCATAACATCTGATTTTATTTATTATTTGACTACTATATACAAGCATTGTAATCTAAGTATGTAACGACAGTAGTAGTAATTACTAGTGCAGTTTACGTAAGTAACTTACATCCAACTTACATCACACCGGTAGATAATTGGTAGAGATAAGAAGAATAAAGGGATTACGTACTTATTGAAGGTACTTACCAAGTTTTCAAGTCGGGGCTATAGCTGGGTTGCTAATCCTTTCAATGCACGTTGAATCCTGCCTGCTTATATGCTTTTCGATGTGGAGTACGCTTACAAATACTCCGGTCACGGAGCTAGAGGTGGGGCTCGGAGTATGCACGCACTGTCACACTCCTCAAAACCCTCGGTAAATTTGGAGTCGGTGATGTCATGCATAACTGATGCTTTAGGCCGTTCACATCTTCAAAGTTCAAAGTACATACTTGCAGTTGCGGGGGAGTACATATGTAAATTTAGCATACATATTTTGTGCGATGAGATATACGACTCAGATGATGAAGTAGAAGCGGATGGAATGGATTTCGAAGTGCATGATGCATCTGACAATGAAGAATCTGTTAGCGGGGAATCTGACTTCGATGATGGTTATGCAAGCCTGTAGCAGTGTTTCCGGGTTCCCTAAAGTATGATTATATTCTATTTCCTATTCAACTTTTTATCAATGTTATCCTTTTCGTGTTGTTGTTTGTAATGCAAATTATAGTAAACTGTCCGCTACGACGAGTACATGCATGTGTTGGGAACAATTATAATGTGGATGTCATAATGATTGGATACTCATCAGTGATTATACTACTGTTGCAACGATTACAAAATTATCCTGATACTACTACATTACTGTTATCTTATGATAATCCTTATCTACTAGGAACAGTAGCTCGCAATAACAGTATATTGTAGTGTGTAACTTACAATATCATATCATAATTGCGAGGAGCTCACAACATCTTATAATAACTCGCTAGTTGGAGTAATCTGATCTTCTGATCGTGAGACACATAACTATTGGCGAGATATTCATTGATTTACTGATGGTGGAGCGTGGTTCTTATAGCTACTGAAACGATGAAAGTTCCAATTATTTACTGATCAACTACCAACGATATTTTTAGAGAAGAGCCATTGTTCCCCGCTCAACTGCAACTCAGAGGCAATCAGAGGCAATACATCACTCACACATTGACATGTGTCTAAGTATCAATGTCATTAGCCGCTTAAACCTCCATTAACAGCTGATCTATGCGGTATTTTTCCCATTATTGAAGGAAACATTGAATGCTTACAGGTATAGTATACAAATGTACTTGAAAGATATCGAGAGTTGGATTCTTTTATTATATCACATGTAGAAGGGAAGGTAGTGTCTACACCAGAGGTTAGACCATGTGCCGGCACCGAGTTCACAGCCCAAATAGGTGTCTGCGAACAAATGATCGAAGACGCTGTTAAAAATCCAGAGCACCGGAACTTTCCCAGCAGTCTCCCTATACATGCGAATATTCCCAAAACCAGCGACGCTCATATACTCAACTTGATGATTATCTTGTCTTGTCAAGATAGCTGTGGAGACTCCCTCAGCATCATTGGAATACTTGATATGCTTAAAGGTTAGCGTTTGCTTAGCATCTAGCATCAGGCAATACATAAGAAGCCGTTGGACCGCCCTGAAGGGCCTGAACGTTTATTTCCCCCTCCCTGAGCTCTGCATATGTCAGTTACAACACCGCAAAATGCGTTCACCTTGACTGATGCAGATATAAACCTCTCGTAAGTATTCTCTTGTGCAAGTATAATATGACATCGTTCGTTTTTCTTATATTTCACAGCGCCATTTTAGCTTTAGCTTGTACAATACCTGGAACATGCATATCATTTCTCGCGCTGCTTGCGTACTCGGTCGTTGTATGCTTCAAGCGAGCACGACCAAAGCTAGATCGAGTTAGCTTTCGTCTTATGGTGTACACTCTCGTGTTCAAGTACGTTGATATTCCCTTCGTGACCCAGCCACCCTGAACCATCTCCTGTCTTTTCCTCTTATAAAGCATATTATTTGGAATCGCATATGTAGTCACTCCCGCTTCTCCTGGTGTATTGTGTAACTTCGGTGCCTTTGTGGTGAATGTAAGCTATTCTGCTGTTTAGGCGTCAATACAATTAACTAATGGAACTACGTCTGGCAGTTTACTCTAAGCTTCTCGACATTCTTCACGACTTGCATTGCCTTAAACCTTCAGTATCTCTCTCTCAGCCTTTACCATAATAGGATCGACTAAAAATCTATTAGATTAGTATTAGTTCACGGCGTTAATGGGAAAAAGATGGAGAAATATTATATAGCAGTCACCACGATTCTTAGTATCGTTTTGAATGTGCCAACCTACGCGGTACATCAATTTGGGTAGGTCTGACAATTTTCTATGCAATATTTCGAGTCAGTTAATACATTATGAAGCTACAATGAAGATACCGGAACATGCTGGTACTCAAACACTGATCCCAGGTTGCGCCTCAAATGGATAATCGGAACACAATCATTTTGGATTACATTGGCTGCTACAGTGGAGACGATATGTTCGTGTGTGGCACTTGGTTGGATATATTATCGCTTTCAGGTATGTATACTTAAATGTCACAAAATTAAACATTCTTATCAGGACTCAGAGAATTACATCCATTATGATTAAAGTCTCAACGCGAACAAAGTCTCCTCAACTAGAAAAGACACGAATCGGATCTAGCGATAACGTTTTTAGATCAGTGATGCTGGTCGCACGGGATAAACGTTATCGCAGAGTGGTTCTTCGAATTGGTAAGAGAAGACTGCATAGACTTGTCAATTTAATGATACCTGAATATAGCTATGTACCCGATTGTATCACTCATCGTTAATTATACCACTGTCATACTCGATTTGAACATGACAGTTCGTGGTTTCCATACGCAACGCGTACGTAACGATTTCTTCTTTACTTCTTCAATTAATCACATTCACTGTAAAGGATTTTAACCTCCTCATACTCGATCTAATATTCTACGGGATCCGTCCACTTGCATATGGGATCCTCGCAATCACTGATCCAGTGCGTTGTTGTTATCCTTTCTTTCTCCATTGTCTCACATATTTTTGGCAACAGGCTTTTGTAAATGCTGTCCGTGAGCTGCGTGGAACAGAAGTGAACCGAAATGGGCATCGCACGAATAGTGAAAGGACGGTCACGCAACTTGATTTTGCGTCAGCTGCTCAGTCCACAGCTGATGCTCAAGGCGCTGTATCACAGTTCAGTAAGGAACCAACGCATGGTTCGATTATACCGGGTAATGCAGAGGAAAGTGGCGAGTCAAGAACTGAATGTGTAGAAAGCGGAAGAGGGAGTGTACATGATGAAGATTTATGGAAATTTGAAAGCCAACTTTAAGTTACCTGTTATGAATATTAATGTCTTTGTTGTAATTGTTCAAGGAATATATATATTAAGTTACCGGCTTAATCAAATATGTTTGTTCATCATGCCACATAGGTAGCCGAACAAACATAAAATCGACGTTCAAGATTTTTTGAAATTGCGCAAAGACATACTTCTGACTGTCCAGCGCTGAACGAAAGCACTATGTATGTAAAACTCGAACTAAGTAGAGCGCATTCGAACGAGTCTCCATGGTCCAAACTTGGAGTCCGCCTATCATATTCAAATACCTTTCATGTAAAACCTGAAATTTCCCCATCCAAACTGTCCATGGTACTGAGTATCTCGAGGACAATGCAACTCGGCTTTACAGTAGCTTATCTTCGAGTCGTCGTTTAAGCCCATTAGGATAAGACGCCCACATTGTACGTAATGATAGTGCTATCATTGTTATTTGTACTTAGACGCCCAACCAGTCCCCACCAAGTTCCAACGCCCCAACCAATAAGCGACATAATCACCCATGGCACCATCTGGAAAGTCCCACTACCCCACAATTGAAACACGCAATATAAAATACGTAACGAAATACATAGAATTCACAATTAAAATTACACTGAAAGATGTGATAGGAAATATGGGAAAGATATAACGTTTATTATACGACACTGCTGGTAAACCAATTCCAATTAAACTTGAACTGTATCCCAGTCAAAATTTCAGTTATGTATACTGTTATGGCCTCAAAAAAAACACATTTCAGGTATATAAATGGATTGCCTTGGACTGCCATTACATCCATCACGATCCGATGCCCGACTGTAATATTTATTACTTAGTACCCAACTTCTGATCAGGCTATCAACCACTCGACAACTAAGTATTTTTATCTAAGCAACCGTGTTTTCATCTGTTCTCATGAGATATAAATACATCGAATCTAGGCTAATAATGCGCATATTCAACCTACTTCTGTAGTACTAGAAAATCACGCTCAGACCTAGGTAGCGCTCACCGCTGATGAACTAGAATTTACTTACGAGATAATTCTTCGGCTCCTTTCACTATCTTAAACGAAAGGCAAATGCAGGACTTGTCTTCGAGATTCAACTACTTGACCATGAACGCCCACATAACACGAACAAGACCATCATCAACTTTAAAGGATGCCAAATGTAAGCCTGACGCAGACAGTCTCACCACGGGCTGCTAACTTTTCGAGTTCCTATCGAGTTTTTCGAGTTAAACTCGAGTCACACTTAAGTTACAGTCGAGTTCCACTTTTGAGCTCGCTTATTTTTTTCGAGTCAAAGTTAAGTTACCTTGAGTGGACTTAAGTTCCTCGCTTTTTTTTTTTTGGAAAAGTCGAGTTCCCTCGAGTAAACTTAAGTTCATCACTTATTATTTTTTTGAGTGAAAGTCGAGTTCCTTTGAGTTAAGTTAAGTTACTCACTTGTATTTTTTGAGTGAAAGTCAAGTTCCCTCAAGTCAAGTAGAGGGGATGCTAATATTTCGAGCTCCTGTTAATTTTTTCGAGTTAAAGTTAAGTTTTTTGAGTGAACTTAAGTTCTTCACTAAGTTTTTTTTGGTGAAAGTTGAGTTCCTTCGAGTTATATTAAGTTCCAATCAGGTGTAAGTTGAGTTCCGAATATTCTAGTTTCAAAAGTTCAAATGTACAGTAAGTATACACTAATCGTTCCCATACCCCCGCCTGATGTTTTCTACAGCTCTGCTCAACAATTCCCACGCACTCCTCCCGCCTTTATTTACACACATTTGCATGCATGTTGTACTATCCATCACTTACATCAACACAAATATTCATCACCGCGTCATCAACGTGTGAACACATCGTGGAATTGTTGATGGGCACTCTTCCTAGTCATCATCCTTAACAGTGAGCAAGTCTTTTCTTAAATTTTTAGCTCAGTTCTTGCTCTTTTTCTTTCTATCTTTTTGCATCACTTAATGTAAGTTGTTATACACATAGTAGACCATATTATATTAAGTAATAATGCAAATAAACTTATAAAAAATGTGAGTTACATATGTATTTAGTCTGAAAAGCGGAGGCGTGGGAAAATATGGGCGGGAGGGCGGGAAAGCGAAAAGAGGTCGGAATGATCAGCGAAAGCGTGGGAAAATGTTGAGCAGGGATGCGGACAGCAGTGAACAGTAGAAGCGGATGTGTGGGAAATAGAAGTGGACAGCAGTGAGCATCAGAAGTGAAAGGCGGAGGCGTGGGAAACTATGAGCGGGAGGGCGGGAATGATGAAATGCGCGGGAAATTGCGAGTGGATTAGAGGAGAAGCGAAAGCGTGGGAAATGCTGAGCGGAAAGCGGACAGTAGTGAAGCAGAATAATAACGGAAGCGTGGGAAATCATGAGTGGGAGGGCGGGATAGCATAAGCAGAGATCAGAATGGTAGTGGAAGCGTGGGAATTTATGAGCGGAGGCGCGGGCAACAATGAGCAGAGTGTGGGAAACATTGAGCGCGAAAGTATGTAGGCGCGATATGTTAAGCGGAAGCGTGGGAAATTATGAGCGGAGGTGCGGGCAACAATGAGAATGTGCAATTAATAAGAAATGAATAAACATTGAATTATAGGCGTGGGAAACAGCGAGCGGGGGGGCGGGAAACAACCCAAACTACTGTATAATTATTGTAAGGTACTCATACAATACAGGTATACAACTTGCTTATTTTTCGAGTAAAAGTTAAGTTCCCTTGAGTAAAGTTAAGTTTCTCGCTTATTTTTTTGAGTGAAAGTTAAGTTCCATCGAGTCGAGTTGAGTTCCTCACTTATTTTTTTTCGAGTAGAAATTAAGTTCCATCAAGTTCCTCGCTTAAGCTAAATTCGAGTGTCAGTCGAGTTACCATCGAGTTACCTTCGAGTGGTAAATGACAACTCAACTCCACTCGAATTTGAGTCGAGTTCCATTCGAGTTCCATTCGAGTTCCAGTTAAGTTCCTACTTTAAGTTCCTCAAATTCCATTACTTAAAACCCATACTTTATTATTGTGCTCATTGTTGTTGTGATCCCTTAGCTCGTTGTTTCCCACGCCCACCCCTGCCGCCGGGGATGTGCAAAAATAGCACCATCACATCAGTCATCAAATCCCCGATAACTCCACTCGCTTCTGACGCATTGATGGTGATCGCATCGCACTTCTTCCATCATCATGCTCAGCAGTGAGCACGTATTTTGTGCACTCTTCTCTCACTTTTTGGATTCTTCCTGTAATTTTTTTTTTACAATATGAAGCTAGTTATTTTGTATGTAATATAACATCTTAGTTGCATAAACATCATGTACTGTGATTACATAAAATATAGCATTAATAATAATAAATTGAGCTTATCATACTATTTCATAGGTAATTTAGCTGTACAGTTGAAGCATTTAATATACATTCATGTTCACAAAAATATTGAGAGGAATTGCCAAAAAAACTCGGCCAGAAATAAAAATAATGGGTGCTCACTGTTTATGACGATGATGAGACTTATGAATGCGATCAAACGCGCCGTGGAAAACAACGTGCGGCACTCATTGATCAATTTGATGGAGATTCAGGGGCGTGGGAAATAATGAGCGCGGAGGCACAATAGTAAGTGAGCATTAATCTAATAATCCATAGCAGCGTCGGAATGTCTGCGATATACCATACAAATTCAGATAATTTACATTTATCGAGTTACAGGTGAGTTCCTAAGTTGAGTTCCACTCGAGTTCCAGTCGAGTTCCATTCGAGTTACCGGTAACTCGAAAAGTTGACGGCCCGTCTCACCACAAAGGCCGCATCACGAACACTCGACACGCACACAGCGCATGCCGAGCACTCGCACCTCCTTTCTTTCTTTCTTTTTCTTCCTCTCGCGCCCCTTTTCTTCTCCCCACCTCGTGGTCTCTTTGCTTTCCGGTTGCTTCCTCCTTACTTCCTTCCCTTGTTCGTCTTGTCCTCGTCGTCCTCCTTAGTACTATTCCGGTCATGCTATACGGTATAAAAAACCAACACTTATCCATTTCCCTTCGTTGCTTTTCTCTTACTGTCATTCAGTGAGGCTGTTCCGACACAGCAGCCTTTCATCAAACGCCCAAACATATATTCAAACAGGACCATACAACGAACCAAGTACCCACTGCACTGCCTTCAGCCTAGCACTCAAGCCGAAATCGCGAGGACCACTGAACGCCATAGCTATAAAAAAAACACGTCCAGCCTAATCGCAGTCCCAAACTTGAAAATTAAAAATGAGAGTTCTATAATTTGCAATGGGCATGGTTACGTACTCCACTTACGAACGACGCGAATTCCATCTTCAATTCTTCCCCGAGTCGTTATCAAGTGGCTTTTCAGGCGAAACTTGCCCAGATGAGGTTTCGTTTGTGGAAGGTGGAGGTGGGTTATTATGAGAAGTGGCGTTGACCGATTTGCTGGCAGTAGTCGGTGCTTCGGAGGCGTCGCCGTTGCCTGGTTCTGAGTAAAATCCAGTCGCCATCAATCGTGCTTGTGGATTTCTATATAGTATGGATGGTGGTTGTGTGGTGGGTACTGCCAACCTGCTGTGCATGTTTTTTATAACGGGTTTAGTTGTTTGCGGACGTTTTGAAAACTGACTGTGTATCTGCTGTACAATAACGTACTATACCCTGGCTAAATAAAATATCTCTGTATCTTCTGGATTGATCACTTACAGCATGGAGCGTACCTGATATAGGCGGAACTCTCGGTCTCATCGTGAATTATCGTAATTATGCGATGCTTGATGTTAGTCTTTTCCAGATACATTTGTAATCATTGTGAACTTGAAGCTCTATACATGAATACAGTATTACTAATCGGATATGAAATAAGTATGCCCAGATGAATTGGAGGGAGACCTAGAGATTGAGTAAGAGTAGAACATTCCATTTGGTACTCGTTGAGCTAGACATATAACCGCGAATCTATATATAAATCGTCCAAAACAATACAAATTTTCCTTCTAACAATCACGTAGATCCCCGTTCCACATCCTCTGAATCACAATCGTGCCCTTTCTTACACTTGACAAACACCCATACAAAAATACCCAATAAAAGCCCTATTATCTGTTGACATGAAATGGACATAATGTTCCTATCACCGTAAATGCACGTATATCCCTTTCTCCCCATTCATCCATTCATACACTTTGCTTTCATTCATTCTTCTCTTTATTCTTTTATACAATGGTCACTAGTAGATACCTATATATACCAGACAGTAGATACATATTCACCTCAGTCGTTATACTACACAATAACACTGAGGTGAGAATTCTAGTTACCTTTTCTACTTATATCTCGTACTTACATCACACATAGATTAACATTACTTACCGTGTGTATAGGTACAGTCGTTATACTACACAATAACACTGAGATTAACATTACTTACCGTGTGTATTGGTTATTCCTTTCTACATTATCACTGTAATAACCACCCCCCCATAAAATCCAACCATCTGGCCATGATACACCCACGTATGCAGATGTCTCATCCTATTGAGAACAGACGCCCCAGCCCATCCTGCACCAGCGGCAATTGGTATAAGAAGAAGTAGCGATATACCAAGTGCAGCGGTGAAAGCTGAATCGGGAAAGTATGCGACTCTGCGAGCACTAATAGTCCGCCTACCGGAGCCGATACCTAACCGGACCAGATGCTTCCTCCGATTGCACCTATGAGCAATGCAGAGTGATTATCAAAGTGTTGCTGTCCGTCCATTACGTTTCCGAGGAGTCTGATTTAGAGTTGTGTGTTAGGATAGTTCCGTGTGGTGATAAGGGGTGATTACTGACAGTGATAAAATGCTACTGGCGATTCCTAGGATTAATAATGGCAGCATAACAAAACTAGAACAATGCTAAGTTAACGGAAATTATAAAAGTTGATTATAGACTTACATAATTTTAGGTATGGAAGGGTTCTGTTGGTTCTGGCGAGTCATGTTGTGAGAAAATGTATCAGGGTCTAAGGTAGATGTTGATAGTGAATAATATAACAGTTAATTGTATGGGGTCGACGGTGGGAAGTGTCAGTCTTATATGCCAAACCAGTTTGAATTGTGGGGTTTACATATTGAATTTCAATTCACATATTGTAATGAATAGTTTGACACGTGACGTATAACTCCAACTTCGTCATCGCTCCACTTTGTCTCTGAATCATTCAGTGAATCGCCCTCGACGTCGTCTACAGGTTAAGGCATTCAATTCTCAACAGTTAACATATACCTCTTTAAACTTCCAATTGTCGTTATCGACGTAAAACAGTTGATTGACATGTTGAGATTGTCTGTTCTCTTTGATTCCGTGGCTGCGATGTAATACAGATGTACATAAATGAGAGATTATTGTATCAAAGGCATTAAGGTAGTAACTAAGGTTGTTTAGTTTGGTCCGCGCTGAGTGGGCCGCGTCCGTTGTGACACACGGGTGCCAGCACCAGCAGGTTGGAACTTCACCTTAGGGACGTAGTCCTTATCAACCTTTTTATCGACCTTATCTAATTTGGCTTCCGCTTTAGCATCACTATCATCCAACTTCTCCGTTTTAGCTTTAATCGCAATGTGTTCTTGTGTATACCGCTCCCTGGAAGCCTTTAGTAAAGGAGAAATAATGTGACCAGGCTCAGAAAATGGCGATATGAGTTTCCCGCAGAGTTCCCTGATCGTTTTCTGAATATCTTCCTCAGAAATCTGCGTCGGAACATTCTGACTATCCTCTTCCGAGATCTCCAAGTCATTGTCTTCAGAACTCTCCGTCGGCGCAACTTCTTTGGCATTACCTGTCGATAAATTCTTACCCTTCTCCTCAGAAGATTTGTCTTCGGTAGGCAGCCTCCACTGGTCCATTACGACAAACGACATTCCCAGAAGGATTTGAAGTAGATCATCAGATGTCCAGCGTTCTGGAACGGAAATAGCAAGCGTGTCACTTTCGGCCTTACAGAAGGCCCAAACAAAAGCCCCATTGGTCAGGAATCCCCAACGGCACCGGTATGTGTCTAGTTGGGTCCAGATCTGTATATTATTCAGCATCTGAATCAGTTTATTTAACATATGAAGCTGTACCTGATCCAATAGTTTGGCATGTTTTGTCGTTGAGAAGACATCTTTAATTACACCTTTGTCATCTGAAAGTAACGGGTCGCTGAGCATGGCTGCAATGTCGGACTCTTTTATACTCCAGAATGTTTTGATCTCACAGATTGCACCAGGAGAAAAGACGAGGTCGGTGTCGCCACCTCGGCGATTTTCAGATCCTAGGTTTGACATCTTTTTCTTTGCGCTCTCTGTAGAATATCTCCAAACAGGGAGTAGTTTGGATATATTCATATACCTCATCTAGCATACGATAGTTATAAAAATCAAATCAAAGAAGGAAAAAAATAACCCACGAACCTTCAGTAACAGGTTGAGCGGGGTAACAATCTGTTGAACCACCTGCGTTCTAATATTTTCTTCCGATACGACAACACAGTCCTGGTCATCTTTGCTTTTTGGATCGTAGTTTGTGAAAAAACTGAACCATTCGGCAAGTCGGGAGATCGCCTCTCCCTGCTGCTCTGCAGACGGTAGGGGTAATCCATCAACACCCCTAGAGGTTTTATGGCCCTCGTAAACTTCCTTGTCAATTTGCGCATATCCTCGCAGATTCTTCAGCAATTCCGGAGCCAATTTTATCTGCCGTAAATTTGGAGAACGATGCATAGCTTTCGCAGAAACAGTAGTACCTGTATCGCCTTTAGTACTGTCTTCACCTTGTTTGAGTGGGCGGCAGCGGTAGACGTCCGGCAGCGGCAATATGCGGGATTTACTGACAGCGACTGGAAGTGTATAGCCTGGATCGTCTGGGTGCTTCGATTGCAAAGGGTGGACTAGCGTTGAGTTCGGTTTGTGTAACTTGTTGGGCAAATATAGACCCCACACTCCTGGACTCGATGATCCCGTCATGTAAGAGGAAGTAATGATTTAAACAGGAGGAAGTGTGGTATTCAGCTTAAAGATCAGAGCGTTGGGGGGATGATAAAAAAATTGCTTCAAAATGCGTGAATTTATACATCGCCTGAGTGTAGCAGGCTTCTTCCGATGCGTGTACTTAATAGGCCATTGTTGGAAAAACGACAAGCATCATATGGTACTTTTTGCACCTACAGAAGAACATCAGAACTTCCACATGATTGAGAAAACGAAAACAATGATGCTGTACATTATCAGTACAATGAGAAATACCATGTCGGTAATATGTGGACCCACTCATTAGTGATATCTTCCACATGAGGAATAGAATCTTCTGGACTGCAACTTTTCCGCATTGATGCATATGCATCCGTGCTTCGCTAACGGGTTGGGGACCTGTCGGCCACCCCTTCTACCTCCGCTCCACACGAAAGACTATCACTGCATGAAACAATAACTTACGATAACCCAAGTTTTCCGCGTCGCTTACATTTTACAAATCCTGAATATGGAACAATAGTTACTAATATATCACTATGCAGACATATAGGAATTACGTACATAATGATATACTACATATAGAGATCACGAGCCACTCCGTTGATCAAAAGTCGGTTTACGTAACATTATATATATAATGTCTTCATGAATCATTCCCACACCCCACCAAAACACCCCGCCAACACAGTTCACCAACATAACCCACCAATGGCCGAACATTCTCAACGACTGGTGAGTCCGTCAATCCAGTCAGGATTACATGAGCTGAGTTGCAATGGTGTAGCACGAATCCTCTATCAGTCTCCTGACGATCACGAATCTCGTTGTTAACTCTCAAGGAGAAACAATTCCGGTCTCGTTGGAACGCTGTCGACCCGAAGAGGAAGACGGCAAACTGGAATGTTTAATCCTTGATCCCAAGCCTGGAGCTACAACATTCGAACTCGAAGTTTCGGTGAAAGATGGTATAGGATATGGAAGATGCGGCGTAGTACTCGGCACAAAGCTTGAGGCTCTCTGGGATCTCTCTGATCCTGATCCGGATGAAATAGTGTCACCGGGTCCGGAATATCTTCCACCGCTTGTACTTAAAGTGGCCGGTGAAAGTCACATGGATCACTTGGGAAAAGAGGCTCTTAACTACGGCTGGCTTAGATCTCTTCAGGGCGTCGCTGTACCTCGTTATTATGGGTGGTTTAATCTCTCTCTTCAAGAAGGACAATCAATTTCCAGATTACAAGCATCGGACGAAGATTCGAATAATCGTGTGCTATCAATATTGGTACTGGAGCGTGTAGGCGATCATATAACTTTGAAGGAGTCCGAAGATGACATGTAAGTCTGCTACAATGATACTTGTGTGACAAATGATTTACAAATAGCCGCCTTTTTGATAGCGAAGACATTCGCGATGTTTTTAGAGATATATCACTGAAGTATGTTGTACACAGGGATATCCGCGCTCAAAATATATGCCAGGCTCCAAAGTCTCCTCCCGGATATGCTGGGGAATATTGCTCGTTTCATGAGCGAATACATAACTATCGTATAATTGATTTCGACGCATCGACATTGTCTAAAGAACATACACGGCCTGTTATCTCTTCACACCATATTGTTGAAATTGGAACTTTGTATAGGTAGAACTAACTAGTGAGTAATAAGTTGTCCATTATTATATACTTATCTCATGAGAGTATACCGCCTTCTAGATAAGCCTTCGAAGTCATTCCAGGTGATGGAGTCTGGATTTCAATTGGTTTATATCCTGATTAGAATGTTTTAGACATTTGGGTTTGTTAGCGTCATTGGCGGGTGTCCCATCTAAGTATTATATAGGTATGCTTTAATGTAGTTGGTGCTATATATGTCGGAGATGAAAGAACAAAGGCCAAAACAAGGCAGTTATCAGAATACTTACGACTGACTTGAGGCAGAAAAGATTCAACAGAAATGAGGCGTCGATTGGGTTTAACTGTACAAAAGTAGCTAGTCATATTCATTGTTTCCAAGTTCCAATGTGCTTTGCTGGAACCACTAGGCGTTGCGGACTGTCCAAACTTGGTCCAAACCTGTTGGAAGTTGGAACAATGGAGGCGGATTACATAAGTACATATAACACGTGCTGTCTGTTCTGTTGATTGATATTATGTAATTACGTAATTATATAAATGTTGGCTAGTCCGAGACTTAGAGCTAACGGTTTGTATTCCCACCAAGTCCAGCACACCACAACCCACCAACGGCCGAAAGATCCCAACGACCGGTCAGTACTTCAGTGCGTGAAAACTTCAGGAATATACGAGCTCACTGGCATTGGAACTCTGAAGGAGAAAATGTCCTAGTCTCGTTGCTATGCCGTCGACCAGAGGAGAACGACGATAAACTAGAATTTAGAATTCTTGAACCCAAGCCTGGAGCTAAAACATTCGAACTCGTAATGTCCGCAAAAGACGATGTAGGCTATGGTGGATGCGGCGTAGTACTTGACACCAAGCTGGAGGCTCTCTGGGATGATTCTGATCCTAAATCGGAAAAAATAGATTCACCGGGTCCGGAATATCTTCCACAGCATGTACTTAAGGTAGCAGACGAAGGCAACATGAGCGACTTGGGAAAGTAATCCATTAAATACGGCTTGCTTCGAGAATTTCACGGCATATCTGTACCTCGTTATTATGGGTGGTTTAACATCACTATTCAAGGACATACGTTTCTGGGAGTAGAATCCACGGGCGTAGATTCGGATAATCATATGCTATCAATTTTGGTGCTGGAGCGTGTGGGTGATCATATAACTATGAAAGAGTCGGAAGATGAAATGTAATTTTACTAAAATGATAATTATACGATAGATG
Source organism: Cyathus striatus (assembly GCA_025738555.1). Lineage (NCBI taxonomy): Eukaryota > Fungi > Basidiomycota > Agaricomycetes > Agaricales > Nidulariaceae > Cyathus > Cyathus striatus. Next base: position 1,233,600 of record JAOVFP010000003.1, read on the forward strand.
GGTTAACGAATAGCGGCCATGTTTAATAGCAAAGATATTAATGATCTGTTTATAGATATATCGATGAGGCGTCTTGTACACGAGGATATCTGTCCTCCAAATATATGCCAGACTCCAGAGTCTCCTCCCGGATATCCTGGGGAGCCCTGCCTGTATCTTGAGCGGGTGCATAACTATCGCATAATCGATTTCGATGCGTCTGATTTGGCTGAGGAACATTCGCCCTCTGCTATTGCTGTACATCATTTTGGTGAAATTCTAGGAACGTATAGGATGAATTTGATAAAATAATTGTTCTTGAAGAGAGCACGTTGCCCACATAACGTCCTCCAAGTAACGAAATGAGATTAAAAATATACGCCAAGTTGCTGCATTAGAATGTCAAGTTCCATAATGATTCGTGATGAATACAATCACAAAACATGGCGATTCATAAGGTAGAATACCTAGAATGTGCGAAAAATAGACACCACTATGAATCTGTGCAACCGTTCCAGTTATAATGATCAGGACAGATACAATATAGCTATGCTTTATAATGAGCAAATGTAGTTAGTGCTATATCTATCATTCTGCATCCGTGAGACCTCCCATAGGTCAACAAACATTTTATCGTCTGTATCTACGACCTGAATTCTCCTATCCACTTCTTTCCATTCCTCGAACTGCTTCTGCACCCAATATTCGTCACACCAATCATAGAATTGCTCGGGGCGAATTATAATCGATTGTAGTCTTGGAGCAGTTTCAATGATTATTTTGAGACTTTCCAGTAACAGGTCATGATATCGGTCGATGGATAACTCAACGTGGGTTAACGCTGGTAACCACCCAAGCGCAGGAACAACGTCTTTTTCGAAGTGACCACCTATTGTAAGATGCGTGATTTGTAATAGATGACCGCTTTGATACGCCGAGAAAACCTGCAACGTTGGGGCGTCCACTTCAAGCGACTGAAGAGGTAATGTCATAAAACTGTCGCAGACGGTAACAGCAATATTTCCCCTATAATGATTAGGCCAATACGCGAGATGCTGAACTCCAGTACAAATGGATAGTAAGCGCGACGCAAACCAATCTGATACGGATCGGGTAATCAGGATGCGCCTAACATTCACTTCAAAGAATGATTGTGTCTTGGACTTCAAAGCTACGGTAAACTTGTCTTCGTGAATTAAATTATATTCCGAATTGAAGTTTCGGACAAAGTGCACGTGTCTGCCACAGAACTTGAGGGTTCTATATAAAATTGGCTCGATGCTTTCGTATCGAAGTCAACTACTTACGTAACAACATTGGTGAGGAAGAGCTTACCACCTCTGTGCCCGTTTACTGACCATAGATAATTCGACATCGGTGCGACGATATGGTTGCATGAGGACAACCCATCGGAATATGATATCTTCAACCTCTGGCGGAAAGAAGAAGGACATGGGGTCTGGGCATTGGTGCGAAAGACTATCGATAATTTTATATGTACATAAAAGCTCCGTATTAATAGTATTTGCATCTGACTCTGTCGGGACTCGGAGATGCTGGCATTGCTGCCATATGGATATGCCCACAGAACGTCATACCTATGTCGGGTATCAGGCGCAGCACTAGTATATGTTTTTAGATGGCCCCCAACGCTCGTGGAGAACTTAATCGGTTTAGTCGGAACAAACATTGAATATAGCTGGAAAAACTACGTAGCATCGACGACGACACCTGGCCTGACCTCAAACAGCACACAGTACTTAGCCGGAGGACTATACGAAGTTCCGTGTGGACTATCTAAGTACAAACATCATCTGCGCAGTACATAACAGATGTAATATCAAATCAAAAAGCATATATGGAGACTATGTGGCATGATGAACAAACATATTTGATTAAGACAGCAACTTAATATATATATTCCTTGAACAATTACAACAAAGACATTAGTATTCATAACACGCAACTTAAAGCTGGCTTTCAAACTTTCGTAAATCTTCATCGTGTACACTCCCTCTTCCGCTTTCTACATATTCAGTTCTTGACTCGCCACTTTCCTCTGCATTACCCGGTATAATCGAACCATGCGTTGGTTCCTTACTGAACTGTGATACAGCGCCTTGAGCATCAGCTGTGGACTGAGCAGCTGACGCAAAATCAAGTTGCGTGACCGTCCTTTCACTATTCGTGCGATGCCCATTTCGGTTCACTTCTGTTCCACGCAGCTCACGGACAGCATTTACAAAAGCCTGTTGCCAAAAATATGTGAGACGATGGATAAAGAAACAATAACAACAACGTACCGGATCAGTGATTGCGAGGATCCCATATGCAAGTGGACGGATCCCGTAGAATATTAGATCGAGTATGAGGAGGTTAAAATCCTTTACAGTGAATGTGATTAATTGAAGAAGTAAAGAAGAAATCGTTACGTACGCGTTGCGTATGGAAACCACGAACTGTCATGTTCAAATCGAGTATGACAGTGGTATAATTAACGATGAGTGATACAATCGGGTACATAGCTATATTCAGGTATCAGTAAATTGACAAGTCTATGCAGTCTTCTCTTACCAATTCGAAGAACCACTCTGCGATAACGTTTATCCCGTGCGACCAGCATCAATGGTCTAAAAACGTTATCGCTAGATCCGATTCGTGTCTTTTCTTCAACCTGACGAGGCTTTGTTCGTGTTGAGACTTTAATCATAATGGATGTAATTCTCTGAGTCCTGATAAGAATGTTTAATTTTGTGACATTAAGTATACATACCTGAAAGCGATATATCCAACCCAGTACCACACACGAACATATCGTCTCCACTGTAGCAGCCAATGTAATCCAAAATGATTGTGTTCCGATTATCCATTTGAGGCGCAACCTGGGATCAGTGTTTGAGTACCAGCATGTTCCGGTATCTTCATTGTAGCTTCATACTATATTAACTGACTCGAAATATTGCATAGAAAATTGTCAGACCTACCCAAATTGATGTACCGCGTAGGTTGGCACATTCAAAACGATACTAAGAATCGTGGTGACTGCTATATAATATTTCTCCATTTTTTTCCCATTAACGCCATGAACTAATACTAATCTAATAGATTTTTAGTCGATCCTATTATAGTATAGGCTGAGAGAGGCATACTGAAGGTTTAAGGCAATGCAAGTCGTGAAGAATGTCGAGAAGCTCAGAGTAAACTGCCAGATGTAGTTCCATTAGTTTATTGTATAGACGCCTAAACAGCAGAATAACTTACATTCACCGCAAAGGCACCGAAGTTACACAATACACCAGGAGAAGCGGGAGTGGCTGCATATGCGATTCCAAATAATATGCTTTATGAGAGGAAAATACAGGAGGTGGTTCAGGGTGGCTGGGTCACGAAGGGAATATCAACGTACTTGAACACGAGAGTGTACACCATAAGACGAAAGCTAACTCGATCTAGCTTTGGTCGTGCTCGCTTGAAGCATACAATGACCGAGTACGCAAGCAGCGCGAGAAATGATATGCATGTTCCAGGTATTGTACAAGCTAAAGCTAAAACAGCGCTGTGAAAACATAAGATAAACGAACAATGACATATTACACTTGCACAAGAAAGTACTTACGAGAGGTTTATATCTGCATCAGTCAAGGTGAACGCATTTTGCGATGTTGTATCTGACATATGCAGAGCTCAGGGAGGAAGGAAATAGACGTTCAGGCCCTTCAGGGCGGTCCAACGGCTTCTTATGTATTGCCAGATGCTAAGCAAACGCCAACATTTAAGCATATCAAGTATTCCAATGATACCGAGGGAGTCTCCACAGCTGTCTTGACAAGACAAGATAGTCATCAAAGTTGAGTATATGAGCGTCGCTGGCTTTGGGGATACTCGCATGTATAGGGAGACTGCTGGGAAAGATCCGGTGCTCTGGAGTTTTAATAGCGTCTTCGATCATTTGTTCGCAGGCACCTATTTGGGCTGTGAACTCGGTGCCGGCACATGGCCCAACCTCTGGTGTAAACACTACCTTCCCTTCTACATGTGAAATAATAAAAGAATCCAACTCTCGACATCTTTCTAGTACATTTGTATATCATGCCTGATCAGTGACTACGTGGAATAAACACACCTGTAAGCATTCAATATTTCAATATTCAATAATGGGAAAAATACCGCGTGGATCAGCTGTCAATGGGAGTTTAAGCGGCGAATGCCATCGATACTTAGACACATGTCTGTGTGTGAGTGATGTATTGCCTCTGAGTTGCAGTTGAGCGGGGCACAATGGCTCTTCTCTAAAAATATCGCTGGTAGTTGATTGGTAAATAATTGGAACTTTCACCGTTTCAGCAACTTCAATAACCACGCTCTACGTTAGAACTTAGAAACATACGTCGCTTGAGGTAGATGGAATCAAGAACTCGGAGAACTTGGGAATGGCGCAAGATCAATCATCAGGTAGGCAACTAAAACTTAAGAACGTCGGAGAGTGCTAGTAAACTGGTCTGAGGGCCTAGGCGCCTAGGTAGTGACACGTTGTCAACACACACTTAGTTGAATGTGACTGCACGTGTACGAGTCAGTCACCATATCAATCATATCAATCAGTCATGGTCCCTTAGGCTTTGTCAAGTCCTTTCCAAGTTCCAACCATCGTCACACTGCTTCAGCTTAGCATTCCGGCCGTATTTAATTTCACTTCTGCTATGGGACAATGCTGGTGTATACTCAATCTCGACAAACACTTAGTTATAGATGGCGCATGGAAACTCGGTGAACTATTCTATTACAACGAGCCAGTCAAATTCATGGAATTTCTTCTTCGCACGAGCGTTAATACCTGGGCAGGAGATCGTATCATATGCTTAGGAGAATATACTTCTGATCTTGAAGAGTTACCTAAAGGCATTTTTGCAAAGCACGAAGAACATGAATTAATCGAATCCTGCGACGACCCCGATGGCTTTACGTTAGGCAAAATGTACGATATGGGAAATGGTTCCATTTCCGAACGAATTCCGAAGAGATTACTCCAAGTATGTGTTGAGAAATCTTTCGAAGAAGGAATATATATGTGGAGACGGTACTCCAGAGGTTCTAGTGGGAATATCGTCGCTGGGACAAACTCTTTTCGCTCGCATTTGCTGGTCATACGACACGTCTACAAACATGGCCATTCCAAATGATATTCCATGCATAGGTCGTGGAGCATGGGCTGGGGATAGGTTCGATGTCGTTTTGTATGAGGATGTTATGCAGGATTTGGAGCTGGAAGGTTGGGAAGACGTTACAGAAGAAGTGAAATCGTACGTTATCAAGACATACCAAGAAGAGCGGTTAAACCATCCCATCATTTGACAAGATATATATGATATAGATACAGAACATAAGTACGATATAAATGTACGGAAATCTGATTATGCGTGATCTGACGTCGAAACCTCCAAAGTGCCGAGCTTAGTAGCCGAGTTAAACTTCCCCAAGATTAGTATATGAACTTTATTCTTATGAATGAAACATTGTATCCCGCCATATCTGAGAACCATTGTTGTATAATTTTTTTTAGCGAATCTGTATGGAGGGTGTAGGTTAAGTCAGTCAATTCATGTACATATCAATGAGAAATCACTATTAGAGAATTCTATCTAATTTTATGCAACATATTAAAAACTAAGCGAGTAACATAATATACTAACATAGGTATACAACTATTTGCTACAAGTGGTTGCGTGGGGTGGTTCAAATCTAGACAGCCAGAAAAAATCTAGTCGTGAATCTAGTTCTTGACGAAGAGCAGTGTTATAATAATCATTAACCCATTAACTCCAACAACGGACCAAAAAGAGCTTTCAAAACCTTTAAATTGAGAAATAGCATCCAATGGCTGTTTAGCATTAATCCCGACCGTGATCGACGTTGCAACTTCAAGCACAATCAGCATATGAACGAATGCAATGACATAAACACTTACTCGCAAGTCCAAGAGTCGCACCAATCTGGTACGCAGTATTCATAACCGCACCAACCACACCCTCCTCCCCGGGCCTTGCACCATCCATAACAACCGTTGTACACCCAACGTACGAATGAATTAACCCAAACATTCCGATTATCATCCCGGGAACAATATGGGACCAATACTTGTTTGGTGTGTCCGCAAGCGCGAATAAAACCACCGATACCAAGCACATAACTTGACCCGCAACCAGCACGATTCGTCGTGGAACTTTGGTTGTTATGTATGCGGCTACAGGTGTACCGACTGCGGCTGAAAGGCCTATTGGTACACAGCGGACTGCTGATATAAGTGCGGAGTTGTGCCATAGGGTCTGTTAACGTATTCAATTAATGCTTAAATGAGAAAGGTAGGATAAACGTACACTGAAGATTTCAACTAACTGTGATTCAATCACGAAGAAAAACCAGTATACACTCCAAGAATAGAAGAACATGGGCGTGAAGTTCTTGTTTGACCATGTGCGAGGAGGGAATGCGGGGTCTTTGACTATGCGTTCTATTACGCCGAACGAAGCTATTAGCACAATAGATAGGACTAATGTAGCGATGACACGCGCGGAACCCCAGCCTATTTATAATAGCTATCAGTCACCTGTCAAAGAGATTCTAAACGGTATACATTACCTGCACCGCTGCCTTCGGTGATAGCAAAAACGAATAGAATGAGGCCTGCTGTCAGAGAAGAAACACCAGCCCAATCGATGCCCCTAGGCGTATCGGACTCGGGCTTTTTGTGAGGAGGTAGAACGAACCACGAGAGGACGGCGATAGGGGAAATGACGATAGCCAAGAAGTAAAATACTGTGGATATGGTAAGTAGTCATTTTTAGGGGTAAATTTAGCACTTACCCCATCTCCAAGATACGCGAGCTGTAAGAACACCGCCGATAATCAAACCACAAACATTTCCGATAGCACCTACACCACCAAATATCGCGTACGCACGACTACGTTCAACAGGATCAGTGATGTTAATACTGATCAGTGCCATTGCTGAAGGAACATTCATCGCTGCGCCTACAATTCCTATTATTAAGACGGCCTCATAAATGATGTTACTGATTTGCATACCTATTCCCTGCAACGCTCGAAATATAATGGCCATGATTGGGTTAACGCTAGCGCCCACAGGAATACTCAGCAATCCGATAACCAGGAACCCGAGGGTGAACACTGGCTTGGGATGGACGATATCGGCAATGCGGCCGGCTACCAGCATGAAAGCAGCAAACGTAAGAGTATAAGCGGAAAGAATCCATTGGATGGTTCCAGGGGAAAACTTCAACTCTTCGCTGATCTACAACACATGCCGTTAGTCCATACGTTCTACGATAAAGCAAAGTTGTCCTTACTGTTGGTAGAGCTACAATAGCAGCGCAAGCGTTAAATATATCGAAGAATTGGGCTAGACAGAGGATGGTAAGGATAAGATTTTTGCGGAGGGGGGTCAGACTATTCTCGGACACCGCTTCGGCTCCGGGAAAACTTGACTCGACGGCCGCGTCTGCGGAGGTTTTTTCCCCCCATTCTTCACCGCATACTAGAGTCGGTGCGGTGCTGAGACTTACACCGACTTTGGGTTCACTGACGACTGGCTGCGCTTCGAGACTCGCTGGGGTGGTCTGGGACGCCATTACGATTGAAAGACGAGTTGTGAGGGAAGAGCTTGCTGCACTTAGGTTGAGAGGTCCTAGTAACAAGTCCTAAGCAAGATACCGATGCTTTTATACCACTTCAACCCTACCAGCACGGAGCAGAAACCTTCTTAGAACACTGACAACGCTTAGTGAACCTGCAGCTGGCTTTCTTTCCAAATTGAGTAAGAATAGAAGACATTAGAAATCTGGAAGTTGCTTAGTGTGCAAGCAATCGTGCTAATGATAGAACTGACGATGACCAAGCAGTAAATGAGGTATTTGGGCATTGGAGGATAAACATATGTTTACAACGATGCTGCTAAAAGAAAGTTATAAATTAAAACCTTGGGTACCAGAATGCAATTTCACTTACTTCACAAGTGTAGCTTAACTCTAAATTGCCCTTGTAAGTTGTGCCAAAGAAACTGTCTGCTGTTAGGACTATTAGTATTACTAATTCTCGAGGTTGATCATTCTTCTCCACTACCTACTGGACTTGCCACTTAACACTTAATGGCTTACAGGAACCCGAAGATATTGAGAGCAAAGTGGAAGATATATTATTAAGCTCACCAACGAATCTGTCATCATTCTTTGGGCTGTGGGCTGTGGTTGCGGAGAGGACGGAGTTAGGCTTAGGAGGCGGAGAGTTCCGGGCGAGAGTGCGTTTGTCAGCAAGTTGAAACTGTACAGCATCAGGTAAGTAGTTCACAGTGCACACGGTATGGGTTTAGGGCATTGCTAGTGCCACTTACTTATGCGCGCTTCCACGAGTCGTTGTGCCGTGTTCAATAAACACAGAAAATATTTCACATCGGTACTGTATTCGGTAACCTTGAAGGCTTGAACTAGTAAAGCCTTTTCCTTATGATTTGCGATATCGTTAAATTAGCTTTATTATTCGTTTGGTTCGCCATTAGATGGTTAGGTTTATTTAACAGGCTTTAGCAGGATTCGGAGACGCTGCTTCAGCAGTGTCCATTGTCCAGACAGAAGCTGTGCTGATAAGTATTTAATAAAGAAATAGGGCCAGCTAGCGGCAACGCACACTACCCCTGCTCACCAACGCACTATAACTCGAAAATATGTCTAAATTCTAAACGGACACAGATTCTCAGAATTTTTTTGCATTTTGCGGCAACAAAAAACTTCATAATGTAATGTAAATAGATACAAGGGAAACAGCCAAAAGGTTCATCATAGTCTAGAATACCTATACAAGGGAGGCCTCTGGAAGATGATGTGACCGGTGAACTACATAAGTGGATTGAACTACGGATGAGATATACATAAAGCGCTGGTACTATGCATGTAGTGTGTATACAGTATGGTCAGAAGTGTGCAACTTCTCATTGAAATACAACCGCCATACGGAGCACACGGCAAGTTCGATAGATCTGTTGTGTTCCAAAATGTCAGAACTTGGAGTGTTATTTATAGCTCTGCAAAACGCTTGCAACCACCTGGACCATGACTACGTAGGAAGGAGATGTGGAGACGCGTGGCAGGCAGGAGAAGGCGACATGAGAGGAGGGGTGGGTGGAAATGGCAGTGCAGTGGTGAGAGACGGCGGGAGAGGACGAACAGGTGGTGGTGCTCGTGACGGCTGGTGTAAAAGGAGGTGGTGGTGCGTAGTGGTGGTGGTTAGCTTCGCGTCAAGAATGCTGCAAAAAGATTGGATCGTCATCGTTCTTGTGAAGCAGGGGAGGGAGGACGGACGTGTTTTCGCAGACGCGTGGACACGTGGAAGGAGTGGAGGTGCCATGGTGGGAGACGGCAGGAGAGGGCGAGGTGGGTGGAGATTGTGGTGTAATAGTGGCAGACGGTGGGAGAAGACATAATTGACTCGATCTTAAGGAGGTGTTGATGGAGAGGAATACTGATTTAGAGGTATTGTTAAGGTGTAGTACTAACTGCCATAACAAAGGCTACCATTGAAAATAAATGCGAGCGGCTAACCTAATCCACCAAAGATGTTCCAACTCTCTTCAAATGATTTTTCATGTGAAATAATGTTGTCGGAGAACTTCACGAATCACACACGACGTTAGAGCGAGCGATAAAAGCTAAAGAAGGCACCCCGGAGGACACCCTCCTCCCACATACCAGACGTAACCGGAATAAGTAATCCACAAATACTTTCAACTCTTATTTAACTTAATCACATACTATCTCTCACATTCAGGGCTACGAGTACACTCCAGAAAATAACACAGCTTCTACGTTTCTACGTGGTTCGCAGTACTGGGCAGTACTTACTGCGAACGCCAAGCGCAAGCGTAACTTTAACAGTACATATTAGTAACGGTCACGCGTTCGCGTAGTGGCAAGTTGCAACGGGTACCATGGCGTCATTGAAGTGCATCCGCATATGTAGTGGCAGTACAGCACAGCAGTAATAATAAGTACTCGTTCATTGTGCGTGCGTTATTTCAAAGACACCCTGATCACCATCACAGCTCGTTTTTCGGACGGAGGGCCAACAACTTTTCGACGATTCAAACTTGATTCGAACAGATAATCAAAAGGTACGAGTGGTCTGCAGTGCTTAACTTCTATATCTCACTCTACGTTTTTCAAGTAGTATGGATCCCACGTTTGATGATGCCGCTGCTACGTTGAAGAGGTTTATGCTGGGTAAGTTTTATAACGATATTACCCATCAATTCAGAAGTACAACATATCTCTAGATCCTCTAGAATCTGCTTTGGATATGTTACCATCAGAAGATCCACGTCTCCAACACAGACTACTAGCACTTTCAAACATAGCTGGCGATACACTTAGTGGGCTCTTTCATAGTACAGAGAACCCCGAGCATATAAACCAAGCAATAGAAATCTATTACAAGATAGTAAAAGTTCTCGGCACTGACGATCCACATACATCGAGCTTCTTACAAAAGTTAGCAGAAGCGCTATTCCAGAAACACTTGCGTCTGGGAAATGCAGAAGAAATCGACGCTGCAATACGTGCTTATAGAGATGCCTTGCGTCTTACTCCTCCCGGTCATTCTGACCTGCCTGTAATCTTGCACGGATTAGGAAGCAGCCTCTCAACTAGATTTGAACTCTCTGGTGATGCTAGCGACATAAACGAAGCTATTGACACTCAACAACAGGCGGTAGATTTGACACCTACAGGAGATCCGTCAATTTCTGCGTACTTAGTCAACCTCGGTGGATCATTATCGAGGCGATTTCAAGCTACGAAAGATCCTGCAGATGTTTACCGGGCCGTTCGAGAGCAGCGACGAGCTGTCAATCTTTTCCCTCTCGATTCACCCGATCTTCCAGCAACACTGACGAACTTGGGCGCGTCTTTGACTCACGAATTCACGATCACCAACGATGCTGAAGCTATAAATGAAGCAATTTCTGCGCGTAGGGACGCGGTTGACATGGTACCTCAACAACATCCTAATCTCCCGCAATTCCTTTGCAACCTAGCAGATTCGCTGTCTCATAGATTCAAGGCTATGAATGATATAAATGATATAAATGAAGCAATAGAGTTTCAACGAAATGGAATATCACTAACTATGGGAAATCATGCGACACTCCCCCACCTGCTGAGCAACCTTGGAATTTACTTGTACAGTCGATTTGAATCTATTCGCGATATCAACGATCTGGAAGACGCTATCGCTGCGCATATACGAGTTCTGGACACCACGCCGCCTATCCATTCTGCGTATTCGAGCAGATTATCACATCTTTCCGACTGTTATTCGGGAAGATTTGACGTCTTAAACGAAATGAAGGATTTAGAGGAATGTATTACACTAAGAAGACAAGTACTATCTAACACCCCACCTCAGAGCCCGAGCTTCCCTACCCGACTCTCTCAACTCTCTCTCTCCCTTCTAAAGCGCTATGACATCTCTGGAGTATCTGTTGATTTTGAGGAGGTCATCGAACTTCAAAGACGGGCTATCAGCTTTGTATCTCCCGGCAGTAAAGACTACCCAAGCCATCTCGGAAACTTGGGTAATGCGCTAGCCAATCAATACTCAAAGACCAAAGATATCTCGTTCCTTTACGAATCCATCGAAGTACATCAAGAAGCAGCAAAATATTTTTCACCAGACAGCGATGAGCTTGCAGCCTTGCTGTCTAAACTCGGCGGATCTTTTACTATGCGATATATGGCCACGGACGAGACCTGGAATTTGGACGAGGCAATTGTCACACAGCAACAAGCGATGGATATAACGCCGCCGACTGACCCGCTGCTTCCATTGAAGTTATTGATGCTTGGCCACACGTTTATCCTTAGATTCCAAGCGCTCGTAGACACACAGGACATCAATTCTGCTATCTTTCTGCATCGGCAGTCTGTTGATACTTGTGGAGACAATGATGTGCAATTACCTCGTTCATTAAGAGGTCTAGGACTTTCATATCTCGAACGATACAAAATAACTGGCAACATGAACGATGTGCATGATGCCGTGTTGGCTATGCAGAGAGCAGTGAACGTGTCCTCTGAAAGCGACTCCGAATATCCGAAGAGATTAAATGATCTTGGTAGTGCATTTCTCCAACGATATATGATCACTGCAGATGTTCGAGACATAAATGAAGCAATTGAAGCTCATTCAAAAGCTGTGTCCGTGGCATCACTCTTGGACAATTTTGAGACACTTTCTGTCAGTCTTGGTCACCTTGGAAGCATGCTTATAATGCGATATGATGCTACCAATAATCCAAGCGACATTAATGCCTCTATTATAGCTCATCAACAGGCACTAGATTTGGTTCCTGATGATGATCCATTCCTGACTGGTATGATGGTGTCTTTAGGAGATGCATTTGCTGCGTTGTTTCAGATAACACGAAATGTGGAAGATCTGAATAAAGCGATATCTGTTCAACAACAAGCAATTGAAATGGCTTCCTTTGACACTGAGCAGAAATCTTTAGCAAGCATGCTAAATAATCTGGGTGTTTCTATGGTCAGACGATTTAGGGCTTTGGGAAACCAGAATGATTTGGAAGAATCAACAAATGCTAGACAGAAAGCTTTAAAACTCACACCACCTCATGACCCAGAGTATCCAGCACGTCTGGCAGGTATTGCGGACTCTTTGGCATGTATGTTTGATGTAACAAAAGAAGAGAGGTTTTTACGAGATGCGCATGAACTTATGAAAGATGCTACATTGTCTCCAGGTGGTTCCCCATCAATTAAGCTAATAGCTGCTAGGCACTGGGCTATCATTTCTGAGAACAAAATATTCGATCCGAACGAAAAACTTGATGCCTATGATCATGTTTTCGAGCTTTTACCGCTCACAGTGTGGCTTGGGCAGACTGTATCTCAGCGGCATAAGAAGCTGGAGATTATCGGAGAACTCGTGAATACTTCTGCAGCGAGGGCAATTTCACTCGGAAGAATTGACAAGGCGCTAGAGTGGCTTGAACAGGGAAGATCAGTTGTATGGAACCAGATTGGAGCTTTGAGGTCTCCTATCGACGATCTTTTAGCTGTCGATCAAGGCCTTGCGGAGAAATTTTTGTACGTATCTCGAAAATTGGAGGAAGCCGGGTCGAAAAGCCTAGGCACGTTGGTCAATCAGGATCAAACTCCTTACACAATCCCAATTGAAATGGATTTACCTGGAGAAGACCCTACAGGAAAACAACATCTTCTAGCCCAGCGGTGGGGGGAACTAATTACTGAAATACGACGTTTGCCAGGGTTCGAGAGGTTTATGAAGCCTACAGAATATGATGACATCAAAACATATGTTCCTCAGAATGGGATTGTGGTCGTAATAAATGTGCATGAAGATGGATGTGATGCCTTGGTTCTCAGAAAGAGAATTAAAAACAAGTCAGCTGAGCCAATGGAGGTTTTGCATGTTCCCCTTCCTCAGATCTCGTACAAGAAAGCTCAGAAGATGAAGTCAAATCTTGAATCATGGAAATCAGGAAACATGCGGGGGCAAGAACAACGGGACGGAAAAAGGGCAGGAAGAGTGGCTTACAATAAGCCGGCATTGATACAGAGTATGAAAGCTATTCTTAGTGAGCTTTGGACCCTCATTGTCAACCCAATTTTGAAAGCATTGGAGCTTAAGGTACAGTGATTCAATATTCGATATTTCAGATAGCAGACTTACGAGATCGATAAAGCCAACAGAAAATTCAACTGACCGCTTATGGTGGTGTCCAACAGGCCCCTTGTCATTCCTTCCCATACACGCTGCTGGAATTTATGACCCTAATGCACTATTCGGATCCGTGCTGTTTGATTACGTTGTTACGTCGTATATCCCGACACTGAGTGTCCTTGGTCACATGAAAAAGAAGTTGGTCACCACAAAGTTTCAAGGGATGGTGGCAGTTTCTCAAGCTAATGCTCCGGGATTACCACCCATTCCAAATACGGAGAAGGAGGTCGAGAACATTATCAACATTTTCAATCAATCCGAGATTGGCGTTAAAATGCTCGAAGGAGAATATGCTACTGTGGAAGCAATATCTCAGGCAATGAGCACTCACAATTGGATCCATTTGGCTTGCCATGGTACACAGCATCCCAGTGATCCACTTGAGAGTGCGTTTCATGCCCATGATGGTTCGCTTACACTATCGAAAATAATGGAACTTGAGATCCCGGAAGCGGATTTTGCATTCCTATCAGCATGCCAGACTAGCACCGGGCACGAGAAGCTTCCAGATGAAGCTGTCCATCTTGCGGCTGGAATGCTGAACGCGGGATATAAGAGTATCATAGCTAGCTTGTGGAGTGTTAGCGACGCTTGTGCACCTGAGATTGCACACGAACTGTATAAGTGCATGCTTGAAGGCGGAAGTGGCGGTTTAGACAGTTCAAGAGCGGCTTGGGCGCTCCATACGAGTATCAGGAAGATTAGGGAGAAAAACAATGAAAATGATAATCCAGGAGATGGTTTATTATGGGATTGGGTTCCTTTCGTTCATATTGGAGTTTAATTGGTCAGAATGATAATTAATCACCGTAGGAATAACATTCTATACCCTATACATTAATTGGAATCGTATCCACTGCACTTAATTTGCTACAGGTCTAATCGGCTGGGGCACGGAAACTCGGTTGATATGACCACTGGTAGTGATTAAATCAGGATACTCCAATCCGTTACCCTATATTAAACGAATGATTAGATGACCAGTTTAGGGAGAGGTGAAGGTTCAATTCGACGCACAGTCATTGGTGAGAGGGAATCCCGGGTCATTTACAATGCTTTCCAAATATTTGACTTGATCATTCGTAAGAGAGATGTCTAGAGCTTCGACATTAGCAAGAAATTGCTCAACTCGTCTTTCTCCGACAATAGGGAAAATGTAAGTTGTCTTTTGCATCAAGTACGCAATCGCGACTAAAAGCAAGCAAAACACACATGTTAGTACGACAAGGAAATACCTTATCGGAAATGATATGTTTCGCTCCAACTTCTTTAGCCACTTTCTCTAATGTGCGAGACGTGGCTTTCTCCGTATCGTTTCGTTCCCGGTTGGAAGAAACATTGGTGTGCCCATATTCCCCTGTTTGACGACGACGTTCTTCCTCTGCATCGCTGCGAAGCTTTCCGCCTGCGAGGATATTCAATGGGGAAAGTGCCATTCCTGAATGTATATAATTAGATATCATTATTTGTGGTATTGAGAGACGTCTTGTATCCTGGTTACGAGCCATTGGGATTATTTCACGTTTGAAAGTGAAGAGGAGGAAGTGCGCTTGGAGGTTCCTCAACGAAGAAATGCGAGCTATTGGCACGTCCGTCCAACCTTAAGGTTCAAAGGTAAAGAAAAGAGTGTGTCAGCGACGGAATTGAGAAGATTGACAGCAAGACAAGGAACGGAACTTCGAGACGAAGTTCTGGAGTGATTCCAAAGAGTAGGACTTGGTGAGAGCGAGCAGAACGAGCGAGACAGCGACTTAGATTGAAAACAATAGAGAGAGAGAGGGAGAGATTTGAGATGGAATTCACTGGAGTACTGTAGAGCTAGATACACCGTTTAAATAGTAGAAAGGAAGAGAAAATATACCTAAAGGAGCGAATAAAATCTAACTAAACCCAAGGAGGTTATCAAGACTAGACTATCGTTCTAGGGGGTTTGAAATACGGAGAAAGAAAAATAAATGTTGAGAAGTCTTGAAGCGACGGCGAGAGCGGAAGAAATGTAGAGTTGCTGGCAGAGCAATGGTGCCATGATGGGATCGATATCGAATAAAACTGTTGCCCTGCCTGTGCGTATCGCGGTCCGTTGCTTCGCCAGCCTGTAGTCGAGTGCCTGAGGTATCTTTCTTGATGTCCGACGTTCGAAAGTATGGCGGATTCGGTCCGATGTTGAGAGCGTCGATATGCGTTCAAGAGAGTAGTTGAAGCTTTGAACGCGAGACCGCGCTTGATGGGAAGGTCACGTGACAATGCGCAAACGCGTCAAAATGTCAATTCTACCGTGCAGGCAGAAAGCCTGCTCTACAAAAGAACGCTCCAATACATTCCACGCTCCTTGGTATACAGGCATATTTAATACATCATGATGCACAGTAATTACTGACGCTGATACATCACTCTTATGCAGTAATTATCACTTTCACAGTATCTGGTGTGGTATACGGAAAATGGTGTCAGACCATGACCGCGAGCACATTGGTTGCAACAACCCAAGCAGGCACATCCGAGATTCCCTAATGGAGTGTTACACCGATGTTTTTATGGAAAATCAATAGTAATCGTACCAAGTAAAGAACCTTGCCTTGAAGAATAAAAGTATGCAAAGATCGCATGACTTCTTCAACGCTGGTATCGAAGTCCCAGAAGTGTACGTAAAGCAGGTCAATGTACGTGGTACGGAGCTTGTTGAGAGATTCGTTCAGGGACACGTGGAGGGACTTTGCGTTAGTTCCCGAGTAGAGAATCTTCTGTTGGATAGATGGATTTCGTGTCGTGTGGTTCAGAGAATACTGTATTGATTCGTTAGTTTTCGAATTAATTTCTGAATTAAATGACTGACCTTTGTAGCGATAAACAGCTGATTTCGAATGCCACGCTTCTCAGCGCACTCGCCGATGAATGTCTCGGATGTTCCGTCTTGGCTACACGCCAAACGTCAGCGAAGTCACCTCACGAAAGTAAAACATTACGCACTAAAGATTAGCGGTATCGAATAAGTTTCCGCCATTGTCGAAGAATGCGTCAAGCAGCATGAAGCTGTCTTTCTTAGAGTTGGCACCGACACCAATATTTTCCTATTTATCACCGACGCTCACTCCTCCAAGCTGGAAAGGCGATACATGAATGCCTGCATTGGGAAAGAGGAGACGGTATCGGCCAAGTTTGCCGGATGTGCGGAGTGTATGAAAGTAGAATGAGAAGGTGAGTTGAGACTTACTTACGTCGACCTACGAGCTCGTGAATACTGGATGACTTCCCGCAAGGATCTGGCAGTCTGACGTCGCCAGACATGGGCGCGCTGAGTTGCTGAAATGAATTTCAGGCCCCCCTCCCCTCTGCCAGACTTGCGAAACCACTTCAGACCTCTTTAAAAGGTAATTCCCGCTACCTTTTAAGGTAGTAGGGTTATGTAGGGCGATGAAAAATCAAATTTTGCAGAGCGAACACCTCCCATCAACCGGAGTTTAAACGAGCTCGAAATATCGGTTATTCCCGTGTCCCAACTGCTCAGAGCTTCTGGCACCGCGTCGTCGAAGATTACTTAGAGTTCCTTTGTATTTTTATTTTGCATCTTCACTTTCAAGTATTATGTTATATTGTCGGTTTTATAATATTGTGAATATGCATTAGTACTTTACTGGTGATAAAGTCGCTCCACTGTAAGTAACTTGTTGTGTACATAGTTGTCCTCCTTAATTGCTTCAATGTGATGCATAGGCATGTGATCAGGTTTTGACAAGTTTCCTTTTTGCATTGCTAAAATTTCACGCCATATCCATGACCATCTTTTGACAACAAATTTTGTTGGGCTTGGGCCGTGTTAGGGCCGTGACAATAGTGAAGTTATTGAGTACTGCAGGTATTATTCTAGGGATTACTGGAACTGGAATTACTGGGTGACTTTCCACAACGTCTGGAATGGCTTCCAGAATCAGATCTCATTTCAGACATGATATGCCGAGATGCTGCTACCTAGGTACGTGAGTAAGTGAAGATTTCACACTCAGCTAGACAAAATCACCCACTTTCAAACCTTCATCTAGATGAGGCCTTTTTACCCCCCCTCCAGTATCAGACAGGCCATTCAGAGCCTTTCAGACTTGTTTTCAAAGTCCGCGACCCTTTGCCTACGTTGACCCTGATATACAGCACATACCTTCGCTATAGACAGCCACCCTCAGCTGCTTCAAGTTTCAAAATCTCAAGCTTACATGCCTATGGATTGACTGTTGGCAGCCGAGGGTATATAGTTAATAAAGTATCTTTTCTTTGCTATTCACAATAATTTCCCATGGCTTGATAGGAGTTAGATACATGTTTTGTTGTGTATTTAGGTCATAATATTATGCAATTGAACCTCATTTAGAGGGACGAGGCCACCTTGCAACGCCCTGCAAGCACTTTTTCTCTCTCTGACTATACCTTTCCGCAATGTGAAGGTTGAGTGAGACTATGGGCGACTGTTTCAGGACTATCGGTGCGTGGTATTGAAGTTGTATTTCACATTCCTTCAGAGTCACTGTGAATAATGAGATGGAATGTATCAACATCAACTCCCATTGTAGTGATATGCAGTAAGAGAGAGTGAAGTCCTAATAATTATCAAAGAACTTTATCTAATTGACTAGCTAAGAACATGTTGCCGCTAATCAGACATATCAGGAATGCAATTGTATTCTAAACGTGTTATGGTTATTCAGACTGTGATTTCAAACTTCAGACTTCGGGACTTTCCGCCAGGAACAGGTCTACAACAACATCTCACTTCTGGCATGGGATCCGTCTATTTTTGCAATCTGCAAAATCATTGCAAAACTGATTGCAACATGTTTGCATTTTGCTAGAAAATTTATCATCCTGTAAATTGATGCTTATTGATCATGGTAAAATAAGTCGCACATGTTACATTATCTATGTATTTGGGGGAATGGAAAACTAAGTCTTTTGTTTCAATTTTGAGCTAGTCAAAATCTGTGCCAAACAAAATATTGCACACTAAATTTAGTTCTGGGTACTCTTATTGTTTGGTGAGGAGTCAAAATCAGACAGAAATGTAATGATTTGGTAGTGTGAAAGTATTTCATTTTGGTAATAAGTTTTCCAACATGGAAAATCTAGCAGGCACTGGGGTGTCTGCTGGCAAGTCACTGTGTGTTGGTTCAGTGTGTCCAATGTGTGATAATATCTACAATATCTTTAATATAGCATTTCATTTTAATGTATTCTAATGTGAGTACTACTACTAGTACAAGACATCATAAATTTACACACTGAGGAGTGTCTGTAGTCGAAGAATATAGAATCTATCTTGATCATAACACTGAACCAACACTGAAATAGTACTGTTGATGAAGACACTGGATTGATGATGGTGCTGACTTGATGCCAATCTAATCAATATACCACTCACACACTTATAATTGTGTTATCATGGTCTTCTACTTCATTTTTTCATCTTGGACAAGGTCAGCAGACAATTAATTGTTAATGTTGAGATGGGTATAGCCTTAACATATAATTGCACCCACGCCCTTTCACAGTCCATAACTCATATTGTTACTCGTAATAGTCACACAGCCTGCATGTACTATCTGCTTTTGATTACAATGAAGGTAGCACAAAATTCTACACAATAAGAATCTCTCAACTTGAAGAGACAATTGTGTATAGTACATGACAGCATGTATGTCAAAGTTAATTTGTATGTTTGACATGAGAGAAAAAAGTGATGGATGCATTGCGTGTGCAAAATATCAATGTGAGCTTGTAAAGTACTTATGTGAGCGTGTCTGGCTCTAGTGTTTGTGCATAAATCATGTATTTGAGTGCATTATGTAGATTAGATATCAATAACTCAGACATACTTGGTGCTCAAAAACGGCTCTCATGTTCTCATTCATCACTGTATTATACTATTCATAACATTTAATTATTACAATGGTCTAAAGTGACATAACTACAAGCACTAACAACAGAGAAGTTGAGCGTAGTGCAGTTGGCATACAATATCCACTTTGAGTATGCACAGTCAAAAGTGGATACCTGTTTCTATTATTAAAAAGACTACTACAGTGTCATACATAATAAAGAATTAAAAATATGCATGTTTAATATATGCTCAACTGTGAGTATGAAGTATCAACTCAGAGCATGTGTGCTCAAGAATTGCTTCACTTCGAAGTTAGTGCAGACTTTGGTTTGTTTGTCCACTGCAGCCATTTCTGAATGATTCAGTGTGTCTGTCATCTATACTAACAGTGAACACTTTTTTAATTAATGAAATTAAACATTATATTTATGTATAGAATACTTTAGATGAAGACACTGAAAGGACTTAGTGCTAATTGTAATGATGGTGCTGACAAGCTGATACTGGCTAATTTTGGGCTAATTCTAAGTGCATGCTTCTGACATCGAGACACTGATTGTCATCTATTACTTATTTTTTGCCATTACATTTCTTCCTATTTAATATTCACCAGTATGCACAGCATCGTTGACATGCTGATACAACACTGAGTGACTTGTCAGTAGACACCCCAGCGTGCACACACTAGAGATTAGATCGGTATCAAGTCAGTGTTGTGATCACTGATCACCACACTATTAGATTTAATATAATTCACTGGCGTCATATCTCTATCAGACACTACTCTCTATGTACATTTTATTGTGTTTTACATTAGGACACATGTAAAATGAAATAGTATCTTGTCCCACAATTGTATGCAATTTGTATGTAGGCAGTGCATTGATTATGTCAGTATCAAGTGAGTCAGTGCTATCATCTGGAAGTGCTTGAGCATGCAGTTTATGACCCCGAGCATGCATGTTCAAGCTCAAGTCTCACACATATATATATATATATAAGTACTGTAGAAGTATATTTAAACCCCAGTGTACATAGTGTTAGTACTAGAGTTAAAATCTAATGCATGCTCAGGCTGCTCAGGGGCATTGTGTCACTTCCATTGCATGCTCAGGTAAGCAGTAGCAGAACAATACTACCAGTACTCATTCAATAATCTGATTCAATATTGCATGCTCATGCATTAAATTGCAAGCATGTTTGCTCAGCGCTCTGATCTCATTGATTTCATTCCTTAAGCATGCAGCTTTAGCATGTACTATTGAGTTTTAGTATTAACACTGCAGCCTCAGCTTGATGATTCAGCATGTCTGTCATCAATACTAATAATGAATACTGTTTAATTAATGAAAGAAAACATTATGAAATTGAAAAGATCATGAAATTGAAAAGATCATGTTTATGTATATTACTTTAGATAACAACACTGAAAGGACACAGTGCTAATTGTGATGATGAGGCTGACTTGATAATGGCTAATTTTGGGCTAGTTCTAAGTGCATGCTTCCAACATCGAAATGCTGATCATCTATTACTTTATTGTCTGCTTTATGCTTATTTACTATTTACCAAGCTACAGATTCTCTGTTACCTGGTGACATACACTACTAATTCTCTACTAGTAACAATTAACACATTACAATTACACATAGAAATGATTTTACTAGCATTCAAGCATGGACATAAGTAATGGGTCTATTCTTTAGTATGCATGGCATTGTTGACAAGCTGATACAATGCTAAGTGAGTTATGTCAGCATCAAGTCAGCATTGTCATCACCACTTGATCTATTAGATTTAATGTAGTTCACTGGCATCATGCCTCTATTGTTCAACTTCAGACACTACTCTCTGTGTACATTTTATTGTGTCTTAAACTAGTAATTACATTAGAATACATGTAAAATATAATACAATATTGTGACTCATCCCACAATTGTATGTAGGTGGTGTAATTGTTCAGATTGGTTATATTTGCACCAGGTCAGCACCATCATCAAGTCAGCATTGTCATCAACAGTATTACATTTATTATAGTTTGGTGTTCAATCAGCATTGGTACCATGTTGCCTATTCCTCGACTTCAGACACTTCTCTCAGTGTGTACATTTTATGAAATTTTGCATTAGTAGTACCTTGTGCTCACTTTAGAATACATTAAAATAATATGCTACTTTGTGAAGTATCAAAGATACTGTAGGTATTTATTACCCAATGGACATGCTGGCAACTTGTCAGCGGACACCCCAGCGCCTGCTAGATTTTCCTATTGAGAAAATGACATATTTTTATTAGATTTTCCATGTGGGAAAATTTACTACCAAAATGAAATATTTTCACTTCACCAAATCATTACATTTCTGTCAGATTTTAACACCTCACCAAACAATAAGAGTACCTGACACCAAATTTAGAACACAACATTTTGTTTGGCACAGTTTTTAACTAGCTCAAATTTGAAACAAAAAGTTGGGTTTTCCTCTCCGCTAAATACATATATAGTGTTATGTGTTGTACCTATTTCACCATGAACAAAGAGCATCAATTTACAGGAGGGTAAACTTTTTGGCAAAATGCAAACATATTGCAACCAGGTTTTGCAATTATTTTGTAGATTGCAAAAAATTCCCATGCCAGGAGTGCTGCTGTTAGGACTGTATTTGTAATGCGGGTTGTAGCATCTATGGCGCAATACCTACTTACTGTGCGGGTACAATATTAGTTCAATTGCTTCCAGTGAGTCAATTAAAATGCCAGTATATATTTTGGTAAGGTGATATAACTCTTTGTTAGTGTATCGATTAGTAGACACACTGTGTATTCGCGTGAAAGCTGGGCTCGACTCACAGACCGAGAGCTTACTTGTAGAACTGCATCAATATTTTATTTATTGCGAAGCCTACATTTTCACGGGCATCGTACAATGGGCTTATTCTACATGAATAAGATAACAGATATTAATAGTACATACTTAAATTATTACACTGCAAACCGGAACTACAGAAAAGTCTAGTAGTAACCATTGGCTGTTTAAATTTTTTGTTAGTGTATCGGTTAGTAAACATGCCTGTCATATGTTGGAATTTTATGGTCACGCGTAAAAGCTGGGTTCGAATCCCAGACAGAGAGTTAGTCGAATTCTCCAGAAAAATGTTTTTGAATTAGCCAAACCTGGGCCTATATTTTTACAGGACTCTGGATTTATTTATCTACCCGTACAATTAAAATATTAATTATCTGTTGAAAGTACTGCTCTGCTCGGTGTGATTCAACCAAGTCCAACGCGTCCGAATTCATCGCATGACATATGGTGTTCCAGAACCGCATGCTTTTTGCTTTGCCTCAGCATTCTGTGCTAAGCGAAAGCCGCGAGCGATCAGGTGATCGATGATTAATTTCAATGCACATCGCATTGGAACATTATATACTTAATTCCATCTAGTTTTTCCTCCTACCTCCTTTATTCTCCAGGCCTCAGGCCTCAACGTTCTAATTTCTGTTCTGAATGACTACGGAAGCGCTCAAGAGACGCGTAGCCACGATGACCCATTAAGTAATCAATCGATTTCCCTCGCTTAGAAGTTTGATGATTTTCAAATAATTCGAATAAGAATCAAGATTCCTTTAAATGCAACTCTGATAAGGACCTAGCTTTTCCCGGCCCAAATGCTACTTATATCTATTCTAGATCTGAATTCGCCGAACGGTGTTACACATTCATGCAAGCGCTATCCTGAAATCTCTTATATTGCCATATTTCATAGATACTCGTCACTAACTACAGTCAGGAACGGGGTTGGAGTCTTCTGCCTGTCTTACTTTTGGTCACTTTTTTGCCTAATTGATGTTGTAAGGCTTGACGCTGTTAGAACTGAATTGAGGGCAGAGGCTTATGAATTGCTTGGTATTTCATTCATTTCGGCTGAAGTTGCGTTTAGGAATGTTTCCGAATCTTCCGGGCAGCAAGAAAATTCCGGGCACGCACAAAAGTGAGCGTGAGTTGAGCGTGCACGCTCACCTATTGAGCGTGAAAATTCGACCCTGTGCGTGATGTGAGCGTGAATATTCTATACATGAGCGTGAATAATCCTTATATGAGCGTGAGCCAACTGGCTGTCTTATATCAACTACATACTGAATAATTGGCATAGTAAAGCATGTTTTTAATACAATTTGGTATATACTAAGCACTGTAATGTAATAATTGAAGAACACGAACACCAGTGGGTTTTATATATATTTCATTGTTATTGTCTTCTTTATGAGTGTATATTGATTTAAAATGTATACCAATGATCCAGAGTGTTTAGATATGACTTAGAGTGTATATAAATGATTCAGAGAGTGTACATATGATCTACAAGTTGAAAAAATGACTCAGAGAGTGTAGCAGTAATTCAGACTAACAGTTAATATTTTATAGAGCTAGAGAATGGCATATATTGAACAGTAGAAACAGGGGAAGTTTATAATGAAGCAGGGGCTCAGAAAATTACAGGAAGCTTTACAATGAAGCAGGAAAATTCAGAACAAGGCAGGGGGATTCACAGTGAAGCAGAGACCTTGGGAAATTCAAAACAAAGAATGGGGCTTTACAACGAAGTAGGGAACTTCAGAACAAGGAAGGTGGCTTAATTACAAAGCAGGGAAATTCACAACAAAGCAGGGAGGAATACAGGATAGATTACTACCTATCACACATATTTGCATAGTATAACTGCATGTCAGTATTATATTTACACTCATGCTCAATGCCCTTTGATTTGAGCATGAGCATGATAGATATTCTATCACATTTATAATACTTATTTACACTTGCACTCAATGTCCTTTAACTTGAGTGTGAGCATGATTGGCATTTTTACTCATGCTCACAAATATTACACTTATATTTCACTTGAGCATGAGTGTGATTGGTATTCCTGTTCATGCTCACAAATATTACACTCATGCTCAATGTCTTTTAACTTGAGCGTGAGTGTGGTATTTCGATTCACACTCACAAGTATTACACTCACGCTCAATGTCCTTTAACTTGAGTGTGAGCGTGATTGGTATTCTTACTCACGCTCACAAATATTACACTTGCATTCAACTTGAGCATGAGTATAATTGGTATTCCTATTCACGCTCACAAGTATTACACTCACGCTCAATGTCCTTTAACTTGAGTGTGAGCGTGATTGGTATTCTTACTCACGCTCACAAATATTACACTTGCATTCAACTTGAGCTTGAGTATAATTGGTATTCCTATTCACGCTCACAAGTATTACACTCACTCAATATCCTTTAACTTGAGCATGAGCGTGATTGGTATTCTTACTCACACTCACAAATATTACACTTGCATTCAACTTGAGCGTGAGTATAATTGGTATTCCTATTCACGCTCACAAGTATTACACTCACGCTCAATGTCCTTTAACTTGAGTGTGAGAGTGATTGGTATTCTTACTCACACTCACAAATATTACACTTGCATTCAACTTGAGCTTGAGTATAATTGGTATTCCTATTCACGCTCACAAGTATTACACTCACGCTCAATATCCTTTAACTTGAGCATGAGCATAATTGGTATTCCTATTCACACTCACAAGTATTACACTCACGCTCAATGTCTTTTAACTTGAGCGTGAGTGTGGTATTCCTATTCACGCTCACAAGTATTACACTCACACTCAAACACTCACTCAATATCCTTTAACTTGAGCATGAGTGTGATTGGTATTCTTACTCACGCTCACAAATATTACACTTGCATTCAACTTGAGCATGAGTATAATTGGTATTCCTATTCACACTCACAAGTATTACACTTACACTCAATGTCTTTTAACTTGAGTGTGAGTGTGGTATTCCTATTCACGCTCACAAGTATTACACTCACACTGAATGTCTTTTAACTTGAGCGTGAGTGTGGTATTCCTACTCACGCTCAATGTTTTTTAACTTGGGTGTGAGTGTGGTATTCCTATTCATGCTCACAAGTATTACACTCACACTCAATGTCTTTTAACTTGAGCATGAGTGTGGTATTCCTACTCACGCTCAATGTTTTTTAACTTGAGCGTGAGTGTGGTATTCCTATTCACGCTCACAAGTATTACACTCACACTCAATGTTTTTTAACTTGAGCGTGAGTGTGGTATTCCTATTCACGCTCACAAATATTACACTCATGCTCAATGTCTTTTAACTTGAGCGTGAGTGTGGTATTCCTATTCACGCTCACAAGTATTACACTCACACTCAATGTTTTTTAACTTGAGCGTGAGTGTGGTATTCCTATTCACACTCACAAATATTACACTCATGCTCAATGTCTTTTAACTTGAGCGTGAGTGTGGTATTCCTATTCACGCTCACAAGTATTACACTCACACTCAATGTTTTTTAACTTGAGTGTGAGTGTGGTATTCCTACTCATGCTTAATGTTTTTTAACTTGAGTGTGAGTGTGGTATTCCTATTCATGCTCACAAGTATTACACTCACACTCAATGTCTTTTAACTTGAGCATGAGTGTGGTATTCCTACTCACGCTCAATGTTTTTTAACTTGAGCGTGAGTGTGGTATTCCTATTCACACTCACAAGTATTACACTCACACTCAATGTTTTTTAACTTGAGCGTGAGTGTGGTATTCCTATTCACGCTCACAAGTATTACACTCACACTCAATGTTTTTTAACTTGAGCATGAGTGTGATATTCCTATTCACGCTCACAAATATCACACTCATGCTCAATGTCTTTTAACTTGAGCGTGAGTGTGGTATTCCTACTCACGCTCAGTGTTTTTTAACTTGAGCGTGAGTGTGGTATTCCTATTCACGCTCACAAGTATTACACTCACACTCAATGTCTTTTAACTTGAGCATGAGTGTGGTATTCCTACTCATGCTCAATGTTTTTTAACTTGAGCGTGAGTGTGGTATTCCTATTCACACTCACAAGTATTACACTCACACTCAATGTCTTTTAACTTGAGTGTGAGTGTGGTATTCCTACTCACGCTCAATGTTTTTTAACTTGAGCGTGAGTGTGGTATTCCTATTCACGCTCACAAGTATTACACTCACACTCAATGTCTTTTAACTTGAGCATGAGTGTGGTATTCCTACTCACACTCAATGTTTTTTAACTTGAGCGTGAGTGTGGTATTCCTATTCACACTCACAAGTATTACACTCATGCTCAATGTCTTTTAACTTGAGCATGAGCATAATTGGTATTCCTATTTATGCTCACAAGTATCACACTCACGCTCAATGTTTTTTAACTTGAGCGTGAGTGTGGTATTTCTATTCACGCTCACAAGTATTACACTCACACTGAATGTCTTTTAACTTGAGTGTGAGTGTGGTATTCCTACTCATGCTCAATGTTTTTTAACTTGAGCATGAGTGTGGTATTCCTATTCACGCTCACAAGTATTACAATCACACTCAATGTCTTTTAACTTGAGCATGAGTGTGGTATTCCTATTCACACTCACAAGTATTACACTCACGCTCAATGTCCTTTAACTTGAGCATGAGCATAATTGGTATTCCTATTCATGCTCACAAGTATTACACTCATGCTCGATGTCCTTTAACTTGAGTGTGAGCATAATTGGTATTCCTATTCATGCTCACTTAGATTACACTTCCAACTTACTTTTCCTCCCACATGCAAGTGAAGCCAAAATATATATGTAACATATAATTTTTTTGTGAGCGTGAAGTAAAAACTTTGAGCGTGAGTTGACAGACCTTGAGCGTGAGTTGATGACCTTGAGCGTGAAAACTCAGACCCTGTGCGTGAATGTATGAACCCTGTGCGTGAGATGTTGACCCTGAGCGTGAAGTGAAATCTTGAGCGTGATGTGTGCGTGCACGCTCAATCCACGCTCACACCTTGAGCGTGAATATGAGCGTGCACGCACCTGTTTGAGCGTGAAGTATAGATATTATTCTTCAAGATTTGACTTCATATCTTGATTAGAAACATCACTCACATTCACAATATGACACAGCCATACAACACTAGTATGTACATTTAATTTACACTCTTTTTGACCCACAATTGGGCCATTTAGAGCTAAAATAAATACCTTGAGCGTGACACGCTCAATCACGCTCACTTTTGTGCGTGAAAATTTGGCCTTGAGCGTGGCACGCTCAATCACGCTCACTTTTGTGCGTGCCCGGAATTTTCTATGTGCCCCGAATCTTCCTAGTTGTTAACATTTATCTCAGGTTCAAGGTAATACAACTCCATAAGCACCGTTATTCTACGGTTAGTGCACACACGTTTCTGAGCGACGCTCTGAGCACAGCATCTGTAACTTGATTTCACTGATTCATTTCTACTAGGAGATGCTCCAACGGCAACTGTGGAGCACCAATCCACTTAACACTTTTCATTCTCAGATGACTTTGTAGGCGTTACAGTTTCACAGCGAACGTGACCTTATCTTGATTTCATGTTCCTACGCCATACCATTTCTGAAATTGTCCAATTTCCCAAAGAAAATTATGTACTGCGCTTGTTACTATCACACTCCCTCAGCCCTGTCATAAAAGTCGTCATTATGTCTCCCTCCTCGACAAAGGGCCTCATCAGAACTCTTAATAATTACAATTCCAATAATTCAAAATCGTCATGCGTGCATGAATTCCCTAACTCGTAACTTCATGAAGCTAATTTCCTTATATTGTAACATATACGCGCTCATCAAAAGTGGAAATTCAGAGTGTGCTCGGGTAACCACTATTCGGACTTGTACATGAAAGTTGTTGTACAGTATCAGAATGAGGATGAGTGCTAGTATGGAACTTATCGACGATCTTTGTCAATTTTCGAGCGCGGTAGGTGGATGTGTAACTTTACAAAAAAAAATTCCGCGAACTTTGGCTGAAATAGACCTCCTTAGTGCTTAGGATCAGTGGCACAGCCGGACAATACATTTCCTGCGCACGTTAGAGAAAATTAATGGGGTTCAAATTCTCTGCCTCAGGAATTATAAGGTTCGGGACAAACCACTGCAATGGACCCTAACCACAAGAAAAAGTAATAATAAATTCGTACCCCGACGACTACAACGGTTACAAGATTAAAATACTTGAGGTGTTTATCTGAAGCACATATCTTGTGGCAGCTTCCATCTTATAATAGGAAAAGCCATAGACTAGTATAAGAAAGTCAGAATATTCGCACAGCACTTTGAAGCTTGGATTCAGTCTGGAGTCTACAGCATGCATGGCAGGCACACCCATAAATTGGATATAAATAGGATAGGGTTGCCGGCATGGCCAGGCGGCGCCAACACAGCTCCTCCTCCTCCAATGATACACATCGTCAATTTCTTACTTAACACTGCGAAGTGCATTAACACACCTTGCGGCGCATATGCTAACCCGTCCCTATATAAGGCGGCAACATTGTCGAACCGGAGCTCAACTTTAACATCTACCTTTGCCTGGTTCGGTCCCTCCGAGTACTCATGGTACGTTTCACAGCTGAGGCGGGAGCAGCTCTTGCGTTCCTTATCGGTGTAAGTCCTCATCTTCCTATTTAACCCCGATACTAACACTTATACAGTACTTCTTTGTCTACCTATGGATGCTTTATGCCTACCTCACACACCGCATCAAATGGCGCTCTCGGTATTCACTCCTTTTCTTCCACGTTACCGTCCGATTAGCGTCCCAGGCATGCGGTGTTGCATTTGGTATTCTGGGATTTGCGAATAAGAATGTCTTCATAGCATATCTTGTTCTAGGGGCAGAAGGGTACTTCACTCTCGTGCGTTTTCTTTTCATTTTTCACTCGCTGACAAATTGAGCGACTCTCTTCTTATTCGCAGGTCCTCTGTGCCTTCCGCTTCCTTATCTCGTGGCACGAACACAATCTTCCCTCTCGAGAATCCTGGCTGGAGCCTCCTAAAAAAAAACCAACTAAAAATGAGAAGATCCGCCAAATTCTCCTGTTCGCCTTCCTAGGCCCTTTATCTCTGATCTTTCACTGGCGCGAGCCCATGGTTATCATGCATTCCCTCTTGATCTTGGCTAACACTGCTATTGTCGTCGGCGGATCCTACCTTGCTGGTGCAGATTACACCAACCCTAACAGTCCCGATACAAAAATGAGGTTGAATGTTGCAAAGATTACAAGGACTGCGGGACAAAGCGTATTTCTCTTTTGTAATGTTGGGCTCTTGGTTGCAATCTTGATTACCATAGGAGGCGAGAGAAAGAGGCGTCAAGTAGTACATCCTACTCTACTTATCCTGCTGATAGCCTGGTTCCCGCTCATTGCTCGGGGTATCTTCGGAGTCCTCCAGTCTGCGGTATGGAGCTTATCATATTATAATGGTAAGGTGGTTGTTTCTTCATACTCTCAGGATATACTAACCAGTGTCACATTTTAGTTGAAAACTATACCAGCGAAGGATTCTCCGCTCGTTTTACTGCTTTGGAGTACATCCTAGGTGTTCTAACCGAATGGCTTGCGTAAGTATATTCGTTTTCAAGTTTCGTGGTGACGAAGTTCATGATATTTATAGATGTCTTTTACTCAACACAACATACTTTACGTCCAAAGGAGATCCATCGAAGCATGATGATTATTTTAAATTGACTCCCTTACTTCCGGCTACTAGATAATCATGTAACAAGATGTGAAATATTTATTGCAATGAACTTGATAAGTTAATTGATTGTTATTCAAATTGCCAACGCCATATCACGACCGGCGTTTTCATGGTTCAAGATGACAAGCTGACTCACCTTCCCACGACCGCCGACCGCGTCCCGCCCACCCATCTCACGTGTCCATCTTACACTCCTCCACCTCGAGTCCTCCCAAGTCAACACCTCCCCGTAACAATTTGCATGCATCCATATCCAATACCAACAACAAGATGTACATAATTACCACTACGTGCACAGAAATTGCGACATGTCCTGCTAGCGTATCGAGGCTGCGCATGGAGAGGCTAGTACGCCGAGCGATGCAACCTTGATCCATGCCCGATTCGTGGAGCCTCATTCTGCTGTGCTGGGTAATGCCGGGGTTGCGTACATTGTACACAGCCGACCCGCACACGCTTTTATTCAACGATTTCGATGAAGGCTAGGGCTGTTCTGGGTGTAGTGGATATGTTTCTTATGGGGTAGAAAGGTGGGAGGTGGTATGCTAAGGTCTGTTTCTTCTCTTTGCATTGTTCCCTTTTCTTCTTTTCGATCTAAATCTCTTTTATCCCCTTTCTCAGTACCTTCCTCTCCGGGTCTAGCATCCCCTCCCCCCCTCCCTCCTTGTTTTCCTCTCCCTCCCTCTTCCTCGCTATCCTCACTTTCCCTTCCTCCCTTTCCTTCATCCCTTCTCTCCGTGTACGAAGAAAGCTAATGTATTTCCATAGGACTACTCGCCAAAAACGATAATAGGCGCTCTTGCCTGACTATTCCGCATCCAAGCTACACTTCCTCTCTGGACAAATTGTTACATTATCCCATCCTGAGGAGGGAGATTCATGGGCTTAGTGCACATGTACGTTTCTCGTTTCTTCCTCCTTCCCTATATACCTACATATACCCACCTACCTAACTTCATCGTTTCCTCCCTTTCTCGCTGCTGACATATCTTAATCCTCGTTCTTCCATACTGTATTTCCTTTCGCGCATTCCACTTTTACCTCTTACCGTGCTAATATTTCGTTTGTCTTGACTCTTTTGCTTATGTAGGAGGTAACATTGACGAACTATACGGGCGACTAGCGGGAGTATTTGAAGAAGCCCATTATAGGTATCCCTCGCTAGCCGCCTGGCTGTTCTGCGTGCAAGCTACAGGCATGCTGATATTGCCTCTTGATCAGAGTGTCGCATTATCCAATCCCGAAGAGGTAGATTCCCGAGACTAGGGCCCACGTTTAGTGGACATGCGCGCGTTTCTTGTTCCTTCCTTCCCCAAGCTCATTTTTTCTTTGTACTTCGCACTTTGTTTCTTTCCCCCTTGCCTCCCCCTTCCTCGCCCACTTTCCCCTCCAAGTCTCTGACTCGAACTCATCTTCCGCCCTTCGGCTTCTTTCTCACCCCCCGTTCACTCTTGTTAGCTCCTGTTGTTCTCCTTGTTTCTGCTCTTCGCCTTCTTCCACTTCTTTTTATTTTACTCGCTTTGTGCTTCTTTCCCTTCTGACTTTCGTTTCTATCCTGCTTCTGCCTACTTTGAAGCCTTCGCTTTTATAGGATATCACATTTACGAACTATACAGGCGAAACGAGGGAGTATCTGAAGAAGCACATTACTGGGCGACGTTTCCGCCTAGCATGCCAGGGAGGAATACAGTGTTGATTTCTGCTTCGTACGCCCTTCCTATTTCATTCTTTAACCCTCGCTCCTCTCTGACCTTCATTCCTCCTCCTTTCTTCGTTACTCCTCCCTTCCTCGCATACTCTACCCCGTTCTTTTCCCCGTGTCTTCCTTGCTCTTCGCTCCTCTCTTTTCTCTCATGTAGCTCTAGCCTCACGACGTCTCCTCGTTCCCCCTCCTCCTTAAACCCCCCACCTCCACTGCCCTGTCTCGCTCCTCCCTTGCTGTTCCTCTCCTTCCTATTCTCTTACCTACTCACGTTTCCCCCTCGCAAGATATCTTTCACATACCATCTTGGAGGACTAACTCGCTATAGTGCAGGTCCTGTAAGGACCTCACAATATCAATTTCCGACAAGGGCGTCTCGTCGAGAACTTGGGAGATTTCTACCGGGACTAAAGAAACTCGAGGTGTGGTAGAGTACCGCTTCGTTGTTCTTATCCAAGATCAATTTTTCTAGGGTTAACTTAGCAGGTTGACCATCGTGCTTTTGGGTTGTAAACCATATAATTGTCGCTTCTTGCCATCTGTAGTCTGGAACTGTTTATATCTATGTTTTATGTCAGAAATACAATGTGCAAGTATCTTTGTAAATACCTACATGATACTGTCTGAAGTCCACATCTGAAGTCCAATCTTCTGCATACCTTTACCGCTACTTGAATATTCGTTTGAGGCAAGTTGTTGTGTCAGTCAATTGTCACTGCAGTTGGTAATTTAACGTGAGTTGGCGCTGGTAACCATCTGAGGACTGAGAGCAGGAGTACCGCCGATGCCATGTGAAAAAAATGATTTAATACTCTGGTACGTTGCCCTATAGCATTATCCCGTAAATCATATGTTGTGTTCGATTGACTATTATGGTGACTTGGTCTTCTCAAGACCTCACATAATATAAGAAATAGTATGTCTAATAATCGGTATCGTTTATATAAAAGTACAAAGGCAGAGGAAATATGACTATGTACGAGGTGCAGCCTTGTTAGTAAAAGTACTGCATTTGCTCAGTTAGCTACGGTGAAGAGGGAAATGGTGGGTTGAAGGATCCTATTCAAAGGAATGCGAGCCGTTGGCGCGTCCGTCCAACGTTAAGGTTCTAAGGTAGTGAAAAGAGGGTGTCAACGACGTAAACAGGAGAGGTAACGACGTAACAAGAGACAGAACTTCGAGACGAAGTTCTGGGGTGTTTGAG
The DNA here is from genome assembly GCA_025738555.1 of Cyathus striatus. NCBI lineage: Eukaryota > Fungi > Basidiomycota > Agaricomycetes > Agaricales > Nidulariaceae > Cyathus > Cyathus striatus. The sequence goes on from JAOVFP010000003.1 coordinate 1,266,818, forward strand.
TGAGTAAATTTTCCGAAAGGAGAGTTGGGAACGAGCGAGACGACGAAGAAACACGGGACGAGAAGCACCGAAAAAGAGAGAGAGAGATGGGGGGAAATTCACTGAATTACTAGAGACCTAGATACACGGTTTATATAGCAAAATGAGTGGATAAAGTATACCTAAAAGAGCGGATAAATTTTCCTAAGGCCAAGAGTGTTTTAGAGACTAAACGAGTATTTCAAGGAGAGCTAGAAAGGGAGGTTTGTATGTAAAATGTGAAGAGAACAGAATGTGATATGAAGAGAAGTGGAAAATGTAGCGATGGTGAGTACAGGAAGTCCGGATGTTGAGATGCCAATGTCGAGATCTTCAGTTTGTGAGCGAGTTCCGCTGTCCCTAGCTTCGCATATCCATATCCGAACGGTTGTGTTGCCAATTAGCGAGATACTGCATCCGACGTTGGAGGAAATCCGGTCCGATTTCGAGAGCGTCGAGGAGGTATTGTGCAGACGGAGGTGAACGACACTTCGCGACGTGTACGCGTTCGAGGTTCGATTACGTAGTAAGTCACGTGACTAGAGCGCGTCTGCAGAACTCGTTAATACGTCGATTCCACCATGCAGGCGGAACGCCTGCTCTACAACGGGTCTAATTGGCTGAGGAGCAAAAACTCTATCGATGTAGCCGCTGGTAGTTATTAAATCTGGATATTCTAATCCGTTTCCCTAGGTAGAAATATTGCTAATTAGAAGACTTAAATTAGAAAATCCAAACAAGTACGACTTACAATCATGGTGTGTGGGAAGCCAGGATCGAAACTCACAATACTTTCTAAATATATGACTTGATCTTCCGTAAGAGAAATATCGAGAGCTTCGACGTTAGCAAGCAGTTGCTCAACTCGTCTTCCTCCAACAATAGGGAAAACATAAGTTGTCTTTTGCATCAAGTACGCAATCGCGACTACAAGCAGGCGTAAGTGACACAATTTAATACAGCGAGGAAGTACCTTACCGGAAGTGATATGTTTCGCTCCGACTTCGTTTGCCACTTTCTCTAATGCACGAGACATAGCCTTTTCAGTCTTGTTTCGTTCCCAGTTGGGAGAGACGTTGGTACGCCCATGTTCTCCTGTTTGACGACGACGTTCTTCCTCTGCGTCACTGCGAAGCTTTCCGCCTGCAAGGATGTTCCATGGGGAAAGTGCCATACCTTAATTTATAGAATGAGATATATAACTCGGTGGTAGTACGAGACGTATGCGTACCCTGATCGCGAGCCATCGGGATGATTTCGCGTTCGAAGGAACGCTCCAACACATTCCACGCTCCTTGGTATACGGAAAATGGCGTAAGGCCATGGTCTCGAGCGTACTGGTTGGCTTTAGCAACAACCCAAGCAGGCGCGTCCGAAATTCCCTAACGAAGTGTTACTCTAGTGATTATATGGAAAATTCAATAGTAATCGTACCAAGTAAAGAACTTTGCCTTGAAGAATAACAGTATGCAAAGATCGCATAACTTCCTCAACGCTGGTATCGAAGTCCCAGAAGTGTACGTAAAGCAGGTCAATGTACGTGGTACGGAGCTTGATGAGAGATTCGTTCAGGGACACGTGGAGGGACTTTGCGTTAGTTCCAGAGTACAGAACCTTCTGCTGGATAGATGGGTTTCGTGTGGTATGGTTCAGCGAATACTATATAGATACATTAATTTTCGAGTTTATTTCGGTTCTAAATGACTGACCTTCGTAGCGATAAACAGCTGATCTCGAATGCCACGTTTCTCAGCCCACTCGCCGATGAACGACTCGGATGTTCCGTCTTGGCTGTACACTCAAAGTCAGAGGAGTCACTTCAAATATGCCACTAATAACGCACTACAGATTAGCGGTATCGATAAAGTTTCCGCCATTGTCGAAGAATGCATCGAGAAGCTTGAAGCTGTCTTCCTTGGAGTTGGCACTGACACCAATATCCTCCCACTTATCGCCGACGCTCACTCCTCCAAGCTGGAAGGGTGATACATGAACGCCTGCATTGGGAGAAAGGAGACGGTATCGGCCAAGTTTGCTGGGAGGTTGAGCGGGAGCTGCGAAGAGAGACATTGTTGGATGGGCTGTGATTGTGAGTGTATGAAATTCGAAATGAGAAGAATGAGAAGGTGAGCTGAGAGTTACTTGCGTCGACCTACGAGCTATTTATCTGTTTCTTGAAAATGTAATTTTTCTCCATGTTTAGTGCATCATTGAAGTTTGTCTTCACGAATAGTATGCGATGAGGCAGTTGCAGTGGGGGTTTGTCAGCATTGCATACTTCACTTTGCTTGGTAACGCGATTTCAATTGGCTTCCAAGTCAACGTGGGATTTATAAGGCGTGCTCCCAATTTTAGACTAACGGCAATTTCCGTAGCTACCTATCTCCTCGCATTGCTGTTAGGACTGTATTTGTAATGCAGGACGTTGCATCTATGGCGCAATACCTACTTACTGTGCAGCCACGATATTAGTACCTAACATAGTTACCCTTGTTCATGTATTTGTGGTGGTTCCGATATTATGTCGTCGCTGTATGTTTCCACTGGTACCCAGTAGAGACATTGATTATCTTATTTTATGTCTCTTAAGTATGTCGTCTCTACTTACTGTAAAACTGGATAGAGCCTAGAGGTGACAATATTCTGTCCTTGTAATTCTTTGTTAGTGTATCAGTTAGTACACACGCCGTGTATTTGAGAGAAAACTGGGTTCGACTCCCAGACCTAGCGTAAACATACAAATTTGATGTAATATTTTCGTCATCCCGAAGCCTACATTTTCACGGGTTTACTTATATTTTGTTTTTTAGTGTAGTTAAACTAGAGAAATCCGTTGTACAACGGGCCTATTACCTTGCTTGTCAAGGTCTCTCTTAGGTGAAAAGGGGTTCCACTTTTTGACCTGCACGTGATTTTTCCCACGTCTCCCATCTGGCACTGCACACTCCCTTCACACTCCCTTTGTTTCCTTTACGTTTGCTCCCTCTTCCCTTTCAGGTCGCCGTTGAACGTGCAGCATACGTTCCTTTGCTTACCGTTTCACCCTCCTCCAGCTCACGTCCCACACGTCCCCAGAGGTTCTTTGGAGGTCCGTTTGCTTTTGATAGACATCCCATACAGTACATATCGACATTCTGCTTTTTAACCACCATTCATCTTGTTCATGTAATTACTACTATTAATTATATTTCAATCTAACACTTCCTCTTGTCCTCTTTCATCTTTTTTTGAGTCTTTTCCTCGATTAGACAAGCAAGGTTTCAGCCGACGAAGTCGGCAATTCCCAGTTCTAGACAGTAGAAATTAATAGCACATACTGCACTGCAGACTTGAACTGATCAAATATCTACTGCCTATGACTTGTTTAAATTCTTTGTTAGTATATCGGTTGGTATACACGCCTGTCATCGAAATTTGATAGACACGCGTAAAAGATGGGTTCGACTCCCAGATAGAGAGTAAACTTCTGAAATTGTAGTTGGGGAACATATTTTTGTATTAGCCAAACCTAGGCCTATATTTTTACAGGACTCTCGATTTATTTATCTACCCATAAAAATAAGACTCAGAAATTCATTATGTAAATTATCTGGTAAAAGTACTACTGCCTTTCTCAGGGTGAATCAACCAGGTTCAACACGTCCGAATTCATCACCCATTTTGACAAGCTTACTCACCTTCCCACGGCCGTCGACCGCGTTCCGCTAAACGCGTTCATTACCCCTTCCATCGTCCTCTCCTCCATCTCCTCCTCGCAGCGCATCTATATTTGTCAAATACCAAACAACGACATATTCACATACATCGTCTTCTTCCTCCCTCAGACTTATCCACCACCAATCGCACAGAATTCTGACATCCTGCTAGTGCATGAAGAGGCTTGTACACATAACGATGCGATGTTGACCATGCTATTTACAATTCGTGGAGCCTGATTTTGCTGTGCTGGACATTCAAGTTGCGATGTTGTAAAATGTACTACGCGAAGGAAGGCTAAAGTTGTTCTGGATGAGGTGGAGCCTTTACTCGGTGGAGGGGTAGGAGGGGGGTATACTAAGGTCTGTTTCTTCTCTCTGTGTTGTTGAACACTCTTTTCTTCTTTTCAATCTACATATCTATAAATATTATTCCCTTTATCACTACCTTTTTCTCCCTTGCTTCGCTCGCACCCCTCCCCCTACCTTATGGCGGCCCAAGTGCACTTTTATTCGCTACCGCCCAACTCTTTTGATCCCCCCCCCCCCAACTTTTTCGGGACCATACTCCGCCCGACTTTTCGTCAATTCCCCCCAACTTTTTCGACTTGCCGCAACTCTTTGGGTTTATCAGCGCTCAACTTTTCAACTGCCCGCAACTTTCTTTTTACGAGCGCAACCAAAGTGCAACATTTTTTTCGGATCTTATCGAATTATACACAAATTTTCAATGGTTTTTTACATATTGCGCAGAGAGTAGGGAATACAGTAGAAGTTCTAAGCATACATATATTGAAGACAATGATAAAATAATACAACTTAAAATAATATACAGTGCTTAAGGTAAAGAAAGTGACCAGGACATTTAACACACATAAAGAGGGCTATGCTAACACCCTAAACTTCACATCGAAATCTACACGTGATCGCCAAAAATGATGGCAACCATGCATTTTTCCCACCGAGAATGCAAGGTGTTCTCGCATTAATTAGCTTGTAGCACATTACTCCCTGTGCGGACCAACTTTAAATTTTGTATACATATTTAACCTGTATTCTACTTTTGTGTAAATTTACGAAGCACTGAACATATTTAATGCTATGATATACACAATCTAATTCACCAACTATGTCTGTATCATACAATTTACTAAGTAGCCTACAGGAGTTGTTATTCATGATATATCTACATGAGATTTCGGATATACTATGTGCTGTATATACAGTATAAGCTATTAAAATATTAAAAGATAAATGTAAGTGTATACCGAGATATAATGATATTTATCTGAAACTTCCTATTTGTCAGATCTGAGTGGGGCCGTCAACTTTTCGAGTTACCGGTAACTCGAATGGAACTCGATCGGAACTCGACTAGAACTCGACTTCGGAACTCACCTGTAACTCGAAAAATGTAAAATGTATGGTATATGACAGACATTCCAACACTGCTATGGATTGCTAGATTAATGCTTACTCGCTATTGCGCCTCCGCACTCATTATTTCCCACGCCCCTGAATGTCGATCATTAATTTGATCTGTCCATCAAATTGATCAATGAGTGCCGCACGTTGTTTTCCGCGGCGCGTTTGATCGCGTTCATGTGCGTCGTCATCGTCATAAACAGTGAGCACCCATTATTTTCATTTCTGGTTGAGTTCTTGGGCGATTTCTCTCAATTTTTTTTGTGAATATGAATGTGTATTAAATGCTTTGACAGTACAGCTAAACTACCTATTAAATAGTATGAAAAGCTGAAATTATTATTATTCATATAATATTTTTTATAAGCACAGTACATGATATTTATACAACTAAGATGTTATATTACATAAAAAATAAATAACTCCACATTGTACAAAAAAAATCACAGGAAAAATCGAAAAACTGAGAGAAGAACGCACAAAATATGCGCTCACTGTTGAGCATGATGATGGAAGAAGTGCGACGCGATCACCATCAATGCATCGGAAGCGAGTGGAATGATCGGGGATTTGATGGATGATGTGATGGCGCTATTTTTACACATCCGCGGCGGCAGGGGTGGGCGTGGGAAACAACGAGCTAAGGGATCATGACAACAATGAGCACAATCATAAAGTATGGGTTTTTTGTTATGGAACTTGAGGAACTTAAGTTAGACACTCGACTGGAACTTAAGTGGAACTCGAATGGAACTCGACTCAAATTCCAGTGGAGTTGAGTGGCATTTTCCACTCAAAGGTAACTCGATGGTAACTTACCTTCCACTCGAATTTAGCATAAGTGAGGAACTTAACTCCACTTGACTGACACTCGAAAAAAATTATAAGTGAGAAACTCGACTCGACTTGATGGAACTTAACTTTCACTCAAAAAATAAGTGAGGAACTCGACTCGACTCGATGGAACTTAACTTTTACTTGAAAAATAAGCACCTTACAATAATACATACAGTAGTTTGTGTTGTTTCCCGCCCCCCCGCTCATGGTTTCCCATGCATATAATTCAATGTTTACTCATTTCCCATTAATTGCACATCCTCATTGTTGCCCGCACCTCCGCTCATAATTTCCCACGCTTCCGCTTAACATATCGCACCTACATACTTTCGCAGGCCTGACGAAAAGGAAAAGAAAAGTTCGGATCCGAACCGGAACCATGAAGATAACGGAGAGATAAACAGCTGCACCGTCGCTTGCTTGGTCTAGCGGCGGACAGTGTATTGTCTTATTGTATGGTGTTTGGCAGCAGCTTCGTGTAAGTAAACATGTGGGAATGTAACGCATCAACGCGAAACAGGAACCCTGAATGCACTCACACCATACCTACACCTTATTTGCTTGTTCTTTGACAATATGTATTCTGTAGATCATCTAAATATACTCCTATGTTTTAATTAAAAGTATAGCCAATAAGAATAGCCAACTGTTCACCCACTGCTCTCAGCAGTGGCGTACTACTTTGCCCAAATACCTGTGATTATATGCAAGGGTCACAGGTGATTTACTTTCGAAAAGCTCATTAACCTTCTAGATGTTTCGAAAGCATTCAATGGTACACATAGGTAAATTCCCTGAAAGCTATAAAAGTGCGAAGATCGACCAGTCATTGGATCCCCAAGACGTTTGTGCTTCTTTCATAGTATGTATCAATTCTATGAGAATGGAAGTGAGTATTTTTTATTATTAATTCAATTGCCATTTTTCTAATCTTATATACATTTTGTAGTCGATTATCAGCGCTGGAGCATATTGTTCCTCGTATATTTATCACCTCGTCACTCATTTTAATACTCACACCCAATTACCCACTCTTTGTTGCGTACACATCTCTCTTAATGTTTTATTTATCAAGTAAGTCTCATTATCTTAATCTTGCAAGTCATAAGGGAACTCTTATGCATTATTTAAACTATTTGGTCAACTCTTCATCTCTCACTTCATGTTTAGGATTTGATTATAATTGGTTATCTAAACCTTTTATAAAGCTGAATTCTGCTTCATTTTCTATGATAATATTTGTTCACGGACTCCGTGAAAGCTCGTGCAGTCTCAGTAAGTGTCATACGTTATTACTTAAATACTCTGCAACTAATTTGGATCGTTCCTACCACTTCTAGAATCAGAATTTCCAAAGAAAAAGCGAAAAACTACCTCCTCCAACTTGAAGCACATCGTAATTAACAATATTAATGATCATTCTAGTGCCTAAGCCTTTCACATTTTTCTACTTCAATAAATTTATTAGCGCATTAATTTATACTAATACTTATATAGAGTACTTGTCCATTTATTATACATCACAAAGAACTAATTATCACCACATTGCTAAGTATGTGGTCAGCTGTCCAGTCCGTTCAGAGTCCGTTTATTTGTTTATTATCAACTGCAAGACGGTGTTAGTAAACAAAGTCTTTGTGGCCAGCCATACCATCGGACGCTCTGTAGAGCAAGCGGCCTGATAAGACCTGAAACATCGGTTCCCACTCGGAACCGAACTTTTCTTTTCCTTTTCGTCTATGCCCATACTTTCGCGCTCAATGTTTCCCACGCTCTGCTGCTATCATTCTGACTTCTACTCATTATTTCCCGCCCTCCCGCTCATTATTTCCCACGGTTTCGCTTCTCCTTCAATTATTATTTCCTGCCTTCCCTTCTGCTCGCAATTTCATCATTTCCCGCCCTTCTGCTTATAGTTTCCCACGCTTCCGCTTCCGCTGTTCGCTGCTGTCCGCATCCCCACTCAACATTTTCCCACGCTATCGCTTATTATTCCGACCTCTGTTTATTATTTCCCTCCCTCCCATTCGCAATTTCCCATGCATTTCATCATTTCCCGCCTTCCCGCTCATATTTTCCCACGCCTCCGCTCTTATTTTCCCTCACAACTAATACACTTTTCTAAACAAATCACATAATCTGTACAAAGCATGGAACATATTATAATAAAAGACTAAATACATATATAATTCGCATTTTTATAAGTTTATTTACATTAGTACTTAATATAATATGGCTTACTAAATGTATAACAACTTATATTAAGTGATGCAAAAAGACTGAAACAAAAAGAGCAAGAATTGAGCTTAAAATTCAGAAAAGACTTGCTCACTGTTGAACATGATGAGCATTAGTGATAAGGAAGAGTGCACATCAAAAATCACGCGATGTGTTGACATCGCAGTGATGAATATTTGTGTATGATAGATGTGGTGGTTCAACACTGCACGCAAACAGAAGTAAATAAAGGCGGGCAGAGTGCGTGGGAAATGTAGATGAAATCAGGTGGGGTGTGGGACAGAGCTGTGGTAGCAATAGTAGTGATTAGAAAATAGTAGTACTAGTGATTAGTTTATAGTTATTGTATAATTGAAATTTTGAAACTTGAACTTGAAGGAACTCGAAAGGAACTCGAAAATTACTGAGGAACTTAACTCGAGAGAACTCAACTTTCAGAAAAAAAATTAAAAAAGAACTTAAGTCGACTCGAAAAACTTAACTTGAGGGAACTCGACTTACACTCACTAAAAAATTAGCAAGGAACTTAAGTACATGTGCAAAACCTTGTGGAGCCCTGCGCCTGAAACAGTCAAGGACTGTACAGACCTCTGCCATCACGCGCTATTGATGCACGCATCAGAAAGAGCTGGTAACTCCGGATCTATTTATAACAAGCATTTACTAAAGATAGCGCATGTCCCACAATAGTAGTGGCCACGGCAAATATGGTGCCGCTGAAACACAGTATTAATGCATGGTTTGCTACATGGAGGGTGTTCCATATCTCCCGGATATTATCGATAGTCTTAGCAGTAGTACACTTACACTATTTACCTACACCATACAACCGAGTCTAATTACAATATATAAGTAGTTTAGGTTAGCTAGAGGAGAGCAAGGGGCTGTCAACTTTTCGAGTTACCAATAAGTTATAACTCGAATGGAACTTAAGAACTCGACTTTCACTGGAAAAATATAATGTAGTAACTTAACTTGATCTGAGGGAACTCAACTTTCACTCAAAAAAAAATAAGCAAGGAACTTAAGTTTACTCGAGAGAACTCAACATTCACCAAAAAAAAAAAGCAAGGAACTTAAGTCCACTCGAGAGAACTCAACTTTCACCGAAAAAAAAAATTGGGGAACTCGAGTCCACTCGAAATAAGAAAATGGCCACTTGAGGAAACTTAACTTTGACTCGAAAAAGTTAAGCGAGCCCAATAGTGGAACTCGACTATAACTTAAGTGAGACTCGACTTTAACTCGAAAAACTTGACAGGAACTCGAAAAGTTTGCAGCCCATCTGAGTGAATTAGAAATCGAATGTTTAATAGTTATATGGACCTCTGTATCTCAATATAAATTCATAAATATATTTATAATTTATGCTTCAGAATATTCCTGTACAGACAGTATGGTATTTACTCAAATATAGGAAGATATCTACTGGCAAGAGATGAAATACAGATGTCAGCTATGTGTGATCCAACTTATCACTCTCATTTTCAGCACAATAATGAAGCAATTGCTAAATAATATGAAGGTTATGTTATTTGATATACAAATAATGTCTCAGAGAAATTTTAAACAATTCTATAGCTCCTAAAATGTTCTGCTCGTCAATATATGATTTCCTTGAATAAAATGCAGCCTTATATGAAAATAGCTTATACCATACCACCAAGATACTAAGTATGTCCCTAATTTTTCATGCACATACTTCATACTATATAGAATACACAACGGAATTTATGAGACATTCCGAGCTGTGTATAATGTGTTATACCTCAAATAATACAAGAAACCATTCTAATTATGTGTGGGAATTGTTGTTGTTTGCCATCACTTTTGGATACCACATGTACAACAGTTTTCAACAATGAGACACCCATCGACAACAGGAGTAAGATGAAAATGCGATGACATACTTCCACCCTGCTTCCTTGGTCCTGCCACCTCCCCTCCCCTCCACTGGAATCCTGAGGTGTAAAGGAAAAAGTGCTCACAGGCACTTTGGGGCATGACAATAACTTCCCTCCCAATTACATAAAACTAGTGCTAGTTCTTCTACATGAATTGCTTGAGCCTTGAGGTGGTCGAGGTCAGCTGAGTTGTTGATGAAGTGGTTGTATTGTAACGGAGGGTTGTGCATGCTCTATGATAGGAGGTTAGCACTTGTGGTGGAGAGGATATGGAGAATAGGTGAAAGAGGAAAGTGAAAAAGGACAACGAGGGAATAGGGGATATGAATGCAAAGATGGTAAAAGAAGAAAGGTGAAAGGAATGGGTAAAATAAATGGTAATGGTAAATAGAAGGGTGTAGGAGGGGACAAAGCTTAAGAGAGGTGACAAAATAAACCAAGGGTGAGCACATATTTATAATAATTACATACCTTGAGAATGATATCCCACTACTACTTGCTTGGGCCCTACTACTTCACACTCCATGCGCTAGCAGCGCAAAGGCCAAAGTATGGGAGAAAAAGGCTGTTTATTGTCATCTGTAGATTGAGTCATATAATAGGAAAGATCAGTAAATCAAGTCACAGAGCAGAAACGGAAGGATATCACATGCACCATGATATACTCAGCATCTCATCCTAGCCTATTCGCCTGTCTGCACCTTGGCTGGGATACATGATCAAAGGAAGCAATGGGTACAAACAGGAGGAACAAACAGGAGTTAGGTTGGAAGCAGTGGCTTCATTATTGTACCAAAAACAAGAGTAATAAGTTTGATCACACATAATTGATATATGTGTTTCATCTCCTACCAGTAAATATCATACTGTGTGTACAGTACTATTCTGAAGCATGAGTTCTACATATCCTCAGGAATTTCTGTAGTGCTACATTAGTCTATATGGCCGTTAAATATGCAATTTCTCAGGTTTAAAGATTAAGAAGGCTCACATAAATATTATTATAAGTATCTCAGTGTACAATTGCCTGTATCTTTTGATATTTAAATAGTTTATACTACATATATAGTACATCATATGTCCAAGATATCATGTAGAAATACCAACAAGAACAACTTCTGTAAGCTAATTTGTAGATTGTATGACACAAATATAGCTGGTGAATTAGATTGTGTATATCACGCCATTAAATAAGTCCATTATGTTATAAAGTTTCGTTCCAGTAGTATATATCATGGAAATTATATATACAAATTTTCAAGGTGATCTGCACAGAGTGTAGTGTTCTACATTCTAATTAATGTGAGAACACCCCGCATTTTTAGTAGGAAAAATGCATGATTGCCATTACTTTTGGCAACTATGTGTAAACTTGAAATATTGGTCATTCCTGTATCCTAACTGCTTGTAGCTTCTGTATACTTACCATTTTTGGTGCATTGTCGACCAATCGTCGACCAGACATTCAGGACTATCCTTTGATGACATAATGTCTCCTCACCAGAACATAATAGTATGGATCTCCTCTCGTGAACTCTATGTGATCCCACATATTCTCTCACTAATTTATACTGATTGTAGCTTGTGGGCCTTGGAAATTGCGCCGAGATGATAGTGAAGTTATTGATAAGTAACACCCGCAGGTGCTAAGGATGACTGGAATTTCTGGGATCATTAAGAATAAAGTTATGCGATGTCCCATTCAATAAACTTTCAGTGTTACACCTGCTTGTGCACTTTCAAGAGGTCTAACTACATATATAAATGATATATTATATGTTTATTGGAGAGAATCAGGTTGTGTTAGGTAGCGGGCCTTGCCGTCGGCCTTATTCCCACTACCTTTTTAGGTAGTAGGGTTTATGTAGGTCGTTGGAAAACGCACTTTGCAGGCCGATCGCTCGGCATTTCTTCGGATCAGACCTTGCTTGGTATGGTTAAAACTTTACCGTTGTTTGTACCCTGCTGAACGATCCTCCATATATCCGTGTATTTCATGTAATGGTCCGCCGGTATCTTCGGTGTTATCCAATATATGCACCTTATGACTCAGTACTCATTCCATATCACTTCGTGCAAGCCTCTCTAGAATGAACAACCCACACTCCCCTTGTAACACCGGCCTCACGAGCGCACTCTACCTCTCAACAGGAACACCTGGCAGGTACCGAACATTCGAATCCACTATCAGTAAGCGAGACCCTCGTCCCCTTTTCTTTACCATACAAAACTAACCCCCCACAAAGAAAAGCACTGATACCCAAATACGGCTTCTCGCTCCTTCGCTCCTTCGCTCCATATTCCTCTCCTCTAAATACCAGCCCGTAGCACAAGATATCACACTCGTCCTCCTATAATCTTCCCCTTCCCGGGATTTGTGAAGCGTTCTGAGCCCAAAGTCAAAAAGTATCGTGGCAAAATCGATACAGTATCCGCAGTGCAAAGTGGGAACGTTCATGAAGTTATCAAGGCGCGTAACTCTAAGACATCCGTAACGGTCTCCACTGGCTCTTCGACCGCACAAATCTATTGGGACTTGACGGATCGACAATATTTGAATACCGTGCAGTCAAGTAACGGCCTTGATGGTAACAGTACGGATGGTTTGATATTGAAAATATAGTATCACGTCACGGAATATTTATTCCACTTAAATGTACCACTGAGGATCTTTGTATTCTTTTAACTGATCACATAACATCTGCAGCATGTATTTCTACATCAATAATAGCCTGTAAATTGTTTTGCACACGATTTTAGCTTGCTACTGCCACGACATGGCTTGTTTCACTGACCGCCTTCACCAAAGTTGTTTCGACCTTATCTACCAACTATGGCTCAAATCCTTTCGCAACACACAAACCGACACAGTGTTCACACTTTTCGGTCAGATCGCAGGTAAAGATTTGGGCACCAAAATGATCGCTAAGGGGAACAACGGTAAAGGTGTAAGCATAAGACTTTATCTTCATGTTCTTCCTCACATTAATTCCATACTAAATTCATAGCCTATCACAGACACCACTAGTGTCAAAGATGTTATCATTCTGGAACCTCTCACCTTAGCCACTCCTGAACTGAAATCGGCGTATAACAATCAAATTGCTGTCTTGTACGAAATTTATGAAGCTGAGATGGATAGCGTTTCCAACACTAATAAAGTAACCGTTTAACTCTCGTACCATGATCTCTCTTTGACGTTTTCCGGGATACTTCAGGAAGTTAGTCCAGTAATCATGCGACCAACTCCCAAACAAGATTTCACATTGATCGAATTCGTCGCTACTTTGAAATACAAAGTACTTGTATCACTAAACACCATTAATATTGTTCTAATCGAATCTATCCAGGTTCCCCCCACCAACTCCAACAATAGGTCTAGCTCCATATCTAAGAAAAAGAAACTTTCATACCAACCACCTGAAAAAATGGTGTTGGATTCAGAACCACCTCCGAAACCTGCTAGTGCGTTAATTGTTTCTATTTCCATATTTTTACCTCAAGATTTTCATTTCAGGTAACAATAATCAAGAGTCAAAAATCGAGCCCTTCCACGAACCGTCCAGGTTGCCTGACTACCAAGGTTCCTACTTCTAACTAGACAAAGCAAAATTGGTCCAACAAAATTTCAACCATATTGATGGCAAAACCATTTGCCCTTGGGAAGTGCACGACAAACTCTGCCCTGGGACTTTGGTCGTTATAGATGCTTCACTTGTCGAATGGATTATTCCAGATCGTTTCAACCCATCGCTCCTACAAAAGGTAAAATATTATATATTATATATATTTTTATAATTCCATCTCATAAATGACGTAGACATTTCACCTGATCATTGAAAATCTACAAGTGTATGCAAAATCTGACCTGCCTCCTGAAATCCCTGTCCAGGCCCAAGACAATAACAGTCCATCTCAGGGACAGCCTCTTATCCCACGCAAACGTCGTTTCAAGTCATTAAGAACCTTCCAAACTGCATCAACCACATCTTCCTCCAAAGACAAAATCAGTGAAGATAAACCTACAGCAACCAACTCTGGGAACAAGAAAGGTCGAAAAGCTGCGAAGGGCACTGAAATCAACGAAGCATATTCTGTTTGTTTCCTGTTCGTATCATTCCAATCTCACACATAACATAGTAAAAATTGATAATTAGTACAATTCCGCTTTTTTAAATTTCTTATCCTACTACTTATCTACTTCCCCCCCCCCAAAAAAAACCCTTTCCTTAATGTCTCCAAAAAATCTACAACTAACATATCGTTTCTACTTCTTGTCTAATTCTAACCTCACAAACAAAAATTGACCCTTGTACTATTTAGTCTTGTAACTAATATATATGACGGCTTCTTCGTCACATCTACACATTTAACGTGGTTTCCGTTAGGCTTGAGTCCGTCGAACAAAGACTCGATTCATTCTTCCTCAACCTTTACCAGTCCTTGAAAAAATCAGGTACTGCACACAAGACCAGTGAAATTGCAACACAGCGACAGGGGAAGGTAGTGGGCCCTGCCGCTTGCCGGCCTTATTATCTTATTGATTTATGTGATTGAATTGTCATTCAGAACTGTCAACGCGTCCGAAAACATCACATGACGCACTAACTCACATTCCCACGACCGCGTCCGTTGACCGCAACGCATTACCCAGTACCGATTCCACGCGTCCATCTTCCATTCCATCTCCTCGCAACACATGCATCCATGGACACCGCCAACGACATATTCACTGACGTCGTCTTCTTTCTCTCTCCTACCTACGCACCACTGCGTGCACAGCAACTACGCCATGTCATGATAGCGCATGGAGCCACTGAGGCCAGTACCGCCAGTAATACACGGATGACCCATGCTATTTCGGACTCGTAGAGGTTTGAGATGGAGGGATGTGCAGAGAGATGGGGTTGTTGTTACGGTGTGTATTATCATTATAAGTTTTGAGGTGTAGAGATATTGATTGTGGTTTGTAGGATAAATGGGTCGAGAGATCGGTTATACTTTCCAAACCACAGCCGTACGTCCCCTACTTTCCCCCTGCTTCCTATCTAACTTTGCACCAGACATCAATACTACTCAATCCACCCCACGAAAATATTCTCCGGCGTAATCGGAACATCTGCCAACCTCCCCTCATCCGATATCGAAGTACTCTCAGCAGGTCTCAGTGCACTAGGCGGACAATGGCGTCCTGCCCTCATACGAGAAATAACACACCCCTTCTCTTTGTCCCCGGCTGGGGAGAAGTACTCTACGGCGATGCAGATAAGGAGTATTAAGGTGGTCGTGCCGTATTAGTATGACGATTGCGTGAGGTTGGGTGTGCGTGTTCCTGAAGAGGCGTATGAGTGGCCCAACCCGGCGGTGTTGAATGATTCGGGTGTTGCGCTGCTGGGTGTTGAGAGTGCTGCTAATGAGCGTAAGCTCCAGCTCAAGGGGAAGGGTACAGGGGGAGAGGAAGAGGGGATGTTGAGTATCGCAGCTAAGTATGCGCCTGATCTTCATCCTCCTTCGTCTACCCTTCCCCCTCCTCTGGGCGAGGAGATGCAAGTGGAAGTCTGGAACGGGAAGAGAATTATGCTTTCGTATATACTTGAGCTGGGTGACTCACGGCGCCACGCTATCGAAGCGGGCGTTATTGTACGTATTGGGGATGGAGACGAAGTATCTGGGACTGAAGAGGGTGAGGAGAGGCGGAAGAGGGAGAAAGAGAGAGATCGGAGGGAGGCGAGAGCTTTGGACGAAGGGGAGGGGGTGTATGTGTATGTTACGAGGTGGAGAGCTGGACGGGGGTATTCTAGGGTCTGTTTTTCTTCTTTCTTTTCATTTTTTATTTTTCATTTCTATCGTGGTTACCTTCTCTACCCTACACTTCCCACTCGTCTTCACCTTTCACACACTTCTTCCTTCATTTATATCATATCCACTCCTCCCGCGTGCTCTCTTTTCTACTTCTCCCTACTTACCTATTCCCTTCTTCTTCACAGTGTTCTATCCCATTTCATCGTTGTCCTCCTGTTCGTCCTCTCTGCCGTCCTTCTTTCTTCACCTACTCTTCCTTCGTAGATCTCTCTCGTGATCCTTCTTTCTTTTCTTTTTTTTGTACTCTTCCCTTCGCTTTCACCTCGCTTCCGTCTTCTTCCCTTTTGTTCGTCTGCTCTTCACTGGCTCTAAGGGCTCGCTGATACAACCACACAGGCCTACACACGATTCTCGTGATCATTTCGCGTATCTGTGCTTTCACAGTTATGTTCCAACTTCCTTTCTCTCCTCTTCCGTCTGCTTGAAGAACCATGCTGACGCTGTTACTAAGAGATCATTTTCACGAACTATACGGGCGAAGCCATAGAGTGCCTTACACGACGCGTACTACACCTTGTATGACTGGAAAAAATATGGTGTTCGTTGCTGCTTTGTAAGTCTCTCTCCTCTTTCTTTCTTTGCCCCTCGTTTTTCCTCTATCTTTCACTCTTCCTCCTTCCGTCGTTCCCCCTCCCTTCCCCTCATATGATTCCTTATTCTTCTCCCGCCTCTTCCTCGTTCTTCACCACCTCCCTCTTTTCGCCCGTACACATTTCACCGCCCGTCTTCCGTCTCCGTTCCTCTCTCCTCTTTCTGAAACCCCTACATCCCTTCCTCCTTTCCGGTCTGCCTGCTCCGTTGTGCCATATCAAGATGATTCTTCTGGGGTTAAACCAAATGTACATGCAGATCCGGTCGTACTTCACGTTGTTCAGTTGTAGACCCTGTAATTGTCGTATCGTTTCATCTTTGAATATACAACTAACCCGAAGCTCAATATTCCATATACATTCACCGCCACTGAAAATTTCTTTGGGGCGAGTTGTGTGCACGTGAGTTAACGCCTCGAGAGCAAGAGTAATTTAAATCGATAAATACTTCATACAGAAAAAGGATTCAAGAGTCTGAAACTAGTCAATAGTATGTTGATTCGAAGTGTTTGATTATTATGATGACTTATTCTTTCAAGACCTCACGCAATATATGAAATAATACTGGCATCTAATAATCCAAAAAGCTGAGGCAACATGAATCTATGTACGAGGCGTTGTTTTCTCAATTAGCTACAGGTCCAATTGGTTGCGAGGCAGAAACCCTGTCGATGTAACCGCTGGTGGTTATCAGATCTGGATACTCTAATCCATTCCCCTGAGGTCGACAAATTGATTAGAATACTCAAAATGCGAATTTATAGCCAAATTCCACTTACAATCATGGTGTGAGGGAATCCAGGGTCAAAGTCCACAATACTTTCCAAATATTTAACTTGATCCACTGTAAGAGAAATGTCGAGTGCTTCAATGTTAGCAAGCAGCTGTTCAACTCGTCTTCCTCCAATAATAGGGAAGACATAAGTTGTCTTTTGCATCAAGTATGCAATGGCGACTAAAAACGGCGTAATTAAGACATATTTAAAGACAAGAAATAAAAATGGCTTACCAGAAGTGATATGTTTCGCTCCAACTTCCTCAGCCACTTTCTCTAATGCACGAGACATAGCCTTTTCAGTCTCGTTTCGTTCCCAGTTGGGAGAAACATTGGTGCGCCCATGTTCCCCTGTTTGACGACGACGTTCTTCCTCTGCGTCACTGCGAAGCTTTCCGCCTGCGAGGATGTTCCATGGGGAAAGTGCCATACCTTAATTTATAGAATGAGATATATAACTCGGTGGTAGTACGAGACGTATGCGTACCCTGATCGCGAGCCATCGGGATGATTTCGCGTTCGAAGGAACGTTCCAACACATTCCACGCTCCTTGGTATACGGAAAATGGTGTAAGGCCATGGTCTCGAGCGTACTGGTTGGCTTTAGCAACAACCCAAGCAGGCGCGTCCGAAATTCCCTAACCAAGTGTTACTCTAGTGATTATATGGAAAATTCAATAGTAATCGTACCAAGTAAAGAACTTTGCCTTGAAGAATTACGGTATGCAACGACCGCATGACTTCTTCAACGCTGGTATCAAAGTCCCAGAAGTGTACATAAAGAAGGTCAATGTATGTGGTGCGGAGCTTGTTGAGAGATTCGTTCAGGGACAGGTGGAGAGACTTTGCATTAGTTCCAGAGTACAGAATCTTCTGCTGGATAGATGGGTTTCGTGTCGTGTGGTTCAACGAATACTGTATAGATACGTTAATTTTCGAGTTAATTTCGATATTATATGACTGACCTTTGAAGCGATAAACAGCTGATCTCGAGTGCCACGTTTCTCAGCCCACTCGCCGATGAACGACTCGGACGTTCCGTCTTGGCTGTGCACTCAAAGTCAGCGGAGTAACTTTAAATACGTTACAAACCCACTAAAGATTAGCAGTATCGATAAAGTTTCCGCCATTGTCGAAGAATGCATCGAGAAGCTTGAAGCTATCTTCCTTGGAGTTGGCACCGACACCAATATCCTCCCACTTATCGCCGACGCTCACTCCTCCAAGCTGGAAGGGTGATACGTGAACGCCTGCATTGGGAGAAAGGAGACGGTATCGGCCAAGTTTGCTGAGAGGTTTAGCGGGAGCTGCGAAGAGAGACATTGTTGGATGGGCTGTGGTTGTGAGTGTATGAAATGCGAAATGAGAAGAATGAGAAGGTGAGTTGAGAGTTACTTGCGTCCACCTACGAGCTATTTATCTGTTTCACGAAAATGCAGTTTTTTTCCATGTTTAGTGCATCATTGAGGTTCATCTTCATGAATAGTATGCGATGAGGCAGTTGCAGTGGGAGTTTGTCAGCACTGCATACTTCACTTTGCTTGGTAACGCGTTTTTAATTGGCTTGCAAGTCAACGTGGGATTTATAAGGCGTGCTCCCAATTTTAGACTGACGGCAATTTCCGTAGCTACCTATCTCCTCGCATTGCTGTTAGGACTGTATTTGTAATGCAAGATGTTGCATCTATCGCGCAATACCTACTTACTGTGCAGCCATGATATTAGTTCAATTGCTTCCTAACGATGCAATTAAGCACCTAGCATACTTACCCTTGTTCATGTATTTGTAGTGGGTCCGATATTATGTTATCGCTGTACGTTTCCACAGCTGGTACCCAGTAGAGACATTGATTATCTTATTTTATGTCTCTTAAGTATGTCGTCTCTACTTACTGGAACACTGGATAGAGCCTAGAGGTGACAATATTCTGTCCTTGTAACTCTTTGTTAGTGTATCAATTAGTACACACGCCGTGTATTTGAGAGAAAACTGGGTTCGACTCCCAGACCTAGCGTCAACTTACAAATCTGAAGTAATATTTTCGTCATCGCGAAGCCTACATTTTCAAGGGTCTACTTGTGTTTTGTTAGTGTAATTGAAAAATTTGTTGTACAGTGGGCTTATTCTAGACAGTAGAAATTGATAGCACATACTACACTGCAGACTTGAACTGATCAAACATCGACTGTCTATGATGCGTTTAAATTCTTACTTAGTATATCGGTTGGTACACACGCCTGTCATATGTCGAAATTTGATAGACACGCTTGAAAGCTGGGTTCGACTCCCAGACAGAGAATTAGCCTCTGCATGATCCTTTTTTAGAATTGGGGCTTTTTATATCTGTATTATCAGTTTAATTGAAAGCATTTAAACGTTTGAAAGTCGTCGCTTACTAGTATTATCTACGGCTAACCGTAATCAGAGATAAGTCCTATCGACAGCCTTGTGCATGCTTTACAACTCTTTGTTAGTATATCGGTTAGTACTTACGCTGTCATTTCATCGTCTTGAAATGTACTTCATGTAACGCGTGAAAGCTGGGTTCGACTCCCAGACAAAGAGTTGGGTTAAGTCTATGTCAAAAATTACGCCTTATTTTTACATCTCCACTGATAAGACCGAATCACTAGTACGTAAGGCAAGTATATAATTAACTTTTATGTTATAAGTACTACTTAGGGTGATTTCAAAATGATTGAAATTCAACGCGTCCGAACCTATTAGATAACTCCTACCGAAGTAACTCTTTGTTAGCCAATCGGGACTCTCGCAACGGAACAACGGTAGTAGCCAAGGGGAGGCGCGTGAAGCGCCTCAGTACCAATGAGATGATATTAACACACGAGCACCATGTAAGGCAAATGGATAGAGGGAACAAAGATAAAACTATAGAAAATAAGTGGGATAGGGCGAGACGAAGCCCAAACAAATAAGAAGTGAAGAAAGCAAAAGGAAATTACATAAAATAACAGCACGGGTGCGTCAAAACCCTCAAGCAGTAAAACCCAGTGGGAAAAAAATCTGCCATCATGGGGGAAAAGCTACTGGCCAAGTGTGATACAAATACAGTGGTAAGAGACGGGCTACTAGATTTTGACGTTGCCCGGATTTTGACATTGCCGTGGCGTTGCCAGTGAGGCAACGCCAATTCTCGCGCGGCAACGTCACGCAACGCCAGGCAACGCCACAGCAACGCCAGCGCAGCACAGTGCCCGTGAAGAGGTGGTAAGTTGGTTGGGTACACCTAGTCAAAAACAAATATGTGAGTCGTCGAGACATCTGTCTGACTGGGGTGTTCCAAGGTGAGAGGGAGTAAACTTGGTTAGATTGTCTGTAGTGTAACTACAGAGAATATTTATACTAGAAAAACCAATAAATCTAAAATAAGTAAGGGTAATTATACCAGATGGAGGATGTAAAAGGAAAAGTGTGAAGCATTAAAAATGAATAGAAAACTTAGTAAGAAAGTCCAATGTGTTGAGGTTTGCGAGGGGACAAGTGTTCTCTTGTAAAACTTCAGGGTCTTGTCGTCGATGCCGATGTAAAGCTATTTTGAGTGCTCTGAGTGTTGCAGGGGATGGGTATGGTCGGAACAGTGTACAAAGATGAATAATTTAGGGAAAGTGGAAGAGAGTGAGCGGGAACAACGAATTAAGGAGAGAACACGAGCAGAACACATACATACTACAGACGCATCAATGTAGTGTGATGCGTGATGGCAATGTCAGCAACGTCACAGGCAACATCTGGCAACGTCCGGCAACGTCACGGCAACGCCATCCGGCAACGTCACAGCAATGTCACAGCAATGTCTGCAATGTCAGGCAACGTCCAGCAACGCAAGCAACGTCCGGCAACGCAAGCAACGTCAAGCAACGTCACGGCAACGTCAATTCTCAGATTGGAAACGTCAGGCAACGTCACAGGCAACGTCAAAATCCTTATTTTCAGATTTTTGTAACTTGTATAAAAATGAGTAGAGTGCATGTATCTCTACCAATCTCCACTTGTTATTAGTAATAGTATATATCATAAATTTACAAAACTACCAGCCAGCTAAAATCTAAATAATATTAGAAATGTTGTACACAAGTGACAAAATATATGTATTTCACTGTGGGATTGTAAGTATTATTTGTTATACCCTCTCCCCACCCACCATCCAGTGGTAATATATATGAAAGAACATCCATCTCATGCAATTCTACTTATTTATTGTATTTATTACTAACTACACAGTGGGACTTGAACACAGGACCTCAGCACTAATATATGTAGCAACATCAAAAATAAATAAGCAACGTCACGCAACGTCACACGCAACGCCAGGCAACATCAAATCTCAGAATGGCAACGCCAGGCAATGTCACCAAAGCAACGTCAAAATCCGGGCAACGTCAAAATCTGTAGGCCCGTAAGAGACGTAGTAAGTGATAAGTAAGGCAAGCTAAAACATGGGGAAAGGGAGGGCGGGTAGCCGAAAATTATAGATGGTGATAGTGATAGAGACCTGGTGCACGAGAGAGGAGGAAGTCAATAAACAGATATTAGCATACAAGAGAAATACCTGGTGCACGAGAGAGGAGGAATGCGGATCATCTAATTCCACCAGACTCTTTGTACCATTCGCGCAGCTAGCTCCAAGACATGATCACGGTCTAGCCATTGGGAATAAATTGCATGAGGGATCGAGACTAGTTGGAGAGCGTCAGTGGCCTCGAGCGGGAGGTCATAATGAGCTCACTCACAACAGCGATTCAATCCGGTACCAGCCGCCCGCGAAATGATGGCATTTCGCGGCCCGAGGGCTACTGCGCTACCGTCCCTATTGGCCCAGTGCAAGATACCCTTGAACTCTGATATATCGGATAGTACCACATCTGTCATCACGCAGACGGCCTCGCGATTTTAACGCGTGAAAGCTGGGTTCGACTCTCATACAGAGAGTTTGATTCTTAGTGTTAGATGTATTTTTCAATATTTTTACATGACCCGGGGTTTTATATCCCTATTTATTAGTTCTACTGAACTACCTGTACTTAGTACGTATAGGAAGTACGTTTGAATGAAATAAGCACTTTCAAATGAAAATGCGCGGCGCAGTAATATTTTCATTTTAATAGTACAGTAAGTAAGCGTACTCTACCGTGTTGGGAGATTATTGCTTTTACAATGCTGACAAATGTACTCAATTTTACTGACAGTGGAAGTAACTCAACACGATTCATTGTGTCCAATACAATATTCTCCGGCGTAATCGGAACATCAGCCAACCTCCCTTTCTCAGACATCGAAGTTCTCTCAGCAGGCCTAAGTGCCCTAGGAGGCCAATGACATCCCGCGCTCACATGAGAAATTATGTTTTGAACTGCCACACCTATATTTTTACATCGCTCTGGATTTTATACCTTCATTTATTTCAACGCGTCCGAGGAAATTCCATAACACTACGGTCTAAGTAATACTTTATAACTCTTTGTTAGTGTATTGGGTAGTACACATACCTGTCATAACACGCAACGCCTCTCGTATTTAATGTGTGAAAGGCTGAAAGCTGGGCTCGACTCCTCGACAGAGTTTACTTCGTTTCCGATTCATCTATTTTGAATTGCCCAACTTATTTTACATGACTCAGGATGTATTTATTGGGTCTGCTGGTCTACCTGTACGTAAGCTTTAAGGGTAACATTATCATTTCAGTGGTATGCGTACTCGAACTTGCTGGGAAATTATTTCTTTTACAATGCCGTTACCTATCCTATATTTACTTACAGTGGAACTTGATGTGACTCAACACGATTCAACGTGTCCAATATAATCCCAAGACAGCATCACTTACTAAATCCAATGTAACTTTTGGTGATTACTACTTAGAATAAATGCAAAGAGGAACAATCATTTATACATCATAAATTCATCGTTCCTGTTGATACAGCTCACTGGAATCGGAGATAAGTCCTATACATAATAATATCCGTGTTTTACAACTCTTTGTTAGTATATCGACTAGTACACACGCCTGTCTACGTATCGGTGCATCGTAATCTTACGCGTGAAGGCTGGGTTCGACTCCCGGTGTCGTTCAAGGTAATTGATACCTTAGGTGTTTGGCAGGAAGTGACTTTATTCGTACCTAGCACCTGGGGGTCGAGGGATACTGATCATATGTATTCCTGCAAACTCCTATGATATGGGATGTACAGTAAAGACTGTAAATGGGCAATGAACTGTGGGGCTTTGCTAGGTTTGCTTAGAACTTGGCCCGTGACTGGTGTGGTACAGCGAAGGCTGTAAATAAGAGATGAACTGTGGGAGTTTCTAGAGTATACGGCTAAAGCTGTATAGGGTAACAACAACTGCTAGAAACACTAGGAAAGCTTGTATGTACAGCGAAGGCTGTATATAAAGATTGGTGCTGTGGTGAAGGTCGAAACGAAGTTGAGGGCCTTGGTTGTTTCTGACTGTAGCTTGGTGGCTGCAGCGCATAAACTAATATGTGCTGCTACTGAATAGATATGATAAAAGTGACGTTGAGATTCGATACGTTGAGTTGAGCTGCGTTACGTTGAGTTGAGTTGAGTTACTTTGATATTACTGTGAATTTATTTATACGGTGAGTTGAGCTGCGTTGTTTACGTTACTAATAGAACTGAAGAAAAAGCACAATAGATTCTGTATCTAATGTGTAAGAATAACTACTGGGGATGAACAGGTGAGTAAGATCCTAGCTAGTGGTGGGCTATTTGGTAATGGATAAAACTACTGTCTAAGGCTCAATTCCTCTCTCCTTTTATGCTCTTTTCCTCCTACTGCTGACTAATCCTATCCAAAACCAATCCTGCATTGTCCTTCAAATTTGGTAATGGTGGATCCATTGTCTTGAGGTGGAGGCTGCGCAGAACAATGGTGTTCAAGGAGATGAGTCAGGTCTTGAACAATGGTGACAGAAATAGTATTACATTGTTCTGGTGATGAACAATGGAATTCTATTTATAGATCCCAGCAAACAATGGGCATGAAGACAATGGGTGAATAGGAGGACATTGTTCTGCACAATGGGTGCAAAAGAACAATGGAGTCCTATTATTAGAAACAATGGCATAACCTTGGTAAGCGAATGCATAGGCATTGTTCTGAACAATGGGTGTGAGGAACAATGGGGTTCTATTATTAGAAACAATGGCATGTCCTTGGTAATCGAATGCATAGGCATTGTTCTTGAACAATGGGTGTGAAGAACAATGGTGTCCTATTTTTAACGGTATTGATTATTGGTCACCAAGAAGTTGGGTATTGGCTTGTGTTTTCCATATGTTTGTTTCTTGAGAAGCAGTGCCTCATGAGAATTATTTGGTAGTGTATTTGGAAAGATCCGGATGATGTGGATTCCGGACATCGGGCCATATAGCCATATGTGTGTGTTTATGACTAATCAAGTTTCACCCACGACATCCGCGGGGAACTGATTTTTCAACTGTCCTCAGTTGGTCTTCTTCTTGAGGGTCATAA
Source organism: Cyathus striatus (assembly GCA_025738555.1). NCBI lineage: Eukaryota > Fungi > Basidiomycota > Agaricomycetes > Agaricales > Nidulariaceae > Cyathus > Cyathus striatus. The sequence goes on from JAOVFP010000003.1 coordinate 1,291,675, forward strand.
CAACACATGTGGTTCGAAGTTTCGAAGTTGGCAAGTGATGTGAACGAATGTATTAAAATTTGGTCTAAAGTAAAAAAAAAGAAGAAGTCCCAGTGCCATGTATCTACCAACAGCAGAATACACACTCAAACAACTCTACCATACTGTTAGTGCTACGAGTAGGGTAGAGGTCCTGGAGAAGTTCCAGAGAAGGGTCTTCTGGTTGTTCTACCTTCTCCTTGGGTACACGAATGATAATGCGGCCAGGACTGCTGGAAAGGTGCTGGCGAAAAACAGTCTGTGCAGTCCAGTACTGATAACCCTGTCGCTGAGTGAGGTACTCTCTTGAAGAGTAAGGAATCACCTCATAAGCTGGAGTTGGGTTAGCGTCCAGAGTGTAATTGCTGGCAAAGGCGGTAAATGGGTGGAATGAAAATGAGCCTTCACCTCCAATGGGGGTGACTTCGAAAACGGGGAGTCCCTGGGTGTCAAGGAACCATGGGAGTGAAGAGCGTGATAAGCGCTTCAGGTGGTACAAGGGGAGCGATGGTCCTTGGGTCCTGCGTGGGCTTGCCTCAAGCTCGATGCTGGCTGTATGGATCGAGGTCTTGGGAGGTAGGGAGGGTGATGTGGAGGAAACCGATGCAATGTCCATGGCGGAAGGGATGGAAATGGGCATGGTGGGTGGAACAGGGATGAGTGAGGGTGGTCGAGGGAATAGCGATAGTTCTGGTGCAGAACTGTTTCGGATAATGCTGGAGCTTGGACGAGCAGGGAGATCAGGGAGTGATGTGGTTGATGAATGGGAGTGAATGGATTGTGTGTCACTTTCAATGCTGGTAATATCAGCGTAGTCGGTGAGAACAGTGTTGCTGCTCCAGATGGGACTGATGATAGTGGAGCGGGGAGACAGAAGAAGGGAGGGTGGAGGTGACAGAGTGTCTTCGTGGGATAGGAGGCTGAATGGGCTGAAAAGCCAAGGCGCTGAGGTGCGGGGTAAGAAATATGGATCGAAAGTACTGGTGGTAGGTGAGGTGAGAAAAGTGCTAGCAGTGGTGTTGGTGCGTGAAGAACGAGTGGGAGAGCGGCTGGCCATTGCTGGAGATGGGGGCACAACCTTATTTGGGGCTCTCCTAATTATAGTGAGAAGGTCGGTGTCATTTGGTTTAATTTGGTATAGTGCGGGGTTTTAGGTTTGTTAATCGGTATCCGAATCTGATTCCCTGGGTTCTAAGGTTGAATCAGAATTGGACCCATCATCGCTTTGGTCATGTTTGTTTGTTTTCATGAACCAGTGATCTCGATGAATGTATGGTATAACCCTGAATGCAGCTATGTGTGAATAGGCAACCGATCCATCTAGTTCTTGCACTTTGTATGCTCCTCCATATGTTTTCTGTATGACCTCATATGGTCCACAATAACAGGCATAATTCTTCCGATCTAATTGCATCTCATAGTGCGTATTTCGCACTAAGACTAGTTCTCCTGGTTCAAAGTTGTCCCTGAGCAGTTTTCTTCGGAAGCGACGTTCAAATTGTTCTTTGGATTTGAAACGTGCTTTTCGTAATGTTTCTGCTGCTCTCAGTATGTCCTTATCATGCTTCATTAATTGTTGAATTCGAAGCGATAGCAGATCCGCTGTGTCCATTCCTCTGCGATATCCTTCTACAAGAAATGTAGATTCCACCAAATCAAATGGTAGTACAGGGTCTGTGGCATGAAGTAATTGAAAAGGCGAGAACCCTGTTACTCGGCTGATTGTGATTCTGTCAGCAAAGGCGGCTGCGTCCAAATGTTCTGGCCACTTTGTTATTTGTCCTGCACATGCCTTCAGCAGTGCTTGACGAAGTGTATAATGCCCTCGTTCCACAACTCCATTTGCATGTTTGTTGTAGGGTGAGATTTCAACCTGTGGTACTCCTAATTTACTCATAAGTATTTTGAATGTTTTCTGTACTTCCGGTCCATTGTCCGTGGTTACTTGAATTGGTATCCCATATCGGTGATAGATCTGTTCCTTAAAGAACTTGGCAAGTTGATCTGAATTTGCATTGCGAAGCGCGCGCACTTCACAGGTCCCGGTTAAGTCATCCCTAGCGGCAACTATATATTTATATCCCTGTGCCTTCGGCATCACTATAATATCGATGTAGATCTTGCTGAATATAGTGGTGGGTGCAGATATGGTGAGAGGTATTTCCTTGGTTTTCACCGTTCTGATCTGGCATTGGTGACATGATTGCACATGGTGCTGAACATCTGCACGCATGTGTGGCCAGAAGAATCTACGACGTAAAGTTTCATACACTGCTTGTACTCCACGGTGTCCCAAATTTTCATGTGCTTGCATTAGAATGCTAAGCCGCTTATCAGGGTCTGATATGACTAACAAATGTGGCTGACGGCCATTTCGCTTGTACATCTTTCCATTCCTAATATAGAATTCGGTTGCTTTGGCCAGGAATCGACGCTTCTTCTGTGCACTTTCAAATATGGGAGTCTCCAAGGTTTTCAGGAAGTGGTGAATTTGTGTTAACATCTGTTCATATGTTTGTCTTGATACTAAACAGGATGGTAGTGATGTGGGTGCATATGGGGGATTCTCCGGTGTAGTAAGATAGAAACTTTTTAGGTTTCGATCGGGAATTAGTGTGAGAAGCACAATATCATCCAACCAAGAGTCATCGTCATCATTGGCTATTTCTCCTTCAGCTAAGCGACGACGTGACAGGGCATCAGGTCCCTTGAAATTTGTAGCAGGGACATGAATAAGCTTGAAATCAAACATCAAAATGCCCTGAATCCATTGGTTGACAGCGGCGTTAGGTTGTAAATCGGGTTCATTTAACATTCCTTTGATGTACTTGGCATCAACTTCGACATGAAGAGTCTTGACTCCAATAATGTAGAGTCTCCAATGTCTCAGTGCTTTGTATAGGCCAAATAATTCGAGCTTTGGTTGAGAGTAACGTGATTCTCGTTCACTCATAGGTAGTGATCCATATCGGGCTGGTCGGCGTCTTCCTTCACTATCTATCTGAGATAGAATGATACCAGTTGCTTCAAAACTGGAATCAACTGATAAGATTACAGGGTCATCGGACTTGTAATCTATGGGATGTAATGCTGGTGCCGATGCTACAAGTTCCTTAATTTTGTCAAACGCTGCCTGGCGCCTATCATCCCAGATGAAATCCTTATCCATGTGATAGAGTTCTGATAGTGGGCGTACTAATTTGGAATAGTTTTCTATCCAAATTCGTACTGTTCCACATAGTCCTAAGAATCTTCTCACTTCTCGCGGTGTCTCCAGTTTCGGCCAGTTGAGAATTTTATTGACTTTCTCAATGTCTGGAAGGCGTCCTTGAGCATTGCACTTCTGTCCTACAATCAGGACTTCAGGCATGCAAATCTGTGCCTTCTTTGCTGAGAATGTGGCTCCTGCGCAGCGAACACGGTGCATAATGCGATGTACATCTTGAGCGTGTTCCCAAATAAAACGGCGAATTCCAGAATTTCCTTCTATAGTTTCTGGCTCTCCTTTACTGTTAAGGTACTGACTTGCAGGTCCTTTAATTGGTAAATCATCAATAAATATATTTGCGGTGTGGGGTATTTCGTCCTGCAAAATAAAAACCATGCACTTCTGGAATTCAGAAGGTGAATTGGTGTATCCGGTGGGTAATGATGTGATTTGAAGAAGTCCCAATGGTGTCATGAATGCTGTAAGATCTCTGCTCCGGGGATGAATTTTTCTTGCATCAAATCCCCAAAATAAATCGAAGACGGTGTAACATTGACGCCCTGCGAATCCTTCTACAAAGTCATCTATTATTGGCAGCATTCCGGCATCTCGTACAGATACCCGATTAAGCGGCTGAAGATCATGTACAATCCGCAATTTCCCATTCTTCTTCAGGACACAGAACCATCGTGATCGATATGAAGATTGGCTTGGCTCATATACACCAGCTTCTATTTTTAGCTTCAATACTTCGATCACTTTGTCTACAATCCCTGGAGGTATTGGAATGTTCTTGTATTCCCAAGGAGTGTGTGGTACTGTTGGGAGTATGTATGGTGAAAAGTATGATTCCTTCAGAGTACCACGCTCTTTATCTTCAAAAGCGATACCCTCTTCATTAAGAACCATGACATGTTTGAAAAGTTTATCTTCTTCAGGCCATAGAAATCCATCTCCATTTATATTAAGCTCTTTGATCCGATCTGAGCTTATTTTCTGAGTAGGTGAAAACTCTGGTGGATGTGTAGGTAGTGGTGATAACGTTAACAGTGGATCCTCTGGTATGGTACGTGTTACTTCACAGTCTGGTGGGTACGAAGTTGATACAGGGTGTACTTTCTTGTCAACTCGTTTGTATGCAGTGAAGGCCTTTAGAGTCTGTCCTTCTATGGTAATATCCTCTGGATAAATAATATATTCGTCATCATATTCTGGTGTGTACTTGGTTACAACTTCAAATGGTTCCTCCTCCTCTATATCACTAGTGTGGGAAATTTCGGTATAGTGACAGTAGAGAGGGGGTTGTGTGGGTGCGGGGAACTTGATGAAATTGAAGTTACACTTCAATTTCCAAGTTACATGTGATGGTGATCCATTAATGACTTGGTACTTGTATTTTGATATTATAGGTATAAGCGAGTTTGGTGTAATATGTAAGTCCACGAGTGATAAATTAGCACTGTTAGGTAACAGGCTTATAGGCTGGTATAGTGGTGTAATTATTCCTTCGAAATTTAGTACTTGTAGTTGTCGTAATAGTCGTAAATGCACTTGTAATTGTGGGTATAGTGGTGAAAAATAGTATATGTTGCACTTATAAAGTGGTTTATAAGTGCTAACAATATACTGAGTGTTGCGTCGTAATGTCATATTGTGTCGTAAATTAATAGAGTGTAGATTTGAAGGTAGATTATTATGTGACAGCGCAGGGAACTTGATGAAATTCAAGTTCACTGTGCTGGTTCCAGTATTATTATTATTATTAAGCCAGTACATTGGACTTAAAGTCCAAATGCGCCAACTTAAATTAATTCTTCGGTTCGATTTTTCTATTATATCTGTTTCTGTGTGATTGTAGTGTGAAAAGAAGTATTTTATGCTCATATTTACAAGTCCAGCTTGTAAATTACAAGTTAAAACATAGAATAAAGTCGAAAATGCGATTTTAGCTAACATATTTACTGTCAACAGTAGATAAGTAATTAAAATGAGACATGAATAAGTGAGGAAGTCATAAGCACATATGTAAGTGACAATGTCAAAAGCATAGGAGCAAAACTTAGAAATAAAATGGTATATTACTATTGCCAGAATAGAAGTAGGATTATAAAAGAAAGAATGAGGAAAAACTCGAAGTTTGAATATGAATTTAAAAGGTATAGGTGTACGACGTGAGTAGGTATTGATAGGCCTATGTCTAGGACCTATCTGGTGCACGAAACGTCGAAAAACGTTGGCGAAAAAGCGCCATGTCGATAGGGGATTGTGGCGACGAAATACGAGCAGGGTGGGGGGTAGGAGGACGATTTGCGATGGCCAAATCGCGTTCTCGTGCAACAAGTCGAAAGTGCTGCAAGGAGGAGGAAGAGGGGGTGGAGGACGAACTAAAGGACGAACTATGCAAGTCCTGGGGCTCGGAAATTTCTCCCTCTTCAAGGGGGGAATTATCTTCAATTTCTCCTTCCTCCATAGACGAATCGGATGCGTACACGAGCTCGGGTAGCGAATCGGGTGTACTGGAGCGTGAGGAAGGCACTGAGGACGTATTAAGGCGTCGAGGATCGAGTGTACGCTCGATTTCCGGTGGTACGAAGCCAGGGGGTGAGTGAGGACGTCCTGATACGAAGTACGAGAGTACTTGTGGTTGTGGAGGCCGTACGTACGCGTTTGCGTTCCAAAACGCGTGTCCAAGCGTCGCTTGAAGGTGTGGATGCGTCGCTAGAACGTCCGCCGAGGCCTGTGCAACGGCATACTGTTGTAACGAAATAGCAGCAGGGGACGAAGCGGGAGGAAGAACGACGTTCGTTGGAATGTTTCTAGCGGCGTCGAAGTCGTTTGGAAGGGCTGAGGGGGAAGGGGAACGCATGTAGAGTGGTTGTGCGTAACGTTGCGTCGAATTGGGGGGAAAGGAAGAGGGTGGAGGCGGTATAGGAGCGTAGGAAGGCTCCTGCACATAGAAAACGTGCAACGGCATCGGTTGAGGACTGAAAAGTCCATGCGTAGGCGTAGGAGGCGGTACTGGAGGAAGGGGGAAGAGTACCGGCGTTGATAACGGTCGAATTGGCGGCGGAACGACGTTATTGGGTGGTTTTTGGCCCAAAAACCAAGGGGGAGGTGCAGAAATTGGCGTTGGCGCCAAAACGGGCGTTGACAGATCTTCCGGCGTAAACGTACGCGTGTTAGACGATGGGTCTGTGAGTTTGAGAGTCGGTACGGTGTCCTGAGCGATGCGTAGAGGCAACGGAGGCAGGGGGGACGAGGTAGACGATGCTGGCTCAGACTTTGCGTCTACGTTGTTGACGACGTCAACGAGCGTGTTACGTACGCGTTCGTTATCTTCGGCACTAGTCGAGGATTCGTTTGCGTCGGTAGGAAGAGGAACAGGGGAGGTGCGAGGTGCGAGGAGAAGGGGGGAGTCAAATATGTCGAAATCCTCTTCATCATCACTAGTAGACATGTTATCCTCGTCTGAGCTAGTTTCCATGTCGAAATTGAGTGGGGATCGAAACAGGTGGAAAGGTTTCTTGATAGTGACGATGTTTGAAGTGGATTGGGTGCGACGGAGAGGAGAGGGAGGAGGAGTGGGAGGTAAAACCGCATTTTCGAGTTCTGGGGAGGAAGAAATCGAAAATGAGCTGTAACTTGATATATCGGACATGGCATCGTCGTCCGTAAGGAAGGGGTCCGACACGGGTGAGTACGACGGGGACGAGCTCCAGTCCGAACCGATCTCGTCAAGAGTAGGAATATCAACGATGAGAGAGGCAGGGCGAGCCTCTACAACGATAGGAGGGCCGGCGGCACGCATTTCTCCTGGCCAAGTTTTGCGTGCAAGCGAAAATACACGCTCTACATCTGGGTACGAAGTATAGGACGTACCATTACCAGTAGACCGAACCATTTGCCTCCAAACCAGGTCCTCAGGCAAGGGGATTCCGTCCTGCCATGAACTACTCAAACCCAAGATGACATCTCCAATTCGTTGTAAGAGCTCGAATTCAGCGTGAGTGACCAGCTGAATATCTCGGGGTGCGATCTTGCTGAGTTTGGGTATTACTCCGTTACGGTCGTGGTCGAGGAGGACGGCGAGGTGATCTGCAAAGTCGTTTGCAGGGTCCACATGTGCGATGTCTTCGTCGAGTCGTCGGTTGCCAGAAAAGGTGCGAAAGTCCGAAAATTCGGGAAGGAGGGGAGCACGGAATGGATCTAGACGAGCTGGGACAAGGGAAGGATGAAAAGAGGCGTCGTCGTGTGGGTTGGCGAAGTCCTGAGTGTGATAGTAGGCAAATGCATGGGTACGCCATACCCGCACGGGTCACGGGTAAGGGTACCGGCGGGTATGGGTATGGGTCAGGTCTTCGAGACCCGTAACCCGCAGGTACCCGTAGACAGTTTATTGAATAAAAATGACTGACAGGAAGATTTTACAAGCACTATGATAATAATGAATAAGTACATAGTATATATTAACCTAGATAGTGTTTGTGCTTAGAGAAAAACCTCGGTTTTGAATTTTGTTCAGCTCACGGGGTTGACCATAAATGATATACCTAATGCAATTCATTCAAACTAACATTACTACTCCAATTCTTTTTGCATCTCTTCGATATTTCGGATACAGATAGTGCGTTTCTGCACGTTCCTAACGACCCTACATACACAATTTATGGCCGATTCGTTCTGGTTCTATAAATAATATTGTCTACCTCTTCCCCAGTACACAGAAATTAGGATTCCCCTCTATATCACACTCGCTCCCTTTGTATTTCAACAGAAATATCGCACTATTATGTACTGGTTACATGCAATATAGTACCTGTTCCATATAACTGTGTATTGGACCTGAGACAATGTTTATTTAATATTCTTCTATGTTATGTAGAATTTCCTATATTTTGAAGATGGTACAACACAACAAGCAGTGTTCATGCTAGTCTCTCATACTTTCATGCAATTATACCCATGTTGTCTATGTACGAAATGAGCTATTATAAACTATATTGGCACATCTTGTTCAAGTACTATGAAATAGATATTCTATATCTTTTATATACTGGAGATAGTACAATACAAGCAGCAATTTCGACTCACTTCTCTTGCATACTCGTGTACTAATACCCGTGTTGTATAACTACAAAATGAGCTATTATACACAACGTTCGCATATCTGCTTCAAATACTACGAAATAAGCATTCCAAATTTCCTATTTTTGGAGATAGTACAATAAAAGCGGCCATTTTCACGCAATGTTCACATATGCTTGCATACTAATACTAGTACCATTTAAGTATAAAATAAGCCATTACAAAAAATTATTGTACATTTGCTTCAAGTGATACAAATTAATTCGTCATATGTTTATTCTAATTCTAAAATAAGTACTTAAAACCCATGGGTTGTGATACCCATGGGAACCCGTACCCGTGGGAATGGGTATGGGTTGACGTGGGTATGGGTACGGGTCAAGCTCGAGACACCCATGGGTTACCCATGACGTTGCCTATGTGATAGTAGTGAGAGATCGCCTCCCATTGGAGATCTGTCCGCATTGGGAGGTTCAATTCCCACGGTCGATCGCACTCGAGTTCCGGCTCTGGATAAAAGGTTATGTGCGCATGTCCAAATAACTCTGCATGTGTGCCTGTCTCACTATTGTGGACAGAGAGCTTGGCATTCATGGTGATGAATTCCTCAATGGGATTTGAGTGAATATCACGTCTGCGGCCTAAATATACAGTAGATGGGGTGGAAAGGGTACTGGGCCTAATGAAATCGGGCATTCCCCAATCTGATCGGCTCCGGGCCGCATTGACACTATCCCTGACGATCTCGAAAGGGGTCCTGTTGCCAACGGCTCCATCAACGGGGCCGCATCGCTTGGTGGCAGTTCCGTCGCCAAGTACCAAGGGGTCGTCATTGAGCAGCATAATTGGCATTGTGGTGGCTGGCTGGCTGAGGAATGTGTATGGTGGGTAATACTGGTGTGGCTTGAGTGCTGGTGGTGATAGGAGTGACTTTCTGAATTTTCTGTAGTCTCTATGTCGCATTTTTCTATTTAAATCTTTCTTAAATTTCTCCTTTAGGATTGCACATCTCAATTTTTCCAACCAAAATTCTGTGTGATCATCCGTATCAGGTGGTTCTGATGACATAATGTCATTGTGTGAATTTTCCGAGTGGGACCGTGATTTCGGTGATCCATTATCCTTATGACCGTCGTGGGAACATTGCTGCGCTTTGTCATTATTCCGCTTTTTCCATTGTTCCACAGTAAAATCATTGTTATAATTCAAAGAATTATTAAAATAGATTTCTACATTGTCCTTGAATGAGCTATAATTAGCCTCATTGTGGTCAGGTGGTTCGAAGACAATGGTTTTCCAATTACAAGAATTGTTTAATTCAATTCTTGCATTGTTTTCCAAGGGAATAATGCCGATGTTTTCTGCTGATGTAAGCGAAATTTCCACTGGCTGGTCTGGTCCGGAAATTAAGGTTGGTGATGACAAATGGTCTATTACTATGTCCCTATCTTCTGCTCTGAGTGCTACTGGTGATGTAACACCCATGACTAATGGACTATAGGCAGGTATAGGTGATTCTGCTGATGTAATAGGAGTGTCCAATAAATTATCTTGAGGCTGATAAGGTGGGATAAGTGTCTCTTTATCTGTGACTACTGCATATGCCTGTCTTCTGGATGATCTGGCAAAGTCTTCTTCCTGCAGTGCACAGATTTCATATTGTCTACCACCAGGACGAGGATCTGTAATGTGAATATATGTTCCATCATCGCGTTCTTCAATAGATACTTTATGATCTCGTTGCCATGGGCGACCTAAAAGTACTTCAAAGGGTGTTCCTGATTTTACATATAAGTTGGCTCGTGTAGATAATCCTCCACTTGTTAATTCAACATTCTCTATAAGTCCGGCTAGCATTCCTTCACCACCATTTGCATCTGTCATGGTGACTGCTTGGGAGACATCCATAGGAAGGCGAATGAATTTCTTGGCTAGCCGTTCATTGATAATGTTAAGTTGTGATCCTGTATCAATTACTGCCCGTACTTCTTCATTTCCATGGTAAAGCTTAATTTTGATGAGAGGCCCTTCACTTCTGCTTCTTGGAATGGAAGCTGCAGCAACTAGAGGGTATGGCTCATCATGGTATACGTAATGGGATGCTTTGTTTGGATTGGTAGGTGTGGCTGAATTTTTGACCTTAAGACGTTCCTGTAAATTATATGCTACATCTTTGGATGTTCCCAGAATAGTTTTAAGGGGTAAAACTATATCTGTGTTGAGAATTGATTCAACAACCGATTTCGGGTCCGTTCGTGATGATAATTCGCTTTGACGGGCAAGTCCTTTAGCCGGTTTCGCTTCATCTCGTTTAAAAGCAGGAGTGGGCGTGGGTTTACGGCTAGTCTCATTTAACTTTTCCCTCCACTGTGTTTTACGTGCATCCACTGGAATATAACTCCCTTCTCCTGGAGTCTCTTCTGGCGATGACATCTCAATATCCTGCGATGTTGCCCCTTCTCCCCGAGGATTCCTGGGCCTGGGTGACGATACATGATTTGGGCGATACTTCTTTTGCTCATGTTGGCCCTGAGGGGGTGACGATTGGTTGGTTCCTGCTGCGGAGGTATCGAATCGTACTTGTGATTGAGGGGGAAATGATGCGGGGTTTGTTGATATTGGGTGTAATGGTTGGGGATTATTGGGTCTGGCACTCCATCTATCCTGCTTACTGAGTGGACGTGCTGAAGTCTTATTTTCAGAATTGGGAGGAGCTTTCGCATACGGCTTTCGTGGTATGTTAACTCCATCAAAAATTAACTTTCTTGAACCTGTTGTTGACTTCATGGACCTTTCCACAGGCCACACAGCAGTTAGAGGTTGAAGTCCTTCCATATGATGATCTTCTGGCGCGCTATACACATACATAGGTCCTTCATCCTCACTGTCTGAGTTGGTGTCAACAAGGTATGATCCATACTGAGTATATCTGGGATTCTGTGGATACTCATAATCTGAATCTGAATCTTCAGATTGGGCTATGGCATAATGGTGGGATTCATAGTTGTTGTAATAGGATTCCACTTCTTCATTGAGGGACACATAGTTACTAGATGGTCCTGTATATCGTTTGATGGCTTGGTAAAGGGATTCTCCAGGGTTTCGGTAAATTCGGGTACCATCGCCTAGCGTGTACTTTCTGCCATAATTATCCCACTTAATTACTCCAGTTTTGAGATAGTCCGCCAATTTCGGGCATTCTTGCATCATGTGTCCATCCTTTCCACATCCAAAGCAAACATTTGGGTTGTTTGGAAAAGAAGATCTCTGAGATAGATCTGGGGTGCTGATGTTATTGGGATAGGTAACTGGTGGCTGAGGCCGAAATCGAGATGGTGATCTTCCATAAGAGTCATTAGGCGGTGACTGAAAATGGGATTGAGAGCGATTGTATGGTTCATTAATGATGCGCCTGGGTTCACGTAATATGCACTTCACAGCATATCCAGAATGATCATTGGCTACTACTTCATAATAGAGTGTAGCATATTCTGGATCATCCAGTGACATGTTATTCAACTTCCGTATCATTGATTCAATTTCTTGAGTTGATCCTTTGTAACGTGTAACTCTACTTTGGTCCTCTGTAGGAATCAAAGGGACATTTCTCATTTCTCCTCTGAGTTCATCCACTGTGGGAATTGCTTTATCCTTCTCCTTGCCTTTCCTATCCTTCTTCTTCTTGCTCCTAAGCTTCTGAGCTGCCTTTAGCTTTCTTGTAAAGCTCTCTAGCTCATAATCATCTGAGTAGTCAGATGAATCTTCATCTGAGGAATCCATGTCTGATAACAAATGTGATGGTCCTGATAAAAAGAGCATGTCGGTGAACTTGTCTCTCTTGAAGTGATGCTCTGCAGTGTTGGTTACTTGACCTATGGTCCAAGGTTTGGACATATCATGACTGGGCTCCCTTGCTACTAGCTTGGTCTCTAAGAGATTTCGCAAATCTTCAGGTATTCCAACCCAGAAGTAACCATTGTACTGGTCTGGTGAAATGAGCTCATTGCTTAATAAGTCTCCTGCAATGGTCTTGTATTCCCTATAATATTTCTTCCACTGGGCCAGGCTTGTACAGGGCTCATGTTTGCTGAGACGAACCATGTCTACTAGATTATGAGGCTTGTACTTAGTGGAACCTCTTTCTGCATCATAGTAGTTAAGTATCTCCTCCTTGAGTTTGTCCCAACTATAACTTGTAGGCTTGATGTAATCTGATGCATCAATGAATCTTTCTACATCAGATGACACATACTCCTTTATAAAATTGCACTTGTCAGAATCTTGTGTGACATTGCAGGCTTCTAGAAGTCGTTCATATACAGTAATGAATCGTTTAACTTCTTTATGGTTGCCTCTAAATGTCTTTGGTGCAAACTTGTGTCCACGTAAAGGCATGTTGAGTTTATTGAGCCTTTGGTTTGGAGTGTAATGAAGGGATAGGTCTGCAGCCATTTGAGCATTGGCAGATGCGAATGCTGAAGTATCAATATTGGGAGTGGCCTGGGATGCAACTCCTTGTGCAGTACTTCCTTGAAGAGGATTGGTCTGTGTTGCTGCTGCTTGCTGAACATTGGCAGCAGCACTGCCTGAACTGGTTCCATCGGCAGGCATGTTGTGGTGATGTAATAAGGATAGGGGTGAAGTTGAAATGTGTATAAATGGAATAAAGTAGGAGTTTGAGGAATATTACGTCAAATATCCCTCGCGGTGGGCTCCACTTTGTCGTTCAAGGTAATTGATACCTTAGGTGTTTGGCAGGAAGTGACTTTATTCGTACCTAGCACCTGGGGGTCAAGGGATACTGATCGTATGTATTCCTGCAAACTCCTATGATATGGGATGTACAGTAAAGACTGTAAATGGGCAATGAACTGTGGGGCTTTGCTAGGTTTGCTTAGAACTTGGCCCGTGACTGGTGTGGTACAGCGAAGGCTGTAAATAAGAGATGAACTGTGGGAGTTTCTAGAGTATACGGCTAAAGCTGTATAGGGTAACAACAACTGCTAGAAACACTAGGAAAGCTTGTATGTACAGCGAAGGCTGTATATAAAGATTGGTGCTGTGGTGAAGGTCGAAACGAAGTTGAGGGCCTTGGTTGTTTCTGACTGTAGCTTGGTGGCTGCAGCGCATAAACTAATATGTGCTGCTACTGAATAGATATGATAAAAGTGACGTTGAGATTCGATACGTTGAGTTGAGCTGCGTTACGTTGAGTTGAGTTGAGTTACTTTGATATTACTGTGAATTTATTTATACGGTGAGTTGAGCTGCGTTGTTTACGTTACTAATAGAACTGAAGAAAAAGCACAATAGATTCTGTATCTAATGTGTAAGAATAACTACTGGGGATGAACAGGTGAGTAAGATCCTAGCTAGTGGTGGGCTATTTGGTAATGGATAAAACTACTGTCTAAGGCTCAATTCCTCTCTCCTTTTATGCTCTTTTCCTCCTACTGCTGACTAATCCTATCCAAAACCAATCCTGCATTGTCCTTCAAATTTGGTAATGGTGGATCCATTGTCTTGAGGTGGAGGCTGCGCAGAACAATGGTGTTCAAGGAGATGAGTCAGGTCTTGAACAATGGTGACAGAAATAGTATTACATTGTTCTGGTGATGAACAATGGAATTCTATTTATAGATCCCAGCAAACAATGGGCATGAAGACAATGGGTGAATAGGAGGACATTGTTCTGCACAATGGGTGCAAAAGAACAATGGAGTCCTATTATTAGAAACAATGGCATAACCTTGGTAAGCGAATGCATAGGCATTGTTCTGAACAATGGGTGTGAGGAACAATGGGGTTCTATTATTAGAAACAATGGCATGTCCTTGGTAATCGAATGCATAGGCATTGTTCTTGAACAATGGGTGTGAAGAACAATGGTGTCCTATTTTTAACGGTATTGATTATTGGTCACCAAGAAGTTGGGTATTGGCTTGTGTTTTCCATATGTTTGTTTCTTGAGAAGCAGTGCCTCATGAGAATTATTTGGTAGTGTATTTGGAAAGATCCGGATGATGTGGATTCCGGACATCGGGCCATATAGCCATATGTGTGTGTTTATGACTAATCAAGTTTCACCCACGACACCGGACGAAGAGTTGTATGGCCAAGAGTAAGCTTATATTTTTACACGGTTCATGGTCTTTATATTATTAATGATTAGCTCTATCGAGCTACCTGTATATTTAGATGAATTCAACACGTTCAAGGCATTGTAGCTACTATGCTCGATTTTACTGATGATTCAACGTATTCAAGAAGATCCCATGAAACCCTTGACCGAGTACTTAAACTCTAACTTCGGTATCAACAGCTCACTGAAATCAAAGTGTTATAAATAGTCATGTCCATGTCTTACAACTCTTTGTTAGTATATCGGATAGTACACACGCCTGTCATAACGTAGCCGTGCATGATAGTTTATTGCGTAAAAGCTGGGTTTGACTCCTAGACAGGGAGTAGAGAAAATCGTAAATTACTCCTTTTTTTACATCTCTTTTTATTAGATTAAACTACTAGTATACTAGTACCTAAGGCAAGTACATAATTATTCCCGCTACCTTTTAAGGTAGTAGGGTTATGTAGGGCGATGAAAACTCGTTTTTTGTAGAGCGAACACCTCCCATCAACCGGAGTTTAAATACACGTGGTTGCCATCATTTTTGGCAACCAGCACAATTCCTACACATAATGAGAATGGCTTCTTGCATCATCCGGGTTGTAGCACGTTACACACAGCTCAGGATACTTCAAAAGTTTAATTATATATTTTAGATAGTGTGAAATACGTGTATGTAAAGTTGGGGCTAAATTTGATATCTCGGTGGCGTATTATAAGCTATTTTTCTATGAAGCTACAATTTCTTAAGGGAAATGATTCATTGATCAGCAGAGCACTTTGAGAGCTACGGAATTGTTTAAAATTTCTCTGAGACATAACTTGTATACCACATAATATAATATCCAGATGATTTAACAATTGCTTCATTATTGTACTGAAAACAAGAGTAATAAGTTTGATCACACATAATTGATATATATGTTTCATCTCCTACCAGTAAATATCATACTGTGTGTACAGTACTATTCTAAAGCATGAATTCTACATATACTGAGGAATTTATGCAGTGCTACATGAGTTGTGGCTGTCAATGTGATTGATCGCTACCACTAAGCTGTTGTTGTGCGAGATCATTAAAATTAATAAATTTGAGATCAATCAATTCATTGAGTAGAAATCAATCCTTGTGTAGTTTAAAATCAATCCAAGTTCAATCTGAAATCATTAGAAATCATTGGAGTAAATTCAATGAGAATTAAAAAAGAAATCAATAAGAAATCAATCAAAAATCAATCAAAAATCAATGGATAACTCGAAATTGTAAGGTACCCAACTACAGGATATACTATATACTAGGGTGGTTAACTATATACATACACTTACTTTATCTACTACACTATGAGTCCTTTTCTAACAAGTAAACTTTTCTCTATATTACACATACCTGGAGAGCGAAATCAATCCTTTTGGACTTTGTAGAATTATTGGTACAAGTCTGAAATCAATGGGAAATCATTGGAGAGATCAATGTAAATTCCAAGGGAAATCAATGAGAAATCATTGCTGAAATCATTGGGGAGATCAATGTAAATTCCAAGGGAAATCAATGTGAAATAAATGCAAAAATCAATGTTATATCATAGGGAAATCAGTGGAAAATAAATACTAAAATTAAAAATTTACTTTATTCTATTCTATAACCTTTGCAGAGGTGTAGTAGTTTCAAAAATGATAGAACGACGAAATCACGTGATCACGTGATCACGGTTTCTAAGTTGTAGTATTATTACTAATGTGACACTTTTACATAATATGTACATTTATGTATGAAGAAAATAAATATAAAACAAGTATTTAAAAAACATTAAATTTAGCATTGATTTCGCTCTCCAGGTATGTGTAATATAGAGAAAAGTTTACTTGTTAGAAAAGGACTCATAGTGTAGTAGATAAAGTAAGTGTATGTATATAGTTAACCACCCTAGTATATAGTATATCCTGTAGTTGGGTACCTTACAATTTCGAGTTATCCATTGATTTTTGATTGATTTCTTTTTTAATTCTCATTGAATTTACTCCAATGATTTCTAATGATTTCAGATTGAACTGGGATTGATTTTAAACTACACAAGGATTGATTTCTACTCAATGAATTGATTGATCTCAAATTTATTAATTTTAATGATCTCGCACAACAACAGCTTAGTGGTAGCGATCAATCACATTGACAGCCACCAGTGGCTACATTAGTTTCATAAATATCATTATATCTCAGTATACAATCACCTGTATCTTTTAGTATTTAAATAGCTTATACTACATATATAGTACATCATATGTCCAAGATATCATGTAGAAATATCATGAAGAACAATTCCTGTAGGCTAATTTGTAGATTGTATGACACAAGTATAGTTGGTGAATTAGATTGTGTATATCACACCATTAAATAAGTCTATTATGTTATAAAGTTATGTTCCAGTAGTATACATTATAGAAAGTATATATGCAAAATTTCAAGGTGGTCTGCACAGAGTGTAGTGTGCTACATTCTAATTAATGCAGGAATGCCTCGCATTTTTGGCAGGAATAATGCATGATTGCCATCACTTTTGGTAATTATGTGTAAGCTTGAAATATTGGTCATTCCCATATCCTAACTGACTGGAATTCCTGGGATCATTAAGAATAAATTTATGTGATGTTTTCATGGGAGTTAGTTTTAATGGGAGTTAGTATTAATGGGATGTCCCATTCAATAAACTTTCACTGATACACCTGCTTGTGCACTTTCAATAGGTCTAACTACATACTTATATAAATGATATATTATACATTTATTGAAGAGAATGTCAGGTTGTGTCAGGTAGCGGGCCTTGCCGCTAGTCGGCCTTATTGATTTATTCCCGCTACCTTTTAAGGTAGTAGGGTTATGTAGGGCGATAAAAACTCATTTTTTGCAGAGTGAACACCTCCCATCAACCGGAGTTTAAATACACGTGGTTGCCAAAAATAATGACAACCAACAACAATTCCCACACATAATATCAGTCATTCCCCTATCTTAACTGCTTGGAGCTATTACCTTCTTACCGTGTCCGGCGCGCCGTTGACCAATCGTCCACTAACATACTTACAAGTTCTTTTGTATTTTTTATTTTACATCATTAATTTAAATTTTTATGTTATACAGTATGTTTAGTTATATCTTTCGTCTCAAAACACTTAATGGAATATACATTTCCTTGTTTTTATGAGTTTCCCGGGCCGTTGAAATTCGATGCCATGTTATGATGTTCAGGACCATCCTTTGACAACAAAATGTCTCCTCACCGGAACATTATAGTATAGATTTGCTCTCGTGAACTCTATGTGATCCCACATATTATCTCGCCAATTTTATACCGATTGTACTAGCTTGTAAGCCTTGGGCCAAGATAATAGTGAAGTTATCAAAAAGCAACTCACCTGCAGGTACTAAGGATGTCTGGAATTTCCGGGATCATTAAGAATGGATTTACGTGATGTTTTCATAAACATTAATTTTATAATGCGATCACCCATTCAGTAAACTTTCAATAATACACCTCAGGTAGCGGGCCTTGCCGGTAGTCGGCCTTATTGATTTATCTTTTATAAGGACTACAGTGCCATCAGCAACTTCCCAGCATCTGATTTGGCAGGGAGTGATCATTTTTGGTAAAACTTAAACTACATTTTTTAATCGTGTCCTTTCACTTCAGAAACACATTTAATGGCATTAGATAGACTAGTTCTAACGATGATGTGCTTCCCAAGTTGATTGGACAACTTTTTTTTCTATTTTTTCCTGGGCGGCCAGAAAAATGAAACATGATGTATTATGTAATAATCAATTACCATATATGGTATACATTACATAATCACACCACTTCAATTCTAAGCTCGAGCTTCCATTTACATGAACATATAGAATAGTAAGTACGGTGTTCATTGAGAAAACCTACGGTCTGATAATCTCGACTTCCGTATAACATCAAATTTTGTCGCACTACATATTGGCACATTGGGTTTGAGGCTAAGTAGAACTAGGTAATACGCTCAGCAACAATTCTATCACAGAAATTGTAGATGTAAATGCAGCAGTGTCTCCCGAGATCATCGTCTCCATCCACATTGGACAACTCACAGTCATCCATCCTATAACCCATGCGTATGACAACATATTCGGAACTCTGGTTGTCCCAATCTTCTTACCAATGAAAGTAATGAAGTCTTCGAGCATTATAAATGCAGCCTGAGAAACAAAGAACTTGATATTAGTCTGAGCGGAAGGGCAACTTCATATGGTGAACCAATCTGCGGTCGCATGATAGACACCGGAGAGCAGAAAGTACATGAATAGTTGAGTATATTTTGATTGCAAGGCTCTAGGTGCTACACCGAGTATGTTATTGATAAGATATTTTGACTGTGGTTGAATAGTCTGTGTCGAATAAGTAAAGAATTATATAATGAAGATGAAATAACGTACACGGCGGAGGCCTTGGTGCCAGCTTTTCCTAGCGTACAGGTCAAGTATCATTCACAAAAGCAGATGAAAGACGAGTTCTTACCCCCAGAATGCCTGGACACTCTTGGTTTGAGACCATTCACCAAATACTGTCAGCCAATCCTCTGGTTCTGAAATACACATCACACTCACACTCAACACTTCACGCCCACTGCCAAGTCCTTGAATTTGAGAGTGAGCGTGAAAATAAATACTTACCACGCTCACTAAAAATTAACTAGTGAATTAAATATAATATTTGTACATGTTCACACTCACGCACAAGTTATGATAAATATGCGTGAACATGAATATTTATCACGCTCACGCTCAAGATTTTCAGTAGTACAGTATGTATTTAGGATAGGTATATTTATGGCAATTAGTATATTGCTTCACGCTCACTTATATATCATTCACGCTCAGAATCAGATTTCCACACGCAAACCCTGAATGTGCACGGAATTATCTGCCTGCCCCTGCCCAGGGATGCCACCAAAAATGTAACCTCTCGCCGGAAAAGTGAAACAAATAGATACACCGTGGGAAAAAATGAGACGACATGGTAAATCGACGTCTTTTCATAGGTTTCCTTCCTAAAAAAAATATCAAAAAAATGCACAAAAAATTTTTCCCATGAGTTTCAGACGTGTAAGGGAGGTGCCCGTCGGCACTGTACGGTGATTGAACGTTTGAACTGTCACATGACGGACTAACTCACATTCCCACGACCGCGTCCGTTGAACGCAATGCATTACCCGTCCCACCCTTCCATCTTCCTTCCTCCATCTCAACACATGCATCCAGGTCCAATACCAACGACATATTCACCGACATTATCTTCTTTCTCTCTCCAACCTACGAACCACTACGCGCACAGCAACTAAGACACGTTCTGATAGCGCATGGAGCCACTGAGGCCAGCACGCCCACCGATACAAGGTTAATTCATGCTATTTCAGATTCGTGGAGCTTTGAAGAGTGGAGGGGTGTGCAGAGGGATGGGGATGTTGTTGTTACGGTATGTATTGTTATTATGAGTTTGGGGGTGTGGAGAGATATTGATGAGATAGGTAGAATAAATGGGTTGAGAGATTGGTTATACTTTCTAAACCACAGTTCCAAACCACAGCCGTACGTCCCTCACTCTTCTTCCCTATCTTTTCTAACTCTGAAAATACAGGCATCAGTACTACTCAACCCACCCAATGAAAATACTCCCCGGAGTAATCGGAACATCCGCCAACTTCCCCCAGACATCGAGTAAGTACTCTCCGCGGGGCTCAGTGCACTAGGGGGCCAATGGCGTTCTGCTCTAACATGAGAAATAACACATCTCTTTTCTCTCTCCCCGGCTGGGGAGAAGTACTCTATGGTGATGCAGATACGGATCATTAAGGTCGGTATACGTGTTCCCGAAGAGGCGTATGAGTGGCCCCATCCGGCGGTGTTGGATAATTCGGGGGTGGCGCTGTTAGGTGTTGAGAGCGCTGCCAGTGAGTGTAAACTCATGCTCAAGGGGAGAGAGAGGGAGGGGGATGTTGAGTATCGCGGCGAAGTATACACCCGACTTGCACGCTCCCTCGACTCTTCGGAGGAGGTGGATGGGGAGGAAATTCAGGCGGAAGTGTGGAATGGGAGTGGGATCGGAGGGAGGCGAGAGCTTTGGATGGGGTTGGGGGGAGGGGTGTAGGTGTATGCTACGAGGTGGAGAGCTGGACGGGGGTATTCTAAGGTCTGTTTTTCTTCTTTCGTTTAATTTTTTATTTCTCATTTCTATCGTGGTTACCTTCTCTACCTTACACTTCCCATTCGTCATCACCTTTCACACACTTCTTCCTTCATTTATGTTCTGTCCACTCCTCCCGCGTGCTCCCTTTTCTACTTCTCCCTACTTACCTATTCCCCTCTTCACAGTGTTCTATCCCCTCTTCCGTGCGTTTGAATAACCATGCTGACGCTGTTAGTAGGAGATCACTCTCACGAATTATATAAGTGAAGCGATGGAGTACCTTAGCGACGCGTACGCCTGGTATGACTGGAAAGAATATGGTGCTCATTACTGCTTTGTAAGTCTCTCTCCTCTTTCTTCGTTTGCCTCTCGCTTTACCTATATCCTTCATTCTTCCTCCTTCCTTCCGAGTTGCCCCCCCCCCCCCCCTCACCTCATACGCTTCCTCGTTCTTTTCCTGCTTATTCCCTGTTCTTCACCCCTTCTCTCTTTGCTCTCCTGCAAGTCTTACTTCCCTTCATCCTTTCTCGGTCTGTCTGCTCAGTTGCGCCACCTAAAGACGATTCTCCCGGGGTTAAAGTAAATCGTACACGCAGACCCGATCGTCCCCCACACTCCGCAGTCGTAGACCTTGTAAAAGTTGTCGTGTCATTGTAACACAAGTACTAGTCTGGATATGTTTACACATATTTTATGTAAGAGATGTTTGAATATACAACCAATCCGAAGCTCAATGTTCCGATACGTTCACCGCCATCTGAAATTTGTTTGGGCAAGTTGCGTCGCCACTGGGTAATTTCACATGAACTAGCGCCTTCAACCATCCGAGAGCAGGAGTAATCACCACCTCATGCTGAAAATAAACTTAAGAGTTTGATATCATCGATGGGTCAATCCTAGTCAACTTTCTTATTTGTCATGATGACTTGGTTTTCTCGAGACCTCATACATCACATGAAATAGTTTATATAGAATTAAAATTTAAAAGCATATGCAACATGGATCTACACGTGTATGTACGAGGCGTTGTTTCCTCAATTAGCTATAGGCCTAATTGGCTGTGGTGCAGAAACCCTGTCGATGTAAGCGCTGGTGGTTATCAGATCTGGATACTCTAATCCATTCCCCTGAGTCGACAAATTGATTAGAAATCCTAAAATGAGAATTTATAGCCTAGTTCCACTTACAATCATGGTGTGAGGGAATCCAGGATCAAAGTCTACAATACTTTCCAAGTATTTAACTTGATCCACTGTAAGGGAAATGTCGAGTGCTTCAACGTTAGTCAGCAATTGGTCTACTCGTCTTCCTCCGACAATGGGAAAAACGTAAGTTGTCTTTTGCATCAAATACGCAATGGCAACTGCAAGTAGGCTTAAGCAAAACAGTTGAGGAGCAAGGATTGAATTACTTGCCAGAAGTGATATGATTCGCTCCAACTTCTTTGGCCACTTTCTCTAATGCACGAGACATGGCTTTCTCAGTATCATTTCGTTCCCAGCTGGGAGAAACATAGGTACGCCCATTTTCTCCTGTCTGGCGACGCCGTTCTTCCTCTGTATCGCTGCGAAGCTTTCCGCCTGCCAGAATGTTCCACGGAGCCAGTGCCATTCCTAACCACGTAAGGTGAGATATCCGTTAGGGATATAGAGAACAGATACATGCATACCTTGATCACAAGCCATGCGAATGATATCGCGTTCGAAGGAACGGTCCAACACATTCCACGCGCCTTGGTATACTGAGAACGGGGTAAGACCGTGGTCACGAGC
Organism: Cyathus striatus; assembly: GCA_025738555.1. Lineage (NCBI taxonomy): Eukaryota > Fungi > Basidiomycota > Agaricomycetes > Agaricales > Nidulariaceae > Cyathus > Cyathus striatus. The sequence continues at coordinate 1,314,091 of JAOVFP010000003.1, forward strand.
ATACTGGTTAGCTTTAGCAACGACCCAAGCGGGTGCATCAGAGATTCCCTGACGCTCGGCGTTAGTATACATTTATTGTGTGTAGTAGTAATTGTCTTACAAGATAAAGAACTTTTCCTTGAAGAATAACGGTATGCAAAGACCACATTACTTCTTCTACACTGGTATCAAAGTCCCAGAAGTGTATATAGAGTAAGTCAATATAGGCTGTGCGGAGATTTTTAAGGGATTGGTTTAGTGATACATTGAGTGCCTTTGCGTTTGTTCCAGAGAGATGGGTTACGTGTGGTGTTATTAAGCGAATACTTTATAGATACGTTAGTTTTCGATTTTCTTGATGTCGAAATTGATTGCCTGACCTTTGTAGCGATAAACAACTGATCTCTAATGCCACGTTTCTCAGCCCATTCGCCAATGAACGTCTCAGATGTTCCATCTTGACTGTTAGCCCAAAGTCAGTTGAGTTGCATTATACAGTTACGCAGTTAAATACGCACTAAAGATTGGCAGTATCAATGAAGTTTCCGCCATTGTCGAACAAGGCATCAAGGAGCTTGAAGCTATCTTCTTTGGAATTGGTACCCATACCGATGTCGTCCCATTTATCGCCGACGCTCACTCCTCCAAGCTGTAAAGGCGATACATGAACACCTGCATTGGGGGAAAGGAGACGGTATCGGCCAAGTTTGCTGGGAGGTTGAGCGGGAGCTGCGAAGAGAGACATTATTGGATGGGTTGCGAGTGTCTGATGAGATGCGAACTGAGGAGAATGAGAAGGTGAGTTGGGACTCACTGACTTAGACCTACGAACTATTTATCTGTTTCTTGAAAATGTAATTTTTTCCATGCGTAGCGCATCATTAACATTGCTTGAAGTTCAACTTGGTGAAGGGGTTGTGAGTCGTTTGTCAGCACTACATACTTCGCTTTGCTTGGTAACGTGTTTTCAATTGGCTTGCAAGTTGATCAGCGTGGGATTTATAAGGCGTGCTCCCAATTTTAGACTAGCAGCAATGTCCGTAGCTACCTGTCTCGCACTGCTGGACTGTATTTATGATGTAGGCTGTAGCACCTATGGCGCAATACAAGCGCAATACCTACTAACTGTGCGGGGCTACGATATTAGTTCAATTGCTTCTCAACGAGTCAATTAAAATACCAATGTATATTTTTGTAGGGTGATATAACTGTTTGTTAGTGTGTCGATTAGTACACACGTCGTGTATTCGCGTGAAAGCTGGGCTCGACTCTTAGACCGAGAGTTCACTTGTAGATCTGCAACAATATTTTCTTTATTGGGAAGCCTACATTTTCACAGGTTTCCCAAGTTCGTTTTATTTTATTTTGGTAGTGTAGTTGAACTAAAGAAATAGAAACTAACAGCACATACTAAGTCCACTGTATACCGGAAATAGTGAAAATCTCTGTAGTAATTAACTATCTAAATTCTTTGTTAGTATATCGGTTAGTACACAGGCCGACCTGATTCATGTTTAACACGTGAAAGCTGGGTTCGACTCCCAGATAGAGAGATTTCCGTGTGGCTTTCTTTTTTTCAATGTCTATTAGGTTAATTGAACTACAAAATTATGTAGTAATAGTTAAGGGAATGCTAGTAATGTATTCAACGCAGTGTCAATGGTTTAAACGTTTAAACGTTTACCGCGTTTACCGTTCGACGCAGAGAGTTTTTTATCTGAAGTACCCGCTTTGGCCAGTGTGAATCTTATCACATGACAAGCTGATGCGTTCCGTTGATATTTGACTCTGCGTCATTAACTAAGTTAGACTAGCCCATCGTCTTCCATCTCCTCTTCCTCCCAAGTCTGTTGAACACATGCATCCATGTCCAATACCAACCATGACATATTCAACGACATCGTGTTCTTCCTCTTTCTGACCTATCTACCACGACACATCCCGCCAGCGCATGGAGAGGCCAGTACACCGAGCGATGCAGCGTTGACCCATGCCCGATTCGTGGAGCCTGATCGTGCTATGCTGGATAATGTGGGGGTTGTGTGATGTGTGCCTGTATCCCAAAAGGGTTGCTCTGGATGAGGTAGAGTTACGCGGTGGAGGGGTGGGAGGAGGGTATGATGAAGGTCCGTTTCTTCTCTTCGCGCTGTATTCTTTTCTTCTTTTCGATCTAGTTCGCTGTTATTCCTTTTCTTATTACCTCCCTCTCCCTTGCTTTACTCGCACTCCCTCCCTCCCTCCCTCCCTTCCCTTCCCTTCCCTTCTCCTTCCTCTTCTTCGATATCTCACTCTCCCTCCGCCCCTTTCCTTCGTCCCGAGGGGGGAGATTCATGGTGTTTTTGAACATGTGCGTCTGGTTTCTTCCTTAGCCTTCCCTATATTCCCCCTCCCTTTATCGTTACTTGCATAGCTTCTTCCTCGTTCTCCCATCTTATATTTCTTTTTTCACTTTTCGCTCTTATTACTTACCCCGCCAATCTTCATTCGTTCTGACATTATTGCTTATATAGGAGTTCACACCGACAAACTATACGAGCGATGGGATGGAGTTTTTGAAGAAGCTCACTAGGGGTATTCCTCGCCAGCCACCTGGCTGCTCCACGTGCAAGCTATAGAATGCTGCCGTCGCCTTTTCATCCGCTGTTGCATTATCAAGTCCCGAGGGAGATTCTCGAGATTAAGACCCGAGTTTAGTGGACATGCAGGTGTCTCGTTCTTTCCTCCTTACGCTTGATCTCCTTTGTACTCGGTACTTTATTTCTTTCGTCCTTGCTCCCACCTCCTCACCCACTTGTCCCTCTAATCTGAGGCTCGAACGTATCTCCCACTGTTTTCCCTGAGGACCAAGTCCGACTCCGGATCCATGCGTTTCTCCGTTCTCGAGGCTCCTCTCCTCTGTGTTCTCTCCTCTCTGTGTTCTCTCCTCTCTGCGTTCTCTTCTCTCTGCGTTCTCTCCTCTCTGCGTTCTCTCCTCTCTGCGTTCTCTCCTCTCTGCACCCTCTCCTCTTTCCTCTCTCCTTCCTCGATGCCAATTACATATGTATCTGTGCAAAAAGAGCGGGTATCTACCAAAATTACTATTCCCTCCCCCCGTTCAACGCACAGAAACTCCAACATGTCATCCTGGCGCAAGCCTTCCGCTCCTTCCTACCAGATGCTCTTCTACTGTCGCTTCTTTCCAGTTCTATTGTAATGATTTTTTCGGTCGCATGAATATATTGTTTGATGTATGTCCAAATGTACGAAATCTCTCGTTATCATCATCATAGTTAAATGATTGCTTCACAAACCCACGATTCAACGCGTTTAATACAATTTCGTGGATCATGACAACCTTAGTTACTAAGTTCGATGCAACTTCTAGTAATTACTACTTGGGATGAATTCAAGAAAAGAACAATAATTTAAACGTTAGAAACCCGTCGTTCCTTGGTAGTTTATACAGCTTACTGGAATCGGAGATAAGTCCTATAAATGGTTTGCTCATGTCTTATTACTCTTTGTTAGCATATCAGTTGGTACACGCGCCTGTCATCGCCTTGCAGACCACCGTAAGTATTCGAATGAAAGCTGGGTTCAACTTCGCAGACAGAGATTTAAACATCAGCAAACACAGCTAAGAAGGCACTTACAAGCGCTTACTACATAGGATGCTCGTCGTTTATTTAATAAGTAAACCGTAAAGCTCTCTCTTCCGTGTTTTTTTTCACTCAAATGTCCCTAATACCCAAATACCTTAAAAGATAGTGGGAATTTTTTAAGTATAAATTTATGTTGTATAACTCAGCTTACTGGGATCGGAGGTATGTCCTATACATAATAATGTTTCATTTCCTATAACTCTTTGTTAGTGTATCGGTTAGTACACACGCTTATCATTGCTTTGCATATGGTAAGAATTATTTGTGTGAAAGCTGGGTTCGACTCCCAGACAGAGAGTCATTGCTGTTTAGTATATCTTTTGAATCTGTACATATGCATACTTCAACTCACAGGGAAATTATTGCTTTTACAAAGCTGGCTATTCTAAATTTTTTGACACCTGTCATCACATCTGTGCACGTCCGAACACACCAATGCATTACATGACACACCGACTTACCTTCCCATGAGCATGTCCGTTGATTCGAACGCAATGGTTTGAATGGATTACCCTCCTACACTTCCATCTTCCTTCCTCCATCTCCTCTCCAAAGTCAACACATACATCCATGTCCAACAACAACGACATATTCACCGACATCGTCTTTATCTTCTCACCTACCTACGCACCACTACGAGCCCAGCTACTAGTACGACATGTCCTGATAGCTCATGGAGCCACTGAAGCTAGTGCGCCCTTCGTCTCTTTAGTGTCGACTGCACGACATAACTTCTCGACTGACCGTAAACGAAGACGGAAGTGTTGCCGTTGAAGTAATACTGACTTTTATCAGGAAATGACTTTATACAAATTTTAACTCTCCGGCCCCATATAAACCCTTAAATACACGTTAATGGGAGATCTAGCGTTGGCAAGAACCGTTTATCGTTAAACTATAGCCTCCATAAAGACTCGGTAAAGATCTATATAAGTACCAATTAAATGGCTCTCATATATGGCAGGAAACTGCCTCGTTTATAGGGATGTATATATTTCTATCATAGGGAAGGCACTTCGGAGGTTTCGACATAACGTACAATCAGATTGCCATTCATTACATGGTAACAGATATACATCTTCATCTTGTAACTGGTGTATCGTGTATATCAAGTACATGTCCTATACATGATGTTTTTTAAGATATCTACTCGGTATCCATATCATATATATCTTGTCGAACGATATAATGGCGTATCCTTTCTGCCTTGTATATCTTGATAACATACGATTTCACTTCTTCCGTAACGTCCTCCCAACCTTCCAGCTCCAAATTCTGCATAACATCGTCGTACAACACAACATCGAACCTATCCCCAGCCCATACTCCACGAGCTATGCATGGAATATCATTTGGAATGATCATATTTGTAGTCCTGTCGCATGACCAGCAAATGCGAGCGAAAAGAGTTTGTCCCAGTGACGACATTCCCACTAGAACCTCTGGAGTACCATCTCCACGTATATATTGCTTCTTCGATAGATTCCTCAACACATAATTGAAGTAATCTGTTCGAAATTCGTTTGGAAATCCGACACGTTCCCATCTATCGTGCATTTCATCAAAGTAGAAGGGGTTGTTGTAATCCGTCTCGCAGGATTCAATTAACTTATCCTCCTCGTCCTTTGAAAAAAGGTCTTTGGGAAACTCGTCGAATTTGGAGGTGTATTCTCCTAGACATATGATACGGTCTCTTGCCCAGCTGTTGATGCTAGTGCGAAGAAGAAATTCCATGAATTGGGTTGGCTCCTCGGCGTAGAACAGTTCGCCGAGTCTCCATGTGCCATCTATTGTTAACTGTTTGTCGAGGTTGAGTATATTCCAGCCTTGTCCCATAGTATTACTTGCAGCTGAGGTCGATTTATACAAGGACTCGAAAATGATCGATAGCAAAGATAAAAAACAGATCAAGGATTCAAGGAACACTTGTGACCAACTTACGGTCACTATACACGTGTAGTCACACTCACTTATGTAACTGTAAGTACTTAGTCACCGCTCCGTGACATTCTTTTTTTGCCCCGATTGCCTACCTGGTTGATCTTGTACCACTCCCAATTTCTCCAACCCCTTAAATTCATCTAACTCGAGCGACATACGTAAGTTTTGATGAAGGCATGGTGAAAGTTGAGCTTCAACGTTTTCAACGTTCCAACAATCTGTTATAATGATCACCAATAATGAAGAGATGAGCCATTGTGTCCCGCTCAACTGCAACTCAGAGACAATACATCACTCATGAACAGGCATGTGTCTAAGTATCGATGTCATTCACCGCTTAAACCTCCATTGGCGGCTGATCCACGCGGTATTTTTCCCATTATTGAATATTGAATGTTCACAACACATAGTCAGGTCGAACTCGAATGTCATTACGAGCAAAAGAGTTGAAGTCTTTCACCTTCCTATAGTCAAATTTCCGTTATCATACATATAGTTGAAGGGAATGTGGTGCCTACACACACTGAAGCCATATGCTGGCACCGAGTTCACAGCCCAAATGGGCGTCTGCGAACAAATGATCGAAGACGCTGTTAAAACCTAGTTGAAACTCCAGAGCACCGGAACTTTCCCAGCACCCCTATACATGCGGGTAACCCCAAAGCCGGCGAAGCTCATGGTACTCATTTTTTGATGACTACCTTGTTTTGTCAAGATAGCTATGGAGACTCCCTCAGCATCATTGGAATACTTGATATGCTTAAAGATTGGCGTTTGCTTAGCATCAGGCAATACATAATATTAAGAAGCCATTGAACCACCCTGAAGGGCCTTAACGTCTATTTCCCCCCCTCCCTGAGCTCTGCGTATGTCAGACACAACACCAAAAGATGCGTTTACTTGTTTACTTTGACTGATGTAGATATAAACCTCGCGTTAGGACTCTCTTGTGCAAGTATAATATGTCATTGTTCGTTAATCGTTTGTTTTCACAGCGCCGTTTTAGCTTTAGCTTGTACAATACCCATAACGTGCATATCATTTCTAGCGCTGCTTGCGTACTCGGTCGTTGTATGCTTCAAGCGTGCACGAGCAAAGCTAGATCGAGTTAGCTTTCGTCCTATGGTGTACACTCTCGTGTTCAAGTACGTTCATATTCCCTTCGTGACCCAGCCACCCTAGGTCATCTCCTGTCTTTCCCTCTTATAAAGAATGTTGTTCGGAATCGCATATGCACCCACTCCCGCTTCTCCTGGTGTATTGTGTAACTGTCAGAGGAGTCACTTCAAATATGCAACTAAAAACGCACTAAAAATTAGCGATATCGATAAAAATTTCCGCCATTGTTGAAGAATGCACCGAGAAGCTTGAAGCTGTCTTCCTTAGAGTTGGCACCGACACTAATATCCTCCCATGTATCGCCGACGCTCATTCCTCCAAGCTAGAAAGGCGATACGTGAACGCCTGCATTGGGAGAAAGGAGACGGTATCGGCCAAGTTTGCTGGGTGGTTGAGCTGGAGCTGCGAAGAGAGACTTTGGTGAGTTTGCGTAGACCTACGAGCTGTTTATGTATCTGTTTCTTGAAAATGCAGGTTTTTTGTCCATGTGCGGCACGTCATTGAAGTTCGTCTTCGTGAATAGTTTTCGATGAGGCTTGGATGAGGCAGTTGCAGTGTGAGTTTGTCAGCACAACATACTTCACTCTGCTTGGTAACGCGTTTTCAATTGGCTTGCAAGTCAACGTGGGATTTACAAGGCGTGCTCCCAATTTTGGACTAACGGCAATTTCCGTAGCTACCTATCTTCTCGCATTGCTAATAGGACTGTATTTGTAATGCAGGCTGTTGCGTCTATGGCGCAATACCTACTTACTATGCAGCCACGATATTAGTTCAGTGGCTTCCAAACGAGTCAATTAAAGCACCTAACATTCCCTTGTTCGTGTTTAGTTCGCTATTATGTTGTTGCTGTACAGCTGTTTCGGGAGGTTTGCGTGGTCCTTCTCTACTTACTGGAACACTGACTAGAACCTAGAGGAGAAAGTATTCTGTTCATGTAATTCTTTGTTAGTGTATCAGTTAGCACACACGTCGTGTATTCGCGAGAAAACTGGGTTCGCCTCCCAGACCAAGAGTTAATTTACATATCTGCAAATATTTTCTTCATCGCGAAGCCTACATCTTCACGGGTCCACCCAAGTTCATTATAATTTGTTTTGTTAGTGTAAAGAAATCTGTTGTAAAATGGGCTTATTCTAGCTTAAATGTCTAGTAACCATGACTTGTTTAAATTCTTTGTTAGTATATCGGTTAGTACACGCGCCTGTCATATGCTAAGAATCAAGATTTAAAAGTCACGCGCGAAAGCTGGGTTCGACTCCCAGACAGAGAGTTACCGAAACGTGGTTTACTTTTTTGGAATTAGGGCTCTTTATATCTCTATTTATCAGTCTACATAGACTCTCGATTTATTTTTCTACCCGTAAAATTAAGACTCAGAAGTTCATTAAATTATCTGGTAATAGTACTACTGGATGACTTCCCGCAGCGTTTAGAAACCTAGATTAAATTTCTAAACGTCGTAAGCGAGATTGGCCGTGATGCCGTTGTCCAAATCGGCTCACTTTGACAGCTGATCTCAAAACTGACCCCTTTCTAGATAATAATCTGGAAGAGGCCCCCCCCCCCTCTTCTAGTTCTAAACACCCTCCTGTAAATGCATTTTCGATCTCCGACGTCAAAATCCCTGCAGGGACGTATCATCTCAAGATTCATACTGCTGATACAGTGCTTTCCCTCCCCTCGTATGACATAGTCGCAGTATAATTGGCGATGTAGTGGGCTCTATGTCATGTTATTTTGTATACTTATTCATCACAGTGATTCTTTGTGAAAAAAATATATCATTACATATTTATTTTTGAGAAAATCGGTCCACAGTGCCATTGAAGTTCTTCACTATGGGAGGGAACAGCACTTATATCAAAGAAAAGGCTACATCAGACTAGCATGCACATATGTACTGTTTACTTTACAGAATTTCTGAGAGATTTAGTCATAAAAAGACAGATAGAAAGCAATATCATTGTGAATAAAGGAAAAGATAAATGTGTGATAAGATTACTAAAGCGCTTATGAAATTTAGAAACAACATATTAAAAGTCTAAGAGAAAATGTGCTATGGTTAGAAACGCAGACCTAGATTAGCCGAGCGCCACTTGCTTAACGTTTAGAAAATAATCTGTGTTTCTAAACCCTGTGGGAAGTCACCCACTTTCAATGTCGTTTCTAAATCCTATAAGCGCTTTAGTAATCTTATCACATGTTTATCTTTTCCTCTATTCACAACGATATTGCTTTTTATCCTTCTTTTTATGACTGAATCTCTCAGAAACTCTGTAAAGTAAACAGTACATATGTGCATGCTAGTCTGATGTAGCCTTTTCTTTGATATAAGTGCTGTTTCCTTCCATAGCACTGTGGACCGAATTTCTCAAAAATAAGTATGTATGTAATGATATATTTTTTTCACAAAGAATCACTGTGATGAATAAGTATACAAAATAACATGACATAGAGCCTACTACGTCGCCAATTATACTGCGACTATGTCATACGAGGGGAGGGAGAGCACTGTATCGGTAGTACGAATCTTGAGATGATACGTCCCTGCAGGGATTTTGACATCGGAGATCGAAAATGTGTTTACAGGAGGGCATTTAGAACTAGAAGAGGGCACCTCAGACAGGCCTAAATCGGGTTCATGTAAATATGGTACATCCCAATTTTTGTAACAATTAGAATATGCCATAAAATATGTAATGTGTCAGATGCATTTGAAAATTCTAAATTGGGTAATACATCTGCTTATTGTTCCAATTGTTTCGTGCCAATTTTACCTGTGCAATGTGAACCGAGCCTCCGAAAATTTTCCGATTGGCCTAGGAATGGATGGGGTCATGGATCTTATTGTAAATATCGTGCATGGATCAGTCAGTTTTCCTATTCTTGCACATATTCTAGATTTGCTCACACATCAGTCAGATAACCTATTTTAATAACTATTCATTGTTAAGTAAATCGGGTTGTACTATATTTACAGCGATCCGATCCACCCTTGTCTGAGGGGGGGGGGGGGGGCCTCTTCCAGATTATTATCTAGAAAGGGGTCAGTTTTGAGATCAGCTGTCAAAGTGAGCCGATTTGGACAACGGCATCACGGCCAATCTCACTTACGACGTTTAGAAATTTAATCTAGGTTTCTAAACGCTGCGGGAAGTCATCCACTGCCTTGCTCAGGGTGATTCAACCAGATTCAGCGCTCACCTTCCCACGACCGTCGACCGCGTTCATTACCTATCTCCTTGCCCATCCCACGCGTCCATCTTCCTCCATCTCCTTCTTGGAACACATACATCCATGTCCAGTACCAACAATGACATATTCGCCGATATTGTGTTCTGGAGTCCTTTCTCCGACCTATCTACCCCTAAGCGCACACAATTGCGTCACGTCCTGCTAGCGCACGTACGCCAAGGCGGCCGAGCGATGCAACGTTGATCCATGCCCGATTCGCGGAGCCTGATCCTGCTGTGCTGGATATTGCGGGGTTGCGTTCAATGTACGCACCCAGTCTGTGTGCGCCTGTATCGAGGAGGAAGACTAGGGTGTTCTGTATGAGGTGGATGTGTTTGTTACACGGTGGAGGGGCGGAGGGGTGGGAGGTATGCTAAGGTCTGTTTCTTCTCTTCGTGTTGTTCTTTTCTTCTTTACAATCTACATCTCTGTTATTCCCTTTCCCACTATCTCCCGCTCCCTTGCTTTGCCCACTCCCTCTCACTCCCATCCCTCGTTCTCCCGTTCCCCTGGACCTTCCTCGCCATCCACACACTCGCGTTTCGTCCCTCCTCTCAGTGTGACAAGCGTTAATGCACCTCTATAAGGGTACGTACTCAACGATAATATGCACCCTTGCTTGACTATTCCGCGTCCAAGCGACAGGTGTGCCCAATACTCACCGGACCAGTTTTGCATTATCTCGTTCCAAGGAGGGACATTCGCTGGTTTAGTGGACATGTGCTTTCTCGTTCTTTCCTCCTTCCCTATATACCTACCTACTGTGGAAGAAGATTTCCGGTTGAAGGAATTTCTTGACAAAGAAATTGCGAGTGGATAGCACATCCGTCTATCCTCAGGTCCTAGTGAGGTTCATTGAGAGGTGAAAGAAGGGGGGAAAAGAACCTGTATTCAATGAGTGTAAAGTACTGTACTTAAATAGGTACAGAACAATGTAAACGAGCTGACTATTAAAAACCGACACGAGGCCGATTTTACGGTACAGGCAGAATGCCTGCTCTACACTACCCACCACCTACATCTTCCCTTCCTCATTGCTTACACAACTTTGTCCTCGTTCTTGGATTTCATTTCGCACCGTTCTCCTTTACCTCTTAGCGTTCTGGGGACCGAGTCCGACTCCCGATCCACGCGTTCCTCGCTTCTCGTTCCCCTCGGCTCTGAGCCCTCTCCTCTCTCCTTTAATTCCCAACGCATATGTATTCGTGTCAAATCAGCGAATGTTCACAAAATTCACGATCTTCTTCTCCCATAGCAACTCCAACATGTCATTCCAGCGCACGGGCCACCAAGTAAAGTGTGGGTGTTATATCGGGTTCATAGTGGTTTGAGGCGGAGAGAGATGTTGGCCAGAATTAGGGCTACCGTCATCATGGTGTGTAATCCATTTTTACGATGTATATGCATGGAAAAGCTGATGAAGTGAGTAGGATAAGTGACTATGTATATGACCCATCCAGCCCACCATAGGTGTCCACACCCTCCAAACCACGACTGTATGCGTCACTTCTCCCTTCCACCTTTGTTCCCACTAACTCCTACATGAATGTCAGCTTGACGTAATCTGTACGTTACGTTCGCCCAACCTCTCTGCGCAGACATCGAAATGCTCTCCGCGAACCTTCCCTGCCTTAGGAGGCCAACGACGCCCCGCTAACTAACGAATGTTTGTCTATCCATCCATTTCTGGGCTCCTTTTTCATTACTTACTATGTTACGTGCTTCTAGGCATATACACTCATCGCAACAACGGAGCTCTCAAATGGTTGTTCGATTTTCTAGCTACGTGTGTACTGTCTCAATTAGGTAAGATCGTCCTTGTTCTTTTTTACATTAACATGCTTCTTCCTTACATGTCTTTATTTCCCTTGCTCTTTCCTTTGCATAACTTCCGCTCCTTCACCGTAGTGTTCCTCTGCCTCTGCCTCTGCCTCTGCCTCCTTCCAACTCACTATGTCGTCTCCCCACTTCTCTTTTCGCCTTTTTTCTTGATCGCTGGTATAATCGTACAAAACCAACACCGAGCTAATTAAGAATCATATTATAGCTAAGGTAGGGCTCAGATAAATCCAGCAACCCCTTACATAAGCAGTTGCCTTCACCAACATTGACGGCTATCTGCTCAACCACAATTCACTCTAATGCATATATTTCCTCTGGGATGTGTTTATGATGATTGAATCTCTAAATCCCAGAAAGAAAAAATTAAATAAAGTTTATTTTGGGGGACCAGATAGCCAAAGAATTTTTATTGTAGAAAATGCATATTTATTACATTTCTGTGCGAATGATAGCATTTTATATTTTTGAGTTCTCAGATTTGGCTGTCACACTCCGTGACATATTGTGACATGTCACACAATGTCACACTTATACGTGACCTTGGAGAGCAGGAGATACTCCTTCCACTCTTGGTGAGAGCAGCTCGGTTGGCTAGATGTACCACAAGTGTTATAAACTACTTCTAAATGCTTTTTATGGGGAACTTGAAGGTAACTTCTACTTCCCTGAGTAACATTTTCAATTTTTTTGACATTATATTTTCAGAAATTTTTTCAGCCTCAGATTTGGCCGGTTTGGCGCTTATGTAATATGATTACATAAGGGTGCTGGGTCTATCTGAGCCCTACCTTATGAGGAATACGTTTACACCTAGTATGACAAGGATAATACCATACGTATAGTTACTTCGAATGTCCCTTTCTCATCCCTCTCTCCCTAAACTGCAATCGGAACGAAGTGCTGTATTAAGGCTGTTGTAGTCACTCTTATGCTATCGATGCTGTTAAGTGTTTCCTGGAATGCAATGATTGCTATAAAGAATTGCGCTTCCGATCACCAATCTGTCGGGGCCTGAAAATGAGCTTTCCTGAATGTAGCCATAGTTTACAGCTATCTTCTCACTTCTAAATGTACTGCTGTGGACTCGGCAGAAAGGATAAATACTCGCGCCGACATCCGGCCGATTTTCTCCTACTCTCCTTGTTCATAGTCAAACTTTGGAATAGCCGCTCGGAAACCAATCTTTAGTTCGCAAATCACTCATCTCGTTTACTAAATATTTGAATACTTCCATTAAAGTCACATCATGGATCTCAGACTTGATGATATAGAAGCTACTTTGGAAAGATATATAGATGGTAGGCTATAGCGTTACATGACTTACAAAAAAATGACTTTTGACATGTTGAAGGTTCCGAGGCTGAATCCTCTCTGGAAATATTTCCAGCGGAAGACTCGCATAGAGAGCCAACAATAGTAGCACCTTCTCGTGAAGTAGGAGACCTACTGCAGCAGCTCTTCAATAATACATGGAATCCAGAGGATACAAATCGAGCCATAGAAATCTATAATAAGATACTCGTTCTTATTGATGTTGAAAACACACAAAAGATAAACTTTCTGCAAACGATAGGTAGAGGTTTACTTCGGAAATATCTTGACCTGGGTTCAACAGTCGATCTCGAAGTTGCCATTTTTGCCTTTAGATATGCTTTGTACCATACAACAGCTGAATATTTCAACTTGCCTGTAATTCTTTCGAGACTAGGAATATGTCTCTTGTTTCGATTCCAATTCTCAGGCTTGACAAGCGATATAAATGAAGCGATTGACTGTCTGCAAGCAGCGGTGGATCTTACACATGAAGACGATCCTTGCCTTCCTGAAAATTTATGTGCTCTTTGCAAGTCATTATCCGAGCGATTTCAAGTTACAAAGGATTCTGCAGATATGTATCGAGCAGTTCGGGAGCAACGAAGGGCTGTACATCTTTTGTCTTGTGAATCACCCAATTTCCCCATGTTCCTGACCAGATTGGGTGCATGTCTTATTGAAGAATTTGCAATTACGAATGATATTGAAACCATAAATGAAGCAATTACTACGCATAGGAACGCTGTTAATATGGCACTGCAACATCATCTCTTTCCCCCGCGCTTTATCTGCTCCCTGGCATGGTCGTTATTGCATAGGTTCTATAACATGAAAAACATTCAAGATGTAAATGAAGCAATAGAGGTTCTGCAAAAAAGTATTTCATTAACATCCGAAAATCATTCTATTCTTCCTTACTTGCTCGACGATCTCGGAGTCAGCTTCTACGCTCGTTTTGAATTTCGCCGAGATGCAAAAGATCTAGAATATGCTATAAGTGTGCATAGACGAGCTCTGGACACCACTCTGCCTATGGATTCCACATATTCTAGCAGATTATCAAATCTTGCCCAGTGTTATTACAGACGGTTTTATGCCTTTAAAGAACTGAAAGATTTAGAAGAATGCATCACAATACAAAGACAGCTACTATCTTTGACCTCACCACTAACTGCGAATTTAAAAATCCTGACAACCATGGGCTACTATATGATCGAACGCTTTAGGGTTCTCGGAAACATAATTGATTTGGAAGAATCACTATATATTAGACAGAAAGCTTTAGAACTCATGCCACCTAACAGCCCAGATTACCTAATGAGTCTGGTGTGTGTTACAGATTCTTTGATAAAGTTATTTCATGAAACAAGGGAAGATAACTATGTACGAAGGACACATGAACTTTTGAAAGACCTCAGGTCCCCTTCTGAGATAATTGAACCCATCAAGAACCTTTATGACTTTGATTATGTTTTTGAGTTGTTGCCCCTCATGATTTGGCTTAAAGATACTTATTCCCTACTTCCACATGAAATACTGAAGAACATAATAGAGCTTGTAAAAACTGTTGTGACACTGGCAATATCTCTTGGAAGAAATGATAATGCATTGATGTGGCTTGAACAAGGAAGATCAGTTGTATTGAACCAAATTTACATAGTAAAATTGACCATACAGCATCTATTGTCCATCAACCAGGACCTTGCAGTTAAGTTTATCGATCTGGATAAAAGTTTGCGTAGTGGAAGGTTGAAAACTAATGGTGCGTCAGCTGATAAAACAGAAAGTTTAGTACAATTCCAATGATGCAAATTTTCAGGTAAGGATCTTTCAGGACAAGATCATTACATAGTCAAGCATTGGAGAGAAATAATTGAAGAAATAAGGTGTTTCCCTAAATTGGAGAACTTTATGAAGTCTATTGAATATGAAGAGATCAAAACATATGTTCCTTGTAATGGAACTGTGATCATTCTTCACATACATGGAAAGGGATGTAATTCTTTGGCTCTCAAAAAGGAATATAAGAGCTCCACAGACTCAATGGAGGTTTTCAATATCCCCCTTTCTCAGATTTCATATAGCAAAGTTCTGACACTAAATGCAAAACTTGAATCATGGAAACTGCAGAACTTAAGGGGGGAAGAAGAGAATGACAGTGGAAGGTCAGGAAGATTGGCTTACAATGAATCCACCTTGATTGGGGGTATGGAAGTAATTCTTGGGGAACTATGGGAACTCACTGTGGACCCAATATTAAAAGCATTGGGGCTTAAGGTGTGTCAACTTGTATTTTATATATATGATATAGTAACTGACTCATGACATTGAAAAGCCAATGGAAAATCCCACTAACTGCCTTTGGTGGTGTCCAACAGGCCCTTTGTCATTCCTCCCCATACATGCTGCTGGAAACTATCATTCTGATGTACCACTTGGATCAATCCTGTCTGATTATGTGGTTTCATCATATATAACAACACTGAGTGCCCTTGGTCAAATAAAAAAGAAGTCAGTTCCTACCAGATTCAATGGGATGGTGGCAGTTAGTCAAGCTAACACTCCTGGAATGCCATTGATTCCAAACACAGAGAAGGAGGTCAAGAACATAAAAAATATCTTAAATGAATCTGAGATTGATATTCTAACTCTTGAGGGAGAAACTGCTACTGTGGAAGCAGTATCTCAGGCAATAAGCACCCATAGTTGGGTTCATTTTGCCTGTCAGGTACACAAAACTCCAGTGATCCATTGAATAGTGCATTTCATGTCCATGATGGTCTTCTTACAATATCAAAAATAATACAAGTTGACATTCAGGGAGCAGACTTTGCATTCCTTTCAGCATGTGAAACTAGCTCAGTGAATAAAGAATTTCCTGATGAAGCACTACATATTTCTGCAGCAATGTTAAATGCAGGGTATAAAAGTGTTGTGGGAAGCATGTGGAGTATTAGTGATGCTTGTGCACCTGATATTTCAAAAGAACTGTACAAATGCTTACTTGAACCAGTGAATGGCAAGTGTGAATTAGATAGCTCAAAAGCAGCATGGGCACTCCAGCAGAGTACTAAAAAATATAGAAATAATTGGAAAGGGGAAGGTGATCATGTTATGTCATGGAATTGGGTTCCTTTTGTTCATTTTGGACTATAATTTTTTCTGTGCATACTTTTTAAAGGCCTTTAGAATTAGCAGGCAGTTTACCTTGTATTATGCAATTAGACTTCACTACATTGCTATTGTGTTTACTCAAGTATAGTAGCAACTAGCATTTTTTGAATAATTGCATATATGAACAGACTATAATTTTGAACTCTCAGATGAGTTTCTAAAATACTGGATGACTTCCTGTAAGGATCTGGTGCAGTCTAAAGCCATCAGAATATTCAGACTCTGAATGATGGAAAGGTGGTGTCAGATCATAACACAACCATCCACTGACTCCAGATCCTCATTGGACAGTTTCAGACAAGCAATAGATAGACGAGACAGAGATAAGCCAAGGGAAATCATGCAGGAACCAGACAAAATTTCCTTTGAAGGCACTCAACAGGCCCATAAGTGGCTACTGAGTTTCTATAATTAGTTAAAATTAAGTAATTCATCACCTGGAGTTAACATACTTTTGTATCACAGTGATTCATGAATTGTGAAAGCTGGGCTCGATTCCTAGTCAGAGCTCCACCAGTAATCAGTCGATTTATTCTTTTAAAGAATACACACACTAGCAGTGTAAATGAGTTATGAGTTCTGATATTAAACATGAACATGACACTTCCAAACGAGGGGTCCATTTAGACTTTAGAAACTTGTCGCCTACTACTGTATCAATACGACCAAGTGTTTGCCACTTTTCAGCGTGACGGCCATGAACACTTGGACCCTCTGTTCAAAGGGCCATGCCAGGTGTGACAAAAGTTGTAAGTGTTCATGGGGATCTACGCGAGCGAAGCGAGTGGCCAAAAAGTCAACCTTAACCTCAATTTTCGCTGTATCTCTGTTCAAAATGTTCCGTGACGCGTGACAAACAGGACATCTGTTCCTGTTCATGACCCTGTGTGACGCATCACCGAACACTTGGTCGTATTGATACAGTAGTAGTATCTACACCTTACCAGAAAAAATATATAAGGATAGTAGCCTTCATATCTTACAGCTCTTTGTTAGTATACCGGTTAGTACACATGCCTGTCATTTCGGAATGTCTATCTTATAGATTCGTTGGAAAGTTGGGTTTCACTTTATACAGAGTGTATATTGGACAGTAGCTAATATTTTTTCCTTTGAATAGTGAACCCTATGTTTTTAAATGAGTCAAGTTCGTCATATCTTTATTTATTAGACTAAACGAACTAGAAATTTTATTGTACTGCATGTTAATGAATTAAATAAGTTCAAGCAGAAATACAGTGATATTATTATTATTCATCAGCAAGCACTGATTTTTGTACATAGTATGTCATAGTTTACAGTCTAATCTTATAGTATCCTACAACATATCTACGAGCCGACAGCATGTTGTAGCATTAGGAATATTACTACTTTTATATGTAGTACTCTATATTACTCTGTAGTATAGGCCGGAGTTAGCTAACATTATATAGCATTGTTACATAAATACATAGTAATCTATAGTGTATACAGAAGCTAATGTAGTGTTTTATAACTTTTCTATTTGCTATGTATATCATAAAAGCACTATATAACTCGTATATAACATTACATACCTACATAGTACAGTACTATTGCTCAAATGTTGGTCAGCCAATTGTGAGCATAGCCCAGCGCGCCCCCTTTCTGCAATGGGCACCTGTTTGGGCGTCCCATCGGATACCTTCCTAATCAGGTAATCCGCCGATGCGGCAGTGTCAGCTGCTCGCATCAATTTCATTTACGTTGTACCTCTCGGGTCGGTTCACCGCTTCCGCATTTACTCTTGACTGTCAAGGTAGTCGTTTTCTTTCTACTCTTGCTTTCTTTCCCCTCTCGCGCTCCCTCTCTCTCTGCTGCATGGTCTCGTCATCGTTGTTGTCATTCAAGCTCACCAGGTCTCGTGTCGTCGGATCAGAGTCTAGGTCTCAGGGATTTGGTAAGTCCGTGTTCTGTCAAGCTCTACACTTTGTTTCATGTGCTGATTTTGTCACTAGCCATATTATCTGTTCTGGGCTTTTGGTACTCGTGTATAGAACATAACATCGTGTTTTTAGAAGGTAAAATTTTATGTTTTATTTGTTTTAAAGGGTTTTGAGCCCATACTAATGCGGAGTATGTGTTTATAATAGTCTTATTTCATCCCTAGTTTAATTATGGGAGGCGGCGCGGGAACTCAGCCCCTCCCCGCTGTTTCCTTTACTCAACATGTTCGGTACTGGAGCCTCGAAATCGCGACTTGAAGAATTTTAAAATTAGGTACGTTGTTTTCTTTTTACATGTGTATCACCTCCCTCCCCCTTTTCCCTCCTTTTCTAATTAAGGCTGGTAAGTCCCATTCCCCGCTTCTTTTCTAGTGTTAATGTTTGCTTCTTCCCCCTAGCCCTCCTCAACAAAGTCAGCGCGCCAAGTTCTTCGCGCCGTCTCCCTTTCCATGCCAACAGCCCATGGTCTCCACCTCCTCCAACACATCACACCATCTCCTCCCCACGCCATCCCCCTCTCTTGTCGTTGTTGACACATCACGCCATCTCCCTCTCCATGACATCCCTCCCCTCCCCCTCCCCTCTTGTCGTCATCGGCACCTCATGCCATTTCCTCTCCACACTGATCCCTCCTCGACTCATTGATGTCTCAGTGGCCAATGCCGCCATACGCCCACCTCCTTCGATGTCCAAATGGTCCAATGACTGCCTACGTCACACTCTCCTTGCTTCGTCAGTGTCTTGATGTCCCTCTTCAGCCTTCCTTGTTCAATGTCCTGATATCCCCAGCCCTGTCGCCTCCCACTTCCACCATCTCGCACCACCACCTCTCCATTTCTCACTATTGCCACCCCGCTTTTTACCATGCACGTTGCCTTCCACACCCAACTCAACATCCCAATGGCGCAACAACGGATGGTGTGGAGAGAGGGACACTGTAGAGAGGGAGATGTCAAGGAAAAGAAGACAGAATGGGGGATGGGGACAGAGAGACGGCATGGAGGGTGGAGAGGGCATGTGTCTCTTCATGATGTATTCCAATATTGGATTTGTCTGATGTAATGTTACTGTACTGTACTAACATGTATTATAACTATTTAATATAATAATTTTTTCATTTATGTGACCAAAGGAGTGATGCTATTGGCTGAAGTATTGGAATCCCAAGGAAATCCTACAGGACCTGCTGTAATCCTGGATGTTCTAAAGCACTCCATAGTATATTGCCAAGCCTCCATAGCACTATATAGCACTCCATAGCATGTTATCATGTCTCTATAGTGCTTGATAGTATGTAGGGGTGACTACATAGTGCTACATAAATGAACACCTTTGTTATGGTGTTATGGTGCTATGCAATGCTCTGTAGTACTACTATAGCACTGTGTAACATAATCAGTACTTGCTGATGTTGGTACTTTGTATGTATACATACTCCACCTCGAAAATTGAATTTGCAACTTATAGTACTTACAGCGCTATAACTCATATATATATAATACATACATAAAAAAAAATCGCTGTCCAGTGTTGGTTCGGTGGCAGCAACAAGGCAATAATTGTCCTTTAATTTTGATTCAACTCGCCTGAATGAACCACATGACAAGCTGATTCACATTCCCATGACCGCGTCCATTGAATGCAATGCATTACCCTCAGTAAAAAGCGAAATCGAATTAGTGTCAAACCAAGTCAAATGTTAGTCAAATTTGGGAACCAAAAGTCGAATAGCAGTCGAGCAGCAGTAGTAGCACCGGTTTCGCTTCTTACTGAGCATTACCCATCACGTGTCCATCTTCCTTCCTTCATCTCTCCTCGCAACACATGCATCCATGTCCAATACCAATGACATATTCACCGATATCGTGTTCTTCCTCTCTGCGATCATCCACCACTGCGCGCCCAGCAATTGTGCCATGTTCTTCTAGTGCATGGGGCCAGTGAGGCTAGCTAGTACGCTCAGCGATACAACGTTGACTCATGCTATTTCCGATTCGTGGGGGTTTGAGGGGTGGAGGAATGCGGAAAGGGATGAGGTCGTCGTTGTCACCAACAAATAACATTCCGCTTTATTCTTCTTTATTGTTGTTTACTTTACTTGGGTAAGTGCTTACTCGATTGAGGTTACTGGTGATTCCACATGAATTGCGATTCAGCATGTTCGAGAAGATCGCATGAAACCCTTGACCGAGTACTTGAACTCAACAGTTACTGGAATCAAAGTCCTATAAATTGTCGTGTGAACACATACCAACTCTTTGTTAGTATATCGGTTAGTACACACGCCTGTCATGTCGGAACGAAAGCTGGGTTCGATTCCCAGACAGAGTTGGGTTGAGCCTATGTCATAAATTACTCCTTATTTTTACATCTCTATTTATTAGATTGAACTACTAGTACCTAAGGCAAGCACATGGCCTGGTGCAAGGAAATACCTTGAACTGCGATCAAGGACAATAACTATTGGTTAATTGCATTACAAATTGGAGTCATTCACATGATACATTGCTACTGCTTAGATGACCCTCAGATAGCTAAAAACAACAGTGCTTCCCATCATGCAGCATACATGCATTCCATTTCATACCCTAAAGATGATTTGCATATTTTTTCGTGTTTACTGAGCGTGAGCACTGTTAAAGTCCTCATTGTTTCGACTACCTTTGTATCATTCTCAGATAAATAATGTATTATTACATGTTAAAGTTCAAGAATATAATAGCACCAATAGTACATATATACATACAACAAAATTACGCAAAAGTTTAGAAAGAACCCAATACTTTCAGTGACTCATTATCCCAGTCCAACTCCTGTTTGAGAGCACCCATAAGAACAAGTTCAGGTAGATAGATAGCAAAGTTATGATTAGAAAGGGGACGCCAAATCGATGCGTCCTCGGGACATGACATGACATGACGGTCCTCGCTTGCCGATAAGATTCTGATTGTCGGTTTTTGCATATTCAGCTGTGGGAATCATCATAAGCGTATGTTGTAAAGGACTTGACGAGCAAAACAGACCTGGCCGCCACAAGCGGTGATGACGTTCTTTAACAGTTTATGATCGATACCAACCTTGGGGGTCACGTAGAACGTCTTGCCTCGTAATAGGGCACTTGGATTTGACTGTGATCGCCGAAGGACCTCTTCAAGATTGATTTTGAATCTCTTCTCCCCGTCCTTATCCTTCAAAGGGTAATCGTGCTCCGCTATAGTCAGGACATTAGATAGTACCACGTATGTCGGAATAAAGTACTTACGAAGAAGCTTTTTGGTTTTAGCCGAGTCGACAGCCCATTTCTCTGTAATGATATGCGCCCCCATGGCAACGGCACAAATAAACTTTTCAGTGCGAACAAGGTGATTGGC
Organism: Cyathus striatus; assembly: GCA_025738555.1. NCBI lineage: Eukaryota > Fungi > Basidiomycota > Agaricomycetes > Agaricales > Nidulariaceae > Cyathus > Cyathus striatus. The sequence goes on from JAOVFP010000003.1 coordinate 1,335,673, forward strand.
CAGTAGATGAGTACATTCCCCAGGTTTCTCTGTAGTTTTCACACCGAGTTTGGTAAGAGCCTAATTTAAAAAGTATTAGTACAAGAAACCAAGAGAAATGCCTGTTTTACCTTTGTAACATCGTCTGTGAGAATAACTTGAGTTGTGGCGAGAACAACGGCAGGCGGTGCTCTTGTCTTTGTAGGTGATCTATGTAGAAATGCATCATTAGCAAACATCACCGAAGAAGGGGAAACACATACGGGTTCTTGGCATTCCTACCCTTCGCACTCTTCACCGACGTCGTTTGCGGGGCTTCCTCTTCACTCTCCTCCGCCTCCCGCGCACGCCCTTTGCCTTTAACAGACCCCTTCACAACAGACGTTTTCTCCTCGGGCTCCATCTTCCTCTTCTTGACTTCCCTCTCCGGCTCCCCATCCTTCTCAAGCATATCCGACCCACGCTTCTTCAAAATCGCACTACTACCATCCTTCCTCTCTTGTATAGGCGTGAAATTGCCACTCTTCCTCGCCTTGCGCATCTCCTGCTCAAAGTTCATCACGTCGGGCATGACTGTATCCTTGAGCCGTTGGCTCGCTTTAGCGGCAGCGTTGCGCTGTGGTGGAGCAGCTGAGAGCTGAGAGAGAGGCGAAGAAGCAGGAGCTGTCGAGGACCCTCGTAATCTCGACGATGAAGCTTGAGTAGGAGCGGCCTTGAGTGAAGATTTAGACTTGATTTTAGACGGCGACGCAGAAGCAGACGGGCGCTCAGTCGCAGTAACCCGAATACTCTCTATCCTCGTAATCCGCTTCGTAGGGCTCTTGTCGTCACTCTCCTCCTCTGTATCGGTAGGTTCGTCAGCCTTGCCCTTGCCCTTAACGTTCTGGGGCGGAGTGCTAAAGTCCAAGCTCGGCATAAGAACGATAGGAATCCGCGCAAGAGACTTTACAACAGGTTTAGATTTCTCCATTTCCTTAGCCTTGGGAGCCTCCTTGGCAACAGGCTTCTTACTTGAAGCTGTCTCCCTCCCACGTTTCTTCTTCGAAGCCTCGTCCTCGCTCTCCTGGGCTTTCTTCTTGCCCTTCCTCCCCTTGACCTCGACCTCCTCAGCCTCGCTCTGATCACTGGACTCAAGCAGCCCTTTCTTCTTCCCAAGGCTCCTCCTGATCCTTGTCCGTGCATCGCCTTTCTTCCTGTCCAGAAGACTCTTCTTCTCCGTGGTCACAGGAGGAGGCGGAGGCGGAGGCTTAGCCGGGCTAGGCGAGAACACCGTCTGGGAGTTACTATCAATCATAACCGAGTCCATCGTGACCCGACGAACGAGGTTCTTATTCCGCTTCCGGGGGGGCTCATCAACGGACATGGCATCCGTATCAGCCTCAGTTTCCGTACGCGCGACCATGGCTTTCTTCGGACTCTCCTTCTTGCGTGGGCTGGGACGCTTGGGCGCCTCCTCCTCATCCGAAGCGGAGGAAAGCGGGGACGAAGGAGGCAAGTCGGAAACTCTACTTTTCTTCTTGGGCGATTTCGATGGCCTCTCGTCCTCTTCCTCGTCGGAATCCAAAGCCTTGGCTTTACCCTTGCTCTTCTTGCGCCTCTCGTCCTTGCTCTCGCTGTCGGAATGCTTCTTCTTCCCCTTGCTCTTCCTCCCCGTCGTCGGCCTCTCCTCCTCACTACCACTCTCCTGTGCCCGCTTCCTCCCCTTCTTCACGACATACTCCCCCTCACTATCGCTCTCTTGAACTTTCTTCTTCCCCTTTCCCTTCGTCCTCACCTCGGACTCGGACTCGCTATCACTCTCCGCCTTCTTCCTCCCCTTCTTCGCCTTAGGCTTCTCCTCCTCGCTCGAACTCTCACTCTCGCTCCTCCTCTCCCTCTCCCGCGCCCGCTCCCTCTTCGCACGACGCATAGCAATAGAAGTATACTTCTTCCTCGCGCTCCCAAGCTTAAGAGGCTCCTTCGGCTCTTCCTCTCTCTCCTCCTCTTCCTCTTGATCTTCAGAGGAAGAAGCAGACGCATCATCGTCCATGAATACATCCTTCTTGCTCTTCCCTTTGGCCTTGCTCCCAGTGTCCTTCTTCCTAGGTCGACCAGGACGTCCTTTTGGTACCTCCTCCTCCTCCTCACTAGACGCAGAAGACAGATCGGACTCCGAAGGCAAATTCCTCGCCTTCGCCTTCGATTTCGACACAGACTTGGAAAGAGACTTCAACTCGGTGCGTGACTTCTTCCCAACTGTCTTCTTCGCAGGCTCGCTCTCCTCTGATTCCTCGTATTCCAGATCAACAGCAGCCTTGGAAGGAGTAGGTTTCTCCTTTCCGCCATGCTTGGACGAGGACTTGACACTAGGTGTGGACTTCGACTTCCTAGAGTCCTCGTATTCCTCGTCAACAGCAGCCTTGGACGGAGTAGGCTTCCCCCTCCTGCCATGCCTGGACGAGGACTTGACACTAGGAGTCGACTTCGACTTCCTAGCTGGCTCCTCCTCGACAGGCTCCGTCCTCGGATGTCCCTGTCTCCTAGTAGGCGTATCGATGGATTTCTCCAGCGGCTCCTCCTCGTCGTCCTGAACAGGCTCCTTCCTAGGCCTCCCCCTCCTCGCAGGCGTCTCCCCTTCCTCCCCCTCCCCAACATCCTTCCCAAGCCTCCCAACCTTCCTCGCCAGAGTCCTCACAAACGTCTCCATTTCATCATCCCCCTCCTCCCCCTCCTCCTCCTCCTCCTCCTCCTGTGGAAGCCCCCTCCTCGGCCTCCCCCTCTTCTTCGGCGTCTCCGTCTCAGTCCGCACATTGTCAACAACAGACATCTTCCTCGGCCGTCCCTTCTTCGGCACCTCCGTAAGTTTCTCGAGCAGCGCATCGTCGGCAATAGACATCTTCCTAGGCCTCCCTCTCTTTTTCGGCGACTCCGTAGGCTGTTCCTCCTCCTGCTCGTCTTCGTCTTCTTCGTGTTGGTGCTCGCGCTCGCGAACCTGCTCCGGCTCTGGGGAAGAAACTGAAGAAACCGGCGGCTCAGGCCCTCGTTCTTCATCCAACACAGGAACAGGATCCAAGGAAGGCTCCCGGCCAAGCTGAGACTCCTCCTCCAACCCATCCCCGTCCCCCTCCTCTTCCCCACCCCCTTCCCGACGAGTAAACCGCCCAAGCGCAACACCCTCCTCAAACTCCATCTCCTCATCATTTTCCTCCCCCGCACCCTCAATCTCCAAATCAACATCCATAAACGCGCTAGCATCCACAACCTCATCAATCCCACTCCTCTCACCCACGGGCAAATCCACATCCGTGAACAGCTTGCTGGCCTGTGGCCCTAAGCCGCGCTTCTTCTCCTGCGACCCAGATCCAGGCGTAACGCTGAGATGAACAAGATTCTCCACTTCGCCTTCACTCCTCTCCCCTTCCCCATCCACTCCCTCTCCCACCTTCTCTCTCTCCTCCCCCTCACTAAAACTCTCCTCACCCTCCAACTCCCCAACCTCAACCCCCCTCCCACTCTCCAACACCTTTCCAAAATCCACACCAGGTGGAAAAACAATATACTTCTCGCGGGCAACCGTCAACTTGCGCCACTGGACAAAACAGTCTTCGAGCCATGTGTGGTTTACGACGGGGATGGACCATGAGAGGGCTTTTGTTGCCTTTGTTCCTGATAGGCTAGAAAGAGCGCGTCAGTGAGATACCATGATAAGGGAGGGAGAGAGGGAGGGAAAGAAGAGTAAGAGAAAGGGGGGACCACGTGCATGAGGAGTTGACGATACGAGGATGGGGAGAGGAGGGCGGGATGAGGGCATGAGCGGGGTAGGGCATGAGCGGGGTAGGGTAGGGTGCGGAAGGGTAAGGGTAGGAGGACATATAGGGTAATGAAGGGCGAAGGTAGGACCACAGTGCGAGAAGGGTAACCATTGGAGGTGGGAGAGTAAGGGTACGAAGAGAAGAAGGTAAACGTACAAAGCAGCAATCAAAACCGTATTCTTCCCCGTCATACTAGGCGTAAACGTAGCCCCCATAGCCGTAATAAGCTTCTTCAAATACTCTCTCGCTTCGCCCGTATAATTCGTCAAAGTGATTTCCTACAAAATCAACCGCGTCAGCGTCAGCAAGCGCACGTTAAAGGGAGCAGGGATCGACAACAGCATCAGCGCGCGCACGTAAAAGAGGAAAAAGAGAGCAGGGGATGATAAAGGATTCAGCGCGCGTCATGTTGACCGAGAACATAGAGGCAACGAAGAAAAGCACTAGAGAGAAAGGAAAAGAACTTACATGTCCCCTAAACCCCGGAATCTCCCTCCTCGGCACAGGATAATGCAAAAGCTGGTCGAGCGGGGAGGTAAACACCCCCGAAGCCTGAACATGGAACAACCAAGCCAACGTTCCAATTGTCTTTCCAAGTGCGTAAGCCTGGTAGACACACCAACAAGCGTTAACGAAAGAAAGAAAGGGTGGAAGAAAAACAAACCTTAGAATACCCCCTCCCACCTCTCCACCTCGTAACAAACACATCCACCCCCTCCTCCCCCTCCCCATCTAACAACTTCGCCTCCCTCCGATCCCTCTCCCTCTCCCTCACCCTCCTCTCTTCGTTCGTACCGCCGGGAACTTCGTCCCCATCTTCAATACGCACAATAACGCCCCCAGCTCGCAATATGCCTGCCTCGATAGCATGGCGCCTCGATCCGCCAAGTTCAAGCGTATAGGAAAGCATAATTCTCCTCCCGTTCCACACTTCTACCTGCATTTCTTCGGGTGTAGGCGGAGGAGGAAGGGTAGATGAAGGGGCATGCAAGTCGGGTGTATATTTCGCTGCTATACCCATCATCCCCCCTTCTTTCTCCTTCCCCTTAAGCAAGAGCTTACGCTCAGAGGCAGCACTCTCAACACCAACCAACGCAACCCCCGAGTTGTCCAACACAGCCGGGTCGGGCCACTCATACGCCTCTTCGGGAACACGCACACCCAAGCGTACGCAATCGTCAAACCAATGCGGCACGACGACTTTAATGCTCCTAATCTGCATCGCGGTGCTATACTTCTCTCCAGCTGGGGAGAGAGAGAACAGGTGTGTGATTTCGCGTGTGAGGGCAGGACGCCATTGGCCTCCTAGTGCACTGAGCCCCGCGGAGAGTACTTCGATGTCTGAGGAAGGGAGGTTGGCAGATGTTCCGATTACGCCGGAGAATATTTTCGTAGGGTGGGTTGAGTAGTACTGGTGTCTGTATTTGTACGTTAAAAAGGGTGGGGAGAAAGAAGAAAGGCCGTACGGTTGTGGTTTGGACAGTATAACTGATCTCTCGACCCATTTATCCTACTCTCTCATCAATACCTCTCCTCCTCAAAACACATAAAAGTTGAAACACACCGTAACAACGACAACCCCCTCCCTCTGCACATCCCTCCACCCCTCAAACCTCCACGAATCCGAAATCGCATGGGTTATCCTTGTATCGCTGGGCGTGCTGGCCTCAGTGGCTCCATGCGCTATCATGACATGGCGCAGTTGCTGTGCACGTAAAGGCGGGTAGGTAGGAGAGACAAAGAAGACGATATCGGTGAATATGTCGTTGGTGTCCATGGATGCATGTGTTGCTGGGAGATGGAAGGAAGATGGACGCGTGGGATGGGTAATGCATTGCGTTCAACGGACGCGGTCGTGGGAATGTGAGTCAGTGCGTCATGTGATGGGTTCGGAAGCGTTGAATCAGTTCTGAATGACAGTTTAATCACCGTGTCCTTATAAAAGATAATTATGTACTTGCCTTACGTGCTAGTAGTTCAATCTAATAAATAGAGATGTTAAAAAAGGAGTAATTTACGACATAGGTTTAATCCAACTCTCTGTCTGGGAGTCAAACCCAGCTTTCATGCGAACACGGTTGTTCAACTATAACCGATATACTAGCAAGGAGTTAGTATGTGTGCACATGACTATTTATATAACTTTGAATCACCAGTTACTTAGATTATAGTGTCATGGAATTTTCTCAGATGTGTTGAATCTTCTTTAATCACTGTAAAATGTAGTAGAGATAAGTAGCATTTTAAAAGCACTAATTTCCCTGTGAGTTGAAGTCTGAAGTACAGACCATGAGTAATTAAAAATAGTATTTCAAAAATGATATATCACCAAATCACTTGGTAGCTCCCCATCTGTGAGTCGAACGCAGCTTTCACGTGGACTTATTGCTTAGTTGTGCATGACAGGTGTGTGTACTAACCGATATACTAACAAAAATTTAGTACATGTGCACACCACTATTTATAGGACTTGATTGCAGTGAGCTGTTGATACTGAAATTTGAGAAGGGTTTCATGGGATCTTCTTGAACATGTTGAATCACAAGTAAAATTGAGTATAGTAGTTACAGCACACTAAAACATCTTGAAATCACTTGAGCATGTTGAATTCATCTAAATAAACAGGTAGCTTAATAGATCTAATCATTAAAGAAATAAAGACCATTATCCATGTAAAAATTATAAGTCTACTATTGATATGGACAACCCAACTCTCCTCCCAGAAGTCGAACCAAGCCATCATGCATAAGATTAGGATACACCAATACATAGATGGCATGTGTAATAGCTGATATATTAACAAAGAGTTGTAAATCACAGATATTATTATGTATATCCCAACTGCTCAGTGCTCACTAGCAAGGCTGGAGCCTCTCCTACTGTGTCATTGAAGATACTTAGAGTTCCACTGTTTTTATTTATTTTACATTATCACTTTGAAGTTTATGTTATATAGTAGGTTTCATTATAATATTGAGAATTACTGCCTGCATTGGCAAGAACTTTGCTTGGGGGACAAGGGGAATGTGACCAAGTACTATGGAGCATTTACCATTACAAGATGCACATAAATAATAAATACAGGCAGAGATACAAATAATAAATTAATGGACTGGTACAAAGAATAGCTAAAGAAATGTGACTTTTGGGTTAAAGTTGAATTAAGCTATGTGGATCTTGTGCCATAAAGTAGCCAAAGGCAACCTATTTCACATAGTTCTGGAGCAGTAGTAACTTGTTTGTACTTGGATGAGTTGCCATTGACTCTCAGTGCTCTAATTTCTGGGTCATAAGAGTGGTTGGAATGATTTTGATTATAGACCCATTGAGACCCCATCAATATGTTTGACTGATCTATAAGTTGGATGGTGTATAACATAATCAGACCACATTGACCTTCATTAACAAATCTCTCCAACATAGGCTTGTGATATGTGACTGAACAGTTGGTCATATTGATACAGTACATAATCTTATTTACTGAGTTTATATAAATATTTTAAAGAGGTATAATGTGTCAAAAAGAGTACATATGGGTCTGAGAACAATTATGTATTTGTGTTTTGTAGGTATGAAGTCAATAGGAAAAATGTACAGACAAGGGAATAAGAAAGAGAAGAGAGTGATGAGTTAAGGGTAAGCAATACCAACATAATGTACAGTATTGTGAAGTCTAGCTGGGAGAAAATTTGTGCAAATGGAACCAGAAACCAATGAAACTAGTTATGTGACCAATCTATTTGAAATTGGTGGCATGTAAATGGTTGATGCAAGGTTGACATTGTCACCTTACATCTACATAGAATTAAATTATATTCCAAAATGAACAAATGGAACTCAATCCCATGACATAACATGTTTATCTTTCCCTTTCCAATTATTTATATATTTTCTAGTACTCTGCTGGAGTGCCCATGCTGCCTTTGAGCTGTCTAATTCACACTTACCATTCACTGGTTCAAGTAAGCATTTATAGAATTCTTGTGAGATCCTGGTGCACAAGCATCACTAATACTCCACATGCTTGCCACAACACTTCTATACCCTGTATTTAACAT